>LR990281.1:22210000-23475000 GCA_905147355.2 Apotomis turbidana | reverse complement strand
CATTTCTCCCTTTTAGGGGTTGAATTTTCAAAAAACCTGAATCACGTGTTTACTCATTTATCGTTAGGAATACTCCTGTGAAGTTTCGAATAAAATAGTCCAACTAATCTTGTTTCCCCATACAAACTTTGGAACCCCATTTCACCCCTTTAGGGGGTGAGTTTTGAAAAATTCTTTCTTAACGGATGCCTACGTCATAACATCTACCTGCATGCCAAATTTCAGCCCGATCCGTCCAGTGGTTTGGGCTGTGCGTTGATAGATCACTATGTCAGTCAGTCAGTCACCTTTGAGTTTTATATATATAGATTTGGGTTTATTGCCGAAAAGGTAAAAATCACAACAAGTTTTTTTTATTCAGAACGATAAATTAGAATCTATCCTGAATATTTACAATTTAAAAAAATATTACTAAACAGCAAACTTAATCTTGTTTTTAAAAATGTATACATATTGGGCACATCTGATACAAAAAGTACCTTGAAAAAAATGTTGATGTTAAGCTTAGCCTGCGTGTTCTAGTACATTTTGCTAAGTCGCGAAATTGTGTACATCGGGATACAACCACGAAATTTCTACCACAGATAGAGTATTTTGCGGTGATTATTTTCAGATGACGCTTACTGATCAGGTAACGCTAGTAGGACTTGTGTCGTGTCGTTTTCGTGTAAAACAGATATCAAAAATTCATTTTTCATCTTATTTATTTATAGTAGGTTATTTATTTATATGGTTGTATTTCCGAAATTGTAAAAATCACAATAAGTTTATTTTATTAAGGGAGATAATTAGTTATATTTCCTGAATATTTACAACTTATAAAAATATATACATATTGGGCACTCTTCATACAAACAGTAACTTAAATAGTTAATAGTTAAAGTAGTTGTTGATGTTGAATTTAGCCCGTGTGCTCGTGATACATTAGCAAAAAAATATTTTGTTTTAATTACATTAATTTGTTTTTTTAGGACGTTTATAGTAAATATTATATGTAAAAGCATGTTAAAAATCATTATTTACTCGTAATGTATTTAATGAAGCGAAATAGGATGCGTTCGGAGATTTACGTTGGTTACGCCGACGTAAAGATATATTTTCAGCTACTGTTTGTATGAGAAGTGCCCAACATGCATATATTTTTGGAAACCAGATTAAATGAACTTTTTGAAATAATAATAATAATTTGAAAATGTTCACGAAATTGAACTAATTTACCTCATTGAATAAAAAAACTTGTTGTGATTTTTACCTTTTCGGCCATTACACCCATATTTGTATACAAAAATAACATAAAAAATGAATTTCTGATATTTGTTTTACACGGAAACGATACCAAACACGTCCTGGTAGACTTAACTGACCAGCAATAAAGAAAGAAAAGAGGGATACTTGGCCGTATTCACTCCGCTCTCACGCCTGACAGGGGACGAATCTGACTTCCCTCCACATCTGAAAATAATCACCGTGGAACACTCTATCTGTGGTAGAAATTTCATGCTTGTAACCCGATGCGCACAATTATGTTAGAAAACAGCGGACTAACAACTCTACTACAATGTCCAAACTGTTAAATCTAATAAACAGAAAATATTACATTAAAAGCCTGAATCCTTAGAACTCCAGACATTTTGGTTTTAAGTGACGCCGGAGACAGTCTAAAATAAATAAATATTAAGGGACAATCTTACACAAATCGATCCAGTCCCAAACTAAGCAAAGCTTGTACTATTATGGGTACTAGAAGACGATATACATCACTACATAGTATAAAACAAAGTCGCTTTCTCTGTCCCTATGTCCCTTTGTATGCTTAAATCTTTAAAACTACGCAACGGATTTTGATGCGGGTTTTTTTAATAGATAGAGTGATTCTTGAGGAAGGTTTATATGTATAATACATGCATAAATTATCAGCATTGCACCCGTGCGAAGCCGGGGCGGGTCGCTAGTAATATATACATACATACATAGATAACATCCATGACCCAGGAAGAAATATTCGAGTTCATCACAAAAATATTTGCCCTGGCCGGGATTCGAACCCAGGACCGCCGGCTCAGTAGGCAGCTGCACTACAAACTTAGCCAAATTTTCCAAAATGACCGTCAAAATGTTGATTTGCCCATGAACCATGGGCTTTATTAGCGGGTTGAAGTTTGAGACTTTCAATAGTACCTAGGTTTTTTATATCAGTTAAGAGTTGTGACATTGCTACTTAGTTCTGTTGAACAAGTAACAATCTTGCAAGACATGCACCAGATATAAACAACTTTTAATGAATATCATAAAATATCCACTCATCTTATACATTCTTAAGTCGCGTTCGAACGGACGAACAAAAATAAACATCGAACACGAACATCAAACAAGAAAATCGAACACTTTATTCGCACGTGCGTACCACTAACGAACATGAATGAAACACATAGAGAAAGACGTCCGTTCGATGTTCATGTTTACCATATCTCTGTTCGTTCGTGCGCACATGGCTTTATGGATCTGTGCAATTCTTATCTGGGAACATATTTACCTAGCATAGTCATGGGTAAAACAAAATCCTGTCATACCCAAGCATTCCTGCGATTTTCTTCAACGTGGCCACCTCACCGATTGACGCGGCTTTATGGATCTGTGTAATTCTTGCCTGGGAAGATATTTACCTAACATAGTCACAGGTAAAACAAAATCCTGTCATACCCAAGCATTCCTGCGATTTTCTTCAACGTGGCCACCTCACCGATTGACGCGTCGTGACCAGTCCGTCAGCGCTGAATCTTGATCAGTAATCACCAACCACGTTCATCCTTATGGCACTTGCTGGGCTATCTCCAACCATAGTTGCTTGAGTTACGGTCCTAATGTTGTAATTAAACAGCAAACTTAAAGTTGTCCTGTAGCACCACAGAAACTTAGACCTTACGCCATGGGTTTTAGATCGTCACATTGGGAGCATTCAAGATAAGATCTAAGTATGGACGACTTTTCAATTCACTAGAGACTAGATGCTTTTTCCTGCGGTGGATAATTTGACGTTTATTTAGGAGAGAAACCTTGTATAGCAGTGGCGTGCACAGAGTTTTACGACAGGGTAGACACAAAATTTTGAGAACCTAATAACTTACAGAAATACTGCGGGACAGGTTTTCTTCGTCTTCTGAAATATCAAGCAAATCGACCATCTCTAAATAATTTCCTCTATTAACCGACGACCGCAAACTATAAACACCACCACAATTATCAGTATCACAATTAAAAGAATACACTAAAAGTTTTTATTCGCTTATTTACTAGTCACCACTATCACACGTAATAATCAAAACAAACAATAATGGCGTCCAACTATGCAAAACCTATAGGTAACAAAAATACGACACACTTAAATAGTACTGTTTTTGCGCTAATTAAAGTAACAAAAAAGCGCCTTTTTAAATTCGTTACATAATCAACATCGGAAGTTTGAATCTACAAATAATAGCTAAGGAGAGAGCGAGACAGGCTACCCGTTCGGAATTGTTCGCTTAATATCGGGCGTCGCGGTATTCGCGCCTCGCTCGCATCGAATGTTGTTCGGCGTGTCGAGTCGCGGGTCGGGAACATCCTACTTCCGTAAGGAAGTAAAAGACATGAGACAGTGTCTTACTTCTGTATTTGTGTGCGTGAGTTTTGTTATTGTGTGCAATATTTTTATAAGAACGCACACACACGCGGTCCGTGTTATCACGAGGCACACAAATGTAAAATTAGACAGAAAATCGCCTGTCTTTACCGCTTACGGCGCGAAGCGGCGCTAGTGCCGCGGAATCGTTCAAGGCAATCTCCACGGAATCGACCATTGCGTACGTAATTTTGGCGCACCAACTCGATAGATGGCGCGGATCGCAAATTGATTATTTTTGTACATTTGTTTTATATAATTTTATAAAAAGGTAATGTTTGTAACAATAAATAATATATTTCGTTTCTGTAATCAACTAGGGTAGGCAGTGTCTTTTTGTCTTTATAAGGTGCACGCCACTGTTGTATAGGAACGGTGTTATAAGACTAGTGAGCAGAGCACTTTTGCATAGGTCAGCTCAGCGGTTATAGAAGTACATAAGCGGGACTGGTCTGACTGGGTTTACGACAGGATGGTGGAGTTTTCGACACTAGGGCGTTAACTACTTTATCAGTTTGTTTTACTAACGTTTTCACTGTGACAAGTATGTGTCATCTTTTCGCCTTTTATTACCCTGTTATTTACATTGTTAATAGACTTTTTAGACGTAAACTCATTAGGTATTAGTCTAAGTGACGATCATTAATACTTAAATATAGAGTTATAATAAATAAACCAACGCACATGTCGCACATGCTGTTTATTAATTTGGGTGTCTCTTTATCCTCCAACTAAAGAAACAAGACTTCTCAAAATGCCTAAAATAATGACAACGGTTCAGAGCAAAAATAGCAGTTCCTATTCAAAACTACGCTCTCTAGTGGCGATTAAGAAAAATGTTTCTGCTTGTACGGCTGATTTGAATGCAGTTTTAGACCGGGCTGGGGGGCAGGGCGATGCAGTGGTTAGCGTTTATAAATAAGATAAAAATCGTTAGCCATGTTATTTCTAACGCCGGTTTGCTACAGTTAAAATAGATGATAGTGTAGCTGCATGTGCTCATTATGTTAAATTAAATTATACATATATTTAACTTTTACCTATACATAAGTCGATAAATGATAAAATTGATAGGGCATCCGTCGCTCATGTACATATGCACCGCGTAGCGAAGTGACTGATGCTTTTATTCATATATCGCGATAAACGTGTCCATCATAGGCCTGCTGGCCTATATTGGCTCATATAATATCCAAATTCTACAGCATTTCGAAATAATCGGTTTTAGGATTGTCTTGAAAACAAAGATTAACATAACGTAATAATTGAATAGAATTATGACTAGGTATTTATAGTATACTATGCGAAGTGCGGTGCTCCGTCGTGTAGCATAATTATGCGACCATATTATTTGAAGTCAGGATCAATATCACGTGGACGTTATTATTATAACTTATTAACTCGCAAAAATTAGAGCCAGTAGCTTGAACGATTTTACAATTTGTAAACACTAATTTGTTTTGGTTTTTTGGGTTGGATCTATTAACGGTTCGAGTTATTCAGTGGAAATTACCGAACATTGGTATTCAGTTCATTTACTTACTAGTAGGTACTCGGACTTACAATTTTTTATTTCTTGGCGTCGCCGTAAAATTTCAACTCAATACCTCCAAGTCCATTCCTGAATAAAAGCTATTTATATCGTGATGTTGGTAATATGGTCCACAAAGATACAAAGGTAATCTTATAAGTTTTGTCGTTGTCGATCAAGATACCGATTATTATGTAGCTTCTCTAACAGCGTCAAGAAGCTCTAAACAGAACAATATGTGCTAATGAAACCTATCAAAGGGTTCCCTTTCAGATTTTCTTCAGAGATAAAAGGCTCTTTTCATCAGAGATAAAATAAATTTAACACGCCGGTGACCTCAAGGGTTATGTTATAATTGACGTCACTCGTTGGTGCGAGTATTATTAAACGATTCAGGTGATTTTGAAAGAAGAAAGAAAGAAAATACATTTATTCAACGAAAAACAAAGCTTACATGAAAAAATACGAACATAAACAATCATCGTTGAATAGGACCCTACTCAGCCTAATGCCACGGCGAGCCGGGGCGCTGGTTTTCAGTGGGGAACTGCTTATAACTACTTAGATGCTAAAAAGACACAAAATAAAATAAATAACATAATAAATAAATATGTAAATAAATAAATAGGAACACAACACAACGAAGTAGATAAAGAAAAAAAGAAAAAAGTATCAGATAGGTAATAACAAAATGACAAAAAAATGTATACACAACAAAACCAAACCGACAACAAGAAATCTGATGTCCATCCAGACTCCCAAAACCCTCCTCCAACACCAGTATTCTGTAGTACTATGATTTTGTGAAGAAGCTTCGACATTTTGATTCAAAGGATCCGATTGTTTTTGACGCTCGAATTGGTAGAGGAAGGTTGTTCCAGCACTTCGTGGCAGCGTAGCGAAAGCTGCCACGAAATGCTGCTGACTGGTGGAGGGGATAAACAAGTTGCAGGAACCTGCACGGTCTCACCTGCGAAGACCTGGAGTTATGGGCCCAGTTTAACTTTTCATACAGGTATGCGGGCTGCTGCCGATTAACTACACCAAACATCAAGGTGGCCAAATGCAATTTTTGACGAGTGACCATGTTTAAGATTTTATTTTGTTTCTAGAAAGGCGTCACATGGGCCCGTGTGGTGGGATGGGGAAACAGAAGCGCGCGCAGGCATTTTGTACTCGCTGGATCACCCTCTGTGTTCTGGCCAAGAGGCGCGGCCCGTACACTAAATCACAGTAGTTAAGTTTGGAAAGAATTAATATGTCGCATAATCTTATTCTGAGCTCAACATTGATAAAATCACGGATTCTAAGCACTTTAAGCCTATAAAAACAGTTACGAACTAAATTAAGCACATGGTTCTCAAAGCGCAGTTCTCCGTCCATTAGCAAGCCTAAGTTTCGGGCTTCGTTCACCCGCTCTAAAGCATTGTTGTTCAGACGCACTTCAATATTACAATTAGATAGCCTTTCTATTTGAGTCTTTGTACCTAATATTAAATATTTTGATTTAAGGGGATTCAGAGCAAGAGAGTTTTCTAGTGACCACCTAGCAATACGTTCTAGATCATCGTTTAATTTGCCCACATTAGATTTCACTTCGTTTATACTACCTGATATGTACAGTTGTAAGTCATCTGCGTAAATATGATAGCAACAGTGTTTAATGGCACGTGTGATATCGCTACTATTGTATAATATAAACAGGATAGGACCCAGGATTGAGCCCTGTGGTACACCTCTTTCCATCGGGCGTCTTTCCGATACCACGCTTATACCATTCGGACCCTGGAGTTCTACAAATTGGCTACGATTACCGAGATAACTTTCAAACCATTTTATTGTGCCAACCTCAAACCCGAAGTAAGCCAGCTTTGACAGTAACAGGTCAATATTAATTGTGTCAAATGCCCTTGAAAAATCTAATAATGTAAGGATAGTGCCTTGTCCCTTATCCTGAGCCGTTAAATTATTATCTGTCACGTCAAGTAAAGCAGTTGTGGTACTCCGACTCTTACGGAAACCAGATTGTTCCATCGGAAGTATATTATTTTGTTACAAGTATCCAGCCAACTGCTGACAAACAACCTTCTGTAGGACTTTGGAGAGACAGGGCAATAAACTAATCGGACGGAGATCAGTAACTTGCAAAGGGTTTGGAACCTTTGGAATAGGACGTACCAGGGCAATCTTCCAAGCGTCTGGCTATTTTCATACGTTATGACAACAATAGGGTACTTAACCGCGTAAACATGTGTCATTTATTGAATTACCTCGACACATCGGATGTGGCATTACTCTGTCACATTCCTTCCTTTCCGATGACCCTTCGATGCGTTTTATATGCGAATAAAACAAAATCACATTTTGTTGTGATAATACTCAGGGTGCATCAGACTTATGCGCCGTTTAGACTTTTGCAACCATTTTCACGCTATTTTCTTTCTCGTTTAAGGTATGGGCGGCGAGGCATGCGCGTGTGCGCCGACGCCCCGCGCGCTGCCAGATCCCGAGCCAGACCAACTCTATGATCACCATTCTTCAGAAGAAGAGCTAGAGGTTGGTGCCAGCGATGATCGCTAAATGGCATTGCAAATATTTTTTCAACTGCCTTATAATGTAGAGAGACGGGGATCCTTGGCGGTTTTGGTAATGTTGCCAGGTTATTTGAATCCAGACTTGGCGTGATCGAACTCCATTTCTCTGCTTACAATTAATTATACACGTTGCTTTACGGCGCTGATAATCAAAACAATGATTGATTTTTCATACAGCTTTGATACATATCCGATGTAGATATGTGAACGAAAATAACTGTGAAGTCATCGGCGTCTGATAAAATTTAACTCTATAAGAAGAGAGTTGTTTTAAAGATCATAATTATTTTCGGAAAATATTTACCGGAATCTCAGAGCCCATAAACAAGAGATATCTATATACACGTGTAAGTGCATGATGGTTGCGGTTCTGGATTTAGATGGATGTACATATGAACATAGATGTAGATTAATTTAAGCTTAATAAAAGCCATGAGTTCAGAGGTTACCAATGATATTCAGCATTAATTTGTATACATCTAAGGAACTTCGAAACGATTGCAAATCAAAAATCACAGACACATTCAGCTAAACAACGTTGCTTTTACACACTGCGATTAAAGGGTGGGAAACCTGCCTTTGACGAGGAAATTGTTTTCCTTTTGCTCGGATAATTATCTTTATATACGTTGTAATTTCACCAAATATCAGCAACAAAATCGTCGTGGTTTTTGAGATAATAAAAAAAAGGAAAATCGTAAAGTAGTAGCTCGATTTTTTTGAAATTTGTAGAAATTATGTAGATAATAAAGGACTATTTATAAAAAAAAAAATTTTTTTACTTGCTAGGTGGTGACACCTACCAATATAAGATATTTTATAAAGCATTTAATTCTCTACCACATTTTTTTTTTTTTTTCAACAAATATTTCTAATGGATCGACTGGTTGAAAAAAGCATATTTGTAACATCTCATGCCTGCGTAAGTAAATACATAGCTTTCCCTTTACTGCATGAAGATACAAAATGCAATTGTAAGATCGTTACCTAAATAAAAAAAACAATTTTAACGGATTATAACACGTATATTAATTATTTGAGCCTCCCTGACGTTTCGGTACTTTTACAGATACCGGTTTGTTTTATTTAAATGTGTGACAGTCGCGGAAATCGAAGAAAATATTATGAATGAATGCAGTTTTTCTTGATATTAAAATCGATGACATGGTTCCTAAGTACAGATCTTCGTATGTCTTATAGTTTCAGACTTTCCCATACAGACCGATCTAAATGGGCCACCCTTGTATACCTACAAGAGGAATACATATTATAGATAAATACTAATTGTATGCAGAAAATACATCCATAACTCAGGACCAAATGTTTGTGATAAACAAACAAATATGTAAATGCCCTCACGGGGCTAGAAGGTAGTTATTTGAGGCTAATATGGAGCTATTAGTAGTAGTGTGAATGATGTTATATTTCACCGTTTTTAGGGTTCCGTAGTCAACTAGGAACCCTTATAGTTTCGCCAGGTCCGTCCGTCCGTCCGCGGCTTAGCTCCGTGATCATTACTAGAAAACTGAAATTTGGTATGAGTATGTGTATGTATAACGCCGACAGAACGGTAAAAAAAAAAAAAATTTTTTCGGTACCTCTCGAACACCTAAAGTGGGGGTGATTTTCTTTTTCTTTTCAACACTAGTGTGTGGGGTGTCGTTGAATAGGTCTTGTAAAAATAATAGGGGTCTCCTAACATTATTTTTTGATAAAGTCAGCAGTTTTGTAAATATTTCCTCCGAAAACAAAAAAAATAGTGTCCCCCCCTCTAACTTTTCAACCACGGCAGTGCCCCCCATCTGTACCGTGGGAACCCAGAACGATACCTACACGTCGCCTGTCGTGGCCGACACGCTTAGCCAGTCGGTTGCCACACGCGCTCACGGCCGGACGCCGCCGGTCGCGCTATAAAATCACCAAAAAAATGGCTTCGTCGCGAATGACTGACGGCGCTGCAGTGTTGCGGGGTGTAAAAACATAAAAGCAACATATATTTATCCTTTTTTTCTTTGCCGACAGACGATGAAATGTTATTAAAAATTCTTAGAACTTAATAAGCACCTACCTAGAAACGCATTGCATACACTGTTATAATAGATACATGTAATGTTGCATAAATAAACCTACCTACTTAATATACTTAAATTCCTACCTATATCAACAAGTGACAATAATTTACTCACTAACACTAAGATTTACCAAATCAGTTCAGTGTGGCGGGAGAGTGCATTGCACGGCCTAAAAAGGGCGTAAACGTCGGCGTTGTTCTTGACACTTAAGACCTTTTGCAAGGAATGCATTCGCAAAGATAAAACGCGTGATCAGATTATTATAAAACAACTTGTACCTAGTGACTGTTTCGAAGCTTGTAATGCTAGTATTATACAATATGTAACACATTATATATAGGCACCTACCAAACTTTATTTAGTACTTACTAACCGATGACAGTATATTTAGGTTACTTAGGTACCTGCACAGAGAGTTGTTTTTGGTTCAGGTTTCTGGTATGTTCAGATAGAATAGGTAGGTAAGATTCCGATATACCTACTCGGAAATTTAAACGATTTTGATGGTGTGCCGCAGCGCATGTGAATACCTATTTCTAGTAGGTACCTAATGATAATTAAATTTGACTAATAAATTTAAATAAATCGATCGTATTTTCATTAATCTTGACTTTTTATAAAATCGTTTCTAAGCGGTGTCAACCCTAGCCTCGTTTTGCCGGCACGTGCGGCCAACGACCGGCGCGTTCAAGGTCGCTCCATTGTTAAATTGAGTAGGCATGAAAAGCAGTAGGTATTTGCCTTTTTATTCAGACATGGGTATCTGTTCGAAGAACTATTATATTAATCTGTGACCACGGGTCGAAAAATTCGGAAAAATTCATGTAAATGAGGCCTTATAAGTACTTTCTATGAAAACTTTATTGAACAAAATCGGTCGAGCCGTTTTTGAGTTATCGCCAAATTTCATATTTTTTCTTTTAAAGGACGTAAGTTGACTTCCAGAAGGTAATAAGTGATTACAGTTTCTAGGGCGTTTACGACCTTTTCATAGAGCTTAAAATCTTTCTTAACTTAAAACTCGGGCTTAAAACAGCAGTTTATTGTGAAGGATGAGCAACTACGGAACCCTACACTGAGCGTGTGGCCGACATGCTCTTGGCCGGTTTTTTTATTTCTACACATTATATAATATAGAAAGACAGTTCGAGTAAGGTTCACGGACATTTATCAGGACATAGGCTACCTCAATTACTGTTATTGAAACCTACGTACGCAGTAAAGGGAAAAGCTATGTATTTACTTACGCGGGCATGAGATGTTACAAATTTCCTTTTTTCAACCTGTTGATCCAAGTGATTTTTTTTGAAAAAATATATGTGGTAGAGAATTAATGTTTGATAAAATATCTAATATCGGTAGGTGCCGCCACATTATAAAAATAAAAATAAAAAAAAATTAAAAGTAAAAAAAAATAATTTTTGGATATATTAAACATCCTTTTTTTACTTAAATATAAAATTACATGGTAATATTTTTTTTATAAATAGTCTTTTATTATCTACATAATTTATACAAATTTCAAAAAAATCGGGCCACTAGTAGATAAAAATAAAAACGATTTTCCTTTCTTTTTATCTCAAAAACCACGACGATTTTGGGGGCTGAAATTACAAAGTATATAAAGATATTTATCCGAGCAAAAGGAAAACCATTTTCTTGTCAAAAGCAGTTTCGCCATCCAAACACGGCTATACCCTTTATAGACAAAATATAAACATAAAAAAAGTCATGTCTTCAGAGTCAATCACGATAGTTAAATAGTATTTACACTTTATTTTAAAGAAAATTATTCTTTAGATGGAGAAACTAAATGATAGACTGTCGAAGTTATCGTGTCTACAAGTATTTTGTTAGTAAAGAACGCATTGCAATTTATGTCTCACTCCGAGAGATAGCGGGTCGCGGGAGGTCCCAACGGAGTAAACAACTTAGCCAAATTGTCCACTCAATCCAGGCAAATTAAGTTAATTGACGTTTTTGTTCGCGCTCATCAGGTAGAGTTGCTTAACCGACTTCTATGCAGACGAAAGTTCGTTTCCATGTGTGTTCGAAATCTGATTACTTTTGTGATTGATGAATTTTAATTGAGAGATATTGGCGTCTATATACACAAATAGATAGGGTCGAGACATTTTAATTGACTTGGCTAGATTGATATTTATTTTTACCATTTCAGACAAATATGTAAACTTAATGAAAGTAACTCGTGTGATATGTAAACTTAATGAAAGTAACTTTTGTAAGTATGCATTTAGACGATTTTTTACCGGCTAATTAAAAAAGCATCTTTAGTCGACACTTACGTAAAATAGGAATCTGCAAACTTTCCGCTGTTTTCACAGAATACAGTATTTAATCATTATCATCATCATCATCATCTCAGCCATAGGACGTCCACTGCTGAACATAGGCCTCCCCTTTAGTATTTAATAAAGCTTGAGAATGATGAAGTAATTTTTTGTACTCTTCTTAGTATTTCAGTTCTTTCTGCTAATATAAACTCCGGATGTTGACCGTGAATAAATAGTACGTTCTTCCACGCGAAACCTCGCAAAAATCCTGGCTGTAATAATTTATTATTAAATTATGTTAAATATTGTGTATATTATTCAGTCAGCCACGGCTTGAAGAAGTCTTCAAAGAAAAATCAGAGTGCTGAAGAGTTCTTGGCAATTAGAAACCTAGACATTCGTAGCAGCTAATAATACTGATACCGATTTTTTATCAACGGTTAAAAATTGAATCAGAGTATATACCCATCAGCCGTCACGTTTTTCCTAAATATGAGATATCTACATCCGATTCCTTTTTATTTTTTTACTCTTTCCATCGTACTCATCTTACACATACATATTTACTCTCTAAGCCATCACTGCACTGATTTCTTAAATAATAACATTAAGAAACTTCTCTTCAATCTCCAACCAAACACCTAAAGTTTTAATGAAGTAACATGACATAACGTTTGCAACTGCATCTTGATGCGGGGTGAACGACCGCGGCGGGAAAATGGCGACCTCATGGCTGCACAGTGAACTAAGAACTCAAGGTCGCTGAGCAGAAATCTTTCATTTCAGTAAAAAAAAAACTAAGAAATGAGAATTGTCTACTTATGTAGTTGCGAGTATTAACCTCTATTCTTAGTCTACTTGTTGGTTGTTTGTACTTAAGTATACCCAGCTAACAATGTATCTAAGTATTCACGAACTCATTTGATCAAGTTATAACAGAAAGGAAAAGAGGAAGTAAAGAGCATGGCGGACATTTTATAGAGGAAAAAAAATGCTTTTTCATTGCTATTTATAGTTATTCCTTTATATTAATACTGTCAGCTGCCAGACGCCTTAGGACCACTCTCCGTCACATATGGGTATACATATATTATAAGATTTATAAGGAGTTCTGTTTTCGACATAATTTAAGTATGTAACTTTTAACACAATTGTAGGTTTGAATTTACAGGCATGTTAGGTAGGTTTGAATTTACATTTATGAGTAGTTGTAAGTTTTGTAGAATGCGGTTTTGTGCATTTCCTTGAAGTTCCTGACGAAAGGTTTTGCCTTTGTATTTCGAGGAAGAATAATCTTGTATGCAACACTTCAAAACAGACTTGTCAGGGCAAACAAATATTCAGGGCAATAATTTACCATCGCGGTTAAAATACATTTACCTGCCTGCAGGCTGTGCAGCCAACGGCCAAAATACTGAACAGACCGGACGTGACGACAGTACCATCTAGCGAATTTCGACTGTCTGGAACCCTCGCAGATACGTATGTCAGATAATAGCGTACTTGTCACCCCATTGTTCAAGTCAAGAACTACCGTCTGTACACCTGAAACTCATAAACAAAGGAATCCCATCCTTCCCACCATGCTTTTAGGGCAGCTGCATAATTTCGAGGAATGCATATGAATTGGGAAGCGACCTCTTGAAAGTATAAAAATATGCTGAGGTTTTTGAAGATGTTTTTTAGAGTGTTCAACGGGTCGTGAGGTGCGGCGTAAAATTTGCTAATGGGGAACTGGCTTTATATTTCCTATGTGTTATGTTAGGCTTTATTGGAACGCCATTAAACTACATGCCTCTGTAATCTGAGGTCATAAGTGTATGGTACTCGTGGCCCCCTTCGTTATTCCTGCCGCTTTTAGATATCATATAAGTAACCAGGAAGTCAGAAATTTCTACAGCTGCACACCGATTGAACGAAGCTCTCTAATTTATCCTGCTCCGTAGCTTAGCTTCTACAAATTGCAGTTCCATTACACCATATTTTAAGTCCAGTAAAGATATCGAGGAACCACATTTATCTTGTTTTATTGCTGAGTTCGTAGCCATTTACGGAGTTCGTATATTCTACTCTACTTTGTATGGATACTGACTTGTAACATACACAATGTCGTTCTTGGAAATCTAAATCACAAATTCATAGTTATTGAATCAATGACGATATCGCCGTTGCTAAAGTTTTAATGTTAGCCGTCAGACGTCGCGTTTATCGCTGTCGATAATGACGAATCGGAAAGTGACAGCAAGTATTCAACTAGGGCATAAACGCTATGAACGTTTTGTCCTTCAAATGTATGTATCTGTATACCTATTTATGTTGTTCGTACATATTTACCAGGAACACATGCAAAGTGCACAGTATACAACGCTATATCGAAGCGCTACGAACCCTGTCGGAACACTTGCTTATTTGTTCGGTGCAGTTTGGCATCTGTCTGCGCTTGTCGTGCTTTGCCTCGGATTAGAAATTCTTTTGTCTGCTGCGCTCTTAATTGCAAGGCAACGAAAAATAAACAGCGGGCGTCCAGGCCTTTTTGTCAGTTTTCTTCTAAAACAAGAATAAAGCAGGATTATGACCATGCACATGCTACGCCGCGTGCCGCGTATTATGACTATTAATTAGACAAGGGACCCCTCTTTATTTTTACAAGTAGCCGTTTGACGTGTTTAGGGCAGTAGAGAGTGATATATGAAATGGGAACAAATATGATAGTATTGAAATAAAGTGTTACGCTATTGTCATAGGTTTAAGTCCTGTAAAGATAGCTGTAAGTGTGGGAAATAAATAAATAAATGATGTGTTTTATAATACGTAATTTATGCACTACGTTGACACTAATGACGCCGACTACTGAACAAATAAATAAATTGGAAAATGGTAGAAAATATCAACTAAACTTCAGGAAAAAAGCGATAGAAAATTAAAAAGGCACGTTACTAAAAGGTTTATGTGTAGAAACTAGGTAATGCCGTTTGTCTTGTAAATGGGAAACATGCATGACCAGCACAATAGGACATGACCATCTTCATGCAAACTCGTTATAATTGGTGTCTCTGGTACAATCTTTCGATTATTTTAATAAAAACGTGGGACACATCACCACGACTATTCCTAATTAGGGTAGAATAACAATTGCAAGGCCTCGCTTAATTGGTGCAATTACCTGCGCAGGCGCTTCGTTGACGCAGGTTAGTTCGCTGGACGAGCAAACTAATGCACAATGCGTATGCAGTCACATGACAGGATTAGTTTAAAATTGCTTAATAATGATACCTGGGCCATTTTTTCTAAAGTTGTACACCCCACTTTTTTTTTTTACTTTCGATACTTTGGGTATGTTCTACTCACAATCACGAGCTCTTTCGATCTAATTAGAAGAAGAAAGTGTCTCAATGTTTTTTCGTTCCATTCCGTTACCATTTCCATATAACCTACTACAGTGCAGCGGTAACGGAATGGAAAAACCAAAAATGTATGAAAATTTTGGGACAGTTTTTTTTCTCCAAATTAGATCGAAAGAGCTCGTGGTTCTGAGTAGAAACTACCGAAAATATCGGAAAAAGAAAGTGGGCCGTTATATTTGCCCTTTCCACCTTCCGGGATTCGAGCATGGGATACAGCTTCCACTACCTCGTCAAGAGCTTAAGTAATACTTAGTATAAATTTTTCATCACATTTGCTCGTAAAAGATGGTATTACATGCAGGTGTACTGAAGGACAAAGGCCTATATAGTTCCCGCGGGAGTTATAAATTGTTATAACTCCCGAGGGAGTTATGGTTTTAGTTTTAAAAATATAGTACGCACTCGCAGACTACTTCAGACTAAGGAGGTTTCAACCCAGCCAAGATTTTTTGTTGTATCAACAAAACTTGCCTACCAGCAAATTTTATTGTGTATTGAATTAATATGGTATATGTAACTGAATTAATATTTATGTTTTACAATTATTTAAGTGTATTTTGCAATTATTTTATTAAATTTAGATTTGAATTATCATTACAATCTGGCAGTATAGCCTATCAAGTTTCTAAAATAAACGCAGTTCTTAGCATTATCTGTGGTAGACGACACAAAAAAAAAGAAAAAAAGTTAAATATTATTGGTTAGATACTATTTAGTTTTGTAACGAAATTACTGTTTGTATTAAAGTTTTATAATATTGCGGTGTTAATTATTGCTGCGTAATATTGTTAATTGTTTTTTGTTTAATGATAGATAGTAAGATTCTGTGTACATTTGTTTTCTGTTTTAAACTGATGGCTGTTTTGCCAGTGCTTATAGTAAATAAAAAAAAATATATACAGATAAAAGTTAGTTGTCAATCATTATCGTTTAATATTTATTTTTTACTTATTTATTTGTTATATACTCCCAAATGTGATGAAAAATATTGTGTGTATGGCGGGTAGTAAGGGGATTACAAACTCAGGACATTAAAAGCCCTCCGCCTTCGGTGTCGGGCTTCTAATAGTCCTTCGTTAGTAATCCCCTACTTACTACCCTTATGACACAATATACTATAGTATATGGGTGTTTCGTTTTTAGGGCTCCGTACCCAAAGGGTAAAAACGGGACCCTATTACTGAGACTTCGCTGTCCGTCCGTCTGTCACCAGGCTGTATCTCAAGAACTGTCTAGACAGTTCAAAATTTTCACAGAATGATGTATTTCTATTGCCGCTATAACAACAAATACTAAAAATAAAATAAAACAAATATTTAAGGGGGCTCCCATACAACAAACTTGTTAAATAGATTATGGTACGGGACCCTTCATGCGCGAGTCGGTCTCGCACTTGCCCAATTTTTTGTTATAACATGTTAGAGAGTTTGAGTTTTTGATTTCTTACTACACAATATGTTTAATTCATAACTCCAAACTTGTTCTTTAGAAGTTTCTTCTATTACAAGTAGGTAAATATGTTTTTCTTTTTGAAACCTCCGAGCACACGGCTTCTTTATTTTCATACACGTTGTCTCTAATGCATGATACAGCAGGAGGACCTTGAAAACGGTGGCAGTGATTTAGAGTGACTAATTGTATTATATAATATATATGTATGGAATAGCCTTAACAGACAACCTTTAAGCGAGTGAGTGTGAGAAATTATTGATCACTGCCACATTAAAGCCCGCATTAATAAACTGCGCTAAACGACAATGTCACCAAATTGGTGTCAGTTTTAAGCGCTGTTTATAAATACGAGCGTAATCTTTAGTGGCGTGGCGTCAAAATTTTCTGCGTAAAGCTGTAACAGGTTTGTCTTATTTTTTTTCAAGAGCAGTTTGAAGGAATCCCCAAACTACCAAATGGGCAAGCTGTTAGGAACCGAGGTTTAGGAACGCCACGCCACTGATAGTCTTTCTGGCTCGCTAACAAACAACACACCATGCCCACACTAGCATCGCATGCGCAGGTCATAAACGGGGCCCCGGGGAGCACGGCGGGGGAGTCTCGGCGGCGCGGCGCGTCGTCGCCGTTGCCGGCTGCGCCTGAAAAACGCAAGTGGCCTGCACAGCCCTACGACGCGGACGAGCCTGCGCGCGCGCCGAGCTCGGACGACGATGACACCAAGGTTTGGCGTTTAACATTCATCGCACCGTGTGGCTAACCTTATTTAAACGTATGTTTTTACCTGTTCAATTTATATCTTACTGTCGTGTATTACTTTACTATCTCTCAATTACTTGAACTTTTAATATCCAGACCGCTCGAGTATTTTGACTATTCGAGAGTTTTCTCTACCACTGTCCTTCAAATCATGCGCTCTTTAGTTATAAGCGTTTTTTGCTGTCTAATTCGTAGACCTAGGAGTTCCCACTTATTATTAGTACTTTATTGAGATTTGGATTGATATTTGTGCGAGCTACTTCAACCACCCACGTTGTATCGACCACCTATGGGCGAACCACACGACATGTGTTTGAAGACTCAAACAAACTGAAGCCAACGGCTGCGTCTCAGCAGTGTAGAATGCTCCAGAATTGCAATGTATAAAACTATTACAAAGGGTTGCATGGTATGGTGCATAGCACTGCACCCCAGAACCTCGTAACATGATCATGCGCTGAGGACTGCTTGATCTGGACAAACGCCGGAAGAAACTCGCTGATCCGACCATATGTATACTTACTCGTATATAGCATGCTCCTTGGAATTGCAGGTGGAGACGCCAGTCCGGTTCCGCACGTCCCCGCCGTTGGAGGCGTTGAAGCCTCGACGTACGGGCGCAGGCGCGGGTTGCGCGTGTGCGGCGCGCGCTCCGAGCTCGCCACGCCGGCGTCGGGCCGCCCTGCCTCCGCCGCGCAGGCACCGGCCAGCGCTAGATTTTGATAAGATGCAGCAGGTACGAAACAGATTTAGTATTTACAAGTATTTAAGCAGTTACTCGTGTTGATGAACGTAAAAGTTCTAGGGTGGACAGCTTAAAATCTCGTTAGACGGCCCACCGCATGGTTTTAGCGGGGCGCGCCGCGCAGCGCAGTAATGTAGAGATATGAAGAAGACTGCTTGCAATTCGTTCCACTTAGTTTGTGTCTCTACCTAATACCCTCAGCATCGTCCTTCTGCGCGCGTCAAACATGTTTTCGACGTGTTACCAGTTAAGTCGAATTATGTAGCTGTATTGTAGCTAGTTTATGGAGTGAACTTTACTTGCAGTTCATAATGTTTTTAAGCTATTCAGAAGCACCTACTTTATGTACCATTTACAGTATTTTAATAGGCAGCTTTATTTTCATCGAATATTCATTCGCTATTTGTCGAAATTGATCAAAGATCGCTTATAAAGCCCGTCCAAGACGTCGGCGGAATGTAAAACACAAGTACCTGGTCTCGGAGGCATTCCGGTCACGTCCGAGCCACGTGCACGTACAACATATAGCACAACATACGTGTACACGAGATACAAATAAACAGGCGTGGACTTAGTCGCGCGTTTATTACGAGCTTTATTATCTTTCAACTTTGAGAATTACGTGCAACTGTAGGTATGGGTATTTTAATGCGTATATTATGTAATAGATCATAAGTTCCTTGTTTTAAATAAAAAAAATAAAAATCGCTCTTAATGTGTCGTTATTGCGACCTTTATTTTCTTTAAACTTGGAGAATATTTTACGTGCAATTGAATGAATATTTTGAAATACTCTTCAACTGTTCGCAAGTCCGAGCTTTGTGACACAATAATATTGTTTAAGTTACATGTCCTGAATCATGGATCAATCGAGAATCGTAATACTTTTTCTATTATAAGGGCTATTTACTTATTTACACAAAATCTAAAACTATCATCATAAGATCATATTCAGATTATGTATTAACATATTTATGGTATTTATGGTAGACTTTTTCGTTCGACATCTCTGATTATAAGTATGTAATTTTCGTATCGCAGTTTGAATATGTAATAATAAGTTAAGGTTAAAAGGCCCCGTAAAGAACGTCAAAAACAACCTGAATTTTTCCCTTGCCCTTTAATATGTATTTATGTTAGGCTCTCCGTATGGCGTTATATTTTATTAGATTGCCGTGAATCCTTATCCCGCCCCCGAAAAATATTAGATATCCCCATAATTCAGTTTGCTTGGTAACTCGATCAAATTCATCACGCGAGTTATGTTAATCGCTCGCGCCGCTAACGTCGTTTGAATAAGTCGAATTATCGTGAGGAAAACAGAAAACACCTCCATGTACAACTGGGTCAAAAGCGACATGATTGAATTTTACTTTGAATTTTTCCTCTCGCGTCTACATACGATATGTTGGCAATTGGCATCAATATTATCTTTGAAAAAGTTAATGCAGATTTGGCTGTAGATTGGCTTGGCATTGTCATTTATTTATTTTTAAACTTAATGCACATTACAAAAATACCATAAGGCCAAAAAGAGACAATGTTTGTGCGAGATTAGTGTACAACAAAATAGTCATTCATAACTTTCGCATAATAGTCTAAGATCCCGATATAGAACGACCTTCACCGAGATGTTTATTTGATGAAATGTATTTTATATTTAATTTAATATGTCAATAAATATATTGCATATGGGTCGGCTAACAAATTTTAGTCCAGGGTATGTTTACTTAATAATTAAAAAAAAATGTTTTTAAACATTTCACCGGTTTGATTAATATTAGATAAATTCTATACCAATCGAAAGTATGAAGCCCATAGAATATGCAAACGTTAGGTTGTCTATTCTTTTCCCGTCACAACTATCGGGTAACCAGGTATAAATAAACAGGTAAATCTACACCTACTAGCATTTTGCAACGGTCTGATTATTGAATTGAAATTAAATAAAATTAAGATTATTTTATTATGAATTTATCTAATAATCAAACCGGTGAAATGTTTAAATTTTTTTGTTATTTAATTTTTAACAAAACATACCCTGGACTAAAATTTGTTAGGCAACCCATATGAAATATATTTATTGACATATTAAATTAAATATAAAATACATTTCATGAAATAAACATCTCGGTGAAGATCGTTCTATATCGGGATCCTCTACTATAAGCTATCCGATGGGAGTTGAGTTCTAATCTAAGGGATGTTTCGTTTTAATGTTGATATTTTTTTTCTAGATCGCTGATTTTTCTGGTTTTACTCCTAAATGCATCTTTCTTATCGTAGTAACATCTGTGTTTGTTGCGTCTTTTATTTTATGTAATTTGTTGGAAAAATCACACACAGTAAAGGTATACGAGTACATTTCCCAAGTAATCTTTGCCCTTGAACTCCAATTACAATCGCGCGCACGTAGTAGATCTGGTCGTGGATCTCGGGCAATTTGTCGTGTCGTGTCTGATCGCTATCACACCAGCTATCTGGATTCTAATTAACTTTTATTTGCGACTAAATTTGCTTCGCGCTCTTAATTTAAAGTGGCATAGTGGCGGTGCGAGTTGATACTGATTGCCATCACGGGGTACTACGACGGCATGTCTGAGGATTTATTTGCCTATAATTATTTCAGTTTTCTACGCTATAAGCGTACTGACCTTTATATTTTCAACCGATTTCAAAAAGGAGGACTATATAGGTACGGTTGTATTTTTTATGTTTGTTACCTCAGAACAAAACATTTTTGTTGGTGAGGAGTCATCTCCAGATTGTCCCATTCAATTTTGGCGAAAATCTAATGATGAGACCCTTGCGGTATAAAATAAACTCCTGTAATATTTATTTTTAGTTTCACCCGTTAATGCGGAGATCTTTCGGGGAACTTGCCGTTGGTTTGACAAATCAGCATCAGACTATGAACGTTTGTTATGAGTTCAGGGTCCTTATTTACAGGGATCGTAATAGCGTAAGAAGTTAGCTTGTTTTCCGAAGCAAAATAAAATTGTACTTCGGATACATTGAGGTATTATTTATAATAGAGCCACATACCCGAACAAAATTGTCGAAAAAAGTGGCACTGCTGTCATGTTCAAGTAGATGCCAATAACGCGTATTTATAATTTACAACAACATAATTACTTCGTACAAAATAACTCTTTACTCAAACGTTTAAGTGTCAAATTGGCTTACGTACTTATTACCACAAATATTTTTCGTGTAAATTAACTTTTTTAGCGTATTCTGACTCATGTCTCTTGTCAAACTTGGAACATGGCACGAATGGAGCAGATTTTAATAGTTTTACATACTAAAAATATTTTCATTATTATTTTATTTAGGTATTAAAATATATTTGTTGTTTGAACTAAATAAACTCGTGAATTGTTAATAACAAATTAAGTTACGTTTTTATTTAACAACTGCATAAAAGGGTCCCGACACTGCATAGAAGGGATCAGTAATAATGACATTATGATTTCTCAACTCATCTTGTTCTAGTAGGTATGTGAAATGAGAGTAAGGCAAGTGCAAAATATTAACATTTTTAACCCTTTAAAGTTTGATGGCGTGGCGTGAAAGTCGCTGGCGTAGTATGCACGGCAGCACACATTGTCTTTAGGTGTTCTTGGCGTTCAAAGGTTTAAACTGACAGTGTCTAGACTCTGAGACAAAATAAAACAATGACAACAGAGCATTTTTTTTATTAATATTTATGAATGTAACCTGTAGGATCTGCTTGTAAAAGGCATATGTTCATAACACTGGCTCACTCGCCGCCGCACACATAGCAATGTCATGCATCCACTCTCGCCCTCGGCTCGCGTGTAACTAAACGCAGCATCATAGAGTATATTTGTATAATATGAGATAGAGATATCACTTAAAGATTTGACATGTAGCGCCATCTCGTGCTTTGTGCTGGTAAACTATACAGCTACATGCGGCGTGCTACGTACCTAGCTCAAGATATTATTATTTTCGAGCTATTTCTATTACACTATGTACCAATTTACATAGTGTGATAGAAATAGCATCAAAATCGGTTTATTGTGAAATAAAACAATATTAAATACGTACAAGTTTATTTTCCGTAGCGTTTTCTACAATAATTTGCTGCCATCATTTACACTTATATAGTCGAATTGGTCATAATCAAGTCTACACTACACTACACAAATACTAGCTAAATAAAAGTCTTATGATCCTCCCAATTTATAAACGAGTAGTCTATTACAACTGAAAATATTGTCGTAATATATAATTGCGTAGAAGAAGCAGTCATCACATCACAATCCAGTAGGTAAATTGCCAGAGTAGTCGTGAATAGAAAAATCGGCATCCAAAAACAAAGCCAGGTCGTCGTAAATAATCAATGAAAAGTAGAGAAAATGTTTTGAATGTATCAGAAATTGAAATTGAGATGTGAAACGGTAAATTTTTAACACATCATCACATCAACACAATCTATATGTCAAATATGTCAATATCACGTTCCATTTCACAAAAAATACAGCATGTCATTATTTGTAGTAATAATTCATTAAAATAAATAAATTTTAAAGCAAACGCCAAACATCATAAAATATATTCGTTTCGAAATTACAAGAGTGCTCACACTTTTAAATCTGTTTCGGTAGTGACAACATAATTGAGAATACTAATTCAGAATATTCTGATCTAAACATTTAATGCGTCAATTGGAATCCGCAGTAAATATTGGAAGATTTGGTTACCATAATTTATAATGTTGAATGATACCATTGCAAAAAAAAGGCATTTTGATTAAAAGTGTTTGTTTTAGTGGGACATATGTTAAATAATATAAATTAACTATTTAACAAAATATGGTAATAAGATTTAGCGTCTAAAATTATTCTGTTAATTTAGACGATAACAGTGACATCTCTCGCTAAGAACCGGTAAACTTTTCCAATGTAACTCGACTAAATTGAATATCACTTCAAATTCATGCTATTTCAGATGTTAGACCGACCACCTTAATGAGTAGCATAAGAATCTGTTAATTTGTTCTAAGTTATAAGACCGTGCGCAGCATCCCATGTGACGTGCGCCCGAGACAGTGTATGGGTGCCTGTCGTATCGCATAACGTTTTTTGTCCTAAAAATGTTTGGCCGAGAATGTTTGGCATACTGTTGAATGGCATACTACTCGTTTGTCCTAATAATTTTTGCGCATACTCATTTAAAGTCCTAAAGCAAGTTTATCCTAATATTGATAACTCTAAAATCTAATTACCTAAAGCATAATATTCCTAACATGAATTACCCTAAGAATTATTTTGCCTATTATTAAATTGGCTAAAATTACGGGTTCCCTTTATCGTGCATAATATCGATTCTCCGAAATAAATTTTGCATAGCAGCTATCACCGAAACATTTTTAGCCGAATGATTATTTAGCATAATTATATATGTATCATAATTGTCAGTTGTATCACCGACTTTTATTTAATATCGCCGAATTTATTATGGCATAAAGACATAGTTTACGGAACAGACGGGTGCTAGGAATTTAGTTTAGGTTTTAGGTTAGATTAGGCGATTATTAACTAAACTGATACCAGTTAAATGGGTTAGGTTAGGTTAGAACTGCGACCACAACAGAACCGAACTGCTGCCAGTAAAGTAGGTTAGGTTAAAACCAAACTTAATGGGTTAGGTTAGGTTAGAACTGCGACCACAACAGAGCCGAACTGCTGCCAGTAAAGTAGGTTAGGTTAAAACCGAACTTAATGGGTTAGGTTAGGTTAGAACTGCGACCACAACAGAACCGAACTGCTGCCAGTAAAGAAGGTTAGGTTAGAACCGAAATTAATGGGTTAGGTTAGGTTAGAACTGCGACCACAACAGAACCGAACTGCTGCCAGTAAAGAAGGTTAGGTTAGAACCGAACTTAATGGGTTAGGTTAGGTTAGAACTGCGACCACAACAGAAACGAACTGCTGCCAGTAAAGTAGGTTAGGTTAAAACCGAACTTAATGGGTTAGGTTAGGTTAGAACTGCGATCACAACAGAACCGAATTGCTGCCAGTAAAGTAGGTTAGGTTAGAACCGAACTTAATGGGTTAGGTTAGGTTAGAACTGCGACCATAATAGAATCGAACTACTTTTGAATTTTAATTTTTATGCAATCTAAATATTATGAGATATAAATTTCTTCGAAATAACTATTCGGACATGTAAATATTATGCTTATTCATATTCTGCCATATGAATGTTCTGATATAAAAAATATGTAAAATCACAATATGAGAAAAAAAATATGCAAAATAAAATTCGGAAAAATGATGTTTCTGTCGAAGGTTGTTATACAAAATGAATTTATGAGTATTCATTGGATAGCGGAGTGAGCGAAGCGAGCGGAGCGTCAGAGTGCTTGCTTGCATGGAGGTATATTAAAATTTTGCAGTTAGTAGGTTAGGTTAAAGACCGAAAACTGTAGGTTAGGTTTGTTTTATGACCATGGATAGCGGAGCGTCAGAATGCTTGCTTAAAAATCTTCGAGATTTAGGTATAATGAAATGTAGTCAAAAGATTTTTAGCACATTAAATATTAGGAACATTACAATTATGCACATCAATCATAGCCACATCAAACGATAGGACAAATAATATTTAGGACAAACGATAATAGGAGCAACAATTTCGGACAATCAAAAATATGCGGAACAAAGTGTATGCCAAACGTTATTAGGACAAAAGACGTTATGCGACACGACGATAGGACTAATAATTGTATGCCATCCGATATAGACCCACAGTGTATATCTATTTATGTATAGATACACTACCACAAACACTACATAACCATTTTACGCTTCTTTTGTATACATTGTAATTTTTTTACGTTTTTATTGAGATATTAAAACTGTGTTGAGTGAAAGACTTCAACGCTTCTTTTGATTAAACATAAAAATATATATATATGATTATGCCGAACGAACACACGAGAAACGAATTATTTGGCTGAAATTATTCTTGACGTCTGTCTCTTACTAAACGTGACCTCAATTTTTCACGTTGTATAGGATCGCGTGGGAATCTTTAATAAAAAAAATAGGATAGTTATTTATTGCACTCCTTTATTAATTAATAAAATATAAAACTATAGCGACTCCTTAGATTTTTGTTCTGTGATGAGGTGCATTTTGTAGGGACAAAGTTAATAATTCTAATCTAAAATATGCTATGATTTTACATAGGATTCGTTAATTAATCAATAGAATCTGCGTAAAAAAGAATATTCCGACCTTTTTCTCTATTTTATAGCTGTTATTTCTGAAATTTTTCACTGGTAAATTAAGTCATTTTTGAGACCCGTCACCTGTCATGGTCTAAACGAGACTGATCGCCCAACTAATGCGATTTGTGATTTTGCATTAGTTGGGAGAGTGCCATTTTTTCCGTCTGATTGTGCATGTGTCCATGTAATTATTACGTCAATGTTCGGATATGATTTATTTTGTATCAGTTTGTGTGTTTTTGTTCTTGTTTATTTAGTAATCCCAAAAAAGTAACGAACTAATCCATACTAATATTATAAATGCGAAAGTGTGTCTGTCTGTCTGTCTGTCTGTCTGTCTGTTACCTCTTCACGCTAAAACCGCTGAACCGATTTAGATGAAATTTGGTATATAGATAGTTTAAGTCCCGGGGAAGGACATAGGATACTTTTCATCCCGAATAAATTTAGTGTTCCCGTGGGATGAGCGGGTAACACCGCGGGGCACAGCTAGTTATAAATAATTTATAATATCGGTTGTAGCACTACGCGGGAGACAAACTGGCATGTAATAGGGAAAGACCATTTAAGCGATATGAAACCTTATTGACATTATTAACCTCGTGTTTATTTCTGTTTTGTTCACGTAACGAGTGCTATGCACATGCATCCGAGCTTCCCACGGCCGCACGTGGTCTGAGCAAGCGCACAGTTTATTGCTCGGCGGCGGTAGTTCAACCCTTCCCGAACTTTCGGTAACAATAAGCAAATTGCATTTGCGTTAATCAACTGTCAACTAACTAAACTGTGCTTGAATGCTACGAGGCAGGAGTTACGTTACGGAGGGTAGATAGCCCCCTCAGCTGTGGAAAGTCCCCCCAGGGCCGCGTAGTAAGGCTTTGCATTTTTTACAGATACATCCTTTCATCAAGGTGCAAATGAGACCTCAACTCGCAACTACGCGACCTCGAGGGAGCTTTCCACAGCTGAGGGGATAGGCACAATATTATTACCAGTTATTAGTCTTATGATAGTTAAAAATATATTATATCACAATATTATTTACCAATCAGATATTCGAGACATCTCTATTAGAAGAATAACGTAAATTTTAACGATGCTATAATATAATAAATGTAGACGGACAAATACATTGTGAATTTGTGAGTCAATTCAATTACCATCAGATTGATCAATCAGACGTACCGATATGTAACTTTAAGATGATGTAATTACCTATATTAGTATTAGGCGGATGATTTATAAAGCAGCATGAGCTTATCGAACAACACCGAGGCAAACAAGTCGCATGTCGGGGGTTAAAACTTACATTCCTGATAAGAATTTGAAATATTCTCTTTCCGCGTGATTATGACTTATCGTGGGGTGACCTCTGCCTTCTGCGTTTGAGCTGTTAAAATATTTATTACGTAAAAAATTACCTTGCGGCTATATTTTTTGTCCGAGATTCGTACATTTATAGATACAACCCAAGCCGTTCGAGTCTAGCTAGTCGTCAGTCACTCCTATTTTATTTCTTTCGTTTTTAGGGTTCCGTACCTTATAAGATCACTTTGGTGTTCGTCCGTCTGTCTGTCTGTCAAGACCCTTTATCTCGAGAACGCGTGAAGGTATCGAGTTGAAATTAACACCATATACTCAGGTCTACGGTCCCTTGAAGCTGTGAAAAACTATACATTTGTAATAAAATCATAAAAAAATATAGTCATTTTCTAACATCATATTTGGAGAACTCGGTTGCGTTAAGTTTGCACGTCGTTTGTATGCGGCGCCATACATTTCAGGTGCAAACTTAACCAGGCTAATTAAGATGGTATAAGTGAAAGCTTGTACGGAACCCTCGGTGCGCGAGTCAGACTCGCACTTGGCCGTTTTTTTTTATTCAATGCAATTTCCACAAGAATACTTGGACGCGATCTATAAAGTCGTATAGTATGAAATACTTGATTATGTTTTCTCTGAAACTTGAACGTAGCGTTCAAGTAGTGCTAACACGTACAGATAATACTGATTATGCTTAATTTAGAAACAAGAAAATACCGCTTTTGCGAAAACCACTCGTCGAAAACTCTCAGTCTAAGCACGTACCATAAAAATCCGCGCGTCTCAATGACTCTTCCGGCCCATTGAGCAGTCGTCAATGGACTGCATTCCTTGCGCGCGCAGACCGAGCCGGCCCACCCTTGCCCGTATATGGCCAGCAGTGGAATGAGAACTCGATATATTACAGTTTTTGCGCCTACCGCTCGGTAAGCAGGTTGTTTTTGCGGGATTTGATCCGTGGAAATTGATTAAGAGTGGATAATATGCTGGTTTTTCTCCTAAGGCGCCTAAGCGTAAACGGCAATCGAATGAATTGTTTAGTGTTTAATTAGGGTCATTTGTTTAATAGCAAACGTGTTCGCCATACATTATGATGCATTGTAGGTAATAGTCATTTTCAAATTATTCTTTCCTTTAATCTGGAGTCACTTAGAGCAAGCAAGATCCTGATCACGGTATATGTCGTAGTAGCTTTATAAAACGCGAAGTTTTCATCTAAATTTGTTCATTATAATTGAAGGAAGTACCTACCTATGAGTTTGATTTTATTTTTCTTGTCAATTTAATGCTAATCTTAAAGACTAGCCCTTTCTTGGGCCCAATCAAGCGACCACTAACCTTGCCGATTGAATGAATATTGAGTCATATTGATTCATGTTGTTTGTTTCGTTGCAGCTGAAGGTGGGCGGCGTGCGCTCGTGGCGCGGTGTGGGCTCGCACGCGCACGCGCACGCGCATGGCGGCGAGCTTTCCGTGTTCTGCTGGTGATAGCGCGCAGGTTAACAAATTAGCCACCTTCATTATTTTTAAAATCCATGTTTTTAAGTGTGGACAAGAGCTGGACAACTAGTGGATCGAACCGAACAATCGAAATATAAATTCACCAACGGGAATGTTTCCTCATCTCTGAAGTCCATCTATTCTCTACTCAATTCTACGAGTATTAACGCATTTTTACATGATGATGATGACACCAATACAATTAAGAAATAGATGGACGAGTGAGTTAGATTGTAAGAGTCCATCTTGTGTCCACATTGTACGTGCAATATCATTTCGGTCAGGACATTACAACGTACGTTTCAAGACTACAGTGAGGCAATATCCATTTTGATTTACAAAATGGCAGACATCACTTTTCTCCAAAAACCAAAATCGTTATCGGTATCTTTATACCTATAGGTTTTCAAATGCCATCCACTTGATCCACTACCACTTTAGATTTAACGATAGCGTCCACTGCTTCTTTTTTTTTTTTTTTTTTTAAATGAATAGTTAAACTGTAGATGTCCTTGTTTGTGTTTCAGTGAGTCGTGCGAGCTGCGCGCCCCGGCCCCCGCGCGCCGCCGGCCCCCGTGCTACCCGACAGCACACGGGGACCCTAGATATCCCAGCACCGTTCCATATCATTGATAACTGTACACGAGAATTTTGATCTTTTTATTGCTGACGTTCCTTTTGCACTCAATAATGATACAGTACAAAATAACGAAAGACTTTAATATTGTAACGCTTGTACTAGACGGGCGAAGCGGATCCGACACGACCGCGGTTATGCTGAGCTCTTGATACGTGCTATCTCGGTACAGGCGAAGCTTACATCGCCGGCTGTACACACTCGCTAAAACTGACATGTGTATGTCCTTTTTTCACTTACATAGTGCGCAGAGTTTATGCGGGATCGTTTAATCTCGGTGATTGTGTTTAACCGGCATTAGACTCGTGTTTCGTCTATCTTTATGAATAGCACAGAACTAATACGTGCACGATTTTTCTGTGGGGGCCGCGACCTGTCATCCGTTCTTGACTGTGCCGTTGTTTTCAACTTTTTAAGGGGAATATAGCGGTGGTATCCGATGTATTCTTTGGTCGGTATAGGTACATGTTAGAGTATATGTATTAGATCTTAGCCATTGGAGATCTGTTTATTAATCCTAGCGAGAGAAAGGATCTTGAATTAGTACCCTGGACTTGTGAAGTGTCGTGCGTGTCGGATCCGATGGCGCCTCTTACATATATATCGTACGACCGTCACATTAATTAGTATTTTTGAGATGTTTACTGGTTTTTGAACGTTGTGTTGATACTGTTACAATGATTTGAACGTTTGTATTAGAGTCGGAGACATTATAAGATGATATGGAACGCGCGTTCAAGAAAACTCTGTTAATATCGGACTGCAAACATGTAAACCTATCCTTGGGTCCATTCATGAGGACCACATGCATCTAATGAGATGTTATAAACAGATATAACATGGATAACTGCTTAGTTATCTAGAATGGCAGCTATTATAGTCATTTGATATAGTTTTACAGCTGAGTACTTAGATATAAAAAAAAATACTGGTGTGTAACTTTAAATTCGAATTTAGTTCCCGTCGACCTAGGATGAACTCGCTTAATGTAGGTAACTACCAGCTGCTTTTTAAAGAGCAGCGTTATAAAGGGTTTTTTTAATCCTTTGCAATCATCTTAATTCGCTGTAGTGTTATATTTATATAAGATGAGACAGAGCACTGCTTCTCTCGTACAATTAACTCGTGAGAAAAGTACTTCAGGTACCTCCGTCACTTGATTAAGCGAATGTAACCTTAAAAATGTAACACAGTGTGTCCCTGACTGTGCCCTGTTGTGATTTGGCACTTTTTCTCGGATTTGACCTTATAAGTATTAACCGTGCCAAGGGAACGCCCTGGTCTCATACCATCTTATAATGCCGCCGAAAAGACTGGATCTTCCGCGCGAGACTATGACAAAGATTTATTTAATATTTAATTTAGCGATGCCATTGCTAGCTAGCTACATCCAAAAAATATTTTTGTTACGAGTTGTGATAGAATGGTATCTCGGGACTGAAGAGGCGACGCCTCCAATTACGGATCTGGCAGTAGAGCGACGATGGTCCATCTAATTTACAAGTTATAAGGGAACAACCACATCGCTGTTCAAAAGACGTTGATACGCTGTAAACGCCGTCAAATGTATGAAATGAAATAAAATATGACGCTAACTACGCCAAGCTCCGGTGTGGTCGATCCTTAACTATCGTTGTCAGCAACTAAGTACATTTTTATTTTGAAGTTAGATGGACTATCGCTGTTCTTATGAAGGACCGTTAAATTTTTAATGATTTGATCTCGAACCACGGTCCAATCACAGCGTTAAGTGGAAATCTGCCGCTTACCGCACGTTGACGGCGCGTGGTTCCATCATAGATTTTATAATATTTTATCAAAATAAAATGTCAATTGTATGGAAGGACGAGTTGGCGCCGAAAGTGGGAAAGTAGGTATTTTGTAAGAGCGAAACACGTAAGCCAATATCGTTCACTGATTGCTTGAATAGTTCACTGTCAAAATATTCTATTAGTTTTACCTAAGTGCCAGTTATTTTTTTACCATTTACTTTGCTTATACAACACGGAACATTTAGCAGTCCGATTTGTGACAAAGTGTCAATTTTTTTTTTATAAATTGATATGGCTCAAATAAGCTACGGAGTAAAATTTTATTAAACCATTTAGTTAGCATAGCTGATGAAGTTATTGGTATTACAAATTCACAACATTGTACTTTGTTAACCCTTAAATTAAAGTTGACCAATGTTTAAAATGTGATACAATTGGACAGTGACTATTCAGCTATCTATGGCCTCGGCAAAGATATATGTAATTTAACTAACTACTGCTCCCGATTCAAGGGCAGGGGTAGTGCCTTGTCACATAACTCACCACGATAATAAGGCCGTAACAAATTTGTCTAAATTTTACTAAAATTTAGAATGACGATTACAAAGTAGATTGTCTATCCAACCACAACGTAAACAGTACTTACCTACACAGCTGACATTGTCGTGGTATGGTTTTGTGATTTAGGCCACATGGTTCGATCATGCCTTCTTAGTAAACGGCGAGACGGTGCGCTCTTTAACACGAACTTTGTTAATGTGCGAAATAGTGACTACGGCAGTTCTTGTATGCACTATGCGTTTTCGCCACGCATCGTCGCGTAGCATCGACTTTAATTAAGTACTGCTCGTAGTACATATTCCTGTTGGTGTGATCGAACCAAAAGTGAGGGCACGAGGAAGTCTGGGCGTGGCGCGAACTCGTCGTACAAGTTTTCTCGGTTGTATTGTACCCTAGTTGTATGTTATAGTAGTTTTATTTAGCAGGGCTAAACTTTCGTTACTCGTTGTGTTAAACGGGATTAAAGTGGTGCAAGTGGATTCAGTGAACTTAACGATAAAGACAATTTAACAAATTAATACCTATGATAAAAATAAAGTACTAAGACTTTTTTTAAATCGCTTGGAAGAAGATTGTATGTATAGATGTAAGGTAGAATAAGCAGACATAGATGTAGTAGGTATAACAAATTTTAAGGCAGAAGCCAGCTCTTGAGTTTAACTTTTAATTGTGTTGTTTAATCGTGCATTACTGACGATCTTTGTTATAATGCCTCTTACGCTGTGCCACATCGTGCTACTATGGGTGTATTCTACATACAGCTCATTATATGAAGTTGATAGGGTGACTGCGTTCTTTACTGATAAATTTAGTTAGAAAAGGGCACACGAAAAGTCTAACCGCTCCATTAGGGAGCATCGAACTGATGAGTCTCTAGGCTCGTGAAAAGCCATGTTTGTAATATATACCTTAATATAATTTAAAGTTGATTCACGTTTGATTAAAATCGACTATAAATGACTATCTCGAGATTTGTAATTATTTTTGTTATGAAAAAGGAAACAGAAACAAATTACAAACCTCGAAACTAAGTTATCTTAAAAAAACTGGTTTATGCTAGCTTTGATGTTGATTTGAATTTGATAAATGAAACTGATACTCAACACCACTGATTCTCAGCTGTATACACAGTCTTTTTCCCCTACGAGTATCAGTATCAATCGTTCTTTATAAAACTTCTATCAACGTGTGCGGCATCGTCATCGTTGTGGCACCATGTGGCACGGCGTGCATGGGCCTCTTAGGGCTCAGGCCCTACCGTGGGCCCTTTTTGTTATGCCATCAAATGGGCCATTTGAAATGGCCGTTGATCGTGAACTGTCTGTGTTGCACAAACTTGTCTGTCGATCAATTTTAACCATAAGAATTTGTTGGGAAGTAGATACATTATGTTATATCCGTCATAAACTAAATAATAATTATCCGGTAACTGAGCTAAGAAGCTGTGGATATCCGTGGAAGCTAGGCGGTATGAGCTTTCTGCCAGTTTGGCCCAATCAACGAAAACAACTGCCAACTTAGTACCTACAAAATTATCTTTTGAGACAATCGGGACAAGTTTGTGCAGCAAATTCAGTTTCCAACATGAATTTCGAGTATCAGCTACGAGCACCAATGCGTTTGTGTCCGCCCTTTTTATTTACCACTATTGGTTCTTCCATTGATCTCTGTTTTACTCAGACGAAAAACTGCATGGTGTTCCAATATAGGTATGGAATGTACGAAGCATTGTAGAGAGACTACCTGGTGATTTATCTGTCCACTTTATTTATAAGGGCACCATTTAATTTGAAAACGAGACGCTTAACCTAGAGTCTAACTCTAATCTTATCTGGATGTCAGGCTTGAAATTCATGTTGGAAACATTCGTAGAAATCATGTGATGACTTAAGTAGATTTTGTATGGATATTATCAATCTCGGAATATGGTTTCCGACGTTCAGTTTTTATTCCATGGAGTATTTCTATAAAAATAAAAATTATTATCATAATGGTTGCCGATTCAGGATTGTCCAATATGTCCGGGCCAAACAACCAGTTATTGTGTAACATCAAAATAACTAGTTTATAATATTAAACTAATTTAGCATCTGAACGTACCCCTATCCAAAGAGTGATGTATTGGGTCTCAGGAGGTATACTCTACTTGCTTTGTCTGGGCTTCACTTTTTCGGAAGTAAGGTTCTCGGCAACCAACATACAGAACTAATTCTGTAATTTACATTATTACTACAGATACAAATATCTACTCTTGTCTCCACCATCATTGTGGTCTCATTGTTCATTGTGAACCTTAAGTTTGTAACAATAGAGGTTCTAAAAGTGTTTTGTGTTTTTGAAGTTTGGCCTATCGGGCATCCGTGGGCCCGCGGAGCAATCAGTGATATTTTACAATAAATTATTTTGTTTTTATATATTGAATTAACAAGCGTAATAAAGAGTGAGCAATGGCACATCTTAATTGCTGTTTTATTGTATCCTGCCGTGTGTCCTGGATAATATACGGGTAGTTCTACAAAGTAAGGAATTTTCGACAGCTCAGCTAAAATATCATAAAAAAATGGTTACAACCTGGTAGTTTATTTACATAACATACTGTTTACCATACCTATATCTACCTGGTCTCTAAAAATAATTTAGATGACAAAATATTTTAAGAAAAAAAATATTCAAAGCGTCAAATTTTCAGGATCCTGGTGTGTCCCACGAGCAAAATCGAATCTAATGTGCAATATAATTTATTTTCTACTACATTGAGACCATAAGTTAAACCAATATAAATGACTTCCTATTATTATTGTTACCTAGGTGACATATTACTACTTTATTGTAGCAAAAACATTATAAAAACTTTGTCCAGAATTTGTCCCAACAGTTTTATATCAGGATCCTGTCCAATGTAAAATAAGCGAATATTGAATATTCCATTAGCCGCACGACCTTGAGGTTTAGCTGAGTTCGTTGCCGCTACGAAAGAGACAATGAATACCACCTATCGCTTTGCACCCAGTGTATTGCTTAGTCTGCCCGGCACATTTGATGGAGGAAGTTGCGTCGTAATCAGTCGAGTTCACAGGATCCTGGTAAGATATTTAATTACGAAATTCATATAGTAATATGGTAATTACTTACACGAAGGCTTAATGCTGCTTAATTTTGGTTGAAAGTTATAAATAGACGTTTTTTTGAATATTATTCAAAAATTCTCAGGATCCTGTCAAATAGATAGCCAGGTTACTGAGAAAAATTCAGGATCTTGAGTGTTTATATTGAAATATTATTTTTGTGCAAGATAATTTGTTACTTTTTCTGCTATATACTATGAAGTCAAAATAATAAAGCGTTTAACTAGTTCTAAAAATCAATTTATCTATAACTTATAAGTATTATCACTGAACTAAGCAGGGCAATTCGTATAATCGTCTCAAAACATCAGAAAAAAAGATAAAAACAACGTAAACGCACATTTAAAACCTGTGCCTATGTCTATTTACATTATATACTATTTTTCTTAATTAAGTATTTGCCTGACCTCGAATTCTAAACAAAATTATTTAATCGCGTAAGTACTGTTGTAAATATGAGGTTTACAGTTACATGTCGGTTGCAGATTATAATGTGATAAATAAGAATAGAAATTTCCATAAATACTTTTATCCTATAGCGTAACTTTTAATACTGTAAACTAAAGTTGGACAAATACTTGCGGACGGTAACATAGGCATAAAACTGTGATATTTTAAAGTATGATTTCATTGATTTTCATTATTTGAAAGCTCATTAGATTGATTTTTTGTAGATAAAATGGCGATACCAAAGAAAAAACAGACTAGAGAAGAAATACTAGAAAATGTTCAAAAAATATTTAACGATTAGTGTTCGCATTAAAAAAATAAATGCCTAAGAAAAGCAAAATTAATAAGACTGCTAAATTTTTTTGGTTTCCGTCATACTATTGTTTATGATAAGTGTCGTTCATATTTAAATTATTAACAATAATATTGTTACTTTGTTATAAAAGAGATTTTATTACATAATGTTTGCTCAAATGATTACTTAATTAAAGCTCTAATATTGTAGATTTAGTGATAAAAATTCCTGTTCAAGACTGGTTTAGATAGATAATTAGTATGTCAAGAATAGACCTAATTTTCACCATAGTTCAAGATATTTTTACTATTACAAACTAATGGTTAGAAGTATGATTTTTATTTGTGATTTTATTATTAAATAAACGTTGATTTTGATTGATATTTGTTTGAATCCTCAGTTTCCTGGTTACAATCTGTTTCCTGCTGCTTGATTTCTTAAAATTGCCATAAATCTCATATTTTTGAATATTTTGACCGTTCCACTTAATATAGGCTAAAAGACGGTGTAATCTTTATGATAAACTATATTTTGTAATCATAATGTAAAAAAAACGTCGGGCCGGAATCTGACTCATTTTCGTCCTTAGTTTGTAGAACAACCCATACATACCCTAATACGACACGCATGACAATGGTCATTATTTTAGAAAAAAACTTCGACACCACGATTTCACTGCGAAACACGCACTGGCGACCGTTGTAAGTAAATTGACGTGCATCGTTCGTATTCCACGAACGTTCTTTTTGAGCGCATTTGTTTAAAAAAAAAATGCTAAGTTGATTTTTACCTTCACAGACAGTGATAGTGTATGGTGTCTGTGGGTGGCATTCAACTCACTTTTTTTAAATACGTACCTATTATAAGCAGTTCCTATTATATGATCTGTGCTATTACCGAATCATGAAAACTATAGCGATTAGTGCAGAAAAATAATAAATCACAACAAGAAAATAAACGACTTAGTCATTTAGATATCTAATTTATTGTTGTAACAGGCGTAAATGCATAAAGGATGTTAAAGTAACAAACGTCATGACTGTAAAACCTTCAATGTCAATGTGTAAAACTGATATTCGACGACACCATATTTATCAGTAAATCTGCTAAACCTTATTAGACCTATGCGAACGTGCAGACAAGTTACATAATTTGATCTCTTATAATGTATATAAATTTCTCTAGTTGATAGAAGAGACTTTAAGGTACCACAAACTATACTACAAAATATATGTTGACTGTGCATAGTGCGGTGGGCAGTGACTTCGTAACCGTACCGTTTTTACCGCAAGCTCTTCATACCGCTGCTGAATATACGCAAACGCACCACAAACGCAGTCAAATATATGAAATAGACGTGCCGCGAACGTCATACGTCTATCGTTTTTAATACATTCATTCGTTTGATACCAACTATACAGACAAGGAAATATAAACACATTTTTCTTGTCATTATGATGGAAAGGTACGCGTTTCAGTTCTCTTTGCTGTACATACCTACTGAGAGCCAGTTCTATACTAGAATAGATCAATATACTTACTTAATATTTATCAAATAAAATGTTAGCTTAAATGTAAAACCGGCCAAGAGCTTGTCGGGCCACGCTCAGTGTAGGGTTCCGTAGTTGCCCATCCTTCACAATAGCGGTTTAACCCTTCGTATGCCGTGTCCCGGATCCGTCCTATACAGGTATAGGCAACGGATACGGGGAGGCGGCATACGAAGGGTTAAAGCCCGAGGTTAAAATTACCAGAAAGATTTCAAGCTCTATAAAAAGGTCGCAAACGCCAAAGTGACTGTCATACTTATTACCTTCTGGAAGTTATCGATTATACTCGCCAGATTGAGCGAAATGTTTGAATACAGTATGGCACTTAACTAATATGTGTAAACGTTCAAAGTACAAGGACACCGCGCGGTACTTACGTCATTTTAAAGAAAATGATTAATTTTTACGATCTCAAAAACGGCTCGACCGAATTTATTCAATATAGTTTTCATTGAAAGTGCTTATAAGGCCTAATTTTTATACATTTTTCCATATTTTTTTGACCCGTGGTTGAAAAGTAAGAGGGGGGGACGCTATTTTTTTGATTTCTGGAGCGAATATTTACTAAACTGCTGACTATCAAAATTATGTTTGAAGACCCCTATTATTTTTAAAAGACCTATTCAACGACACCCCACACACTAGTTTTGGAACGAAAAAAAAAAAAACGCCCCCACTTTAGGTGGTGTACCCGAAAAATAATGTTTTTTTTTTTACCGTTTTGTTGGCGTGATACATACACATACTCATACCAAATCTCAGCTTTCTAGTACTAATGATCACGGAGCTAAACCGCGGATGGACAGACAGACAGACAGACGGATATGGCGAAACTATAAGGGTTGTTGACTAAAGAACCCTAAAAAAAGCTCTCTCACTCAATTAAATAAACATTAATTTAAGTTTAAATCACAATATCAGTTCATTTCATATCAAACGGGCTTAGAGCGTCCAGTCCGTGAGCTCTCAGATTGCGGTTTGGGTGAAAATCGAGACGTTCTCAAGGGCAAGCGAGACAGGTATAAATAACGAATCGCATTCTGGCAGCTCACGCGCTGTAAGTACCTATTTGAAATAATATATATATATATACCACAAAATTGTTTATACTCTTTGCTCACCATAGCTGCGAAGGTGTGATTGTGAAAACATTAACAATGTCAAAATTTAAAATCCAAATATACACATGAAGGAAACCCGATGATTCCTTTTTTACTAAACTCTAAATGACACTTATTTCATATTCAGCCGATTTTGACTTATTTTTAGGAACAAAAATTATAAGCATGACTTCGTGACCTCAAAATAATCTAATAGTTGAAAGCGGCTACAGCCTAACGGCCCGGCCACGACTTCGCGCGACCAGCGGATTGGCGAGCGGTGGTCATAGGAGTGAGCGAGACACCGCGTTCGGACCTTCCGCTTCCACCTATGGACGCCGCTCCGCTGGCCGCGCGGTCGTGGTCGCTAACAATTTTGTAACGCCAATTTTAATCTCGTGCTTAGTATTCTTTCACGAGACTGCCAGTTTCAATAATAGATTTTAGATTTAAAATTCATAACGTGCTGAAAGAGGTCATAAAGTCATGAAACATTTGCTTCTGCAGAGTAACACCAATATTAAAGTGAACGCACCGTGTAAATTTACTTAAAATTAAGAGGCCTTATTCCTTTTAAAATGCTGATTGTTTAGACATTTTTCTCTATGATCAAACATGTTTCTTAACATATTATTGATGTTACTACCTAGAACACGGCTGTTGGGATTTATTGGTATATATTTGAAACCTACAGTTTGAATTTTTCATTGATAATTTTTGTTTCAAAAACTACTCGAAATTGACAAAATTCACGCGGGAAATTAGTTTTTTCAACTTATTTTCGACTGCACGCAATGAAAGCATGAAATAGCTATGTTACTACCTAGAACTCGGCGAAAAGTATTATTCACTTCAAGAAGTTGGTTAAAATTGTCAATATATTTGTCGTAATATGAAAAAAATAATTTTTAAAAGGAATAAGGCCTCTTAAAGGGTTATTAATTATTAAATAAACTTATTGAGGGCACATTCTGTTTATGATTGGTTTTACTGTAATAGTTAGATCTGATATTTCATTAAGTTTTAAATTATTTATCTTTAGGAGCTACAGTAAAATACGTTAACAGGGTTCTGGATTTCTTGCTTGATTTGGGTGTTTTTTCTGTTACAGAGTTTCTTCTCATCGGTATATTCTCCTTAGGACTGAGAGGTGCAATTATAGTTTTTTCGATGGTTTCCGGAATAGCATTCTTTCCTTTTTTCTCTCGGACCAATTGCGTGAGCCAATTTGTTGTGTCTTGTTTCTTCTTGATTGGTGACATTAGTCTTAAATGTGGGGCCTCTCCGTCCAGGACGAAATTAGGCAAGTTTTTAGTTGGTGTGTTGAAGCTTATTATTCTAACTTTATTAGGAGAAACGCTTATAGGCGAACAATTTGGCAATGAAGGAGGCGTGACAGTCTTAGGTGATTTAGGTGACAATTTCCGGCAATGTCTCTTTTCATAATTTTTGGTGGGTGTCATAAAAGAAGTCCCCGCTTTAGGTGCTATGTAGTTCCAATCACTTGACATCTGACCTGAATCGAAGGAGAAATGGACAGGACTAGTGCTGTCCAATACATCACTGTGCCTTTTAATACCAGCAGGCAGTAATTTCTGCTCATCATCCTCTGGCACCATATCCAGTTTCAACCTCTTAACCAGAATTTCTGCATCATCAGCGTCTCTTGACACATTCATCAGATCCGTTAGACATCTCTTTGTTTTCCTCATGGTATTACTATCAGATCGCATGCGTTTAGAACTGTGGGAGCCTGGTGTTGTTACCAATTTCCGTTTTAGCGAGCTGGGAGTTTTGTCCAAGGTGCCCCATTTAGGCAGACTAGTTGTATCCGTTCTAGGAACTACTTCAGAATGCCCTTTTAACTCTAAAAGATCTGTCTTAAACTCTTTCCCAATTCTCCAGATTTTGTGCCGCGCGTCGTCACTGCAGGTTACGATTTTCATATCACCCTTTTGACACCACGCAGGACACGTGACTTCGGCCCAGTGTCCTACCAATTTCACAACAGGCTCAGAATATTTCACGTTCCAAATGTAAGCGTTCTTATCGCTACTGCCCGAGACTAAATACATGCTGTCTGGGCTAAGACTAGTTTTGATGTAATACGTACTATTTTCATGACCGACGTATCTTTGTTCCGGCAATGAATTGTAAGTTGAAATGTTAAAGCAGTAAATTACATTATCCATGCAACTGGCGTACAGCCTCATCCGAGCGTCGTCTATAATGAGATTCGTATAACCATTTTTAGTTGAACTACCGCAGTATGGTATAGAATGCTTAGGTAGCGGTTCCTTTTTGTAAATAGAGTAATTCTTTCTTAAATCCCACACTTTAATGTTACCGTCGCATTCCCCACAGGATATTAGGGTTGTGTCATCCTGGAAAACCAGACCAGTGATGCTGATCGATCTGTGGTTATCTAGTCGGGGTCGTTTAGTATGCGAGCCCGGTGTTTTTGGAGTGAAAGAGGAATGGCAGTTCATGAGGCAGTTGTCTGGTTTGACGACGACGGCGGGTTGCCCGCACCGGACGTCCCACACGAGGATGTGTCCGTCCCGCGCCCCGGTCGCGAACACGGAGGGCTCGTGCGGGCGGAACACTGCCGTCTTGACGGAGCGAGTGTGGTTGGAGAACACGAGCACACGCTTAGGAGCTCCTTCTGCAACGTCCCACAGACTGGCCGTGTGATCACCTGAAATAATACAATTGACAACATTTCATATTTATAACAGGTGGAAATTAAGGCGATATTGTCCGGCCCTACGGCCGAATTGAGGGGGTGAGGTGCGCGGCAAGACGCGGAGCGCCGCCCGCGCGCCCCGACCCCGCTCGCCGAGATCGCTAACGCGAAATCGCGATGGCAATGTACACTGTAGAGGCGTGTCACAATACAGTGATATCAGTCGGCAGTTTTTTAAGTGGCCGGTGCAAAGCGGGTTATAATTTATGTTCAAAGTGAAACGCGAATTCTTGCTATAGAAGTACTAAATATTATTTTACGTTTTAACTAAATGTTTGTTTTAATTTTATTTATTTTTTGTAGTTTTTACTTGCGACTGTGTTCTGTGGAGGAATTGCGGAATAAGTATCCCACCAAAAACATAACATGTAAAAAATTGCAAGTCTCGCATCGTAACCTTCTACCGCTAAAAGTTGTGAGATTACAATATAAAACCAAGTTAGTTAATTTATTCAGTCCCTATCAGAGTGACCCCCCGCCTATATGACAACTTTGACATACATTTTCACCGGGTTACATAACTAAAAACATATTACCATGACCGTGTAGTGTTTGCATTAATATTACACATCTTTATCTTTATAATAAATGTACTGACTTGGCCATCGCACAGCAACATACAGTGCGACACAAAAGAGTAGAAAATAAATGAGGGCGCCACTTCCTTCGCAACTGTCTCATTTTTGACGTAAAGTGCTTGAATATGGTAACAATTTTGTATGAAAAATTGTAGTTCCTTTATCATCCGTTTTCTACTCTTTTGTGTCGCCCTGTAAACATAGGAACACGAGTAAATCTCCTTTTAAAGTGATTATTATATTTTTAGCTTTATCTAATAGTTTACAATTTAGATAGTTTGGCCATTTCGTTCGGTGTTGAGCTCTGCTCCTCCCGTTTTTTTCAGCTGTTTTTACTATCTCATCTTCCTCTATTCTCTTCTGTCGTCCACTTTTGCCCGTGTGGCCAGGTCCATCTTTTATCTTAGTAAGGACGGCCAAGATGAAACAATGAGTAGGAATTTACGCATATAAATTAAGCGTGACATTTAAAGCGTTAATAATATTTGGTAGATGTTTTCATTATATCTAGAGTATATTACCGTGTGCGATTGCCAAGTCCTTATATTTTATTATAAAGATAAAAATGTTTAATACATTACATTATTAATGCGGGCAAAAACGGTTATGGCAATATGTTTTTAGTTATGTAATTCTGTGAAAATGTATGTCAATGTTGGAATAATAGGCCTGGGGTCACTTAATAAATAAATTAACTGACTTGGTGTTATATTGTATCTCACAATTTTTTGCGGTAGATGGTTGCGAGACTTGCATGCATGTTATGTTTTTGATGGGATCTAATTTTTTTTAAGTGGTCCTCCTTTTTTTGGCAAGCCAAGACGGTAAATACTTCTTATTCTATTATACTCTGCAGTTGCGGAGTCGACGTGAACTACATGTAAACCGCACAGACTTGTCACTTCCTCTTATGATCCATAATGATCTCTCTCAAAATCCCTCATGATCCATATTGATCACTCTCATGATCCATAACGATCTCATGGTAAATAATGACTTAGCGGAGGCATTGTCGTGCCCCTAGATCCTTCTCATGATCCCTCTTAGCATCCATAATGATATGTCTCTTGATTCCTCTCATGATCACTCTCATGATCCATAATGACCCATCATCACCACAAGGATTGTCATCACAATCATCGTCATTATTCATTATCAGTCATCACCATGACCATTACCATCTGAATCAACACCGCCATCATCATTCCTAATCACCATCATCGTCATGACCCTCATTATCATCAGAATCATCAACAACAACACAATCATCAACAACACCACCACTATCATCATCATAAGCATGACCCACAACACCACCATCATCATTATCATCATTACTATCACCAACAGCATCATCATTTGACGAGTCATCATTATTGTTCTACCTATGCCTGTGCACACGACCACTTCAAAATTATCTACGCAGAAAAAACGATTCCAACTCACTGCCCCTGCGGGGTGAGGTAACTCAATTCGGCACGGAGTGTGCGTGTCCATTCTGTATGTATAAATTCTGTGCCTGAGGTTTTAGTATCTAAACCGAAGGTTATATGAACCGCAAAATCGACTTTGTAATCGAGTATTTTTTATAGGGTTCATAAGGAAATACAATTTTTCCTATGCAGGTCGCATAACTGTACATTAAACAGTAATAGAGTTCAAAATTTCAAGCTTGTGTGTCTGCTGGAAATAACTTAGAATTCGTATGATCGTGTGTAAATGACTCAGTGAATTAGTGAGTGACAAAATTAAGGAACTTTGACTCGCAATAATTCTTAACTTACTAGTTCAAATTGGATGTTACTTGGAATATGCCTAGGTTATACTATGCCCACCTAGTTACTGAAAATTCAGGCTTCTAGCTTTGTTCACGACGAAATACAGGGGGTTTGAAAATGGTCTGAATGGCTTCGAAAAAAGGAAAAGGATGTTGCGGTGTGCCGGTAAGCGCGTTTTCTCGAGTTGGAGGGGGCAATGGCGTGCCTCTAGATACAATTAATAAAATTATTTGTTTTTTTAGATACTTTTAAATGTGAAATAATCTCAAAGGTGCTATCATACATAAACAGACTGCGCTAAACACATTACCCTCCTTTGCGTCGCGCTGTCGGGTAAAAATATACTACATACCTTACCTAGGAGTCGATTGTTGCTAAAGGCCTTAAGAAAGAACAAGTACTGAGGAGCATTTGTAAAGTACAGTTTTTTTTACTTACCTATATCTAGGTTACATAACATAAATAATCATGCCTTTTCCCCAGGCAGGGACTTAAAGTACTGATATATGTTAACTGTGTACTAAATCCATGTTCCAAGTTTGACAAGAGACATAAGTCAGAATACGCTAAAAAACTTAATTCAGATGAAAAATATTTGTGGTAATAAGTACGTAAGTCAATTTGACACTTAATGCTTTGAGCAATGAGTTCTTTTGTAGGAAGTAATTATGTTGTTTTAAATTATAAATAAAGGGTTATTAGCATATACTTGAACATGTCAACCGTGCCACTTTTTGACATTTATGTTCGGTTCTGTTAATTTATTATAAATAAAACATTAACTTACTTTTTGGCATTCCTTGCTCGAGCATTGTCTTTTTTTATTCGTTTTATAATATGAAAAGCTTTTTGTTAACGTTGTGCTGCTTTATTTCTCATTTTTTTGGAACAATAATTCGTAAATGCGATCACTTGGTCGCGCGGAACAAATTGACACAGGTCCATCCCCTTCAAGCGCCGAAGCGCGACTGAAATGGCACCGCGAGCTATCGCCCTCATAGTTTTAGTAGATATTTAGTTCTAGTGATTAAATAAATAATTTTATTCAGAAAATCCCATCCACTTCAACTAGATAATGTTAGTATCTATACATTTACGCAAAAAACGGGTAAAAAAGGTTCGTATTTTAGCCATTCTATAGAAAAGATATTACGAATAGAGGTAACTTTGGGATCGTTTTCTATCGACCGAAATTTTTCCAATCATGTTGCTGAACACGATTTCATATTCAGAAGATCCTTAAGTATGATATATATGTTTTTCATAATCTTCAAACACTGATGTCTACGACGAGTCTGAAAATGAGTTCGGCGTCTACTGGGAAAAGCGCGCCTTAATATAGAGATCGACAGGGCTTTATGTCGTGTACCATAAAAAAAAATCCTTGAATTTATTCTTCTGTATTTAAAGAAATATAAGAAAATACATCAAATAACTGCAATCTAAGACAATACGGGCTGAATAGGGTTGTTGTCCAAACCAAAGAGCGAAAAAAAATATATTTTTTTTTATTTGACGTTGACAGATGACAGATGCATACCGAGTTTTATTGTTTTTTTTTTAATAAAAAAACCGAGTAAAGTAACCGTTCCATTAAGTTCTGGTTTTGGTGTTGCCACGTTTTAAAATGAGTATGTTTTTATAAATTAATAATAAAATAAATAATCATCTCAGAAAATAAATAAAAACAGAGATTACTTCATCTTTTTAAGCAGAATTCAGAAAAGTAATAAAATGATAGTCTTAAAAATATTAAATGTTGTCAATTGTTTATGCAGCTGTGGCCCCATTACTGTTATGAAAGCTGAAACTATGTATCCATCTTACTGAAGTGAAATAATTTTAATGATTTTGAACTTTCATACCTACTAGTTTCCCTTTTGAACACTGATTTTAAAGCGAGTCGTGATCAGGACCCATAAAATTACGTTCCCTTATCGGTTGGTACGGTCCAGTACATTTATTGACATAGTTTTTTTCGTCATCTAATGTGGTTGTTGGCGTGTAGCTCTTCGATGCTACTATGGTGGTGTGGTGAAATACTGGCTAATTCGTAGCACATAAAGGAACCCAACTTGAGCACAAAGTTATTTTCATAATTGTCACGTGCCTTGCCTATGGTATGTGCCTAATCAGCGGTGTTTTGACGTTGATTGGCCATATCTCGTCAAACGCGGTACGACCTCTTCACATTGTAATGTTATTTGTACATTAAAATGCCTTTTTAGCTGCTTAAAGGTGTGTGAGGACACCACCAGGGCTCAAACAATTCATACGGATGACGTCAAACCACTCATAGGATGATTTACAATTGTATTTTCATAAACAAATTGCGACTTATCATTTATCAACCTCTTTAATTAAACGGTATCGTCACTTGAAATGAGCCGAGTACATAACGTCTTTGACTGACATTGTCATTCAGATGAACAATAATTGTAAATAAATAATTATTAAATTGTTTTTTTTTTTTTTACAATATTTTTATTATAAATATTTGTACCTCAGTACATTAATTTTACAAGTTTCGTAACATTGATTTTATTCACTACATCACCTGTCTTTCTGTATCATCATCACTATCGTTTTAAAAACAAACATCACCTGTGTGCAAAATTACATCATCCGCACGAATTGTTCGAGCCCTGGTCCTCACGATAAGAGCCTGTGACGAGGTTTAAAATTGTATCTTCGCTTCTTGTGCATATAGTCTTAAATAATTACGAATCTAACAGAATTCCTCAGGGACAAGGCTACTAAGTGACAGTCAGACTCGCACACAATGGATTTGGAGCTACCATAACCATTTATTTATTTATTTATTTATTTATTCAAAGACAAACACAGTATTACAGTTTACACTAAGGCACTGTGAGTATCAAAAATACCATAGAATATGTTGAGCTGCTCAACAACACGTTTCTAGTAGGAATACCTATATTTGTTACAGATAAACACGCATAATAAAAGAGAACCTTTGCATAATATCCTGTTAGAATACCTTAAGTTTGAGTTTGCTATTTCAAAACACCAATATGCAAAGTAAATCAATACCGAATATCAAGCCTAAACATTTCAGGGGGCATCGAACCCGGAGGCGTCTTTACAAAGCCTATACTGATAGGGTTCAGATGCGAACTGAACCAGATTAGCTTTTATTTGGACAAAACTTAACAAAACCCTTATCTGGTACAGTATAGAAATGAAGAGAAATCGTATAGACTTTATTAACTAAATTCATACGGATATTGCTGGTACAAATGCTAGTCTGTTGTGGTCTATAACTTGAATAATACTTTAGTATTCTCCGATTCCGACTCCGATTGTATTCAATAAATTACCGTTCATGCCAATGGCTAAGCATTTTTTTCACGTTTAGAATTATTTCAGTTGATAGGTACTCTTATTAGGCCATATTATTTAGTGTAAAATCGTGATAAAATAGTTGAATTTATATCAGGAGGCGTGCTGTTGTGCTCGCAGTTCTAACCTAACCTACTTTACTGGTAGCAAATCGTTTCTGGCGCTTCGCCGACCGCTGCCGCGGTACACTCGCTTCGCTCGCTCGGCTCGCGCGCTGTTGTGGTCGGAGTTCTAACCTAACCCATTAATCTAGTTTATTGGAAGCAGTTTGGTTCATGCGCTTCCTCGTCCACTACCGCGGCACACTTGCTCCATATAGACGTTACCAAACTCGACTAGGTTTTTTGTTTTCTTGAAAATATGTAAGCAAAAAGCTAATACATTTGAGTGACTACTTTTACCGTAACGGTATAGATATTGTTAACTAATATGCACAAACAAAAGCTCCCCGATTTGAATCTGAATCGTGACTGAAATAGTATAGGTTTTGTAAATTCGCAACCCGGAGTTGTGCTAACTCCTGAGCTACCGCTACGTTACGCAAATCGTGTGAAATTAAGCAATGTATTCCGCCAACGCGCCCTCTGTAAACATATTTCTAGAACATGCCCTGCCTTATTGCTGTAAAACCTGGTCTATTCATACCTGAGACAGTAACAAAGCTGAGGGAGCGCGGCGCCCAGGCCAAGTCGAAAACAGCATTGTTGTGGCACTGGAAACTCTGCAGGGCACCTGTCAGACTTATCTTTGATGTATCCTGTAACAGGAATGTTAGTAGGGGATGATTATAAGAGTTTGGAACAGGTCAATTTCGGGTAATTACCTTAAACATTATTCTTAATATGGACGTAAGGATTCGAGGAATGAGTTACGAGTCTAGGATAATACAAGTTTTTTATTTGTGTGTGTTTACTTTTATAGGAAGTTCATATAAATGTAGGTGTAAAGTTTAAGGTCATTCACCCCAAAGGAACCTAATTTCCGATCCTGGTGATCATTTTAAGCGTTATATCGTCTTACTACTCAGTAAGCTCCTCATACGACTCATAAAGCACTCAAGTTCATTGTTAAACTTTTGAGCGCCAAAAATTGCAAATCATGTTGACGGAACGCAGTGACTGAATGAATGAATGAAAAATTTATTCGTAAACATACGCGAACTGGACAACACAATACCTTAGAAATAAAATAAAATCGTAGGAGTGTATGCCCGAAAAAGGTCACACCTCATCATAAATGCTGGCTTGGGAACCAGCGCAGTGCTCCTGGCGCCACAACATCATTTGCTGCTATACAATGCCATACAATCTGACCAATTTTCATTTGCCCGAAAACATATTAGCAACTTGTTTTTTTACAAAACGTTGCAAATCTATAAAATGAAAATTCTTGCTGATTTTCTGTGAAATTTTAATTCTATCAGATGATTGATTCTATGTGTTGAAACTATATTATGAAATATGTTGTTTGATACTGTGCAAGTTATACCATTTGTTTTTCTAAGAACTATTTACGCACCCATATTGTAGAGTATTAGTCATGGAAAATAACACATATTTTTTTTTTACTTCAATGGGACTGCTTTTGACTGGACTAATTTCATGCATGATGACAGCTCTGATGGAGCTTATGATGGATTAATTGTGTGCCAAAAAGGTATAACCACAAGAAAACTGGTGAGCTGTCAAAAAATTACCAAAAATAATAAATAAAATATGAACAGTATGATATAAAGAGAGATTTGATAAAATTGTGTATTATTATTGAGAAAAAATATATGTGATTCTCTGGAGAACTTAAAATTTCTTCCCAATTGATCTTAATGTACCTTTAAAGACACTATTAATTATATGATTTTGAAATAAACCTTATTACAACAAGTTAAAATCTATGGGTATAGTTACTAAACCAAGTCTTCATTTGTACAGGTTATGACTTATTTCAATTTGATGTGGTATAAGAATTTGTTCTAAATAAATAAATTGTAAACAAGTTTTGTTTTGTTACAAGCGTGTATTTTATCATCATCATTTCACAAAGCAATTGTGTGATTAACACTTTGAACACCAGACAATTTTTTTTACCCAACCCCAGAAACCAGCGTGGCATGTAGGTTTATAGCTACTGCCCGCCTGGCGGGTTTAGCCGGCATCTGAGCAAACATTACGAGTGCCTACCAGGCGGGTTCCCAGTGTTGAAAGTGTTAAATAATTATTTAACAGCCTAAGCAAATTTTTAGTTATTGATTGTTTTTCCTACATATGAAATACACTGTCAGGTATTGCATTTGTAGGAAAAACAATCAATAACTAAAAATAAATGTGAGTATAGACTGCTTGAATGTGGAACAGTTGTGATTAGTGAAGATTGCGGTCATGGAACATTCCAGAAATCGAATCTATCCTTCCATTTAGAAACTATTGTGTGAAAGTTAAAATATTCACACATTTTGTAAAGAGAACAATATATGTTTTTAGTTTAAATTGATTAATGACAACTAAACCGATTGTAGTTCCAATTCAGCAGCTGTATAGTGTAAACAAAGCTTAAATATGAATATTTTGAATTGACCAAAAATAACAAATAAAACATTACCTGAATTGCCACTTTGCCGTCTTCATTAGCCAGGGCCAAAATGTGCTCATAGCCCGCAGCTTCTGAAAAACGACAAGCGAAGATCGGAGGGTCTTGATCTAAGGACGCCGCAGGCACCGCGCTCGCTGGCTGGAGCCCGTAGAAACACTCCTCACTATCCACTACCAACCGCTTCAACACGTTGTCGTAGTTGTTGCGGCTGCCTGCAACGTTAAAATGCGTAAAATAACGTTGCACTTCATGCCAGTTATTATTATGCAGTATTAAAATATTACTTACATAGGCCAAATTGCCTATCGATGAGATATTGAAGGTCGTTCATTGTGTTAATAAGTTAAAGAACTACATTGATTTGTAAAAGATAATATTTCTTGCATTGAAACGAATGCTATAGCGTCTGCTTTGCACCGATCCTGAATAAAATCAACACATACACATAGACATGGCATTGGCATGGCGCGAAAATGGCGCTCCTCTGTCAATGTCAGTGTGTATATGTCAATGTCATTACAAAAATATCGTATCGCTACGCTACTATCGCTATCGCGGATTCATCGGCCATCTTTGTTCATGTTCATTTCATCTCATGGTTTAATAATTTTATTTTTATTTTTTTGATAAGTCTTTAACACGGAAGTCATGCATTGGTTATAATCCAAACAAACTGATACTGGCACAAGCTTCGAGCCGCCATATACGGATTAATAATTAATCGCTATCGCGAGCAGATATAAATTTCCGACAAAAAAGAGTAGAAATTAAAAAGTGGCAATACCGTATTGTCGTCTCTTTCTAATAAATCTAAGAAAACGGGAACGACACTATAGTATTGCCACTTTTAAATGCTTTTATTTTTAATTTCTACTCTTTTTGCCGGACTGTAATATAATGCATAAATAAAACGCATAACGCGTATTAATAATAATCTAATAATGGAACCCGTTCCAGACCTTCCGATCCGATCCGATTTATCGGAAGAAATCGGATAATGTGTAGTGTATTAGGTCCTAACAATTACACTATCGGATCGGATCGGGTAGGATCGGAAGGTCTGGAACGGGTTTAAAACCCGCTCCAGACCTTCCGATCCGATCCGACCGATCGGAAGCAATCGGATAATGTGTACAGTTGCCGAGAAACTTCTTGACCCGCGGTGGATCTGCGCATGGATATTTGTACGTAAATCGGCTACTGCGCAGTCAAGGTTAGGCTCAAGAAGTTTCTCGGCAACTGTAGTGCAGTTGTCCGATTTATCGGAAGAAATCGGATAATGTGTAGTACAGTTGTTAGGAAATTTCTTCCGATAAGTCGAATCGGATCGGAAGGTCTGGAGCGGGTTTAATGCATTACTATCTTGATATGTTTGAGCAACAGTATATAACGCTATTAGCACTTGTACGAAAACCTGGACACTTGATCGAAACGTGATACTGAAAATGACCGCGAAATTTAAAAATTCTAGCTTTTAAAACGCTGTACAAACTAGGACTAAGCAGTTTTGGTAGTTTTGACATTATATTTTTCATCGCCAATAACTAATATATCTGCACCATTGCATTGCTATCAGTCATTGCTCATTGGCGATGAAATATGTGCTTGAGTTTTTAAATTTGGCGGTAATTTTCAGTATCACGTTTCGATGGCAGGCTCCCTTGTGAGTATTATATTCTTTGGCAGGCTCTAATTTTATCATTTATTTGAAGGTTGTGTCGTAAGAACAATATATCTCTAAGATCTAGGATCTAGTCAATGGCATAATAAAAATAGATGTGTATTTTTCATATTAGCTAAAAGCAAGTTACGAAAAAAAAGGATATTATAAAGTACAAATCAAGACGCTTGTGTATTATTTTCTTCTAGCCACACCAATAGGGCGCCATATTTCTTCTCATTGTTGTTGCGTCAAATCGAAATCTGTGAAAAGTGTGAAAAGGCAGTTCAAAGCTTCCAAGAATTAGTGTATTATATAGAAATAGTCAGTTTTTACTTCATTTACCTCTGCAATCAAGTAATTTCGCTGTTACCCAGCTGCTAGTCTCTGTATTGCGTTTAACGGTGACGGTTTATAGTGAGGCTGGTGCTTCGCCGCCGCCCGGTGATGACATTAGTCTACATAGGAGTATTCCGCTTCCGCTGGAGCTGGAGCTCTCCTCGACCAGAAGGCCGAGCATAATAAAGTGAGCGAGGTGTTTTTTCCTCGATACAGTGCGTCGGTGAAGATGTTGCACTCATTAACTTGAGCCTTATGTTTATGCTTGCAGGTTTATGGAATGTGATCGATATACTGATAATGGACAAGGAGCTGTTTCGACACCGCAGGCATGGGCCTGTGGGGTCAAGCGTAAATTCGGTGACGGCGGGATGCGGGTGGGCGGGCCTGGTGTACGCGGCGCGGGCGCTGGGCGGCTGTTGGCTCCGGGGGCTCTACTGGCCGGTGGTGCTATGCTCGCCGGCATCGGTTCTTCGCCACGCCGCCGCCCCGAACCCCGTCCTACCCCACGGGCACCACTACCCCGTGTTGTGTCCGACTCTCCCTTTATGAACAACATGGATGAAATCACCTTTTGGATCGTGACAAAGCGCGCTCCGTGCCTAGCTGGTTACAACAATCCTCTGCGTCGAGCGCAGCCGCAATGTTCCCGTGCGCCCCTTCACTCAACCAGCCCAGAAGAACAGGGAGAGCCTGAAAGGAAACGAAAGAAACTTGCCATTCTACATGACGACTCTGATACTACAGAGAAACCAAATGTCTTTTTTGGGGCACCTCTGCCCAAGTGTCAAATGCTTAGTGATGAAAGATCAGACACGGTTGCATCTGATGTGGACTTTAACATAAAAAAAACATCAGTTCAGGTCAAAAACAAAAGGCAGAAGACACAAAACAGAAACAGTCACACTCCTCTGCATAAAAAAAGCAAACTTGTAACATCAACACCTAAGGTGACATCTAATCTTAGAAGGAGCCTAAGAAAAGTTCAGTCTCCACTCAACAACAACAGCCACTTAAACAGTACTCTTGATATCTTTGATACAGCCAATGGCAATGAATATCCCACCGTATCCAAATGTCAGACGGGGAAATATGAGGAAAATTTTGTGGAGCAGAATGTTAAGACGTGTGCTGTGTCTGTTCGGAGACCAAATAATGGAACTATGAATGGTCAATTTGATGACCTTAGTGATGTTTCTGGGTTCACAGCAAATTACATTAAGTCTACTAAACTAAATTCTAAGACTCCCAGAAAAGTAAGAAGTAAGCAAAGTAGGAATCTAGCAAAAGAATCAAGGCACAGTGCCCAGAAAGAAGAGAAGTCTTTGATTGTGAGCATCAACAAAGCCTCAGGGGATCCAAAAACTGTGTTGAACTGCAGCACAGATTCTTCACAAAACATTATCAACATTGTGACTGTTGATAAAAATTCTAAAACTAAGAAAGTGGATAAAAGCACTTCCTTACTCAAATTCATAGAAAGTAAAAAAACGCAAAAAGGTGTAAATACTAAAAGTGATAGTAGAAATGGTGCCCTGATTGCTTCTTTCCAGTCTACCAGTACAACGGGGTCTAGATATCCTAAGAGGCACAAAAATAATTCCACAGATTTAATATTAGTGGAAAACTCTGAGAAGACTGAACCTTCGAAGATAAGTTCTGATAAAAGAACTCCAACTAACCAGTCCAGCAAATGGGAGAGTACAGAAATTATTTCCAGGACAAGAAGTGGGAGAAGCAGACATTCAAAACTTCCAGAGATTTCAGTGCATGGCTTTAGCAACTTGACTGAAGAAGAAAGTACTGTGGCTAATGTTAATGTGGCCGGCACAGTGCCAGGTGAAGCAGGAGACAGCTCTAAAAAGAAAAAAGTATCATCAAAGTGTGGCCAAGCAAGGAAATCCTTGAACAAAACTGAACAATCTGCTAAAGACTCTTTCAGGGAAAAGAGTGGCTTTGCTGCATGTTTCTCTGACAGTGATGATGATAAACCTTTAAAGCCGCAGAAATACTTGTCATAGCTTTAATGTTATTAATATTAATCTTAATATACATGGGATATGTAGCCATGTTTGCAACATGTGAGGATATGTTACTATTAGATGAAAAAAGCACCAACATCACAGGTGCATTAATTATATGTGATGACATACTTAGTAAGTAATACCCATGAAGTATATCACACTTGCATTGGTTCAGCAGTGAGACTGCATTACAGATCTCAAATAATGTCTACAGTAATAACTGGATCAGCTTATGACTGTTTTTAATCCATGCATGAACTCATCAACTGTAAATGTTTAAAGATGTTAGCCGGCGACTGTATTGCACCCGAATAGAACTTAATTCTTGAGTGTATCAGTTGTGATGTTGTTTATTGTGTCATGTGCTATTTGGCAGCAGAAATTCATATTCAATTGATCAAGCAATGCGAAGTGTGTAACTTGTAAATAATATGTATAAAGTATGTGTTTTGCCTTTGTGGGCTACTTATTGTGTACAGCTTGTGTACTGCATTATAAGATACAGCACTTTCAAAATGATAATCTGTGCTATTATGGTTTGATACACTCACTCATATATGGTTTGTGCAGCCAAATATTGCATGAGCACACAGCAGTACTGTGCCCAGTATGGTACTTTATACATAACTTGTACCACCCACCTAGATGTAGTTCGTGTTGTATTTATTATATCTCATAGATCATGTCATATTCGATTATACAGAATTGAATTTATAAATAAATTATATAAAGTGCCATTGTACCAACATTTTTAGGTCGGTCTCATATGATGTAATTTATTATTTTAATAATATTTTATTTTTAATTTTCAAGCCTCAATCACTGTTTATGTATGACTCAGTGACACAAGGACAGGAACTGAATATTATAGTAAGTTATTCATATATCAAATCTATGATTGCAATTAATGTGCTGTATGCCCTGTGGCCTGTTGACATTCTATTCTAGTTTATGAAATCTTGCAAGTATATGTGGTGTATAATATGAGACCATCTCAATCTAGCCTATCGGAGTCAGTACCTTATTTCCATGACTAAATGTGTTATTTTTAGTTAAGTTGATTTTTAAATAACAGTAACTTTGTTTCTGTTTTTTTGAAAATTTTGTGTAATATATTTGTAGCATTTATGCATTTAAATTAATAGTAAAAATCCTATTAATATATATGGTTTTCATTTATGGTAATTCGTGAAAAAACTGAAGGTTAACATAAAAACTATAACTGCAAGAGAATACCTAGTTTGTATTATACTGTATATGTATGTGTATGTATGATATTTGAGGCCAAGGCATTAATTAAACAAAAACAACTTTGATACAGTTAATATCCTTAACATTCGACTACAAGAGATTTCTTACAAAGATTACTATTGTAGGTTCCTACATTTCTAATAGGTAATAAAATAAACCCCTTTCTAATTAATAAAGATAAAAAAAAAGGTAATAAAATTCTTCTTGTCATAATAATAATGCAACAAATGTTCAAACTATTTAGTCTAATCTATGGACATAATATAAGTAGTTAGATAGATTGCTGATCATTACTTCCTCATCTCGTCATTCTGTTCCTTGATTCCGAGGCCGACGAGCTGGGCGGTGATGCCCGTGACTGGTCGCTGACCAGCCCGTCTAGCACAAGTACCCTTCGCGACTCTTGTCGACATAGCATCGCACGTCACTCTCTCACAGTACAGCGAAGAAAGAGACAGGTAATATTTCTCGCGCGAAAAGGAGTCGCGTATTTGTGTTGTGCTAGAGGTGCAGGAAGGCGATGACGCGGGCTACGCGACGTTACTTCCTCATCTCTTCATTCTGTTCCTTCAGCAACCCTCCCAGGCCGATGAGTTGGAGCCCGCCGTCGACTTTGACGGTAGTTCCCGTGACGAGCTGGCTCTCGTCGCTGACCAGGAACGCGATGACGCGGGCCACGTCTTCGGGCTCGCACATGCGCTGCATGGGGATCCTCTCCTCGCTGCTCTTGAGGAAGGCGGTGTGCTCCTCGTCCGAGTGGCCCGTTAAACGTTGGAGGAGGGGTGTGTTCTGAAGAAATTGAATACGTTAATGTTATACATACTATAATATATACAGAACACAGTTAATTGGAATTAAAAATTAAACAGATTTATGTTTCTGAAAATGGAGGCCATAGGTGGTACCTACTTGCGTGTTGCAGAAACGATCATGCGCGCGAAGGGTTCCGTACCATCAAATAAAATAATTGGCAGAGTTAAGTTTGCACCACCAAGGTGGCGACGGATACAAATGAGGTACCTAAAAGTTGTATGGGAGCCCCACTTAAATATTTATTTTATTCTGTTTTTAGTATTTGTTGTAATAGCGGCAACAGAAATACGTCATCTATGAAAATTTCAATTGTCTAGCTATCACGGTTCATGAGATACAGCCTGGCCACAGACAGACGGACAGTGCGAGTCTAGGTAATAAGGTGCCTTTTTTACCCTTTTGGTATGTAACTCTAATAAAAACCATCTCGACAGACAACGCTTTCGATAAACAATGTGTAGGTGGGTAGACTGGATGCTGATGCTTCGTCACTTCCATATTGATGAAATGCATTCAAATAAAATAATGGGTTACTTGAACTTACAGTGATTCCTGGGCTGACTGTGTTCACTCTCACGCCTTTGGGAGCCAACTCCAAGGCGATCAAACGTGTGAAATGGTCGAGAGCCGCCTGCAGATAAAAAAAAATTAGGGTTTAATATTTTGATATCAGTATCGCTAGATGGATTTGATACCTATATCGGAGATTATTTTAATTTATCGTAAAATAAACTTTATCGTACAAATAGGGAGAAAAGGAAAGGCAACTTGTATGGTAAATACCTACAGGAAATGTCTACCTACAAATAACCTTAGGGAAAAGTTTTATATTTAGGTATTATTCCTTTATGTTTTAAATTTTTAAACTAGGCTCTGTGATAGCATCATGAGAAATAATTAGATTATACCTATTTTAACAAACCTTAGCCATTCCATAAGGTAGACTGCCTACATGCACCATGGTGGCGGCCACACTGGACACGTTGATGATGACACCGCACGCAGAAATCAGCGCGGGCGCGAGCAAGCGAGTCAGGTTGAATGCGCCGCGTACCACCTTGTCAAGGAAAAATAGGTTTTTGATACATTTTAAGAATAATACCTAAGTCATTGATTTTTGATGAGTGTATGATGGTCATAATGTGAACTTTGCTCAAAAAGTTAGAAAGAAGATGTAGAATTGTGCTCTTTAACATTTTGACTCTTGATTTCACGGAAATTTGACCTGACGCGACTTACCGTTCCGAACACGCGGTCGAAAGACGCCATGTCAGCCGTCTCTAGCGATGTGATGGCGGCGACACCGGCGCAGTTCACCAAAATGTCCAATCTGGGGAAATTTAAAACAAACTTTGTAAAACAGGTTTCTAACATATAGTTAGGTTTCTCGCTCAGTACTACAGATTATATATTGATTTAAACTTACACGACTATCGCGTTCAAAAAGTAAGTAGGTATAATGAGATATATAATTTGGTTAAGTTACGATTGGGTTGACATATAATCATTAAGGATTTAATGCTCAAACAATGAAGCGAAAAAAAATAGACGTATGTACATCGACGTGCCGACCGTAATGTTAGGTACGTTCATGGTTCATGGTCTCAAAGGGACTCAAATACAGTAGGTACAGTTTATCTTTTCATTAGAGCAATAATTACGGAATGCAGTGCTTTCGCTTTCATAGTCCGTACGGAACCCTCGGTGCGCGAGTCCAATTCGCGGTTGCCCAGCGTTTTTATTTAATTACTCGAGCTGTGATAAATTTAGTATGCAATTGGACATGTGCTAAATAGCAACTTTCTTTTGATGCTGACTGTAGGTAGGTAGGTACAATGAGATGAGAATAAACAGTGAAAAGTTTTCCTTACCTTCCAAAATGTTCCAAAGTCATCTTAGCAATCCTCTCACAGCCCTCATCCGTAGACAAGTCGGCTGCGATATGCAGAGGCTGCAGCTGGTGTTTTTTCTTGCATGCGTCTGCGACGGCGCGCAGGTTTACCCCATTTCGTCCTACGAGAACAAGCTTCGCGCCGCGACCCGCTAACAAGATCGCCGTTGCCTTAATGGGAAACATTTATAGTCACGCAAAAAAAGAGCAAAAGTAAGATGTGAATATTAACATATTCACCTAGAGGTCGCTAAGGTGTAAAACCTTTCAATAAATAATGCAAATATCGACACACAAAGCATAAGAAAAAAATCGAAAGGTTATCTGGGCGATAGGTTGGTGGAAAGGTTGTCACGCTGGCCCAATAATCGAGAGGTACCGGGTTCTATTCTCGGTCTCTTCCACCAGGTTACGTACGCATTTCAATTTTTCTTTGAGCTTTGTATCAAATGGTTGATTAGTAATTTAACTTATTACAATTAAAGATATATAAGAATGTATAAAGTACAGTCAGCCACAGACATTCAACGTTTTGCTTATCGCGGAGCATCAGGTACCCTGAACTGGACTATGCGTCGCTACGGCACTGGTTTTTATCTGCCATTCTTATACCATTTCATTCTCACTTTAATTGGCACGAAGAATCCTGCGTGTGGGTTTTTACTTGTTATTAAAGAAAACCTACTTTTCCGATTCCTGAGCTCGCTCCAGTCACTAGCGCCACTTTATTCTGAAATTCCATGTCCCCACTAAGTAAACAAACCAAACAAAGGACGATAAGGTGATGAGACGGTGTAATAATGGGATCACTTGACACAACACGAAAAACGGGATGAAAAATTGGTTCTGTTAAAATTACTTCACATAAAATCTTGTCGAAGTTCGCTAGTAGAATGAATCCACGATGTTATTCACGCTATATTTAAAAGCTTTTATCGCAAAACTAGTATTCCTCAATGGATGTTGCATGCACAGCTCGGGGGAAATACCTAGATATCCGTTTTCCGTCCTCTTGACGCATCTTGTAGTCATTCTTTTGTGTTATTAAAATTTGATTGCCGTTATGCAGGAAAACCCTTAATACAGACAGCGAGCTCTTAGATTAAGTAACCTTGTGGTGAAATTGGAGAAAAAACATAAGAACAAACGAGACGGGTAGGTACGTATAAAGTCCGTAGTGCATTGTACCAGATTACGGCCTGCACCCTGTACTCGTTAGGTACTAAGGCACTGTACCTAAACTACAAAATTACATTTTAAATATCTTAAATCTAGTTTGATTTAGGCGACGTAACTGCGTGGCTTTATTGCGTCGTCTTATCTGGCGCAGGATTCGGCAGATTACCCCGAAACCGCCGAAACATAACACCCTTCGGCCAGAAGTCTGCACTTGCGATGGTGATCTGCAGCGGCCGCGGCACGCGCACCACAAACGAGTTGAAGTGCACGTAGTGCCGGGACTGCAGCTGGTGCACCCTCACCGAGAAGCCAGTCTTCCGGCGGACTTTTTCCACCACATCGTCAGCCACGGCGGAGTGATGCAAGCGCGACACATAGAGCGCCTTACTTGGTGTCGCAATCCGAAGACCAGAACCAACCAAGAGTATATAGTTGATCATATTCCATATGTTTAATTTATTCGAAATATTTGTCAAGAGAGATGGCAAACTCCAATTTCAAACAGTAAATTAACACATTATTACAAACCAAACATTAAACTGAACTAAATTAATTTATTATTTTCATAAAATAAAAGAAACAGAAGTATAGCCAAAAAGTTCATCAAATAATGGCAACAAAAAAATGTTACTGTAATCATTGACAGAAAGAAGAAAATAATGTAGTTCCGTAAATCTTATCGCCATCTATGATGTGCATTTATCACTAGTTTATTTTTGCTACTCAACAACAGATGGCGCTATTTAACACTGGTATCGACATCTTTCGGAAATCTGAGTAACTATATTTATTTTTGCTACCAGATAATAGATGTCAGCACTTGTCATTTCATCAAGTTCCATTGTGTGATATTAATTTATTATAGTCCCTTGCCTTATAATCCTTGAAAATACAACTGGGTTGCTTTTATTTTTTACTTTTCAACAAGTAGAAGTTAAAAGGCTGATTTAGTTGAAAATAATCCATGGGGAATATTTCTAAAAGCTCTAATAAAGATAAAAAATACTTTTAAAACGCCGTTTTAGTTCCTTAGAAAAATTTATTCTTCCATCTGTAATTTAGGGCTTCCCCATAAGTACTACTCATTTGGATTCATCATCCGGTATGGGCTAAATCTTTTCTTCAACACTTTTAAATTACCTAACTTCTTCGGAAGAAGTTACAATTACAATAAGTACCCACTTCATAATCTGCGAAGTGTGAATGATCCAGGTAAAGCGCACATTATTCCTAAACACAACTTGACAGCTCAATAATGCATAAGAAGAGGATTAGCAATATTGACTATTACAAAAATCCTATCACATTTGCTTTCTTTCGGGCATTGACAGGTTCGCGAAACTGTCAAAGAGTCAACGAATCACATCATTACACTTGGTTGCACTTTGGTGTGGGAACCAGCCAGTGTACAAGGTGTTCGCGCTCGTTTGAGTTACCTAAATTGTCGGGGAAACGGAGAGTTTCCGAGTATTTCTATTGACATGCTCTCTAAATGCGAATGATTGGTTTTATAAGATGACGTTCTTTTGGTTCATTTATCACTAAACTTAACGATGAATCCTAAGGATTGGGTAAGCCCAATATAATTTTTGAACTTTTACCTAATTTGCATATTTTGTTAGACAATAAATGGCATTAGATGCTTTCGTTGTTTTTTCATATTTGTCAAAGTATAAGTAGATAATACCTAAAATACCCAATGGCCCAAAACATATAATTTTCTGTAGAATGTTTTCTTTTGGAAGCTAAGGCTTAGACGATCCAATTTTTCAACAGTCTTCAGCTAACTGTGCATTTGAACACTTTTCCGCTTTATATTAGGCTCTTCAATGTGTAGGTAGGTACAATTGGTAGGTTGCGAGTTAAAGACGTTTCTAATGCTGATGTGGTGATACCTATTTGCAGATAAACTATTTTGATATTGAACTTTATTAGCTACACACTTTGTACTAAGTGTCCCCGCCTAGTACCTACGAGAGTCTTCATACAACCGATTTGCGAAAGATGACGCCGCTTTTGGTTTTATGTGTGCGTGTTTCAACCAATCATCTACGTTTTGCTTGTGACATTGACGTTGTGACAGATGCACACACGGAAGAAAAGGGCTAACCAAAACTGGCTTCACTTTCAAGCGCTAACTAGGTTTCTAGGCGTATTAATTCTGAGGATACACACAAATGACTGTAATGTTTTTTGATTTTCACAGAAACCACTGTCCCACTCGACAGAGATCCTTCTGTCACGTCCACAGCTGTGTGAAACTCGAGCCGAGTCGAGCCGAGTTTGTCGTGTTGTTCCAATACGGCTGTTGAGCGACAGCTAATACCCGTGTTACGCTAATAAGTATCAGTTTCTAAAACGTGTGGCTGTGTTTTAGAAATACTTTGTTTTTTTTTTTTTTAGAATAAGTATCGTATATTAAGAAAATATTTGAGTTACATCAGTTGCTGCATTTCACCCTAATGTTGTAAATAATGAAAAGTATTCAGTTTTTAGCTAGAAGGTACCTACTTACCTACTACCTATACCTAACATGAATGTCCAATGCAGCACATTCGTAAAATTTTTTTTCGTGATATTGTCCAGGGTTTAGGTATCATTGTAACAATCGGAAGATACATCGAGTTCTATTAAGGCCCAAAGAGAGGCCAATATTCTGGAAAATATTTACACGTTAATTTCAATTCAAATCTGGCAATTCATGGTAACTTGCACGTTAAAGAAAAATTACGACGGTAATGATACGACGATAATTTAGACGAATGGCTAGAATATACGTCATTTTATCTATCAAGAAATTCTTAAAAATGACGTAGTTATATACTTATACCCTAACAACTCAATCAGAATCGAACCCCATAATGCTCCGTTGACAAGCTATCATCAGTCGGCACGCACGCGTCATGTGATACGCCTATTTGTCCAACTGCGCCAGTATCCGACTTGTTATTTTGACTTTTAAAAGCTACCCCTAAAATCTCTAAAAACGTAACATCTTGTGTTTTAACAACCGCTCGACATTTATATCAGCAGGAAGTCTGGGGAATACAATTACTCTACACCTATACTTAAAGTAATTCGAATATTCAAACATAGAATCTTTAATCGTCCACTTTCGTCACGCGGCAGATATTTTAAACGTAAGTTATCAAAACGCGGCACTGAATTAGTCGGTGCCCATATCGAGTAAGCATTAACTACTTAAAACAGATTTAACCATCGGGTTGGTAAAATGTGAGTAGGTGACCACTATACACGTAGACAAATGTAACATATGTATAATCTACTTACATAAATTGCTGGATTTTGTGGGAGATGCTAACTGCTCATAAATTTTACTATTTATCGTGGCGTTAAGTTTTCAGTATTTTACGTCCATTGTCATTAGTTCATAACGTATGATGCAGCGTTATTATTACTTGAATCTTGAAATTCTTGAACCAATATGATTAGTCCTTCATTAATACCCTGCGACCGGCTTGGGTTAGGCAGCAGTCCTGGACTGCCTGATTTAAGGTAGGTACTACATACATATAAATATGCGCACAAAGTAAGCAAAGACGTACCGACTGTTTACAATCTGCAATAGCAGGCGACACATTAAAAAAACCCATTCAAGTTCAATTCATTAAATCCTCCAAATGGAATTAAGTGCTTATTTATCCACAATACGTATTGCGGGCTTCCAAAGCATCCTCAATCAAAAGCCTCAACACTCACATACAGGTGTTGCGCGGGCGCACAATGCCTCTCGGGTAACCCTTGAAGGGTAACCTGACACGCTGCGCGGCCGTTTTTTCAAAAAGATCGGCCGCCATTGCTGCTTTAATCGAATCAGGGAGGAAACATTATGACAGGCAAATTCTTGGGAAATGATAAATGCTGAATCGAAAGGGGATGATAGATTGAGGGGATAAAAAGATGTGATGTTTAGAAAACAGGCGGATCTATAGTCTTAACTGTATAGTATACTAACAGTTTAATTTGACGTGGCTAATCGCATTTGATAATAGTGGCCGTTACAAATATTAAACGTAACACGAGGCTTACAAACATTATTCATTGTTTGGTTGTGACTGCAAGTGTTTGATTTACTTAGTCGGGTTTTCCAGAGACTACTAGCTACGAAAAATCTAACTCTTAGGGGGTGAGCGGCGAAGAGAATTCGTAGATAGATGTAAATTGGACTTTGGTGAAGTGCATCATTTAAAATAGTGCCTAGTAGGTATGCGGTTAATAAATTAAAACGATAATGTGTTAGAAAATAAAGATAATGCATGTGTTTACGAGAAAAACTGTATCAGAGAATGACGTATCGTTAGTTATTATCATTACAATGAATGTAATGTAACGCTATTGACTCCTTTTCCAATGGTATGTAAGTATTTTCACTCTATCTACTCCATAGTCTCTCTACTCTTAATATTGCGGAGGCAGCTTATCGTTCAAATGGATCGCGATGCCGCGATTTCTAGATATTGTATTTACGCATAGGTGATGAAAAGGCCCTTACGCGTGCAATGGCGGCATCGGCATGTCACACAGCAAGCTACACACGTAGGTGTACCTATATGTGCGGCGGAGGCGGGGCCTGACGGAAACAGGATCCACTTCCTCAGACACTCGCTCGGAATGCTGCCTTTCGGTGTCGCGTAAAGGGTTAATCACAACTGTAATAGCAGGGGTTAGTTTGATCAGATTCGAGATGTGTTTACCGAGAGGGACTCTGTTAGCAAATGTCTAGTCCTTACATTTGGAGATTTACGAGAACATGAATTGCCTCTTTACAAGATACACTTCTTCAGACACTCGCTCGGAGTACTGCCCTTCTGTGTCTCATTAAAGGATTAATCACGAATCAAGACGGTAATAAAGGGTGGCTCTCAACTTCGATATGTCGGGATATTAAAGTTACTGTTGTTTACATATGGAGATAGCTGAAGGTGGTAGGTTTCTATAATTCAGTGATCCAAATATTCGTCTCTAGTCAGTTCCTGGCGTCCACCAGATCCACCTTCACCTCGTCATTCCAACGATACCTGCACCTTTAGCACAACTGTCATACGCGACTCTTTATCGCGTGACAAATATTGTTTGCCTCTATGCTTTGAGTAAATACAGTGCAAGAAAGACTGGTGATACTGACGCACTGAGAAAGCCGAAATCGCAGCCAGATCCAAGACCAGCTAGAATGTCCAACAAGCCAGGAATTGAAAGTTATATATTTCTAACTATAAATTATTTATTTTTAAAGTTGTTGGTTACTAACCGATGTCGTGTTTAAGAATAACCGTATTGAGTGGAAACTCGACTTTACACGACTCAGACGCGAGACTTAATTGCAATCTTCATATAAATCGCTTACTTTACAATATAAACAAGAATAAATATGCCTTCCGTCACGCTGCGAAATCGCTTTAAAAACCGAGAAGTCGCAGATGAGATGACAAGTAAATTAGCCCCACACCTCTTTACGGTGCTCATTTATCCAAGGTAAAGCCTTCCACGGCCAAGGACCCGGTCACCCTGAAAACAACCCAATCTGAACTCTCATACGTCTGAAATCTATATACCACAAAGAGTTAAAACCAAACTCAGTATTGTTAAAGGAAAAAGGGCTGTACCTGACTGTTTGTACGGTGTTTTTTGGAGTGGAGGAGAGGGGTAGGAGGGAGCGGGTTCGTCCATAAATAAATCGTCCCCGTTGAGTCCCGAGCGTATTTTACAAGCGTTTACACCTTGATAGGAGCGACGCACAGTGCGCGGCGGATACGCTGCTGGCTGTGGAAAGGGATTAAGATTATCCATACTACTTCTCTTATTACAATAGGTATAATTTTCGAAAAACAGTTTATATTTTTTTCCGATAGTCCTTGCTAGACCGTGACACTGTGGGACATGCTTGTTTAATTGTCTGTATCTATCAAACACCGACAAAGCACAACATGTTTCTTGAATATACCTATATGCAGTATATTGCTAGAATTTCGCATAGGCACCATCACACATTTCTAAAACTGGCTTGAAAAGCTACGGTAAACCTAATACGACGGCGTTTATACAACTCCGTATGCGTTTTTTCCTTATCATAAGCGGCGTATCAAAAAGGATTACTCGAACGCAATAAATATGGCCGCCGCATAATCCGAATAATAACATTAAAATAATATCGTCACCGATGGAGACGTCGTCGCCTAATAGATTTATCAGGGCGATATATCAACGTTATTGGACGTTATGTTCCACACGCGGCACCAGCTTTGATATTTTTTGAGGTCTGCTCTAATTGACGCGTAAGGAGAGATCCTGTGCATTGAACAATTGAACATAGCTATATTAAAATCATTGACAGCTAATAGTGAGAATATGATCTTTGAGCTCGGATAGGACGCGTGGTTTTTAGTAGGTACATTACAGTCGGAGGCATTCTTTACACAATGAAAATTTAGGTACTGGCTCTTTTAGGTCATTCGTTACAGATCGTGATCAACATTAATTGTCAGTTACACCGTTAGCGATCCGTGTATAGTTTACGATTCGTGGTGTTGACATTCCTCTAGTGATATGAAGATCGTGGCAGCACAGCATTAACATCAACCTGGATAATACATAAGTTACACATCTAAGCTACTAAGCACGCAATGTGTGTCAGATCTGACTATCTAACACATCTCTGTATTAGCCCTGATTCTATCGCATAATCGATCGACCATATCGGTATTTAATTTGATTTACTGCAAACCCAAAAAGTCTTCATTAAGAAAAATTGAAATTGATTTAGTACCTACGACACGTTTTGGTTATGCATGAACTATGAAATGAACTACGTATATATCGTAGGTACTATGAAACGCGACTCTTTTTTTATTTTTGATTTGTCTGTAATCGTCTTATTCATATAGGCCTGGAATTTTCCGGAACAATCTGTTTTTCCCTAATTCATATTTTTCTGTAGTCTTGATAGGATATCTCGATGTCTATTGCAAGATTTGAGTTTCAACAAAAATAATCTTTCGGAAATAATCTATATTATATTGTGTATTAGTGCCGTTGGACGATCTAAATAGCACTAAATGTGTTTCGTTAAATTAATCGGATTATCAGCAATCTGTAAACACCTGTGTTTACAGAAGTTAAGTTAGCGCTTGATCTCTATGGCGTCGCATATAATAATAATATCCTTTATTGTGCACCACATGAAAAAGATTAATAACAAAGAAATAAAGCAACGTTAAATAGGGTAACAACAGGCGGCATATAAATGAGGCGCAAACATAACGCGACCAGGTTGACATGGTGACAATAATTTTACCTAGTATATTGCCATTTCAAATAAGGGCCCAAATGCGACATACAGTTAGGCTTACACTTTGGTAGGTACTTCTTTGTATTTTAATAGGCCTTGATACCTAAATTAATACCTATGTATTTTAATATTTAAATTATTGTATACCTGTACCGTAATAATAACGGTTGTTTATGATTGTGACATTGATATCTCTAACACTTTTGAAACTGATTCCAATTATTCATAGAAGTCTATTTACTGATTCAACTTTAATCATTAGAGTGATACTGCTACCACAATGCTGTTGAGTTTCCAATTTAATATGACAATCTACGTAGAAAGGGTCCATATTGGCTCACATAAAATTGATCCTCCGAATTTTTCTTCTACTACCGATTTCTAGTCAGAATCATCACTCTTCCGAATTTTTTACTTCATACATTTGTCCCTCATAAATTTGTACTACTACCTACCGAGTTCATAATAGACAGTTTTCAGAACATCGTAATTCATAATGTCGTCACTAAGATTATGTGTGTACTCATAATGCTGATTTTCATATTTCTTTTATTCAGAATCATAAATTACGATAAACTTGTCAATCATAACATTTAAACATCGATGCAGTTTTTCTCCATATGTTTTTATTCATAATACTTGTTTTGAGTTATAGCGAGTTAAGTGTACATGCAAGCAAGCATGCACGAATTTCGACGCTCCGCTCGCTTCGCTCGCTCCGCTATACGTGGTTACAATACAAACATAACCTAACCTACAGTTTTCGGTTTTGGAACCACGTTCCATTTTGGCGCAGCTCTTCCTAACGGCATTATACACTTAGTAAATAAAGTTTCTTCCCGAATCCATCCTGGCTCTGCATTTTCTTATAAAAATTTGATGTAATAGTAGATTATTTACAAGTGTTCATGCAAGCAAGCAGGCAAGCAGTTTGACGCTCCGCTCGCTTCGCTCGCTCCGCTATACGTGGTCATAATACAAACCTAACCTAACCTACAGTTTTCGGTTTTTGAGCCACGTTGCATTTTGTCACAATCTGCTTATAAAATATAGGATTGTGTGGAGTTTATGAGTACAAACTAGTCTGCTTAATAAATGTATGACAGTGAAAAATAGGATCAAAAACAGTTATGATGAATAAATGTATGAAAACAAAAAGTAGTATTAGAGATATTTATGATAATTGACATTATGATTTTAAATGGTTCGGAGTTATGATCGGTAGTAATAGTGACTAAGTATAAATAGTGACTATTATGATGAAAAATTGTATGAGTAACATTTTCGGAGTTCCAATAATCGGGGTTGAAAAATTATGTGAACTTTGGCGCACCCACGTAGAAACGTACTTTGTAGTAAGTACAAACTATAATAATAAGGTCAAGCCAGGTGTTTATGTGCCATTGTTAGTAGGTACAGCTCTAAACTAATTGAAAGTATGTATTGTACATATGTATTTTTTGTTATTTTTAAATGAACTGTTGGACACATTGAAATTGGCCACTCCTGTGTAAGTTACGATATAATATATTCAGTGACACGCCATACAAAGTAAAATAGGTTCAGTCAGAGCAGTATCTCGCTTCGTTGACGGGGTGGTTTATTGTTTTACACGGGTGCGCCAAAGTTCACATAATTTTTCAACCCCGATTATTGGAACTCCGAAAATGTTACTCATACAATTTTTCATCATAATAGTCACTATTTATACTTAGTCACTATTACTACCGATCATAACTCCGAACCATTTAAAATCATAATGTCAATTATCATAAATATCTCTAATACTACTTTTTGTTTTCATACATTTATTCATCATAACTGTTTTTGATCCTATTTTTCACTGTCATACATTTATTAAGCAGACTAGTTTGTACTCATAAACTCCACACAATCCTATATTTTATAAGCAGATTGTGACAAAATGCAACGTGGCTCAAAAACCGAAAACTGTAGGTTAGGTTAGGTTTGTATTATGACCACGTATAGCGGAGCGAGCGAAGCGAGCGGAGCGTCAAACTGCTTGCCTGCTTGCTTGCATGAACACTTGTAAATAATCTACTATTACATCAAATTTTTATAAGAAAATGCAGAGCCAGGATGGATTCGGGAAGAAACTTTATTTACTAAGTGTATAATGCCGTTAGGAAGAGCTGCGCCAAAATGGAACGTGGTTCCAAAACCGAAAACTGTAGGTTAGGTTATGTTTGTATTGTAACCACGTATAGCGGAGCGAGCGAAGCGAGCGGAGCGTCGAAATTCGTGCATGCTTGCTTGCATGTACACTTAACTCGCTATAACTCAAAACAAGTATTATGAATAAAAACATATGGAGAAAAACTGCATCGATGTTTAAATGTTATGATTGACAAGTTTATCGTAATTTATGATTCTGAATAAAAGAAATATGAAAATCAGCATTATGAGTACACACATAATCTTAGTGACGACATTATGAATTACGATGTTCTGAAAACTGTCTATTATGAACTCGGTAGGTAGTAGTACAAATTTATGAGGGACAAATGTATGAAGTAAAAAATTCGGAAGAGTGATGATTCTGACTAGAAATCGGTAGTAGAAGAAAAATTCGGAGGATCAATTTTATGTGAGCCAATATGGACCCGTTTTACACCTCTGGACAAACGGACAAATCTCTCGTCCCTAGGCTGTGGTTATTTAACTCTCCGTCACCAGCGACAAACAATAGTCGCCATAAACAACAATCCACATTTAAAACAATAAATTTGTTAACGAACTAAATACAGATTTATTTCTTGTAGAGCTGACTCATGACATTATAAAATTTATAAATAGCATTAAGCTTAAGATTGATCCACACTCTCGCACTAAATTTTAAATATTTGAAGAGTTTTTTTTAAAATGTGTGTCATTATTTTGAAGACTAGGATGTCCCAGATGCACTTTTGTGACTACTCGCTCCTCACCCCTCTACTTGGCCATGGTTTGGTGGGGCAACATAAGTAGGTATCGTTGGATCAACGAAGCCCAGAAATACCTTCCAGCTTCGAGGAGCCGATTTTAACTAGCTATTTGAATTTGGAGGCGAAATATCATTCGATGCTCCATTGAAATAAATATCTTGCTTTCACATACTTATTTGAGTACCTATAAAAATGCTATTCTTTCGGTTCTACCGTTTTATAAAATCTCCTAATAGTTACTTTTACCAACATTAAATTTATATTTGTTACGTTAAGTAAGATATTATCAAGACATTTGACTTTGGACATCTCTAGATCTATAAAGCCTGCCGTGCCCAATCATGAGCTATAAATCTGCCAAGCTAGTGATTGTTATGATTATCAACACTTTATAGAAGCTTGATCAAGTAATTATGCTAATCGCTGATCAATGGACGCATTATAACAGATTATTTTTAATTAAAACATCCAGTTCCCAATCGGGTCGAGATTGAGACATTTATTTAAATGTCATGCTTCATGCTGACATTGTTTTGAATATTAATAGTTTTTTTTGCTGCAAACATTAGGACGCTACTCCTACGCGTATTGAGTAACAGATATTGAGGTAATGCATATTCATAAAATATTTATTATTGATGTAGTCTAGCTAGTCTATGTGTAATTGATATTTGTGTTATTTTATAATGTTCTCAATAAAAAAAAAAGTTTTTTTACTTATAGTCATTGTTCTGAAGCTTAGGTAGGTACACTTTCTGCATAAACAACTGTTCAATTTTATTGTACAGGGTATCAAGCAGGCTGAAAATGAATGTCGTAGATCAGGATATTGTGTTCGAAAAGTACTTTTTGTACCAACTCAGTAAGTTCTAAAAATACACCATCATATTATCCTATTAGAATTTAAAATAACACCAAATCAATCAAATCCCTCCTTTAAACTTTCATTCTAGGAACGCCACACGGAGGCACTGGCTGGCCGCATGTAGCTACGTTTTGTTCTATGAGACAATACTCGCATCACTGCAAAACAAAACAAGTCTCCGACAAAAGCATGGGAACTGCAACCTTAACAGGATCAATTTGAACCTAAATTTGAGTAAGTGTTAGTGTAAAGATGATCCTCCTTTGTTGTTTAAGTGCGAACAGTAAACAGCGTTAGGCTGGCCATTCACGGCCGCTGTGTGACAATGTCGATCGGACAATAGGTAATGACGTGCCATGACTACAGGATGTTAGAATTATATTAAATAAATATAATTTAAAAAAAATGTGATGTTCATCTAATAATTCTTAGATTAACAACTAGGTAAGTCTGCCGAATGTAGACCACATCGAAACAAATTATCCTGTGCAGCTTAGTAAGACTATATATATTCGATTCCTTATTTCACACTCGTACCTACTAATTACAATTATTTTGCACGTGAAATTTAAACCACAGAGTTGTGCACTAACGTCCTGATTGCGACTACTTTTTCCGAAAAGTACGATTGCGCTCTAAGGTATTATTTATGTTCCCTCGTGTGATGATTGCTAATGCTATGAGGAGACTTTATCTTAAAGGTAATTTGAGTTAGATATAAATCGGAATATGTAGAGCCAAACCTAAACTTCGCAAGCTAGCTTCGTAGCTAGGCGACGACGAGTATACCTATACTGTACTTTACATCACTGTGCATATATGAATTTATTTTTAAAAATGGAACCTCCTATAGCGTAAACAGGTCTCGTTACCCAAAAGCGCATATAACGGAACGCAACTAAACCGCGCAGTAGCGGTGATGGATCGCCTCAGCCGCTCCCGCGGGCTAAGACAACGCAACTATTATTTAATCACAGACAAAACTGACAATGCGCGGAACAAAACACAGCGGGCGGCCATCTTGGTCACAATCATGTTCACGGAAGGAACTCGTGGCTCTCACTGTGTGACTTACTTTTCAAACTTTAATTTATGTTTACGTACAAATGTTTAGTGACAAAAAATGGAGATTAATATTGTAAACAAAGATTGGACATGTTAATAAATAGGGGTGATCGATGCCAAATAGCAAGCAAAGTATGTGACTTATGTTTTTCAAACAAGATGAATGTCTTAAAAAAAAGTTGCACTTATGTTTTTCTAAATTTTCAGCATGCTAGAAAAAACATTCTAAGGCAGATCAAAATGCAGGCGCATGCACAATGACAGGGTCATTGCGCTACTGAACATGTCCTTGAGGTAGAAGTTTACTGAACATTTGAAGCATTAATAATATATCCAATGAAAGATCTAGATCACGTTGAAAAAAGAAGCGTATAAGCCGAAGATATGTATCTTCGGCCTTTATAATGCCAGGACACCAAAGCTTTCAGGAAAGATGTCTATAAATCTCGTCGTCCTAAAAAGCTGCAATGGGATGGAGCCTAGGATTAACACACAAACCACAAAAAATATGAGATCCCTCCAATCCTATATTTATGTAATTGACCGAGCGAACGAAGCGTCTCGTTTCAGCTTGGCGAAAAATTCTTTCGTATGTCGGAATCCCTGACCTGAGGATGTTTGGGAGTCCGGCAGTCCTCGCTTACAGGTTACATTTCTCAACCGATTTTCACGAAATTTTATGAGCACGTTCGATAATTATCTGCAATCTTATCTTCGATTCAGTTTTTCAAATTTTCAAAATAGCGAAGATGTGGGGGTTGAAAACGAAAAAAAATAATACATGCCATTCAAAAAAAATAGCGCCGTCTACAGCCCACCGAGCCACTAGTATAATATAAATAATTAAAAATCGGGAATGTACCGTACATACCTTACCTAACTATCAGTCACTATATCACCCGGTCCCGATCTATAAACAAGCCAAATTTTTGACTAAGATGTGAAGTTTCAGCTTAGAACTTCGCTCTTAATGAGATCTGATAACTTTCGACTGAGAAAGCGTACAATTATAAAGCTTGAAAATCTTTGCAACATATTTAATGAGAAATATGAACGGCAAGGTGACATACCTATCACGTAAGCTCTAAAAGTTTCGGAAATTAACCAACAAATTGGTTACACCTATAAGATACGTGACGATTGAACGTAAATTAATGTTACAAAAGAATTCACGGAAACAGTTTTTCAGTTAGGTATAAAACTATCAAATAATCTTCGTGTTAGTAAATCAAACTACACATTAAACTGGCGACCACTATTAAATTTTTAATGTCCTTTATAAAAGAGGTTGTAGTAAAACTTTTTGTCTAAGACCTTTACGGTTTGATTTTACGAACTATAAACGTTGATTTCGATTTGGTATCGCCACGCTGTTGATTGATTTTAAAAAGGTGCAGTGGGAATTTTAAAAATAAAATGAGATAGGTGTATTACAACACAGCGTGAATAAAGCTTTTTTTATATACAATGTTGTTGTCAAACTGAAATTTTATTTTTGTTGCGTTGCGTCCATAGATATAGTATAGTGGTTGCGTCTCTATAACCAACAGACGCAAAGACAAGACAGCACGGAATAACATATTCCTAATTAGACTTTTATTTTTTTGGCTAATGTTTTCGCTCAAATAAGCGAAATTTATGTGTCATGCAACTTGTTGTAACTTAAAAAAAATGTTCATCAAAAAACTTGTGTTAAAGAATTCTTGCTACCATAGACTTCGTTTTGGGTTCCTTACAACACAGAAACAATATCCCAGACCCCCCGGAGCCTTTTAAACAAACATTTAAAATCAAAACAATATAACGAACTCATGCGTAAACAAAGAAGCAATGCTCTCAAACCAAAACAAATTAAACGCTGCATTGACGTACTTTCTTTTGTCAAATTGGCTATTCTTGTCAAATTGACCATTCTTTTGTCAAATTGACCATTCAGGGGCATAGTGTAGCCACGGGCGTAATATATGGCAGTTGTAAATTCTGTTCGAGACAAACTTGAATTATTTTGGGACAATGAGGTCTAATAGAAAAAAAATGTTATTGGAATTCCAGAATATTAATTATTGGCAATGACGCGTGCTTCACCAACTGCATAATTACCTACTAGATGTTTTATTGTTGCTATTTTGCATTAAATGTAACCATCACAGTTTAAAAAAATAAAAATACTTCATTCGGTTTCAGAATATTAGGTACTTCAGGTACTTCTGTTCGAGTACAAACTATGCTAATATTAATCGGCCTACTGGACATTCAGGTACAGCATTCGTCATGTTTCATGTGACAATAATAATATTATAATCATAATTAAGTATAGGTAAGTCATCATGTAGTTTTCTTGAATTGTGATTGTGGGCCTTAGACATGCAGGAGCGGCTTACAGCGCTACGATTCTTCAGAAATTTTATTTAGATATCAATACCCAATTTTGACGAGATAGCAGTGGCGTGACTAATTCTTCCAGAGCGAAAGAAAATGGTTCTGAAACGCGATAAAATAGGCAAGCCGGTGGGAATCGGGTCCTATGGACGCCACGTCACTGGTAGTCATGAAGCCGCGCCGAGTTAAAATTAAACCTGTAAGTGCATAACGAAGTACGTATTTTATAGTCATGGAGCCTCCGTGGTAAGTAATTAAGGTAATTTTTGTTACTATTGGGTATGTCGAATTTTCAAAATAGCGAAGGAATGGGGTTTGAGAACAAAAAAAAAACATATTTCCGCCAAAAATTTGGGACGTCTACAGCCCGTGTTACTATTTGTTAATATTGCTTATTTGTATTTAAGTATGTATTTATCTATATAACTATGTTTATTGTCGTCTAGTGTCCATAACACAAGCCTACTAGAGCTTACTGTGGGACTAGATTAATTTGTGTGAGGTTGTCCGATATTTATTTATTATTATTTATTTATTCGGATCCGGTTTGAAGATAATCTATCTTAGTCCTCATGCTAGTAATGTTTCCGCATCCATGAGTTGCTTCTACATTATATTGTTGCAGTTTCTGCTCACTAAAAGTAGGCGATTTGTTGTAACTTTTCCTTCCAAGATTGACTTCCAAGATTTGATTTCAGAGGTGAAGCCTAATAAAATTGTGTTAAAAAACAAGTGCATGTAACATGCTATTGATATAGCCAACAGGCGATGGTAGGATGGTATAGTACTATTACGGATATCGTTATTATAACGTTACTTTCAATATTAAAACCTTCAAACCAACGGAATATTATTTTTTCTACAGACTGCGTTTTACAAAACACTACGGTTTTATAACAAAACACCAATATTGAATGGTCATTCCACCAAATAGGTTTATTACAGTATGACCAGGTTATATGTGCTGCTCGCCAAAGCTTCATACTAGTTAAATAAAACGCCTTTATTCAGACAACGCCTAAGACTGGCCGCAAACCTAACTTGGTAGTGTTATAGTTATAAAACCCTTGTTGGTTGTTTATAGCTCTTAACAGTCTGCCTTTGTTTACTGAAAGTTGAACGTAAACAATATTACTAATAATTTATGGTTGTAACACTATTTATGTCATTTCCTAAAGGGTTGAACGACCGTTTGTTTTAAATTTGCAAACGTTTAAAAGCTAAATTGTAAATTAATTTGAAGCCTGTTTGCAGTACTGTTAGTTAAACTACAGTACAATTTCGATAATCCGGCGATACGTTTCATCAGCTCTACCAGTATAAATTAAAGGCGAAACATATGCATGCATAAATACGAATTATTTTGCATTCAGATCTCATATTCCACTAATCCGAATTTTCCACGAATACCTACCGCCGGCATTAGACTATGCCTAATGTCTATATGTCAAATAGAGGACGTCTTCGACTGATATGACGACGTGATGGTGTTGATAAAAGTTATTCCTCTTCCTTATGGTTGCCTTTATCAATTGATAAAAAAATGACATCTTTCAAAATGTCATATTTCGACAAGTATGTGAGTGCGAGAGTAACGGATGCTCATCATTTATTTATCACGTGACGTGACTACACCCCATAGGCATTTTTGAACTGCTGCAAAATCCACCGAATCTATAATGGAAACATCTCTACTGTAGTTTAGTTAGGGAGTATTACACAGAAAGTCAGTATGTGCCGTGCAACAGAAGCTTCTAAACAAAACTTCCCACGTCGCAGACAGGCTGCATAAGAGCTTATACAGCCTTTATTCGACCTATGTGCTACTTGGGTTGGGCTTGACAGGTCGCATTCGAGCACATGTTCGATTTTCATTACTGGCTGGCTACAGCCCCTTGGACTAATTCGAAAGACATTGACTTGTAGGTAGGAAACGTTCGGAAAAAAATATGTTTTTCGAATAAAATATTTACGATTATCACATGTAGTTAAATAAAGGTCGAGCAGGTCATAAACTTATAAACGTAATTTAATTAATGGCCACTAAATGTATAAATTATTTTCACATAGTCATAAATTTTACTGCTTTCTTACTCGTACGTATTTGTGCCACCTGTTTGGCTAACATAGGAACACGAATCCTCGCTAATGATTTGCTTAAATCAAAAATTACCTTGTTGATTTAAGTATTACATTGACTTCAATGTATGTAAACCATTTACTATCCATATAACATATAAATAATAATAATGATAATAAATATCAGACAACCTCACACAAATCAACCTAGTACCAAATTAAGCTCAAGAAGGCTTGTGTTATGGGTACTAGGCGACGATATACATTACTTATATAGATAAATAAATACTTAAATACATAGAACATCCATGACCCAGGCACAAATATTCGAGTTCATCACACAAATATTTGCCCTTGCCGGGATTCGAACCCAGGACCGTCGGCTCAGTAGGCAGCTGCTTAACCACTGCGCCAACCGCGTCGTCAAATACCATATAATATATGTAAACCATATACAATTGTAAACATGGAATATAAATTAAATATATGTTATATTAATAAGCTGATTAGCAAGTTAATTGAATCCAAACTATTTTATTTATATTGTGTTCGTGCATATGCAAATGTACATATGAATGCGCGGCTTCATTACTTGACATGCCTAAATAGCTGAACCTATTTCAACTTCTTTTTGTTATAGTAAGAGCTAGGCATCAACGGATTGTTATATAATACTATTTACTGGACTAAATAAAAATATTACTTCGCGCGGAGAAAGTAGCAAATTCGATTGTTTGTCCAAAGTCCCTTAAAAATGTAACTTTCAACAGTTTCAACCCTACTTATGCGACGGCACTAAATAATTACTAGTAGTCTCAATTACCGGGTCGTCCGGGCCCCGCTGCGCGCGGGTCCGAGCTTCTCCGGCGCTCTTCGCGCTCGCCCATAAATCACAAGCCAACGCGAATCTAATGACGGAAAAAACGTTTGATAAATCACGATTTATGGACCAATGTTATTAAGACGTTTTTTAATTGTGAGAGCGTAATTAATTTGGTCTGTGAATTGTACCGCTGGTTATGAGATTTATTGATGTTTAACATTGTGTCTGGTGAGAATGTTCACGAGTTCGGAACTAAAATGCTGTGGGTTTGCTAACAATATCATAAGCTTGACTGGTGATGGATTTACTTGCAGTGATCTCCTTATATAATATATTATATTATCATGTTTGTTTCTCCTTATAAATTTGTAATTTTTCCCTAATAAAAATTTGACTATGGTATATCATAATATTCATAATTGTCCATCTCGAATTCTATCTGCAATAAAGTTAATCCGATGATCCAGTATTATGTGAAAGAATAGTAAACTAACCGCTAAACCAAAAACATACCTACTCCGTTTTGACATTTAGAATGAGACTAAGAATTCATTAGAGCATCTAGTCTAAGACGCATAGCTCTGAAACATTTAATAACATGTCGTGTAAACATGACTCTTAGCTTTTTCATAGTACGCAGAGAACAGCAGATCACATTAGAAGCCTGGCATTGTCATGTCCCCGTCACCCACCTGTTGACGGGGGTAATGGATGACGGCCTTTACTCGGGGCCGAATGGACCCCCGCTGGCTCTGCGGGGTCACGCGCGGAGGATGACGCAAGGGAACAGATGAAGCGGGACATACCCTCTGTAATAGAACTTTAGTACAAAAAAATTACGATTTCAAATAAATAAAAATTTGGGAAATAAGACAGTTCGGGAAACAATTCGCTCATGCAGTAAATTTTAATTTTTGGCGCTCATTTACCAATATACTTATGAGTTTGGGTGATTTCTATGAACAAGTTTCATTAATTGTTCTGCAGGTAAACGTATTATTTCTAAATCAAACAATATTAAATAGAATGCGACCTTCCCTTAACAACTTGTTTTCAGTTATTGTTTACAGCTGTTTGTTTAAGCACGGTCTTATAGTCCCTAAGTATTCCGGGTGTTTATTTGGTTGTAATATGGAACCCTTTAAAATACCTGTGGCAATCTGATCAAGCAAGGATTAGGTTAATTTTTAACCAAGTATTGCGGAACTAGACTACTGCCCCACACAATTATCGTATAAGTAAGCTTCTGACTTATCCCACAGTATACTCGCATACCACTCGTGTCTTCGCTTGCCAAAATAAAACATTAATATTGTAACATCCTAATATAAGCTTACACCTGCCTGTGACGAAAAAACCTTTATTTGTAACCGCTGTTTTTGTTTAGTATAGTTTCAGTTAATAGAGATCTCGGATGCATATTAATAATTTATAAGTATTAGGTCATTGATGTAATAAATCGACACTCTTTAGTGGTACAGTATTCTGATAGGGTTGCTAGGATGATATATCACCAAATTGAAAGTGAAATATTTATTCAGGATTTAAAATAAAAATTGCATCCGAGGAAAGTACAAGTAGGCCTTCTTATCTCATATTGTTTCGAGTATCCACTGTATTTGACTGAGTAGCTGGAGACATTTACAGTCATGCATTTTATTACAATTGGGGTGACAAAGTAAATACGATTTGCTGGTGATTCTCTAATAATAATTGCACCATTTGTATTAAGAGAAAATAGTAGAAAATTGGACTCATTTGTGTATGTACTTTTATCTGGAAAGTACGGGTTGTTTGGAGGTACACTAGGAAAACTCTCCTCCGTTTTTGGCCTCGAGGACCCGTGTGATGGATATATAGATCGAAATTTCATGACATGTTTCGGTTAATCACATTTATCTCTTAAATTATCACATTTTGTCTACCACATTGCATGACAAAGTAGAAGAGCATAAAATTTCCTAATATTTTTAGGCACAATATTGTCGGGAATACTGCCGATTTGTATTTGGGGTCCTTTTTTTATTTTACATTGATACAAATAGTGAAACACGTGTCATTGGCCGTACCTATTTATAATACACGATTTACGATTATTGTTATTGGGTGCTATCGCCATCTCGTCACGGCGACGACTCTGGATGTCTGCCGCTTCCTCTCTTAATGTTTACCGTTGTCACTTATCTTGGAACTTCCTGTTAAACAGTTTATTGGGAAACTAACACTGCCAAATTAAATTATGTTTATTTATATCATTATAAATATTGGCAAATACATGCACCAAAAAAAGTTTAGGTCAATGGTACGAACATTATATTTTCATGCTTGTATCTATGTGTATGTCTCTGTACTCTCTATATACTGTGTCTCTCTACATACTGTACCTAGTAAATACAGTGCTTATATTTTATGTCTACGGGGCCAAGTCACGCAAATATGTTTCGACATATTCCATCCATTTTCAGTACACGGGCAACGGGCAAAAAATGCTAAAAGACGGGCCTTACTACGCGGCCCCGCGGAGGCTTTCCATAGATAGTTCTAGAATAGTTTTTACCTGTCTACGGAAATTCAAAAGAGAGATTGGAATACAACTAATACTTTTTCTTACCCGCGCGAATGAGCTTGCGATTCATCACAAATTCAAAGTCAACCTGTTCCCTAACATTTGGATTTTTTTTTTACTAGAGACAGGTAACCGATTACAACTTACGCGACTAGTGTGAATTAAATGGACGCCCGTGATAGCTCGCTATGAGGTATTTCTTTTTTAGTTTTTTCAGTGTGACCGAACTTAACGTAGTATTGCACAGTGTTAACGTTCAATGTAAATGTGACTCCATTTGCCTGAAGTGAACGGCGCGGGGATAAGAGTGCAAGCTTATCCAAAGTCAGTAAAGTGTGAAATGATTTATACTCAGCGATAGTGTAATGATCTGTATTACGCTACTCCCACAGGGGGTGAACGAACAGACCAAAGGGTCAGTCAACAAATGCAATAAATCCATTCAATTATACATCTATATTCGCAGTAATAAGGACGATTGTTATTTTTTGCATAAATTGGACTTATAGCACACTCACCCTGTACCCTACAGATGGCATTATCACACAAAGCAGGCCCCACGGCGGGGCGCCACTTAAGCAGTCGCAATGCAATATCATCTCTATTATCATACAGTTAGAGTAATCAATCTGACGACTGAACATGTGGAATAAGTTTCCTGTACAAAATTTTTTTTTACTTTTCAACGTAATTTTAACCTTAATCTTCAACACACAAGGGTGTTGCACAATTTTGTGTAGATTCTTTATGAAGTCTTACAATTGGAGTTAGATAGTTATCGGGTCGTTCTGACCCCGCCAAATGAGGGTTGTTTTGTTTGTAGCAAAATAATAGAATACATTGTTTGTTCATGAATATTTGTTAGATGTTTATTAAGATGTAAGGGTACAGTTTGTCACAATTATTGTATCGTTTCAGTTCGCTAAACCTCCTTATTTCCTGAATTAGTTTTGCTTTGGAATTTTACTGGTTTAATGTGTTTCAAAATGTGAGCAATTAGGCAAAGTAGAAAAATATCTTTCGGATCGTTTAAATAATGTACAGTCTGATTTTCCTAATTAACAAATAATTAAATGTTTGTTATTAGAAATTACGATCTAATCTATGAAATAACGATTTTATGAAAAAAACATATAAGTATCTAAGAAACGGTGTGGTAGGCTCTCTCCTAGTAACGCCTGATTCTCATCATTTTTTAAGATTTTCTATTAAATAGGTGCCGTAAAAATGCACGTACCTCTCAGTCATGAAATCATGATCACGTTTTCTAACAGCGATCTTAATGTTATGTTTCAAGCAATTAAAAACATTTTTAATTACCTCCAAAACAAAGTGTCCACATTCCAAACACATTTTTATACGGCAGGTGAGTAGCCAGTGTAAATAATTGAAAGACATAAAACTTTTACGGTTGGCTCTTCACCTGTGGAAGATATTCTTGTGTCTCTTAAGACAAAACATCCCCATTTTGGTTTCCTTCGAATAATTTTGAATGGTTATAGGACCTTTAGGTTTTAGTACCGAAGATAGCTTATGAGGAGAATAGTAAAAATATTAAATGGATGCGTAATTTGGTAGTGTTTAGTGTGTTTAGGGTTTAATTTATGGTTTTGTTTCTAACTCTGTTTACCAAAATTTTCGATATATTATGACAAGTAGGTAAAGGATATTAGTACAGGACAATATTAATGAAAAAGGGTCGGGACCGAAAGTTGCGAAAAATCTTGTTTGTAAGTATGTATGTATGTCAATTGAATTTGCCGGTTGTATCTAGAAAACTAAAAGCGATACATTACATTTTTTACGCTTAATTTAAATATGCTACCTACTACCGCAAGTAAAATCCACAGACCTACGGATTAAATTGACAAGTAAGTATGAACAAATGTTGCCACAGTTTGGCCAGTGTCGTTCTCATCGATATTAAAATTATTGTTACATCGTAGGTTTAAGGTCCACCCAGACGGGACAATCAAATTGGCAATTTGATCGGCTAATCTATATACCAACTTTTTCCAGTGATTTTGACAGATCAAATGGTCTGTAGACCCCTAATAGGCTAGTTGACCCAGTTTTGAAATATATTTGAAATTATTAATAATGATCTTACTAGCTCTAAAAAAAATGTCTTGTATTTTTGTAAAAGCTAGAAAGCTAAGTTTTATCTATCAATTGAAAATTGGAAATTTCATAAACAGTCAAAAACGCCGTCCGCCATTTTTCCCTTTTGCTAATCGGTGGCGTGACATAGAATTACCTGTAAATATTCGAAATTCGACCGTCGTATAGTGCCATTCCGCTCACTCCAATATACTTTTGACAGGAGATCGAGAGGGACGGCACTATTTGAAGTCGTCAAAGTAGACTTTCAGTTTTGTTTACATGACCAACGACGTCACTATCATAAGCGAAAATGGCGGACAGCGTTTTAAGCATTTCAAAATACGGATTAAAAACCAAATTTTCAAATTCATTTTTTTCAGCCATCTTTCACTTGTATGAATTGAAAAATATATATTTAGGTTTCCTCTGCTAAATACTATACGGAATAAACATTAGTTTATTACAATTTGACATGAGTCAACTAGCCTAATATGTCAAACCAGCAATAATGTACATGAAACATGCAATTATATATTTATGATAATTGATAGTTTATTGAATACATACATTTAATTAAATGAATTAATAAAAGATTTGTTCTTTATTTTCAAATTCCCAACAATGTGGTACATCTTTTAACAAAAAAAAAGCGGGTATCTTCAGAAATAGTTGACCGCTGTTTACAAACTACTTTTATGTATCTAACGATATAGTCTGGCTAATGAAATATTACGTGAAGTTTTGGCGGAAAATTAATAAAATCTGTGGCTGGTCACACTTTGTGAAGTAGGAATTATACTTTTGATACTAGAAATTATTTTTTATTTTCTATGCACACGTAAGTCATCTAAGGAACTAAGTTAAATACATATAATAATATGTTGACGTGTACTCATAGTCAGCTCACATAATTTCTACCACTATGTACGGTACAGTCAACGAGAATCACACATATGTTTACACTTTCTGACCATATATAAAGCGACAAATTAAATGTTGTGGAAATAAGACCTAGCTCGATAATACCATATTATTAATCCATCACCAAAAAAATTACATAAGTACTATGCCAAATTTCAACTCAGTGGGAACGTTACAACTATGTAGTACACAAAGTATCAAAATTATTTATAGAGGACCCACCTACTAAATTGTTTAAATCATAGACAATTGGTGATACCACAAGGAAATATCTGTCAACATTATTTGGCTAGCCAGACTCTATACGTTATCATTGCTATTACGAGTGTTTATTGAAATTGTTACGTGTTATTATGGATTCGCAAGATTCGGGACCAGAGCCATGTTCACCAAAATGTTTGCCTCCGATATAAAGGAGAAAAAAATCTATTAGTGAAATTGAAAAAGAGACGATTCATCAAGTTAAGTTTATATTTATAATGAGATGGTAGACAGATTGCAGGACGAACAAAATATCCCAAAGGACATTCATGACAATAAAAACGAGTGTGTCATGAAATCATTCGAAATTTTTGGTATTTCAAGAAGTTCAGTTTTTAAAGTTTTGAAAGAATACAAAGAACAAGAGAAGTTTACAAAATGTTACAACTCGACCATTTAGTGGACAATGTTTCGGATCGTTTTATTATAAATGTAACTGATGATGATGATGTAGATGACGAAATAACGGAGCCTGGGAATGAATAATATTTTATAATAAACCTACAGGCTCGGAAACCTTTTTATGCTTTAAAACTAGTGCGTAAAAACGCATTTTATCTACCTCGAAAATCAAACAAACCAAAATTTGTACCTCTTATTTGAAACTAATATACTTATTTTTGATTTAAACTAGTCTGTTATTTGTACTTTACAACTGGTCGATATATTGTTATCGACATATACCCTTCACTATTTTTATTTTGCTGTTCCTGTTATCATTTTACCTGTCAGTCAGTTGTCAATTTAGTCCGTAGGTCTGTGGATTTTAGTATACGTGGTTTATTTCGTAGAGGGTGCTACGAACTACGAAATCTACGAATGATGTATAATTAAAATCACATAAGATGGATAATTTTTGACTGACTAAAACAAAGGTTCATTCTGTAAAAAGTATTATAACATGCCCAAAGTCAGAAATTTATAAAAAAATATGTGTGGAACATGTAACCAGAAAATTAATGAATTATTTTTTTGAATTATAATTCATACCAAATGTTCAATATAAACCTTGCAGATTACCAAGAGTTAGAAAATAAAATAAATGGATGTGTAAAGCAGTCATCGGAATATTCACGGGGTTTATTTTTTATTCCTAGTTTTGATTACACTCATAAAATTATGAAAACACGCAAAGACGTTCCTATAATTTAATTTAGCCTATATTGGGAAAATTTTACTACGAGACTATGTATATTAGTGATACGGTGTGTAACGAAAGTTCAGTGTTTTGACAAAGAATGTGAAGTATTTCCAAACTAATTTTTTTTTGAACGTCTTTAAATGTTATTACTCCTCAGTATCAGAATATTAGAAGACGTAAAAAAAGTTAATACTGTACTTATGTGAATACTTATTCTACTTTTCAGTTTTAAATGACCATACAATATTTTCTAAAACCAGCTGAAATATAAATAACCATGTAATTTTAACCACGCTTATCTAGGAAAGTTATGCAACTGCGTTGCTGCATTCAGTTATTCACTATAAACGTCAAAAACTAAAGCTGTATTCAAAAGCTACGGCGACACTTTAAATTCATAGCGTCATAATATTTTTAATGTTCTAAAACAAGAATTAAAACTTTTCCATTGGTTTTTATTTACACAATCGTTTTGTTTGGATATTTTATAGTTTTCGAATGTTATAAAATTGTTTTATCGTATGTGACAATCGGATTGGTACGTGTGACGTGTAAAAGTGTAGTCTATCGTTTTGCTATAATAATAAGTTAACACTTATTTGTAAACACCGAGAGAGACATGCTCCGCAAAAATAAAATACCTTGAAGGTCATGAGGTGACGCCATGTGGGATGTTTATTCGACGACCATTGTCCTATTATTCGATTTATTCGTTGGACCAACGGTTTTTATCGAAAAGTCTCGCACAACATTTTAAAATACTTTCGCTGTAAGGCTGGATCGTGGGTCAGATACAGAAGGTAGTATAGGTTCTGCAGACGGACGCAGCATCAGGATCTTCCACTCTCTGCTGCCGAACCATCGGCCACTGCCAGCCACGGGTCAGCTTTTTATATTCTGCAGTGTAAAGGCTCGTGCCTATCAACATTGTTGTGTTTTATGTTGTAAAACAAAACATAACCCACATTTAGCTGAAAATGTGTAAGTATAATGAATATACTGTATAGTTATAGCTAAATACATATAATCATTGAAGCGAGGTGTCAGGAAACACTTTGATAAAGGCCAGGGAGTAAGAGTTATTTTTTGTCGTCATATTATGAGTACAGCCGCTCGTATCACACAAGGAACCATAAACTTTCCGCGACAATTATTTATGTCTGGCATCCTTAATTGATATGGACCTATCTAGAATAGATACGTTCCCTTTTTATGGGCCGTAAACTTTTTATTAACCGATATGTTGATCGTCAAATAATTTTAATGACTGACCACCAAGCGCCAGGTCACCTTCCACTGTTTGACTGACCATCAGTCTAACTCTTATCGTCTTAAATACAAGGACGATTTTCGATTAGTCTAGAATATGTTTTCTTGTCATGTGGCGATACAGTGGTGTTACGTTTCTTGAGACAAAATAATTTCTTTAACGATGGAATGATCCAAATGCTGCTGTTAATATTTTCAGGCCAATTTACGTTTATCCGTGTGTTTTATCAGTTTACGACTTGATGAAGGAATTAATGGAGTTAGGAAATATTTTGCGGTTTTTGTTGCGTTTGAATATGCTTTAGCGAAATGAACAAAAATCTACGAGTAGGTATATGTATTTTGTATAGACGTCTGAACCTAGTAATGAGTTAAATTAGGATAATAATAATTTAGACTTATAGATGATCACTCAGATTGCCACCTCAAGAACTGGTTAGTAGATATCTACTAGCTATATAATATTCTAATTAGTGTTGACCTTAGGTTCTTTCAAGATGTGTACTATTAGCTTCTTTATTGGAATTGCGTTGATTATTTTATTTTAAAAGGACAACAGATGATTCTTCGCTTGTAGTAACTTGTTCGTCAACAATGCAATTGTTTCTTCATGGCAACAGCTTGAATCAAACGCGTCGCAATGACGACTTGCGCACGCGCGCCCCAGCTGCCTCCACTTCCTCTGATCTTTGACTCGATCAATTGTCCACATCTGTCGTCTCAAGACACGCGCTGGTCCCCCCATTTGAATCTATAACCCCCCTCTAGATCCCAATCAAAGTAACCAACAGAGCAGTGAGGTAGGTCAGCCTACAATGGACTGGTTACTTCATTCCAATCTTATATTTGCGGTGACTTTTAAACCTGTTTAAGGCCAGGCGCGAGAAGTGATGAGTTTGGAGGATGCAAATCAAAGTTTGTAAGGAAATTTGTTACTCAATTCCTTGTTGTCACGAGGTTATGATTTGAAGTGGTTGGCGATCAACTGGGAGCTTCCGCTGCTGCGTCAGCTGTTTGTGTTAAAAAGGTACGATTCATTATTTAATCATTCATAGAGTAAAATAACTATCAGTTAGAATTCCAGACTGACAGGAGTGTCACAACATAATAATGTCATTGAAATACAGTGTTGTTTGAATATTTACACCAAACAGTTTATGAAAATCGTTACCAGAAAAATGTCTTACTATCCCAATCAGTCACCAGATAATATGATACATAATTCACTTCGTAGCAGAGCGATAGCTCATCGAATGTTATATGATGATAATATTGATGATCGTCCGCAACGGTTAAGTCGAAAAAATTATGGAGAAAAATATAGCGACCAGGGTCAGCAAAATTCGAGGGAATTTAGCTCTTACTATTCGGGTTCTCCAACGAAAACTGATCCACGTTATTTAATTACTTCACACTCAAATCCTGTAGCACCGTTTCGGCAAACTAATGCCAGTATTTTTAAATCACGTATCCGATGGAACCCATTTGTTAAAACGTCTATGAAGCCTACCGTTGATCAAGAAACGCCCGTACTAGACGAAGAAAATTATTTGAAGAAGGTTCAAGATTCAGAATGCCATCAAGAATTAAACTATAAGTTGAGAAATGGTTTCAAGGACAATATTATGAAATTTTCAGATAAGAGTACGATGACACGCACTCTGACTGATACCGGGTGTGGCATGCAGTTGCCTCTCAGTATTGCCTCTACATCATCTGAAGTGTTCATCGCGAATTCTCACACCACATCCCGAGAAGCTGATCGTTTTGTCGCCTCTAAACGATCCTCTATCATCGAAAGCCAGCCAGTTCCTGATTTCCGGAAGATACAAAATGATCAATGGTATGCTGATAAATGTCATCGTTCACGTCTGGAGAATATCGAAGATCACGAATTGAAACCCATAAACAAATATGCAAGGAATCCGACTGATCGGTGTACCCTGCCAATTCCTACACAAAATCATGATGATTATATAGATACTCGGACTACCCTATATAATGAAGGCATCGACAGCTTCATTGTAAACCGTCCACCCGATTCCCCGACCATGTCATCCAGATTGACATCTTACCATAGGAAACATAGCAGTAAAGAGCTTAGAGATGAACCCTATATTCCTTATTCAAATATGAATGCATCGAAATTCCACGTGGCTTGCAGGATTCCAGTGCACGAAGTTAAGCAAAGGATGCAGAGGAAACATTCTCGACCGGGAATGCTAAAGCGAGTATTGCTTCCAAGCATGGATATTGACGCCTTCATGCAGCGGTATTGAAAGTTAGTTATTTTTACTGAGAAATATAGCCACCACAAGACACTTTCAGTTTGGATAACATTCCAGTATTCGATATGCCCATGCGTGTTGTACGGTGTACCCTACAAGTTGTCCAATATTATTGTAGAACTGTGGCCTCAATGAACTATTTATGCTTTTGATTGTTTAATCTAAACTAACTTATCTTTGAGGCCCCAACAATCTACTTTTAGTGTATGTTTTAACGCGCTAGACATTACGAATACCTGGCTTTCGTGTTATACAAGAAAAGCTTAAGCATTTGAGACGTTATGCGGGTGACTGCTGCCTACTCGTGAACTTATAATTCTTATAAAATGTGATCCTCAAACATTACCTACCAGAAATAACATAATTTTCGTGACCAAAAATGGATGCATTGTTTTATTAAAATCATATCCACAAATTAAAACATCAGGGCTTATGCACAAATCACGTGAGGTTCAATAGTGGGGATCAGGTCACGAAAAAATCACGATATATCACGTTGGGGGAGGGAGGGGTATATTTTTCTAGTGAATGAACTAAGAAAAAATCGATATGTTTTTCTCGGTTTCGTTAAAAATAAATCTTCACTTGTTAAATACTTCAAAATAACAACTCTATTTTACGAAATTTTGGCGGAAAAAAAATACACGTGAGGTAGGGGGGGGGGGGGGGTTGGCAAAGAACCTCACCAAATATCACCAGGGGGGTCAAAAAGTATAGCCGAAAAAACCTTACGTGATTTGTGCACGAGCCCTCACCTCTTGACACAAGTTTATGTATATGTATACCTATAAATGGGGAACACCCAAATGTTCCGAAATATTGATTTGATCGACAAATATCGAATTGGCTGAACCCCGAAAACTGTAGATTAGGTTTGTATTGTGACCACGTATAGCGGAGCGAGCGGAGCGTCAAAAGACTTGCTGATCCCCGAAAACTGTAGGTTAGGTTAGGTTATTTTATTGGCTGAAACCCGAAAACTGTAGGTTAGGTTAGGTTTGTAATGTGACCACCTATAGCGGACCGAGCGGAGCGTCAGACTTGCTGAACCACGAAAACTATAAGTTAGGTTATTGGCTGAACCTCGAATACTGTAGGTTAGGTTAAATCCTAACATTACCTATTTCACCTTGAGGCAGGCCTCCGTTAGCCCGAAAAACTTTCACATATTTAGGTTTATATTTTATAGTTATTAATACCAGCAATTCGTAAATTTGATGTTTCGGATTTTTGATTAGTCGGGTTTATTATTGGTTAGTGTAATGATATTCGGGTTCGAACCCGGCCCGTACCAATGAGTTTCGGAACTTATGTACGGAATGTCATTGGATATTTATCACTCGCTTTTCGGTGAAGGAAACATCGTGAGGAAACCACCTAAGCCCAATAAGGCCTAGTTTCCCCTCTGGGTTGGAAAGTCAGATGGCAGTCGCTTGCGTAAAAACTAGTGCCTACGCCACATCTTGGGATTTAGGTAGCCGACCCCGATTGAGAATTCATTCTCAAAAAATGGGACAAAGGCTAGGAGGATGATGAGTGTAATGATATTCGGAGTTTTGAAAATCGGTATTTTTATAATCGCAATTCGTATTTTTGATATTTCGGATTATTATTCATTCGGACTTCTTATTGTTCGGTGTATTGAAATTCGGAATTTTGAAAACCGTGATTGTAAACGTTAGACATTTTGAAATTTCGGATTTATAAAAATCGGAGATACGAAAAATCGAAATACTTATATTCGGAGTTTTAAAACATTCGGAATTATAATAATTTGTATAATGAAATTCGTGATTCCCATAATCGGAATTTAGTTTTTCGTATTTATGTAGTGTACCCCTATAAATGCATACTAGTTAGGTACAACCCAAAAAAGTCAATGACTTATCTTATCTCATCATGAAAGGCATGGAATTATACTTCGTGAAAAGGGAGACATTTTTTTTGTTATTATTTTCAACACGTTTTGCTTCACTAGGGAGCTAACGTCTCCTCCACTCTTTTAATACATATAACTAGCTGTGTTGCCCGCGACTTCGTACGCGTGGAATCTTATCTTGGACATTTTACATCTTTTTTATTTTCAGATCGAAGCATGTTGAAATTACTTTTCTTTTTTGCAAGTTGTATGCAATTTAAGTCAAGTGGATTTTGATGTTGGTTGCTTTAATTCAACAAATGAAAATGAATAATAATAAATATTGAAGTGCGGCTCCAATAAACAAACGTGATTTTATTGCATTATTTTACGCAATGGTATACCGAACCCTTCGTACGCGAGTCAGACTCGCCCTTGGCCGCTTTTTAGTTTTTATTCGGCTAAATTGCTCTAATTAGGTACGCGGAATCATAATGAAATCAAATAAGGTCTAAATTCGATGAACAATACGTATATAACCGCATAGCATGCCTTTACACAAAGATTCAAGTCCCGCGCTCAAAAAAATATTTGATCTCCATACAAACTTTTAACCCCCTTTTCACCGCCTTAAGGAATGAATTTTCAAAGTGTGCAAATTTCAACTCACTAGCATTTGTAGTTTCGGCTCTGCGTTGATTAGTCAGGCAGTCAGGACACTTGCATTTATATTTAAAAAAAAACAGACAACCTCACACAAATCGATCTAGTCCCAAATTAAGCTCAAGAAGGCATGTGTTATGGGTACTAGACGACGATATACATACTTATATAGATAAATATATACTTAAATATATAGGAACAACCATGACCCAAGCACAAATATTCGAGTTCATCACACAAATATCTGCCCTGACCGGGATTCGAACCCGGGACCGCCGCTCAGTAGGCAGGTGCTTGCAAACTGAGTCAACCGCGTCGTCAGAACGTCTCAATTGAGCAAAATAGTCTATCTAAAATATTTAAGGTAGGTACTTCCCCTCCATGTGGCATAGTCGTGGGACATCCTGTATATACACGATGATTTTTAATCGGTGATCAGGAGTAGAAAAATATTAATATTTAGCTAAAATTAAACTGAATACGCGAGGTCTCGCGCAATTACCTCACTGTTAAATTAATTAAAACTTAAAACATAATTAAAACTAATAACGACTAGATACATGGTCATCCTACATAAATTATTGAAGTACGATACCTACGTCAAGTGTCATCGCTTTGGCGGGAAATTTTACGAATTTTTTTACGACTTTGTTTATGTAATGACAATGACAAAGTTATACTCATAAATGATCATTCCCATTAAATTATTAAAGAGATTGTAAGCACACCGATACAGATTAGTTCGGTGACAAGGAATTTAAGACAAAATTGGTTTCAAAATAAAAATTATCATTGAAAAATAAAAGTTTATTTTCACGTAATTACGACTTCAACGTGACCGCCATCAATTACTGAGTTAGAAAAGTTGGTACCTGATCACCGATTAAAAATCATCGTGTATAGATAGACTAGATAATAAATATAAACGAATATACTCTACCCGGATAGGTATTGGTAATTTGGTAAGTGTTCGTATCGTCACTATTAGGTTATTTAAGTTTAGTATATTAAGTACCTAATGTGTCATATACATGTATAGCCCAACAGGGTGTTTTCAGCTCACGTCATAGTGCGGATTTTTAGGTACTCAATTATTTTACTGGTAACGACATTTTTTTGGTAACTGACGTTGAAAGTCGGTGAATGTCACCGATGTGAACAAAGAGGGAGCAGGACTAAATATAATATTCTGCAATTTTCGAGTAAAGCCAAAACTAGCCACAATAATTAAAGTCAAGTTTTTTTCGATAGGTGTCGGGAACAAACCGACATATTGATACTTTTTATAAATGTACCTAGTTGTCTATGACAGCAAATTGTTCTTCTTTTTAATAGCTTTGCATAAGCAACGTTGTGTTCATAATATATTTTATAATTTAAATACATTAATAGTTGTTTCCTTAACATGGTGCCGAAAAAGATATTCAGTTTTAATAGCTTAACCAGCTCATGCGGTTATTTGGTATAAACATTCAAATATTTACTTCAAAAATTCAAATCCGACATAATATGTCAATTGCAATTCAATGTAAAATTTATCCATTTACAATTACATAATACATTATACAAATTTATACAAATTTAATATTATTATACATTATATACACTGGAGAGCGATACTGAATCCAGCTAGTTGTCTATGACAGCAAATTGTTCTTCCTTTTAATAGCTTTGCATAAGCAACGTTGTGTTCATAATATATTTTATAATTTAAATACATTAATAGTTGTTTCCTTAACAATAGGATCGAGTATTTATTTCGCAAAAAGAACGAAAGATTGAGCAGCATTCCGGTAAACCATGTTTTGAATTTGGTTAAGGACGAATCCTTGATCGCTACTGACGTTTAATAATGTAAATATATGACGTATGCTCATTATTGCCATATGAAAGCTGTTTGTAGCGCCACTCTCCCTGGGCTGGACCGACAGTTGTTACGCTATAGTATTTGTTTTTTCGGCACTACTGTTGTTCCGTAAAAACCTTAGTACCTCCCAAGAGATCCGATTTAAGAATTAGGTGTCCAACCATTACATAAATCCGTAATGTCTTCTAATAAATGGTAAGTCGTAATATTTATTTATTTTGTACTAGCTGCGACCCGCGGTGTTATCTGCTAATCCCACGGAAACACTACATTTTTACGGGATAAAAAGAAGAAATGTGTTAATTTACGGCGTCTGGTATACCTCCGTTCCAAATTTTATCAAAATTGGTCCAGCCGCTTGGGCTTGCAGAAGTAATAAACATATAAACGCACGTATATGTATAATATTAGTGTGATAAGGCTGAAACACACGTCTGTGAAATTATTTGAAGCTCTAACTCTTAAGTGAACCGTTAACTCGTCTAAGTGGACTTTGGCTTCCAAGCCTGGCAGGTGCTACCACTAATAGAAGACGTTGCAGTTATGCCATTGTGTCCGTCTGCTGATGATCGATGGGTGGGCGGCCTGCGCCTGCGCCGGCCCGTGCCGCGATCGGGTGCCTGTTCGTTCGGAGGTTTTGAAGCCTATAAATTTAATATGAGAATGTTCTATTTATCAAGTAGTGCGCTATTCAAAATAACATTGAGTTTTCTCGATAGAAAAGGTCGCTAATAGCGGATGTGAAGTAAGATTTTTCATTTCTTTTGCATAAAGCGATTCGCTACGCTTAAGCTTTAGTTAGTAGGTACGTGTACGTAATGAAATTGGCTGAGATTGCTGAGGCTAATAAATTTAAATCTAATGATGAAATCGAATGATGCTTGATGCTGATTTGGGTTAATATTTAAAAAGATTACCACAACCGGCTTGACTATTTCAGAGCGTTTGAGCACCATTGTTTATCGTTCTTGCATAAGAAATGAGCAAATTTTGTTCCGACTAGCCCACACACATCTTGGACCTTGGATGCCACGCTACCGCTATCACTTTAAGACGCTACCTAAAAGTTGTATGGAAAGTATCGCTCTTTGGCTATAGACCGCCTCGCCTGCGGTCTAATTTTGAATTCTTACATTGTATATTTTCTGTTCATGGTTTGAGTTGAATATTTGCACTCGAATAATATTAATGTATGTATGTATGTATTAATATTATTTAAGTAGCACTATGATAGGGCACGGTGCGTACTCTACGAACGTCATTTGTGGTCACCGTAGCCGATAAGGCCGCTGCTCCACCGCCGGCGAGCGATGGCTAGATAGCGCCCCCCGGAGTTAACACATAATTACATAACTTAATTTAAACTCGCCCATGCGGGAAACTTAATTGAGTTATTCCCAAATTAGATGTTCAGCAGTTGTAGAAATTGTTCGGTTGTGTCAATATTCACACGTTGGTTTCCACATGTTAAAGTTAAAAAACACGTTTTGGCTGTGACATCTAGCCATGTTCTTGACTGAACCACACTAGACGGTTGCGATTGTGTTTCGGCACGAAATGAGATGGGGAAGGGAAATAAGTCCTCTTTAACTCGAACCAATGAGGCTGAGGCGAAGAATAAAAGTTGAAAGCTAGCTGAAGATGCTGATACTAAACCAGGTAGGATAGACGTGGTGGTGGGAGTTCTATAAAAATAACAAATATGTCACTTATTTTTTTACAATATCTTCAATGATCATCATTGCATTTGAATAATTTTATAATAATCTATATTGGTTGTAGCTTAGGTGGATTAATAAAAGTCAATGTAGACTATGTTCTCGAAGAGTTTAATTATTACGCAGAGTTGACGGGATTGCTCTTTGCATCGATGTCAGACGTTATAAGAAAATATGATGCATATAGGTTTATCACGATAACAGTATAAGTCATGGAGCCGTGGGTCACAAACAAACGAGTGCAGCAAGTGCAGCCGGATCGCGCAGCCGACGCGTGCCGCCTGACCCTCGCGTCAGAGGTCACCAACATTTTAGGACCACAATATTTTAGGTACTTCACATTTGTTATAGAAACTGTGACGCCAAGGAATGGCTAAAACTGTTTTGTTTCAACAGTTTCTTGATATCAACCAAGTGCTTCACAATATCAACAAAGAAAAAGTAATAATAAAATCGGCAGGAGAACGCAGTCAAAATCGCTCTAAATAGATCGATCTAAAAGCCAAAATAACAAAAAAAACGATTAAATTAGGTATAATCGTAAATTTCGTAAATATACTGGAAAATGCCTTATAACTGGAGTAAACTGGAATTTATTTTACCACTAAAACATTGTATTCAGGTTTCGTAACTACATATTACGTAGAATATATCTCCAAAAATGCATGTGGCTCTGATTTTGGTGTTCACTTTATTGATGACGTCCAGCACATTCTTTTTGGCATTTTCGGGTTGATTACGTCTAAGGCCACGTATTCCACACCATACGTGTCTAAACTAATAACTCTAATAAGTATAATATGTCGTAAATTTCAAAATTAACGTAACAAGCATTGCCACGGATATATTAGAATAAATGCTCATCTATTATCACTACGAGTGCCAAAGTGCAGCGCCCCTGGTGCGCCCGCGCGCCAATTGCAACCAGATTATCCAATCAGGACTTTCTCCGCAGCTGCGACCCTGTTAGCCTCTTGCACAGCTGATAACTCCACGAAGCGTTCGTATACTCGTATGTCATATCACTTATTCGATGGAGTAAACTGGCATTCGTATTTTTTTACCCGGGTCTTTGCAAGAGCAGCGGCAAACGATACAGGCTTCCGCGGATGCCCGCCCATTGCCCACCTACCGATCATCAATAGGGCATAACTGAAACCTTTTCCTTTAGCGGTAATGCCACCTGCCAGCTCGCCGAGCCAAGCATTGGGCATGGGCGGTTCAACTTTGTGTTGCCATCGGTATCAGTTTAATGGCATTAATGGGACCATTATGACGCAAATAAAATACCAATGAATGCCATGCCAATACTGCTTCGAGAGGAGTTTGAAAGATTTTGCTGTTATAATAGAAAATAATATTATGATATCTTGTGGAGGTGGAGATGTCAGGCCGGACAAGACCAGCGAGCCTATGACGGTCACGTCAGATGCTGAGAACTATAATGTTGGTAACCTAGTCGTAATGGTAAGTTTTGACCTGTGGTTTTGACGCTTGACTCGACTTTTCAAATTTTTTTGCCAGGTATTTTTCCGATATATTCAAATAAAGGATAAAACATTAAATAGAAACACATTTATACATTTTCGTAAATATCCCAATTTATTATGAAAAGACCCATTTTTTTAAAGTTCCTTATTCTAAAAGAGCTAAAGGGAAAGTAATTTAGTCACATCGAAGTAAATTATACAGTAGTCGGGTAGTCGGACTATTATTAAGACGGATTTTGTATAGAAATTGCACTGTTATTTTTATAGGTTGCGACGTGGTTGCGACTGTACATTTTTCTACAAGGTGACGTCATTTGAATGCTGATGATATTTAAATAATATTTTCAAAACTAGTCCAAATAGAAATAATAGTTTTGGGTTCTGTGATAATAAAGTAATGAAATTAGTTAAAATTTAACAGTATTTGAAAATTTTAAATGTTAACAATAGTCGTCATTAGTTTAATACAGGTGTTTTCTTGAAGGTTTCCAATTTGACGTAATTTTCATCTTAGACACGCACGACCCACGTAACGCAGCGTAACACAAATGTGTACAAAACAAAATAAACCTCGTTTTGGGTGATAAATGAAGTTATTGTAGTACAGTGGAAAAGCGTGACGAAATGTCGCGCGTGCCATGATTCCTATCTCAACTTAACAACCCATGTTATAGTCAGACTTAATACTTTGTGATTGCATCAGGAATTATTTAAATAGTGAGCCAAATTACTTACTGTAACCAAAAGCGAATTTCTGTTCTTCAGCTGCAGGTTCATTAAAATAATATTGTTAACAAATTTATTGCTTAACTAAAGATGACATATGCAGCGAACTTGGCCAAAACCAAAACGGCTACTTTATTTTTGGACAAGTTTTTGGGGACAACTACAGAAGTCGTTTTAATAAAAAATAAAATTCATTTATTTCGAGCAACACAGTTTTGCAATTAGTCGCAATTTAATACTGTCATTTAATTAACATTATTTAGAAGATTTTTAAGAAAAAGTCGGAACTTAATTTTCAGGCAACTAATTTATAAATTCTTAACGGATTTCTATTATTTTAAGGTGTGTCTTTGATAAATTTAGTTATACGTAGTATACAAATCTGAGCTAAGATGAAAACAAAATAAAATTATGTCTAAATGGTCAAAAGTGGACCATGAAATATAAATATAAGACAGGTGCTGGCTCCAGTCTTTAATTTATAAGAAAAACGCTGTTTTCTTTCTGCTTAGTGCTTACAACATTAAAGAGTAGCCGACTGTAGATCATACAATACATACCTATTTCCAACAATGAACCGGCAAATTCATACAACCTCAATATCAAATTGACATATTATTTCCTCTAACCAAACAGGAATCCATGGTATGACGCAGGAAATTGATTACTATTACACCTGAAACACACCAAGTTCACCCTTACAACATTAACAATAGGGTTTAACCCAATTGTAAACAAATTGTAGTCATATCATACCTGGATGTGATATGATTTACATTCGATAGTACCTTAATTCATCCTTATGCTATAAGTCATAAAGATAAATATGATAAATATGAATGTGCTTGTAAAGTGGTAATGATATAATTGTCGGTCGATATGAAAAGATGTCAAAACGCTGACAGATGAAAGAAGCCGACATAGAAAAGAGAGGGGGGACCTCATTTACATAGAAATAGGTTTTATTCTACTGTTATCGCTTGGACACGTTAATAAGGATAAATTGTGAATTAAGTTAGTGCTTTTATTAATGAGTTGTATGCGTATGGGGGCGTTAGTAATGTACAGTTTGTTTAGATATGGAGAAAGATATGTTCTTAGTTTACCATAAAATTTTGTGTAAAAAGAACTTCAATGCGAAACAGCTGGATATATTCCTTCATGTTTACCTGTAAATACAACGGAATTCAATGAAATTGCAATGTAAAGTTCAGTCTTGTTTCAAAACAAAACACATTAGTTTAGGCAAAATTTATACTAATAAAATGAAAATAATAATTACGTCTGTCGGCGCAAAATAAGTTTTAAAATAAGTATCAATTTATTTAAATTAGCTTCCTATCTCGTAAACATTTCCATCTCAATCTCGGTAATGGCATACTTATAAAAAAACGACTACCGCATAATGATCGGCTCTCTCATTCCGTCACTATTATGACTCAATATTTTATAATAATATTTAAATGTTGTCCTTTTCGAGTTATTGCGGCAATTAAGACGTATCAACGTCAATCTGGTTGCAAATATTTATAATCATTACTATGTCTTTATTAGGAATCCTTATTCGATTATTAATTCTATGTCTTTTCAATGAGGTGGAATTTTGGTTGTCACATTGGAAGTTGATATTTGTATCAAAATAAGTAGTGCTAAGGCCGCAGCTTTGCTTGAGTCAAATAAGATTCAAATAATACTAGTTACGTATAGTGATTTGTAATACTCGTAGGAAGCGAATCTTCTCTATAAACAACAGGTCAGTAAAAGGAAACATTTTACCTACACCCTTGATTAGTCAGACGTTCGAATAGATGTACCGAGTATCGACCGATGACCTTTAAGGCGGGAAAATTATGGAGTCATGTTTTAATCCTTTGCATCCTTTTTATCCTCCACAGACACAGCGCGTGATGAGATGTGGCTAATAAGCGATACCGATTTGCTTCACACTTGTCATGACAAATCAGCTTTACCTTCGAAATTTGTAGAGATTAAATGATAAGTAGATATACTTAGACACTTATCTATACTTGCTGCATTACTCTGCGCATTCTATTGGAGAAAACAGGCGACGGAGTTGTAATTGCCAAAACAATGCTGAATTCGCCACCACCACTTTCTCAATACGCTATCGGGGGCTCTCTTCGTCACACGAACTGTGTTTTCTTTTCTAATGATATGAGTATCCACAAAATTTTCAATTTATTTTTAAAGCGAAAAATTTAAAAATTTAATGCTATGGGCGGAATACGTTTCCGGGCAAACACGTGCGCCTTACCTTTTAGGCTACCGAAGTATACTCGAGCCATTGAATATGTAACCAGTTGTTCCATTTCTTATATGCCATGGTGTGGCTACGTTTGGGGGTTTGAACCCCGTGCAAAGCATTAACATTTTCAGTTTCTCGCTTCAATACGAGGATAAACATTTGGTTTACGCTGACCGAAGTTACTGCTTTAGTAAAAAATACGTCTTCACTCATATTATAAAGAACTGCTTCTTTTATAGGTTGGACAAAAATATTAAAGCTACCAGCGGACAAACAGGCCAGATTTATTATTAAACAATTTGACATACAAAAAGGTTTGGACACAACCCGTCACATGTCAATACCGGATTATAAAACCAATTACAGAACTCGATGACGGAATGAGGGATGACGGATGACGGACAATGACGTCGGGGCCCACGAAAGATAGTAATTGGAGGAATATATTATAGTGCAATTAAACGTTGACAGATTTGGATCGGCAGGGTCAGGTGACAGTGGCTTGATGGCAATATGCCGTAATACTACAGCTGTACCGCAATGTAAATATTTTGACTAATTACTCGCAACTAATGGGTATTCGAGAAACTCGCACTTCTGTTCTCCTGTTCCTGATGCTCTGATCAGTTCCTCACATTTTCTACCAGTTATTGACAACATCTTTTTTGGTTGAGATCTTGATCTTGCTTATGAGTTATGACATTTGGCAAACATGTGTCATTGCTAGGGCTGCCATCCATCCGGGTTTTTCCCGGATTTGTCCTAGTTAGGAGGCCGTCCGGGAGCCTTCGGGGAGGGTGTTCAAAAAGTGTGTAGGGAAAACCCGGACACTTTTTATGTGAATGAAAAATAAAGAAATTGTTTTTTTAATAATATTATTTTCGGACACGTCCGGGAAAAAATGCGATTTACGCCAAATGGCCGTTTTTTTAAAGTCTTTATCCGGGTTCGGCCAATTAAGAGATGGCAGCCCTAATTAGTCATTGCCAATATCAACTGTTTCTGAACTTGCTGTTTTTACAAATGTAGGCATGAGTGTTGCCTATATTCTCTATGAACGAGATTCTCTTAAGTTATTATGATTTGTTTTTTGAGTTGGTACTTACCGATCAAGTCGCTATGATTTTCTGTAAATTCTGTAATGCTTTTCGTCAAGGTGCTTCATGGGATTATACCCACATATATTTTGATGAGTGGACTAGACGTCTATATACTTATCTGTTAATTATTTTTCCTGTGATTTTTCTGGGATAGTGTTTATGATTATTATGCATTAGTTTACTGTAATACGTATTGAGGTTGAAATAATGTATCGTCATTTACATAAATGAGCAATTTCTTCTAGCTGCAAAGTGAGCTGATAAATTTAACTCCCATAGGCCTCTGCTCCCACTCAATAACAGATCATTTTGCATATAAAAATATCTCCATTAAATGACTGCGCACAGATTTTTTCCTCTATTTGTCTCCAAGCCGCGCGCGCGCCGCCGTAGCTGTCACATGATTGGTTTTGCCCTTAATGCACAACGGATACCGCCGTCTTTGATCTTACCGCCCACCTGGTTCACTACAAACCAATAAACACATTAAAACTTAGTCTTATGATTCAAGTTAGTTTGGCAAGAAAAAGCTAAAGGCATTTAATATCTTTATTAATGTATCCAAGCTCCGATGATCGATGATAACTAATTATTAGAAACATTTCGTTGACCGGCCGACCCTGTACTAGATTAAGCGACACAAATTTAATGCTTTATCAACATTTAATAACGTTCAAATTTGATTGCAGATGATTAGCGAGAGATAATCGTCAGTTATTGTGTTTGGTTATCGTTGAAAAGACTAAGAGTTAAGGAAGATTAGAAGGATTTAAATGGTGTTTGATAACTGTTTCAAGTTGGTGTAAGATAAACTAAACCTTTTTGGGATAAACAAGTAATTTGCGGATTAGTAACCGTCTGTGGATAAGAGCGTTCGTAAACTAAGAGACGTTGGCGTCAAAGTCTTTGCGTCGCATCCGAAGTTAGTAATGTTTATGCTTAACACCTTGTAAACGAAGAGGAATTATATCATTCATTAAGATATATTTTTAAGAGAGTTGTCGCCGGTTCATCGCGAAATGGGTGATTTATTATTGGAATCGATTTTTAATGAATTAAACCGACTGAAGAGACTATGTACCTTTGACGACATTCGTGATAATTTTACCACAACATACAAAAATCTTACCTTTATTTCTCTTAATAGACTATGATCTCGAAGTACTGAAATGGGTCATTTTACGAGATGTTTTTTTCGACGGTTCTTTGGAATTTAAAACTAAGTGTGATTGTCATTTATTAAAATATCCGAAAAAAAACCAGAAGTTATTCTGTGAGCAAAGCGTTTTCTTAACTCTGTGGTAGTAAGATACACATCTCGATTCAGATATCGTCTGCATCGTTTTATTGTTAAACAACCCGCCTTTGTCACCCTAATAGAATTAACTCCTTGCCTCATCTGATCGAGAAAAAATCTCTCTGATATGCCTACAATCTTAAATTTTACTTACCACGGTTGCTCTGCTCTACTTTACTTTGCCATTTGAATATTTATTTATAAAATTACACACCAACAAATTGTTAACCCAAAAATTTAAAGTTGGTAATTTTATGGTAATAAGTTAATTACGGTATATCTATAATATAAGTGCTCAAAAAGGGCTATTTAAATTCTCCACACTTTACAAAAATTTTATTTTCATACACAGTCTTCTACATAACAGTGAAAGGGACATTACAAAAGTGAGTTAAAACTACGTTATTTCAAATCCCAATTCAATCCTCCTCCCTAATTGAAGGTCATTAGGCTGTATTTAAGGAGTTAAAGTAAAAACGGCATCAAAAATTACGTGGCCTATATTTTATTGAGTAGTTTAGAATTCCTCCTCAGTCATTCACTCTTGACAGTGGTCCTGGTCATACAAATGAGACGTATATTGTAGATAATACAGCTCTCGCTATGCGCCTCCACTAGCTACGGTCTACAGCGTTATGGGAACATTAGACTATGGTGGTTTGCGTCGCATGTTTTATCAGGTCTGTCCAACCCGTAGATCCCGGCCTCGTGACCGCTTGCCTTCCACTCGTCCTTGGAGACGAGTCGAGGAGTCGTTCTTTGGAGGTTTGGTTTCGTGTAACGTCCTCGAAGTATTTGAGGATTCGTATTTAAGCAGTCGACGATAATCTCTTCTTAACTTCGAGTTCTTCCAAGATTGAAACTTGGTCCGAAACGTAGTCCAAGGAACTCGCAGCAGTCGCCGCTACCACCACATTTCGAGTGCGTCCATTTTTGTTATATTTCTGCACCATAAAGCAATATTGGGAAGACTAAGCTTCTCATCAGGCCGACTTTCATGGCTTTAGTGATGTTGCGGTTGCACTAGACTCTGTTCAGCTTGCCAACTGTGTGAAATACTACATCTACGGATCTCGTCCTCACCTACCAGTGTTCGTGATCCTCGAGTCGAGGTATACGTAACTTTGGACAACCTCACAGTTGCCAATCATGGAGATATCAGGTTGATTTAGTTCCACTCGGTTCACGATCATCATGTTGGTTTTGTCTCCGTTGATCTCCAGTCCGAAGAAGAGGTTTATTGTTGTCTCTAGGAGTGCCAACAGCTGTTCCATGTGTTCCTTTGTTCGAGCAAGAAGAGTTACACAACGTAGTTATTTTTAGTTATTTTTCATCAGCGTATCTTAAGTTCGATGGCTTCCGTCTTCCCACTGACCTTTGACCAAACCCCCTAGTCTCATTGATCTAGAACAATTCTCATAATACTTTGCGTAAATATTGAACAATAGTGAAGAGAGAATGCACCCCTGCCGAACACCAGCTCGTGTTTGGAAACTTTTCGAGTCGACGTCATGTCATCAATACCAACAGTTCCGTCCTCATAGATTCGGCTTATGAGGCGAACTAAATTGTTAGGTACTCCCATAGACAGTAATAGAAAGTCCCAGAGCCTACGCCATTTCACGATGTCGAAGTGTATTTAGAATTACTGCAGCAGTAATGTTCAACTGTTTTTTTTAGTAAATATAATAATGTTGAATGTTGACGATGTGATATATTTAATCGGAATCGATGTCGTTCCCATCCAAAGGCCATACTTCCTAAATCCCGTGGCCGGCCGGGGTGGATCGGCGCGATCATCCGCGCCACTGCGCAGGAGTGCTTATTGATATGTCAACGTGACACGACGCTATGAAGCATTCGACGCACGCAGGTGCGTACAGATAGCAAGAAATTACATATATTAACATTCCTCAAAATAGCTATAAATAACTACTAATCAACGGCTGTTGGGGTAAAGGTTCTCGAGTGCGGAGATTTTCTGCGACGCCGGATGTGTGTATCATAAGATGTAACTCCGTATAGACTCTTGACGACTTCACGAGGGTGTACGGTTCAGGAGATGAAGAGTAAGAATAAGGCTATAAACAAGGAAAGATAATACAGTTATTTAGTAAACTAGAAGTATATCACAAGTAGGTAGGTAAAATTGGTAGGTACCCAACAAATAACGCTGAAAAGCATCACCACATAGCATTTTGCCATGGCAAGGTATAGCGCTTATTTTGCATGGACATTGGAGTTCTGTTAGACTAAAAGTTAGAATCCTACTCTGCTTACTTTTTCTATTTAAATATAGCACGTACAATTGTCATTCAATCAATTAGCTAGATTAATTCCGTCCCTTACCTATATTAAAAGGTGCTCTAGAATAAGTCGAACGGTTTCTCGGCCTGTGCGCGAGTTGAACATGGAAACAGTTTCAGCGGCGGCGCCGACAAACGGCTAATCCCGCCGACCACGGTCCGGTTCACGCATCATAATCTACATATAATACCAATTTTATTTTTATACAACTATTTTTGTTTCTAAAAGGCAGTTTCTTAATCAATATAAGTTCATATGGAACATAGAAGAAATTTATGCCGATGCGAATTTCAGCATCACAGCAAGACGGTCAGTCCAATCGCGCCGCATGCCGCGCTAATAGTCTACGTACCGTACCGTCGTGCACGGTGGAGCGTGTTCGGGCGCCCGTTCATAGTCATTTGTAGTAGCCATCAGCTGTTGTGAAAATCCATGTTTTTGTCTACGTTCTGCAGTGGAAATTGCTAGGTTGAAATTATGATGTTGATGATGAAAGATTGTTATCGTCTTCTAAGTTGGTTGTGTCACATGTGTCAGGAAACTTCTCTCTTCCCGCTCCCTGACTACTATAACGATAGCCATTACTAGACATACAGCTAAGTAGCTCTTTCTTCCTTAAAATTGAGTAGGTAACTATGGTCGTTTTTGTATTTTTAAACTGCAGTAACAAAGTGGATCATTTCAATCAATTGAAGAATTATATCATTGCAAGAATGTCTGGTCGTCTTTTTTTTTTTTTATAACGGCACATCATAGTGGCTCCACTTCGCCTGATGGTAGGCAAAATGGGGAGCCCAAGTCGCAATGGCAACTGACGAGAAACCAACGGTGCCAAGTCAGTTGACACTGCCATGCTGGCCCGAGAGATGCTTCGTCGCGCTTCGTTTGAAGGGTCCCAAGTTATAAGAGGGAGGAAACACATGAGCCGGCAAGGAGTTCCATACTTTAATAGTTCGGCAGATGAAGGAATTGCCAAACTTCTTGGTACGTGTGGGAATATTCTCCACGGTGAGGCGATGACATCGCAAGCTGGCACTGGCACGTGTGGTTCTATGACGAAAAGGGGAGGGTGGGATAAGAGAAAATAACTCTACAGAACACTCGCCATGGTATAGGCGATAGAAAACGCTCAGCGACCCAATGTCCCTACGTTATTGAAGGAGTTCGAGGAATCTGGTACTTTTCTCGTCACCTATGATGCGGAGCGCCCGATGCTGCAATCTTCTAAATATAATTATCTTAATTATTTTTAAACAGTTTATTCATACAAGCATATTGCGCAGCATGGCTATGTGAAGTACAACATCAACATCATTGATAAGATTAATATCCGAGTGGATGACTACAATCCCAATTCCTAAAAATAGAGTACAGAAATTTCATTATTGAAAATAGGATGTAATGGGATAGTTTCCATTCCCAATAGCGACGTACAGATTTGATAATTTTAATCAATAAAAATGTTACGAGCCTGTTTCTTTTAAACCTGGAAGGCAATTTTATCATAATAAATACGAGTATATGTATACATTATAGGCGTTGGTGTTTGGCTGTTGTTTCTCAGCCAAGCACCAACGCCTGTCAGGGGTCTGGGACGGCTCCACAACGTTGTTTATACCAGCAGTTGCAAAGGCCTTTGATCTCCAAGTCGGATTGACTGTCCATGCAAATAACCTCGTATACGGTTACAGCTAACACCTCCTGCATTAACGAAACGCTGCGCCGGCGCAGAAACCCGACCGCGCAACCCGACGCCTCCAATCAGCTTAACTTATAAACCCGAGTATTGGCTTACGCCGCGCAATGTCTTTTAAAAACTGCGCATTGTATTGTGCCTTACAATATTGATAGAACTCACGCATGGTAAAAAGTGTTTTGTGATGAACCTGGGTTGGATGTCAAAAGTGCCGATGTTTTGTAGAAGCGACCTTCCCACAGGTGGGAACGGGTGAAGTGCAAAAAATTACGAAAATCTGCTAATATTACAGGCTACAATAAAAAGATGCGGGCGATAGTGTTACTATTATAAATTTGCACAATGTAACAACATAATCGGGTTTGAGCTCCATTAATCAAAATCGTTGTTCCCAGGCATGGAAGAGATTTATTTTTTAATAATTTGACAGGTAAATGCTCGGCATTTAGTGTTCGACGTTTTCTTTTTCTACGTGCTGGCCAGTTTCTACAGTTCCAACCATAAAGTTCTAATTCGCTTATTATTCAAATCTGAAATCGAACTCAAAAAAGCTTGAATACTTTTTCCTTTATTCAAAACTCAGCATTAGCAAAACGTTATTTAGGTTTACATTATCTGAGAGTAGTTATGGTCGTTATCGGTTTTGGTCATGGTTTTCTGTGGTCATTTTTTTAAGATGGCGGTTCAATTAGAGAGGCGGTGTATCGACGGTCGATCTCGGTCGATGGTATCTCGGTTTATTAATTAATCGATACACAAACATTGCCGTCGGCGCGATGAGATGGATTACTTTCTATTGACTTGAGTAATATCGGTTAAGAGCTATTAGATTTAATGACTCTTTTTGTTTACATAATTGTCGATCAGTAGATTTGATTTCAGTTAAAGTACCTACCAATGCGTGACGTATTGATTGTAAATCGTGGAGTAAGTTACATATTTGACGTAGTTGTGAGTGAAAGTATTTCGTGAAATGTTATACGGTCAAAATAGTACAACGCTCTTAAATTATGCACATTACAATGATACAGCAATAATATAATAAATAATAGTTTAAAAAAACTAAAAAAACACGCTTTTATAGCTAACCGAACTAAAAAATAGAAAATAATTTTAATTTCGAAGTTTATATTACAGTAGTAGAAGATCGAACAATCAATCAGAACTTATCACCTCAAAATAAAATTATAATAAAGTTTAAGTTATTAACAAAATAATTCAATTCAGAGTAAAAAGCGTTAGCTATAAAAGCGTGTTTTTTTAGTTTTTTTAAACTATTATTTATTTTCCATTTTTTAGTTCGACTTATCAATTAGTTATTTGTTGACATGTGGTATTGAAATTTCTCACAAATCATTTCGCAATCTCATCATTTCATTCAAAGCTTCTCTGTTGCATGGGGTTTTTCCTGTTAACTTAGAACAATCGAGTTCTTCAATCCGAATACCGTCTAAAGATTTTACACGACTGAGTGCTACATAAGCTTGTCCAGCAGCAAACAGTCGCGAGCCTAGATAAATGACTGCATGATCGACTGTACAACCTTGCATCTTGTGGACGGTCGAAGCCCAACTCAGGATTAATGGCAACATTCGTCTCTCAGCAGTTCCATAACTGTATTTCGCTGGGAACTGTATCGATATTGGTTTAATCATGTGCACACCATCTGATCCGAAATCGATACGGACTGACGGGATGTCTTCCGCGTATAGTTGGCCTCTGCGAAAATTTGGCCAGATAATTTCTGTGATAAAACCCATATTGCCATTCACTAAACCTTTCGACACGTCAATGTTCGTCCGTAACATCACTTTAGCTCCTACGAATATTTTCAATACATTCGGAAGACCTCCGGTTTTATTAATATCACTGGGTATCACAGAATCTAAGTCCTTGTTACGTAGATTTCGAGTAGCATCAATGAGTTGGTCTTGTGCTTTTATTGTATAAATAACTGTCCATTTATTTTTAAAACTCTGGAGAACTTTTTCGTTGTGTCTAGCAACCTGATCATTCGTTGGGTAGATTCTTAATGCACTCTCGATCGAGAATTCATTAGTCGCATCTGTTGAAACTTTTTCAAGTAGGATTTCAAGATGCCTAGACGTCATTTCTCCAACTCTAAGGGCGTTAAGCACATCTATAAATGTCGTGTCTCCTTGTTGACGCATATTTTGTTTAAGTTCAACCAGACGGAACTGTCGCTACAAATGTGTAGCTGGCTTCATGTGTTCTGGTTGTTGAAAAACTTGATGTCCTCGAACAGGTGGTAACTGCATTAGATCACCAAAGAGAATTACGTTTATGCCTCCAAAACAAGCATCTGAGGTTTTCAGCTGTCGCAAACGAGAGTCGATCATACAAAGCATCTCATAGGGTACCATAGAAATTTCATCTATGAACAAAAACTCAACATTTTGCCATAATTGACGCATTCCTCTCAAATAATTACCAGTAAGAAGTGGCTTACTCACAATTACTCCATCTTTTTGTACTGGTAGCTTTAGCAGACGGTGTAGCGTTGACCCACCAATCAACCGTGCTGCAACTCCAGTTAGAGCACCAACTTTTACCACCGATTTTCCATAACATCGGTTCACTTGGTTTTTCAATAGATTAAAGAGGAATGTTTTCCCGGTGCCTGCTCCACCAGTTACGAAAATTTTCTCTCGTTTAGTATCACCATTGAGTTGGTTCTTGATACTCTCTGTGATAAGAATGAACAATTGTCTTTGATCAACATTCATAGCATGTTGCGCGCTTTGGAATTGATCATTGCTCATTTCTCTCTCTGGTAACTCTTCCTTTTCAACTTCAGGATTTATAATCTCTGGCTGTTCTAAAATTTCGAAAGCATGTATCTGGTTGAATGCGTTTTCGAGCTGTTGGTCCCGCTCACGATGTTGGCACATATGTCTACTTGTTTCCCTTAAACGACTCTCGAGCCAAGAAAGCTTCTTTTGCATTATCAAAGCCTTCAAGTAATTCAATTTCTGACCGATAAGGCATATATTGAAGGAGTAAGCTGTAGGAAAAGTTCTCTGGATCCGATGCTGCTATAAAATATGGCACTCTGACAACTGCAGGAACATTTCTCACAACCATTTTGCTCTCATTCAACAGAGTGATGAGTGGACGACGCATGTTTGGTTGTTCTTCATAGGCATCATGATCAACGCTTTCCTCGGTATCACTTACTGCTTTCGGATAGTAAGGTTCAAACAACATAGCAAACTCTGTAAGACTCATGTTCGCAAAATCGTAGTCAGGATGTTGTAACGGACATTTTTCATATCTTTCAAAGATATTGCTGTAGTAGCCAATCGCGTGTCCGCTTCTATCGAATTGAAATACTTTGTAACGCTGTTCTGGCTTTCTTGTGTTCAGTAAAATACAATTTCGGGAACTGTGTCGTAATGGAATATGACAAAGCCGATATGCACATTCTGCAGCTGATATTTGCCGTTCATGAAGAATCTTCATACATATATTGAAGAGTTTGCGTGAAAGATCAGTTTCTTCGCGTTGGATTTGTTGTATTGCCTGTGCAATCCCAGAGTCGACACCCTCAGGTTCTGCTTTTGATATATACTTTGCAATATAGTATGCTATCGCTTCGTTTGATCCGCACGGCTGAATATCCATATTACCTTTCCACAGTCTCAATAACTCTGGGTGGTAATTGTTTACCCAAGCATCTTCTTTACGACGCTTAAGTAAGCAAATTCTGCCCCCATTACGGAGGAAATCATCTGAAGAATGTGATACTATTCGTGTCTCGTCACATTCTTGACGTGGAAAGTTGAATCGACATCTCACAGAGGTATTATTCTTCGTACAAGTTTGTGTATGTCGATGGATTTGACATTGTTTTACAAGCTCGAAGAGCTCTGGATCTTCTTCTTCTGTTGGAATTTTACACCAGCAATTCCGATCTAGTAGAAGAATTCCTTCCTCTGTATCAAACGCTGGATGATTTCGATCCAAACTACCATATGAAGGTGAGGATTACCACGATTCTGAAACTCAATACGCCACCAGAAGTCTTTTACTTTTCCTCCAAATACCTCATCATTATTTTGAATGAATTTCATTAGAGCATTTACTCTGATCATGAAATGTCGGCTTAAAACACTGGGTACTTTTCGATGAGTCGTTGAGTCTCATAAATGTCAAGTGTACTCGGATCAACGTCAGGTCTACCATCGGCTATTAATAAAGCCTTTCGCTGATCTAACCAGTGGAGGTCATTTGAACTAAAAGTTACAAAATATGTTGGGGATCTGATTTGAGCTAATAGTTCGTTTAAGGCTGAACTCCAATATGCTGCAGAACCTCTCAGATTTTTGAGATAAAGATGGACGTCTTCGACTGCTCCTTCTTGATTAACAATTTTCTTGCCGCATGCTGATATAGTGCTTTTGATTCAAAGAATGATAAAGCATAAAAGAGATAATCGTTACGTTGAAATCTCGTGTCACTTCCTAAAATTCTAAACTGATAGTAGTCCAATGCTGTAATTTTTACAGGCCTCTGCTCTGTAAAACCATTATTTCCATAGGGAAACAAAAAGTACCCAGCAAATTCTTCTGCTTTCAGTTCATGACCCACATTCACGATATTATCTTTCGTCTTGCGGGTAATTTCGTTAAGGTTGTGTGAAACCTGTAACTCATCTTCCACATTAGGAGGCATAACATCAATCGGTGCCATCATTGATGTCTGCAGTGGAATAGTTTGATTAGTTAAGTTCTGTTGGGAAGTGATTGTTTGGGATGCTGCTGCTACCCTCTCAGTGCTCTGATGAGTCTCTTCCTCAGAATCATCATGTATACCCAAGACTTCAACATTGATGTAATCAAGAGTAAATTGTACATTTTTGTTGCCTGTTGTACGTTTACAGATTCTCACGAACTCTTCAAAATTCTCGCATTCTATAACGCAAGCTTTTCCATTGTTGTCGTTTGCCCTAGATCCCTTTGGGCCACAAGAATAAGAGTTCCTGAAATAATATTTGCTGTCATAATTGACCATCTGTTATTAGTAATATTAGTATACCTGCGTTATGCGCCATGAACAGATCTTCCAGACCTTGACGAAGAGTACTTCCAAAATTTGCTTCGTTTGATTTGTCGTTCAAGCTTCCATATACTTGGTTCTTCATCAAAAGTGATCCGAAGTCTTTTGCCAAAGGCGACCAAGTCGTCTTGGATAACTGCAAAATTTCTTACTAACAAGTATTGATCATTTCCTATAGGATAGGCCCCTATATTTCTCTCCGTTTGAAATCTTATATTAGTGTAGATTTGGTCACCTGTTATCATATTTAGATTAAGGATGTTCGTCGACCAATTTTGTGGTGAAAGAATGCAGGCCCGGAGAATATTTGCTAATGCCATCGCACAACATTGTACTCCTGCGAATCCTGATGTGAATATGAGATCGTTGCCTTGATGCCATGAAGCACGTACAATTCTCGAAAAGTCACTGATCTTCATGTAGTCACTAGTGTTCTCAGTAGGTTCTTCATTGGTCTCTACAGCAATCTCGACTGGTGCTTCCTCTACTCTTATGATATCATTTTCTCCAATTACAACGTTCTGATCGATAGTAACATCTTTGTAGAGTGGATTGTTCGAAATTAGCCAATATAATGCATCGTATACTTTTAGCCTAGATAATGAAAACTGTCGTGTTACGTTAATATTCTCTAAACCCTCAGTAATGACGACAATCCCAGCATTATTTGCGCTTCTTGGTAACATGTTCGCAAGGTTTTCAGTAACTTCAAAAACATCTTGTGCGAACAATACCGCTTGGCCACGAAAGCTATATTGCCCAAATACGCCACTTAATTTGATAATTTTTACAAATGGAATAATGCGTGATATTAGCCATTGTTTGGCTTGTGACAATTCCGCAATTACATTTGGAATGGATCCTGGGTCCAAATTGTTCCAATAAGATTTAGACGGTGCAACATTTTTCTTTGAATTTAAATGAGTCTTGCACCGTGCACAAACGATTTCTTTGTCTTAATTCGTTAGGTAAATATGGTGCTGCTTTCGTATTTACAATCCATTTAGAGATCTGATTTTTATAGCACCGTTTAGTGCAAACTTCACAGATCTTGTCACAAAATGTGTTAATCGACTGCATGAAGCCTGTTACACTGGCTCTACTTAGCCTTCTCGACTCTGCGTTTCGTTGCCGCATTTGCTGCAAGCGAATTACTCTGTCTCCTTCTGACTGTGAGGCTCGATATTCAGCATCACGTTGCCGCATGTGCTGTAATCGAGCTGCTCTGTCTTCCTCTGATTGTGAGGCCCGATATTCAGCACTATGTTGCCGCGTGTGCTGTAATCGAGCTGCTCTATCTTCCTCTGACTGTGAGGCCCGATATTCAGCATTATGTTGCCGCATATGCTGTAATCGAGCTGCTCTGTATTCCTCTGACTGTGAAGCCCGATATTCAGCATTATGTTGCCGCATGTGCTGTAATCGAGCTGCTCTGTATTCCTCTGACTGTGAAGCCCGATATTCAGCATTATGTTGCCGCATATGCTGTTCGAGCTGTTCTGTATTCCTCTGACTGTGAAGCCCGACATTCAGCATTATGTTGCCGCATGTGCTGTAATCGAGCTGCTCTGTCTTCTTCTGATTGTGAGGCTCTATATTGTTTCATATATAGTCGCCTTTTATTTTTTCTCTCGTCCATTTCGTCATTCGACAGTCCTGAAAGTTTTTCTTTCAGTTTTTGTCTCTTTTTCGCCAATCTCCTCTTTTTTTGTGTTGTAGTTTCAAGTGTCATTTTTGTTCCCACGAGTAACGGACAATTAAACAGTCAACCCTCCCAGAGGTCCGTTATAGAAGGGTAAGGCCATTTATTCTGTGGTAAGGCTTACATTCGACAGGGTTCAGCCTGGTGCCCTGAATTTGACGCTAGCGACATGACATTTTTAAACACCCTCTGACATTCATCCCTCGGCACGTTTCTCACCTTATATTGGATTGGGTGATATTGAGTGGAAATTTAGCGCTCGACATATGTTAAAATTGTGCTGTACATTTTATAGTTGTGGATACGAGAATTACATGGAGCTTAAATTTCTGTAATTAATAGTATTTGTTCAATATTTATTTTAAAATTTCTAACTGAAGTAAGTAAAATAGAAAATTAATATTACTTTTACTGAGATTTTAAATATCTTTGAAAAAAAAGCTAATTTTAAAGAATTTCTTTGACAAATCATAGGAGATCTTGAATATCACATGAAATCTTCGTTTTCAGATAAATACAATTTTTAGATTGTACGAAGATTATCCAGCGGAACGTTGAAATATATATTCCAGGTTCGCTTTTAAGTAATTAATTTCGTTTTTAATCCTGGCGGTCCCAATAAGGATAATGGGAAACTGTTATCAAATTATTGCATTGTCATCGGTCCTTGATACGTATGCAAAGTTTCAAATTAATCAGACTTCGGAAAATTATGCTCAAAGATTCCGTTACATACATACATAGTTACAACCCAAGCTAATAAAAGCGTGTTAAAAAAAAATAGATTTTCTGAAAATCTAGAAAATCACATGTAAGAGCGTGTCAAGCCAAGTTCGGGAAAGAGATACGATAATTACAGTAATCGTTACGGTAGTCATATCATGTATCAGTCTAACCAATATTGGCAACGATTAAAAAACCAACCGTTAAAACCACTTAAAAGCCTTAAAGTAAGCTGCTTTGTAACTATAACCCCTTCTGAGTACTGGGGTAAAAAAGGTAAAAATCCGCTTACAAAACACTTATGTTAACCCTTTCTAAGTCAATGTAGCGAGCACTAATGTTTTACAAAAAGTTTATTTCTTTAATCTAAAATATTTTTGGCGTATGAATACTTGAATAGATCTTTTTAATAATATTGGAGTGGTGTTGTTTAGGCCGTCGGATGTCGTGAGGTGGAGCGGGAAGATTGAAGTGGCGGATGTACAGTCAGCTCAGCCATGATAATAACATTTAGTAGCTTCATATTAACATTTGTCGATAATAGATGGAGACGATTCTCCTATCCAAAACCCAATACCTAGATCAAACACTATCACACCTGCCAGACCATGATAGATATACATGTATGTTTACATAAAGTATTCAAATCGAAATATTCAAGCGTTGGTTGAAAATATTCGTATGGCTTATATCAATCTCACCAGACTACGGGCTTAACGGAGGCCAATAGAGCATGGTCCGTTAATTTTAATTTAATTATCCAGAGTTGATTTGTTAATATCACTGTAGTATAAACAACATCTGTGGTCATCTCACCATAAGTATTTTGCCCTTCCCGAGAGTAAAACTCCGAATCGAATTATACACTCAGTGGCCACTTCCAACTGGCTAATAGCACAATAATTGCGTCGTTTTCAAAACATAAAGGTTTCAGTTCCGCGATGGTTATAATGAAGATATTTGTTTTCATCTTTATACCAACAGCCTCTGACTCTAACTTCTTACAGTACAATAATTAATTTTATAGCTTTAGATTAATGTACCCAATTTTTAGACATTTTAGTACTTCATCAAGCGTTAGTTATGTAGCTAACTGTACTCACACGTAGGTATCGTCAGTATAGTACATATAAAACGATATTGAAGCTAACCTTACACGCGTTGTGAGTCGCGAGCTTTTCAAGAGCTTTTGCAACGGGTGACAATGAATTTTATAAATTTTATGAGGTAAACCAAATCATCAATTTAGTTTTATTAATTATTTGGTGTACTGTATGTTTATTACTTTATTAAATAATTTGTTAGTATTTATTATTTTATAATCAATAAAGTGTTTGCATAATTAAGTATGTTCTTAGGTCTTATTTTTAGGGCGTATAAAGAGGAACTATCAAGTTAGTTGAGATCAGTAATTCTGTGCGCGCATTGAATAATAATCCCTCACTAAAATCCACAAACGGTTGATTTTAGTGAGGGATTTTTATTCAATAGGGTTTTTTTACGGAATCTCTGATGACAATGACCCGAAAAATATGTAAATATAAATAGTCGCAAGGTAAGAGTTCGAAGCTTTGTGCAAAAACAGAACCCTCATCCATTAGCGAAATTGGTCACCCTAAACAAATCCGTCCGGACCGATGCTTCCACATTAACCATATCTGATATCAATAACAAATCTTTTTATCTCATCTTACCTGCGCTCTTATTGTAACGAAATAGCCTTCAAATTCGCCCAGCAAGACTCAGATGCACCAAGAAAGGGGTTAAGGGAAGGACAAGTTTCAACTTTATACTTTTAAAGTAGAGTTATTATTGTGTTGTAGAGTGGTAAGGATTTCTTGAATATGCTTGATTGCGTTGGCGCAGATGTGTTACATCTTTGTTGTATAATTTGCGTTTTCCGGTGTAATGGGTCCGTCTAGAGGCATCACTGTAAGGATCCGCGCGGGTATGACGGTTTAATTGTTATTAGATTACGGCAAAAAGAGCTTTATTATAAGCTGATTATCTTTTTACAAAGGTAGTGCTATATTTAGCCGTGGTAATATGCTCGAAGAAGTTTTCAAGTGGTACTTTATTTTTTAAAAAGTCATCGGTATTAGTATTATTGAGATAGTAGGTTTTATTTAGTGCTGGTTAATACTATTACTTTGCTGGGTAGTGAGTACTTAGGTTACATTGTGGCTCAACATTATAATAAATTGTCACTCAGGCGCAGTAGTCAGGACGGTTTTTTGTTTTAAAATTAAACCAAATCTGTTGCACCATTTCCAAATGGTAGACCAATGCAGTGTTTACTCAACTTCTTATTAAATACGTGATTATGACGAATAAAATAACACCAGGATAATCATCATATTTTTTTTTTATTAGGATCACAAAACTGAGCATTACACAGGCAAGCTTAAATGGTAATGTAATAAACAATATCGATAGTATACGCCCTACTTGATGTGAACACAACATGCATAAAAATAACTACTTAACGACATAAATTGCTATCAATAAAATTGCATTCGAAATTAACAATAGTCAAACTCTTGTCTGTGAAGCTGATGAAATATATAAGTAGCTGTCTCCAGTTAACCGTATCTCGAGCCACCTCCTTGATTGCCCTATACGACATGACGTACATCGTACATACCTAGTCTCTTGCTAGGATACAAATACAATACCTTAATTTCCAATTTATTACGGTATGAAAGAAAATATCCCTAAAAAAACAAAGGAACATCCGCATCACGATGACAATAAAGTTTAATGCCCACTTTTGTTATAAAATATTTTCTAATACAAGCTGAGCAACGTTTGAGCTTGAACGTTGTACCATTATAATAAATTCTGAATTGAGATGTTTCTTTTTAGTGAGGTGAAACACACAATTAGTGTCGTCACAGCGTTTAACCCTTTCATCGCATCCTTGATTTATCGCCGCGATTTGTCTACGATTCTGTCGTGCTGTGGCGTGCGGCATGCGATGTATACAAACATGGTTTAGTTACACTCACGTGTTGGGATTGACCTCCGTTGGAATATTCTGACTGGTGTAACTATGTTTGCATGATGTATTTTGCCTGCTTGTCAGAAGTTGTGAATTTCTCAATAAAAATACCTATATTATATGATAATGTTCAGGATCTAACAATTTAGGTCGGTTTTGAATACTTGAACCTACCAACCGTACCCAAACTGATCTTTGTTAAAATTGAAATAAGTTTTTATAAAAATAAATGTATTAACGTTTGTAGTTCTTATTCAACTTCTCATATTTTTACATACTTAATATAAATTTTCAGGCTAATTCTCATTCGTCGTTTTTCCATTCTTCTTTTCACTAACTTTTCCCAAGTTATTGTCCGAAAGAAGCACAAATCATAAAAAAGCTGTCTTTAATTATCACAGCTCATCTCAAAAGAGATACATCTCATTGATTCAATTAAGCTTTAATGTATTCACAGCAAACTGTAATAATTATATCATCAAAGAGAGTTATCGCGGCCGTCCTCGATAAGTATTAAAAATTATCGGATATAAAAATTATCATATAAAATCCGTTCAGAATACCCCCGCGTGTGGGACGGCGCGGGCGCAGCCTCCGATACGATTGAGACATCCGACACGGCATCAAACGTGCCGCGTTCTATAGCCCTTTACGTATCGAGTCTTCGTGTGTCTCACCCTACTAACCTCGTCAACCAGAATACCGTCTTATCACACTGGACTAAAATCGTTTTTAAGAATAAAAATGACTTGTTTTCAAATTCGATAGGTAATCTTACTGCAAGGGATTTAGGTTTTATTTAGGCCGATTTTTATGGTTTAAACTTTTTGAAACGCAAACATAAAATTGTTAGACGTTATCCGTTTAACCCTTAATCATTCTGTGCAGTATTGTTGTCTGAAATTTGTCAGATGTGAGTGTATGGAGGCTTTTTTCCCGGGGATATCTGATAGAGTGCTAATGTGTGGACGCAGGACAAAGAAGAACGTCGGATAGCCATTGTTGCGTTGGCTTTTCGATGCCGCAGCCTTTTTTGACATTTTTTCGACATTCGTCAATGTATCCTTCGACTATAGAACCCTAATTTAGATGTCGAATGGCTTATTTTGATAAAAGACGGTAAATAGTTATGTTCGTGACACAATGATACGTGTGAAGTGTGGAGCGACAGAGGAGTGTCAGAGTGTCATGTTTGTAGCGTGAGATTCACATCATAAATGAATAGGTATGTATATTTTAGATGTTTTTTTTTTAGCAATTGTAATATAAATTGACTGTAACCTGCTATGGCCTATGGTTTATTTGAAATGAAATATTTAATTGTCCTATTAAAAAATCTCGTCGATGTTGCTAAGGTCCCGGCTAGCCGTCTTGGTTTCGCCGGAGACTGGCGGGCGTTGTGGCGAGCAATGATGGGTGCTCATGAACGCTGAATCGGGTTCGCGGGCGCGCAACAACGCGCCCGGTCTGCGGTCCATCAGTTTGAGGATGGTTTCGGTCATGTGCTTCTCCGCCGCGAGCTTGGCTTGAGCGGCGGTGATGCTGGGCCGTCTTTTTCTTGCCGCCGCGAGCGGAGCTCAGCGGTGGCGCGGCTTGAGAAAGTCCTCTTCTCATTAAAAATTCGTCGTGAATGCCAGACATAAAAGTCCAGGCTGACTAACTCTGATCGGTGATCAGACTAAATAAAATAAAAACTGTAAATAAGATGCGACTTCCGATTCATAAATAAAATAAAACCATCGAATTTTTCCAAATTGCCACAGTCGATTGCCATAGTTAGAAGTACCTACGGTGGTGCGATGATTAATTTCTTTCATAAAAATTGTACGGCGTAAATACATAATAATATATAATATAATCAAACCTAAGCCTATTTCCTGTCTATGACCCGCATTGTATGAAGTTGTTTGTAGTGGCTTGGCCTGTGCACAAACGGCCCTGTAATCACGTGACGGGCGAGTTGTACGAGTGTTTACTGCATGCGATCACTGCTCGTTACGCCCTCTATTGGAGGGTTTGAATAATTTCGTATTTGTAGTACAGTCAGCAGTCAGTTAGGTACTTTCAAATACTAGTCCATACTGCTACCTTGATTAACAAAACGCTACCAGCAGCGTAATGCAATAATTTCCAGTGGCTTCGCATGTTTCCTATTTGTACTACAATCTACAGAAATTTTGGAAGACTTGTCCTTAATGTTAAGAGGATATATCGCTGCTCATTTTTCCATACTATCAGCTTACGTTAAGAGGTCCAAAGTTAACGTAAGCGATTTATAAAAATCGAGGTTACGTATTTTTGCGCTTATTATTATAAAGTTTGTTTATAATTTATACTATTTAGGCGTATAATTTGCACAAATATCGAAACATTTCAATAGCGAATATACTATTCCTATTCAGTTTCCAAATGACATAACCTCGATTTGTATTGGTATTTCTCTTAATGTTAATATTTTGAAATGTTAAACTTTTAAGCGAGCAGTGAGCAACTGAGCACCCGGCCACTAACATAAAACTATTCTGCACTGTATAATTATAATATAATAGAAGGTATAGCAGCGATTCAGTAAAACATAGCATATACGTAAATATCCGTATTATTTTATTCTCTTAGAAGTCTGTACTTACCTTTAATAAGGCTCTATTTCAATGTACAATTTTCCGTTTATGTAGATCATACGGTGGGTTTTTACCATTGTGTAATCTGTCCATTACCTAATATAGAACCCAAACAGACCAAATAGGTATATGTAGTAGTACGGCACAAGTATTTATTGAGCAAAGATGGATTGAGTGAAACAAAGTAACCGTTTTTGTTAAACTTTGTTAAAGGTAAAACTGAGTTTAGCTGAGTGTACTTGCAATAATCAGGGTATCAAAATGAAAGGTAAACTAACACCGATCAACTCCTCAGTGCATAAAGAAAGGGGTGTCGCTCCGCCCTCTGTTTGAGCAAACCTGTGCTCTCCCACGCTTCCATAAATAAAGCAAACAGGCTGGAAAACAAAGAGAAATAAGCACTTCAGTATTAAGCATATTTTAAAATTCATCAATGCGGCAAGTTAATTTAATTATATGTATCTTTAAGGTTTTACTGCATTTATTTCAACACTAGCAGCGCCTCGCGGTGTTACCCGCTCATCCCACGGGACGTCATTTTTGGGGATAAATATTTTCTTTAGTAATTATTAAAAACGGTTTAAACTCACGTAAAAAAAATTTAGGAACGGCCCGACATGTTTTGAACTCATATGGAGCTCTTCATCAGGGCAGCTATCCGTGCTGCTACGCCGAGTGGGCCGTGAGTCACGTAGCAACACGGGTAGCTGCCCCATATATACTGATAGAGCTCCATATGAGTTCGAAACATGTCGGGCCGTTCCTGACAATTTTTACTGTGTTAATCCAGGGTATCAGCTACCTCCGTACCAAAATTTATCAACATTGGTCTAGCCGTTTGAGCGTGAAGAATAAACAAATATACACATAAACAAACTCACAAACTTTCGCCTTTATAATATTAGTGTGATTGATTATATTTACAAGAATCTATAAAAGTTAAATAACTTATTAAATGATTGCAAATTGGAGCATAAAGTACTGAAATCTTTATGTAACTAGCATTTAATTATCCTTTCTAAACCAACTTACCTAAAAATGCCATGTTTATTGCTTGCCTATAGTTAGTTTTGCAATAAGTTTAAGTATATCATACGGGAATTTGTAAGAATGTAAGATTGTAACTGCTTTTGGGAGACCTTATAAATAAAACAACATTTGTATCGAGCATAATCAATATATTTAGGTAGTATGTACGTATTTTTAGGGTTCCATACCTCAAAAGGAAAAACGGAACCCTTATAAGATCCTTTTGTTGTCCGTCCGTCTGTGTGTCAAGACTCTTTCTCTCGGAAATTAGCGGAGGTATCGAGTTGATATTAAAACCATACTTACTCATCATCATTCATAGCGTATTTTCCGTTGATCTAGAACTATACAATTTTGCAACTAGTACTGTCTTATACTGCGAGTATAGGGAAAAATCTGAAAACTATACATTTATAATTAAATTAAAAAATATAAGTATATGTCGTCTTTATTTCAAGTATACGTAAAACAACGGTAAAGTTCCGAAGTATGTTGTGCTCAGCTCAGTACAGTGTATCTTTTTGTTGGAGCAATATTTTCAGTACTTTCATGGTTCGTACGGAACTCTCGGTGCGCAAGTCCGACTCTCACTTGACCGTTTTTTTTCTATAATTCTACTAAACCCAACTAAATATGTGAATCTACAGTAGCCAGCCATGCAAGTATGCACAAAGTTTCCAAAAGTACCTACAGTCGATAAATGTTACTAAAACATAAAAGACTAGCACAGCTTTTAATAGGAGAGGATATTTGGCTTGTTAACAAGGAAGCCCCGTGGAGCGAACGTCGTCCGCGTAGGGACGTGCGCCTTTGCTTATCGACAAACTGAATATAACAAAGGAATTTATTTTTAAGCTGTTTCAGTTACCTACTCGTAGCAAAATGAATTAAAAATGGGTGATTAATATTTTGAATTGGATTTACTGGAATTGGAAACTAACCGCTCATATAAGTACAGGATGTATTTGTAATTTGACTGGCAACAAAAAATAATCTACAGGTAAGACAAACGATGAATAAGTAGGTAGTTAATTTGATTTAATTTTATGGCACGCTCTTGTGTGTAAACCCAAATCCTGAAATAGATTCTGCTCATTTTAACATGTATGGTAAAGCGTTAACGAGGTCTAATGTATCCCAGTGTGATTAAATAACACATTTAAATTTATATGTTGCCTGGAACCCAAACTAGATGAAATTTTCTTCATGCCAATTACTAAAAGGTTCTTGACTAAAAGGGAGATTTTGAATGTTTCACTTTACTATGTATGATAATGATATCGTTAAACATAAACATTTATCGATATATCGAAATGAATATATTAGCATCCTTATACTCAGTGTCGTTAATCAACGCTGCGCAGACGCCTCGGTAATTAGATTGGGAGGCGCGTGCGCCGGTCGCGACCCGAGCTATATGTACATACCTACCTACTCGTGTCACAGAAGAAAAGCGCCGTAGCCTGTACCACAACTCAAGCCAACAAAGCCATTTTACTGCTAAAACGAACATTACTACAGGGCAAAGAGGTTTTCTTCGTGGTAATCTTTTAGCATTATCACGAGAATAACGGCTCGATTACCCCGAGAGATGGCAGTAGCATTGTCGCCCGTGGAATTATGTTGTAATAACATTATATTACATGTTCGGTATTGTTAATTTTGAATTGACTAAGTAGCATTGTTAGAAGATTATACGAAACACGAAAGTAAATCGTTATAGATGGTTTCTTTTTTGAAGCTTTTATAACTATTGTTTGTTGGTTGGCCTTGGTTGCAGTTCTTTGCGGAACATACCTTGAAACGACCTGCTCAAATATTTGATGCCTGACTTTCTAAACCATAATTTTTCTTCTTCTTTCTTCAAATTCACGAAATACAGGCAGTACTTTATTTTTGTGACTTTAATTAATTAAAGACGTCGCATACTTTTTACATTTAGTAGCCACTATAGTTAGAACGTCGTTGATTAGAATAAGAGGGTATTTTAGTAATGTTTATTCAGTAATTTGTGAGTAACGAGAATGTAAGCCACCAATGTCACCATGCAGCGTTAATTGATATATGTATAGTTTTGTGTAGCTAATTCTGATTAGTTGAGTCACCGAAATACCGCACTGTTTTATGATGAAAGTTTTTAATCAATGCGTGTTACCAGGAATGACATGCGGAATGACATGCGGAATGACATGGTTTCAAAGTCACGGAAAGGGGATTGAAGCGAGTTATGCTAGGAGTTAACTTGTGTGGTTGAATCAGAAACGAGGAGGACCGTAGGAGGACCAAGGTCGTAAACATGGTTCAGGAAGTTTTCAGACTTATATGTGCCAGTGGGCGGAGCACTTTGCACGTAGGAACCTATGGCCGTTGAGGCAGAGATACTCTTGAGTTGCGACTGCGTATCGGAAGATGCAGCGTGGGTAGGCCTTCGCCAAGATAGATCGATGATCTTGGTCAGGATCGCGGGAAACTGCCAACACCATGCGAATGAGGGTGGCGCTATACGGATCGCTGAGACGAACTGAACCGGGAGGTCTTCGTCGAGCAGTGGATGAGTGGATGCCTTTCGGCTGATAGGATGGTGATATCGTATGACCCATTTATGAACGCAGGCTGCAATTACTTCCCAGTCGGTATGACGTCAACCACATGCAGTTATGTACGAAAACCACTAGGTAGGACGTCAAACACTTTATGTACGATACGACCCATGTATTGTATGACCTATTTATCGCCGCCTTTAAGACCCGTGGCTCCAGCCGAGCAGTTTGTTGTAGCAATAGCCACAATTGCCACGACACGTCGCGTTGTGTATAACACAAGTCCGGCGCGGAACACAATTGTTGTCACATTCTTTAATGCTGTCGGAGATTCCTAAACTTTGATAATAGCTATTTGTGGTATATTTAATATGTTTCATAGTCGTCGGCCAGAATATGTCTACTGCGGGATATTCCCAAAATATCGCCATTATGATGCACCAGTCTGTACTTGGTTCAGGGGAAGGATCTACCTACGCTGTGTGTTCCGGTGCATTTTTCGAATTTTACAACTTATGAGCTACATTTTGTGTTTATTGTGTGGTAAGGTAAGTAGGTACCTATGGTTGGGAATCTGGAATAAACAATAAATAAATAAATCTGCTTGCGCCACTTACATTTATCCCACTTTGTATAGCAAACTGTACTTAATTCTCGTGGCACCCTTTTTTGTTAAGGATACTATAATTTGTTTTTAAAGTAATTTTCAGTCACTTTTCTATAGATACATTTCTGTTAAGATTTTTCATTGACTGTTGTTGGTTAGTAAAGTAGATCACCAAGATTTTTTTGTACAGGAAGCATCAATAGTATATAATATATATTTATTTATTTATTTATTTAATCTTTATTGCACAAAAGAAAACGTATCGTACAAAAGGCGGACTTAATGCCATGAGGCATTCTCTACCAGTCAACCTTAGGGCAAAGCGGAAAAATTGTAGGCGGTGCAACTAACTTACACATAAGTAACAAAACATAATTATAATACTTATACATACTTGACGACGCGTTTGGCTCGGTTGGTAGACACCTGCCTACTGAGTCGGCGGTCCCGGGTTCGAATCCCGGCCGGGGCAAATATTTGTGCAAAATATTTGTTCTTGGGTCATGGATGTTATCTATATATGTATTTATATATTATGTATATCGTCGTCTAGTACCCATAGTACAAGCTTTGCTTAGTTTGGGACTAGGTCGATTTGTGTATGATTGTCCCTTAATATTTATTTATTTATACATAATTTTGCTAAACATGTAAATATATACATACATCTAATATAATATAAACATACATATATAATATAAATATATATATATATAACAAACTCACTGTACAAACCTTATTCTTAAGACAATAGAGTACGTCGCTTTGACGATGCGGTTGGCACAGTGGTAAAGTAGCTGCCTACTGAGCCAGCGGGGCTGGGTTCAAATCCCGGCAAACGCAAATATTTGTGTAATGAATACGAATATTTGTGCAAGGTTCATGAACGTTCTATGGATTTAAGTATTTATATAGTACCGTTAACACAAGCCTTCTTGAGATTAATTTGGGACTAGGTTGATTTGTGTGAGGTTGTCTGATATATATTTTATATCAGCTTGAGCACCTTGCGAACGTAGCAACTTTTACTGTATCTAGTGCCGCCTACGCACAGTTTGAGCAGCGCAGTCCGGCTAGAGCGAAGGATATCGCCGTGCCAGCCAACAATTGTTCAAGTGAACACATCCTTATAAGCATAATGCTTGCTTGAGAACGGCTAGGGACGCGGACGAAAACAAATATACACTAACAAATTAAATAGCACATAAAACATTGACGCGTGAGCGCCTAATGACCTAGACTAGCGTTTAATTACTGTTTATGTTTTATATCATAATTACTTGTGTATCCAAAATAATCTTAAACAAAAAGAATGCATATTTTTAAAGGTCAATAACACAGCTGTTCTTGAATTTGCACAAATTATCTCTTCTGATGGAAATCACTTTAAATTACCTACCATAATCCATCGATGGGTAGCAATGCCCAATAATTTTAAAACATTGGAAAAGTCTTGAAAAAAACAGCTGTCAAGGCTGCGATTCTTTTTATACGAATCATATGTGATGATGTAGTGTAAAGAGTAATATAAATTTTATAACATTTTGTTTTCATGGGTTGGCCGCGGTACTAATAGTGCTTAGTGTATGTTTTATGCAAAAATATTCAGCCGTCTTCTACCTGCAAGAGCCCAAACTTGGTATGTTTCGATAATGTATTTCTGTTTTTTTCCAAATTAGTAGCAGTAATCTAATAATGCAGTATATATTTAGAATCAGCTCACGAAGCCATTTCATTAAATACCCCACATCATTGCGCTACGTCATAACTCCATCCTGCACTAAAAGAGAGTCAAGATGGCTCTGCTTCTAAAATGTTCTTAGGGTTCAAAAGTTTCTTCCTGCCAAAAGATATCTTTATTTGATGGTCACTACTTTACTAGAACAGACTAAGCGGATTTTAGCGGCGGTGAGAAAAAACTGATAACTTTTACATAAAACCATCTAAAAATAATGTTTTAGTGTAATTGTAATTTGCATAAATAAGTAAAAATAAAAGTGATTGAAAGCAAAAACTTAATAGTTATGGTCATTTTAATACCTCTGTACGTGTCGATTATCAACGTTATTAATTGGTATCGTGCGGACGGAGGACTCCCATCACTACAAAGCTCATTTGGCAGTGACAGTTTAAAAATCGGCACGTTATGTTTCCTAGTAAAATATTAGCAAGAGTTATCTATTTATATAACAGATCTGTGGTTATAGGGTTCTTCCTATCCGACAACGGCGAAGACATTTTTTGTAGATGTAGTTGGGGGCACCTTCTATAACTTAAACACTTAAGTAAATAAAAAAATTCAACAAATAACGAATAATGACAAACCGCCATGTAGTGTCAATATTGGACGAATATTAACGTCATTGTCTGCCAACATATTTGTCAGTTCCGAACTGAAGGCGTCTGGAGTTGTACGCATGCGGACGACACGTGATCGAAACGGTTTTTAGAGTTTGGATAGGGATATCCAAAAGGTTCTATAACGGTATTACGTCTACTATTCATAAATGGTGTTCTGCTTACATTTTCAAAGCCGTAGGGTAGTTAATTCTTGACATAATGTGGGGTGGGAAAATAATAATTAATAATATTACTCATAACTGGGCCCTAATTTTGAGTTGTCTTACAGTGCTCTCTATATGACGTTCTTCTGTCTTTGAAAACTACAACCGCACTGGGACATGTGCTACTCGTTTTTTGCAAATTTACTACGAATGTGCTTTGAATGAGGGAATATATATTTAATAATGTAATTATGTAACGCGGCGGTCCTGGGTTCGAATCCCGGCCGGGGCAAATATTTGTGTGATGAACTCGAATATTTGTTCCTGGGTCATGGATGTTATCTATATATGTATTTATATATTATATATATCGTCGTCTAGTACCCATAGTACAAGCTTTGCTTAGTTTGGGACTAGGTCGATTTGTGTATGATTGTCCCTTAATATTTATTTATTTATTTATGTAGTCGCACAAATCCTTGCGGTTCGAGTAGGTGTGTTATTTTGTTGGCGGATTTAAACTTACGCGGAGAATTCGCCAGCATATACGTTGCGAAATATATACATATGAGGAAAAAAGTTATGAAGATGACATTCATTTTGATACTGGGACCATTTTGATCAGTTTTATTTTGTTTCAGCGGTCACACATTGTAAGGTAAAATCAGGAAGTGGAGAGAACATACATATTTATTATCCCTTTATGCTTCATTATACTACCTATACTAGAAGGCGACCGCAACTTCATATGCGTATTTTTTTTCTTTACCATAGTCGGGTAAAAGTAGCATGTAAACATCTTTGCATGTAATGTAGCTATCCATGTACCAAAATTGGTTAAAATCCGTCCAGCCGTTTCGGCTTGATGAGAGGACAAAGATTTTATGATCAACAGATGGCGCCAGACTGGCATGAAGCCGAGTGCCCATACAAAACAAAAGACGATCTTGCATAAAACGGACTTTCAATACAAATCTAAAATTGTAAAACAATATATATTATTGGAAACATGTATCCAGTAATACACATATATTGACACACATTTAACTCTCAAGGATTCCTTTGACGCCATAACTAACACAGAATGTGATAGCGGTACAAATGTCATGAAGAGTATAAAGGATAACTATAGTTTTCAGGTGTTTGTTGGCATCACAGACAAGTACACATTTATCCACGTGTAAGTAGTGTCAATAATGACATAATATTGACGGTAGGAACTGAAACAGATGGTGTAGCAGCAAAGGCAAATCAAATAGTACCTAGGTAGGTACGATATAGAGCCAGACATACGGTAGATTAGCTAGTCAAGTTTGTAAAACGTATAAAAGTCTTCTCATTTAGTGTCAAACTTCTTTATTACGCTTATTCGAGTAAATTAAACAACTGGCCATGTCAATTTGTCTTTTCTTTCAAGTCATGCAGATTTGAATAGGTAATATTGTTTAATGTTTTAATCATGCTTATCGATTTCTAAACTAAATGTGTGACCACGTCAATAATTAATAGTTGTTTGACAGTTGAGCAATGGATTAATATATTATACCTCTTGGATATGGATGTTTATGTCTACAACATTTTAAACGTTAACGTTGGAATCATCTTTAAAACATAATTCAAGTGACATTGCTTTCAACCGAACGAACCGCACAAAATGGTTACAATTATTAAAATTCCATTAAATTATTACCCAAACAAACACTTCTACGAAGGATTATCGCAATCACAACCTGATTGCAATTGCAATTAATACACAGACGTCTATTGACTCAGCACATTAGGTACCGTTAACATCGATTAATTAGGCATAACATTAGACAATCACCCGAGCGCCGTCTCTACCTTATGTCTCCGCGACTTGGCCCGAAAAACTAATATATGCCTTCATGTACAGAATTAAGGTCTTTTAGGAAAGTTTAAGGTTCAAATTGGAGGTCCCAGGTGTACGTGACTGCGAGCACGACCATCCACCAAACTAATCAAAACAAACGATTTACTTCATAGAAATAACTATTAATTAACGATTAGTAGTCACGCGTCACCTGTAACAAAATTTTGGACGAGATTCCGATCAAATCGCTCCACTGGGCTGTTTATACTAATATCCTATTAGGGTGAACTCGTAAACATACTACACTCTGGTACACGGATTAATTTAGAGTTAAAAGGACCATTTCATTTTCCGAGATAAGATGTCACTTCGCTATTATGGTATTTACTGGAGGGAAGTGAAAGTAAGTATAACTTTTCACATGAATATATTATATTATGTCAAGTGACTCTGTGACCTCGCGATTTTTTTCCAATTGGCTGAAATATGTTTTATTGTTACGTTTACAACTCCCATATGCTCTGCTATTTAGAACACTTTCGTAAAACTTAATCGAAATAAAAAAACTCTAACCTGCTCACAAAATTTCACGACAATCGGTTGAGAAACGCGACCTGTACGCGAGATTCGCTGAAAATCTGTACATTCGGACATAGGAAAGCATTTTGGGCAAAATTTAATCAGAGAGGCTTCACTTGTTTCGCTGGTCAATAATCAAAAATTCGCACAGGAGTTATTTTTATTTTATTGATATTGTTATTTATTTATGAAATGACTTAAATAAAAAAACCGGCCAAGAGCATGTCGGGCCACGCTCAGTGTAGGGTTCCGTATCCTTCACAATAAACTGCTGTTTTAAGCCCGAGGTTTAAGTTAAGAAAGATTTTAAGCTCTATAAAAAGGTCGTAAACGCCCTAGAAACTGTAATCACTTATTACCTTCTGGAAGTCAACTTACGTCCTTTTAAAGAAAAAATATGAAATTTGGTGATAACTCAAAAACGGCTCGACCGATTTTGTTCAATATAGTTTTCATTGAAAGTACTTATAAGGCCTCATTTACATGAATTTTTCCAATTTTTTTGACCCGTGGTTGAAAAGTTAGAGGGGGGGGACACTATTTTTTTTGTTTTCAGAGCGAATATTTACAAAACTGCTGACTTTATCAAAAAATAATGTTAAGAGACCCCTATTATTTTTACAAGACCTATTCAACAAAACCCACACACCAACACACAATTTTTATTTTACCGTTCTGTCGGCGTTATACATACACATACTCATACCAAAATTTCAGCTTTCTAGTACTAATGATCACGGAGCTAAGCCGCGGACGGACAGACGGACAGACGGACATGGCGAAACTATAAGGGTTCCTAGTTGACTACGGAACCCTAAAAATGTAATCCATGTAAATTTTGTATTTGATACTGAACTTGACAAAGTCTGTATTGACTTTGAGTTGATTTTCGACGTGTGTCATTTCAGTAGTATCGTTTTTGATACTTCATGCACCTAATTTAGGAGAGGAGTTATCAGATCTTGTCTCACACCACGCTGCAATTGAATAGGTTACGAGACTTACGAGTCTTGGTTTTGAGGACGGACTGACATAGTGGCGTTCTTATACAAATACCTCAGTTTTCATTATCGAAATATTATAGCGGGAACTACCGTATATGTGTGCTGTGTGCAAATGTCTATCGTCAAATGCATTACCACTTACTAATGTGCATGGTCGCGCCGTGGCGGCGCCTCGTCCAAATATTAGTAAATAGATTGACATTTTTGCACGTACACCTTCGAATGTTATACAACAATTAATTAATGCTTAACGATCTGTCTGTCATTATCATTAACGGAGTGTTAGAATTGGGCCGTCGCTAGCGCACGTAGGCGTCAAAATACCAAACAATCAAAACCTACCTTCAATTAGGTTTAGTATCTTGTTTAGATTGTAGGAGGAAAATACCGTAATAGCTTACCTAGTATTAATGATTTGGAAAGTTGATCTAGATGTTTTAAAGTCGAACATAGTTTGAATAATTTTATTTAAAATTAGCTTCCTCATTATAATTAAACGTATCAGTTCATTGATTCATTTGTTTTACTAAGGAATTCAATTCCCCAGAAACATCATTCTTCTACCTGTTGTCTATTGCCTCTATATTGGAGCTAAATAATTTCACTGTGCAAGTTGACGGGTCGACAGTCGTCCCCAGAGAACGACCCGCGTCTTCCATCCTCCACGTCGTCTGGGGTGGCCAGGCAGCTAAATCACGGAACAATCAGATTTCTCCTGGTTGTCTACTTCTTGGCTCCGTGATAAATGATCTATTGATTATTGGCAAGGGAATGTAAAGGATAGCCGGATAGCAATAAGAAAGTTATGTTTCGTGTTGACTGAATACTTATGTTCAATAACATATTAAGTTTACTGCTAATATGATCATAAACCATAACCTTCAGTTCCATAATGTTATGTATGATATTTTATTGCATTAATCAGTAATTATAACCATCTGTTCTGTATGTGCTATTCATTAAAACATTTATAAACCTACTCCGTACACATTATACATATAAGCATGTGTTGGGTACTAATCTAAAGGGAATAAGATTGTTTGTAACATTGTTCTGCTTTTGTGAGCCCTCAAATTGTAACCAGATGATAAAAAATGTTTGAGAACTGTGATAAACCAGAAAAAAATATCTTTTTAATGTATTTTTAAGTGTTAGTAATGTTGTTACAAATAAGAAAGTATCGAATAAGGCGTTTTCATTGAGTATTAGATAACTTTCAAAAGTTTACTGTTACATTCACTTCAGTATCAATCATCAAATTGAGTGTCACTCAGTAACATGGTCACCCGCAGCGCGCGGATTCTGATAAAAACCACCAAAATAAGAATCAGTGTGGCAAACTAAGCATAGACAAATCAAGTCGATATACCGTAATACAAGTGTCATCTCCCGGGTGCGAGTGATGGATGATTAATGATGGGCTGCCGTCTGTACGTGCGCGAGCGACAGGCGCAGGTAAACGTGGCGCAAGTTAAAAGAACCGGGCCTAAGATACCCGTCTTTATAACGTGATGGAAAAAAGATAATAAAATTAATCTGTTTTCGATACGTATATGCGAGAGCGACTAAATATTGTATCATTTACTTATTTTGACATAAACAAGATCATTATTGGATCGCAGAAGAAGTACCAAGGGATCAGTTTCATCGGTGAATTTAACTATTTCTTACTGGATGTTTAACTCCAGTTGTATTTTTTTAAACAATCAGTACCCCTGATGCTAGTTAAACCTCAATAAAAAATTCTAAGTATAATCCTCGTACATTTACTACCACATAAAGTTTAGATAACGTTTAAGAAAGGAGGCTAATATCATATAAGTAAAGGCATTTGTAAACAGTGAATTGTGCTTAAAAATAAATCGGAGCCTAATATCCTATTGCAAAATATATATATATTTCGACCACACATAAAATATTGCATTTTGAATAAAGCCAGTAAATTTCAATTTAGTTATAGGGGGACCTGTTTTGAAGTTTAGCCGGGGGGCCTGATAATCGGTCAAACAATTGTCTTATATAAATATACTAGCGATCCGCCCCGGCTTCGCACGGGTGCAATGCTATACATATTATGCATGTATTATATATATAAACGTTTCTCTTGAATCACTCTATCTATTAAACAAACCGCATCAAAATCCGTTACCTAGTTTTAAAGATCTAAGCATACATAGGGACAGACAGACAGACAGCCAGAAGCGACTTTGTTTTATACTATGTAGTGATAGTATTAACTGGCCGCTACCGCTTATAGCTTGTACCTCGCCTCACAAGTGATAGATGTCCTCAGGATGAATTTTAACACGTTGCAGATTGGCATTGTTGCGCACCCTGAGAATGGAGGCAGCCGTGAAATTTGTAATGTATCTTTAGTATTGATATATGTGTATTGACACAGTCGTCTGCTTATCCCAAATTATTTTAGGTAAAATGTAAATAAAGATCTAAACTTCCTTATATAACCTTAGAAGGAACATATAAAAAGTTCTGTGTTGCTTCCAACCTTCAGATGCCGTTTTGTTACATGGTTGGCACCGTCTGGTTTAGCTTTTTGCTATTCGAGTATATCTTTTGTATGTGCTAATTATTGTCACAGCTCGTAGAGATACAGTGCAAGATACAATTTGATTGTTCCGGTGTTAGTTGGTCGCTTTGCTGATAAATTGTCTTGCACCTTTACCCAAATGACTCTCTCTCCATCTGTCTATCTATCGGAATACATAATTGGTGTTATTGGTGGCATAGTACTACTCATTATAATTTATGTAGACTGTCTTCTGAGGCAGAAAGTAGTCTACACGAATTATAACGAGAAGTTCTGACAATGCTAGTCATACAAATATCAACACTTCTCTAAGAAGTTCAATATACGTATATTTTCCCGTCACGGGACAGAATAACAATAAGAAAAAGTAGATTCGCCGATTTGCATTATATATTATAAGATTCATATACTTTTAGGAAAAGTTGTATTAAGATTTCTTTCTTGAAAACTAATGTATGTACTTATATATTATGACATTTTAGTTACACGTGTTCTACATGACAAAGCTACGTAAATATTATATATACATACTTATAAATTACATGTGTAGATTGTAAGCAAGCGAGCTCGGAGACCTCCCACGTGTACTAAAATTTGTTCTGGATCAGTAATACATGAGAAAGTTTGTGACCTTACTTCTAGGAAATTTATGATCTTTTAATTTGTATAAAATATTCAAAAGACAATAAAGGTGAGTACCTATTTGCATTTGTAGTCTCAACTTCTGTAAAAGACAACGTTGTATCAATATTTCATACGAATTAAAAGATAATACATTTCCTACGGGTAGTATTTGCACTGTATTGTGTGTATTAACAGTAAGGTCGCAAATTTTCGCATGTATTACTGATCCAGAACTAATGGTAGTTACACGTGGAAGCTCTTCAAACAGTACTTGCTTGCAAACTAGATATATATATTTGCGCAGCTTGATTATATACTTCTTCTATTGAAAATACACGAAACGTGCTTAATTACGTATAAAAGTTGTACAAAATTGCGTGGTTTTTTGTTGTTTAATTTCCGATGCTGTATTTATCAGCTTCTGGGTTGTGAAAACCTCACGACATGCCCCGAGGCCCTAAGCACACAAAGCCCTGGACTGAGCCTCAAAGTGACATGGATCCCTAATCTTTTCTTTCGCTCCGGGACCAACTAGCTACGACACTGGGTATCTCATGAAGTAATATTGGATTGCCTGCATCAAACTGCCACCGCTGAAGAAGTGACGCAGTATGTTCGCCAGAAAACCGGCTACTCGCTGAGGGTGTTCCAGTTGCATTCGCGCCACTACGTGCACTTCAGCTCGTTTGTAGTGCGCGTGCCGCGGCCGCTCCAGGACACCATCGCGTGTGCTGATTTCTGGCCGAAAGGTGTCGTGTTTCGTCGGTTCCGGAGCAACCTACCAAATCCAACACCCGAGATGTCGGAACAACGGGGCCACACCGTTTCGCTGTCTAAATAAACTTGTTCGGTTCATGACGCATTGGTGTCTACACTGTAATATTATGTAACTTGTTTTTTTCAATCAATAAATAATAAATAATATTGGAACTGGAATTGAAATAGGGAACATGGCATAAGATAAGATGGAATGCCAGATTGTTTTACTTGTACCAGTTCTCAAAGTAACCAAATTAAAACGGGACTTCAAAAATATGTAATAGGTGCTTGGTTCAGACTTTCAGCAGATCTCTCCCAAAGAACGCACTTTTCAAACGATTCTCATGAAATTTTGTGATAGGTTCAATTTGCTTGAGTGATATTGACTGTCACTGCACTCATTCGTTCTTTTCTTTCAAAGTGACACAGCTGTCAGCATAACTAAAATGGACTAGAGACAATCGAAGACGGAAATCACTTTTTAGATTTCTGCGAACTCTTCGAAAGAAGTGGAGGCGAAAAAATCCTCAGTGTGAAATAATTTAGGTCATGACCTGCTACTGGCATCTTGAATGAAGTCCCTGACCTCTGACAGATAATTTGAATTGACAACCCATTTAGCAACGTGAAAGTCACCCATTCAAAATAGAGATAATTAACGAGAAAATTAATTAAAGTAATTCGATTAACTCGCTCCCACGCAACCAATATTCGGACATCCGTAAAAAACTATCAATAGTCAGTACATTTTCAAACACAATATACCAATATTTATATAAAATAGTTGTCAGAAGCAATCAATGCAATTTGTCCGTCTATTGCATGAGCCGTAGATAGAGAACATTGATTAGATGCGTGAATGCTGTGTAAATTATATTTATTATAAACGTACATTTTAATATTTAATGATTTTTATCATGAGATATCGCTTTTATTGTATGTTTATGCCCACAGGAATCAACTTATGGCGTAAACTAAGCCAGATCTTTCATGATAAGATTCCGCATTAAATCAATCCGGTTGGCGTATTGTAATTCGATAACAATGCGTATCTATCTGCAATGTCACAACATTACCTGTTTGTTATCACAAGGTTATGACGAGCGAATTTGCTATCACCAAATTCGTATTAGTCAATGTTTTACGTCAATAATTCGTTGATTAATCTTAACGTTAATCGGACAATTATTTGTAACCTACCTATAATTTGTTAAAGTGTTGATATTAGGTATAAGAGCGCGTTACTGATCTTGCTTGCGTGAAAGTTATCTACGCTTGACTAAACCAAAATTGTTACATGTATAATATAATAGATGTATGGATGCAGATCCGTAAGTGTATATGCTACTAAATAAAACCCTGTTATAAATAAAAAAGTGACGGGTCTATCAGCAGCTATTATCATGTATCTTAAGATGATAAAATATTGGTATTTGTAAACTTGGTATAAAAATGCTATGCTAATTAGATATGTACATTGGTATCCAATAATTTTTGCATCTAGTCTATTCATTCATCTATCAAATTTACTCAAATAGAGATGTGACGTGAGGTCAAATGACCTGTCAAAATGCTAAATAAGAAAATAGGAAATCATAATGTTATCCAGCCATAGTACTGTCATTTGTCCAAGTCCAGACTGTTGCTGTCGCAATGATCAACGTTTTAGAATTTTTATTTTTTTCTTTTTCTTCCATGTGATTTGAAACCAAAATATAATATCAAGTCAAAACACATACCAGCGGTCCCTATCTAGGCTGGCTAAGTTTCTCGCTTGATACTTTTTATAGATGAATGACAAAGCGATTTCTGTGTGTATGTGCGTGACGGAGGCGTGCGGAGGCTTTACAGTTTACTTATCGAGTAACTAAGGGTCAATAAATCTTTTTCTGTTGCTCGTTGGCATGGTGATATTGGTGATGGCACCTGAATCACTCTTTCAAACTACGATTTTCTATGGTTAAATTTACCAAAAAACTTTGTACCTACTCGTAACAGTAATATAAGGCTTAAATGTCAACACTTTTCTAAGTTTATTCAATTTACTATTGTCCCCTTGGTCACGGGACAGAATAACAAATAGAAAAAGTTAATTTATCCTTAAAAAACGACCGTCAAGTAAAACCCTTAAAAGAGAAAAACTACTATGTCTTAAGGTAATCATGAAAGTTATAGTTTTTGTCGTTAAATAACCAATGTCGCAGTTTATATTCATAATTTTGTTGTTACTGTATATAAAGCGGACGTTTGAGGTGTCAACCTTACTTTTATTTCCATGTAAACAAAATCTGTATTGTGTGGAAAATAAAGGAAAAAGTTGTATTACAATGTGGATGCAGTAAATTAATTTTACCTAGGTCATTCGACTGGACTTGACTACAGTAATTTTTGTACTTACCTCTATAATGATTAATACTTAGTATAGCCCAACAGGATGTTATTTAGCTCACGCTATGTACTTTATAATGTACTTTTTGGGCAGGAGAAGTGAAAATATTATTTTTATATTATAAAAGCCGATAATAAATATTCAAGGCGGACGCGCAAATCCAGTGTATTGTAGAAAACTCTTGTTCCTTTCCGCATCTAGCATTCAAAAAAAAATACTATTAATTTTCATAGAAATTAATATAGTTTTCATTTAAACTCTAGGGACTAAAACGACTACCATAGCCCCGTTTAGTTGACATAACATAATTTTAGAGCAGGAGAAGTAATAAACATTTATTATCTTTTTTCATTGATCTGCTCATAATCTAAGGAATAGTAGTAATAGTAGTATTGATTTGATCGATTGATTTTCGTCGATATCTCGCAGTGTCAGTAGTGGGTATCTCCCGCCGTGACTTGCACGCGAAAGGGTCATGTTTCACAAGATACTTTCACTGGAAGTATATAGGGCTAAATACATACGAGTAGGTGGAAGTACAAAGGAAGCTGGCAATACCTGACCATAATAGTTGACACAGTCGACACTATTAGCAGAAGTACTTACCGGATAACGGCAATAACATGTATAGTGTATATTTGAATGAATTAACCTCACTTACTTTAACATGTACGTTATTAAGGTTTAAGCATATGCTGGCGATAATCCCGTAATACAACCGTTTTGTGGTAATATCAACAGTTAGTTTTACTTTTACTGAAGTTACCCGAAGAATTTAGTTTAACTTAATCTAGTTTAAGTACCTACCTGCTTGCGTAGATACTTAACACATGTGGTTCAGCTGAATAAGATTATTAGAATAACATTATCAAAAAATAAAAACCCTCTTCAACGAGCAATTATCATATTCCCAAGAAGAACTGAACGAGTTACTATAAGAAACACCGAAATTGCCATAGATGTGCCTCTAATATCTGAGCAATTCCTTCGATTTCTCATAGATCTAGACTTCAGTTTTTCACTTAACTTTCCAAATCGCTTCTGAGTTCTGAGTTAACAAACATGAAATAAAATATAACCAAATTGAGAAACTCCTTTTTCACGTCACATTAGCAGTTTAGGTAAACTATGTTTAGGTAACCTAGGATCTCAAATATGAAGAGGCCTCATTATTTAAACATTTTTTTAAATATTATGACAAATATATTGATAATTTCAACCAACTTTTTGAAGTGAATAATACTTTTCCCTGAGTTCTAGAAAGTAACATAGCTATTTCATACTTTCATTGCGTGTAGTCGAAAATAAGTATACAGTTGCAAACTTGTCAAAATGCTTAAGTTTTATTTCATTTGTGTTTTTATTAAAATAGTTATTTGTGCAACAAGAGAGCAAAGTTGTTTTTTGTTATGAGTGCTGATTTTGAGTCCCGAGCAAGCGAAGGATTCTACGTTTGAATCACGAGCGTAGCGAGTGATTCTATGTTAGAATCCTGAGTGTAGCGAGGGACTCAACAACACGAGATGCAAAAAACTTTGCTCTCGTGTAGCACACACAACTTTTCACCTCATAAGCGAGAACATATTCGACATTTTGTGTTTTTTCTTCCAACGTATGTTTATAGTCTTTGTTGCTGATTTCAATAATATTATTAATCAGAAAATAGATAAGTGCTGCTTAAAAAGGAATAACAATATAATTTAATTGAAATTATAATCAACCAACCAACACGGTTATTGTCATTATTTGATCAAATTGGAAGATTTAGCAGATACATGACGTGTTTATTTATAAATACATTATTATATTACCTACGAGATTTTGTTTATACATTGATTAATATTTTTACTCCTAAAACACCAAACAAAATATATGCAAAAGAAAATAAGAATTACAATATGAACTCGATATTTTTTAAGGTACGTTTCGAATATGCATCTATGATAAATGGCGAAATTATAAATTATATTTTACAATAAGTAAATATAATTTACAATAAGTAATAAGGTGAAAAATCTTATTATATTTGAGCAATGATCAATTGTTTTATATAAAAGGCACAATCATTTTAATATTCGGTCGTTAAATAAAAATATAATAAAGAAAAAAAATACGTTAATTAAAACTTTTTCGGGTGTTTTTAATGAATTTTTTGGTATAACGCGTATCCGAACTGTTCTCAATCGAGGTCGGATTCGAAAATCGAATTTCAATTTGATAAGTTTCTATCCCTCTCTTTTATATACATATGAAAGAAACAGAGTGCATCGAGATTCAAATGATTAGAATTTTATAATTAACCTTTGGCTGAAGAATGACAATTCGTGGTGAGATATTGAAAAAATTAAAAAGCTATTTCTACTCACGCTCGAAACAAAATCGCATTTTGTTCACTGTTATCTGACAGCAAAATCGCCATGTTTGAGCTGGTGAGGTGAAAAGGAAATTATGCTCTGAGTTTTTTTCCAAGGAAGTGACGGATTCGAACAAAGTGAGTAAAGTCTTTGAATCCTGGATAAACAGAGATTTGCAAAGCTCAGTAAATTAATTTTACGAGGTGGAATGTATTATATGTTCTGTTGATTTTTCGTAGCGATAGTTGTTTGTATAAAAACCTAATACATTTAAAAATTACAATGTAAATTGAAACTATGTATTACATAATAAAACTTAACAAGGCGTGAGTGACTCAATAGTTAAGAGGCCGACACCGGCTGATCTAAAAATGTCTAATAAGTATGTATGTTCATTGTAATTTTATTGCTCAGTGATTATCAGTGGCATTAGTATTATTATAGACGGTGCTATATTTTGATAATCACTGAGCAATGACAATGTAGGTACCTACATACTTATTTAGTAGGTACATATTTTTCTTCATGCCTATTTAGACTAACGAGAGTTATATTTTTCTGTGTGATCATTATGTAGTAATAATTATTTTACGGTACTTTTAATTTTCACTTAGGTATCAGACGCTTTTATTCTATGTAAACCCCTTCATGTCTACCAGCACATTTAAATCTTATTTTCTTTACTGATCAAATTAAACACAACTTCAAGTGTAAAATTGGCAAACAACATTTAACAACGACTGTACTTTCTGTTGTATTGTTCCGCTGCTATCGATAACGTATTTAATAAGGAAATAGTAAAATATTACGATAAAGGGCGATAACGAATAAATAAACAAAAACGTCTTCTGAACTTTAGCGCATAAAAATTTGCAATAAAACTGAAATAATACGAGATTTAAATCATAATAATTGTGATTTTCTACATTATTTCCGGGTTGCTGCAAACCATATTAATAGTAATAAATATTAAATAAATAATTGAATATGGGACAACCTCACACAAATCAATCCAGTCCCACAGTAAGCTAGTACGCTAGTGTTATGGACACACGACGATAAAAATTCTTATATAGATAAATACATACTTATACTTAAATACAGATATCATCCAGGCACGAATATTCGAGTTCGTCACACAAATATTTGCCCTTGCCGGGATCCGAACCCAGGACCGTCGGTCGGCTCAGTAGGCAGCTGCTTAACCACTGCATCAACCGCCTCGTCAAAGTAATAATCACCATAATTCCTTTGAAAAGGTTATTTTCTGATATGAAGAAACAGAAAAACAGAAGTCCCGTCAGCCCCGCTCTCTTATGTTCGCGATGACTAAAATATGTTTTGCCCTTTCTATCGTGAACACGATGACCATCATAATGATATCATGCAATAGTCATAATATAATAAGATTCTGGCCTTCGTAATGTAACAATAAACTCATTACCTATTTGGCTTATTTTTTGCGTCTATGTAAAATCTTTGACTCTATATTACTCTATAATACATTACTATGTAAAATCTGCTTTGACTGCTTTCAAGCCAAATGTTGCCTGGAATGGATAGCTCTTTACCGAAAACTTCACTCGTTGTCTACTGTATTTTGTCCAATATTTGTAACCTTTCTTCTTTCTCTCTATCCCCTACATTCTTGGTAAGTATTTACAACATGTTTCACAATTGTGAAACAATGCATGGTGTAATAAATAATGGATTGGATATTATTTTGATTAAATAGGTATGAACTTACCGAAAACTTTAAAATTTTGATAGCTGATTAAGTGAGCAGATACGATATCGCAGACTTATCCTTGTGTACATACTTTGATAGGAACGCTTGTAGCGATCATAGATATAAAATATTTTGTAATGCGCAAGATATTTATGTTAAAGGGAGGTGTGTTTTGAAACTAATCCAGTGTAAATAAACATTTACAATGAAGTTTATTTGAAGCCAACATCAAAGGTGAAGTTGTTTTAAGAGTTAATACTTCTATTTCAAATCTAGTACGTGGGCGCCGATCACTTGAGGATGTTTGGTTAATGAGCCGCCCGTCTTCCGGCGGTAAACACGTTCATGATCCTTGTGTGACTAATCCGACACCAGTATCGATTTACTTTCGGAGCTATTACTGTTAATCTTTTTAGATCGGATGAAAATCTTATTATTTCTTCTGTGCGAGACAATGCTCCAAATGCAGGGTTACCTGCTATACCAAGCTAAATCCGATCCGAAACCAAGTGGCCCATGAATTCTCTTTTTTGTTAGTTAGATTTATTACCTTGCTAGTTAGTTATTATGAAGTTTATAGACTAGAGGCGGATGTAAATAAAATCAAGTTGTAAAGGAAACAATATTTTTATTTTTATTCATTATATCTCTCTTATCATAAATCTTTAGCCTAAATCAATAAATATACATTTCTGCAAATATCTACATTTTATACAATTGCGATTGCGGAATGCTAGGTGAGGTCTGAGGTCACAACGAATGCTACTAATATTGCGGACATTTTTAGTACTACACTCGCCACTAGAGATTACCTCATATCCACTGGTCCATTTGGTACACTAATTATAACTAGATCACAGATAGGAACGTCAAGCTCGGCTCAGCCCACTAGAGACATTAAAATCACTGTCGGCTGAGAACCGTCACCGGCTTGTAGATGTGTGGCGTGAGGGGGTGGTGCGACGGTGACGGCAGTTCGGGGCTCGACGCTCCGGATGTGGGGGGAGAGTGCGCCATCAAGGGAGGCGACGGCGGCAGCAGCGGTGACGTCTGGGCCATCATCGCGGACGTCTGAGCTAGGTGCGAGCTCTGCAGCAACGAGTTCTGGCTCAGAAAAGGTCCCGACGGCAAACGTTCGTACAGCGCGGGTGAGTAAGGCAAAGCACCGTAACCCATAGCCTCCGCGCCACGAAAGGCTGGATGTACCGCGCTCGGTGCTACCGGCGGCGTCTTCATTTGCATCGGAGCATATCTTTGATACAACAGCTGAGAGTACAGACCGACGAGCTGGGAGTAGGTGGCCGGGGGGTAAGCACCGGGCAGAGGAGTCCCAGGAAAAAGTGGGCGCTTGAAGCAAGCCAAACGCGATCGGCCGTTGAGCGCAGATCGCCGACGCAGCTTTCCAGTGGTGCCACCAATGAACACATCTTCGGCGGACGCGTCGAGCATCCAGTAGTTGCCTTTTCCGGGGTCATCGTAGTGACGCGGCACTTTCACAAAACACTTATTGAGGCTCAGGTTGTGACGGATAGAGTTCTGCCAGCCTTGCCTGTTCTCCCTGTAGTACGGGAAGTTTGTCATTATGTATTCGTAGATTCCATTGAGTGTGAGTCTCTTCTCCGGGCTGTTGCGGATGGCCATCATGATCAGGGCGTTGTAGCTGTATGCCGGTTTTTCATGTTTCTTGTCTTTTTTCTCATCGTCCTTCGGTTTGGTGCAGTCGACGGGTTCGGTTCCCGTGACGTCCAGTTCCGAATCACTGAGATCTGCTTCGGAGGGCGAGGCACCGGTTGAGGAGGCCGCCGGAGACGGCGGCGCCTTATTCTCGTGGTTCATCAGTATAGAGTTGATACTGAAATCTCCTTCGAACTTCACCATATTGTCACTTGTTTATCACTTGTCAGAACGTACGTGTGCGCCGGTTGCGAGCGGGGCGACGACTGGCGGGCGCGAGGGCGGCTGGGGCTATTTATACGGAGCACGCGGCGAACCGCCTCTGAGAAACGAGCGCGCGTCACTGACCAATCACGACACGAGCTTTTCGGTACATAGAGCCACGCCTCGCAAGCTCCCTGAGCTTTGTTATTTTATTTTGTTCCTTAACGTGCCGACTGCGACTCTGTTGATCTCGTTTTTTCCCTGCAATTATAACGTTGCGGTTCTCCGTGAGCATGACGATGTTTAAAGTTTACAAGACCGACCTCGTAGACGTTTGTCTTGCAAAGAAATGGTAATATGGTTTTATTGCTCATATTTCTAACTTTTTTTAGTAATAGGTATGTCGTTCCGTTGTTCTGTTGTGTTCGTGTTTGATACAATACTGAGGAGATAACGAAAAACTTTAACCCTAGTTGCTCTAGGGCTACGTTTAAGGGTGGGTTTATAATGCACTTGTAAATATATATGTGTATCTATAATCTTTAATAACTTGATAAACATCGAATTAAAAACAAAACACTGGTGATTTTGGTGTGATAGCTCTTCCGTGTCCAATCTAATCCAACTGTAAACACAATGATAACGAACTGTAAACCCACTTTCGGTAAGCAGTACCTACTTAGCTGGAATACTAAAATTGTACTTTAATCATATTCACTTTATACTTAGATATTTTACACTGTACAAATTTTTCATATTTCTTAAAAATATCCAAAAGTAATCCACAAGTTTCAATTCACAGGGTAGATTTTTTCACACCGGCAGTTTTAGGTGTTGGAGTTGGAGGATGTAAGTAGGTACATGTTGTTAATACAATTACTTATGTATTAGTGTTCCGAAATAATTTTACTAATGAAGTAGTGGATTTATGAATCTTACAGTAGCGTGTTTTATTGGTAAAATTGAGTGTATTAACAAGTGATTTTGTGATACAACAGAGATTTTATTTCAGTTTGCTCCGGGCGGGAGCGAGTTATGTGCCGTTTGTCTATTTTGCCACTAAAATAACTTTTTATTACAACAATATGTTTATCAATTACGGGATCCTTTTTTTAAATAGAAAAACACTTCTCGGGATGCTTCAATTCATAGACAAATATTTCCTCGGAAGTCATAAAATTATCAGACATCTTGAAAATGTCAATCTATAGATTAGGTTAGGTTAGGCTAGGTTTGTGTTCGTTGTTGTTATGTTTAAGTACATTCAAAAATATTTTATGGTTACGGAAACAAAAATGCTTTCGATGAAATGAAATTTGTATCAAAAGAAAATTCTTCTTTTTTTTGTAAATTTTACATTATATGGCCATGCCATCGAGAAACTTTCTTTGATTTTACTTTCATGGATATCTATAGGTTTACCCTTGAAATGTCGGTTTGTTAATTTGTCTGTTAGGTACATTTTATGCAGGAAAACCAACAGTTCTCAATTAGTAAGACAAAAACATGTGCTATGAGTAAAGCCAAGATGAATGATAAGACTGACTGCTATAGATATCGGATACCCTTGAAATGTCGACAAACGTTTCACCGAATGCTTCATTTCGTCGAATTTTCATCGAAAGCATTTTTTTCTGAAACCATAAAATATTTTTGAATGTTATAACACAAACCTAATCTAACCTAACGTAATCTAAAGGTTATAATTTACAAAATGTCTGAAAAAAATATGACTTACGAGTAAAAATTTGTCGATGAAATGAAAATTCGACGAAATGAAGCATTCGGTGAAACGTTTGTCGACATTTCAAGGGTATCCGATATCTATAGCAGTCAGTCTTATCATTCATCTCGGCTTTACTCATAGCACATGTTTTTGTCTTACTATTTGAGAACTGTTGGTTTTCCTGCATAAAATGTACCTTTAGACACACTTTTACTGTTACATAAGAATGCGAGTAAGTATCGAGATAAGAGTAAGTAATTCACAGAACGATATTGATTTTAGTCCTATATTAGGATTCCTTTCACTATTTTAATTGTTCGTAATGTTCAGCGCCATCTGTTGATCAACACGTCGAAACGGCTGGACGGCTTAATAAACTTTTTTTTCTACTGCCTTATCCTTTATTTTTTTTATTTTAAAATTATCGATTTGCAAATAAGTAGTAGGTATTGTGGTCCAACAATGGAGGCTAAGCCAGAATATGTATTATCAGTTATTACTCATATTTTATTACTAATCAGTAAGCCAAAATATCAAATTGTCATCTATCAATTTTATTATAGTCGGCATGACTTTTGTTTCCAGATAGAGCATGTTGAATTTTTCTTCAGCTTACTTACTCATTGAAAGCGGATAATGACAGTAACATACACGTAAGAACATTTTAACATAATATCCGTTGAGAGGGGCACCTTGTCAACGGAGAAATAAGGGTTCCTTTCATCCTCGCTCGCCACCCGCGGGCCGCGGCTAGACGTGATGTAGAACGCCTTTTACTGTCGATTTTAACCGCAACGTCTCCGTTGCGTTGCTCTTGGTAACGTGAACTCTATCTAGGATAATTAAAAGCGTTTTGTTTTTGTATTGAATATCATTATAATGTGTTTATGAGATTAATCACTGTTCTTTGTCGTTAAATCCCCGAGCAATCCGGAACACAATCTGCTGACTGATGCTTCTTACCAATAGTACCTAATAACTAGTTTTAGAATAAGCATGTTAAATTTTTTAAAACAGCCATGCAATTAATCGCTAAAATGAACTGGATGTAATTAGTGATTAAATACCATGTACCGTTGTGTTCTGAGAGCAAGTTAGTAATGTATATCTATTGTTTAATTTTCAGATTATAAACAAGGGAATCTTGTAATCTACCTTGCGAATGATTAGTAAACGTAATCGGTTTAAAATAAATACTGCGATTCAGTTCCTAAAGTAAGTAGGTACTAAAACCTTTTTACTTTAAGTAATCAGATTATTTTCAGAGACACGAAGTATATAGTAGCTGGTAAGCGTGGCCGAATAATTTGACTTGGTTAAACTGAACCTCCGACTTTTAGTGGGTTGCCTCTCAGTTGGATCTTTAAATCGCTTAATCAACCTAGTCTAATTTTTGTCTATGATTTGGAGTAAACTTTGACTAGATTTCCCCAATAATGAGTAGGAATGAAGACTTTTGTGCTGATATTATATCTTACATACTCTTATCTATTATATCTTATCTATTTGTTTTATAAGCGTAGGTATCTTCTTATCACTTACATGGTCATTGACGGTTATATTATTATGGAAGTCTGGTGGCACCAAATTTTAGAATTGATTATTTTGCATGAAAATCGAGCCATAGACAGAACAAAACGAATATGGCAATTCTAGATTTGCAACAGTCGTCTAAATGTCTATATGCCAAATTACGAGTACCTCCTATGTGACTTGGCTAGCGTGTTCTATAAATAAATGTTCCATTTATAATTATCTTATAATTCTTATAAATTGAACCGTAGGTACCTTTAATCGTTATGTCGCCCGTTATTTGAGACGACATAGCGGCGCCGGTTGGGTAATTGTAATTAGTGAAACTCATTAAATATTGCAAATAATTAGTATTACACTTAACCACTTTATTGACGAGTATGTATTTATCAAACTATGATTGCGGTCAATATTTTTATTTTTTCTTCATTAACTATTTTCTCAATTTCAATAATAATCTTAAAAAACACTATCAAGTTTTTAAACAAAGTCATTAATATAGGGTGAAGTGAAATAAGCAGTATCTATGGTATTTATGCAACACTTAACAATGGGATTTACGTAATCACTTGCGTGGTTATTTGTTGCGTTATCTATGCCTCAATTGTTGCGAAAATTGGGCTATAAAATTGGTCTGCTAGTGTTGTAGACGCAGGTAGAGAGTTAATAAAAAAAAATGTTTATTTTGCGTAGCTATATAGCATAGAGAATCGATATGGACCTTATGTCAATGTTCTAATATTCGGTCATTCTCTATACGAACGCATTCCTACTAGGTACATATGAACAAAAGAGCGTTTATTTCTACCATTATACCTCAATGTGTCTTCTTAGCAAATTTAATTAAAAATCATCAAACTATCCTACATGTACTACTTTCACTATTATGTAGGTATATAATATATGTAGGTATTTGTTAAGTAGGTAAACATCAGAAATATTGTACTTGTATTATATATTTTAAATAACCTTAATGTAGTATACTATACTAGAGCTTCAGGCGACAATCGAACTCTACTCTGACGGTCGCAATTCATAATCATAAGTAATTGAATCACAAAACCTCTACTGCGGGCTAGTCTAAGTAACGAGAGCCAGCGGTGTTAGTAATATTTACGTCAACCTAGGCCGTCCCGGGCAGAAAATCTCATTTTCATCTCACTCGCTCGGAAAACCTCCGTTTATAGGGCGAAATCTGCGTGCAAAAGTCTATTTTATCCGCTAGCGTGCAAAAGTCATTTGAATTTCGAACACGACGATTTTGATTCTCTGTGGTGCATATAACTTTTTTATATTTAAGACTCCTTCAACGCGTGACTGATTTCATCAGTCGATAAATCTTCGAATAACCAATCAACGCACGCTAATAAAGGGCGATCTGGTCAGGCCGGCTAAAATCATACGTACATTTGAACACTTCTTTAAAAAAAAATACACGGTCTACAATATCACGTCCAGAAACCTGGTTTGTGGTTACAGATTTGTAAGTTTTTATTTTTCCTACACTTTATTTTATTTTGAATATGTTTATAAATATTAATAGTTAGTATGTATTTCAGTTTCTTTTACATATTTTGACTAGTAAATATATTAAATACAACACAAATTTTAATATTTATTTGTTATAAAAGTTGGAACATAAGAGTGTAATTTGTGAACGCAACCGAGAAAAAAAAAAATAATTAAAAAGTTGGAAGTTTTCACAATTCACGTAAACAACGTAAATTTGTTCTGTGGAGAATACATACTGTTGTCTTACTTCATAGAAATATCGAAAACAAGAAAGTTAAGCCCAATTTGGAGTATTTTATCCATTGTAAAAGCCTGCATTGAAATTTCTTATAAATATTTGGAGACGATAAGTAAATTACCTAAACTATTGGCGTTTTTAAAGAAGATAAAGCCGAAATAATCTTGTTCGGATCCCATCGTCCATTAACTTCCAAAGCAAGTGTTATGGAAAATACTTCCGAGTGGCCAACTAATCCTTCCCAGAATACCATTCTCCCACATTCATCAACGAATGTGTCAAGTAGTTTCAAATACAAATATAATATAACAGTGCTTAAGAAAAACTCAACGATAAAATATACACGACGATAATACAAATTACGGCCATATTACTTTTAATTTTTACTACCTATGTGTGCTTCTATCGTATTTATTTGGTTTGGATTTGAGTGTGTTATGTTTTCAATAGAAGGCAAAATTAAATATGATTATTTTTATGTTTTAATTGTTTTTCTTGAATCTTGCATTTTCCTCGCTGTAGTGAGGTGAAAAGTTGTGTTCCGCATGGCTGCAAAATTATTTAGCTTCTCGTGTCTTGAAAGCCTCGCTCGCTCAGCTTTCAATTTCAACACTAGCGCCAAATAACAAATTTGCAGCCTTCCATAACAAATAACTATTTCTGGCCAAGGCAAGACGTAAAACTTTAGACAAACCACGGGCGGTAATTCATAAAGCCCCAGATCGCATATGTATGGCCCATAACTTCGGTTCGGGCCACTAACACCTGCGATCTGGGACATTAACGGATTCACCGCCCTACTATTACCTCAAGTATCAATTACATTTGATGCATCGTATAAATTCTTTGTCTTATGTAAATTTGTGATGTTCATTTCATAACCCGGGTCACAGATTAATATAATAGTTCTTCGAACAGATACCCATGTCTGAATAAAAATGCAAATACCTACTGCTTTTCATGCCTACTCAATTTAACAACGGAGCGACCTTGAACGCGCGGGTCGTTGGCCGCACGTGCCGGCAAAACGAGGCTAGGGTTGACACCGCTTAGAAACGATTTTATAAAAAGTCAAGATAAATGAAAATACGATCGATTTATTTAAATTTATTAGTCAAATTTAATTATCATTAGGTACCTACTAGAAATAGGTATTCACATGCGCTGCGGCACACCATCAAAATCATTTTAATTTCCGAGTAGGTATATCGGAATATTACCTACCTATTCTATCTGAACATACCAGAAACCTGAAACAAAAACAACTCTCTGTGTAGGTTCTAACCTAAGTAACCTAAATATATCCCGATGACAGTAGGTACTTACTAAATAAAGTTTGGTAGGTGCCTATATATAATGTGTTACATATTGTATAATTACAATATTGCATTACAAGCTTCGAGTCACTAGGTACAGTAGCCGGCAAACAACTTGAGCGTGACCTTGAGTGCGCAGTAGTCGATTTACGTACAAATTTACATGCGCAGATCCGCCATTTTGGTTCAAGTTGTTTGCCGGCTACTGTACAAGTTGTGTTATAATAATCTGATCACGCGTTTCATCTTTGCGAATGCATTCCTTGCAAAAGGTCTTAAGTGTCAAGAACAACGCCGACGTTTACGCCCTTTTTAGGCCGTGCAATGATCTCTCCCGCCACACTAAACCGATTTGCTAAATCTTAGTGAGTAAATTATTGTCACTTGTTGATATAGGTAGTGGATGTTTTCTATGAATTTAAGTATATTAAGTAGGTAAGTTTATTTATTCAACATTACATGTGTCTATTATAACAGTGTATGCAATGCGTTTCTAGGTAGGTGCTTATTAAGTTCTAAGATTTTTTAGTAACATTTCATCGTCTGTCGGCAAAGAAAAAAAAAAACCGGCCAAGAGCATGTCGGGCCACGCTCAGTGTAGGGTTCCGTAGTTGCTCATCCTTCACAATAAACTGCTGTTTTAAGCCCGAGGTTTAAGTTAAGACAGATTTTAAGCTCTATAAAAAGGTCGTAAACGCCCTAGAAACTGTAATCACTTATTACCTTCTGGAAGTCAACTTACGACCTTTTAAAGAAAAAATATGAAATTTGGCGATAACTCAAAAACGGCTTGACCGATTTTGTTCAATATAGTTTTCATTGAAAGTACTTATAAGGCCGCATTAACATGAATTTTTCCATATTTTTTTGACTTGTGGTTCAAAAGTTAGAGGGGGGGGGACACAATTTTTTTTATTTTCGGAGCGAATATTTACAAAACTACTGACTTTATCAAAAAGTAATGTTTGAAAACCCCTATTATTTTCAAGAGACCTATTCAACGACACCCCACACACTAGGGTTGAAACGAAAAAAAAAAATCACCCCCACTTTAGGTGTTCGAGAGGTACCCGAAAAAAAATTTTTTTTTTAGTTTTTATTTTACCGTTTTGTCGGCGTGATACATACACATACTCATACCAAATTTCAGCTTTCTAGTACTAATGATCACGGAGCTAAGCCGCGGACGGACGGACAGACGGACAGACGGACAGACGGACAGACGGACATGGCGAAACTATAAGGGTTCCTAGTTGACTACGGAACCCTAAAAAGGATAAATATCTGTTGCTTTTATGTTTTCACACTCCGCAACAATCCAGCGCGTTGGTCTCATTCGCGACGAATCCATTTTTTTGGTGATTTTATAGCGCGACCGGCGACGTCCGGCCGTGAGCGCGTGTGGCAACCGACTGGCTAAGCGTGTCGGCCACGACAGGCGACGTGTAGGTATCGTTCTGGGTTCCCACGGTACAGTGCCCGGGTAGTGTCATTATTCCTTTATTCTGTGACCCCGGGAAGATGTTTATAAATTCCGGCTATTGTTATCACTAAACGTTATTTACTGTTAATTGCACAAATAATTAAGACGATCTATTATATTGACCACGTGGTTGGCGCAGTTTGTAATGCACCTGTCTACTGAGTCAACGATCCTGAGTTCGAATCCCGGCAAGGACAAATATTTGTTCCTGGGTCATGGATGTTATCTATATATGTATTTTTATTTACCCGAGAGCGGGGTCATACCTTGCACAGCATACCTTGCAGAGTGAGTTTTGTGTATCTAAAGAGGGAACGCGGCTAATAGTGTTTTAGGGACAAGGCCCCGGGTGGCTTCAGTTCTGGAACCATGTTTTTGGTAGTTACTTAGTTTTAACTTCTGTTTCTGTATTTTAGTTTTAATTAATTGTACATATTGTTATAAATGTTATAGGATAAATAAATATTTAATGTATTATTGTCTTGTACCCATGGTACAAGCATTGCTTACTTTGGGACTAGGTCGCCCTGAATATTTGTTTATTTATTTAATTGTATCACTACTCCTTTTCCTATTATATCAGTTTACGTTAAGTTTGTTCCGGGGTGGTAACTATGGCATTGGATACAAATGTAACTTAACGTAACCGGGTCGTACAAATCTAGGTTTCATTCTTGTCTGTTCCCTCCTCCAAAAGTTAAAAAATCTTAACGTAACTAAATTCAGTCTGACCGAGAGATGTTATTGAGAACATTCTCTATTGGACTGTATTTAATTTTGTGGAAATTTTAGGGTTGTATTTATAAACTGTACTCAAATATGATACCGAACTTAAGTGTCGTCTTAAGAATAGACAAACGGATATCTGAGAGTGGTATTAGACTTGAGTGTTAATATAGTACTACGGGTCTTGGTCTACAATAATACATAAGTAGCAGCATAAATCTCGTCACTTGCGCCGGCCGTTATCGATCGCGACCTAATTGTGACCACTGGTCATACTTAATCGAATTAACTACACAATGCAACAACGATACCAATATGATATAGCATCGTCCGGCGCGTATCAGGAGACAAAACATGGATCTCGCGTCAGTCGGACTGATGGTCAGCTTGATGCTATCTCATGCTAGCGTGTGGTGAGGAATGCCGCTTAGTCATAGTCGTACGGCTTTCTATAAGGAAGACTAACATAGTTTATTGTTTAATGGGGTAAGACTAACAGTTAGTTTTTATTGCACTGTGACACTCTTCTTCAGTCGAAAGCTGGCGAGAAACTGCACAGGATCAGGACAAGTGGCGTGTTCGCGTTTCGGAGGTTAAGTTCCTGTTTGGGTTAGTGGCAGTCTTTCCCCACCCACCACCTTATCTTAGTCCTATAACCTGACAAATCGCGATTGGACCCTGGCATAGTGCTGCTATAAAACGCTTGCAGTTAGCAATAATGTCCATATGTCATTATAAAATGTCAGTAGCGGTCAATAACCAGTTTCAAAACATTCATCATCATCATCATACCAGCCGATAGACGTCCACTGCTGGACAAAGGCCTCCCCCAAAGCTCTCCACAACGATCGATCGTGCGCCGCCCTCATCCAATTTCTCCCCGCGATCTTAACCAGGTCGTCGGTCCACCTTGTTGGAGGCCTTCCAACGCTGCGTCTTCCGGTCCGCGGTCGCCACTCAAGAACCTTTCTGCCCCAACGGCCATCGATTCTACGAGCAATATGCCCTGCCCACTGCCACTTAAGTTTGGCGACTGTCTGAGCTATATCTACAACCTTGGTTCTCTTGCGTATCTCGTCATTTAGAATTCAATCCCGCAAGGAAATTCCGAGCATAGCTCGCTCCATTGCCTTTTGAGTAACTGTGAGCCTTCTTATGAGGCCCATTGTAAGCGACCACGTTTCAGTGCCGTATGTCATCATTCAAAACATTAATAATCGATTAATCGCAGTACTAGTCAATCCTTCTATCTTCTTTAGAAATATATATTGAATCATATTGAAAATAACCTTTCTAGCATGGATGTGGATATTTATGATTTTATTATGGGACACTTATTTAAAATGTGTGGAATAATCAGCTGTGTTTTCTCTTTATTATCAGTGTCATTGAATGACTTTCAATGTCAGTTACCAATGATTGTACGATATTTCCTACTCAGTAAAATTAATTGCTATTATTGCAAGCTTATTGTGTCCGACTGCTGGGCAAAGGCCTCCCCGCTCTTCCTCCATTGATCTTTATTTTTAGCTAAATCTACCGAATTCTAGAATGAAAATAGTCCCACTAAGTACTTGCAACACGGCGATGGTTCAAAAGACACAGACACAGACAGACACAGTTCCACTTCGGGTTATATATGATCGAAGGAACAAATTACACTTCCTGTGGCGCGTGGCGGTAGGTAATTTACTTAGACAAAAAAGCAGGTCAAGTGCGAGTTGGACTGTACAAACTATGAAAGCACTGCATACTTATTGCTCTAACGAACTGATAAATTTCAGCTTGATACCGCCTAAAAGGCCACACGGACAGACAAACAGACAGACGGACAATAAAGTGATCCTATAAGGGTTTTTGCCGTTTGATGTAGGGAACCCTAAAACATAGATCATAGCTGGCGTTCTTGGGGTATTTCAACAAATCCATATTTTGATCATGCTACCCCATATAATAACTTAATAATGATAACCAACTCCAACTTCTAACAAAACAAAAAACACATAGAAATCATTTGAGTCCAATATTGGAAGTACACAGAAAGTACTTATAGTTTTTCTGCAAAGTGATTTGTATTTTAGTGCTCGAGCGACCACCGTCCGCAGTTGTATTGACAGAAGAGAAAATTTCCATGTTTAGACAGACCGCATACCTACAATGCTTAGATGCCTGTATTTTGATCCACTTACATCATTTTCTAGTTATATATATAGACTTATCTAATACAGGTAATGGGTGATTCTTGAAAGGGTCATTGTATTACCTACGCCGTCCAGAAGGAAAAAGTACCCGCACAATTTAACCGACCATAATAAAATATCAAACACATAAAACTTCTCTTATTATAACTACATTATAGTGAATATTTAATTCAAGAACCGGAAGGCTTACAAAATGACTCATTGTTTTGGACATCGCACGATATATTTTGTTCAGTTTCGAGAACAGGTATTTGAACAACTGATCAAAAATCCACAGAATATTATTGAGTACTTAACTCGTAGTAAGTAAATATGCCGCCGGATACCATTTTATGATGTAAGTAATTTGATACGCATATTTAAATGTTTTTACCGTTATATGTAGTTATGGAAAGTATTTATGAGTTTTTCAATTTATGTAGGTTATACTTTAAATAATTATGTAAGAATATATAGCAAATTAGAATTTTGTCCCTAAGCAAACTAAGAGCTGCCTTTATAGGGCAAATGAGAATGTCAATGGCTATTTTAAGTCATTGTATACTACATACCTATTATGATTTTATTTAATTTTACAAAAACATAGTTTTGGCTGTAACAAATTAGTTCTTATCATGAAATTAAGGTTATGTTTCTCGTCGATCAGTCGCATCCATCCATTGCTCCGTTGTTGTTGTAAGGACGGACTAAACTATCTAACCTACTAACGTATTTTGTATTTATCCTACGAAGAAGAATATAAGATGACACGAATATACTTGACTTCTGGCTGCTCTAATTGCGGCGGTCAGGCGTAATGTTTGTGACCCGCACCTTAACTAAGGTTAAATAATTGATGCCCATTCTCGCCCCAGCTCGTAGTGATGTGAAACTGACTGAGCATGCGCTAACATAACGCGTTACAATACACATCAAAATAAATAAGTACGACTGGATGTCGCTGGACTGGATACATACACAGGAGAGATCTTTGGACGGACTTTGGTGATTCCGACGACTTTCGGGTGAGATCATGAAAGAAACGAAGTACCTAAGTATCTTTAAAAACCTGCCAAGTGAGAGTCAGACTCGCGCACGAAGGGTTCCGTACCATCAAATACAAACCTCGGAGCCGGCCAAGCGCGAGTCAGTCTCGCACTTGGCCGGCTCCGAGGGTTCCGTACAAACACTTATCCCATCCTGGCCGGGTTTTGCACCTAGTATGCATGGCGCCGCATGCAAATGAGGTTCAAAGTTAACGCAACTGATCACGTTTGTTGTATGTGAGCCCCCTTAAATATTTATTTTATCCGTTTTAGTTATTGTTGTTATAGCGGCAACAGAAATATATCATCTGTGAAAATTTCAACTGTCTAGCTATCACGGTTCATAAGATACAGCCTGGTGACAAACGGACAGACGGACAGCGGAGGCTTTTAGTAATAGGGTCCCGTTTTTACCCTTTCGGTACGGAGCTCTAAATAATTAAATAAATAAATAAATATTAAGGGACAATCATACACAAATCGACCTAGTCCCAAACTAAGCAAGGCTTGTACTATGGGTACTAGACGACGATATACATAATATATAAATACATATATAGATAACATCCATGACCCAAGAACAAATATTTTGCACAAATATTTGGCCCGGCCGGGATTCGAACCCGGGACCGCCGACTCAGTAGACAGGTGTCTACCAACCGAGCCAAACGCGTCGTCAAAAGAAAAGGAAGTAGATGTAAAGTGCGTTAAAGTTCCGCATGACGTCACGTCGTGCCATGCTACTCTTTTTAGCAAGGTAAGGTTTAGCGAGAGAGTTGAGGCTAGCTTTAGGGACGCACTTACTGATCTCAAGCTCCATATGAGCCCATCACTAAGGAACGTGAGTGTGTATGAAAATTGAATTAGCGCAAGTGGGGTCGAGCGTGGGCGCGTGCGCCGGTCACGTCAGGATCTCGCGCTTACGCAGTGCACCCGGTCCGAACCGGAGACAATCTATATAATATAAACAGTATAAAATAATTTGTATCTTTTGTTTTCAGGCATTACAATCACAAGCAAAAATACCTATAATTTAACCATACATAAGTTTATTAATACAATTATTAAACAAAAATTATCATTAAATGTTGGGTGTTATTTAAACAGTCACGGAAGCGCTGGAAAATTAACACCCTTTCATCAGAAATCCTTTTGGAAGGTCGACAGCTGGGTAGTTAAAATGACACAATCTTACGGGATCGGTATAGTCACAAATTAAACCCTAGTATGCATGTATTGGTATATGACGATATATGTACATCAGTATATAGATAAATATTTCATAGCTATTGGATATTCAGAAAGCATACAAGAACCTGAAACATTAATAATTATAACGCGTGTTTCCGATTAACGGGCCAACAATGATCATGTTTATCCCGCAAATCCTACAATAAATAAATGGCCAAGTATCTGTCACATTTTGACAGCTTAGTACGCCTGCTATATTCGTATTTCTGTATTTTTCAGTAACTTTGAATTGGTAGTTATTTTTTTATTTTGTACACCTACTTTTACTAGGTACTGTTAAAATTTGCTAGTTATATTATATAGCGTAATAATATAACTTATAGATTTTATCCTCGCGGCGCGCGCGCATCATCCCACACACTGTAGATCATCGTGACAAGTGTAGGGACATTACTAATTTCCTCTCCTTTGTGTTTGGAAACAGAGGAAGACGTACTTACGGTTAAATTGGTATTGTGGCAATGTTTAAGACTTGTAGTTGACGTTTCGTTGCGCTTTGAGTTTTATACGTTGTGTTTATATGGTTCCTTACGTGGGTTTTGTTAAAGACGGGAACCCTTATAAAATTATTTTTCACTTCTCATGCCCTTAACCTATTAACCGCCAAGCGGTCTAGCAATTTAACGTGCCACTGACGCCAGAGTAAAAAAAAAAAGATGTGCCCCAAAATCAACAGGGATTGAAAAATACTTGTAGCGGTTAGAATTACAAAGTTTTTGATCATTGAAATTTGGACGGCTGTGGCCGACCGTGGCGTCAGAGGCACGATTTTTTGTTGACGGCCACAGCCGACTGTGGCGGTCAAAAGGTTAAGGCGACTCCTAATCCCAACGTCCTTGAGGATCTGGGCGGAGCCTAACGTTATTCCCCCCGCCGACCGTGCGCCCCCGGAACATTACTTCGTTCATAATCTCGTTGAGTGGCGTCCAAGCAGCTTCATACACTCGCATAGTCCGAGCGAGAGTTGAAGATCAACAAACCTTATAATATTTAAAGGCATTGAAAAATCTCGAAGTAAAATAAATCATTTAAACAATGATATAATTATTGCGGATTACTAAATATCTATTTACCCACTACAGTAGAATATTAAAAATAAAATGCGTTAAAGCTATTTTCCAAAAAAATAAGTAAAATTGGCTATTTGGAAGTCTCGCATCGAAAAATACTTTTTAGTTTCTTTTGTATGTGTAGGTACCTACCAAAAATAGTTAAAATGCCGACAAGATTCTTGATTATACGTGTAAAATCATGCAGAAATAAAAACTATCTTTTTTTAATAAATAAATCATATCGTGACCCAGCGGATGAACCGATATTTTAACATAGTTAGTGGAGGTACAGCTTTATCCCCCGGGTCATGCTGCTCTAATGAAAAGATAAACTATAAATAATAGAGCGACAAACTCAACTTTACCGTTGGAAAACGGATTTACGTCCTTTACCTACTTATAAACAGTGATAGATTTTTATGACTACATTAGTAATGTTCTCAGATTTTCCCCTATACTTGTTGATATTGACGATATTTTACTAGACGATTTTTTTGGCTAATTTCAATGTTCAAGGTCAATAGATACCCTATAAATGTTAATATACTTGAGTGTCAAAATATGCCGATGCTGGAAAGGAGAACTTATCTAAGCGACATTTTTGGGGATATTGAGTTATACACACTGTTGGGATCGGCAGATTTTTCTGCATCGAATGGGTTGGGTCTCGTATAGATCTGTCTGACGACTTTTGTGTCGCTTATCCCGTCGGTGATTTAGAGAATCTCTACTTTTTTTTCTACTAAACGACTTGATTTTTGAGGTTTTTTAGCAAAATGGAGATTACATAAAAAGTTTTTTGCATAATAATGATATATATCTTATAAATAGTACAAATATATGTGTATTATTACTTACTTAGTTTATGTACTTATTATAGTTTTATTAAGTATAATATAGATATCTTGGTTGTACGCAGTGTAGTTTGCCTATTTTCTTCGTATACCCATTCCTTCAATTGCTCAAAGGTTAACTGGAAGAGATCCCTAATAGGGATAAGTTCGCCTTTGTACATATTTCATTTGTTATCAATGTATTTATAACCAGTTGTTGTGTACAATAAAGCGTTTACATACATATACATACATAATGAGCCTTAGAGTTTTTTTACTTATTTGTCAAAACAGATCAAACAACTTGGATAATTTTCTTTATTGCAACTAACCTTGCACTTGTTGGTTAACTGTTTTTACTTGATCGTAATTTACCTGTCTTTATGATAAAATTAACATAAAGGTAAATTATGAAAGAAAAATTGAATGTGATCCACTGCAATGTTAGCAGGACTCGACCCTGCGACCCTAAGTTTCCGGCGTAGTGCTCTACCAACTGAGCTATCATATCGTTACGTCAATCACACTAAATCTTTGATTCCATAATTCTTCGTTACTGGAGCGCCCTCTGTGTCATGTGTGTTTAAAATGCTTATGCGCATTAGCCAAAAAGTAAAAATGTGGTATTTCCACATTATTAAACAGAATCGATATAAGATTCTATAAAAAAAATAACATAGATTAAATTACCTGATTGTCTTATCTTAACTATTGGCGTTTACCCAAATTTACCTGCTTTGATACAATGAAACCATTGTCGCTTATCCTTTTTTACCTGATATGATTTTGATCGACTACTGTCGCTTATCTTGAATTGCTTGAATGACAATTGAGTCGTATTTGTCACATAGAATGTACTAAAAAACAAATATTTTCGTTAAATTGGTAGTTAGACAACTTTACCGGTTCTGTTTTATAAAATATCACACATTTAGTAGTAATTCTATATATTTATAAAGGCCGTTAGGCCCATCTGCGGTGTAAATCTGTGTCTGTGGCGCTAAGGCATTACTTTTGACTCGCTTGATGGACCCAAACGCCATCTCACTCAAACAGTGTCTTACGAGACGTCACTTATACCACACAGAGTTGTAGGTAGTTTTGTTATTCTTGTTAGGATAGGATATTATCTCATTGCTATTGTAAAACTTGAAATTTCACGTAGTTCGTGATTTAAAATTCCTTAATGAGTACCGAGTGACTGCAGTCTTGAGAACTCTTGTGCTGTTCTCATTAGTCGTAGCTATCGTTTGCTACCATACATTGGTCTAGAACTACTGGAAATCTTTCAGCAGATCACACATAAAAATTGATAAAATTGAAAATTCACGTGATATCTGATGAATAAATCAGTTTTTTTTTTGTATTTGCGTAGTTGGACCATAAGTTTTTGTCTTAGAGAACTTTAAATGTCACTTCATTAATTTTAATGTCTGAAAATAAATATTTTCCTCTAATTAAAACATTAATCGTGAGGTTTTATTGTACGATAAATAGCTTTTCATGTCTGAAATATTTCCTACAAAGGCGATTAGATAATTTTTCTTGATTTATTTCATGCTGATTTATGCACATTTATATATTTACCTGACTATAAAATGAGCATGCACATATATATTGTTAACTTTGTTGATTGTTGTGTAATAGATTATACTATTTTACCTGAATAATTTGGGAGGCCATTTACCTCCCAAACCTAGACCTTCACAAAAAAATAAAAGATAAGATAACAACTTGCCAAAGGGCTATGGAAAGAAGCATCTTAGGCATAAGAAAGATCAATAAAGTAAGAAGCCAAGAAATCAGAAAAAATCCCAAATTGACAGATGCTTTACATCATGCATTAAAGCTAAAATGGAATTGGGCTGGCCATGTAGCAAGATATACAGACCAGAGATGGACTATTAAGAGTACAAAATGGATCGGACCATACGGAAAAAGGAATGTTGGACGACCACAAAAACGATGGACGGACGATATAAGGGCGGTTGTGGGAAGGAACTGGATGAGAACAGCACAAGATCGAGAAAAATGGAAGCAATTGGAGGAGGCTTATACCCTATCAAGGGATTCCTGTAAATAAATCAATGTCACTAGGATTTAAGAAAAATGTGTTGTAAATATGGTTTATGGGAAATAAAAGGTTTTATTATTATTATTATTATTATTACCTGAATAATTTCTCGGGAAATGTGTCGTTTAGATAATTGTACCTAATTCTATTTTGACGGCCATTTTGCGTAAGCGACGCTAAATCCTAAAATATTCCATTAATAGACAAAATAACAAAAGCAACATGTAAAAAACATGATATTGTTTATATAAAATGAGCATCGTATGCACATAGATATTGTTTACTGTGTTGATTGTTGTGTAAAATGTAGATTATACTATTTTACCTGACTAATATCTCGGGAAACGTGTCGTTTAGATAATTTTACCTAATTCTATTTTGACAGCCATTTTGCGTAAGCGATGCTAAATTTTAAATTATTCCATTAATAGACAAAATAACAAAAACGACATGTAGAGAACATGATGTTGTTTATAATTATAAATGCTTCATTTAAAAAGTAGGTCCACAGAATATTTAATAACTTATATGCTTTATTAGACCGAATTTTCATTTTACTAACTTTTAAACAATACGATTAAAGATCAATGAATTGTCAATGTTCTTGCGAAAGAGCCGTGTAAATATCATTTGTAGTTTAGAAGCCTTAGGGAATTGAAAATTGAAAACGACCCTATTTCAACATTATTTTTTCCATAGTACTTATTGCTTTTAAAAAAAAATCCAACTATAATTTTTTAGAAGAAATAGTCAAAAATAACATATATTTTTTTCAGATTTTTCCGTTGGCTAGATTACGAGCCTTAGGACTTTAAAAATCACCATTCCACGTACGGAGTCGCCTTAACCAGTCGCGTTAAGCTTTGGCAAAATGGTATATATATCGCCACTTCGGATATATCACAGTTATATGAAATTAGGCCCTGTTAGAATCTTGATAGCTGTCAAAATACAAATACAAATACAAGTAGGTAGGTACTCTTTATTGCACACCTCATAAAATATACAGGAGAAATACAATGCAAGAAATTACAATTAGAGGTAAACAACTGGCGGAGTTCCAGACAACCTTTGGGTAGTGGAGAACTTGAAAAAATAAGATTTTGTTATCAGGCGGTGCAAAAATCGAAAAATAATAATAATAATATATACATAAAAACAAATAAATACATAAATATAATAAACAATAAATATATAAATACATATACATACATACATTCTGCCAACAGGTATTAATAGGACCATCTGTCATCCCAGAATTTAACTTTTTTTTTTTTTTTTAAAGTTCGTGGTTTTTTAGATCTCCTGTAAAGTTAGCTCCGTGTCTCTTGGATAATTTTCCTTTCCAGCGTAGATACGTTTTTTTGCGGCATAAAGAGCCGTATCTTTTTTTTACGTACTTAGAAGGTCTTAAAATTAATAGATACCTAAATACGAAAAAAAACAGTTGAATTTAATTCTATATGAAAATGAGAGCTTTTTGTTATGTCCCATAGCGTAGTCGTGTGAAAAAACGAACTACACTCTCTTAAAATACACTTCAAACGCACGAAGACAGATCGAACCTCCGCGGGATCCGGTACTATAACAATTTTCCGTAACTAGATGGATCGCGAGAGCAAGTGACACAGCCTTCCCCTTCGACGGTTAGATTTACACTGAGCTCGCAGCCCGGGCACGGCCGCGCTCGCGGAAATTCAGTTTTTTTGATGCTTTATTAGACCGAATTTTCATTTTACTAACTTTTAAACAATACGATTAAAGATCAATGAATTGTCAATGTTCTTGCGAAAGAGCCGTGTAAATATCGGGTGCGCCAAAGTTCACATAATTTTTCAACCCCGATTATTGGAACTCCGAAAATGTTACTCATACAATTTTTCATCATAATAGTCACTATTTATACTTAGTCACTATTACTACCGATCATAACTCCGAACCATTTAAAATCATAATGTCAATTATCATAAATATCTCTATTACTACTTTTTGTTTTCATACATTTATTCATCATAACTGTTTTTGATTCTATTTTTCACTGTCATACATTTTTTAAGCAGACTAGTTTGTACTCATAAACTCCACAATCCTATATTTTATAAGCAGATTGTGACAAAATGGAACGTGGCTCAAAAACCGAAAACTGTAGGTTAGGTTAGGTTTGTATTATGACCACGTATAGCGGAGCGAGCGGAGCGAGCGGAGCGTCAAAATGCTTGCCTGCTTGCTTGCATGAACACTTGTAAATAATCTACTATTACATCAAATTTTTATAAGCAAATGCAGAGCCAGGATGGATTCGGGAAGAAACTTTATTTACTAAGTAAGTGTATAATGCCGTTAGGAAGAGCTGCGCCAAAATTGAACGTGGTTCCAAAACCGAAAACTGTAGGTTAGGTTAGGTTTGTATTGTAACCACGTATAGCGGAGCGAGCGAAGCGAGCGGAGCGTCAAAATGCGTGCATGCTTGCTTGCATGTACACTTAACTCGCTATAACTCAAAACAAGTATTATGAATAAAAACATATGGAGAAAAACTGTATCGATGTTTAAATGTTATGATTGACAAGTTTATTGTAATTTATGATTCTGAATGAAAGAAATATGAAAATCAGCATTATGAGTACACACATAATCTTAGTGACGACATTATGAATTACGATGTTCTGAAAACTGTCTATTATGAACTTGGTTGGTAGTAGTACAAATTTATGAGGGACAAATGTATGAAGTTAAAAATTCGGAAGAGTGATGATTCTGACTACAAATCGGTAGTAGAAGAAACATTCGGAGGATCAATTTTATGTGAGCCAATATGGACCCGTAAATATCATTTGTAGTTTAGAAGCCTTAGGGAATTGAAAATTGAAAACGACCCTATTTCAACATTATTTTTTCCATAGTAATTATTGCTTTAAAAAAAAATCCAACTATAATTTTTTAGAAGAAATAGTCAAAAATAACATATATTTTTTTCAGATTTTTCCGTTGGCTAGATTACGAGCCTTAGGACTTTAAAAATCACCATTCCACGTACGGAGTCGCCTTAACACGTTCGCTGCGATAGGAGGTCTAAAGACCTCCTGCCAGTACTTTCGGGCTGTGCGGGTAAAAATATTGTGGTTTCGCTCTGGTGCGGAGCTCGTAGCTTATAGAATTGTATAGGTAGAAAAGAGTCCAATATATGGTTCGATTCCTACCATAACGTGGTTTTTTTTTGCACTTTAAAACACGCAGGAGGTCTTAAGGCCTCTCATGGCACTGAGAGTGAAAAGTGTGCGTCCAGTGCGGATAGGGGGTCTAAAGACCTCGTATAGGTAGTACGGGCTTATCGGCCCCCTCCCGCACCTGTTTGTGTCTATGATAGTTGAACTAAGGCCCAGTGATGTGCACGCGTCTATGAGCAATGCAACGTAAATGTATTTCGTTTGCTAGTGAGTCAAAGTATGTACATACTAAGCAATAAGCGTCAATTTTGTTCAGTACATCAATACCCAAGAAGGTTAGTGAGTAATATTAACAGTAAGTATCGAATGTGTACATAGCTGAATCATGGGTCAATTAAATGTTACTACCGCGTTTGTAACAAACCACTGTGTCTTAAATGTTTCTATTTCAGTCATATGCAATTTCCTTACATTATATGATAAAGTTGTATGATTCGATATATTGCCTATATCGATAAATTTCCTTTTTATTAGCAACATCACTAGAAGTCAATACAAATGTACCTCAAATTCAGTGCTGTAAGAGGTCTAAAAGCCTCCTAATTATTTTTTTTTCATTATTCCATATTCTAACATCAGAACTTCGGGCGAAGCCAAAACAAGACAGAATAGTCCTTTAGCTACAGCATTATATACGTATCAAATAAAAAAAATTGAATTTCATGAAGATAAATGCATTTTAAAAGTCTGTTCCTTGGTATGGTCTTAAGACCCCTAACCGCACCTGTGAAATGGTACAGTTAAGGCGTAAAGACCTCTTACAGCACTAGTTGAAAGTTAGCAATATTTTGAGCCGCAGTGAACGTGTTAAAAAGTTACTTTAGTCTCTGCATATCGGGACTAAGGCTCCTTATTAATCTCTAGGGACTAAAATATATTTTTTTATTTACTATGGAAACCTCTAAACAGCCAATCACGATGTTTTCACGAGGTTTTTTGCCATTTTAAGTGATAGGTATACGAACTTCTTGGTGCAAGAAAATAACCTCAAAATGACAACTGCTCAAAAATAAAAAAAATAAAAGATTTTATTTCATGGAACACTATTAATTATTACGAATATGAATGTATTTAATAATATTATATGAATTAATTTTAACATGCATGGTCTATAAGTCCATAATTCTTAAATAGAATAATTTTCAAGTTTGAATCTGTTGGCTAAATATTTAAAGCATTTAAGTCGTCACTTTACAAAAAAAAAAACGCGGAACTTATTTTTCTATTACATTTTTCAATGAGTAGATGTCCATTCGCTGGATGTGGGTCGCTTCTATCCGGCCCATGTAGAAGTCAATTGAGGAGGCCTGTGTCCAGCAGTGGACGTCCTTTGGCTGAAATGATGATGATGATGATGAGATGTCCATTACTCGTATTTAAGCTTGAATTGTAATCACCAATTAGACCAATTGATTGTAGGTATCACTTTATAAATTACGGACAAAATATGTAAATAATTGTACAAATTGCCCTTTTATTTTTATTCTTTTTTGAGGTTAGATGAACGATTGTACTACGTAATTGTAAAAAAAATTGTTATAATAAATATTGTAATTTTGTATTGAACGTCGTTTATTTTCCTCGAATTCAAAGTGAAAAGTAGAGTGTTTAACGCCAGACTAAACAACCATAATTACACTCGAACTATTAGCCACCCTGGCTTAGCTCGGGTGGCTAAAACCTCTTCTGTCATTATGGCTTGTTTCAGCCCCTTGTTGAACAGTCTACTATTGTTATCTGTTTGTCCCACATATATCTTAACTATGACTTGTGGAATCATGGATATGTATAGAAGAAAGTCTCAAGAGAGAAGGCATAGATCCTACCATTGGAACCTGGATAAGCAAGATGCTCAGAGGAAGGGCTGTTACGGCGAACTTATAGACTCCCTGATTGTAAAGACTAATAAAGGAGGCTTGTAATGTACAAGCGTACTCTGACCACGGGGTTATACTGGTGCGAGGTGTGGCCCTAGATGTTGTCAGAGACATAATGAGAAGAGGAGTGGTAGAGATATTAGCATTGTGCAGGGATAGAGGACTGGACCTAAATCCCGATAAAACAAAGCTAATATTATTTACAAATAAGAGGAAAATTGAGAAAATGAAGCCTATCAGTATTCAAGGTAAAGAACTAGAACTAGTTAAAGAGCTCAAATATCTGGGAGTAACGTTAGACAGTACTCTCAGATACAAAACACACATAAAGAACAATCGGCCAAGGCCATAAGAGCGCTCTGTCAGTATAAAAGGGCGGTAGGAAGGAGGTGGGGCCTGAAACCAGCCATGATACACTGGATTTACAAGGCAGTGATATTGCCTAGAGTGTTATATGGTGCCATAGTATAGTGGCATAAGGCCAACGTTAAAGAATATCACAAAGAACTGTCAAAGGTACAGAGACTGGCATGTCTCATGATCACGGGAGCGATGAGAACAACGCCCACGGCAGCAATGGAGATTATACTGGGTCTTAAGTCACTGGACATAGAAGCGGAGAAAAGGGCCATGGAACAATGGTACAGGATGAAAGCATGTAAGGAATGGAAAGGAAGCTGTGTGGACAAGGGACTCGCACTAATTCAGAGGAAAGCATGCTCGAAGCTGGGGATGCTCACCCAAAACAATGACCTCAGAAAGAGACAAGAGATGTTCGATAAGAAATATAGAATACATATAGGAGACAGAGAAAAACTGGAAAATAGGATAATTTTATGGATGGTTGTCGAAACAGGCAGGAGCAGGTATAGTAATACCGAAGCCGGGAAAGAAGGTACACATACCTCTGGGAAAGTATGCCAGCATATTTCAGGCAGAGGTATGCGGCATAATGAGATGTGTGCAAATAATAGATAAATGTTCGCAGGAGGAAGGTTCTGTTGTCATATACACGGACAGCCAGGCTGCGCTAAAAGCGTTAGGTAAGCAAACGGTAAGCTCGTCCTTGGTAAAGGAATGCAGAGAAGCCCTAAACAAACTCGGAGAACACACCAAAATCACGATAGCATGGGTACCTGGACATCAGGGTGTGACAGGGAATGAAAGGCCGGATGAGATGCCGAGGTTAGGAGGTTAGGAAAAGGAACTTATAGGACCTGAACCTGCACTACCCATATCGAAGAAGTCACGAAAGGAGTTATAGCTAGGCTAATGGAGGAAGAGGCCAACAGACAATGGCGGGAGACAACGGACTGTCGACAATCGAAGATGATCCTAGGAGGTATAAACAGGAAAAGGACCAGGTATCTGCTGGAACTCGGTAAGAAAAATCTCAGATTATTAACAGGCATAATCACGGGACATAATAGCCTTAACAGGCACCTTAACATTATGGGTGTAGTAAGTGATCCATACTGCCCGCACTGTGGCCATGAGGAGACATGTAAGCATGTTATAGCAGAGTGCGGCATGTATGCGATGGTATGCCATAGCCTCTTTAGAAAAAATAAACTACGAGAGGAGGAGCTGAGGCACATTAACTTTAAAGATGTCCTTTCCTTCTGCAGGAGAACAAGAAGATTCGAGGAAGAAGGCTGTATGGGAGCGCTGCTGGGATAGTAACCGTTGGCTCCAATTGGGAATTGGGCTGAATGAATGCAGCCAAGCGATCGACAGCCTGCTTGTCTCCGGCCGGGCGTCCCTACACCAAATCATCAAGGTATCGATACTAAGATCTACAGTCCCTAGAAGCTGGGAAAAAATCTAGCTTCTAAGTTAACGTAAAAAAGATGCCGCCGTCTATGCTGCAAACAACGTATATTTCAAGGGAATCAAAATTTATAAGGTGTTTATCGTTGACCTAGAACTATACTATGAAATTTGGCAAGTAATACCGTCTTAAGGTCTTCGCACATTACAACAACTCAACAGCGACTCGATTCTATGCCAAATATTGAAATTTAAGCCCTATGTCATATTTACTAGGTTTAATTTCAAAAAATGTACGACGCGTCGTCCACTCGTCGTCCACTATTAATATCATTTTTTGGTCTTTTAAAAATAATAGGGGTCTCCTATTATTTTTAAAAGACCTACCTCGGGTATTTTTTTTTTCGTTGAATTATTCAACGAAGAAAAAAATACCCGAGGAACCCGAAAAAAGTTTTTTTTTGTTTTTATCTTACTGTTTTGTCAGTTTATCCCTCCGTTAGAGCAGTGCTTTCGTAGTTAGTACGGAACCCTGGATGTGCGAGTCCGACTCGCACTTGACCGGATTTTTTAACCCTTCTATAGAAAATTCCATGTTGTCTAAAGATCGTTTGACGTCCTTTCAATACCCAATACTCAATTTAATTCCAAAGCTTTGGCATGATGACAAATACATTTATGACCATCCTATAATTTTATGATATTTTAAATACAAGAGTCGCAACGATTCACTACCACGTCGACCCCCTAAGGCATTGCTTATTGATCTTACTTATACCTATCGACTAAACGAACACGACTGCATAGCCTCGAACATTACCACCTCACATTAAAGTTTCTTTTTCTGTAACAGTCTGAATTAGGATTTCGATGTTACGATTAAGTTCACCAGACTTTAGCGATACGAAGTGAAAACTAACTTTAATACTTCGTTATAAACTTGAATGTGGATTGTATGGGGTAATTGGCTTATGTGAATGGATGGAAATATAAAGTAGCACTGTTTAATGAGCGTTGCATACATCGCATTTAATTTGAAATATATTTAGTATGTTACAGCGTAATAGGGAATGGATAGGATTTATAATAATTGTTTTATTCATACATATGTTTCTTAGATAGCAGTTCCATAGTAACTAAATGAATAATGTATACTTTTAAGGGTTCCGTACCCAAAGGGTAAAAACGGGACCCTAAATATTAATGAGACTTCGCTGTCCGTCCGTCCGTCCGTCCGTCTGTCACCAGGATGTATCTCACGAACGGAGATAGCTAGCACCGTTGAAATTTTCACAGATGATGTATTGCTATTGCCGCTATAACAACAAATACTAAAAATAAAATAAAATAAATATTTAAGGGGGCTCCCATACAGCAAACTTGTTATAGATTATGGTACGGAGCCCTTCATGCGCGAGTCGGACTCGCACATGTCCAATTTTTAAATATACATATGTTTGCAGTGATATACATTCAAAATGATACATATACTTCTTAACTTAATACATAATATACGACCTCATCTCTCTTATTTTTTTAATGAGAAACTAAAGATCTGTGTTCGGGCTAACATCTATCTATCGTAATTCAAATAAATAGGTATGCCATTAAAGTAATATTATACGATTTTACTAGACTTATGTGGATTCTAAATTTCAAGTAGCGTGATTTATTGGATACTACTAAGAAGTCCTTGCTATGTTCCACTTCATAAAATTCTTCCGAAATTTCAGGAAAAATCTTAACAGACCATACCTATACATGTTAATGTTATGATTATGAGACAAGGTCATGTACTCAGTTCAAAGAGGTAGCATACATAAGTACAGTAAGTAAGTAAGTAAGTAAACGCTTTATTGTACACAAAAACAGTTAAAAATATATCTATACAGTACAGTACATAGGTACACATATTTTGAATCTGCATGACCTATCTCATTTGATAAATACCTTTCAGGAGCCTATTGTATTCACAACCTAAGTTTAAATTATCTTGAAAATAAATAAGTAAAAACCTAAAATGGGAAAACTCAAAGATAGAGTTAACTTCATTTCCAACCATAATATGTGCTAGCGATAAAAATCTGTGCAAGCGATATGGCGAGAGGCGAGACGATTTAGAGACGGTTTTAACTTCGCCAAGATATAGAGAAGCGTGGAGATTTAGGAAAGTGATAATAAATAGTTGAGTTATCTTTAAACAGTTGGGAAAATGAGATTAAAAATAAGAGTTTTGCGCCCGTATGTTGTTTTGCGTCGCTGTCCCCAGCACGGATGATTTCTGGCCGGAGTAATTTTATGCATGGATGTGTCGACGGCGTGGCATGTGGCGGCGAATATATCGCCGTTCTTATTAACTTTTTATCGTAAAAAGGTGTGAAACCCCGTTTGATATCAGATTGTGTAGCTTTTCGGACATATATAAATAGCCCCAACTTTTGCGCATTAATTAATGGATACGGCGTACTAAATATTACCGCATCGATAGGTTACCCTTGTACTTCAGACCAGTAACATACAGGTACTACCAAAATAAATCTTAAAAGATAGTAAAAAACGTAAACTAGATTGAAAATAAGGCTGCCCCGAGATTGATACCAGTTTGGTTATAGCTAAGTAACCTACTTAAGTCTTCACATTGACTTAAGAAGAGCAGAAACGCTCCCAGATCCACTCACACCCGTTCCCTTGTACAGTAAGTAGTATTGAGTCATGAATCTCCTCTTTACTCTCTAAGGCGTGCCCACACTCTGGGAACCTCTGGACCTCAAGCCACTTCACTATTGTCCACTTCATAAAATATTTTTCACCTCACTCGCTCGGAAAACCTCCGTTTATAGCGCGAAATCTGCGTGCAAAAGTCTATTTTATCCGCTAGCGTGCAAAAGTCATTTGAATTTCGAGCACGATGATTTTGATTCTCTGTGGTACATGTCATCATATCAGCCGATAGACGTCCACTGCTGGACAAAGGCCTCCCCCAAAGTTCTCCACGACGATCAATCTTGCGCCGCCATCATCCAATTTCTACCCGCGATCTTAACCAGGTCGTCGGTCCACCTTGTCGGAGGACTTCCAACGCTGCGTCTTCCGGTCCGCGGTCGCCACTCAAGAACCTTTCTGCCCCAACGGCCATCGATTCTACGAGCAATTTGCCCCGCCCACTGCCACTTAAGTTTGGCGACTGTCTGAGCTATATCTACTTGCGTTGAAGTCCCCCATGACAACGGTGTAGTGGATTTTGGAGGTATGTAGGGCTTTAGAGATATCCTCATACATAACATCCACCTCATCATCAGGGTGTCTCGATGTTGGTGCGTATACCTGTATTACCTTCAGCGAATACCGTTTGGTGATTCTGAGTATCAGGTACGCTACCTTTGTGGACACACTCTCGATCTTGACAACGTTGTTCACGATGGACCTGTGGACGATAAACCCGACACCACCTTGGGACTGCTCGTCGCCCTCCCGGAAATAAGCAGGTTACCGGATTTCAAGATTATTGAGTCCTCTCCCTCTCTTCGGACTTCGGATAATCCGACGATATGCCACCGCAACCTGCTTAATTCTTCCACGAGTGCAGTGATCTTTTCGTCAGTACGCAGTGTGCGCGTATTGAATGTTGCCAGGGCCAGAGGTCGTTGGTGGTGGTAGCCAGATCTTTGCCGGAGATTCTTAGCACCCCTGACCCCGCCAGTACCCTGACCGCTACCGTCGCCGGGGCACCGGGGGTCGCCAGAACTCGGGGCCGTGGCTTTATTTTGTATTACCATTTTGGGGGGTTTTGCCATAATCGCCACGGTTGGCATGCGGGTTGGCGATCGTAGTAATATCCACCGTACTAAAACAAGGATGCTGCTGCCCATCCTACGGTGGTCTTGGGCGTAGTTTTAGGACATACCCGGGTCCGTGGTCCATTTAAATTATTATATTTAAAACTCCTACAACGCGTGACTGATTTCATCAGTCGATAAATCTTCGATTAACCAATCAGCGCACGCTAATAAAGGGCGATCTGGTCAGGTCGGCTAAAATTATCTGTACGTTTGGATACGTCTTTATTAAAAAAATACACCTACAATATCACGTTCAGAAACCTGATTTGTGGTTACATATTATACATATTGAAATTTTGCCGAAACTATTGTCGTAAAGAATCTCGCTCGGATCCACACCGTCCATCAACTTCCAAAGCAAGTGCTACCGTGCTGTATACTTCCGAGTCGCCAAATAATTCTTCCGCAGACTGCCATCCTCCCACATTCACTACTAATGTGTCAAGTAGTTCACAGTTTACAAATACAAATCTAACAGTGCTTAAGAAAAACTCAACGATAAATATACACGACGATATTACAAATTACGGCAATATTACTTTTAATTTTTAACATGCACAAGATGCAACATGCAAGATTTTCCTCGCTGTAGTGAGGTGAGAAGTTGTGTGTTCCACACGGCTGCAAAATTATTTGGCTTCTCGAATCTTATTTTTCTTCACGAATTCAATCAATTCGCTTCGCTCATGGTTCAATCTTAGATTCCTACGCTCGCTCAGCTTTCAATTTCAACACTCGCGCCAAATAACAACTTTGCAGCCTTGCATAACAAATAACATAACTATTGTTAGCCTTGCATAACAAATAACATAACCATTGTTTAAACAATGAATACAAAGATCAAAGCTTAAAGAAAAATTGAAAAAGGAGCTACCTGGTGGAAGGGACCGGGAATCGAACCCGGTACCTCTGGATTACCGGTCCAGCGCGTTAGCCACTTCGCTACCCTCGCTCCACGTAGACCTGACGAATTTTTCCTTATGCTTTGTGTGTCGATCTTTGCATTGTTTATTTGAAAGGTTTTTACACCTTAGCGACCTCTATGTGAATACGTTAATATTCACATCTTACCACACCACTTTACAGCGGTGAACGAGCAAGCGAGAGAGGGCGCTGTTTGTTTTATAATTTTATGAAACATGTAATGTCTCATTTTTTTTTAATGTGGGTACACCACAAACCTACAAAGATCAAAGCTTACAGAAAAATTGAAAAAGGAGCTACCCTTCCACCAGGTAGATCCTTTTTCAATTTTTCTTTAAGCTTTGATCTTTGTATTCATGGTTTAAATTAAATTGTGGTGTAACCACATTAAAAAAAAATGAGACATTACATGTTTCATAAAATTATAACTATTGTTTATGCAAGGCTGCAAAGTTGTTATTTGGCTTTCCAACTTTAATTAGTATTTATTTTTTCTCGGGTGCGTTAAGAAATAACACTCTTATGTTCCAACTTTTATAACAAATAAATATTAAAATTTGTTTTGTATTTAATATATTTACTAGTCAAAATATGTAAATGAAACTGAAATACTTACTATTAATATATATAAACATATTCAACATAAAATAAAGTTTAGAACAAATAAAAACTTAAAAATCTGTAACCACAAAGCAGGTTTCTGGACGTGATATTGTAGATATCTATTTCAACAAATGTTATATGCGATAGGACTGACGATACCGTAAAATCAAAGGTAAGGACACATTACCCTGACTAACGATGACCAAGATGAAAACTAGTTCCATAAAGTAATTACATATAATCCCCAGGAAATATCTTTATACTCATCAGATTGCTAGGTAATGACAAAATACTGATAGTGAGTGTCATAATGACGGACACATTCAGCCAATGATTCAAGATAATACAATGTTCTGTGATCGAAATGTTATAAGAGTCAGATTCATTTATTTAATGTTGGAAATAACTGTATACATTTGCATTAAATATTCAAAAATATAAGTATTCACATCATGATCGTCAAAATAAAAATATAATGATAAAACTAACTATAACAATGTCAATCAAGCACAAGAAATGATAACCATAATAATAATAATCAATATAATTTCCCAATAAGGATCGTCATCACAACTTGTCATTAAACTAAAACAAAGCAAACAATAGAAAATAATAATCAGATGACAATACAGTCTCCTAATAAGTAATAATAAATAAAATCATCGTCGCAATACAAAATAAAATAAAATAGGCACACAACAAATATACAAATAATAATTAGAAGTTTAGTTACATGTACTCACTCACGGAGTACAGAGGGTTTTCCAACAGAATGTCTCTCAGTCGACGCCGAAATATTTCGTAAGATGGCTCATTTCGTAGGTTTTCAGGTAAATGCTCATAGTAAGTTGGGCCAATGACCCGTGGGTTTTTGCCTGAAAGCGCCATGCGACGAGGCACGGTTCTGAGTCGCCCGGTAGTGCGGAGGTGTTTACCTGCAACATGGACGCGCGCGAACTGAGAGATATTAGTTCTTACAAATAGAAGTAAGTCGAAAAGATATTGTGAGTAGTGCGTCATTATGCGTTGCGATATAAAGAGTTTTTTACAGGGGTGCCTAGGTGTAGCTCCGACAAGAGTGCGAATAGCTCGTTTTTGCATTATTAGAACCCTTTTTGCGTCAGTGGAGTTACCCCAAATAAGTGTTCCATATCACACGAGGGAGTGGAAATGAGCAGAGTATACTTGTTTTAACGCGTCTCCCGAGATTAGTGGTGCTAATTTTCGAAGCGAAAAGACAGCACTACTCAACCTACCACAAAGATTGTCGACATGGCACTTCCAGTTCAGGTTTGAGTCAAGCGTGAAACCAAGGAACTTACTCTCATCGCACAATGGCATTGGACAGGTGGCCATGCACGGAGGCACTTGAACCTTTCGACCAGAAAAGAGCATTGTATTTGATTTGCTAACATAAATAATCATAATAGCGACGAGGGATCGGTTACTTGTTTTCACCGATGAGCTTCGGTATCGTACACTTAGGTTACAATTCTACTCGTAAGTGCTGGTCAAATTCCTGTTTTACTAAGAATAATAAAATTGGACTACTACAGCTGGAGAAAGTAGAGGCATTGTATAAATGACCCAGTTTGTGATGACAACTTTTTATAAACAAATATAAAAGTATATTTATGAAACAAGCTTTTATTGCAGACTAGCTATACTTTGTTGCACAAACGTCAATTGATTGTACCTATAGATGAATTAAACAAGCGACCAGATAGCGTCATGTTATTACAGTTCCCACAAACACCTTTCTCGATACCATCATCATTTTCATGTTGCATTGTCATTCGAGTTCAATCAGAAACCTATGGACACAAGAAGACAATAAACATACGTATATAGATAAAAACATACTCAAATACAAATATGACCCAGGCACAAATATTCGAGTTAATCATACAAATATGCATTTGCCCTTCTTCCGCCGGGATTCGGGACTTTAAAAACAGAAAAATACTGAGACGCCTGGATAAATATGCATTCACGCTCATCACGCCAATATGTACCTATGCCAAACTTTATGAGCAGTTACTACAACCAGCTCATAATGAAGAAATACTTATTTTCTATTGAATTGATTGAATTTGAAAAATATAACTTAAATCCATGTAAATCTGCTTGATTTGGGTTGCACTAAATTTTTGAGACCCAACCAAGGCGCTCGAACGCTTTTAATGTAATGGACGATCAAATGATCATTTTCTGGTAGTATTGTTTTCCGCTAGCTTAATACCATTTAAATCCCATGGGAAACTTCCTCTGTCTGTAAATTATTGATTGCCGATCGCCGAGCGTGGGAGCCGGCATTCGGCGAAGCGATTACGAGGAAAGCGCGCTTCTACTTGAATATAGAGCATAAAATAGTAGAAACAAGAAAAGGTTACCGTAATGGATAAGTTATCATTAAGTGATGTGGTTTAGACAGATTAGTATTCACATTGGTATAAGTTTAGTGTCTATGAAGTAAATAATGAAGCAAATAAATAAAGACTATATGGGTGATAATGACGGCTGTTATATGACTAAATTTAAGTATAATATATGTATACCCTAGCTTCACGCTACTCGCGATGTTGACCGAAGTTGGGCGAGGCGAAGTTGGCCGAAGTATGGGTTTCCGCAGCGAATTTTTATAGACCTTCTCAAAGACAACAATTTTGCAATAACGGTTCAAAAAATAAGGTAACATTAGCATAAGTCCGTAGTAGTTGAATAATGCAATGTATAACTTACTTCCCGCCTTTTCACGTATTCGATTCGGTCTACCACCCGCAGGCCGTCAAATTCCCATATAACTGTGTAAAGACACTTGAGTAACAATTCTAAAAGGCATCTTAACTAAGCAGCATAATTCTCAATATTGCCTTAAAAATTGGCAAATCAATTGTCGGGGCCACTCGTCTGCTCAACAGGTCGTCGGTACCGGCGGGGGTCGGGACCAATCTCCAGAACACTTCACACTGCGCGGGTACTCTTGCAAGTGGTTCTCATATTTGTGGAATCGTTACATGATTTCTCAAGAATATTAAAAATAATATAGTTGCAAATATTTTAATTTGTAGATCCATTGTTGCTTTGAATTGGTCTCCAGTCACTTTGCAGGGCAGCGAAATTGTTATTCCCGTGAGAAACTGCCAATTAAATAAGAAAATACTTTTGGTGATTAATCAATAATTCGATCTGTGATGATGATTAACTAAATGTGTTTAATATATAATTTTTATGTAATTTCATCAACTTAAAAATTAACACACAAGGTCAGATTGACCGATCGAAAATAAAGAATCCCACAAAAACAAAAAACTGTTAAATTAACAGTAACATGAGTAGTAATTATAGCTAATTAGAGCCTTGCATAGTTGAGTAGCTAATGAAGTAAACTGTGACCACAACATTTCAATAGGTTTTTTCCTCCGATCGCTGTCAGCTGGCTATTTTCTCAAGCCCCAGCCATTACTGTGACAGAAGGATAACATCACATTGAACGTAACACATTGACTTGTTCGACAACAATTTAATGGCATCACACATTAAATTAGGTTTAAAAGAATAAACTAAATATATTCCGTGTATCTAATAAGTCATTACTACGCATAGATTAGATCGTTCAAAAGCTTATAAATAAACGTTTAAGCATTGGCTCATCACTCTGATAAGGCTTGATTTTATTCCACATTTAGTTTACAACTATGGCTACATTCTAACTTAGAAGAAATAGAACTATTTTTTCTAAGTTTTATTCCACATTTAGTTAAGCATAATGGGGACTTTTGGACCGAATATGGCCCTGAGAGGGGATTTAATAGATTAAGTTTTCCTTGACGAGGCGTGTTTACAACTATGGCTAGTTCTACTTCTTCTAAGTTAGAATGTAAGGCGATTGTTACTTACAGCAATTATAAGACATCGTATGTAGAGGAAACAAGTATCGTTTTGTTTCTGAAGTTTCCTAGCAGCATTGTATAGCACACAAAAGTAAATTATCACTTTACAACCCCTATTCCCCTTGTTTCCATAATATAATAATCCACTCGAATATGCAAGCGATTAAACGGAGCCAACCGCTTATTACCGCCGCGGTATCGGCCAATGCTTCCGTAATTTGACGGGGACACAAAACTGTTATTTGGACTTGTGGGGACTTCGCCCATTAATAACTTAGTGGCTGTTCAGGTTTTTTTATGGGTTTGGGTAAATATGGCTTCGGGTAAATATAATTTAGTTCCACGTTGTTACGATCATATCAAACCTATACTGCTTTCTAGTTCACTTTATCTTCTTGACTGTTCAGACCGATAGCAAAATCGAACATATAGTCAGGTGATCAAAACAGTCCGTTAAATATATTAAAATATATTTATAACTAGCTGTGCCCCGCGGTGTTACCCGCTCATCCCACGGGAACACTAAATTTATTCGGGATGAAAAGTATCCTATGTCCTTTCACGGGTCTCAAACTATCTCCGTACCAAATTTCATTTAAGCGTGTCGGTTCAGCGGTTTAAGCGTGAAGAGGTAACAGACAGACAGACACACTTTCGCATTTATAATTTTTGTATGGATTTACGATACTTATTGTCTTTTGTCTATTCTTGGTGGATGACAAAATATGGACCCTAAAAAAACAAGCACAAGCAATAGCATAGCTGAAGTTATACACAACATCCTAAAAACCGATGCTGATCTTCAAATGGCTGAACGGATAATCTTAACTTGTAAGACCACTTCTGCAACTTAATAAACCTACTTGTAATCAATAGCAGAGCAACACTGATCTTAATATTAAATTAAGTACTTATAACAAGATTACACATCTATATCAATATCACCAGTTAGCAAAACTCTCAAAGAACTCTTCGCTAACTTAATACCGATTAACTTATTGGTCTCGTCAGTATTATGTGAAGACTCGGTAGCAATTACAAAGCTATAAGTGGCGCAAGCAGCGACAGGGCGTGAGGTGAAGGAACCGTTACAGGGCCTATGGGCGGTGAAATATGCAGCAGCGCGGGAAGTGGCACCTGGCTGATCGCGGCCGCACAGGGACACCGTCGAAACACAGAGATATAAAAATAGTACATTACTGCAGAGGCCGGGAAAGAAGAGCTTGCCGGGTGAGTAGGTATAGACGGCCGACCGTAGCGAGGCCGGATAGTGATGCGAAGCCCGCAAGCCCTTTTCGCGGCTAACGCATGTATAGTGCTTTTCTCAAATATATTCAACGAAATAAAAAACACACACTCCTCAAAAAAATATGATTCAGCTGCTTAGCCTGTTCATGAACACATACGCCACATTAAAAAAAATATACTTCCAGGCCAAGTCCCTCAAATTTTGTATCGAATTCCTTTACAGTTCTCTCGAGTTGTTCCGCCCGAAACGTGATACTTCGAAGTCTGTTATAATCTTATAATGCGCGTTATGACAACATTTCATTGCATGTTTGAGAAAAAAAAACGAATCCCCTGAGGAATTAATACGACCAATACGACCTTCAAACCTCCAAGAAAAGAGTGAATACTCCCGTAAGGCCTGCGCGTACTTGTAACTCCTCTGGTGTTGCAGGTTTCCATAGGCGACGGTAATCGCTTCCATCAGGTGATTCGTCTGCTCGTTTGCCAACTACATCATAAAATAAGTATATAGCCAAAGTGACCAGAGCAAGAAAATACAGAATAGAATAGAAATTGGTATGTAAACCGCTCATCAATGACTCCGTCAAATGGTTTCACGACGGACAGGCACGACCTTCGGTTGTAAAGAACATGAAAAAAAAAGAAGTCAAAGTAATCGGAAAAATTGGCTACAAAGAACTATATTAATATACCATTCGGATGTAGATGAAAAGAAGAAGGTATGAAAAAAAAATGACAGGTATCCTTTAGCTTTCCTGTTCTGTTGAAAAATATTATGGTGTATGTATGTTGTAATGTAGATATTTATTACGGAACGGCGGCTATCTCATGTAGTATTCACGATATAATGACCGCTCGCGACGTTGCTCGCGTCCCCGACTAGACATAACACTCAGTTTAGGTATTTCGTGACGATGGACACGGTACTTCCATTGTATACAATAGTCGGAATAAATAGAGCTAGTTCGGTTTCGCAAAGGTCGATCAATTGTCCTATGAAATTGAAATGAAATCAGGAGTCAACCTTTATAATAATAATTTAAAAAATACCTATACATTCGGTACAGTTTTACAAGTATTTTATAGAAATTTTACAAAGAGATTTAGACACATATATGAATCTAAGGCACACTAAGTAACAAATAAGTCGTATAATTAATAGGTACCTAGCATCCGCACCTATGAAAGAAGGTAAACATATATCGCCGGTCCCTAGTAAAAAAGTCGGATCTGCAAAATGACTACTTTCCAGGAGAGGCAGTTAAAGTTTATAAAGACGTTTTTATGTATAAAATTGTCAATTTAAGTCCTATTGTTACGAAATTTGGCCAAAGTTATTATTATTAAGTACTTTTAGAGTATGTGTAAACAAAACTATAAATTATTTATTAGAAATGCCAGAAATAAGACATGCTACCTTTTTACCTGGAAAATTGTCATCCGATATCCTGTCGTAACTGCCACATACGACTTTTTTGCATGATATGGTTCGCAGTAATTAGTCGGATGTGGCACTAATGACTTTTATAATCGGATATTGCATTATTATTTATGTCGCAAGTGTCACTTACTACAATTATATTTGGATTGTACACAGTGTTTTGTGGTGAGATACGACATTTTAGTGGTATAAAAATCCGCAGTTTTACCTAGTATAATAAAATTTATAAATATTGTTTTTTAATTATGTTAGTTTGCTATCAAAAAAAATATTAACATATTTTTTGTCTTTTAATGTTCATTTTAAGATACACTTATTGGGAGACGACTGAAGTCTTTGAGCATTTTTCCAAGATCTTTGAGAGCCTCAGCAATGACTAGTCATTTACTACGACGATATCATCAGAAGAGAGAAGGTGGCTGACGTCTTTGCTTTTGATATTGATACTAGTCCGTCCAAAACCAAAAATTTGAATTAATCTTTCTATGCAGCTGTCAATTTTTTGGAGATATTAGTACTACTTGAGAGACCGCAGCACCGTCTAACTAAGTCGTAGTCGAATCGAGAGCCTTCTCATAGTACAAAGAAATGGAAGTACATATACATATACATATGGACGTGGTTTACGGTACCCAGGGTTCTAGGGTTAGCGGTAAACAGTGTTGGGGGGCTGAAAGTCATCAAACCTGCGTGCGAGACGGTTCGTGATAAGAGTGTCGACTACACAGGTTATAGTCATGATTCATAAGCGAGATGGGTCTGTAATTTATAAGAAGGGTCATATAAACCTCCCTGAAGATGAGCAGTATACATGCCACACTTTTCGGCCATGCTCCTATCGTTTTGCCCTCGATTATAACATGATTTAATAAATTCTACAGGGTTTTCTTTACCATTTTACCATGCTGCTTTCAGAATCTTAGACATCGCTTCAGCATCATCCGCTGCATTTTTAAGTTATTTGATAGCCATACCAACCTCGTATAGGTTGCTATCTAGGATTTATTCAAATTAGTGTCGGGTTAACCTGACCTTTGGAACTGTTTGTAAGACATCTCAACCTCGCCTAGAAACACGTTGCAATTGGACTGGTGAAAATCACGAATTCAAGACTGAGATCTATTGTTGAACCTTTGGTAATGAGTGGCATCGTCAGGGGAATGCAGAAACATACTTATCGCCTCTTTTAATTTATGAGTTCGAAGGCACCATTAAGGATATTTCTGGTTCTTTCGAAAGATTAGTTCCACTCTCACCGTGGGGTAAAGAGCTTAGATTCCTACTGACTTAGATAAACTGACCAAAAGTAAGAGAACTATCAAGCGGTGAGGGCGACCATCAATTGAGATCAATAGAGAAAAGTGACAAGGGATATGAAATCTAGTGAGCAGGATTCTCAGGAATATGTGATCGACTAAAGAAGAAGTCATGAGCCGTTACTTATTATTTAACTGTATATTTAACACACATTCTGAAATGTTCTCGGCATTGCCACGAGTAATCGTTATCTCATTATGTTCTTATTCTGGTTATTTTCCTTCAGAAGAACCAGAAGTTAGACGGATTTATTTTTTTATCAGGTGCTTGGTTGAAGTTGCCACATTCACCATAAACATCTCCCAATTATTATTTATCGTTCGAAACCATAAATAAGTTTACTAAATACCCAATTTCATTCAAACTGTTGATTGCAATATTCAAACAATAAGACAAAATTTAAAGCATCCAAAGATATTGTGATAGTTACGTCATACACTGCAATTTATTTTCCGTGAAAAAATGTCGGATATGTTACATGCGACCAAAGTTGGAATATATTTTCCGGCAAAAAACATCGGATGTGTGACATACGACCTAAGATACAATTTATATTCCGTAATAAAATGTCGTAAGTGGTACATACGACATAAGGTAGGTACCCTTAAAATTCCGAATAGTAATGTCGGAAGTGCCACATAGTACACAAAACTTTTCAGCTAACCCGGTTAACATAGTCGGAAGTACCACATCTGACAATATTAAATGGACACTGTGTAAGGTACGACATTTTTGACATTGATTATTCGTGAAAATAATGAAATTTTGAAAAATCTGTAAATGTACGATTAAAGATTAATGTATTTAATAAGCATTAACGCAATAAAACGAAAATGGCAATTTTGTAGATCTGACTTTTTTACTAGGGACCGGCGATATACAGTTTAGACAATTCTTAATCATTATCATCAGTGTAGTCGCGATGCTGCTTAAATCATCTGTTATATGTAGATGGCAGGGCCTATTTATTATTATGTACAAGAGGGCATCGTGGCATCTTTTCTTACGATGTTCACTTCGCTCACATCGTAAGCCATACTTATACAACGTTGCATAGAATACTTTTTACGAATCGATATTTAAAACATAAAATGCAAATAAACAACAAAGAAAATAATTACATATTCCCGCTCAGAAAAAACAAAATAGTTAATCCAGTTAATGAAGGAGTTTGACCTTACAAACGGTCCGGTAGTTTTGAATTTTTGATATGTTGTCTAGGATGTAATAGTCAGTGTTTGAAATGCAAAATGCACAATTCCCTCCCCTCCGTGCCCGCCGCCATATTGAAAAAACCGGCACTTTCTTCATATTTTTGCTCATATCTTCCTTTAGGAGCATTTTAGCTAGAAGAAAGTTTAGACAATGTTATAGAGAGTTAAATGTACTATATTCCCCATTTTATATTTTTCCGAAAATGTATGTAAAAATGGTCATGCATATAAACAATTATATTTCCTACATGTTTTAATTTGTGCTAGACTAGTCCGTAACTGAATGGCAGCGTTCAAAACAATATTTTTTTTGTCAAATTTCCGGAAAATTCGACTTTTCCAGTTTTTTAAATGTGCATATCTCCGTAACTAACCGTCCTTGAAACAAAATTTGAAATGTAAGTTATAGTACATTTAATTCTCTACAACATTGCCCAAGCTCTATTTTAGCTAAAATGCTCCTAAACGAAGATATAATCCAGAAGTTTGTCTCTGAGTTGGAAATTGCGTTTTTTTTACGTTTTTTTAAATGTGCATATCTCCGTAACTATCTGTCCTAGAAACAAAATATAAAATGGAGAATATAGTAAATTTAACTCTCTATAACATTGTGTAAGCTTTATTCTAGCTAAAATGCTCCTAAAGGAAGATATGAATATGAGCAAAAATATGAAGAAAGTGCCGGTTTTTTCAATATGGCGGCGGGCGCGGAAGGGGGGGAATTGTGCATTTTGCATTTTAAACACTGACTAACCATCCTAGACAACATATCAAAAATTCAAAACTACCGGACCGTTTGTAAGGTCACTCATAGTACTTTAGTCTCTATTCACCGAACTAAGTCTCTGATAAACTTTTTTTATTGGCGTATATCTGTCAAAAAAATATGAATATATATATAATATATATACCTACAGGTATACGTTATACTATACATCCATGCACAGAAGATAAAACTTTTTTTTAAGTACAATAAGTTTTTTTTTAAATTGCAAATAGTGTGAATGCAGCTGTTTATTAAGTTGGGAACACGAAGTATTTCATTTATCACTAGTTCGGAACACGTTAAATATAGACTACTTAACTTAAATTTTGTAATCTGTAGTACTAAGGAATGCTTTTTTGATGACATTATAACATCGTTTAGCAGTGTTTTTTTGGGCAGTAGAGTTTAGACGTTTACATACTTTCATAATTTATGTCTTTTTACTAGAGTTAGTAACTATATAGGTAAATGACAGAAAAAAGTACTGGAGTAGAAAAAATATTTATCCGATTCCATAATAATTATAGTAAACAGTTTCACAATAGGTATTATGAATAGAATAGAATATCTTTATTGCTAAGAAGTTTTATCTCGATTGATTATTTGTTTTGATAAATAAAACATCTTATTCTTACACTTGCCCAAATATTTGATTTTTCAGACAAGAATTAACGATGTTAAATTTAGAATCAACTTTATTGACTAGGTATTTACATATTCAGTAAAAGATAAAAATGTATTAAGTATACTTTCTGACCAGGTGGAGAAACACTTTGTGAACGTGATGAAGTCCTGATTTAATAATAGGTAAGTGGAGAAACATCACCATGAAAACTATTATAAACTATCCAATTCGATATTAAATCTAAAATAAAAAAAACCTCGTCCAAGAATGTTAAGCCACAAAACACGAACGCACCACAACAGTGTGACTGGCAGCTCATGATCGCACCCGTTCGGACTCCTCAGTAGCGCATGCGCGTCAACTGTCAAAATCAACTGACAGTTACACACTTCAAACAATAATCGCCCTTAAAGTACGAACACACCCTAGAAACATGACTGAAAATTGTGTGAAGCAATTATTTTACTGGGAGATAATACCAGGATTTTGTACAAACGATATTAGTCCTTAGTATGTGATGCTAGTATGGTCTGCTGAATGAAAATGGTGTGAATGTGAAATGTGAAGTGAGCGAGCTGTTGGCTGTTAGTGTTGCTTTGGTGAGCCGAAGCGGTAGATTAATAGGGTAACAGTGTTTTAATAAAAATTGCGTACTCTATGGTTTTATTTTTTTAATATCTAATCATAATCTTTTATCGGTCCTATAGCGTGAGTGTACTAGTAAATATATGACAATCTTTGTCACCATAGTCAAATAGCGAAATAATGCTGTTTAGAACACAAGGCTCAAGTTACAGAAACTATGATATTTGTATATGTCCGTCCGTATAGATCTTAATATCGTCAAGCACCTAGCGCTAGCGTTGTTAAATCTTGAAACTATGGTTAACTGTGTAAAATTATCCAAGAATTTCATTTGTTTTTACCAGTAAATGTCCCACTGTTGTCCACTATCGCATGGTCGCCGCAGGTCAAGTGTCAGACGCGGCGCGGCCGCAGCGGTAATAGAGATCTCGTATCGCGGGCAATTTCACGCCACCTGGACTTGATGGACACACGCCTTTTTGCTTTATTATCGCTCGTGACGTGGACAGTACAGGTAGTATTTATATTTATTTGAGCTCGGTGTCCATCTGGTTATGTACAGTTGCGTTCATCGGAGCAAAGATTACAAGTACTTTAGAATATTGTATCTGTTTTGTCCGAGTGAGCCGTTCTTACGAATACGACGATCTCGTAAATTGGATATTTTAGTATACATAATAAACCGTAAGTTATTACCTAAAATCGGAAGACGCAGCACGCAGCACGATGATCGCTGTGAGTAGAGTTGGATCGGTGGTCATTGAAATCGTTGGGGGGACCTTTTCTCGGCAGTGTCAACCGGCTGTGATGATGATGAAAGCAATGTCTACACTACAAGGCATGTAGAAGTACCTGTCAATTTAGTTTTTTGATTAGCACGTCCAAAACCAGTCTCATAGTGATTCAATTTGGTAATTGCTACCGTGCCAGTTCAAACATCAGAACAAGGACCGTGACATTAAAATGTATGCATTATTTGTTGAGTCACACAATAAATATATTCCCGTCCTTGGCGAAACCTTCCTGTTAAGGTTTGTACTTTTTATCGTCGTATACTGTGCTCAGGTGCTTGCAAAGAATCCTTCCCCAATTATATTACATCCCATCTAACAACTTCATTTGAAAATATTTGAGTCGCATCAACTTTCGCCAATTATTGGGGTAACAACAATAAATCACAATTAGGGACTAGTCCCAATAAGATAATATCTAGGAGCTCACAAAATGGCCTTTTAGGGTGTAATATGACACTTTATATATTTGTAAAGACGGTAGCTTATAGATAAGTATCTAAAAACATATTATTTTTCACTCAACTACTTGCTTTGTGTTTGCTGATCGATATCTCTTTTGTGTAAGGTTAGCCGTTTTTAATTTAAAAGGGCGTAATAATCCTAGACATTTTAAGGTATTTATGACCTTTTCGGATGATACTAGTGTTTATGTCGTGTGAAAGGTACTTATCTGAATGTTTTTAATCGATTAAGTTGTGCATATAAGCTTATTATGATGCAATCTCAATATAATCGGGCTTATTGTTCGACTTTATTTGTAATGTGCTCATGTGAAGACACCTCTTCGAGTTCGTTTGTTGATGAAGTTTTAAAGCATAGATAATAAGCAAATTTGTAGGTACAAGCTACAGCCTACCTACGTGGTCGCCATTCAAATGGATAGGTAGTGTTATTTACCTCGAAGTAAGAATTATTATGATTATGGGACTACTTCCTGCCGATGTTCACGATGAATGTTACACGCGTATTGCTTTTTTATTAACATTTGGCGTTTTTCAATAGTACTTCACCTGTGAAGTGGTAATTCAAAAATGTTGTGAATCTGAGAACCCATTATCTGAGTACCTAGGTATTTATCCTTTTGTCTTTAATTTTACAGTCAATTCGACCTATTTATCTACTGAGATTAAAAAAAAAACAAGTTATGAAGGACATATAAACTAGCTGGATTAGATTTATTATAATAATTTTCTTTGTAATAATAATAACTAGAATTGATATACTTGTAAAACCTAGAAAACTATTTTGATTCGAGTTTAGCGACCGAACACTTTATTTTATAAGTACCCTATATGTATGAACCACTTCATAACACACACACATAAATAAAAAAAAAAACATTTTTAAAGCAAGTTTGGGAGTGTCAAAAAAGAAGTTAATCCAAACAAAAACAACCTCAACCATTGTTAAAACCACATCATTCCGCCATTGTTATAAAACCTTAAAGAATCTCACGAAAATCTACTCCAATTTGCACCGGACACAACCGCAAGGAAGTAAAATGACACTTCCACCAAAATCCTATTCTTCCCCAAAGCATTGTCACTCTTGTTATTCTAGATATTGTTTCCCAAACACGAAACTCCTGGTCACCCCAATTGATAACATCTATAAAAGGAAATATGATCTGCTTATTATAACGATATTTGCTATTTTTCGGCTTTCGTCCTTTGTTGGTCGAGATCGCCGATAGCGTCGGCCTTTGTTCGGCTAATGCGGATAGAGTTACGGCGAGGTCTGTTTTTCCTACCAAGTGATATGTAACTGTCATTTTATTGTGAATGTGTCCGATAGTAAAAAAATTGGGCAAGTGCGAGTCCGACTCGCGCATGAAGGGTTCCGTACCTATATATATATATAGGTAATCTATAACAAGTTTGTTGTATGGGAGCCCCACTTAAATTTTTATTTTATTTTATTTTTAGTATTTGTTGTTATAGCGGCAATAGAAATACATTATCTGTGAAAATTTCAACTGTCTAGCTATCACCGTTCTTGAGATACAGCCTGGTGACAGACGGACGGACGGACGGACAGCGAAGTCTCAGTAATAGGGTCCCGTTTTTACCCTTTGGGTACGGAACCCAAAAAAAAAATGAATTATTATTTCCATGTTCCGTGAAAGTCTATAACTAGCCTTATAGTTGTTTTGTCTCCTTCCTTGTAGTATACCTCCGATCTAATGGTTGCTGCATTTATTATGTGATGGATGTATGATAAAACGCTTCCTGAGAAGAAATAAAATTAATCAATATTGAGGAATAATCATACACAAATCAAACCTAGTCCCAAACTAAACAATACGGTACTATGAGTACTAGACGACGATATGACATAATATATAAATAAGTACTTATAACATCCATGACCCAGTAACAAACATTCGAGTTCATCACACAAATATTTGCCCTTGCCGGGATTTGAATCCACGGCCTCGGAAACTGATGCGTCAACTGAATCACCGAAGTATGTGAGTGCGATAGATTTGTGTCGCGATAAATGCGCTTCGCTTCATAAGGCCCCCTGATAATATAATATCGACAACGCCCTTTTAGCAATCTTATGCGAGAGAAACCTGCTCATTTTGATAATATTCAGAACCTGTCTCGCTCTCACCCTATAAATTTAAATACAGCAGAAGTACAGAATATTATGTTTTCTCGAAAAGGAAATTTTACAAAAATACTTGTAGTTCGATTTAGGTGTCGCGTCCCCGTCCTCGAGCCAACACGAGCGCCTTGCCTGACCAGGTTATCTTTTTTCAATTAATTAAGTGCCTCAGCAAAAGGTAAAGGTATGGTATGATTTTGTGCTAGTTACCTATAGGGTGTTATTTCAAACTACTGATTTACTCGTATATCAGGCAGCTGTTTCGATGTGACGAATTAAGATCAACACAGACTGAAATAATGTTGGTCTACCTTAACGCAACTTAGAAAAAAACGTAGATAAATATTAGGAATCAAAAATGATAATGATCTGCTGACTCAGTATTATTGAGCTACTGATAACACTAACACCTTATTTATCGACTTATTTGTACGTGATACACACGGGCTATTTGTCGGTTAATGATAACAACTTCCAAAAACGTGTGATAAAACGTGTAAGACGCAATAATAATGTACTGTATATGGTTTTTTCGTACCTTTTTCCAAATGGTTTCATTTACCAACGGAGCTCTACTGCTAAGCCTCTGTTATCTATCTATCTATCACAGGATTCACAGGGTTCGAACTGTTGAACCGTAATTAGTAGAATAAAAACATAAAATGTTCACAGAATGTAAATTTTACTAGAGCTGATATAGAATGACACGGAACCACAATCAAGTTTTATGGAACCCCACGACCGACTCACACTTGGCCAATTTTTAGGGTTCCGTAGTCAACTAGGAACCCTTATAGTTTCGCCATGTCCGTCTGTCCGTCTGTCCGTCCGCGGCTTAGCTCCGTGATCATTAGCACTAGAAAGCTGAAATTTGGTATGAGTATGTGTATGTATCACGCCGACAAAACGGTAAAATAAAAACTAAAAAAATATGTTTTTTTCGGGTACCTCTCGTACACCTAAGGTGGGGGTGAATTTTTTTTTTCGTTCCAACCCTAGTGTGTGGGATGTCGTTAAATAGGTCTGTTAAAAATAATAGGGGTCTTTAAACATTACTTTTTGATAAAGTCAGTAGTTATGTAAATATTCGCTACGAAAATAAAAAAAATAGTGTCCCTCCCCTCTAACTTATCAACCACGGGTCAAAAAATATGGAAAAATTCGTGGAAATGAGGCCTTATTAGTACTTTCAATGAAAACTATACTGAACAAAATCGGTCCATCAATTTTTGAGTTATCGCAAAATTTCATAATTTTCTTTAAAAGGACGTAAGTTGACTTCCAGAAGGTAATAAGTAATTACAGTTACTTTGGCGTTTACGACTTTTTCCCGTCTTTCCGTCTTTGACCGTCTCTTGTGAAAGTTGTGAAGGATGAGCAAATACGGAACCCTACACTGAGCGTGGCCCGACATGCTCTTGGCCGGTTTTTTTTGTTTATAATATGCCAGTGCCACGTAAATGACTTCGCGGTGGCAGTTTACTGTAAATATCGCCGACTAAGTTTTATGGTCCCGTTTCATACTTGCATTTATATAATTATATAGGTACTATAGCTATGTATTTCGGAAACGATATGTTAATTTGCGCAATGTTGTCTTTAATACGTTTTTATCTAATCGAAATTGTTACTAATTATCCGATAAATAAACGAAATAATATTTACCTTTAAATATTGTTACAATGATAAAGCTATATAAGATAATTAATATTGATTTATACCTTAGTATTGGTTTTGCGGCGGATATTACTGAAAAAATGATTATTTATTTGCGTGTTTAGGGTTCCGCACGCTATCACACCTAGGTCCTGTGCCTGTTTTTGGAACCGTTATAGGTAGAGATTTGCAACTTTCTGATAATGTGTATTACTATGACCGCTATGATAGTCTATACAAATAGTGTTATTTAGCTCTTACACTCCTCTCCGGACGATCAATAAAGACACGCCAGGGTTGTCAGTTTCCACTTCCATGAAAGTACATGAAGAGGAAGACGAGGGCGAAGATCCTGACCGATTCTTTAGAGACTTCGGGTCCGTGGAGTCGTCAGATTACAACAGCTCGCCTCAAGCAGCCCCAATTAGAATAATATATTGGCTATCTTATTTATTAATGTACCTAATTACAAATGGGCAAATCAAGATTTTGTATAATTAAACTTTTTTGTGCGCTTTGTTTCATCTCGTCATATATACCTACTGCAGATGACTGTACGAATACCAACCTACGAGCCATTTTCCGCTGTATCTAGTTTTGACGTACTTATAGGTATTAGTAGGTGTATATGTATACACAACTGTCGGTACATCAGTAGCAAATCACAGGGAGCGTCAGCAAAGAAAGCCGAACAATGCATCGCCGTGTCACGCTCATTATACACGCCCCAATTACGTAGCGTCGGCAGAACAAACAGGCTTTTGAACGGCCGCCTTTTGTTGACGGTACAATTATAGAGCTGTAATAAGTATGTAAGGTAGAAGTTTTTTTGTTTGATTCAGCGTTATAATACGTGTGAGGTTAGTATTAAGAAAGTTTAGATAAAAAATAATTACTTATATTAATAATATAATAAAAATGTATTTTATTTGGTTTAGGTACCTATCACAAAAATAAACTTGAATTTGTTACTTTTTTCCACCTGCTTAAACCAATAATTGTTTAGCACTCAGACCGATAAGCCAAAACAGGTGTACTTTAATATCTGACTGGAATACATATCTATCTATTACGATACTAACAAATGTGACTTTTTCAGTTCCTCTGCCCAACTGTTTTACTCTGCAAGACTGTTACGTTCAACATACATTTGAATTGGTAAGGGGAAAAACTGGCTAAGTATTTTTTATTACATTGTGACCACAAAATTTCTTAGTTCATCATAGATATGACTATCTTAAACAGGGGTAAAACTCGGGGTCCCGAATTTTTTCTATATTTTTACTCAAGCCATACAGCCATAAAGGGGTTTTCTGACAACTTCAATCTTCCGTACTGTAAATTTTAGCAAAAGTGACTTAACAAAACTGTACGCTGATTTGAAGTTGACGTCATAGTGCAATAATGTACAATACATTATTAGTTAGACATTAAGCGTATTGGAATATCGTATCGATTAATACCTAGGATAACTCGGGGCACGTTCTAGGGATAGGATATCGATAAAAAAGATGTCGATATAAGGGTGGTTCTACTCAAGAGGGACGAAAATGAAGTGATTTGCGGCACACCATTTTTTTAGCATCTAAGGTCAGAAAAGTAGCTTAACGCCTAGCGGAGGTCGTTCTTTTACTGATCACAAACGGGCCAGTCAAAAAATAAAATATACCAAATTTATGATTATGACTATTTAAACAATATATGGGCCCTGGAGACTGAGAACAGGATACTGAGATTATTGTAAGTTTTTAGCCAATAACGACGTCAATGCAACATTTAATATTGAAATCATGCAGTTCTGTACTCTAATGCAACGAATTTGTGACCTATGAATGCAAAAACAGTGTATAGAAAACAATGGATTTTAAATAAACACGGGCTAGGATACTGTTAAGCTGACTGGCCGTAGCACAACTTCACTTACACAACTCGCCGTAGCGACTAAGCCAACCGCGAACCGAGACAAACGCGATCATTTATATGCTAACTTCACTTCGATCTTTCACTCAGACCGAACAGCAACGCGCTAGACGTGGTAAGTAAAACTGATTTCAACGTGTTTTGATGTAGCAGGAGACTGAGGTAAAAAACGAGGGACAAAATATAATGCACTCTTTTTTAATAAGTTTCGCATTTAAGTTAAAATTAGACAAACACATTGAAACTACATATATTATACTCAAAATGCAGTTATGATGCAGCCATTAAGCTTTCATTTCGTCCGAAAGACATGCCTGGAGACTGAGAATTTGGCACTTTAAAGTACAATTTTTGAGACATATATATTTAGGGCTTAGCTAATTTTCAGTGTCATACTAGAAACCATTTAGTTGTACAGTTTCAATTGTAAATCAAAATAATTTACCTACAAAAACTATACAAAATAAGGTGAGCCGCGGAAAATTCCCTTGTGAGTAGAACCACCCATAATTAAATGAATATATGTGCTCAATGAACATTCTGGATTACTATAAAGAGGTTCGATGTCATCTGATCTGATATCGAGCCTCTTAAATTAAGATAATAAAATTATGAGGATGTCATTTCAATCAAAATGTCAATTTACGTATATTATGAAAATTATTTTTTCTACTCCAGTACTTTTTTCTGTCATTTATATAGTTACTAACTCTAATATAAAGACATAAATTATGAAAGTCTGTAAAAGTCTTTACTCTACTGCTCAAAAACACACTGCTAACCGATGTTATAATGTCGCCAAAAAACCATCACTTAGTACCTCAGATTACATGATGAACAGATGCATTCACACAATTTGCAAATTAAAAAAAAAAACTTTTGTACTAAGGCATTGCTGCCAACTTAAAAAAAAAGTTTTATCTTCAGTGCATGGATGTTTAGTATAGTGAACGTATACCTTTATGTATAAGTTTAATTTTTTTGACAGATGTTTAGTATGGTGATCGTATACCTTTATGTATAAGTTAATATTTTTTTGACATATGAATGTCAATAAAAAAAAAGTTTATCAGAGACAATTTTTCTTTTTAATTTTGTTGATTCCGAGCGGGAACATGTAATTATTTTCTTTGTTGTTTATTTGCATTTTATTTATGAAATGTCGAGTCGTAGAAAAAGTATTGTATGCAACGTTGTATAAGTAGGTCAAAAAACGCTCGTGGCATCTTTCTTACGATGTTCGCTGCGCTCACATCGTAACCCATGCCACTCGCGTTTTTTGCCCCCTCTTATACAACGGTTGCATAAAATACTATTAAAATCAACATGTAAATACACGTTTTCATATGTTTATTTTTTCATTTGAAAATGTGGAGAAATAAAGTAATATTTATTTATGTCGATGACATTTACATAGATGTTGACAGTAACATTTTTTTGTCGATAAAATATTTTGCTACGTCACTTTCTTATAGGTGCCCCGAGTTATACTAGGTATGTCGATTAGGTACTTACTTGTGTAGAACTGATATGAACAATCTCGAATAGTAATACATAGTTTGACGTACAAAGAGTATACTACGCCGTTGTATAATTGAAACTCATAGTCCAAATCCGTCTCTCGTAACAAATGTCAATAATCGTCGTTGATTAAGCACCTACCTATAAGTATGAGCCGTTTAACGAGGCTTAGATAAAGGCAGGAAATAATGATCATGGTGACGTGACGCCTGCCTGAAATCTCAGCAAACATCATAGACGCTCGGTAAACACATATTATGTGATTCGAGTTACGTTTTCTATGTGCTAAATGCCACTAGAAGTTGATGGGCAGACGCGCCATGGGATTAACAGGAAAGTGACGGGTGGTATTTGTCGCGCGACAAAGAGGCGGACTAGTGACAAGTGCCCATGGGTTATTATTGGTTATAGTTTAATCCAAATGCGCTATGCGCCACCAGAGAAACTTCATATTTAGCAACATCGCAACATTTTGAAATAATTGGGTTTAATAATTTTTTTTGTGTGTTACATTTTTAATACGGGTAATTTGAACATGATTAAATAAATAAATAAATAAATATTTCTGTCTTTCCAATATTTCTCTACGGAGCAGAGACGTGGACCCTAAGGTTAAAAGACCGTCGTAAAATTGATGCACTAGAAATGTGGTGCGGGAGGCGTATGCTGAAAATTCCTTGGACCGCTTTTCGCACAAACGTATCCATCTTAAGATGGATACGTGGGGTGGACAAAGAGGCGGACTAGTGACAAGTGCCCATGGGTTATTATTGGTTATAGTTTAATCCAAATGCGCTATGCGCCACCAGAGAAACTTCATATTTAGTATACATCACAACATTTTGAAATAATCGGGTTTAATAATTTTTTTTGTGTGTTACAATTTTAATACGGGTAATTTGAACATGACTAAATAAATAAATAAATAAATAAATATTTCTGTCTTTCCAATATTTCTCTATGAAGCAGAGACGTGGACCCTAAGGTTAAAAGACCGTCGTAAAATTGTTGCACTAGAAATGTGGTGCGGGAGGCGTATGCTGAAAACTCCTGGACCGCTTTTCGCACAAACGTAAAGAATCAATGAGAGGCTTCCGTCGACTGTACAATTGCGAATTTTAATTCTTTGGACATATCTCTCGAAACCAGCATTCCATGGAGCATTTAGTGGTGCAAGGACAGATTGAAGGCAAAAGGTCTAGAGGGCGGTCCCCAACCCGATGGACGGATCTGATAAAGACAGTGACAGACACCAGCATTTCAGAATGCTCTCGAAATGCTGCTAATAGAGTAAAGTGGAGACAAATTGCGAAGGCCGCCACCCGACCCGAGAGGACCGCGGACGAAGATCACCCGTGTACAAAGACATCATCATCGAGACCACGACCACTCTGACAAGAGTGAGACGACTAGAAAGAGAAATGAATATGTATCAGACAACCACAGACAAAGAGATGTGATCTTGAAACATCTTACTTTGCGTCAAAAGTACTCACGGATGCCCTTATTTAAGCTGCAGAAATAGTTTTAACTTTCTCTGTGTGTGGAAACTAACAGAGGATAATATATCATATGGTCTCTAAAAGGTTTCTTTAATTTTCATACTGAACATCAGCGACGAGGTAACAGGTAATTTGGAATTTTTACACTTTCATTGCTAAAAACTCATTAAAAAAGTAAAATTTGTATGTTAATTAATAAACTTTTTCGTTAATTAAGTACTTAATTTATAGCAATGTGTTAACAAGCGTAATATTCGCAGATTTCGCAGTCCTAATTAGGTATTGAAAATATATAATTTTACAAATATTTGAAACCGAAGCGCAGAGAAAGTAGTATTCCCAGTATCAGAAAATGGATAACGCAGGAACTTAAACTTATCAAAACTTATTAAGATATCAGCAAACACGCCCGCTCCAAAGCCGGGCGATTAAAATAACTCCCAGCAATAACACGGTGAGTTAACGAAGCAAATCACATCAAAACAAGAAACTGGACGGTGTTGGGCGAATTAAAATATTAATAACGAAGCCAGAATGCATTAGCTACCGATTCAATACCGATCTTTATGGGCTGGGGAAGGTAGACACGGCCCAAGACGACACGGCAAAGGGCTAAAGCTAATGAGCTGTTTGGTCAGCTAAAGGACTGATCCATACCATACCATAAGAATTAAAAATCGACACAATAGACACTATAGACAGTACCTAACCGTAGTCAGACATAGAATGAACACGTGAGTTCTGGAAAAGTTATTGATAATATTGATATTATAGTCGTTGATTACTTTCTTTACATTGGTAATAAATTAAAAAGTGGATTGTTCAATTCGTATGTAATCTACTATGTATTTTAGATGGAGTAGTCCACACCATACCCTTGGTGTGGGCTACTTTGTATGTGTCATAATAGACTAGATTTTATAACGACGAGCACTTATTTAGAATACTCGTATCATAAAAACTTTGTAAATTATTTGACTAACTATTTAAAAAGTTAAGCTTTACTACTAATCAGTTGCAGACAACCAGAGATAATAATAATTACGCCTTGAAAATCAAAATCGAATCTTTATGAATTTATATAGGTACATACGTGCAAAACTAACAAATTATTTAATTTATTACATTACGTACGGTCTGAAATCTGGAATTATATTATTTGGTTAGTAAACATACGGAGACAGTAGGTGTTTACAAAGTAATACACTTAATTGATTCCTTTTTTTGTAAGTTTTACTTTTTAACATTGAACGTAATTTGTGTCACATGTAATTACGTATTTATTTACACAGGCATCAAAACACCAACCGATGCTGAGAAAAATAGGCCTGATTTGAATACTAAATTTGAATCCTTTCTTTGGTTGACTGACGAACGGGTAAATTTCGGTATGTTCTCCAAGCTGCCTCATTATATAAGTAGGTACTCTAATAGTTCGTTTCTCTAACAAGGTTTTAAGAAAGTTTTATTAGTCCTGCCTAGGTACTGTGTCTTACTTAACGACACAGAAAATACTCGGACGTTTTTTGGTTTCGGAGAAAATTGAGTTTAGTGCGAAAATTTAATGCGAGAAAAAGTATTAATATATGGAAAAAAAATATATACCATTACGTATGATTATTTATGAAATAGCAGTTTGCTTGTTGAGTAAGAAATCAAATACCAGGGAATGGAAACAGACCCCACTAATGTCCATCGCCGCCGATTAAGCCGACTGTCGGAGAAACCGCATTAACATCCGAATTAATATGTATTAAAGACGATACTCTAAATAACGCGCCTCTCCACCGCGCGCGCACACTAGAGCCATTCCCAAAAGTTGTTTTACCTCATTTAGCTTTTATGGACACAAATAATTAATGTTTTTTGATACTCATCAGTTTTTGCACTTTTTTTCGTGTTCATTAATTTGGCTCACAATTCTTATATCACCGGTGATTTTAAAATTACTTTCTTTGTTTGTTGTTTTGTACGCTGGTTAAGTTAAGCGATTTAAAATTTATACAATTACTACTCGTAATATGTATTTGAAGAGAATGAGTTGATGATTAACAGAAGTCGGTAGGTACCTACACTCGCATTTAGTTTAAGCTTGCCAAAAATTATGAAATACTTACAACATCCACAAATTTCAAACCCAACAAATACTGCTGTTAGTATAATCTATCTAATTTTCCCTAAAACACGCAAACACCACGTACCTACTTACTAATAACTTCAAACAGCCCCGATTCCGACACATCGAAAAATTCCGACACATCCAATGGAGAGCGCCGCCGCCTTCTCTAGTTTCCCAGCGGCAAAATGTTTACGATACAGTTTGTTAACGAACTGTTAATACTTAAATTCGTGATTCATGCAAATCGATACGTTTGTTTCCAAATAGAAACGCCGCGAGAGCCTCCGTTGGCATCAACAAGCCATATGCTTAGGCGATTTAGCTACATTTAACTTTACTCATCTAGTTCGGTTAAATTATAATTTTGTACATAATTTGCAGTAGAAATATTTTTTTCATGTGGCTTTAGGAATAAGCAAAAGAGACATTGTATTGCATGTGTTCCAGAAATGTTAACATCTACTATTCACATTACCTTTAAAGAGAGAAGAGGAGAGGGAGAGTTATGGGAAACCCGCTATGAATCGGGTTCTATAATCGCCTCGACTCAAAGTTCTAACTAATCGCTGGCGCTTGACGCTCGCGCCAAAGTCCAGCAGCACTCGTCTATATCAGTAATAGCCGATTAAGATGCCGCCGAGAAGTGATGTTTCTTCACTCCGACGACACACTGCTCCCCGATAACGGGGCTTTACTGTTACGGTAATGGACACCATTACCAATTAAGTGGTAATGCTCCTAACTCGAACCGTAAACATGCCGACTTCACGCTTTCACTAGACCGATCTTTTGATAGCAGAGTTTTCGATTTCCTGAGAATTATATGGTGAAATCCTAATCCTACAATATATTATGTGATTGGCGTAATTGCTTTGATTTAAATGACTAAACGCATAAATAATATAAAGGTAATTATAGTAAAACTGCAGCTTCCTTATTACAAGGACAATCTGGGACGGAAACTTACTTATGTATGTTATGTAATGTACACGTCAACTGAAGGTAACCCACCTACTCACCTAAATTTTTTCCACACTGTTGTACCGAATGGAATTCTTAATTCAAATTTTCGTTATTTGGCAAATACGAATAACCCCGAGCTGGCATTAAAAAGGTAAGACACAACAGGAAACCATTATAGAAGAAACCACTAATGCCACCTTCTTTCTTTACTACGAATTTCATTTCCCTAAAAAAGGACGCATGCATGCACTTAATATCATGTGGCAAACAACAAAATCATCTACACAAATAGCAAATGAATTGCAATGTCATCCAAGTAAATAGCAACACATAACTTTTATTACTTGTGGGAAATGTAATCATTACTTTATATCCGACAATAATGAGAACAAATCGTCACTAGTAAGCCATGGTATACATTGCTTATTTTCTACGCGATTTCATAATAGGACTCTCTCCAATAGAATCATGATACTACATCCAATGTGCAAAGTTCTCATATGGACGTGGGGTGGTAAAAAGGGGGCGCGTACGGAAATATGGTGATTTATTTAATGGCATGTACACACTGGGACGTATTGAATAGTGACAATAAGGCTAAATTGAGATGTCGCATTCGCTACGCATTCTGGTTCCAAGCTGTGGGAGCGACAAAAACCATTATGCTTAAATAAAGTCATGTGCCGCAGCAATGTTAACTTTGCTTACTTTGAGTCGAACTCTACCCCCTATCACTAGTGCTATAAAGACTAAAATGATTTTAGTTGACTCCAAAGATAAAGTTGGTATAGTTTTCATAAATCAATATTTTTTCTCTATAGTTGCCGATGTCAATTTCTATACCTGGATGTGGTAACGGATTAATAGTGTCGTATTATATATTTTTTGCTTTATTGTGCAATAAATTATAATCAAATGTGGTACAGTTTTATTTATAATGGCCTGATGAAGGTTGGTAGCAAAAAGAACTTATTGTAAAAAAACAGTTGACACATTTTTTTTAGGGTAAATATGACAATAAAATATCTGTCATCATCATCAAACAAACAACGTGGTTTCGTGCTTTTTTCCAAAGCATATAATGTTATATAAAATGACTAAAACACCAGATCCCAGACCAAAATGTCTGCTCAGTCTTATAGTATACAAATATAAATATTGGAGGACAATCTTATACAAATCGATCTAGCCCCAAATTAAGCAAGGTTTGTACTTGTCGACGATATATTTAAGGATACATCATCATCATATATTTACAGTTATTAACCTCCGTTTTGTCTTTTACTTCTTTCTATGATGAAGCATTTATTTTTTCTTTTATTTTTGTTACATACAAACTAAAATACATAGATAGCATCCATGACTTAACTAACAAATATTCCAGTTCATCACACAAATATTTGCCCTTGCCGGGATTCGAACCCAGGACCGCCAGCTCAGTAGGCGTCGAGTGTATGTTACAAAAACCAGAATCAATTTCGCTCAAAGCAACGTCATGCTGTCTTTTACAATGGATAGAGCTAGAATGAGTATAGCTCGGTTACTGACTTTTTACTGAACATTTGCTGGAGTATGCAATACTTACACATTTGCCCTGCTTTTAATAAGAATAATAAACGTACAACTGCCATTACATATATCGAGGCGAATGAGGGGATCATCTGATCACGATCACTTTTATTGGCACCGCGTTAGTGCATGTTCAGATACTTGTGACATTTGTAGTATTTTATGCCATACGTGCCTAAATAGGCATGCAATGAATTGAATTATAATGCTGACTTGTAATTTAAAACGATAATGCAAATAAGTAAGTCAATATAGACAGTGACGTTGACTGTAAATAAGGCGCCAAAACATTGCGCCAGGTTGCTTCACAAAAAATCGTATTTTCCAGTCTCACCAAACATAATAAACTTTACCACGCTATTGACTCACGTTCACGTGTTACGTAGGCAATGGGTGAGATTACCATTATCTTGATAAGAATATGGGCCAGAAACTCGAGATCGCGAACTTTGGGCAGACAGTCGATATCTTGCATCTCACTCATCAAATGAAGTACAGGGTCGTTCTCAAAATATTTGCACCGCTGCGCTAATTTTGCATTTTTTTTTCAACTTGCGATTTTTTATTTTATTTTTTATAGGATCGCTAGAAATATATTCTAATAATCGATATAATGTGGAGGGAAGTAGTTAAATTGAATATTTTAGAAGATACAGGTGTTTGAAATTTTAGGCCGACAGGTGAAAGACATCGAGGTCAGGTAAACGACATTTTTTACCAAGTTATCGACAATGGGTGCAGGTTGGCGACAAATACGTTCCAATTTAACTGAAATTGTTTGCAGGTTAACGACTATGGTTGCAGGTAAGTGACATTTCAAATAAAAACTACATTGAACTTTCTACAAGTACTTTTTGTTTGTACCTATTTTTTTTAATTTTTTTTTCCTTATGTTAGTAATTTGCATAAAAAAACAAGCATTCATTCTCATCTCATAAGAAACTTCTCAAGGGATTTTTGAAGCCTAAACAATCCAGAAAGGTCTAAACCGGCAAAAAGATTCAGAACTTAAGCTGTACCCACGTGACTTTATAAAATTTCTTATGCAGGTTCAACAGCGAATCATTTAAATACTTAACGTTTCTGTAGCTTAATTTCACCTTTTTTGACATATTCTTTCTTACTACTGCTGTTTTCATCATCTCCGAGGAAATCCTTCACATCTGATTACCAGAAAGTCTTCGACTGCGTTAGGTGGGATAAGCTATAAGAGGTTTTGTCTGAAGCTGCCAGCTCATCTGGTAACACTTTATAAAGCCTTTACGAGTCCAGATACAGAATGGTGACAGTAGATGTCATATCCAAGAACTTTAAGTTCTCTAAAGGTGTACGACTACGACAGATATGCATAATATCTCCCATACTTTTTAAAAAATATGGAGATGCAGAGTACATCACACCCGTGAATGTTGGAGTGATGGCGTTCAAATAGGAGGAATATTAATATTAAACCTCCGCTACGTGATTATTGTATTAAGCGGTTTACACTCACGTGAAATTGTCAGGAACGGCCCGACATGTTTCGAACTCGTATGGACTCGTACTCGTCTTCGCTACGTGGTTAATACCAGCCTTCTTGAATCATCATCAACCGAAGCAGAAATGGCCAAACTTTGACACGGCTCAAAATAGGACTTGAAATTAATAAAAAAAAAGATCGCATAGTCGACAGTTTGAAACTGTTAATCACTTCCAGTATCTTGGCTCGATCGTCACAAATAGAGGCAGAAGCAAACCGAAGATTCGCAGTCGAATCGGAATGGCCAAAACAGCGATGACCCAACTCGGCAAAATATGGAACCTGACCTAACCGAACTAAGATGCACCTCGTCTGTGCACTTGTCTTCTCCATATTTCTGGGGCTGAGACCTGGACGCTCAAAGCCACTGATAGGCAGAGGATTGACTCTTTCGAAATGTGGTGCTGGCGCCGCCTGCTAAGGATTCCTTGGACAGCATGAAAGTAAAAGGGAGTACTCAAACTAAGGTAATTCGGTAATATATATGTTTTTATTACAACGAAACATGAGTACCCCACGTTGGGATACCATGAGTGACCTGTAAAACCTACTTTTTAAATAGTTTTGTATAAGTTTTCAAATAATGGTCGTTCGCCTGCCGTATGTGTCGTTCACCTGTTTTTTTAAAGACAAGTGAACGACATGCAGATGATGGACAAAATGACAGTTATGTCATCAAAAAAAATTAAGTATTTGGTAGATGAACTGCATATTTATACACATGAAAAAAGACCATACTTTACGTATTATAAATTAAAATTAATGCAATAGTACACACGTCAACCAAAATATGGAAGGCAGAATATAGACTACATACCCATTACAAACTCCCGCTCGCCTGAGTGTATTTATCATAATTATTTAGTGCAGCGCACTGACGACCTGTCACTTGGAATACTGTTAGGTGGCAACTGAAGGTCTCGATTTATGCGGGTTGAGGCAGGGGAAACGAAATAGTAGTCACACAGATGTAATGTTTGTGTCATGACAAGTGAACGACAAAAAATGGCGTGGACAAACTTAAATTGCAAATAATTCGCAACATAAGCATAGTATTATTATTTGATATGGTAGTATTCAATCTTCATCATATATGAAAATAAAATGGAGTACTGAACTTAAGCTAAGTCGGTAAAGTATATGTTTTTATTACAACGAAACATGAGTACCTCGCGTTGGGACACGGCAAGTGACCGACAAAACCTAGTTTTAAATCGTTTTTTTGTCTATTAATATACTTTAGTTTTAATTAAAAGCATTTGGCCTCTATGTAAAAAGTGTCTATAAATATGTGTTGATAATTGAATATTTAAAATAATGCGGTGTAAAAAACTTCTTCTAAGACAAACCTGTTGACAGGTGGCGGTGCAAATATTTTGAGAACGACCCTACAACGAAAAGAAATTGGTGAGATTATAATTTTTATTTTAAGCACAGGTTGAACCTATGAAGCCGTATATTTAAAACAACATTCTGGAGTTATACTCATATCTATCTAGATATTAGGTATAACTAGCTATTAGGCATAAATGACACAATTCTTCGTTTTTACAATCGTGTAGCCAGACGTATTACATGTATTGCGTAATTGTTTCATATTCTACAGGATCATCGTTCATCCTTACCAGCCCAAAAATGCGCACTGCTGAACATTGGTATCTCCTAAAAAACGTCATAATGACCAGTCCGAATTCAGTGGACTCCAGCCACCTTCACTAGGTAATCAGAACACCTTGTCGGGGTTGCATCCCTCTAATCACAGTCGAGTCGCATCTTTCAGTGCGTGGGTGCGGACTCAAAAATTGAGAGTTCATTTAGAGGCTGAGATTCAAAATACCAACTTAAATTAAGGCGTGCAAAAACACGAGGTCATATTACAAGAAATAACCCCATATACTTATATACCTACTTCCTCAAGCCACAATCGCTGTTTTAAAACAACCCTGCCTCTGGTTCGACACGGTTGCAATGTTAGGAAACATGGCTCCTCACCAAAATATGTTCCAAAGGGTGCCAACCCTACTTATATTTGAATTATTTTCATTCCATTATTAACAATAGATTTCACCCGTTTTGAAATATGATTTTGGCCGCCATCTTTCTTTATATTCCCCTTGCGCAGGAGCGACTTTTTGATATTTTTTATGCACAATGGTGTAGCGAATGTTACAAAAACATCGGCGGTTGCATTAGGTTTAATTTGAGCACAAAAGGCCGGGACGAATGCGTTTGCGCCGGCATGTGTTGTGACACTCCGTAATGTGTTAGGATTTAGACTCATACATAACCTGGCTGCTTTTTGAATCGCTTACAACAGTATGTGCCTAAAAAAAAATTTAGTTTAGCTAATGTAAGAAGTTTATCAGATAGGTAGCTAATTTAATAGTTTTGTCTTTCCTTCTCACAATCAGTAGCAGCACCTATAAAACATTTGAAAACGCCGGGTATGGTTACTAGATACATGACGTCTATTATTTTTGTGTAATTCAGATAGCTTCAAAATATATTATAATTTTCAGTGTCACCTTTGTTGACGTAACAGGAAAATCCCATGTTATTACGCAAGTTTACTCTGACGAATAGTAAACGTAGATAATAAACTGTTTTGGTAAAACATTACTTAAGGTTTGATTAATTTATATTGTTTATGTAGGCTGTAGTTCATATTAAACAGTAAAAGTGTACCCGTCTTTCTCTTGTGCGTGATACGTTGACATTGTTAATTACTTTATGATAAGTACACAAACACAGTTTCCCTGACTTTGAAACTCGTTATCTTTCTTTAATTTTCTCTTTTGTGTCAGGTTAAGTAGTAGATCTTTCTGTATATGTCCAAGAACTTTCCTTAAGGTAACTGAGAGATACCCAACTTTACTGTTGCGTTCGTTTCCGCAGTGGTTGTCTGTGCACACAATAACGCAAAATAACTTTGTTTCCATTTTAATTCGGCTACACAAATATTTTGCGGGTCTAAATCACAAAAGAAAATAACTGCAAATTAATATGTTATTGTCAAACAACTCGGCTGTGATTAGAGACCCTCGTCCGATATGCAAGCAAGCTCACGCTGTGCGCTGTTTGACGACTTAATAACTTGTTTCCATCGGCCTTTGGCTGGAATTATATACAAAGAATTGAGTTTGAATAATCGTAATGTTAAGTGTTATTTAGAGAAGTAAAAATCTAGGACTTGCCTCCGATCGGGTGGGTATATTATAACTTTAGTCACTATGTAACAATTAAGTACTTGCTTAAAACAAAAACTAGAGTTGAATGATTTAGCATCAAGATAAGTACATGGTTTTGAGGAGTAGTAAAATAACTTTAATGTTTTCTCCTACGTAGTACGTAGGTATACTCGATTTCTCATGTGAGAATAACCTATGAAATATACAAACGTTAGAAAATCTATTCTCAAATTGAGCACACACAGATCATCAAGGACGATGGGACTAGCAAAGCTGTAGCAATATTGTATTTCAACTAACCAGATTCAATTTGCCCCATTTGTTACATAGTCCCACAATCCCTCGCCCCAATAATGCCGGCAAATATTTATAAATGTTTTATACGGCTGCGCGGGAGCAGGCCATGTGTGCGCGTGAGTCAAAAGCAGATGAACCTCCGCTAGCGCTTATGGACTGTCAGTTTTCCAGTTAATTGTAAAACCTAGATTTCTTTTACGATACTGAAGCTAGAGCCTCAATTGCACATGATGTTAAGTTACAATAAAGCCTAAGATGGAGCCTGCTTACCTAGAAAATGCCTATTCGCTCTTGAATTCAAGAGATCCAAGTTATATTTTTAAGGGAAAATGTGAACAAGGAAAATTCCTTTCTTTTGCTGTCCTGATAACAAACTCCAGTCGATTGTGGGTAGATCTATCCCAAAGATGGCAACAGTATTTCATGCGCGATCGGACTTGCGCTTGTTATAATCGAGGCAGCTGTCCCGATTTGAGGTTATTGGCCGAAGTTGAGGTTAGAAAGATAAGGTTATACCAATATACTCTAAATAATCTGAAATCAGTATGGATTCACCTCGAAAAGTGGGAGTCATGTCAAAGGACTTCGTATAGTGAACTTGGTTTTGAACGATCATACCGCACGACTGAGAGTTTAGACAAATTGTCAATTGAAACCCCGTTTTACCATCTTCTGTTGGTTTTGACTGCGGGTTACAAATATAATGCACGTAGTCGTGGTATTATAAACAATATTGAATTAATTTTAAATGCTAAACTAATTTTAACTAAGTGACTGATGAAGTTTATCAGTGCGCGTTAATAATTTAAAGAAAGGGTAAAAGGTAACCTAAAGGTTAAGGAAATAAGGGCCTGGCCACATCACCACGGCACGGCGCCGTCACCGTGAAACAGCGTGGCGTCGTGGATTTTTACGGTGTCGGCGCATATAAAACCACCGTATACGCTACCGCTTTTCATTTGTACCGTGAAATTAGTAGTATTGTTCGCACCCCAGCGCGGGGTGTCGAATATGGGCCGCGGCGAGCTCGCCTCTTGTAATACAACGACATTAACTTGTATACGCTAATACAGACTTTATAGAACGATCGCACTATTTAAAAGTAACGAATGGACATCGCATCGTGCCGCGCTATCGTTATTGTACGTTAAGACTTTATAATATAAAGTGTATATTATTCTTATCATTGGCAATAAATATGCGTTCTTGCAATTAAGATTGAAGATATATTATGTAATGGTATACTTTCTTTTCGCAAAACTATTTATTCCCAAACTGTTTAATTTTTCAACTCACACTTTTTACCGAAAAGGTATTATTTAATCGTTGTATAGAACCCATTAGGTTAGGTATATTCTGAAAATAAAAAAAATACTTCAGAGAAAATCTTGGTTGGCGGAATTAAGCAATTGGACTAAGAAGCAGTTGAAATCCGCCATACAGATGTTTATACTATGATCATGAGCAAGCAAAACGGCTGTTTTACGATTCATATATCTAAAATATATGTATAATCCAAACAGGTGTATGTTCTGTAATCTATGTTTGTATATAATACTTAAGTCTATTAACCCACTGCCATATACGAATACATTACATCATTTTCAAAACACATTTATGTAGTAAAGCCAATAATTCAAAAGATTATTGAGTTTTATGTGGGTGGCGTTTGAAAGAAAATATTATTATTATTTTAATAAAATGATCTACTATAAAAAATCTGTATTGAAATGGCACCAGTTGTTAATTTGTCGAATGCGTGACTAGCACGCATCACGCATATCATCTTATCTGTAGTGTTAAGCTGCGCCTGAGCAATGAGCATCACATCACTTGTTTACTATGACTTTGTCTTTTCCTGACAGCGAAGTGGTTCATTTGGGTATAATTTACGTCGAAAGATTTTATTTACATTAAACCGTACGATATTTCGTTTTTAGATCCAGGGCTTGTAACTGTTAACCTTTACTCGTGATTTTGATAACTCGTTATTGCAGTCGTTTTTTGTGCATTTATCACACATAATTAACTGATAGATATTTATATTAGTACATATTATCAATATCGTTTAGTACTCACAATATTTTCTGAAATGATATTCATACATGTTATTTCGTTATATTTTACAGTTTATTATAACAATACTCTTTTTATCAGTATAAATAATAATAAAACATCACATATTTATTTATAACAAACGGCGATGTTCGTACACCCTAATAAACACATTGAGACATCCTCATTCAGTGCTGTGACATGCGCACTGACATGTCACACAATACTGACATGAATGCGCGCTAATTTCTCTCGATCCAGCGCGTCTATTCTGTCATAAAACTTGACAATAAAAATTTCGGAGATCCTATAAACGTCATCTAAAATTCAACCTAAAAATTGGGGCCGCTACAGTTTATAATGGATTGGATTTATTCTAAATAGGGTGACAATGATTTTGACTTCCGCGTGGACAAACTTACCCACACATTAGCGGCGTCCGCGCGGGTTACTTCATTATAGTAGGGTGCCTCAGATTTAATTTATGTGAATTAGGTCCTAAATGTAAATTGTAAACATTCATTGGAAGCCGAGTGTCAAATAAAATGTTTTGCATGGGTTTATATGGTAATTTTTGGGTTTTTATCGCGTTAAGTAACACGTAGTAAGTAAAAATATGCATCTGAACACCCAAAGGTTTTTGACAGGGATAATCAGCTAAGACGATTTAACCAAACTGGAATAAGAAACTTGATATTCATTCTAGGAGTAAACCCTAATCCATATTGGTCAAATCAAATCTATATGGATTGTGGAATAAAGAAATACCAAATAACGTCTTAAAAGAAATAAACTACAACTGAATTAGTCGTATAAGTAGCTTAGAAATTCGCATTTTTAGGGTTCCGTAGTCAACTAGGAATCCTTGTAGTTTGGCCATGTCCGTCTGTCCGTCCGCGTCTTGGCTCTGTGATCATTAGTACTAAAAAGCTGAAATTTAGTATGAGTATGTGTATGTATGACATTTTCTCGGGTAGCTCTCGGACACCTAAAGTGGGAGTGAAATTATTTTTTCGTTACAAAACTAGTGTGCGGGGTGTCGTTGAATAGGTCTTTTAAAAATAATAGGGTATGATATGGTCAGCAGTTTTGTAAATATTCGCTCCGGAAAGCCAAACAATGGCGTGCCCCCCCCCCCCCCTTAAACTTTTCAACCACGGGTCAAAGAATTATGGAAAAATTAATGAAAATGAGGCCTTATAAATACTTTTCTAAATTTCATAAAATTACGTAAGTGCCGCGCGGTGTCCTTATACTTAAAACGTTACACATATTCGTTAAATGCCATACTGCATTTAAACATTCCGCTCAAACTGGCGCGTATAATCGATGACTTGACCTTTTTATAGAGCTTGAAATCTTTCTCGTAATTTAATCTCTCGTAATGGCAACTACGGAACCATACACTCAGCGTGGCCCGACATGCTCTTGGCCGGTTTTAATGAAGAATATCAGTGGGTCCGTGAAATCACTTGAAACTTTATAAACATACAGCCGAAATGCTTAGATATAAGTAGGTACACAAAATTTTGCTTCATTAAATCAAACGAGTAATTTTGACGTTATAATATTGTAAAGGTACGGCGCCAAATGCCAGCATGACGTCACCAGAGATTATTCATAATATCTTCATACATTGACTGAATCTATCAAGTAACAAGCCCTACGCCTCACTAAAGGCGTACCTATCCAATTTTATAGTTTATTAAAGTTTTATTTCTTGGTTATTGATAGACAATATCCTCGTCGAACTTAATTTTCCCAAAGCTACCGATTCAGAACTTCAATCAAACCATAGAAACGGCTATAAAAAAATAACGACTCAATAATTCCGATCCCGCTATATTTATACGATTTTGTGAGCGCTTGATTCATTAACTTATATTAATTAAGTGATAAACAATTTTTAAAGGTCGTACACACGTTCATAACTTATCGGTACTTGTGTCCTTTTTGATCGGAGTAGCTAACAGGAAATGCGGTACACTCTAAAATCTATAGTAATGTGTATAAACGGGTTCTCATTCGTTAATTTGACACCGGATCTGATCAGGGTAACATCCAAGATGAGATAAGCTATTTTTATAGCTTTTTAGTGATAGGTAGTTTATAGGTGTTTAATTGTAACAGCTAATAGCCCGAGAGCCTTGACGGGACGCTATGTTACTGATTAGTATTCTTTAATTAATCAATATCTTTCGTAAATTACATATAGAAAGCAAATTACTTGTGCCACTTGCACGTTAAGATTTATTTATTGTAGATAATTACAGAAGCAAATGAACTAAGGTGAATCAATTAAACTCGACAATATTTAATTGTCAATAAGGGAAAACTTAGGTACTTACTCGTAAGTATAGAATATGTACGAGTACCGGTACCTAAACACTATAATATAATATATAAGGAAGTCAGTCGAATGGCATTAAATAGTAAGAGTTAGGCCTTATATAAATAGTAATGCTTTGCTTGCTACGAGCTTTCCTTAATGCAAAGGTGAACGTCAAAATAGTTACACATTCGTTGTCTTGAAATAAATTGTAGCCTTTAATAATATAACGGTTGCCAACAAGCTTCTGAACCAATAATTATATAACTGAGTCTCTTCTTATCGTCCTCTCCCTATTACTGGGGATCGTGAGTCCTTTATAATCGATCAGGGGTCTGTCTCCAGATGATCAGATCCGTCCCCTGGTGGAGTGCGCAGCTTGTCGGACATCTGGTTCGACCATCTCTTCGTGTTTCGACCTCTGGGTCTTTTGCCTTCGACCTTTGGCGTCACTATACGAGTAACATGGCTAAACGCTATAAATGACCGTAACATGACCAAAATAAGTTACAACACGGTGTAGACAAAAAGAGGGGAGACGTTGGGAGGTTACTATTTTAAGTAAGTTGCTTGAGAATCGTCGCGTTCGTCCGGTTGGCTGTCCAACGAATCCTTAGCAGGCGGCGCCAGCACCACATTTCAAAAGCATCAATCTTCTACCTGTTGTCGGCTTTGAGTGTCCAGGTCTCCGCGCCATAAAGAAATATGGGAACGACAAATGTACAGACGAGGGACATCTTAGTCCGGTTAGGGATCTTTCTATCTTTCCGTATTTTGCCCAGTTGGGTCATCGCTGTTTTGGCCATTCCGATGCGTCTGCAAACCTCCGGTTCGCATTTTCCTATATTGGTGATGATCGAGCCAAGGTACTTGAAATTAATCAACTGTTTCAAACATTTGAAGATAGTAAGTACTTTGTAAAGCATCCAAGCGGTCAATTATCATCAGCTTGGTATTTTTTTATTAATTTCGAGAACCATTAGGCGGGTTGTTTTGAGTCGTTCCACAAGTTCGACCATTTCTGCTTCGACTGTCTATAATTCTATCTTTGAGAACATTACGAATATATCTTATAATAGCATGGACGGTAGTGGTCGTTCGCCTCATCGATTAAAGTCGCCGGTATATTAACACATTAGGACATCTTAAATTTCAATCTCGACAATGCGCATAAAGAACGACTTACGACCCGACGTCGTCGATAGGTAAGGGCCGCCATTCATGAGACTGGTTATTTTATTCAATACGAGCTGGAGAGTAAAAAAAAGTTTATCTTTAATGACTGTTAAGTGTAAAGTTAACTAAATTGTACGATTTCATCGTTTCTGTGCATAATGATTTGGTTTACAAAAAAAAAATTAACAAAAAAAAGAACCGACTTCAGTAAAACTAAAAAGCCAAAAATAACCCGTTCAAGTACAGATTACATTTGACTCACCCTTTGAAATCGATCCCAAACCACTCAGTTATTATATGTATACACGATGATTTTTAATCGGTGATCAGGAGTAGAATAATATTAATATTTAGCTAAAATCAAACTTAATACGCGAGGTCCCGCGCAATTACCTCACTGAATTAATTAAAAGTTAAACCATAATTAAAACTAATAACCACTAGATACATGGTCATCCTACATAAATTATTGAAGTTCGATACCTACGTCAAGTGTCATCGCTTTGGCGGGAAATTTTACGAAATTTTCTACGACTTTGTTTATGTAATGACAATGACAATGACAAGTTATTACTCATAAATTGTCATTCCCATTAAATTATTAAAGAGGTTGGAAGCACACCGATACAGATTAGTTCGGTGACAAGGAATTTAAGACAAAATTGGATTCAAAATAAAAATTGACATAGAAAAATAAATGTTTGTTTTCATGTAATTATGACTCCAACGTGACCGCCATCAATTACTGAGTTAGAAAAGTTGGCACCTGATCACCGATTAAAAATCATCGTGTATATTAAAGTTTACGTGAGGTTTGGCACCGACTTCAAAGGGTGAGTCAAATGTAATCTGTACTTGAATGGGTTATTTTTGGCTTTTTAGTTTTACTGAAGTCGGTTCTTTTTTTTGTTAAAAATTTTTTTTTTCGCTTTTTAGTGATTCATATAAAATACTTATGGCGGGGTGATCAGGGAGGTCTTGAAGGCATGCATCTCGTTTGAATTATCTCCTAACTCCTAACCGTAAAGGAGTTGTACCTTCCATCATCAGTTCAGCATTGGAAGATGATGACTACCATATGCAAATACTTAAATAGTTTTAGAAAATATATGAAAAATATTATGAGTACCTATAAAATTTCAGGAATTCCTTCGATTCCTCATGGATCTCGTCATCCGATCTTCACCAAAATTTTATGGGACCAACCTTGAGATGTCTATTCATGAACCTAAGAAGAATTTTCCAAATCGACACATAAATGACGGAGTTATGAGGTAACAAACATTAAAAAAAAAAAAAAACATACAACCGAACTGAGAACCCCCTCCTTTTTTTGAAGTCGGTTAAAAAGTATAGGCAACTAATAGGCACTTAATTTTATTAAAATTTCGTGAGACATATTTTATTACTGTATTAAGCGGTTTACACGTGAAATTGTCAGGAACGGCCCGACATGTTTCGAACTCGTATGGAGCCCTTCATCAGGGACGGCTGCCCGTACACCGCCGCGGCAACCTCGTCACTGACAAACGTCACTGTAAACCGCTTAATACAATAATAGGCACTTAGTTATATACGATTTGGGAATCAGTTCTGGCTTGTCAGCCTGTGGTGTGTGGATTATTTTTGGTTGTCTTCACTTACACAACTTATTGGCCAAAACCACGCTCAACACATCAATTAAACTCATAATATATTTCATTCACTTACACATAAGAGTAATATAATGAATAAACTTTATTTCATCTAATTCAACGACCTCTAAATTATTATATTATATTACACAACCTTAAAAAATACAAAAGGTATTTAAGACATAGCGGGAGTAGGTACATACAAATCATCTCCTTCATGGTTTGTTCAAATCTAGTTATTCGTAGATTTTTACTTGGTTCTCAGCTTCTAGTAAAATGTTTCCCGGATTTATAATGGGACCCCATAAGAAATCCGAGGCGCACAGACATAAAGGCGTACAAGGAACTTCTGGTAGGTAAACTAAAGAACTATACAATTACACACAGGCCACAAAACGTGGATGAGCTAGAGGAACAGGTAACCTCACTCACTAAACTTATAATACAAAGCTACGAAGGAACATGTCCACCGTCAACACCAGCTCGTGGCAGCAAAACACACGGTAGCTGGTGGGGACCGGAGATGGAACGTCTCAGAACGAAGATGAGGAGACTCCTGAACAGAGCGATGAATACAAAATCTGCAGAAGACTGGGAGGAATATAAAGCAGTCAAAGCAGAATACAAGAAAAGGTTACGATACAAAAAATCTACCTCATGGCGGAACTTCTGTGACAACATAACCACCAGCACACAAGCGAACAGAACAAGGAAAATACTTGCCAAAGAACCAAATCAGCTACTAGGCACCCTAAGGAGGCAGGACGATAGCTACACCAGTTCGCCTGCTGAGACAGAAAGTCTACTGGTGGAAACTCACTTCCCAGGATGCAAGGTAATTGATAAGAACAAATGTCAACAACAAAAGACGAATTATCAACCCACCGTGAGTGAATGGAAAATAGCGGAAAACATAACAGAACTAAATAAAACCACCTGGGCAACAAACAGTTTTGACAATTTCAAATCACCAGGACTAGATGGAATCTACCCAGCCTTATTAAAGTGGGGAGGACCAACTCTTACCGAACTAATATCCAAACTTCTCTGCAGCTGTATTGCCCTCCGATATATACCTAAGCAATGGAGAGAAGTTAAGGTAATATTCATACCAAAACCCGGAAAAAGCGACTACACTGACCCGAAGTCATTCAGACCAATCAGCCTAACTTCATTTATGTTGAAGATTCTAGAGAGACTATGTGACAGAGAACTAAAGGATACTGCACTCAAAAACATAAAAATTCACCCAAACCAACATGCTTACAGTCAAGGCAAATCAACAGACTCAGCACTCCACGCAGTGGTAAGCAATATCGAAGTTGCACTAACAAGGAAAGGCTCATGCCTGGGAACCTTCATTGACATAGAAGGTGCTTTCGATAAAACAAATTTTAGCAGCATCAAACAAGCTCTAGAGAGACATGACACAGAACCATTACTAATAGAATGGATAATGAACATGCTAGAACAAAGAATCATAAGACTAAAAGAAAACAAAGATCAGCAAGCACTAGTCGTGAGAGGATGTCCGCAAGGAGGAGTCCTCTCACCCCTTTTATGGAACCTAGTGGTAAATGATCTGATAACAAAACTAAACGAGAGTCATTTCACGACCATAGGATACGCGGACGACCTTGTCATACTTATCAGTGGGCTGGTAACAAGCACACTGTGTGAACTCACACAAACAGCACTAAAAATAGTAGAGAAATGGTGCAAGGAGAATGACCTATCGGTAAACCCCAAGAAAACTGACACAATTCTCTTCACACACAAACGTAAACTGGGGTCATACGAAATGCCAAGCCTCTTCGGTACAAAGCTTACACTCTCGAAACAAGTAAAATATCTAGGGATAACCTTAGATGACAAACTGATCTGGAACAAGCATCTTGAGAACAGATTAAACAAAGCCACAGTCGCCTTCTGGCAATGTCGAAGGATAATAGGCAAAAGGTGGGGTCTCGCCCCGCACATCATTCTGTGGCTATACAAAACGGTAATCGTACCTATGATCAGCTACGGAGCAGTGGTATGGTGGCCCAGAACGCAACTAGCGTGTGCGATTGCCGGCCTACAGAAAACACAAAGACTAGCATGCACGGCCGCAACGGGTTGCATGAGGACCACTCCTACCGCGGCACTAGAGATGATCCTAGGTCTCACGCCACTGCACATACATATACAAAGAGAAGCAGCCGCTACGGCGATACGACTAAAAAGCCTAAACCTATGGACGAATAGCAATACCCAACACACAAAGATCTACAGTGAAATGATCACAAAATTTCCTACAGTAGAAGCACCAATTGACAAGATACCTAAGACATTAACCTGCAAGAAGGAATACGTCATACTCCTAACAGAAGACCCGAATGAGGGGCTCAACCTAGAAGACCTGAGAATCTTTACGGACGGGTCAAAAACTGAGAAACTGGTGTATTCTCGGAGGATTTGAGTATTCACATCTCTAAACCCCTAGGTGTACACAACACGGTATTCCAAGCTGAATGCGTAGGAATAATAGAAGCCTGCAATGCCATAAAAAGACGCCAGGTTCAGAACACAAACATACGAATACTTTCAGACAGCAAATCCGTACTACAAGCACTAAACAGTGAAATGTGTACCTCTGCTCTAATATACGAATGTCATAACAGCATCACAGACGTGTGCGATGACAAAAATACGGTAACATTACAATGGATAAAGGGACACAGCGGCTCGAGAGGCAATGACGCAGCGGATGAATTGGCCCGTAAGGGATCGGAAACACCACCATGCGGGCCAGAGCCAATAATACCCCTACCACAATCTTATATATACAACATAATGAACCAACACATATTATACCAACACCAAAAATACTGGGAAGACATAGGAACGTGTAGACAAACAAAAGAAATACTTCCGAATAGGAACCACAAACTCACCACCATCTTACTGAGAATCAACAGGATCCAACTACGCAAGATAGTAGGATTAATAACGGGACATAATACTCTGAACAAACACCTTTTCAATTTAGGTATAACAGACAGCCCAATATGCAGAGCATGCATGGAGGCAGAAGAAACCACCAAACATATTCTACTAGATTGCAAACAGGTAGAAGGATACAGGATGAAATACCTAGGATCTCCAAGTACCGTACACGAAGCCATAAGCAACATCAAGGCTTTGCTTAGGTTCGTGGAGGAGCTGGGGTGGTTGGAGTAGCGCTACCCCCTTTTCACGCAAAATAGGCACGTTGGATGTCGACTTGCGGAAAATGCCCAGCGCAACTAACTAACTAACTAACTAATGGGACCCCGATTCATGTATGGCGAACAGTTCGATTGTGGCCAGCCGCGGACATTTCCATAATCACGTTGTCTCGCGCCGCGCACCAGAGCGGGGCACCACACGTAGTGGTTGAGTGGGACAGCCTCCGAATAGTAAGTAATCTGAAAATCTGAGAAACAAAGCTGACTGTTTTAGTACATTACCGCCTGTGGTTTGTATAAAGTCATGCCGTGGCCAGGAAGTGAGATTATGGTACTTAAGAGAAAAATTACAGCTAATTGTTTTCTACTATGGGTAGAAAATTAGCTGTAATTTTATGATATGTCATGTATAGTACGACTCTTCCCAGGTGAATTTTTCGCTTCGAGCCCTAATCTTTCAAACAATGGCCATTGTCTCTATTATCGCAAAGCCGCTAGCTACCGTTTGCCACGTGCCACTATAACATTCATATTAAAACAAATAGTATCGTCATAGTATTAAGGTTCAAATCAAAATAATATGAATGCGAGATTAATGCGTTTAAGGAGGATATCACTTGGGTACATAACTGTGCATATTTTTTTTGGAACCTAAATTGGTTAGGTATGGACATGCTAATCATACTATTAAAATTGGGTTCAATCAACGGTTTATACTAATAAAATAAAAGAAATCAAGACAAATAAAGAAATTAGCAAGTTTCATTACGACATTAAAATAGATTAATGGATTATAGTTTACCATAAGGGTATGTAGTTTAGTTTACCATAGTTAAGTACACCACGCTGTACCTTTGTCTACGTATCCTCGTGAAGTGTGGTCACTCTTGTGAACTGCCCGCTGCTCGGCGAATAACACGTCACTGCAACAAAATATGAAAGAGCATAACCCTGCGCAAACGCATTACTTTTCATTAGCACCTCCGTGACATCGCCGAAATAAAACACGAACAATGTGGAAGCCTCGATATATCTTTATGAATAACTCACTGGACTACGGTAGGACGGCAATGTTGCAACTTCCTCTACTAACTTAGCCTGTTGAAAAAAGTTAGTCTTGCTATATATATACATATATGATATAATACAACTTACAATTTACAAATTTTAATTACTATTTACTTGAACTTGTACGTTTTTTTTTCAGTAATTTCATTGGTGAATAGAGGTCCTGATTTACTCACTGACACCGTACCGCCTGTATTTAAGTAGTTTACTACGTCCAAGAGTTTACTTAGTTCACTCCTCATATAAGTAATCTGTATTCAGTTATAAGTACCTAACTTTCATAATGTTTTGTAATGTGAAATAGTTTCCTAGGTAAGAGTCACCGGGTAACTGTTTTACAATTATACTTATAATTATTTAAAATTATTTATAATGCAAGAAGTATTAGTTATGATAATTATTAGGTTAGAGAACCTTTTTATTTATATTCTTTATGTTTTATTTTTATTTTCTTAACTTCCTTTACTACAATACATTATATTATATCATAATCTAAAACCATACCATTGTATATTACTAACATCACTATCTAAATTCATACTGTTCTATACTAACATTGCATTAGCCTGTAAGTTCTCATGTAAGTGACAATTGTCTTAATGAGAATAAAGTTCTTTAAACCGACTGAAATAGTAATAGCTATCGCCTAATAATCATCAAAATACATTTTGAAAATATGGTAAATATTACCATAACCCACTAATAATTCCGCCCCATCATTTAGAAGGAACATGAATTCCTCTTCTTCTTACTCTTAATTCGCTTCACTGCAGCAAGGTGGGAATTAAATCTTTAATCTATTCCAAGGTGGTCTATCTCGAGTACTTATTTACTCCGATATCTATTCAACATTGTACGCTACAAAGCCACGCTACGGATAATTTGTCGCAAAAGCCTTACCAAATCGGGATTAACCCAAAAAGAGCCAAAATAAAGTGATTAAAGCCCGCTGCGTCCGCGCAGGCCTTTTGGATGACGAATAATCCCCCATGAATAAATAATACCAATCGCTTTGTGTGACGCATTGTCCATTGACAAGTATTTGACAAAATAAACTTTGGCAATGTGTATATCGTGACAGTGGAAAAGAACGCCAAACACCAGCTCGTAAGGTGTATCCGTAAATAAATCCGAAAACTGCAAGCTGCTGTACTCAAAACTTAGTCCGTATATGTTTAAAATCGAAGTGCTCTTAGTTAATCATCCAAATTCAATCTGTTTCCAATTCTCAAACGCTATACCTAAAAGCTAACTTCAAACGGCTGCCCTTGTCTCTTAATGCTTTTTAAATTTCGAGAAGGGTTTCGACTTTCGACAATCGCAATTGTAACCACATGCATTGCTGCTATTTGGGACTGTATTGCAATCGCACAAAGTAGTTGTTAGTCTGAAGTAGTTAAATCTCCAAATCCATCTATCCTTAATCCGGCGGCGCTTAGTTTGAAGTTCTTTTTTCAAAGAAACGTTCACTTTCGGCACGTTTTCTTATCCATATTAATAAAGCCTAAAGCAATAAAATTATGAGACTGCATTTTAAACTGTTTTGCTGATATTTTAAAGCTGAGATTGAGGTCGGTTCTCTTTTGGATTTCATTCCTTTTTCTTGCGGCATAACAACATCTGTCTTCGATAATTAGGTGCGTGGGTTATCTGGGTGGCCTATTCCTGTGGTCCTATTTGCGACATCTCTATTATTCCCATAATAACCCCTTTTGTCACATTGTCATCGATGTTTTCACTTTTAAAGTAATAATATAATCCTGTATGCTCATATTGGGTAAACAGAAATCGATAGTTTTCGCTAAGGCTTTGAGTTAAGCCGAAAGGGTTTGGTTTAATAAGGTTTTGTTTATAAGGGATTCATGTGTAACTAACTACTAGTGCCAAAGAAACTTGTGAAATTAACAATACATTTATTCGTTTTACTTTCATAACAGAAATGTAAGAGGGCCTTGAAGTCTTAAATTGAAAGATACTTTACAATCCTAAATGCGGTCACGTGACTCGCTAAGAGATCGTTTTAAAGAATTTAATATTTTGACAGTGCCATCTCAATACATATGACAGTGCCATCTCAACATATATGAAATATTTACGCGGTTAAAAATATAGATTCATTAAAAAAATGCTTAGTTCTAGATACAAACACAAAATTGCTATCCCGAAATTTCGTGTGCGGAAAATATATAGGTAATTTATGGGTCAATGTATACTGTTTTACAATAAGTTACCTGTTGAAGCAATGGAACTACCCCTACCTACTTTAAAAAAATATTTGAAATCAGTTTTGCTGAAGAAAGCTTATATTGTTGAGGATTATCTGAACGATAAAAAAGCTTGGCCTGATTTGGACAATGTTATGTGATGGTTTTTTTTTGTATAATTTTAATATATCTTAATGTTTTAAATATATATTTAATTTGGAACGTACATTTATATTTTTAATAATTTGTTGACTTTTGTTGACATTAACATTTTTTTTTACGAGTATATACAAGTTTTTATTTTTGACTGTTAACTTAATGTATTTTAAAATGTTCTGATGTATTTTATAAAGTTCATAGATTTAATTTTTTTACTTACTTTTAACGATGCGTTTGAGCTGAAATATTTGAATTTGTTTTCATAAATGTAAGTGCTATATTCGATTGTATTATATTGTGTGTAATTTATTGACGATGCATAAGTGATTCCCATGAATCCTACTTGAATAAATGATTTTTATCTTTATCTTTACGCTTGTAAAGAATTAAATCAAAAGTAACAAATATTCCAACGGCCCGTTAACCCTATTATTTCCATTGAATCCAAAGCTAAAATTACTCTAATGACTCACACAATGACTGAGTTATATTTATTTCCAAATTATTTACTTTCTAACGTATAACAGGTGCGAAGAACACAATACAACAAAGTATACATTTCAAACCAAAAAGTCCCAACTCTGCAAGTTAATATGACAATATAAAGCTTATTCCACGACAATAGGATTTGAAGTGAGTGAAACACAATTCCACTTAATGTATTTTCGTCTAGCAACAGGGAAACGCGGTCTAAAGAAAATTGAAACTTGTGAAACACCACCCTAAAAGGATTTACTTCGCGCTATTAACGTCTTTGTGTTCTGGTAAATTAGAGCGTTTTTCCCACAAGTGCATTTTGTTGTCCGTTTTGAAATTCGGCCACAATTAAGTGAGATTACCCAATTATTTGGCTAAGGCTTATTAGTGCGAATGACGCGGTGTTCTCGTGGTGGTTGGGTGTAGAGTAACTAGTTTGAAGAGGTGTCAAATATCTAAATATCAGAACTTCCTACGAGTATTAGTGCAGCTACACTGAGACCCTAGAGTGTTATAGGTCTCGTCCATATTAACTAGCTATAATCGTCGGTCTATGAAATATTGTTTCATGTAAGATCGCCAGAATCCAATGTAAGCATACAGCATATGACTTGCCTGTCTGCTATCTTTGCCTGTCTTTGGAGAAACCCATGTTCAAAAGCGGAGGTCTAAGATTCAAGCGTTAGCATTGCAAGCTCTTCGCTAGGTAATAAATATAAAACTCTTCTTAACTTAGATGTAGATGTATATTTATTTAAGTTTTGAGCAAGTAAATAACTAAATATAAATGATTCGGGCACAAGTATCCCGTAATCTGGTTCTACTCAAAGATGAAAACCTAGACTCGAATCAGTTATGTTCGATCTGGCACTTCTAAACTCGCTGTTCCCACCTCTAAAGCGCCGCTTTTGCCAGGCTGTCATTACGGCGGGCCACCTCCTCTAATAAACATATCGCTTCACACGGCACAATGGAACAAAACAATAGACCGACTTATTAGCGGCTGAGCCCGTGTTGAGCCGCTACCGTTTCTGGCGCGTCATCGTGTTGAACTCTGCAATTACTATTGTTTGGTAGGTTCAATCAAAAAGTGACGGTTCTTTTGGTTTTCTTCGTGGTTAAATGTGAAAGAAGTTGGTAAAGAATATTCGTTTTTTGTAGGTCTTTTTGTCCATTTAGCCCGATATGTATGGTCGCTACTTCTGCCTAGGTACTTATTTAATAACGGTCTCAAAAATATATTAGTTATCTTTGTATGTCCAGTTATCCCCGTAGTACCAAAACTGGTTGAAATGCATCCAGCCGGTTTGGCGTGATGAGAGGACAAAGAAATTTTCGCTCGCTTTTTGCGGTGTGGTCTTCATGAGTGGGGTGCACGCTGCACGATGTCTCGCCTTCTGGTACATTCATGCAATAGACTGCCTAGAGCAGATTATATCTGGTCAGTCCATCGCGTGAGTGATCTGCCGCGTGGTCTTGTGCCCTCCACCTTCCCCTGAACAACTAAGCGTTCAATGGAATCCACGTATCCGAAGGACTTGAGTATGCGTGATTGTACCAGAGCAGATAGACGCTGATGATTTGATGCCAAGTTCCTGAAGTATGGACACATTTGTGTCATATTTGGTCCATGATAGGTACTCCCAGGATTTAGCAGCAGCAGTTCGGAAGGCGATCCTGCATCGCAGTATTAAGGTTTTTTTCTGAAATCATTAATTACCCCTCTCCACAGAAAACTGATACTCGTACAAATACAAATTTAGAAATTTATAAAATATATTTCCACACGCTCCATTATTTGTATAGTATGTAGTGATGACGCATCGTATATCTTGAAACGGGACAAAACATTTATTATACTTGTCAACTACTAATTGCCGGCAGATATGGTTTTATTTCAAAATATCCGCAAGCATTTAACTGTCAGCGAGTTTTTTTGTAAACTTAGTCGTTAGTCCTTACGTGTCGAAAGAGTGACAGACATTTTAATTTAATACCAAGGATAATAAAATGAATACCAAAAGTGTGACCCTCGCGAAAATATTGATGCAACAATATAATTAAGCCACCTTGGGCATGACGAATTATGAGGATTATTATAATAAAATGAATATAAGTTTTTAGTTTTGTTTATGTTGGAACCATTGGTTGCATCTGAATCGCGGGAAACCCTGGATCTACCGTCAGGCCAGGTCTTTTTCCAGAAGTGGACTTTGTTCAGACGATAAGATCATGCTGATGAAATTTGAATAATTTAGGTATTCTGTACACGTAAAAATAGTTATTTGTTATGCAAGGCTGCAAAGTTGTTATTTGGCGCGAGTGTTGAAATTGAAAGCTGAGCGAGCGAAGGAATCTAAGATTGAATTATAAAATTGGTTCAAAGATAGATTCCTGAGCGTAGCGAGGCTTTCAAGACACGAGAAGCTAAATAATTTTGCAGCCATGCGGAACACACAATTTTTCACCTCACTATAGCGAGGAAAATGCAAGATTCAAGAAAAGAATTATAACATAAAAATAATCATATTTAATTTTGCCTTCTATTTAACACATCAAATTTAAAACATAACACACTCAATACCAAACCAAATAAATACGAGAGAAGCACACATATTAAAAATTAAAAGTAATATGGCCGTAATTTTTATTATCGTCGTGTATATTTTATCGTTGAGTTTTTCTTAAGCACTGTTATATTATATTTGAATTTGAAACTACTTGACACATTCGTTGTGAATGTGGGAGAATGGCATTCTGGGAAGGATTAGTTGGCCACTCGGAAGTGAAGAATGAAAATGAAAATGAAAAATGTTTATTTAGGTTTCTTACAAGATTATTACATCGTAAAAGGTTGGAGCCACCCACTAAGCAAGAAAATATGCTTGTGTTGGGAAGTATTTTCCATAACACTTGCTTTGGAAGTTATTGGACGATATGGGATCCGAATAAGATTATTTCGGCTTTATCTTCTTTAAAAACGCCAATAGTTTCGGTAAATTACTTATCGTCTCCAAATATTTATAACAAATCCTATTTCGTTGTAATGCAGGCTTTTAGCATTGAATAAATACTCCAAATTGGGCTTAACTTTCTTTGATATTTCTATAAAGTAAGACAACAGTATGTATTCTCCACAGAACAAAAAATTACGTTGTTTACATGAATTGTGAAAACTTCCAACTTGTTAATTATTATTTTTTTCTCGGGTGCGTTCAGAAATTACACTCTTATGTTCCAACTTTTATAACAAATAAATATTAAAATTTGTGTTGTATGTAATATATTTACTAGTCAAAATATGTAAATAAAACTGAAATACTTACTATTAATATATATAAAAGGAGCGATTGAGTTCATTTGAGAAATTCCAGTCCTTGGCCGCTAAACACGCTCCAGTCCAGTCTTCTTCATCTTCAATTCCAACCTCCGTGTCCACCTCAACGTCCTCGCCTGCGCCTGTGCTTATGTCCACGCCCATTTCCGAATATGTGCCGAGGTCTGTGGCGCCCCGGGGAACTGCAACGGCTGCTGCGCCTCAGCCCGTGCCGCCCGCGCCAGTGAAGGGTATACCTCCTATCCCCGGGCCCAGCAAGCCGAAGCCCATTGAGGAGCGCCGTACGAGACGTGCAACATAACACCAACTTTAGTGTATAAGTAAGTCAGTGTTTCAATTTTCGTTTTGTTTTTGTTATGTTTAACGTATGTATCACGCGGCTACGGTGGGTATTTGTTTATCAGTTGTTAAATCTTATCATTCCACTATGTCGTTGTAATTTTCGACCGTCCATCTCAATTAGTTGCTTTTTTAAACATTTAAGATTAAGTTTACCCACAATTCAATTCGTGACTTAAAGAAATTACCCACTTTGTTTGCTATGTTAATTCTATCTAATTCTAATTTTAAAATATGGCTTCCATCAGGTTGTCGTGTTACCCGGTCCTCCGAGGAGTCGAAGGACAGGATAACAGACGTGAAAGAGAGAAAGATAAGAGGAGAAAAGAAGTAGAAAGAGAAAAACAGTAAATTCAGGGTTAGGGTTCTTTATTTTCACTCAAGTCACCAAGGCAGTGGGATAACGGAGTACAGGGGAGGTTGGAAGTCCTAGATCCGGGCGGTTGCAGATGAGGCGATGTCCGTGTAGCCTGATATCAGTCCGTAGCAGGTGGGTTGCAGATGAGGCGATGACCGTGTAGCCTGGTATCAGTCCGTAACAGGTGATCACATAGGTGGTCGCAGGAAGGCGTATGTGCAGTGACAGCAGGAGGGCGTTTACGCAGTGGCAGCACTGGAGGGCGTATACGCAACAGCAGCAGAAGGGCGTATACGTAACAGCAGCAGGAGGGCGTATACGTAACAGCAGCAGGAGGGCGTATACTCGGTCGCATACACAGTGGTAGCAGATACGCAGTGGCAGCAGGTGGACGTATTCGTAGTTGCAGCAGGCAAGGCCTTTCAGCGTCCGAGTGAGTCAGTAGTCTTGTTTGGGGATAGCCAAAGGGGAAAAGGGTCTCTCTTGAGTGCAGGGCCAAGCTTTGGCCCTGCACAGACCAATTTCGAGTTCCTCCTTAGTTGAGAGGCACGAGAAGACTGAATTTTGAGCTGATGGCAGCGCTTTTATATCAGGCTCGCTGACAAAATGTTCCAGAATAGATAAAAATATGAATTTTGAATTTTAAGAAGTACTAAGGCACCAGCCAAACGATAAAGTTAATACGACCTATCTCAAATATATCCAACCTCACCGCTTTGGAAGTAAAATTACGTGAAATGGACAATTTTATATGACAAGACGTTGCTATGACATTTTTTCTAACAGAAATGTCATAACAAAGCTAAATTGTAAATTAGTGTTTTTTACAACAAAACGCCACTATAATAATAAGAAAAAGGAGGAGAGAAAAATAATGTAAGTAGCAGCCTGCGTCAAATCGATTTTCAGTGAGTTAGAGTTAATATTGTTTATCGTTTCAGTCAATACATCGAAGCAAGCGAATATACCGAACGAACAACGTGCTAGAGAGATAAACAGAGCATTTAATGATATAAGGGAGCCCCGAATTTCATCGCTTAAAGGAATTACCAAGGTATGAGAACACTACATTACCCCAAAAACCCAGGAAAAAAAAAACTTTTTCGTAGTCTTATGTGAGGAAAAGTTTTTTTTTTTTTTTTTTTGTCAAAGATCTAAAAGAAAAGTTAATAATAAGTTTAATGAAATGAAATGGTTGGTGAGATACGAAAATGATTGAAGAACTTCCGGACCTAACATTCATCTCTGTCCTAGTCACGCAGTCATTCATCTCTTACAAAGGAAGGGGATGTGGTTCACGTTCAATGACGCACACTCCTACGGAAGTCCTCCCTATGACCTAAGGCTTCTTTTTTAGGAGTAGTCAGCCGCTCCATTTTATGAGAAAAATTTGACCTAGGGCTTATTTACCGAGTTGTCAGCCGCTCGATGAAGGGATATACACTATTTACAAGCCTAGTAGATTAGAGCCCACTAGGGAAGTTGGTTCTAGAGCCAACTTTTAGTAAGAGTAAGAGGTACCTGTGTTTGGGGTAGACCAAGCAAAACACAAGCACAAGTTTAAAGAATTTTTTTTGTCCATTAGGCTTATTTTTTTTTTCAGAGTTGGACGACCGCTCTAGTTTAGTAAAGGAGAAGAAAGAAAAACAAGATATAATGCTAGAAAAAATAATTGGAATCCTGCAAAGCGAGCCAAGAATATGAGTCCGCACACAGTATTTCCAAGGAAAAAAAAAATTAATGGCAATGTGAAATGATATGATGTTATAGATACCTATGTACAAGAAGTAGAAATAAATTATTAAGCATGAGGATTAGGTTTTAAAGTCCTTTATATGCCATTTACTTATAGTGCCGTTAGGACATTCCAATAGGTATACAAGTGGGGATAACTTCTCTACAACCTTGCACTTGATGTATTTAGGTGCTAGCTTGGCACTAAAGTAGGAACCAGCGTTACTGAGAACGTAATTTTTACGCCAAACAGTATCGCCGATATTAAATTCTTTGAAGGATCGTCTCAGATCGTATCGAGTACTATTTCTGGTGTGAGCCAAGTAAAGGGCGACCTGGACTTTATCAAAAATTGCTGATAAGAGTCCTATATTGTTAGCGTAAATATCTCTGGGGAGAAATATAATTTCGTCTAAGTTTTGTTGTTGAGAATAGATCGAACCACAGGTTACGATTTCGCGACCAAAGACTAGAAATGAGGGGGTAAAGCCAGTAACCACGTTTACCGAGTTATTCATGGCTGACTGTATTAGTGGTAGATGAATGTCCCAAGTTCGGTGGTCGTCACCAACTAGAGAGGCCAGAGCTGTAACTATAGTTTTATTATACCTTTCGGTAGGATTAACTTGAGGGCAATAGTGAGGATTGAAATTTGAGAAAGGGATTTGGTATTTGTTGATAAGATTATGAAAGTCTCGTGATTGGAACTGCGTGCCGTTATCCATAATGATTGTTTGCGGGACGCCAAATACTAGAAATACGGAATTTTCTAGGTAGAAAATTATATTATCAGTAGTAGCACGTTTCAAAGGAAAAATTAGTGAAAATTTAGTGAAGTAGCAATTAATCACTAGTATGTACTGGTGTCGTTTTCGGGTCATCGGCAGTGGTCCCATCAGATCCAGTGAAATACATTGGAATGGACGAGAACATATCTTCGGTTTACCCATTGGACCATATGGCGAGTGGTTTGAGTGCTTATAGGCCAAGCAGGTTTCGCATGAAGTTATGTATTTAGCCACATCTCTGAACATTCGAGGCCAGTAGTAGTGCAGTGCCAACTTCTTGTAAGTTTTGAAGGTTCCTAGGTGAGGGCTTGAAGCTGGGCCATGGTGGTGTCTAATAAGTGCTTTCCTCTCTGATGGTGGTGGAACTTCTTTCCAAGCATGATCTTCCGAAAACAAATCTGTATCGTTGGAGTGTCGATAAAGTTTATCATCTTTGATGTTATAGTTCGGGTAACTGTCGGGGTTATTTTGGCAGTCTGACAGAAGTTTTCTGTATAGTTCTTCTTCAGAGACTTGAGGGTTGTTTACTTGTGCTATTGGAGATGTGTGGTGAAGAGAACTTTCTTTAGTTGTTGCGCGTGAAAGAAGATCTGGAACAAGATTGTCTTTTCCACGTTTATGCTTTAAGGTGAAGTTGAAAGATGAGAGGCGGAGAGCCCATCTGGCGAGTCTTCCAGAAGGATTAGATAAGTTCAAGAACCATTTCAGTGCGGCATGATCCGTGTAGACTGTAAATTCTCGACCGTTGTCCAGATAGCAGCGCCAGTGTTCGAGTGCAGAGATAACCGCTAGCGTTTCTCTTTCCGTTGTAGAGTAGTTTTGTTCATGTTTGTTAAGTGACTTGCTCATATAGGCAATGACTGCTTCCTTTCCATCTCTTATTTGAGTAAGCATGGCACCAATTCCGTAATTTGAGGCATCACAGTGTACGGAAAAGGCTTCGTTAAAGTCAGGGCAGGCAAGTACTGGAGTAGTCGCTAAAATTTCTTTTAGCTTTAAGAACGCAGCGTTAGCTTCTTTATTCCATTGGAACTTGTGAGCGTTCTTACCAGTTGCTGACAGCCTGTTGAGAGGAGCTGCTATGGTGCTGAAGTTGGGTATAAATCTTCTGAACCAGCTGCAAGTGCCATGGAATCTTCTGATTTCTTTTTTAGAAGTTGGAGTAGGAAAATCCATAATAGCGCGTACTTTCTCTGGATCAGCTCTTAATCCATGTTTGTCTACAATAAATCCTAAATATTTCAGTTCCTTTTTGAAGAATTGGCTTTTTTCAAAGTTGATAGTTAAACCAGCGTAGGATAGTTTCTCGTGTACTTTCAGCAGGAGTGATATATGTTCTTCGAAAGTAGAGCTTACGATCACAATGTCATCAAGATAGCAGAATACTTTATGTTCGAATTCTGGAGTGAATAACGCATCCATCAGTCTCTGCTGGGTTGCCGGAGCATTGGTAAGTCCAAAGGGCATGACGACGAAGCGATACATGCCCCTGCCTGGAACGTAGAATGCAGTCTTGTCCCTGTCAGGCGGGTGCAGTGGAACTTCCCAGAAGGCTTTGGCAATGTCGATGCTAGATAAGAATTTCGCGTTTCTGAGATGGTCTAGGATCTCATTCATGAATGGAAGGCTGTAAGCGTCTCGACGAGTGACGGAATTCAGTTTTCTGCTGTCCACGCAAAAGCGCCATTCGCCATTCTTCTTTGGGGTAATTATGACCGGAGAAAGCCAAGGACTCTCACAGGGCTCGATGACCTTCCAAGAAATCATCTTGTCCACTTCATCAATGAGTGCTTTCTGTTTCTCTGGAGACAGTCTGTAGCAGCGTTGCTTGATTGGCAGTGTGTCGCCGGTATCAATCCTGTGGCATATTAGGTGGGTGCGCCCTAGTTCACCTTTTTCTTCGAAGGAGATGCGTTTGAATCTATCGATGATATCGTCTGCAATTGTTTTCTGTTCAGAAGTTAGCGCATCGTAAGTGAGAATTTTCGGATCGTTAGGTCTGATAGAGTGGCAATGGAGTTTTTCAGAAAATATTGGTTTCAGTAGTTGAGGCACCAGGTCGAACTCTTTCCAAAAGTCTACGCCTAGTATAATAGAGGGATTTATTTCAGGGAAAACGTGAGCTCTAATGATATGAGTTTGATCATTAAAAGTTATAGGTAGATCAATATAGCCTAAAGACTGTACTTTTTGTTTATTAGCTATAGATACTGATATTAAAGACGACTTAGATAAAGAATAGCCCATTTTTTGTAGCATTAGATGAGAATTATTGCCGAGAATACTGATTGAACTTCCACTATCCAGGAGACCAAAAAAAGAAGTTTTGTCAATCATAAACTCGAGAAAAGGTCTATTGTAATCTCGGTCTTCATTATAGAGAATTGACGAAATTTTGTACAATTGAAAGAAATTTCTAAGAGAATTAAGCCAATCATGCCAGTCCTCCAAGTTAAACTTATTATTTCTATCTGAGTCGTCTGAAGCTAGTTTTTTGGATCATTAGGAGTGGTGTTGTTAGCATCATTTTTGCATTTAGGACAATCGGGGGCCTTGAAACCATGGAGTCCACATTTAAAGCAAATAGGGAATCGGGGTTGTGCACAGGTACTAAGTGAATGCCCATTGCATCTGCAACGAAGGCAATATAAATTAGGGGAGTAATTGCTAGAAATTGCATTAACTTGCCTATTATGGAAGTTAAATGCACGTGAAGGCTTTTCAACAACGTTGGAGACAGGTGATCTGCCATAATTATTGACAGGCCATTTAGGAATCGGAGGAGTTGAAGAGGATGAACTTGCATCGAATTTATGATTTGACTGCAAGGTCATATAAGGATTAAAGATAGGTTTTTGGGTTTGGCGGGAGTTCGAGGAGGAACTGTGGGAAGGTCTGGGACTTACTAGGTAGTTAAATTCGGTGGCCAGTTGGTCGACCGCTGGTCTTGGCTCTTTGAAGTTTCGGTCCCTATCCAGGATGTGCTCATATTCTTGGCAGGCTGTAACAAGAGAATCTATAGTAGTAATTTTATTTAAAGCTACGAATATTGAGTAACAAGGCCGAATATTTCTAAGCAAAATATCAAGTTTTTCTGTCTCAGAAAGTTTCTTGTTAAGGCGTGAAAACATGCCGTGCATGATGGAGATGTAGATGATGATGGGTTCAGTCTCCCCCTGTGTCCTCTCGTTAATTGCAGTTAAGAGCTTATGATCATAGTCAGTGTTGCCAAAGTCTTTGACGAGCAGAATCGAGATCTCGTCCCAGGAGAGGTCTGGTTTGCGGTCTTTTTGGAACCGGATCCAGTGAAGAGCCTTTCCTGTAAATATTTCGAAAACAAGATCTGCGAGACGGCTCTTGTGTAGATTTCGAGAGGTACCAAGTTCTTCTATTTTTTGTAGAAAGGACTTGGGACAGGAATCACCGTTGTAAGAAATTTTTCTAAGTTCGGAAATGACATTATTTGGAGTAATATCCTGTATAATTGGGTTCTTGTCAGTGAGTAGTGTGAGGGTCTGAGGAGTAGAAGCAGGGTTAGAAGACTCTGGCGACATTGTTTCTTGGGGTTGAGAGTTCCCAGAATTTGGAGAGGGCACTGGAGTAGTCTGAGCTGATAGAAAGGATAAAGTTTCAAATCTGCTTTCTAATTGTTTAAATGCAGCGTAAAGAGTTTCTAACTTTTCTTTAAAAGGGGAATTTGGTTCAAGGTCTATACGTTCAAGCCTATAGAATAAATGATTAAGATACGTTTCGACTTTTTTTTTGTAAATTTGAGGAAGATTTAGATTCCATTTGGGTTATTTTTCCTTCTGTAAATTTGAGGCAAGTATCTATTTGTTCTATATCTTCCTCTATAGGTAGGAGAGATTCTAGCACGTCAGTTGCTGGGTAGGTCTTAGAAAGAGCTTCAATTTGTTTTTTAAGGGTTACCAGGTTGCTACTAGGATTCTCTAACCTTATGCGGACCTCGTATTCTAATTCTGGTTTGTTGAGATGGATATATTTGATCGGCCGAGCCATGGTGACTATTGTGGCCAAAGTTAACCGAAAAAAAAAAATTGTGCGCTAGTGCAAGCGTTTTTTGGAATTTAGAAAAGTGAGTGAAAATAAAAAGAGTTGGGCGCCAAACTGTCGTGTTACCCGGTCCTCCGAGGAGTCGAAGGACAGGATAACAGACGTGAAAGAGAGAAAGATAAGAGGAGAAAAGAAGTAGAAAGAGAAAAACAGTAAATTCAGGGTTAGGGTTCTTTATTTTCACTCAAGTCACCAAGGCAGTGGGATAACGGAGTACAGGGGAGGTTGGAAGTCCTAGGTCCGGGCGGTTGCAGATGAGGCGATGTCCGTGTAGCCTGATATCAGTCCGTAGCAGGTGGGTTGCAGATGAGGCGATGACCGTGTAGCCTGGTATCAGTCCGTAACAGGTGATCACATAGGTGGTCGCAGGAAGGCGTATGTGCAGTGACAGCAGGAGGGCGTTTACGCAGTGGCAGCACTGGAGGGCGTATACGCAACAGCAGCAGAAGGGCGTATACGTAACAGCAGCAGGAGGGCGTATACGTAACAGCAGCAGGAGGGCGTATACTCGGTCGCATACACAGTGGTAGCAGATACGCAGTGGCAGCAGGTGGACGTATTCGTAGTTGCAGCAGGCAAGGCCTTTCAGCGTCCGAGTGAGTCAGTAGTCTTGTTTGGGGATAGCCAAAGGGGAAAAGGGTCTCTCTTGAGTGCAGGGCCAAGCTTTGGCCCTGCACAGACCAATTTCGAGTTCCTCCTTAGTTGAGAGGCACGAGAAGACTGAATTTTGAGCTGATGGCAGCGCTTTTATATCAGGCTCGCTGACAAAATGTTCCAGAATAGATAAAAATATGAATTTTGAATTTTAAGAAGTACTAAGGCACCAGCCAAACGATAAAGTTAATACGACCTATCTCAAATATATCCAACCTCACCGCTTTGGAAGTAAAATTACGTGAAATGGACAATTTTATATGACAAGACGTTGCTATGACATTTTTTCTAACAGAAATGTCATAACAAAGCTAAATTGTAAATTAGTGTTTTTTACAACAAAACGCCACTATAATAATAAGAAAAAGGAGGAGAGAAAAATAATGTAAGTAGCAGCCTGCGTCAAATCGATTTTCAGTGAGTTAGAGTTAATATTGTTTATCGTTTCAGTCAATACATCGAAGCAAGCGAATATACCGAACGAACAACGTGCTAGAGAGATAAACAGAGCATTTAATGATATAAGGGAGCCCCGAATTTCATCGCTTAAAGGAATTACCAAGGTATGAGAACACTACAAGGTTAATGATGATTTCGCCAATTTCAAGTTTGCTCGTAGAGCATGCCGTTGTTCGGTGAGGTTTTGCTTTTTGTAAAGTGATAGCGATTTACAAAAAACCACGCGGACTACCGGGCCTTGACCCAGGAAGGGCTATGAACGCTTCAAGTTGAATTCTTCATTAGCTATTCACTCATACGTTAGATCACTGCACAATACGCTATCAATACTACACATTGAACAACAAAAATGAATAAATAATGAACAACGCAACTTAAACGCATGCGGCCATCTTAAGTCACAAACCGGAAGTCCTTGCTATGTTAACATGATACTAAATAAGATTGAATTGACAATGACATTTGAAATGACGGATGAACCTGACGGTTTGGTTTCGTTTAGAAATTAAGTAAATTGCTCAAGTGCGATTGATGTTCAGTGATCGGCGGTGGTCGTGTGATATTTTTTTTATTTAGTGTCTTGTTATGAATTTGTTTTTTCTTCGTTTGTAACTATTTTTCTTTTTTTTTTCTTCGATTGTAACTAGTGTGTTTATGGTCGACCGGCGGGTCAAACGAGGCCTATTCGTACCATAATAAGTGCTTATTAACTATACATTGTATTTATTTTTATTTATATATTATATTGTCCTCATACCTGCTTTTATAATATTATGACAGATGATGAATCCTTTCACTCCGCCTGCGAATTGTCCTCCTCTTTTCACTCACTTGATAGCTCAGAGTTATCTGAGTCTGAAACTCTCTGTACTTTAATTTCGCGCGAACTTTCGAATTCAAGTTGTTTTTTCAATATATGTCACATAAACGCGCAAAGCATTCCGAGCCATTACAATGACTTACTTGATATCTTCTCAACTTCCTGTGTTCATGCAGTCCTTATTTCTGAAAGTTGGCTTAAGCCCAGTCTGTCCTCTGCGTGGTACGGTCTGCCTGGCTACATTTTGTTGCGAAATGATCGCACGGGCAAGGGTGGCGGTGGAGTCGCCATCTACCTCCGTAGCGATATCCCGTTTAAAATTATATCTTCGTCTCCCTCTAATTTCTCTCACTCCATGGAACATTTGGTCATTGAGGTTAACATTAAGGGTTTAAAGGTTGTTCTTGGAGTCGTGTATTGTCCGCCCATGGTCGATTATTTTTCAAATCTTGAAACATTGTTTGCTTCTGTTGCAACGGAATGCCCACATCTCATTATAATGGGTGACTTTAATACTGATCTTATGACGGATAGTAGTAGAACACGTAAGTTGCTGTCAACTACAACGTCTGCGGCCTTGACTGTTCTCCCGCTAAAGCCCACACACCACAATGTCGATACAACGGACACCTGGTTGGACCTTATGTTGTCCTCTTCAGAAGATCACGTGGGCAAGTTTGGACAGTTATCAGCACCTGGATTTTCGCGGCACGATCTTATTTTCTTGTGCTACAAGGTCCGTCCGCCTAAAGCGGAATCTGTCTATATAGAATCTCGTAGTTTTGCGAGACTTGACTTCGAATCGTTAAACCGGGACGCTCAAAGCACAGACTGAACACCCGTCTTAACTGCAGCTACCGTTGATGAGGCGGTGGTTGCACTTAATGCGACAGTGTTGCAACTTTACGACAAGCACGCGCCCGTTCGAAACGTCAGAATGAAACGACCGCCCGCCCCGTGGATCACCCGCGCGTCCGTATTGCAATGACCAGGCGCGATCGGGCGTTTAATAAATTAAAACGCGATCGTTGTCAGGAAAACTGGCGTGCGTTCAAAATCGTAAGAAATCGTTGTAATTCCATGGTTAGATCGGCGAAACGCAAATATATTCATGACAACATCCTTTCATCTTCAGCAGCTGACACATGGAAGTTTCTGAAGTCTATTGGCGTGGGTAACCCTCAATGTAAGTGTAATAGTTTGTCAACTTTTCCTCTAAACGATTTAAACGTTCACTTCTCAAAATCTTCAACCTTAGACCCCGCCACTATATCTCACAGTATTTCGCTGATAAACGCCCTTCCAAACCTTTCAAACAGTATGTTTAATTTCACTTCTGTCACTGAGGACGAGATACGAAAGGTGATTATATCCGTGAAGTCGAACGCGACTGGCCATGATGAAGTAAGCAGAGTAATGATAGTGAGCATCCTGGGAAGTATTGTGCCAATTATTACTTATATTGTTAATTTTTCTATGTGTTCAGGTGATTTTCCCTCCTTATGGCGTAGTGCTTATGTTATTCCTCTTCCAAAAGTCCCCAACCCTACTTTGCTTAAAGAATTCCGCCCCATTTCAATTCTTCCGTTTTTGTCGAAAATCCTAGAAGCCGTTGTGCATAGGCAAGTGTCTGCCTACATCTACTCCAACCAGCTTCTCTCACCACTCCAGTCGGGCTTCCGTCCTGGTCACAGTACATCCACCGCTCTGCTAAAGGTTATTGAAGATGTTAGGCACGGTATTGAATCTTCCCAGCTCACTATTATGGTCCTCATTGACTTCTCTAACGCCTTCAACGCCGTTAATCACGAGCTTCTCCTTGCTGCGCTTCATCGCCTAAATATCTCGTCGTCGGTGGCTCGGTGGCTTGCTTCCTATCTGCGTGATCGTCGCCAAGCTGTACGTGCCAATCGGTCTTACTCTGATTGGTGCGATTTGAGTTCTGGGGTTCCGCAGGGTGGAATTTTGTCACCTTTACTTTTCTCCATATTTATAAATCTCATCACCCCCAACATCAATTGCTCATATCATCTCTATGCTGATGACCTCCAACTATACACCCATGTGAGGCCTGATGATATGAACAGTGCTGTATCCCGTTTAAATATGGATCTCGACCACATTTCATCTTGGTCTAGACTCTTTGGCATTACTGTCAATCCTTCCAAGTGTCAAGCACTAGTTCTTGGAAGTCCCCGCACACTGGTCACTAGGGATCTGACGCAATTGTCACCAGTCTGTTTCGAGAACATAGTGATCCCTTTTGACGCGCAGGTAAAAGACCTGGGCTTAATAATTGATGGTGGCCTTAGTTGGGAGCCGCAAGTGTCTGAGGTCTGTCGTAGAGTTACATGTACGTTACGATCTCTTTACAGATTTAAACATTTCCTCCCGGTAAGTACAAAGAGACTCCTTATACAGACTTTGGTGCTGCCGGTGATAGATTATGGTGATGTGTGCTACACTAATGTAACCCAAGGACTTTTGGACAGACTAGACCGGCTCCTGAACAACTGTATCCGTTTTATTTTTGGGCTACGCAAATATGATCATGTCTCCGCGTATCGTCGACAGCTGCAGTGGCTTCCGATTCGCGAACGTAGGTCGCTAAGGATTTTGTGTACTCTCTTCTCTATTCTTTATGACCCTGTGGCACCAGATTACCTCAGATCAAAGTTTCAGTTCGTAAGTGCCCGGCCAGGCGGCGAGCTCCGTACCTCCCGTAAACTACTACTCTCTGTTCCTCCCCATCGCTCTGGTGCCATGGGCAATTCGTTCACAGTGCAGGCAATTCATCTCTGGAATGCCCTTCCCCTCTGTATACGTCAAGCTGAGAACAAGCTCTCTTTCAAGCGCTTGGTGCGCAAGCACCTTTTGGAGAATCTTCAAAATTAGGTAAATCTCGTCGTAGTCATTTAACAGCAGGTACCCTATATATATAATCCATATTCATATATATTCATACTCATATATATATATATAGTATATATAAATATATATATATTCCCATAATTATGTATTTATCAACGTAACTAGTGTTTTTTTTGTTTCGATATTTGCATCGTGTGTATACACGTATTGTTGTACACCCTTCCCGCACCTATAATGTCTCTGTTTGACCTTGTGGTTGACTGGTAGAGAATGCCTCATGGCATTAAGTCCGCCATTTGTACTTTACTTATGTATTTTGTGCAATAAAGTTTAAATAAATAAATAAATAAAATAAACATATTCAACATAAAATAAAGTATAGAAAAATACAAACTTAAAAATCTTTAACCACAAACCAGGTTTCTGGACGTGATATTGTAGGTGTATTTTTTTAAAAGAAGTATTCAAACGTACATATGATTTTATCCGGCCTGACCAGGTCGCCCTTTATTAGCGTGCTTTGATTGGTTTTTCGAAGATTTATCGACAATGATGAAATCAGTCACGCGTTGAAGGAGTCTTAATTATAAAAAAGTTACATGCACCACAGAGAATCAAAACAGTCGTGTTCGAAATTCAAATGACTTTTGCACGCTAGCGGATAAAATAGGCTTTTGCACGCAGATTTCGCCCTATAAACAAACGGAGGTTTTCCGAGCGAGTGAGGTGAAAAAGTTTATTAACCAGTTAAAATAGAACTCTTTGCACTGCTTTAACAAAATGTTTATTTTTTTAAAGGAAGATAATAAAGGTGGAAAAATAATTACTAATAACGAACCAAAGCGAGCATCAATGCATCAATATATGATTCAATTATAGGTGCTGACCCAGCCCTGCTCGTCACGTCGGGAGATCGTTAAATCGCAAAGGGTTCCGGGCGAATGGTTCTCGAGTGTTGCCATATGCAGCGGTAGGGTGACCATGGTATGTGCGGGACAGACCATGTGCAGGTTTTCGGGTACATCGAGAAGGTATACCTAGTTACTATTTTCGTCTGTGTATTTTCAGCAGTAAGTTTCCTACAGGCATGACATTTCATTGAAACTTCGCGTTCATGTATACATATTTCACATACCTACAAACAATGTTGTCACAAACATGTGAGGCTTTGCTATTTTTCTATAGTACTTTCTTGTCTTAGATTCAGCGGTTGTGAGCTTGTGTGACATATTAACTTTACCATTCGGCTACCTTCTTGGTAGGCTATCATTCAAAATTCTAAAACGCACTGCCCGCTACAAGAAATTGTTTGCTATTCCACACCACCGTGTCATAATTCCGTACCAGATATAAAACCAATGCTCACTACAACGGTTGTCTCAATTACTGTAACATACATTTGTGTAATACTGATATTTTCTCATATAATAATTGCCAACGCTTCAAAAACCAAATTGTCAATTAAAATGTAAGCTATAAGAAACACAACGCATTAAAATAATAAGTACCTAAGCTGTTTTTGAATGTAATTTGCATTGTTGCTGTTTCGGCGTCTACCGTTCCCATATAATATTATTAGTTTTGTATAACCTTAATTTATGGCACTCCAGGTCTTTTAGCATACTGGTTTTAACCGTAATAGGCTTTTGTTTTGTGACTGTTTGCTGCCTAAATAAGAAAAGTCATAATAAAATATATAAAGCAGTAGAAAAATGGCCTAAATTACATTAAGACCTTCTCAAAACACAGACGTATGTAAATACTGTCTGTGACATTAAATATTGTTATTCAAAAATTAAGTGTATGAAGGTCAATTTTTTTTTCTTAGGTACACTTTCGTTATGGAAACAATTTGCGTATGGATTAAATAAACGCTGTTGTGCAGTTGAGTAAATAGGTCGCAAGGTAACCTTGTTTTTGAGTTTTAAATTTCGGTCTAGACTGTATTTAATTTACATCCAGTGGATACGGCAGATGCATAGTAGAATACCATCTCAAATGTGAAAAAAGGGTATTTTAAAAGCCGCATTGGAATTTGTTGGTGTATCAGAGTCATGAACAAATATTTTTTAAGCTGCATGTAATGTTAGTAAATATTGAACAGATTCCGAATTACGTGCCTACATAAACAAAAACCTATCAAAAGAATAGCTGTTCAGTTCAACAACTGAACTGGTGAATGCATGGACACACTACTTAAGACACATGATTTGTATTAGTACTGTCGTTTCTTCCAGACGACATGCGCTGTGGGATCTAATAAAAACAGTTTGACGTCACCATACTGGGTGTTAAATATAAGTACTTAACAAAAAGCTTAAGTCAAATTTAAATTGGTTCAGATTTTATTTTATTATGCTGCAAAATCTTGAATTATGTTGCATGGTTGTGCTTCGGAATCAGTTCAATATTTACTAACATTACACATGCAATGCGGCATTTAAAATTCCCTTTTTTTCGCATTTGACATGGTATTCTACTAAACATCTGCTGTATCCACCGATACATAAATCATGAAGTATCACATTCTAATTTCTAACATATAATGAGTGCGAAAATTAAGTAAAAAGCTTAAGGTATCATTGTACTTCAGTAGATATGTAGTGTAGGTTGGTATTATTGTACTCTATTTGTTCGTCTACAACTGCGTAAAACGTCTTCATCATATGAGAAGGCTGCTGATAAAGAAGAAGAAATCCTAATCAATTTTGTCTCAAGCTCTCTTTTTAATCGCGAGTTGGCATATCTCAAAACGACAACCCTAAAAAAAGTTTAAATGCTTTAATCACATTTATAATTTTCCATATGCGTGCGAGAATTTTCTTTTACTCATTCTCAAAGCAATTGAAAGCACAGTCAGCTATCGTCAAATATAACGAATTGATTAAAACCCTTAACACGTTTAATATTTCGTTACGATAAATATCGAGAGTTTAAATTCATTTGACTTAAGCAATAATAAGCTTTACCTAGAAGGCATAAGACGTCTCCAATGTAATGTATTCATGGTTTCACTGCGCTACGGAACCCTTGGCAGAATCAGAGACGGCACCTGAGACCTATTGAAGCTAATATCAATTACGGAACCCTTCTGGCCCCTGCTTGTTACGGGCACGGGGTTATATTACCGATATGACATCGGAGAAAGAAATAAATATCATTTGGATCTTTTCGCGTAAAAATGTTTATGGTTTATTTTTGTGACATGTATATGCAAATAGGTACCTAGGTATTGTAAATATACAACCACTTTTTCAAACACAATTTTTTTTACATATTGCAAAACGAAGTTCTGGACTAGATACCTAAGGTTTTTAATATGCATTGCATTTTATTATTACGAGTATAACTTTGCGAGAACTTTCTCAGTCCGCTTTTTATGGTAATTATTATCATAATAACGGCAATCGTATTGCTTTTAGAAGACGTATTACCTAATTGCTTATCTACAAACACTTAACATTAAAAAGCTGCTACAAAGGGATTATCTCCTAAAATCATGGATTATATAAACTTATTTCGAGAAGGTAAAATAATCTCCCTTTCAATCGGTATTAATTATAGGATAAGGAAATAAGAACCTTACTTATTAATGGAAATAATATTCTTAAAACAAACTTATTACATAAGCCGGGTAAAGGGAAACTGAAAAATGTGTGACACGCTTTGGGACAAACCTGTTTATCCAAAGATAAGTAGGTTTAGCGGGACGAGTGAACAATAGGTACGTAGGTATAAACAAAATGCAATGAGCCGTTTTTTTACCCTCGCCTTCGATTGTTTAAATAGATTTATAAGAGGAAATAGTAGTCTTAAAGAAATATATAGGGTACCTGTGAAGTGCTCAGAAAAGTTCCATAAGCACAAACCTCAAAAGGAAAACGCTCGCTTCGTTGTCTATCATAAAGAGAAGGGAATCAAATCTATAGGGTTTCCTGTAGAATAGTGTATACGTAAAAATCTGAAAACACATTATAGGTGTTACGTTGTATACGTACAGCACTTGATTCTCGCCATCTAAAAATCCTCAAATCACACAGGCTGCAAAACGAGCCATGTTTATAAGCTCGCATTGCAAACGTTCCCTAGCATCTTGGGAGCGGGCATCGCTAATTGGGCACGGTTCGGGTTCGAACCACCCACGGTCCTCAATGCGCTCAATTATGTCTTCAACTGTCATCGACTCGAGGACTGATTGAGATGGGAAGTTACGGAGGATCTCTTTGAGTTTTGTATTTACACTTAGGTACGAGATTGAGCTGATTTTGTACAGCAGTTTATCTACTCCACCTACAACTTGGATTCAAAAGTATGACTTGGCCGTTTCATAGATTAGTTTATGTCTTCAATATTGTGATAGTATTATTAATCTTAATTCCTATCTATGAAACAGACAGGCCATACTTTTGAAACCAAGTTGTAGGGTTAGTGAAGTCAGGGCTTAAGGGCTTGAAGCCATAATTTTTAAACCAACGTGTATGTTTCGCTGGGTTTTTTCTTTGCACCTATTTGTAAGGCGATAAAGAGTACGAGTACTGAGTTGCATGGTTCTACCCAATATGACAGTTTGAGATACTATTAACTGTTGCAAATGTGGCACTGATGTAAGTAGTCTCTGTTTTTATAGGATTTAATAATAATGAAAAAATGTGAGACTTTTTTTTTGTTTATCCACAGACCTCGTTGTCAAACGACGGTATCTTAGCATGTTCATATTTATTAATCGAGGTCCCGGCTGGAATGTGTGAGACAACTAAATACGTGTGTGATATTTTTTCCCGGACATTTTTGTCGCTTGTTAATGATTCGGTAATCGCTCCGCTGAATCTCTGGTATTGGGGTTTGAAATCTAGTTCCGGCATTGAAATGAAACACGCTGCGATGTGTTGCCTTCGGTGTATGGGATCTATGGGAACACAGTCAGGTCATAACTACGAAGCTACATATTGCGCAGATAAAAATAAACTCCAGTATTTTCAACTTTCTACATAGGAAAATATATGCAAGGTAAGGTCATATACGTATATTTACAATTTACATCCAGTCATATTCTTATACAGAGAGAGAAGAATGTATGTACATACATATATATTTACGAGTACTGTTATTCCTAAACGTGTCAGCATTAGGTAGGTAGGTATGTACTTACTGTGCACGCAGTGTACGCATATTTGTCTAAATCAACAAATATGTAGTTATGACTATATAATGTAGTTTTACGTAGCTTGGCATGTCTCTTCAAAAATAACCTAAACTAAAATTAGTCACCTACTTAATTTAGAAATTCACATCAAAATTCTTACCAAACAATTATTCAAAACTTCATAGGTGGGAAGCCGTTTGTCGAGCACCGCGCATGCCTCTGTGTATCCATGCGTGCGCGCATCCTTGCTGCGCACGCGTTTAGGAAACAATTAGGATCTACGCGACGGCGGAAACCTTCAGTAATTGGTTAGAAATGTGTTGAGCTGTAAAGGTAGCAGCAGAGTTATTTTTTTATTATTATTATTCATTATTATTCGAGACTGTGTACATCTCTAAAAACAGCTTAGCGTAGTGTATGACACTCAGAGACTTTATACATCTCTTAGGAAATTAAATAATTTCAAAATACTTGAATGCATGTTGTGACGCCTAGAGACCATATAGATCTCTAAGAAATTTTGATTAAATAATTATTTTCTATTGTAAATTATTCCCGTTGACGCATAGAGACCTTATACATCTCTGTGGAATTAAATTAATTAAGTAATTGTATTTTATTGCATGTTTTGACGCCTAGAGACTTTATACATCTCTGGGTTTATTTAATACTTTAAATTGATGGTTAAAATTTTATTTTAATGTATGTACCTACCTAACATTGGTTTGGAGAATATATGTAACATCTTCTTTACGTGCACCCATGGTAATTAGTTATAAAACAAATGTAATGTAATTATTTTAATTATTATTTACGAAAAAATTACTTACTGTTGAGTTTCTTTCGGCTTTCTTCTCAACAGCGGTCTCCTGCCGGCCGGTAGTTTCACAACCTGACTCGTAAAAGTGCTCTTGTGACCTACTTACTGAATAAATTATTTAATTTCATTATTTCATTATTATTATTATTATAGAAAACTCCCGTACGTGTGTCCCAGACATATTTGCGTTGAGCGATGCTTAAGGGACGTGAGTAAACTCATTTGACATTTTAATAAGATTTTGGGCTATTATTAATGGTTATAGTGTGATTGCTAGATTATTTCGGCGCAGAATCTCTGCAAACATTGGTTTGTCAAAATAATCAAAGGAGAAACTGGCTAGGATTTTTCTTTTATATGGACAAAAAATGAAGTAGGTCCTTCAGCCGATTTTCGATTTGAACTCTAGCAATGAAAACGGAATCCTCAAACAATATGTGCTCGGTTTCATCAGCCGTCTGGTTACGGATTGTGGCGAGCAAGAAAATCAAGTTATGAACAAGGAAACAATTTGAAGCTCCTAATTAGGTAACTAATAGTTTCAGTCTTGTTAGCACCTTACGGGCAGACGCGGCGGTGGGTCCCTTCAAAGGGAATAAAATGACAAATTGAAGGAAAATATTAACACGTGTTCTTCGAGAAAGGGTCGTTAACGTCGCTACAGCTGTAAATGAGGATGAATTGGGATAATATTTATGTTTAGTGCCCTTTATGAGACTTTGTTCCTCTAAATATTGAAGCTATGAGTATAAAAGTTACATCTTGTGGTTTTCTCGTAGTCTCGTATATGTCGCGAAGTGTTAACTTTTATTGTTAAGCCATTTCTGATTTAAAGATTTGATGTTAGAGACCGTACTTGTTATAACTAATAAAAGTGAAACCCATTTAAAAGTGATACTTACCTTTAAGTTTTGCGTGATTAACAAAAAATAAAAATATTTTTTCAAATTCAGTGGTAAGACATTATGAAGAACCCGTCCCATGAGATGCGAGTCTATAAGAAAGATGTCGACACGCCAGTTTTACAGACACATTTTTGCAGAATTTTACGTATTTAATAATCACCGCCCCGACAGACGAGCGACACCGACATCGGAATATGTCACCACCCATTTAGCGAAATTCAAACCCCTTGTATCTTACCTTTCGAAAAAAGGTAAAAAAATGCCACCCAGAGTTCAAGAGGGTAGTTTAGATAACCTTGATGAATGCCGCTATCAGACAGTTTTGCTAAGTGTTGCTTTTTAACGAAACGGTTTGGGTTCTTTAGGTAAACCAGTGTATTGACGCTTATAGCCGATCGGGAAGGAGAGTAAGTATAATAACTGTGGACGCTCTTTAAGTGGTTACCTATCTCGTCTAGGGAAACGTAGTCGACAGTCTTATCTACGCTAGTGCCAGTCTAAGCTAGCTTCTTTTATAAAATATATCCCCCATTTTTCTTGCACTTAACCCAATAAAAATGGACAGGTATGTCACAGTTCTTGTTGCGCAATAAATATTGCCTATCTTTTTCCTTTCAGTACCGTCCGAGTAAGAAAAGTGTTAAGTCGCGTGACAAGCGAAAACGCAGTAACGTTACGTTAAGCTGGCTGGAGGACATGGAAGTTGAATCTCCAACATATTAAAACAAGCCTAATAAGCATACGGAACCATCGACGTATAAGCTATATTAGGGCAAGGTGCTCGCGTGGGTGGCGCGGTTTTTTGGCGCTGCAACGTGGCGCCGAGAGCCAATATTTATCCTTATCCCTTAATTGGTGTTTTGGCCCAAATTGATGGGTTGCCTAGTAGGGCCTTTTTAACCTTTTTTGACGGTGTTTCCACTTTTGTCTTAAACTCCCAATTATTACAAAATAACCTAACCTAACCTATCCAAGTATCTTGCTGTTAGTCGCGATCGTAAACTGTCGATTTTGATGTTCACCAAGCGCAACGGTGTAGGTACTTTACAAAACCATTCTCCATATGCATTTAGTTCATATCTGATAATAAGAAACTAAACGAGTTGCAAGCACATGTTAAAAGATCCTAGGTCAGAGATGCAGACTCTCAAAGACGTAGGAACAGGAAGTCAAATCTGTGATACTTTATTGACAACGAATAGCTAATGTAAATCTCAGGTGTCAAATTAAACAAGGATAGCATTACGCGTTTGGGAAATTTATTAATAATGAAGCGAATTATTAAAATACATTTTTTGTTCATTCACCCATAAGTTTTTAAGCTCTGAATTATACCAAAATATGTAATACTGTTTACGATTAATTGCTAAATATAAGACTAGGCTTACCAGTGACACTAAAAACATTCTTATTTGAAAGAGTCGAGTGTCTGCGACGTAAGTGGAACACACCTTTTCTGGGCCCGAGCGGTAAATTTTGCGTAAGGTAGTAGCGTCATCTTTTAGATTTTATCTTCTACCCAACTTTGGGTGCTTGTATTAGCTGCATTTAAAGTTGAAAGTAACAGGGCCTAATCTGGTTATTAAACATTTATACATATACTATCCATGTGCACGCTGTGATATGTACGAACGTTCCATAATAAAGAAACCCTTTGCTTTTCATACTTTCAGATTAATTATTATAAAATTACTAGACATGACTGCGGAATTGGTTTTTATTTATTTATTTAATCTTTATTGCACAAAATAAAAACAAATCGTACAAAAGGCGGACTTAATGCCATTGGGCATTCTCTACCAGTCAACCATCGGGCAAAGCAGATAAGTTGTGGGCGGTGCAACTAACTTAAATAGGTTTTTGTTATTGTTGTTGTAACATATTTCAAAAATACGAATAGGTATCAATATATTTTACTATAACATTAGAGATCGCGGAACTAGACTACGTTCCGTCAAATTAGAGTACAATGCAGTTTCACTGATGATTTTTAAGTCTTTGGAAGTGGTCTTTCATCCCTCAGGGCGGCAGGAAACTCATCTGTATGGTACGGATTCCTAAAAGCACGCCGAACGCCGAGACAAACTACGGCTGTACATATCTTAATCTTAATTCCTCCATTATGATTTACCGCCACGTCGTTTACTATTCTAAAAAAGTTTACCTTTCATTAATTCCATTCTTCTTTCCCAAAATATGCATGAAATTAAAAACAAAATTGAACAATAACACTTAACGTTTGATTTGGCGATCAAAACATCTCAAGACGCCGCCGATCGTGCACAAAACGTTGTGTTCTGTTATTTTAGTATAGGCAGTCAAGCATAGCCCGTGCCTCGGGCCACCCGAGCTGAGGATTATCCAAAGCAAAGCAGCGAAGCGAGACTAGTGAAGTATTGAAAGAGGCAAATCAAAGTGTATACGGAGAGTGCCGACAAATGGAAACAATTGATAAATACTATTAGTCTCATGGGAAATTGATCCCATCCAAAGGAAATTCTAGCTTCAAGTGTTTCCTACTACATTTAAGAAAAATCGTTAGAAAAAAATTACATATGATACCTAATTTAAAAATCGTATCAGTAATAGGTATTATGTACCTATGCAACGCAACTGTTAATTACTTTATTTTTTTGCATTACGTACTTATATATCTGAAAAGTTCAAACAAAGAACTTTATTTTATATTTATATTATACTAAAAGTTTACGCCCGAGAAAATATTTAAGCGTTCGTCGATCGATCTGTTATTTAACAAACACGAACCCCATTCCAAATCACCGCCACACAATACCCCAAGCCCGTAGACAACGTTAAATCAAGTACAAATTTACAATAACACAAGAATGTGTGAATAAACTTTCATTCGCGATTCACACAAACCGCCATAATAATTAACCACAACGTCAGAATTCCCGAACAAGGGAAAAAACACTTAACGCAAATGTAGTAAGGACACAGCTACAGCACTCCATTTCATGGTTCAGCTGAACACTTCAGTGATCGCAGAGAATGAAGTACAGCGTGCGCAAACGCAGCGCGTAGCGAGTACAAAAACTGCCCTAATGATCCAGCATCGACAATTTGCTACGAGCGATTGCACTACATCAATGCGATTTGGACACCCTTAGCATTATATTATATCACAAACCATTCCGAACTCAATCTACACCAAACAAAAATCAATTTTGTATAGACCGTACATTTATGAGCAACTAAGACGAAAATGACGAGGCATCAAAAACAACCCGCAGCTTATGCGTCATTTTAGTTGTAAGCGCCATTGTTGTCAAAATGAAGATATCAGCGTCATGTATTGAGGGCGAATGCAATAAAATATTGTCGTTTATCATGTGTGTTTGTTTGTCGGCCACTGTGGTAAACGATGGCGTTACCGCTATTATCGACAGGACATCTGCGTCGCGTTATTGTCTGAAATTGATATTTTATAAAATGGTGTGTAATAAAAACGACAAGGGTTAGGTCCTTGAAATTATGTAACTAACCACGTGTAGTCTATTTTAAATGACTTAACAACTTTAAGAAAATTACTAGGCGGCAGCTTTGCGTAGTACGCAAGGTATATACATTTTTCATATACATGTATTTAAACTTGGAAATGAAAAAACAAATACATATATGAAAAAACTAAATTTTTGGTAGGTGGGTACCTGCCAACAACAGATATCGTTTTTTTATATGTATACCTATTTGCCCAAGAAATTATTTTATTAATATGGATATTAGAGATTAACAACAAAATTGTATAAGTAAAGATTATGTAAACAAAGTAAACCGTCAACTAAACAATACCATAATTGATTCAACATTAGTACACATAATAAAACAGATTCATCATTCAACAAATAAGTTTTGCAAACATTCCCTAATCCTTAAACTACCAATATAAATTTACCGGTAGCCAAAGTCATGCTACATACTAATTTTATATTAGACGTTACCGGGCCGCTGACATGATCAGCAGCAATAAGTTTGTGGCAAACAATGGACGCGCGCAGCTTTCGCGAAATGGCCGCTAATGTTCTGCAATATTTATCTAAACAGGGGAAGTATTCAACGTTATTATTAGGCTGTAGCTGGCTTCCGTTATAAAATAAATGTGGTATATAATGAGCAGCTAATTTTCTGTTGCCGATGATCTGAAGTCTACACATCTAAAGGCCTTTCCTTTCAGCTCCCGAGAAATGTAACGTGAAATGTAACTTGCATTCTATGAGTGCATATGCACATATAATAATTAACATTATAATAATTTAATTATACAACATTTAACTACCACTCAATTGCTTCGAATTTTGAGTTGGACTCTATTTATATAATAAAATAAGAGCGGTGACAGGCAGCCGTAGTTACCTAAAGCAATCTAGTGGTTAAGTCGTGTTTGTTCATATGTCGAAACGTCATTGGTTGTCAAAGTCATGTCAATAGATTTTGCACGAATTTTACGACCCCTAGTGAACACAGAGGTACCTAACAGCCAGTCATGACAAAACGGAGGAGTCAATCGAGTAAATATTTCATTTAAAGCTGATCATCATCCTTTTAACACGTTTTTTTCTAAATTCCAATATCTACTAGGGGTCAATACTAATGTTTCACTAGTGTCGTCATTTTTACTTATCGAGATATATAACTTACTTATAATCTTATCTTTTTTATTTCTGAAAATAGTGTAAATCATGCACTTACTTATTAGTTCTGCTATGTATCTTAATAGTTGTGCTATGTATCTTAACTTTCAGTGCAATATGAATACGAGTAGCTACATAATTTTACAATACTATAGAACAGGCGCCCGCAGAGGGAGAATTCTGTTCCTAACTCTGGCAATGCATTCTTCTACTATATTCACACATTCACCGCACGAAAGGCCTGGACCGAACCGAATCGATACATTGCATTTTTTGCTTTCGGCCATGATGGTTTTATTGTGGCATTCGAAAACCACTGGCTCACTGATAGTTATATTGCTGCTGTAAAACAATAAATAAGTGATTGTTTACAACTGAGGTTGGACCCCATACTAAGCGGTTTGTCACGGAGGTTTACAACTGCGTTACAAGTAAAATGACTTATGGTTGTTAAAATTTAGATAGAGATAAGACTTTTAAAGTTAGTGAAGAATATAAAGTGATCATGGGACATTAAAAGGTATTGTTACATTCGATTCTAGCGGTTTGGATCGATGTATTCTTTCTAAACAAGTAATGAGGAGTCTTTAGTAGTTGTGGTCGGATAAAGAAGTTCCTTGAACGAGTCGACGGGGCGTTAGCTCCGGGGAAATTATGAAAAGGTCATTATTACTCATTATTGGCGTAACGTTGTAGTAATGATGTTTCACGGTTAGCTAAAAAAATATGGATAGACAAAAAATAAACTCTTTAGTTGTAGTAGTTTATGTTTAATCAGACTGCGGTTGGCATAGGTTTTTGGCCAAGTTTTACTCCCAATTTACTAGACGAAACGTCTCGTTCACTGGAGTGATTTATTTTAGGGCAATTATAACCCATTATTCCTTCACCTTCACTAAAGAGGGGTTCTTGCAAGCATGACATATTAAATCTTTGAATTTGAATTTGAATTTATAACATTTTATTTTTTAATTATAATATTTAAATTAATTAATTAATTTTAAATCAAATTTATGTCAAATCAAATGTATAGGGTTTAATTTAGGAATTTGCGAATGTTAATAAATAAGTAATTAATTAAGTACAATATATGTAATGTGAAAATTGTGATTGACTACATTTTTTATTTTGTAATGTAATTTTTTTTAATAGTAAATTCAAGTACGTTTAATTTTAATAATGGTAAATTTTTTATTGATTTCTACAATGTTTTTAGTTTTGCAAGAAATAAACAGGCTTTTATATTTTTATTTTATTTTATTTATTTATAACCCATTATGAAGATATTGGTCGCAGCTACCGATATGTAGCGCTCCGTACCAGCATCAGCACAGCATATTGCATTTAATTATCCGGTAGGTAATTTATCCACACGTGCAGTATAACATGATCATTTATGTAATTCAATTACTTTTCTTATCTTGTATTCTCAGACCTAGCCTTTTAAAAATTTCAACACATGGAGCCGATTTTTAGACATTAATTACCAACATTGACGCAATCTAGGATAAAATATTTTAGGATAATATTTACATAAAGGACAACAGTTTATTTATAGATAAACAAAAAAAAAACATATTTACAATATTAAAGTTGATAAATACTAATACTTTGCATAAAGTAAAATTTTACTGTTATATATATATTACAAAACAATATCAGCACATAAAATTAAATTCGTTCTCACTTTTATCTCTGGTGCATTTTGTAATTGGCGGATTAATTGGTGATTCAATCACATAAAATGATATAAACAGATATCCTTTTTTATTAGGGATAGTTTTAACAATAAACGAGTATAAAGCAACCATAACAAATCCTAAGAGATCCTAACTAAAACCGAATGTCCCCCAGGTTACAGCCCAGCGGCTGGGTACACGGAATAGCCATACTAACCCCTGGGATGAATGAACCAGCTCTGAGGTCTGAAGAATACTCCGACACCTTTTTCTTGAATTGTCTGCAGAGCCATTATTTTTTATTTTACATGCATTTAGGTAATCACTATCACTACGTAGTATACAACAAAGTCGCTTCCGCGTAAGTAGGTATGCTTACATCTTTAAAACTACGCAACTGATTTTGATGCGGTTTTTAATAGATAGGTAGAGTGATTCAAGAGGAAGGTTTATATGCATAATACATGCATAATATAGTATAGTAGAGTTAGTATCATCATTACACCCGTGCAAAATCGGGGCGGGGGTCCCTAGTAGGTAATGAGATACAGTTAATCACAGTTCGTTTAAACCTTCTTTATTCACTTTTAGGTCTCTAGATTCCTGACCAGATTTTATTTTAATGAGTCTACACGCAACTACTAACATGTTGTAATGAATGACAACAATTATATTTAATGCCGTCAACTTTTTGCCTACTGTATTCCACTGTACTGTAGGGCGTAAACAATGTAAATAAATACATGATCCTTTCGAATTCTTGGTGACAAATCATGTCGTGCCGATGCTTTGTTTGTAGTTGTTTTGTTCTTTTCTATGCCATTATCTAATCGGTAGTAAATCAGTAGAAAACTACAAAATGGTCCCTTAGGAATTAATGTGCATTACTTTGCGTTCTAAACGGTACTGCTTCTGAGTTTAAACCGATAAATACAATACAAGCAAACACATTATTTAACACAAAAAGTAGTGACCGACCGAAGTTTCGGTTTCGGTTTCGGCCAGTTTCGGCCTAAAAATCATGTTTCGGCCAAAGGTTCGGTTTCGGCCAAAAAACAGCCGAACCTTTCGGCCGCGCCGAAACTTACATCATCGCACTGTCGGGTCGCGTTCAGCTAACGTCGGGTGCGCTCGGCAGTCGGCACGGATGGCAATATGGCGTCGCTCGCCTGACTCCGCCGGCCGCTGAATGAGGTGACGTTTTTGTTTGTTCCCCGAATAATGTGAAGTAACTGACCGAGCGAGCATTTCCATGCACATGCGCTTACCGCCTTGCCTTAATGTCTTATTTCTCAACCGATTCTCATGAAATTTTGGATGTTCGATAAGTATTATAGTATTTTTTCGTCCATTATTTTTTTCGGAATTTTCAAAATAGCGGATTTTTGCGGTAACAATTCTCATTTAAGTAAATATTTAAATATTTTTAAATTTACTTAATTTACTTTTTGTTATAAATTTATCAACTCATAGTGTAATTTTTAAAGCAAATTTTCTTAATTTACGAACGAATTGACGGCGATATTGGTTATTTAGGATAAAAGTTAGGAGGTTTACTCATCTCATAAAAAGACTTTAGGATTCGTTATTGTTGCGTGTATGTAGTAAAGTGAGTACCTGGGTCATTCTAAAATTCGTTGCAGAAAATCGTTCATAGAAAAAACAACTCTGTTACTACCAAATACCACTATGTTACCGTTTAAAAAACCGAAATATTAATAATTTATACGAAATTAATAATAAGGTGTGGAAATGATGATGATCCTTGTTTTATTGAATTAAAAACTTATTACCTTTAACGTAGGTACGTTTGAATTAGCGTTACGAGGCTGCCTGATTGCAATTATAAAAATTAAAACCCAATCAATTATTTTGTCTAGCAACAAGTTTTTAAACTTGTTTCATTTTATACCATCTTCAATTAACAGATCGCTGCCTCAGTACAGTATTGCAGTATTACAGCTGTTAATGCTTTTCACTTTTTGAGTAATTTAATTTAGACAAAAAATATTGATTAAAAGACAAAAACTTAGCAAAATACAAATCACAGCATCCACAGGACAGGTTTCGTCCAATCACAAATAGATGTATCCGCCACAAGACCCAGACCCAGTGTCAATGTTAAAATATCAATTCAACAAAAGTGAACCGTGAGTTTGTTGTGTGATTGCTGAAATTTTTATTTTTTTTACTTTGTCTACCCCCACCTCACTATCACATCTGCATTTTTTTTTTTAATTTCTCTAATTGACAAAATTAATCTTAGTATATATGTATTTATCAGTTGTCAAACCTACTCAATTTCATGAGCATCGGATAAGAAATACGACCTCCAGACGAGAACAGAAAAGCATCCAATCGTCCGTACATACGAAAGAATTTTGGACCAAACTGAAACTGTAACACTTAGCTCCATCGGTCAGCGAAATTTTTCATTGTGTTTATTATTAGATCTAGAAAGAACGGCCCGCTGACATTTTATACAACGTTTTAATCACGTTTATAAAAGGTTCGGTTTCGGTTTCGGTTTCGGCCGAAACTGTAATCAGAACCGAACCTTCGGTTTCGGTTTCGGCAGAAAAACGTGTTTCGGTCGGACACTAACAAAAAGGCTACTCGTATTCTTCAATGCGATGTTATGGTACTAGTACAGTCACGTGCAAAAATAATAAGGCACCGAATTTATCCTCTCGTAAACATGTGACGAAAAATGAGACATAAATTGCCACACCAAATAAGTAATTACACTATTCCTCGTGAATGCGAATTTTAAATACTACTATAATTACGATTGTGTAAGTTGTCCGATAAAGAAACAAATGTGTTATCGCATTTTATTTCGTGTTTGATTTCGCTGATATACGGCTAATAAAGTACATATTAACATATTTATGTCCAAAGGTCAAAATATATTTTATAATATACAACGGATATCGCTTTTCTCGTCATTGTTACATTTGTTACACAACAAAGTTGTTTTAATCATCGTGAAACTAGCAAACACATTACATATTTTACGTAGGTATGTGAGTGCAAGTGGCTTGAGAAAGCACCACATTTTTTAACTCTTACCTATAATTTTAAGCTAACGTATCCACCTCGCAAAACTCGTTAGTGATATAATGTACAAGTATGTACAATTGTACATTATATCACTAATATATGTCCTAAAATATATGTGCGTTGACTATGACAAGTTGTCAGGACTTTTCTCGTTATATACATATACTTATAGTTGTGCTTATTATCTTCCTTATTAAGACGTTAGTTCATCTACAGCTAACACAACAGACTTGAAAGAACCTTTCTAAACACCCCGACCCCGAGCCTCCAACATTGTCCATAAGCGTCTTACGTCCGAGATTTATTAGCCAAATCATCAAAGTCAACACCATTGTACAAACCGGCGATCACTTACCGACACTCTAATTCCATTGTCGTCAACACGCATCTACCAAACACCTACACAAACTCCTTAATAAGGGCATATATCCTTATAAAAAAAATAACTGAAGCTGGCTCTTGGTACGACTCCAGAAGATACCTATTTGGTTGACAGTTTGTAGAAGACGGCATTCTTTTAACTAAATTCTAAATAGAGTTGTTAAAGCCACACGGGGTAGCAAAGCGGCCGACGCAAAAAACGCACAAAGGCATAAAGTTTTGGACACAAAGCGACATCGGGATATAAATTATTTCATCTGTTCAGTCCTTTCACTATAATATTGGCAAATGTTTCCATTTGGGACGGGCCACGCCCTGGTTGGAATCTAACAAGGAAAAAACCAGGCAATAAGCTTACAAAAATAATCTTTAGTCTCATACACATTGAGGTGACATTATACTGGTTGGATGTCCTGGACAGTGGGCCGCGGCATCACAAAGTCGACACAGAGTCACCATTTCTTTTATACGTTTTTTTCTAAGTCTAACATATATTTTGACTGTGATGTTTTTATTATTTTTGTCCGTGATCCCGGACGGTTATCGGCGATTTTTTTTAAAAGTCGGCTCGATCAATATGCACGCGTTCTCGGAAAAGCCGACAAAGGTGCAAAGTGGTAATTATCTATTAGTATTAGTACAATGTTGACTTTCGAGTGCGGCTTCCGTCTTGTCCGTTCTGCAGTAATCAGTGATAAATTGCTACTGGACATTTCGACAATACTCACAGTTAAGGTGACCTTTTTTTCTTCAACAACAGTACGTGTTTCGGCATGCGATAGTGGATTTTCCGTATGTAATATTCAGATTTAGTTAGCAGAATAGTGCATACTGGAATACCTACATTCCAATTGAGTTTGATGTACTAAAATTAAATGTGTCACGGTTAGATACATGATGTTCAGAGAATATAATGTCTGAATTTTGTTCGTAGATTGGTATTGTTGTAGAAAAGGGGTTTCTCCTTTTAATGAAAATAGATGACGTTATTTTATAGGTATCCTAAAATGCTAGCAAAATCGATTGAAATGACGTATGACAACTAGTGACGGCTTTACGCTATAATTAATTTTACTCGCATTTTACGAACCTTGGATATTAAGATTAACACTTGGGATATAAAAAATATGTAATGAGTTCGATTTTGTCGTATTATCCGCTAAGTGTATCTTAACAACTTCAGTGTCAATGTGATTGAATGTCATACAAATGTTATTAAGTTAAATTCTGTAAAAAAAAATAGAGAAAGCATTTATTACCCCGTGCAACCAAAATAAAACTCGAGCAAAATTCTTAAACATAATACAACAAAAAAAAGACTTGGTACCCCTCTAGCCACTTTATTATTTTGACGCAAAACTATCAACTGCTGAAGTTAGAAGTAACTTATTTGTTCCAGCTTGCCACGAGCTTTGAGTAGCCGATACAGTTTTGGCTGGCTCACGCCGTACATCTGTCAAACTACAATGGTCGATTCAAAGAGTAAACAAATGAACATCAAGCGGCTTTCCTCGAAAACTGCCGAATGTTCTACAATAGTCCGGAACCCAACCAGTGTCATTGAAAACAAAGTTCCACCTCAGATAAAAGCGGCAGCACTGTGCACTGTATCTTTGGAGGTTGTATGTAAATCTTAAGTTCCGAATTTGTCCGCGCGCAAATTTCACGTGGTATAGCTGTAAGGTAGTCAGACTCCGACGGAGTTGCATAATGGTCTTGCGAGTTGCTCGCGACGTCAGTACGTGGCGGGGGGTACATAAATCAGGCAAAGGTGTAATTGAAACTGGTTTTTGGAATTGTTTGTTTTGGGATCATTGGATCAACGTTTGGATGTTACAGTTTGTGCAATTTTGCAATTTACACTAACATTGAATCAATGTTTGAAAATTGCCGTATTTTTAAAGATTATAATTTTAATAAATAAGACTACTAATAAATAGCATAAATATTATTCCTGATTAACTGACGAATAAGCTAATTAAGTTTCCCAAAATGCTACATTCTATATCGCGAATTAGATACTTTCTTATCGTAATCTTTCCAGAAGTTTTATAAAACAAATCTTACCCGATCTTCTGTGTTCTACACAATGATAAAAAGAAATACCTGGCTGGAAAAGTTTACGGTTTCAGAGAATTACGAAATGACTTAATTGCGAAATGAAAGTTGGAAAAATGTTTAACTAACGAATGGCCTAATTAAGTTTCACCAACTAACCTTATCAGGAGCAGTGGGCTTGTAATTCATGAGACCTGCTTAAAAAAACGCCCTTTAGGAGCCAGCGTCGACTCCCCTGAAGCCTGTAGGTAAGTTAGTGTTTTACATCTACTCGACCGACACACTCAATAAGTGACGGTAACCTTGGTCACTTGATACAGATAAGTAAGACTATCTCCGCACACCTTCGAGGTTCATCTTGCTATTAAATGTTATTGACATTATTACCTGCGCTTTTTCCATTTGTAGAATAGGCGCTAGATTTCAAAAGCTTCAAATAATAAAAATACGGCATAGAATAAATTATTTCAGCATAGTTAATATTGTCATAACATATGTTATGTCGGTAATCAGCACGATACTCAGATAAATGCAATATCTTTCTCTTCAATGATTGGTATCAATGGTTCGCAGTCTCGTAAATTATTCTACCTATAATAAAACAACTTTAAATTTCGGCGCCGCGTGGCGTCCATCCACGTTGACAAACAAAAATCATCAGTCTTCACATTTTCACAGCAATCATCTTAACATTGGGAACAAATAATAGAACTTTATTTTCACAGTAATCATGTGCTGAACAATAAGAACAGTAGTAGGTCGTAAATGCTACCGTTACAGAATAAAACGACGTAAGTATCTAATAAAGACAATGCTCTTCCGACATTATGTGTTTGAAAATCAATACGGGAGCTAGCACAATGGTTCGCTACGCGAGCTTCTGGACAAAATTTAAAATAAAGAGATCAACATGGTGGCGTGAAATCGCGAAACTCAAGACACCCAAGTAGCGATTATTTAGTAGTGTGACGAAATGAGGAACATTCGAGTTAGTTACGGAATGAATGCAAAAAGTTGAATTCCTTTGGATGTTCAAATAGGACCGTTTCTGATAATTTACACAGAAAGCAGTCAATCTTAATAAGTAATATTAGTGTCTGTAGACACTATGTATTTTATAAAATAATCTAATACACAATGAGGAAACATATTTCCTGTAATGTATTGTAAATATTAAAGTGGGTTCCACAAAATACAATCTGCCTCTATGAATAATTATATAACTGATTAAATCATGACTGAAAATATAGCTTAATGAAAATGAACTGCAGTCGGTTTATCTATTCTAGTAGTAAGGCACTAGATTCTGAAATAAAATAATAATTGTTTAAGTAATTTAAAGTAAGTAAGTATGATTATGTAATGTTAAAACAAGCAAGCTTCATTATAATGATTACGAAATTTACGAAGTGTATAAGTACCTACTACTGAACATGATTTTTAAAACAAGTGTTCGAGTTTTTGTTTTATTTGAAATACAGAGTAGAGATATAGAGACAATTTCTAAAAATTGAGGACTTCGAATCGAATGATTAGCGCCACCTATGTTTAAACACACGAACTAAATAAGCAACAAAAAAGTGTCGCGCGTCAAAAAATATCGTCAGTCGACCAATTCGCAACGGCATATAAATAATGCAATGAGCCGCTGCCGTGCGTCTGCACAGGGGCGCGGAAGTGCCCACGCCAAGTTTTTCTGAATTAACAGAATAAATATATTCCTTGATATAAATAACTTTATCTGAAAACTTGAGATTATTAATTAACACACGACACACGTCCGGTGATCAAATTGACTTGCACGACAAATTAATTAATAATTGGATGATTAAATATTAATTTTATGTTCGAAATATAATTGTTTTAGATTTCAAGATTTGCTTAAAAATATAACACGAAATGCAATAGAATACTTTTACGTTTATATTTAAATATCACTGAATAATTAATTAATGTGTATTATTATGGTGTACTAGTTACTCGTAGATAGATATCAATCAAGCTACAACCGTAGTGACGTAAGTATTCTTGGCTCCCATGGCGAGCCTATTTTAATATTAAGGAGTAGAAATGTTTAAGCATTAATTTTTGCTACATATTTTAGTCGTATTTATCATAAGTTCCTCATGCAATATCTAGCAACAACAACAATTGGTATTGTCCGTTAAACGCTGCAGTACCATCAATTTAAAATTTATAAAACCCCCGACACAAGTAGCTGAATATCGTGGAGACGACTGCATTCATTTCTACCAAAAATAGCCAAGAACCAACAGACAAGACATTCGATTAAAGAAACCGCATGATCACCGATACATCGGTTAAACTCACTTACTACAAGTTTTTATGTGAGGCATTAAAAAAATTATAACACCCCTCTTTAATGTAGCCGGTTGAAAAATAACTGTATCGGTATTCTATCGGTAATTCTACCTGTACACGAAGATTAACTAAAATTCGACTTAGTAAAATGGTTATCACATTCGACTTAGTAAAATGGTTATATTATAGTGACTTGGCCATATTTTCCAAGCCTGTATAGATGTTCAGCCATCGCACACAGATGTCGCCATCAATTTGCGATTGTTAGCGACAGCCGTTCGCCGTTGCCATTGTCTTATCGGGTATTAATGCCGCCCCAGTTTTTGTGGCGATAAATAAAAGATCAAACACGTTTTGTTTCTACATCGGTCATTTACAAAAGACTCGTTAGTAGTTAGCGCTTTGTCGAGTAAGATTAGTTGACAATTCTGTTTGAGAACACGTTTGCGGTGTTAGAATGACAACGTGTTCGTTCATCCTCCTCCCTCTCCTTCCCTCCCATCCCTCTTAGTGACGTAAGTAGTCGATTGCTCAATAATTGCCAAATTATTACGTAGAAGTGAAGTAGCAGTCATAATCTTAATACTAGCTACTAATTAAATCATAACATAGTTACCCGCAATAAAATTTGACAAAAACAAAGCGTAGTAAAACATCTGACACGAGAATCATATTTTCTTACCAGATATTTTTTAGGGTAGGTTTACTTACAACAATCTGTATAAATTTTCGCAATGGGGTGGTGCAGTCCAAGTGGATTCTCACCGGACTGCCTGTTTTAGGTCATTTGAGCACTTTTTTTGCTGACTTCTCGTTGATTACAATAATTCTTGCCGACTTCGCGTTCTTTGTCTTGAATATACAATAAGACAACTATTTGTATGCTTGGCATCCCAAAACAAATGGATATAATGTTAATTTTTATAACGAACTTGCAAGTTGTGGAATGATCTAGCTTCCTTTTAACGGAAAGTAATCTTTAGTCGGTATAGCCCTCCGATAGGTTTGAGACTGCACTGTGCTATTAATTTTGTAATAAAATGTAAAATTTGATGTTGATGTTAGATTCACAATGCAATCTCTCTCTCAATCTTGCAAATTTTACTTTCAAAATCTTACTCATGCAATGTTGAACACCGGGTCACGATTCAAAGCGATTACTCGTTAATTAAAAACAACCTCAAACATTTTTATTATAAAGACAGTCATGTTTGGGTCCGAATCGTTTTCCATTAAATTAAAGCCATTTCACACCATCCCAATCAGTGCGGAGGCCGTATATCAGCCGGTATGTAATGAGCACCGCGTGTGCCCGGACCTTTATTTATCGGCCTGCGATTTGTGGCCATGCGACACGTAAACGTGTGAAACCTATTTTATTCTGCAGCTGCAAATCCAAAGGTCATAATAACATGCAACTCTATTGAAGAGGGCTACGGGATAAATTTAAGTTCGATTTGATTTAGCCACGACGAAATTGGTTGGTAGATCGCAACGTGTGAATCTTTGTTAATATTGCTGTTCAGAATTCAAAAAAGTAATTAAATAAGGCTTTATTTCTCTTAGTTTTAAAGTCTTTTCACTAATTTGAAAGCATTCAAATGTAAATTGGTAAGTTATAACTTGGGATTCTTTATTCATTCTCCAGTTGCAAATGTAAGATGTGAAGTAAATTATGTTTTGGTCCAGTACCTATTATTTGCATTTTAGAAGAATTACAGTTAGATATCTGAGCGGTTAATGTGACATATTAATCATTGTGAGAAAAAAGACACCACATTTAACGTACCGGAAAAAAGATAAATTGTCCTCACAAGTTTGACCTTATTTGTGACTAATAATCCAGCACTTTAGTCCCGCTGACAATTTATGATTGACTTACAGACATATATCCAAACTTTCGCATTTGGAATCTTAAGTTGCGTGCTCACATGAAAAAAAATCTACATTGGTAAACCTCCTCTGTCAACAGGTATTGTCTCCCCACTGATCTATTAGCATCCATTGACTGCAGCATTTACACTTGAAAGAATGCAATTAGTAAATATCCAATACTTATTATGATTCCTCGCGGGTTAATACTTAAAAGTCACGCCAACAATGCGTTGGCAGTACAACCCAATTAACCCAAAAAGTCCTAAGAACTTTGATATTCTGAGTAAACATGGCACTTTTTGAATCCTTCAAGTAATACCACCACGCAACGCGCTCTCGTCTATTTGGCCAGAAACAAAACACCTCCTAACCGTATTGAGTAGCCATTCACATTCAAATCAGTAGCCGCTCATTTATTTTGAATTCCGAACGAGTTTGGAGACAAAAGAGGAACAATATGGCCGTTGGAGCAACAGTAAATCTCTGCAACAGTGGCGCCAGAGTCCTGAGCTCATCTGTCAAAATCAGACGCCATGTTGGTCGTGGACAACGGAGCGTATTGTTAAAATTTTTAGTAATTACACTGTTTATAGTAGTAAGCGAGCTGAATGCGCAAGCGAGGACTATGGCGGTACAGTCGCAGTTAAACGCATTAATGAGTAAACCCGATATCAGATGTTGAAACTTATATTTTATATGTATTTAGTGCAAGTATAGTAGGAATAGGAGAGAAACTCTTTCTTCGTAATTCCAATGAGATTGTGATGATGTGAATATACATCATCATATAAAAACCAACTTTGAATAAAACCGGCCAAGAGCATGTCGGGCCACGCTCAGTGTAGGGTTCCGTAGTTGCCCATCCTTCACAACAGATGGGTTTAAAACCGCTGGAAGTTATGGATTATACGCACCAGATTGAGTGGAATGTTTTAATGCAGTATGAGAACACCACACCGCGCGGCACTTACGTCATTTTAAACAAAATTATGAAATTTTGCGATAACTCAAAAACGGCTCGACCGATTTTGAACAATATAGTTTTCATTGAAAGTACTTATTAAGCCTCATTTTCATGAATTTTCCCACAATTTTTTGACCCGTGGTTGAAAATTTAGAGGGAGGGATACGCTATTTTTTTTTTCGGAGCGAATATTTGCAAAACTGCTGATTTTATCAAAAAATAATGTTTGGAGACCTCTATTATTTTTGAAAGACCTATTCAACGACAACACACTGGTGTTGAAATGAAAAAAAAAATCACCCCCACTTTAGGTGTTCGAGAGGTAGAGGCGTGATACAAACGGGTACACTACATTAATACGAAAAACTTAATTCCGATATTTATAATCACGAATTTCAAAATACCGATTTTTACATTTCCGAATGGATCAAAATTCCGAATATGATTATTCCGATATTTCATAAATCCGATTTTTACATTCCCGAAATTACAAAAATCCTAATGGTTATAATAACGAATTTCAAAATTCCGAATCTTTGTACACCGAAGTATAAAAAGTCCGAACTATTAATATTCCGATTTATCACAAGTACGAATTCCGATTGCTAAAAAACCGATTTTCAAAATTCCGAATTTTAATACACCGAAAAATGAAAATTCCGAGTCAATATTAATACGAAACATCAAAATACGGAATTCTAATATTAATAATAAGTATAAATATGTATTAGAGTCCGAAATTAAAACTCACATAAACCTGCAAAGGTAATTCTTATGTGAAGCCGATTTGAGTCGGACCTGCCTTAAGCTAAAATAGGTAATGTTAGGATTTTTCGAACACTCGATATAGATCTCCGCGGCTCGCTCGCTTCGCTCGCTCGTTAGGAACGTAGTTCAACCTAACACTCCTCCTCGCTTCGCTCGCCGTCGTACCTAACCTAAGCCAATTTTACTTACAATTTGTAATTTTTTTTATTTTGGTTGGTATACAAACGTAACCTAACCTATAGTTTTCGGGGTTCAGCCAATAACCTAACCTATAGTTTTCGGGGTTCAGCAAGTCTGACGCTCCGCTCGCTTCGCTCTCTCCGCTATACGTGGTCACAATACAAACCTAACCTAACCTACAGTTTTCGGGGTCCAGCCAATAACCAAACCTATAGTTTTCGGGGTTCAGCAAGTCTTTTGACGCTCCGCTCGCTTCGCTCGCTCCGCTATACGTGGTCACAATACAAACCTAACCTAACCTACAGTTTTCGGGGTTCAGCCAATAACCTAACCTATAGTTTTCGGGGTTCAGCAAGTCTGACGCTCCGCTCGCTTCGCTCGCTCCGCTATACGTGGTCACAATTCAAACCTAACCTAACCTACAGTTTTCGGAGTCCAGCCAATAACCTAACCTATAGTTTTCGGGGTTCAGCAAGTCTTTTGACGCTCCGCTCGCTCCGCTATACGTTGTCACAATACAAACCTAACCTAACCTACAGTTTTCGGGGTTCAGCCAATTCGATATTTGTCCAAATCCGGGTACCTAATTTACTAATTCCGATTTTTAAAACTCCGAATTTCATAATTCCTAAGAAAGAAATTTCCGATTATTGAATACACGAATGTCATTATCCCGAATATCAAATTTCCGAATAAGTAATGAAGTTTCGGAAAATTAATAATCGGAATTTTGTTTTTCAGGCCAATGACACTTCGGGCTTTTCATTATTCGGAGTTATAAAAATCGGAATAATATACAATCGGAATTTTGAAATTCGGCTAAATAAACTTCGTGTTTTTTAGTAATCGGAATTTTATTTCCTAGGAATTATGATATTCGGAGTTTTGAAAATCGGAATAAGCAAAATCGGAATAAAGTATTTCGGAGTATTTGGGTGTTCCCGATACAAACACATACTCATACCAAATTTCAGCTTTCTAGTACTAATCATCACGGAGCTAAGCCGCGGACGGACAGACGGACATGGCGAAACTATAAGGGTTCCTAGTTGACTACGGAACCCTAAAAACGAGGAAGTGATCAATTCGACTGTAAGTATAATTATATTCTTTTTCTTAATTTATATTACGCAATATCTCCACCAATTGCGGTCAGATTCCCAAAGTTATTTTTCTATTTGAAACAGTATACTCCTGATGTGGTCCCATTGTCACCATGTTAGGATCTGAAGATGGGATCCCAAGGAAATCGAGGGCAACCCACGAACATTATAAGCACTAATAAGTGTTTGCGCGTGGTAGTCATCATCTCATTATGCTGAGCTGATGATGGAAGGTGTAACTCCTTAATGATGGAGTTAGGTGATAATCCTTTAAATATTATAGGTAGGTTATGATTAAGACCGTTAGTTATATTAATATAGTTACCTACTACTCATTTTGTTGTTCTCGGAAATACATTTTTTTCTTGTTAACGTGGTTAATTTTTGTGAAAAAGTGTTTTTTTTTGTAATAGTAGAGTATTGATACTATATACAGTGAAACCTGGATAGCTGAGACTTGAAGGGACCAGCAAATTTGTCTCACTTAAAGAGGTATTCCACTTACCCAGTGTCTCAGATATAGAGGTATAGATTAATGTCTGTCCCATCTACATAGGGTTCCGTTAATAGAGGTAAAAAAGAGGATATTTATAGGTGCGATTATTAAATAAAATAGGTAGGTAGGTGATGTATTTCATAATTATAATTATACATTAATTATAATCGTTAGCAGTATTAATAAGGTACCACATAAACAAAAATTATTAACACTTTTAAACAGTACAAAAATACAACAGAATGCTTCAATTAAATAAATCTGTCATTTTATATTGTCCTTTTTTTAGGGGCAGCTATTAAGATACTATTTTTAATTAATGTAAATTTAATCTTAGGTATAACGTTGACATTTCAAAATTGGTGTGTAAAAGAATAGTGCTTTTACTGTCTCGCGTTTTGAAATAAAATGAAGTCCCAGTTAGAGAGGTAATGGATTGACATTATCGCAGTTATAGAAGTCGAAATCTTTAAATTCAAAGATAACCATTTATTAAGAGTATAACTTAAAATTTAGTCTCAATAAAAGAGGTAAAATACGACCGATGTCTCAGTTATGGAGGTAATTATGAAGACAAAATCGAAAAAAACGAATCCCAGTTATAGAGGTCTGTTTTGTCCCACTAACAGAGGTAATTCAGTGGTAAAGTGTCGGGACAGCAGCACGAGTTTCAGCTATGGAGGTTTCTCACTTATCCAGGTCCCACTTATCCAAGTTTCACTGTATATTTATAGTTTAATGTTGCATAGGTCTTTACACTACATTAGGTACTTTTCCGTTATTATAAGTCATTTTATAATTTTTTCTACTCCAGTACTTTTTTCTGTCATTTATATAGTTACTAACTCTAATATAGGTAAAGACATAAATTATGAAAGTCTGTAAAAGTCTATACTCTATTGCCCAAAAAAAACACTGCTAAACGGTGTTATAATGTCGCTAAAAAAGCATCACTTAGTACCACAGATTACAAGATAAACAGCTGCATTCACACAATTTGCAATAAAAAAAAGCTTATTGTACTAAGGCATTGCTGCCAACTTAAAAAAAAGTTTTATCTTCAGTGCATGGATGTTTAGTAAAGTGAACGTATACCTTTATATAAATTCATATTTTTTTGACAGATGTTTAGTATAGTGAACGTAACCTTTATTTATAAGTTCATATATGGTTCATATATTTTTGACAGATGGACGTCAATAAAAAAAAGTTTCTCAGAATATTTTTTTTAATTTTGTTGATTCCGAGCGGGAACATGTAATTATTTTCTTTGTTGTTTATTTGCATTTTATTTATGAAATGTCGAGTCGTAGAAAAAGTATTGTATATGCAACGTTGTATAAGTAGGTCAAAAAACGCTCGTGGCATCTTTCTTACGATGTTCGCTACGCTCACATCGTAACCCATGCCACTCGCGTTTTTTGCCCCCTCTTATACAACGGTTGCATAAAATACTATTGTACATTTCTGTTTTTGAAACTGTTTTTCAACAAGTCAATAGCTGAAACACGCTTTCGTTCTTAACGTTACATTCCTGGTCACGTAACTTTCTTTTCTGCGTTTGTTTTCAAATTAAAACACATTACCACAACGTGAACTAAAAAAACTTGCTTTGACTTCTGAACAGATCTGGAACCTGTGCGTATATTAGTTGTTTCGATAGAGAAACTAACCGAACATAACACTGAAGTTTTAATTTATGTTATAAGTTTTCTACAATGTGTAAGTTTTAAAGTCAAAAATCATAATGAATGGTATGGATAATAAATAAATTAATAACAAATAAATATTAACGGTAAATTTCATACAAATCAACCTAATCCCAAACTAAGCAACGCTTGTACTGCAAAGCTTGTACTGTATATACGTATATCGTCGTCTAGTGCCCATAGGGGTACTAGACGACAATATGTATAATATTGAAATACTATATAGATAACATCCATGACCCAGGAACAAATATTCGAGTTCATCAAACAAATATTTTCCCTGGCCGGGATTCAAACCCAGGACCGCCGGCTCAGTAGGCAGGTGCACTGCAATCTGCACCAACCGCGTCGTCAGATTATTTGTAAGTATAAAAAAATATATGTTTTGTTAAGAATATAAAGTTACAAATCGGATGCCATGATATAATATGCTTATAGAGAAGTCACTAACCTTGTTAGTGTCTATGTCTAAGATGGGTTTTATTAACTTTTACGTAATTTCACGCTCAAAATAGGCTACGTATTTTTAATGATTCAAAGAAATTCAACGAATTTCTCGAAACAAATAACACAAAGTGACATCTATACGTCATACAGATAATCATCAACACATGATCGATTCCTCACTTTACACGCCACAAAGGAACCACTGTCCATACAGCCGTCTTTGCAGATTATAACTCCTAAAGGAAAGCAAATAAGAAATTCATGTTTTAGTTTGAAGGTAAGTTGAAGCTTGTAAATGAAATTTGGAACTGTTACATCAAATTGTAGAAATAAATGCGATTTGATAAGCGTAACGGACGAAGGAACAGATAGTGGTTTTTACAATATTTATAAACAGAATTATGAGGAATGTCCCCCATAATGGATGTTACGGTATTTAATTCAATTCCCTATCAGCTTAGATACTAGTTAGGAATTGGGGTTAATTTAGGGTGAATTGACTGAGCGGAAAGATAAATCGAAAGAACAATAAATATAAAATACGAACTTGGTACCAGTTAACAAGTGTTACCGTCGGTCATCATTAAACGTGTGTTCTGTTCTGGTCAATACAATAGTTCAAATATTTTCATTTTTCAACCTTCTTGTATAAGAGGTACTGGCTCGCAAATTATCAGTTATTTTTTGAACACTACCCCTTTTCCGCTCACAATAGGATAGCGGCAGTTAGCCCTAATCTAATGTCCATTATACTGTAAGGATTTGCTATGTCGCTTGGATAATAATTGTGTAAGAAACATATTGGGTGAAACTTTTGAGTTAAATGATTTATTGCCTGATATTGGACGAATACGAAATAGCTGTTAAAAGTGAATATTAGTATGTTTAATCTCTTTTAGTACACGGACACTGATAAGTGTACATAACATAAACTATCCTAGCATACATTATACTAGACCAGAATATGTATACTAAAAGACCTTTCGACAAAAATATGTACTACAGACTAGTGATAGCGGTTCTAGCTTTAATAATAATAGAAAAAACAATAACAACAGCATTTTTTCACACACGATATGTCAAGTGGCATCTATTTTTCCATCCCACGATCGCTTGATCACAATGGCCGCGTCCGTCACTTCTGCTCGGCTGCGCGCGCGCCTGACAAGGGATACCGACTTAATCGATCTACGCGTACATTACCTTTTGGTTGACTTTTTGATTACATTTTTTCCTCACGTTTACAGTCAAGTGTAAAATGAGTGTGTCGTTTATTCGATACACCTTTAAAATTCATTCAATTAAAGGACCCGTGTCATTCGTGGCTATAATAATTATACTTAAAAAGGAAATTAATTCACACTCAAATCTGTAGGCATTTTTGAAACGGTTTCTCCAACATTATGCGTATACGACCCGATTAAACTCCATATTAAAATATTTAAAAAATCTTCTGATTGGAATGGTCTTAGGATTTTTTTTCTGTTCTATTCTAGTCTCTAAATTCAATACTACCTGGACTTCAAAGTATTAATATGTAGGTTTATACATCTGAGCTGTTAAACTTTTTATTTAGGTAAAAGTTTCTGGAAAAACGGGGATCGGATGCAAATGTTTAACAATTTCGCGCTGTTTTTTATCAACAACAATACTGACATAACGCAGATCGTCCATTAAATACGTCGATGTATTTACGCGTCCTCCATGTTTGATTGATAATAAAAAAGGCGGGAATTGAACGAAAACAAAAATCAAATCGAGGATCAAACGGCGCGCTATCAAAGGCGGCGGCTTGTAAACAACGCCAGGGCTGTCGCTCGATGCAATACTGCAAGAGTCACTACGTTCCGAGTGTGTATATAACAATCAATTGTTTAATGACTCACTATGGTGCACTGCTGTGCCTTTCGATTTTATTCAGGCAATCAAGGTGCGATCGTAACCAGTCACGCGACCGTCGATCTTGTTGCCACGACCAATATTTTGCATTTTACATAAACTACTAAAAATACAGGGTTTTTTTAGAGTTTTATTCTGTGATTTGATCACACTCTACAGAAGTACAGTAATTAAAGAAAATAAGCAGACTAACACAATGCTGGCAAGCATTTTGGACGTCGGCGAAAAGAATCCAATCCATGCAATATTACACTTCGGAGCTTAATCTCTTGTATTTTTGTTTGGTGTTTTTATAGTAATTGTTGTTTTTGGGAAAAAGTGATTATATCTTAACCATATTCAGATATGCTAGATGTGTGTGTGTAGTCGGTCGGCGATTTCCCCACAGTGGCAGCCCTGTGGGCGGCGCGCGCGCTTCCTGAACTTACACCTGCTTAATGTGAACAACAGTTTCCGGTCAACGCAATATTTATTATTTTTCCTTTAATGTATTTAATTTCCCTAGCTTTGCGGATATACGAGTATGGTAACTATAGAGCTTATGGTTTTAACTGATATATAAAATTATTTAAGCAAGTGTCTACTTTATAATTTAAGAATTAGGCCGGTCGTAATCACCATTACAATATTTGCGTTGTCTACTTATGTACCGACTGAGTAGGTACTGGATACATATGAACTAATAAGTTAATATTGTGAACGCCACAAGTTTGTTTATAATAGCAGATTTCTAAAGTTCAAATACTATACGCATACATATAATAATAAATAAATATTAAGGGACAATTTTACACAAATCAACCTAGTCCCAACTAATTTTTGCTTATATAAAGTGGTAAACTTTAAGTAATTCATTATAAATTTAAGACATTTCTAAGAACCTATTCCTACAAAAACTTCCTTGATATATTGTGAAGCATAACTCAATTAGATAATAAGTTGTTTCTGCAAAATATTGCAATGCCCTTACAGGGTGTCATGTTAGGTATAGATAATGTAGAATTAAGACATCTGTAAGTACACTATATGAGAGCAATTAAGATTTATCTTATCTTATCTAAGCTATTCTTATTCTATGGGTACTAGACGACGATATACATAATAAGTATAAAATACATATATAGATAACATCCATGCCCCAGGAACAAATATTCGAGCTCATCACGCAAATGAAATATCCTTGCCGGGATTCGAACCCAGTACCGCCGGTTCAGTAGGCAGCTGCACTACAAACTGTGCCAACCGCGTCGTCAATATGTTAAAGATCTAACATGTTTGACCTCTACAGTAAATAAATCAACAAAATGCCTGGCAAGAGCTGAATAAAATTAGCGATGGATCGTACTTAACTGTATAATAGTGTAAACTTAGAGAGGTGTATGCCGAATGTACTTAAATAGGCCATTATGTTTAAGTAGCTACCCATTGATTAATGGTATTTCATTTATACTACTCTATGTTAGCAATCTGAACCATTCTGCAGCCACTCGTGTTGTTTATTTTTACAATAAGAAGATTTTATCGGCTGTAATGTAGTTTGAAAGAACAGAACTATGTTACAAATCATCACAGTACCATTAGCAATTCGCCAGTAAACGTCAGCAAACGTCACGGCCGAAATCGGCAATCCGTCAGCTGGTCGAATTCGGCGATGATGAATGCCCATCCGGCGATCAAAGGCACGGATGCGCGCGCGCACTGTTTGCGCCACCGCGGGTCGTAAATGTTGGAATAATAATTGTACATTGCTTTGATATCAGTTTTTGAAATAATATTTTAACTCGTCATGTACCTAGTTAATGGAAATCTATGGCCATAGATATTTTTAATAAAAATATTTTTTTTTATATTTGTCACACCACAGCCATCCCGTCGAATTCCTATTACCGTAATATATATTAGGTATATATTATCTACATCGTAGGTACACTTAGGTAAGGGACAGGACTAGACGGCGGGCCAACTACCAACCATGATTATCAGTAATAATGGATACGGCCAAGAAGAAGCGGTACATCTTATATATAAACATAAATCCACCCAGAACCTTACTAACCCTAAGTAATTTAATTAAGTGGTCAGCAACGCGAGGCTGCAGGCAGTTTCCGCGGTGCATCAAAGTTGCGGAGCATCACCGCGCGGCTCGAAACAAGAAATCCATAAGATAAGGCGGAAAGGTTTTTTTACTGTAACTGTAATATTGTGTGTGTGCTAGGGCTTAACTGGACTGAAGTCTGAACTGTAGTTACCGATAGCGCATACCTTGTGGATTTCCTGATCTGTTTGATAAATATTAATTCTTAATTACAGAGTCGGTTATAAAGTTAAACATTAGGTAGTTAAAAATAGAAACAACTGTTTTCCAGAAATACCAAGAGCATCCACTCCTAGCCAGACAGGATTCCTGCAAATGTTACATAAAAATTTGTAAAGCATTCCGTTACAATTTGTTAGAAAGTGATCCATTATACTAAGACAAGTACGAAGTATCTGATACTAGATTCTGATTAGACGCGGAAATACTTGGTATTTAGGTAAAAATATTTCCGCCGGACGCTATGATGGATTGGCTTCTCGCTTGTTATCGTGTTTATCAATATTATTCCACTGTTTTTAGACACTTTTTATGATGAAGTGGCATGAATAGAAAATTAACCTTTCCCAAACGTTATTTAATGTCAGAACTTTTTTTAAATCAACATTCATGGTGCTATTCACATATCAATATGGTTCTCTTAGATGTTAGACAAATGACATAACAAAGTTAACTTTTTTTTATTGTTTTAAATAATAATTTACAACCAAGACTCGCTGCTGGACACGGGCCCTCGTCAAAGAACACCACCATGACCATTGGGCCTCCAGCATCTATTCTAGCTGACTCTGACGACCTTCACCAGATCGTAAGTGCACCTTATGCGGTGCCTGATGCTCAAGTTGACTCATCGTCCCCGTCGGAATTTCAGAATTATGTACACAGGATTATAAAATTACCCCAATAGACCTTAACTTCACGACAGATGTTCAAATACCGTTTGTAAAATAATCCTATAACGGCATATTTTGTATGGTTTTAATGCAATATTAATGCAAATGCAATATTGGCGAACCACCCGGCTTCCGCCTCTATTTGAAGCCATAACATCGCACTCGTGAATGCATTAAGAGGCCTTATTCCTTTTAAAATTTATTTTTTTCATATTACGACAAATATTGATAATTTTAACCAACTTCTTGAAGTGAATAATACTTTTCGCCGAGTTCTAGGTAGTAACATAGCTATTTCATGCTTTCATTGCGTGCAGTCGAAAATAAGTTGAAAAAACTAATTTCCCGCGTGAATTTTGTCAATTTCGAGTAGTTTTTAAAACAAAAATTATCAATGAAAAATTCAAACTGTAGGTTTCAAATATATACCAATAAATCCCAATAGCCGTGTTCTAGGTAGTAACAATAATATGTTAAGAAACATGTTTGATCATAGAGAAAAATGTCTAAACAATCAGCATTTTAAAAGGAATAAGGCCTCTTAAGTGTTAGAAGCCTCACACAGCTTGACTTAATTAAAGCTTGGGTGTTCTTCTTATATAATTCATTGTATTTAAAATGAGGCCAGCCAGGCTTGCAACTTGCCACGATTTCGCTTGTTCCGCGAAAACTGCTGAAATAAATATAATATTTACATATCTCGCTAAATTCTAGTTAGCACTCCTCTTTCGCAATTAAATAATTTAATTTCGTTATATACGCTTTCACTTAAGATTTTTACAGACTCATTTAGTATTGGTAGTTTTGGTCATAAAAAGGGTGGCACTGGTGATTGGGACACTTGCCTAACAAAAACAAGTACCTACTTTACAACTTGATATTTCTCAAAGTGATCTTTAAATCGAAAAATTGTTTTCAGAAACCATCAATATTTTTGAAACACCGTAATTATTCAAATCATCATGAGATAGACCAATTGCATCTGTAGCCATATTTATTTTGCAGTAAATGAAACTTGCTTGGCTTCAATATGCTTTTGGTCATGCAGTTTACTCACTTAGAGGCGCCATGTGCCTGTCCTAATTGCGGTTCTTGCTGTGAAAACTATTTATCTAAATGAGCTACACGTTACGATTACGATACAACCGAATTATTGAAGAATACAGTCAGGTGAGACCGTTTGTGAAAACTACAACATTTGTTCACTAAATCTTTGTGATGAAAGACGCTTTGACTATTGTGGACTGTATGTATGTATTTGTAACAAGCTACTTACAAGTAGCTTCTTTTATTGTTTTTAAAAGCTTTTATTTAGCTTGCATGGTATGTTTAAAGTATGTTTGTTCGGGTGAAATCTTGCAACTCAATTTTGATGCAGATATCGTCGTCAACCGATTGAGCTGAAATTTTGCATACTTACTTAAATTTGATGACAATACAATAATATGGTACCATGGGGCTGATCTGATGGAGCCGGAAGGTGGCCATAGGAACTCTATAATAGAAAAAGCAATCCTACCGAGCTTGGGCTCTTTAGAATCGTCTCAGTGAGCATTTGATGGATATCCAAAGAAAAGTACAGTCGGCTATAAAAGATTGCCACTAAAATGTCATTTTTGACAGAAACTTATTGTGTAAGAGACTTAAGAAAATCTGAATTGGCGATGGCGTTTATTTATTGTAAGGAAGTAAACTCGAAACTGTGCACATGGTGAAGCCTGGTTTGCTACTCCTTCCTAGAAGCCTAACCTGTGATATACCAACACGCAGTTCGTCCACTTACATCGGCAGGCGCAAATTTTACATGACATTACTTGCATCGCACCAGACAGAGTTCAGAAATTCTATTATGTATGATTTGAGACAGTTGGTTAAAACTGGTCAGGGAATAGGGATCGTTAATTACACCGCAGCACAACCGTGTGCACTGTGCGTAGGACACAGTAACGGTAACAAGATAATCAATCGAGTTAATCAGATTTCTTTTTGAAGTTTAAAATGGACCCTCAAGTTTCTAGTTTAAGAACCGTGATTCAACGTGAGTTACGTTGACTGTGGAGTGAATAAAGTTGGTTCGCGGAGTTCATGAGCTGCGCCACAAATATGAAAATAAACAAACAGTACGTAAATATCCCGAGAGCACTTCAAAGTGGAGTGCGATGTGCCGCCCGGCGCAAGTTACGGGCTAGTACGGACCATGTGGATGGTAAATGAAGAAAATCACATTGTATGGAATTTTAAACGGTGATGTGAAGATTCCTTGTCCGGCGATAAATACGAAAAGCATTAACACGTACACGGACACAGGAGTATTCTGAAAAATGCGTGTTATGGCACAGAAAATACTGATATAAAAAAGTTCTAGTCAAAAAAGGCACAAGCACATTTACCTATTTGCCTTCATATAAATACTACGAGAAATAATCGGCTATAAATGGAGTGGCAGTTCTACGAATATAAAAGTTGCCGTTCACAGACGTGGTGTCACATCACGAGGGTCCTAATTTACATCTATCGACATACTCGAAACGTCCGCGAAAGTGTTAAGAAGTTTATAAATATCATTATCATGTTTGTTTTAGTGTCATTTGCATATGGTTTGAATAATTCTCGAAAATCTTTACAAATCAAAGAGATGGCCTAGACCATCTACTAAAAATATTTCGTCTACCAATAGGTATAAACGCATCACAGCGGTAACATCTACAAGCCTCTACTGGAACTGAACATCACCATCAGAAATGTATTTAAAAATTACCCTGGTCCATAAGATGCCGTTTTGATATAATGATTTATTAAAGTTCCCAATTTTGATACATACTTACTTACTGCAACTACTTTTATGTTCTTTGTTGATTAGTAGGTATTGAATATAAAAGAAAAAATATTACTAATAAATCATAACCTCTTAAATGCAGCATAATTACTTTCAGCTTCTCATTTAGACCAACCCTCGATATAGCAACCAACGGATTTGTTTACAGACAATACCGCTCATTGGCCGCTGGGTTGGATAACAAACATGACCCACCTATGGCCCACAGTTAGACCAATGCACCAACAACATGGTTTTCAGTTTTTGTCAATTCTTAGACACATAGCACGAGCCTGTAACCTTATCATTTTTGGTTTTATCAAAGATTATGGAATCTTTTCTGAAATACCTTAGAGTGTAAAACTGTAATTTAATAAAAAATGAAATCTAATAACAATAAATAATATAATAACCGCCTAATACAATAATTAAATATGTCTCACGAAAGTTTTAATAAAATTAATCTAATAACAATATGTTTTTTGTTATATTACAGGCGAATGCTCGTGGTGAGGAGCATCATTGACAGGTTTGTTATAGCACGTCGTGTTGGTTATTGATATAATATAATGTACCTATGCTATAAACTATACTGGTATCTTTTCTCTTATGTGAAGCCGTATCCTATAAATTTTCATACATATAAGGATATAGGTTAGGTATAGCTACAAAAAAATATGCTGCGTTATTCTTATGGTTTATTAAGAGACACCGATTTTGATGGAAACTTCAGCGTTTTTTTACGTTGGTTCCAGTAACTCTAACTAGAGTTTCGGGTCATATTCGCCAACCACACCCAGACCAACCTGCTGGATTTGCTGGCCAACAAGTTGGCGGTTGGTGTGTTGGCGGGTTTGTTTAGCAGTCGTGTAAACATCGGCAGCTTCAAAGCAAACTACTGAGAAAAGGAGCAACCAATTTTGATCTATTGTACCTACTATGTATAGTAGGTACAATAGATCATCATACTATGTATAGTAGTTACATTATATAGGGTTTCTTTACTGTTCATCTTAATTTAATTTATGCCAGTAGGAAGGGAAGGCGATGACATATCGTCCTACTTTTTAATTTTTTATCTTATACGATTGTGCATGAGATTGTCAACTGCAGATTGCTCTGACCATTTCAAATTACTTGCCATCTGGTGGCCTTATTTTATTCTATTTTTTTTCCTACGTTTTATTAAAATCAAGCTACTTCCATAATAATTCAGTAATATTAGCTGAAAATTTGGCGAAATGAAAGGACAACTTTTATCTATCAGGATATGTAGGTTATAGAGCCAAGTTTAATTTTATCTACTCTCCCCCCCTCTCAGGGGTGAGCGTCACCCCCCCGCGCCCTCGAATGTGTCCCGGAGCGCGGTATTTTCCACTTTGAAAGAAAACCGTGTACGATACATACAAAATTTATAGGAACGAAATAATTCCGAATAAATTTACTATAAACCTTTCATACATACAAAAGCGATAGCACTTATACAATCAGCGCAATCTGTTATCAAATACTAACGTTTTTAATTATTGATCGTTTTTTTCTGCTAAAAGGTTTGTTATCTCAGAAATTTCACTCTTCTTGGCCAAAATATGTATCACAAGAGTAAAGAATAGAACATGTTCATTCTAAAAATGTATAATTTATTTCTGTTACTCTTTAATTTACCGTTGCAATGCTATTTTAAAAATTTAAGTCATTTGGCCATTATGCGAAATATAAATATACGTACTAGTTAAACGGTGTTACTTTCAATACCATAGACTTCTTATATGTTTTTCTGTAATCTACAAGTATTGAACTATATCCCGTATTTTTTTATTTTTTTTAGACTTACTATTTTAGGAAATAAGGGATGTGTGGAGAAATCGTAAATTTTTGCTCATTTTCGTAAATAACTTCAAAACCGTTCAATTTAGAATGATGAAATATATATATTTGAGATGTTCATAATGTACCCTTTCATTTGATATGTCACACGATATACTTTTCTAATTTTTTTTCTAATTTACCATTCAAATCTGGCCCCCATGTTTCAAATTACTTGATTTACTTTACGTTACGTTACATTTCCATGTTTGGGTCATCAATTTACATACGTGTACCAAATTTCAACTCAATCGGTCCAGTAGTTTCGGAGAAAATTCGCTATGATTATAGTAGGATCCCTCGTGTGTCTGTGTCAGTCCGTCCGTCTGTCATAGCTAATTTGCTCCGAAACTACTGGACCGATTGAGTTGAAATTTGGTACACGCATGTAAATTGATGACCCAAACATGGACGTGTAACGTAACGTAACGCAAATTAATAAATTTTGACATGAGGGCCAGTTATAGGGGGCAAATTAGAAAAAAAAATGGCAAAGTATATGGTGTGACATATCAAATGAAAGGGTACATTATGAACATCTCAAATATATATATTTCACCATTCTAAATTAAACGGTTTTGAAGTTATTTACGAAAATGAGCAATACTTGACGATTTCCCCACACATCCCTTATTTCCTAAAATAGTAGGTCTAAAAAAAAACAAAAAATTATTGATATAGTTCAATATTTGTAGATTACAGAAAACCATATAAGAAGTCTATGGTATTGCAAGTAACACCGTTTAACTAGTACGAATATTTATATTTCGCATAATGGCCAAATGACTTAAATTTTAAAAATAGCATTGCAACGGTAAATTAAAGAGTAACAGAAATAAATTATACATTTTTAGAAAGAACATTTTCCATTCTTTACTTTTGTCATACATATTTTGGCCAAGAAGTGTGCAGTTTTTGAGATAACTAACCTTTTAGCAGAAAAAAAGATCAATAATTAAAAACGTTAGTATTTGGTAACAGATTGCGCTGATTGTATAAGTGCTATCGCTTTTGTATATATGAAAGGTTTATAGTAAATTTATTCAGGATTATTTCGTTCCTATACACTTTGTATGTATCGTACACGGTTTTCTTTTAAAGTGGAAAATACCGCGCTCCGGGACATATTCGAGGTCGCGGGGGGGTGACGCTTACCCCTGAGAGGGGGGGAGAGTAGATAAAATTAAACTTGGCTCTATAACCTACATATCCCGATAGATAAAAGTTGTCCTTTAATTTTGCCAAATTTTCCATATATTGCAATCTAATTTTCTTGAACTATAATATGTAAAAAAACGCACTTAATACACGTACTTTCATGTTTTTTTTTTCCTTGCAAATTCTCCTTGAAATATAATAGTCCTAGTTATTATGACTATTTTAAATTACGTCACTGTCAATCTATTCTTTATACATATACAAGAAGAAGTCATGACTGACTCATCAACGCACAGCCGAAACTACAAATGAATAGAGAGTTGAAATTTGCACAGTAGGTTGTACCTATAAAGTGTACAAGAGATAAGAAGCAATTTTGAAAAATTCCGCCTCTAAGGGGGTTAAAAAGGGGATGAAAGGTTGTATGGGGTACAACTTTTTTTTTAAGCTAGGAGTTACAAACTTTGGTAAACGTTATTTTATTAAAAACAAGAAAACTCATTTCAGCGTTTTTGAAAATTCATCCCCAATGTGGTAAAAAAGTGGTTGAAAGTTTGTATGAAGATCAAATATTTTTTGAGTGCGGGACTTGAATTTTTGTGTAAAGGCATATTATTAGAGTACAAGAAAAGTAATTTCAGCGTTTTTATTCCCTAAAAGGGTTAAAAAGGGGTTGAAAATTTGTATTGAGATCAAACATTTTTTTGAGCGCAGGACTTGAAATTTTGTAAAGGGGCATGTTATTAGAATACAAGAAAAGTAATAATTTCAGCGTTTTTGAAAATTAAGCTCTGAAAGTGGTGAAAAGGGGGTTGAAAGTTTGTATGAAGATCAAACATTTTTTTGAGTGCGGGACTTGAAACTTTATATAAAGGTATATCAATAGAATACAAAAACCAACTCATTGTGCAGTATAAATGACTACTGCGCAATTGGTTTGACACCTCTCTTTTTAAGTGAGAGTAGGTACCTATACCCACGCTACGCTTATCATAGAACGGACGTAGGGCGATAGTTAATTATACTACACAATTTACAATCAAATTCATTGGATTATTTTTTCATTTACTTATCATTGTTTATGAAACTACCAGCCTCATATGGCGTTGTCTGTGGTCACTACCACATGTGGTCAACAAACTGGATTTAAAAATGGCAAAAAATAATGTTTTATTTTTGTACTTATTTTATTTTTAATCTAATCTCTAAATGATAACGCTGAGATCTCCAGTTTCAAGCATCCTTATACTTAACCTTAACAAGATCTTCACATTATACTTTTTTAATGTTAAAACGATCAAGACCTGTCGTTTTCGGCCGACGCTTGCGCACCAATCCCTTTGATCTTTAAAATCAAGCGCTATTTAGCCACTAATACTTATTTTACCAGATTAAAACAAATAAAAACATGTCGTTGCACTGAACAATCTTCTTTAGTAGTATTAGGTAAGGTTGCAATCTCTTTGACGTTCGTGATAAAGAATTTGCTTCATTAGGAATTAGAAGCTGATTATACTTGTAGGTGAAACCAAATCCCAACGGTTCTAATGTATTTCTTGGTGTAAACGTCCAGTTTCAAGTGATATGCTCATAGTATCATAGGTCGTTGTGCTATGGGATGTGACGTGTCAAAACGTGAAGAGTAGCAGCCAGTAAACATTTACACGTGGCGTTGTCTGCGGTCACTACCACATGCGGAGTCAACAAACCGGATAAAAAAATGGCAAACAGTTATTGTCAGTTCGACGATATACCGCCACGCTATTCGCCAAGGACATTTAGCGGCAATAACTATTCAAACGAATCGTTAATAAGGATCTGAATTCGTTGTTATTTTCATAAGATGAAATAACTGAATTGGATGTATTTATCCAAAAGGTAACCAACCCACATATAAAACACTAATATGAAACCCTCTATCTATAACATAAAGCACAAAAGTTAAATGTGTGTTGGTTCCTTTTTGCATAAATAGGTCCAATTGTTTAAAGAAAACATCATTGACTTGCCTCATTAGGTGACCACCTTATGGGATGTTGATTCGACATCCATACTCTCTATAGTAATTTCGACAAAATCAAGTGATAAAGACGAATAAACTTGACCACCATCTGAAGAGATTCTCGCTAGATGTCTGGATCAAGAGTCAGTTAGAAGACGGTGCAATAGGACATGGCACGCGTAGTATTTACTTAGGTTTCACTTTCTGCAGCCCTAACCAATTCTTGGGCCAGAAGCGGTAACGGTGTTTATATTTTGTAAATTCTCTTATGAAAAACCTAATCTAAGAATTTACATTCTTAATACAATAATAAAGGAGAGACCTGGCTTAGATGATTGGAAGTAAAAATAATAAATATGTATGTGTAATGGTGACTCAAACTCATACTCTACCAGAGTATTGTAATCCGCCTTACCCGGTGGTCGGTGTACGGTTTCCCACAATTGATGTATGCACCATCCTGCTTAATGCAATTATCCCAATTAGGCGGCGCACACGCACACGCAACTCAGGAAATCGGACGAGCTAATAACGACTTACTTGTGGCGTCTGTTTAGTACACTTCCCTCCGTAAACAGATACTTAGTATCTAATATCTGGTCGCGGTCATTAAGATCAGAATGCCATCATTAATATCTTGATGACTGCGACCAGCGCCTCAGATCCAGCAGCGGTGGGTTGCATTCGATGTTCGATTGTTAACGTAAATGTGAAGTAAGATCGAAGTGAAATTGCTAATTTCTTATTCTAGCTGTACGGTACCCTCGGTGTGCTTGTCCGATTCGCACTTGTTCATTTTTTTATTTATTTAAAAATGTATCTAGGCTACTTACTTTCGACCATTACGTTCCTAATCCAATTTCTATAAAACATTGGTCGTAAAAAAACATGATCACTAACTGTATCTGTGCCAAACAAAGAAAGAAATTTTTAATTTAATAAATAGGTATCAGTGCCAATTAATGCAGATTTAATAGCAAAAATCTAGTAAATTGAACATATCAATGCCATATTATATCCAATCTATGATATAGCAATATGTAAATGTCAAGGAGTTAGAATAAACATTACTTTAAAAACTAGGTTATTAAATAAATACCAGCAAACATGCCTCGCGTCCCTCATGAAATGATGAGAGTTATTAACAATAAGAAGGCTAAATAATATTATAAATGGATCTGATAAACTCAACAATCGCGTAAACACCACAAATATCCCGCATCGGGTCAAATCACGTTATTGTCACAATGTTGCCAGAACTAACCAGACTCCTAATCGAAACAGAAACAGTCAAAAGATTTCATTGAATGAGGGCGTATTCACACGGGGATACTATTTTATTTACAACATTCATGAAATTAAAATATGCAATACAGAATTATAATCAGAAGCTTACTGGAATTGTTTTACCTGTATCAACGACATCAGGTGAATGGCACTGTAATCAAACTTTATAGCCCATCTCCGACGTTCGTGAAAGGAATCAAAAAGCGAACAGGTCCAGAAACCCAATGTGAAATGTCTACACACAAGGTATACCTACTGCCGGTGATTAGGAATAATAGTTAGATGCATTCTTCGGTCCTCCGATCGGTCTCGGATCTACATATGTCCAAAGAGTAATGCAAAAGAAGGTATTCGATTAAACGATTATAGAGTCATAACTAAACAATATCCACGTACTACTGGCCAGTTTTCTCTCTCAAATTAACCAAATAACTTAGCATTATACTGATCCACAGAGCATAACACAATAAAAGGACAGAATCCAGTAAACTGAGAAATGCGGGAGTGATAAATACAAATTGCCCTCAGCCCTCCAATTGACCACATTCTATCAAAATTATTTGTATTGCTCGTACTTTTATTATATTTGACAATTTAGTTTCATTACTCATCTTCAGCAGGAAATGTTTGAACGAAAGTGGACCTTCGAGTAATGTCTTGGCCGTACCAACAACAGCTGCTTGACGAACTAACCTCGTGAGGGCCGAGAAGGCTCACGTCATTACACCGCCTTGATCAGTCTCAGTAGCCGTTTTAGCGATCGGTTTTATAAAATAATAAGAATATCGGACAGTCTTACACAAATTGACCTAGTTCCAAATTAAGGTTTGTGTTATGGGAACTACATGACGATATGTACATATTTTACATAGGAAAATTCAAAACCAATTTCGGCTTTGCAAGTCCCATCCGCGCACATGAACGGAGAGTGTAAGAGTCGCCGTTGTCGGATACGACAAGGGGACTATATATATATTACATAGAAGAGTCTCAACAAACGTCTTAAAGTGGTGGATGGTTGGATCAAGGGTCAAAACCAGAAGGCCACGGCACGCTCCTGGACACGGCCGTTATCTCTAGTATTGAGGTAGAGCATTACCCTGTGGCGCCCTCGGTTTATGATACAGAGCATATATTGGATTTAAACTGAAAGCGTTCTTTGAAAATCAAAACTATCGCTAGAACAAATTTACGAACACTGCAAAAGCCAGTTTATTAAACACAAATCCAATCCTCTTATCCCCTTCATATGGAGCTGGCGATAGACTGAGGGTTTCAAGTAGACGTTCTCACACAGTCTACTTGGCTTCAATCTGCGAACATCCTCACAACAAGGATAAACCTAAGATGAAAGCTGATCAACAAACCCATTGTCCGGCCTATTACCGGCGAGGTTATCGGCACATACGGGCTCCAATTGCCTCCGTGGCACACAATGCTCAACGCATTACGCTCCTTTATGCCGCAATTGAGCAGCATTCAAAATATTAGTGCTTTTGTGCTCGGCGCATTGTCCACATGAGAAACGAGCGCGTTTTGCACTGTTGCTGGCCGTGGATTTGCTTGCGTTGTCAGTTATGTCTGATCTGATTTTAGTACAATCGGCAAAATCTAACTCTAACCACAGAATAAAGACATTACTCTGACTTTCTTTGAACCAAATGATAAGACAGGGGCTTAATTCGATTTACCAATAGCCACTTACGCAATATATTGACCATATCACGGCGATATGTTCATTATAAATGGCCGATGTATTTTTGCTGCTCGGGCTGCATTTAAATGATATTGACATGTCACATGTGATTTACAGTCAAATGAAGCATAGTGGTGATATTTTGGACATCAATTCGTTAGAGACTAATCGAACTAAAAAAAAAACCGGCCAAGAGCATGTCGGGCCGGGCCACGCTCAGTGTAGGGTTCCGTAGTTGCTCATCCTTCACAATAGACTTAAGTTATGAGAAAGATTTCAAGCTCTATAAACAATATCTATGTTATCTAAAAAAGTCGTAAACGCCAAAGTAACTGTAGTTACTTATTACCTTCTGGAAGTCAACTTACGACCTTTTAAGAAAATTATGAAATTTTGCGATAACTCAAAAACGGCTCAACCGATTTTGTTCAATATAGTTTTCATTTAAATTACTTATAAAGGCCTCATTTTCATGAATTTTTCCATAATTTTTTGACCTGTGGTTGAAAATTTAGAGGGGAAGGACGCTATTTTTTTTATTTTCGGACCGAATATTTACAAAACTGCTGACTTTATCAAAAAATTATGTTTGGAGACCCCTATTATTTTTAAAAGACCTATTCAACGACACCCCTCACATTAGTGTTGAAACGAAAAAAAAAATTCACCCCCACTTTAGGTGTTTGAGAGGTACCCGAAAAAAAAATTTTTTTTAGTTTTTTATTGTACCATTTTGTCGGCGTGATACATAAACATACTCATACCAAATTTCAGCTTTCTAGTACTAATGATCACGGAGCTAAGCCGCGGACGGACAGACGGACATGGCGAAACTATAAGGGTTCCTAGTTGACTACCGAACCCTAAAAAATTAAGTCGCATATAACTCACCTACCTCATCTTCAGCATGGTAACCGTTCTGCGGTGTAATAAAGCGGTCTAAGCTGCTTGCACCCAGTAGGCAACTTACTGGTTTATGACATTCTTGTTTAAAAATACGTTTTTGATTGTTAAACGCTTAATGAGTCACAAATGTGCACTCTCCAAATGAAAAGTTTGGTATTGTTAATGATGAACATGCAGTTTATAATTGAATGGTTTTGAAACTAACCGATTAGCACCCACCCTCGAAACGTAACTTTGGTAAAAACCAGGGGTCGCAAACATTTAGCATGGGAAAGATTGACCCACTATTTCATATTTATTTTTGTGTATGTTTAAATATATTATTTGGCTCGGGATGAAGACTTTAATAAGTACATAGCATTACATTGTTATTTTTTTGAAGGGGTTGTCAGGATCATCATATCAGCCAAGATGTGACCACTACTGAAAGATAAGCTTCCCAAGGATCTCACAACGACCGGTGTCGTGCGCTGCCCTTATCCAACCATTTTTCCAGCCTCTATTTATGTATTTTTTTAAACTTTATTGCACAAAACAAAAGTCAGTACAAATGGCAAACTTAATGCCGAATGGCATTCTCTACCAGTCAACCATAGGGTCAAACAGAGATGCTCTATCCACCAATATTTACCAGATCTCCTTCCTGTTCATCTTATTGAGCGCCTTTCCATATTGTCTTCTCGTTATGTGTCGCCGCTCAAGAACCTTTTGATGTTTCTGTCAGAGGGCGGCAGTCTCAATATTTTAATATGCGACCAACTGTTATGCGCTTGCGCAGTCCAGCGCCCGCATGGTTGGTTCAGCAATTACCATAACTGGTGACGCCGACCGATTGCCATGTCCACGACATGTTTGCACCCCTCTCTTATTTGGGATAAATAAATTATCACTTCTAACACTTAAGCAAGCCAGTGCCATCCAAATATTAAATATTATGAGCGTTCCTTTTACAACATCTGCTATCAACGCAAGAATACATGAAGACACCTCTAACGACGGAGAAAGATCAACTCATATTACGAGTATTTAGACAACCGGTCCAAGGGACAAGGTATAATGTCAAACATATAAAAATAAACAATGAAGATCGAAATTTCGTTAAGGTAAAGTAGATCATTTTAATGAATCCTCGCCCGCGAAATTTGATGCGGCAGTTCACTACTTGAAGCCTAAACGACGAACATTGCACCCCTTTACACAGTTATAAATTAAATTATAAACAGTTTATGGCGTTTCGGAGTAGAGGTCAAGGTGATCTGTTTTGTGTCGTCAATTAATAACAATCAGTGCTTGTCTTATAAGTTATATAAATCAACATTAATAATTTTATATTACCACTTTAAGAAACTTTTTGAACGATCCTTTCTAGATAATTTCAGTGAGCCTTAACTGTACCTATGTTTATTAATGTTTTTTTTTATTTCTTGAGTTATCTATTAGTTTATTTATTTCTCACGCTATACATAATTTAAATGCATCAATTTGAAGTGAACCTTCGCCCTCAGATAGACAGATAATTTATGGATTGAAAAGTGAAACGTAATTAAGTAGATAATAAAGTAGCCGGTTACGGTACGAACACAAATTGTAATATTGTACAAAAATCTGCAGATTTTGCATTTTATAAAATATGAACAGAGCTTAATTTTAAATAGCCGAATAAAATTTCTTGGCAGTTGCAAGAGAACAAACAAGCAACTTGCAAGACACTACGTCTGGTTTAGTCACCACCTCCATTCAGCCACGAATTCCTCCACTGCATGAACATTCACCCTCAATTCATCCAATATACGGTTATTGAAGTATATCATCATATATATTTATCATCCTTTCATAGGCCAGGACACAAAGGGGCAATTACTTGAGTTAACCTCGTCGTGGGGTCACAATCTAATCTAATAACGACGGCCTGTGAGCTGCCTCTCGCCCACTCACTCTTACACGTGAATATGCCACGTTAAGAGATACACAGGAATTAATACATTTGGGTATACCTACTTATATGAAGACAAAAATGTACTCCCATTTGGCATAACTATTTTTCCTTACTCTTTGATTTCCTAATCCTCTGAAATCTTAGCTTTTGGTTGTTGAGAATCCAGGTTTGATACAGAAAAGTTTACGATTTTATGAAAAAACTTAGGAGTAATGAAGCAGCTCGGGTAAGATAATAACCAATTTGTTAGTAAATAGAATACAAACTAGGTACCTACTTACTTTGGTGGTACCTATCAATCATAAGAAGTTAGTATTAATTGGTGTACAGTGTACATTGAAAAAGTACAATTTTGTAGATATATACAATACCTAAGCTAAAAAAAATTGTCTACCACTTTTCGACTCTATTTCATGAGTTATAAATTCCAAAAAGTTTAGTTTTCGTCAAAACAATAATATTTATAAGTTTTACTAATACTTTGACACAACCCGAGTATTGTATATTAGATGAAACGGTAACCAAAACCGTTTCATCCTGGTAGATAAACACAACTTTAGACTTCGTTTTCGCAATGGACACGAGTAGGATGTAAAAACTTAAAACCAAACAATCAAAAAATATTTAACGTCTCATTTCTCTTCGACCAGTACGATAAACTACTAATTGCACCAAATCGCTGCAAAATATCCGATTACCGATTGTTGCACCCAAAATATTTTAAACGTAACGTGATATGCGCAAGCGACGTAATTGCACTAAACAATGACATTAGATGCGTTTGTTGGTGCGTGCAGGCGCCTAGGAAAGGAAAAGTATTTCGGTTTTTAAGTTTTTTGCGTGTTTGTATTTCAAATGCAATGAAGCGTTTTGGCAAAGCGGGGCGAGGGACAGGTGGGTCACACAAAATTTGATTTTCTTGTAGTAGGTAGAGTCAAAGCAATTCCGTTCTGCCCTGTTTGGTACATTTTACAATCAACCTACAAGAGAATGAGTTATGAAACATAATTTTTCCGTATTCTTTGTCGGTAGAAGTTGTTTAGAAAAATAGGCAATTTGTCGAAAGTGTATAACTATATTTTTTAGCCCAAATTTAAGTCAAAGTCGTAAGTACAAAGTTTTACTCGCATGAAAATTAGAGATGAGCAGACTATTCGGCAAAATTTACCGATTAGTCAGCTTTCTGACTAGTCGGCCCTTCTCTGATGTAAACCTTTAATTTTTTTATCGAATTCAACTATCCTGTAGGCAACGAAACGACACTAAGTTTAAAGGTAGGTAAGTACTTAAAATGTTCAAAGATGCACATAGGCACCTATGAAACTTGCTTTTAAAAATTCAGTCGAATTGAACGATGTTGTTGGTAACACCAAACACATCGACCATAAAGTTTGTTTCGGGCCGCTTCCCCGAAGCGAGTGTTGTTTATGACAACTCAATCTCCTGCGCAGGTGCCACGATCTAAGGCAGTGTGCATACGAAACTTTTAATGAATTCACTAAAACATTCGTGAGACATCGCTAATAACTTTGAAAACTACGGGTTCACTTTTCGGGCATGTTGCGAACTCGTAGGCTGTTTGTTCCTCGAATACAACTATTAGGACAGCTTTGCGGCGAACAGTCAGCACAAGCTTTCAAAAGGAAAAATTTAACCATGTTTCGTTACGTCATCATCATAACAATTGAGCAATGAGCTTACGGACGTCGTGTTTGTTGTACGATAGATAAGTGATAAATAAAACACCCGCCACTTTTGCACTCAATGTGTGCCGAGTATCCTGTGTATTCCTGTGCAATATACTTAATAAAGGTGAGTTATAACAATAAATACTTCTAATATACAAGTATATACAATTGGATATAGAGTTAATAGGTACTTAATCTATTGCATTTTCAGCCGAGACTTAACATAGTGCTTTTCACGACACGAGGAAATATATTTTAATACGAGTTTTTCATATTGGTCATTAAACTCGGCGCCTTGTTGCAGCCTCATTGTTGTAAAAATCAGAGCTATTATAAACATAAAGCTGATCGTGCCCCAGATTCAAACGACATAAAGACGATTTTCAACCCAGTTATGAAGAAATAACAAAAATATTCAAACTTAGGTACCTCACTTTCAACTTAATTTAGACATTTAAATATTTAAATCTTAGAGCCTTGCAAAATACGTACGATTAGGAAATGTCAACAGATGGCGTTAATAATATCATTTGTCACTCTTTATACATTAATTAAATGGAGAATAACTAACAACAACGTTATCTATTGACACAGCTTTTTCCGTGGACACTATCTTTCCCAGACAGTGTCTATTAACTCCATACTTTCTAATTGAGAGTCATCTCCATATTATTTCTCTTCTATTGATCTAGAATTGGATTAGTGATTATAGGCACGCGCCTTAGCCTCGCTTCCCGCCCTTTGATCTGAGTGATCTGCGCCGACGCACCACTAACAATACAACACTACACTAACACGCTGAAAGAGTTTGAGAAATCTTGCTAGCCGTGAAAACTGTACTCACCGTCTATGCTACCACCTACTTCTATGAGTAGGTATATTTTATCTTAGACAGTGTCACTCTTTAACTCCATACTCTCCAATTGAGGGACATTGTTCATATTATTTCTATATAAGAGAAGGTACCAATATATAGTTCTAATTCCTTTTCTTAAGCGAATCCTATTAGCTTTGTACCCGATGAACAATACTCATTATCTGTATTTTTAACTGTGGCCACAACTGCTACTTCGAAATGTAAGGCGTTATAAGTGCAAATTACGTTTACACTAAATTAGTCTTTAAGTCAAACGAAATAAGGTTTACTCTTAAACAAAGATAACACAGATGTAGGTCACTTCGTAAGTGAAAGAGCAGTGAAGTTCGTATCGATGCTTAGGATGGCGATGAAGTGACCAACATCTGTGTTCCCTTTGTTTAAGAGTAAACCTTATTTCGTTTGACTTAAAGACTAATTTAGTGTAAAAGTAATTTGCACTTATAAGTTATAACGCCTTACATTTCGAAGTGGCAGTTGTGGCCACAGTTAACAATACAGATAATGAGTATTATTCATCGGGTACAAAGCTAATGGGATTCGCTTAAGAAAAGGAATTAGAACTATAAAACATTGTTTGATTGATTGGTGTCATCTAAATGTAATATTGTTTTCACCTCGCTAGCTCAAACATACAATACATTGTTGTAGAGGCTGTAAAGTAAGCAATAGATTAACGAGTAAATTTTGAAGGCCGACCCGCAGGGGAGGCCTTCGATAGTACGAGTTAATCTATTGCACTTTCAGCCGAGACTTAACATAGTGCTTTTCACGACACGAGGAAATATATTATAATACGAGTTTTTCATATTGGTCATTAAACTCGGCGCCTTGTTGCAGCCTCATTGTTGTAAAAATCAGAGCTATTATAAACATAAAGCTGATCGTGCCCCCAGATTCAAACGACATAAAGACGATTTTCAACCCAGTTATGAAGAAATAACAAAATATTCAAACTTACCTCACTTTTATTAAATTTAAATATTTAGTCTAGGTTACACTCGGGTAAACAACCCTACGATACATTATACACTGAAGGGTCATTGTAACGGTACGCAATATTAACATACGTATTATGTATTTCGTGAGTCAATATTAAATTAATTAATCACATTATCACATTCCAAAACCAATTTTAATATTTACTAAACAATACATTTTGTTTTTTGTTTTTTTTTTTTAATATTGCCGGCTGCTCCATTGCGCATGCGCAATTCGCATCTCATCGCAATGGATGGAGTCATAGCTTTTCAGCCGAATAAAAAAAAATATTAACTCAATATTTATATAGGTAATTAAATGTGTTTATTTGTTGAAAACTGTTTATTTGTTGAGAAATTAGTAATTGTAGAAATTAGGAAATTTTTTTACGCCCATAACTAATTTTAAAATATAAATGTTCATGATTTTCAGAGTAAAACCTTTTGTAACAAAAACTTATTAAAAAGTAAACCTGAGGAGTATTATCTTACTTAAGAAAATAAACTCGTTTGTGGGTATTTATAAGTTTAAGAAAAAATACACCTCATAAATGACACATTCTCATTGGTCAATTTAATTTGACATGCAGCAGACGATTAAGCTTTATTGGTTAAATTGTCGTTTAAGCCGGCCGAGAAAATTAGTCTGAAATATTTTCTAAAAAGTCGTATCTTACTATGAAATTCAAGTGTAGATACGAACTGTTACCGTAAAGTCCAACATTGTTGTCGTGTTGGAAGCTAACATAGATATCATCAACATCATCATCATCATCATCTCAGCCATAGGACGTCCACTGCTGAACATAGGCCTTCCCTTTGGACTTCCATATATACCGGTTGGAAGCGACCTGCATCCAGCGCCTTCCGGCGACCTTTATAAGGTCATATGTCCATCTTGTAGGTGGACGTCCTACGCTGCGCTTGCTGGTCCGAGGTCTCCACACATAGATATACAGTTTACAAATGAACATAAAATTAAATCGAACCTCTTTTATATCTATGTAAAAAAGAAGCGACAAAAACATACGCATTCGAAATTTTTGACTTTCGAATCCGACCTCGAAAAATTAAACGTTCTAAATACGCGTAACAACGTAAAATTTCAAAACACCTAATTTTTATAGTTGCAAATTATTTTTTCTACTCCAGTACTTTTTTCTGTCATTTATATAGTATAACTAATAACTCTAATATAAAGACATAAATTATGAAAGTCTGTAAAAGTCTATACTCTACTGCTCAAAAACACACTGCTAACCGATGTTATAATGTCGCCAAAAAACCATCACTTAGTACCTCAGATTACATGATGAACAGCTGCATTCACACAATATGCAAATTAAAAAAAAAACTTTTGCACTAAGGCATTGGTGCCAACTTAAAAAAAAGTTTTATCTTCAGTGCATGGATGTTTAGTATAGTGAACGTATACCTTTATGTATAAGTTTAATTTTTTTGACAGATGTTTAGTATGGTGATCGTATACTTTTATGTATAAGTTAATATTTTTTTGACAGATGGATGTCAATAAAAAAAAAGTTTATCAGAGACAATTTTTCTTTTTAACCCTTAACTACCTACCTGCTTCTTTAGTCACACAAACACCTACCTCCCGTCCCCAGGACGGATAGGTACATAATGTCGGCCTTATATATTCAATTTTACAGCTCGGATGGGAAATTTAAAATAATAATGGCAATAAAGACATATTAAAATACTTATTAAGCTATTAATCATTTTGGAAACATTAACAAAACAATTTTTTGCTGTAAACATATGGCAACAGTCCTTATTTCTACTTTAGGAACTATATATCCTTTGGAAGGTGAGATCAACAAAAAATTTGACTTTATATACAGATCTAAGTATTTATTTCTAATTATTCAATAATTAACAATGCTAAATCAATAAATTTCGTTAAAATAAAGGTAATATTTTTATAAAATTGCAGACCACTAATTTATTCGATTTGTTCGCGGCAGTGAATATAAGTTTGTTTGCACATTCTAGGCAAATCGATTTTTTACATTAGAAACATACGTACTGGTTCCCGTTTTTTCTTCGGGTCACAAGTAGAACAGGTTTTCCGTACTTCCAATCACTACCAACCTGACTAAGCGGTCGGCTAAGTAAAGAAAAAAAGTATCCATAGTCACGTAACCACCTACCACCCGTCTCCGAGACCCTTGAGAAAAAATACGTATCCACCTACCACCCGTCTCAGAGGCGGTCGGAGACAGTAATATGCTCACCAAAATTAAATGCGTACACGACCGACCTTGTCGATCGACGACGCGGCACAGAGTCAGGAGGGGAGGGGAGAAGGTACAAGGACACACACGTTTGTAGGATGCTCGCAAATAGGTATGTAAACAATTTTAGGTTTGAATGAGTCTGTGAGACGGGAGGTAGGTGGTTAAGGGTTAATTTTGTTGATTACGAGCGGGAACATGTAATTATTTTCTTTGTTGTTTATTTGCATTTTATTTATGAAATGTCGAGTCGTAGAAAAAGTATTTTTTCTACTCCAGTACTTTTTTCTGTCATTTATATAGTTAAAGACATAAATTATGAAAGTCTGTAAAAGTCTATACTCTACTGCTCAAAAATACACTGCTAACCGATGTTATAATGTCGCCAAAAAACCATCACTTAGTACCTCAGATTACATGATGAACAGATGCATTCACACAATTTGCAAATTAAAAAAAAACTTTTATACTAAGGCATTGCTGCCAACTTAAAAAAAAAAGTTTTATCTTCAGTGCATGGATGTTTAGTATAGTGAACGTATACCTTTATGTATAAGTTTAATTTTTTTGACAGATGTTTAGTATGGTGATCGTATACCTTTATGTATAAGTTAATATTTTTGTGACAGATGGATGTCAATAAAAAAAAGTTTATCAGAGACAATTTTTCTTTTTAATTTTGTTGATTCCGAGCGGGAACATGTAATTATTTTCTTTGTTGTTTATTTGCATTTTATTTATGAAATGTCGAGTCGTAGAAAAAGTATTGTATGCAACGTTGTATAAGTAGGTCAAAAAACGCTCGTGGCATCTTTCTTACGATGTTCGCTGCGCTCACATCGTAACCCATGCCGCTCGCGTTTTTTGCCCCCTCTTATACAACGGTTGCATAAAATACTATTATGCAACGTTGTATAAGTAAGTCAAAAAACGCTCGTGGCATCTTTCTTACAATGTTCGCTGCGCTCACATCGTAACCCATGCCACTCGCGTTTTTTGCCCCCTCTTATACAACGGTCGCGCACCCAGGGTTTCCTACAAACACTTAATCCCGTCTTAACTGGCCGGGTTATGTTAACCTACCTATAAGTACCTATATGTATGGCACCGCATAAAAATTAGGTGCACAGTCAACGCAATCGGGTTCACCAAATATGAGTTTCGAAAAGGACTGTATTTTTTATTTACAAATGTATAGTTTTCAGTTTTTTTCTTATACTTGTAGTTTAAGACAGAATTACTTGCCAAATTTCATAGTTCTAGGTCAAAGGATAATACCCTATAAATTTTGGTTCCCTTAAGTGTCGTTTTTTGCGGCATAAACGGCTGTATTCTTTCTTTACGTTACTTAGAAGTTTGATGATTGTTTTTACAGCTTCAAGGGACTACTACTTATTTTATTACATACCTACATATGAGTCAATGATAATTGATAAATTTATATCACGACCATTGTAATCCTACATTTCCAATTGAAGCTAATTTAAACGGAAAACCAAACAAGAACTTTGATACAGCCACAGTCAATAATTTGGTACGCGTCTGTATTATTACTACAAATTCCGAAGAACTCATAGTAATCCAGTCTATTTCAGGCCGGACAAAGCCCTGTGTGTTAATGTTACGGGACGCGCTCTCGCCGTGTTTGATAAACACTTTATAATGAAGGCGGGAATTTTGGAGAACTCGTAAACAATGTGATAGTGCAGGCGAAATGAGACTCGTTTAGGAATGTACACATTGTCGTAGCATAATAAATTTAAAATAGAAGCGTTAGTCACCAATATTCTAGTAGATATTCGTAAAATAGATCGCCATTAACCCTTACTTATAGCAACACCCATTGTTCCCATTGTTCCCATCCAAAGTTGATTCTCAAATATCAAACGTTTTGAGAAAACTTGTCAAAACTTGAACAACGATTTTTCTCGTTTGAAAAAATCTGTCTGCATCTCGGAAATCTATTGATGGACCCAGGTGAGTTAAATAACATTTGTTTTGGCATTTTATCAAATAGCTGTGAACAAAAATATTACTTGATTTGCTTTATTAATTTAGTCAGGACACGCAATTTTGAAAATTGGGTTAATTTTGCACCGGATTTTGGGGATACAATGCTCATGGAGCAAAGTAATACCTTAATACAAATTTATTCACTTTTTTGTGTTTTATTCTGGTTAACCATGCCAAGAAAATACATGAAAAGGCTTGATGCACGGCATCATAAGTCCTACAGCGAAGAGAAGTTGTAAGAATGTCTCAGAGAAAAAAAGCCGAGCTGTACTACCTCGAAGAACAATAATTAATAGAATAAAAGTCAGAAAAACCATCAAACCTGATTATATTTAGATAACTTTATCAAAGCGCAATTAGTTAATAGGTACTTTGATGTTACGTTCTAAGTTCAATGTTGATTATTTCATAAGAAGAAAGTTGATACTATGATTTGATACCTAAAAAAACCTATTTTTAATAGAAAACCTTGTGATTATTTTTTTTACTTCAACAAGATATAATAGATAATATAAATTTTCGAAGAAAAATACGTTTTATGTTGATTTTCTATAATTTTAAGCATTTTCTGTAATAACTGAAAGTCTCTCTTAATTGATCTCAATTAAAAATGAGACTGATGATTAAAATTGTATTTTTTTGCATCCTTTCCTCAATAATGTAATAGCATAATTGCTATGGCTTTTATTGCTCAGTTGAAGAAATTTGACCAAAACCAAGGCAAGGGCATTACAGAGCAAACTATTCCGCTTCAAAGAAACTACTTTGCTCCAAATATGAACTTTAAAAAACAATAGATTACGGCTTTAGTGCACCAATTTCATTATTATGTCAAAGGCAAAGAGTGGTTCTATGAGCTTAATTTATAATAATGTAAAAAATTGATACCCCATTAAAAAAAAGTACTTTTGGTAAATGTGGAGCCAATTTGTGTGCAAAGTAGGAACGTTTTACGGTATTTTTATTATTAATTACGATCGGAATTAGTTACATCACCTAAGGTACATTGCTTTGATAATCCATTAACAGTGGTGTGGTGTTTCACACACACTCGTTAGTGTGTGTCTGTGTAAATAAATATGCCACTGACATTTCTCTTAGACGATATGTATATCTGTAATTGAAATTTTAAAGATATACCTACTGTGCTTTACGATAAAATTAACTACTTGTACGCAAGGGTTAGCTAAATGTGTAGGTAGTTTAACTGCGATGTTTCCAACTAAATTACGTCCATAATAAATATACCTAATTCTACAACGGTGGGAGTAAAATAATTTAGTAACCAAAATATAGTTCACTCAATGAACTTAATTTTTACCAAGTAGAAAATTAAAAAATAAAAACAAATTAGATTGAATCTGCAGAGTAACAATAAGGTACCTACTACTTATTTTAAACGCTTACTCATTATTCTGCCCTTAAGTAATTAAAATAAAATTAAAGTTTTTTTCTGTCAACAAATTTTCCATAATCGTTATGCCCTATTTATGGACTCATCATACATTTTGTAAGCAAATCAAACGTAAGAAAATACAAAGTAATATCACATCACAATGTCTATTCATAATTGTCACAAAGTTATGAATGGAATGACCAAAACCGTATTATATTTTACTACAAAAGAAGCTTTAGCAAAATTCATAATCATACGTAGGTAAATCCTATTGCTGCGATTTGTCGAAGAAAAACATCCGCTCGCTAAATGTGGGCAAATAAACATATTCATTGAATAAACTAAATGTGTACAAACAATCCACAAAAGATCGCAAATAGGACCCTATAAATATACACAATTGTCCCCATTCCGTCTGTCCGAATCCTTTATTTTTTTTTCTCAGATTATCCCGTACAATGTGATGAAAGGATTGAAATCTCAAATTCCGAAATGTCGTGTATTTTCCTCGTCACCAAGAGAGCCCAGTAATTGCGCTCACAAAAACTCGCACCGATTTCGTATAAAAACAAACTAGCAAAGCCATATTTAGGGCTATTTCCTGAAATCCAATTTCACGCCGCCATATTTAAAGAGAGATTAACAGATCGTTTTGGCGGGAAGCGCGTTCGGAAACCAAATGCTTGTCGTAAAACGCAACGGGTTAATCCACGGTTAATCCCGACATATGTATCTGTCGTTGCGTTTTGACATAGATTTACAATTATTTACAAGAAACACTCTGGCTCACCGCTTGTGTCTCCTCTCCGTAAGCCGCGGATTAGCGCAGTCCTTGTTTATGGTACGCTGTCTCCCGCCTAATTGTCTGTGGTCGGGAAAAAGCGCGGGAACAAGATGGCCGATTGATTTATTCGGGGTTGCGATCAGCGCAGGTTTTCACAATATTTCTAGAGCAAGATGTTTTGTGTCGGATGAGAGATGGGTGGGTTTACGGAGATTATTTCGGTGTCGTGTTACGTGCGACGTGTTTTTGTTGGCAACGTTTTGCTCTGTTTCAATTTTGTCTGGAGCAATGTAAAAAGAAAATGTAAGTGGTCTCATATATACCACAGCATTTTCTCTGAAATTACCAAATAACACATGTTTGATTGAATTCACCTGGGTGCAAATGTTATAGAAGAAACCAATTAGTTTTAAGACTTTTAAGCTTACGTAAGTGTTATCTTTAAAACGAGTTAACATTATTGATAAAGGGAACCAAATTGTGAAATGGTTCTTATAGTCTATTGAGTCTGTTGTTCCAGTAAAAAGAATAATAAATGTAACCACATTTGGTACGGTGGATTTATAAAGAAAGAAAGAAATATTTATTTGCACAAACACGTACTCAAAAATACAAACAGAAGTATAGTTATTCATAGAAATTAGAGCTGTGTGCAAGAAAAAGTGTTTTTTTTCCGTTGCACTAAATCGTAATTTTAAATAGCCTTTAAATCCGTAGGTTAAACACTGTGTAACTTATGAGTAGGTATACGAGAGTACAAGAAAATACGAAAAGAGTTCCTAAATATTGAACGTAATTATACCAAATTTCATAGTCGTTATGTTGCTCGTAGCGTAGCACATATGCATATTTATGTAGATAGATAGATAGATAGATAGGTTACTAATTTTCAGTCATTAAATAAATGAGCATTTCTCAAAATGTTCGCCTACAGTTAAGACAGAAATTAAGGTCCAATATAATTTTTCTATTTTGTTACCAATTATTTTAGGAATTATATATAAATGTTATGGCTATGTTCGATAATTAAGGTTCTGTTATGCTTATACTATTTTAATTATACATAATCTGATATCAATGTATTGGAAATCACAAAGAAAATTGGTAACAAAATAGGAAAATTATATTGGACCTTAATTTCTGTCGTAATTGTAGGCAAAAATTTTGAGAAATACTCTAATCATGAACAAAAATAACGATTCACAACAAAAAGCCGCTCTACATCTTTACTTGACTGTCGACGTCGCAGCGCAGCGAGTGTCATCCGTCGCTCGGACACATGACGGCGCTAAAACGCGCGTTTTATGTACGCTCATTAAGCCCGTAAATACAATAAATGTTTGGACGCCCTCGCCGTTATAACAAGCTCTAATTATTCAATATTTACAACATGTTACAATTTTATGACACTACTGTCTTTCAGGAATGACTCCTGAAGATGCTGTAAGACAACTCAATTTAGATTTGTTTGTAAATACATTATAAGATTATAACCACCACTTTTGTAAAACGTCAAGCGGCGTTAAACACTGTAATTAAGCAATAGATTTGTGCAACAACGCGACACAACGGCGAAATATCCTGCTGTGATTAGTTTACTCGCTAACAAAACAGTAAGTATTATAGTTAAATTAAAATTTTGCTTATTCGACGTGTCTATGACAAATTGATGCTGCTTGAATAGCAAAATTCGAAATGGGTGAAGACCAAAAAGTTTACCACCTTCACTCACTTAACTAATATTTGTATCTAAGTCTCCGTTGTGTGACGACAGTTAACCTTCCAATAACGTACCTTAAGGTTGTATTTTAAGGTTCCTTATTTAATTTTAATTTTCCTTTTAATTTTTGTCGCACAACGGAACTTATTCCAATCGCTTTTATTTCCTTCTTTTGTATGGCTAACTACGCCTTAATTTCATCAAACTTTTTAGTCCTAACCCAAATATATTTTACGTCAATGTGTCTGTAATATGGCAAATACCTACATCGTTCAAATAGCTATATATTAATGTCAATCGAACATCAGTTCACGAGCATAGCTATTCTCGATGTGTGTCTCCGCATATTGCATAACAAGATACTAGTCACTTTGATTTTATGACGGCGCGGTTGCCGCGATGGTAGTGCAGCTGCCTACTGAGCCGAAAATGTTGGGTTCGAATCCGGGCAAGGGCAAATATATGTGTGATGAACTCGATTATTTATTTCTGGGTCATTGATGTTCTCTTACTTACTGTGGTACTAGATCGATTTGTGTGGAGTTGTCTGACATAAATTACTATTTTATTGACCGTGCGAGCGAAGTGAGCGAAGTGTCCTCTGCTTCAGCTTCACCAAAATTTATTTCGTATGTCTGGAATTTCGGATTTCCGGATTTTAGACTTTTTTAAATTAAGGTTTTGAAAATTTTTGAAATGGCGGAGATATGAGGGTTGAAAACATAAAAAAAAATTACAAACTTCGAAACAAACTTGTGAGGTCTGAAGCGCACATAGCCACTCAATAGTCTCTATAATACGAGAGTATTTTACTTGTGATTTTTCACTTGGTAAACTTCGATGATAAAGATGCCATAATTATTTTACAATTTTTCGTCGGAAATCCAATCACCACTGTAAAAATTAAAGGGAAGCTGTTGTGAAAGCCTGAATAGTTAACGAATTGAATATAAGTACAAGCCTTTTCATACTTGTTCTAGGACCATTAGAAAATTATTCTAATTTAATTTTAAATTAAATATAGTTCCTGCGACAGGAGGACAAGCAGACACCCCTAATATACGATATACGTAGGTTAGCCATAATATTTACAACAATATACAGTACATAATAGCATAAGTAGTTCCTAAAATATAGTGCTGTGAAGGAAAGGTAGACTTACAGACAGTCATTAGGGTTCTTTACAATTTATGTACGTATCTCTAAGTCCCTAATACACATGCCTTTTCTTATTTTGTTATATCATTGCATCGTATGTAGGTACAAATATTACATGGGTCCACAATGTTTTATATAATTATTTTTTATCTTATGTAATAATTTACCTAATGTAATGTTAACCTATAATACGTTTCATAGTTTCTAATCTAACCTAACCTACCCCAAATTTACAAGTTGATAGGTTTGAAAGGATACAAATCAAAAGAAAATACGAAACATATTAAACGTTACATTTGGTCAAAAATGCATCCAACAAGGGCACCCCAAATACATATCGACGGCAAAAAGCTTAAACATTGTAAACGCCAATGAATTCCCTTGGCGTTTAGAGCGTTTACACTTATTGTCATCGATATACGAGTATGTAATTGCTTACAATTTGTTTCGGAATATATCTGATATCTCGGATCCCTTGTCCTCCCACCTCCTGCTCCGTGCATCGTATTCGATTGCTGAGGTTCGTGACGTGACAGCCACCGACAGCTTCCTCCGATTGATGTTCCGCCACCTTTCGAGGTCCTCGGCCACCTTGAGTGCATCGTGGAAGTTAAAATAGTTAAAGTTTAGTGGAACCAACGAATTTGTGATCAGGGCATAGGCATTTTTTCATACATTTTCGGTAGACTTTACATGAATTGACATTTAAGAGGTAGCTCAAATAGCTCTACGTTGCTAAAGTAGATATAATAATAAATACTCTACTGCCCAAAAAAGCACTGCCAAACGATGTTATAATGACTGAGTTTAGTAATCTGTTTAACGCGTTCCAAACGAACGCTTTTTCTGTTCAATCAATAAGAAAAACTTTATGAACTAAAGGCATTGCTACGAACTACAAAAAGAGTTTTATCTTCTCTGTATGGATGTATAGTGTAGTGAACGTATACCTTTAGGTATATGTTCATATATTTAACTTTCAGATGGACCTCAATAAAAAAGAAAGTTTATCAGAGACATTTTTTTTTATATCGCCTAGCGGGCGCATGTACCTAATTATTTTCTTTGTTATCTATTTGCTTTTTATTTAATAAATACCGAGTTGTAGAAAAACATCGTATACTACAACGTTGTAGAAGTAAGTAAAAAAATGCTTGTGGCATCTTTTCTTACAATGTTCACAACACTCACATCGCACCCATTCGGGTTTTTTGATCCCTCTTATATACAACTGTTGCATAACATACTATAACGTCTTGTGTCTCTAAGCATTTAGATTTCAAAAAGTAAGTTCAATGAATTTAGAATCAACCATTTTCTAAAAGGAGTCTGATTAAAATTACTGCATCCTTTAAAAGTAGTACCTAAACAAAGATAAATTAATAAAAAAAATAAGTTAGGTATTTAATTAAATAAATAAATAATAAATAAATATCGGACAACCTCACACAAATCGATCTAGTCCCAAATTAAGCTCAAGAAGGCTTGTGTTATGGGTACTAGACGATGATATACGTACATATATAGATAAATATATACTTAAATACATAGAACAACCATGATCCAAGCACAAATATTCGAGTTCATCACACAAATATTTGCCCTGGCCGGGATTCGAACCCGGGACCGCCGGCTCAGTAGGCAGGTGTCGACAAACCGAGCCAAACGCGTCGTCGAATTAATTATAATTAAAATAATAAATTCATAGAGTAGGTACAATATTTAAGTGGTCTAAGTATTTATTTTTTAGGCTTAAGTGCTCCAATAAATAGGAACTATGACTATGTACACTTCGAGCGATATGTAGAAAATGGATATGTATAAAAATGTAACGACAACGAGATAAAATTATAAGAAGTAGTGTCAGCCGCCCATTATGAAACCAATAGGAATAATCCAATTAAACACACGCGTAAGCTTTTGCTCAAACATTTATTGCGTCCATAACTTAATCAAGCCTCTTAATATTAATTTAAATTCGTTAAATATAATCTTACGTTAATAATAAATAGCGACACTTCCTTTACTGTACACCTATCACAGTTTTAATCCACCACATCAGTCCTGTGCCGTTGCCAGAGATAGCATGAGGGTATCTCGTCAAGGCTCTATCAGCTGTGCTTCACTAGTTGAGGGTCCGGTTCGTCGGGGGGACTACTTGCAGCCAAGCCTTGGATCCGCCTGTAGAGCTGGTGGTAGGGGCTCGGCGGAGGCGGCGGCAGCCTCAGCAAAGGGCTCGGTAAAGCGTACCGACCATACACCGACAACAACGGAGGATACAACCCCACCAACGACGCATAAGGATTTCCGAACATTGGATGCAACATCGCCCCTCTTTTAAACGCAGCTAACCTCGACCTAGACGCGGCCGTGGACCTCCTTCTTAGTTTTCCAGTAGTTCCTCCGATAAAGACGTCATCCGAAGACGGATCCAGCATCCAATAGTTTCCTTTGCCAGGATCATCGTAGTGCCGTGGCACTTTGACGAAGCATTTATTCAAACTTAAATTGTGCCGTATTGAATTTTGCCAGCCTTGCTTGTTTTCCTTGTAATAGGGAAAGTTCTTCATTATATACTCGTAGATTCCGTTAAGGGTCAGCCTTTTTTCTGGGCTGCTTCGTATCGCCATCATTATGAGCGCGTTGTAGCTGTAAGCCGGTTTTTCGTTTTTCTTCTCGTTCGTTGAAGAGCTGGGAGGCGGTGTTTCGGTTCCGGTGACATCGAGTTCGGTATCCGAGGGTGACGGGGACCGGGACGAGGCCTCGGGCAGCAGGTCCCGGATCGCGAAGCTGTGCGGAGGTGTCATGGTGCGGCATCGCGGGCCGCTCGCTCCCGACTAAAGAGCGGAGCGCGACTGGTTTGAGAAGCTCCGCCTTCTGACTACGCCCAGCGAAAACCCCTCCTTTACGTAACCCGTGAACACTCCGTAAATCACCAACGAACAAGAGCGATCGCGTTGAACTTTACTAACATGGCCATAGAGATGTTTTGGTTTAGACAAAACCGAATTCAGGTTGGTTTTATCGTTTTTAATGGGGCAAAGAACGAGGGGTGCAGGGTTAAAGTTAACACTATCTGCCACGGTGTGTAAACACTTTTAATAATTTTTCACGCGTAGTTTGTGGGTTTATTTAAAGACTGGTTTGGTTTAATACTTAAATGTTTGGGTCGTAAATGTAATTATTAATTGTGTTATTAATGTCAGAGCAGATGCATGGACAATGTATGCCTGTAAGCACGCGGAAATTGACAAATTGTTTTATTCTGACTAATTATGTCCTGAATATTATAGGTACAATAACAATTGTAGATGACGAGCCAATTTTCATATGTTGCGTCGCTATAAGCTGCATTATAAAGAAGTTTTTATCTGCAGGTACGTACATAAATTCTCCCGGTTTATACCAGCATTTAATAATCTCATGTAATGTAATGTCATGTCGGAATCACAATAAATAATTGGATTACAAATATATTTTTTTTCTTTTAATTAAATTAACATTTGTGTTTAGCACTCATTTGCTCAAAGGTTAACTGGAAGACATCCCTTAAAGGGTTCGCCTTTGTACATGTTTATTCTTTTGAAATGTGTTTTTCTTGTTTTTATGTACAACAAAGTGTTTACATACATACTTACAAACTAAACAGTTTTATCAGTAGCTACAGTTTTACGATACTGACTTCAATTAGAACATAAATAATTATATTGCCTGTTGAATTTTTGGAATCCTTAGCCATAGCTCTGTAATCGGGTAATAAAAGTTTAAAAGAACATAGAACGGTACTTATTAATCAGTCTTACAGTGGCATTGACACATTTTTTGAAATGTAGGACTAAAAAAAAAATTGAAGTTTTTATCCACTGTGATATACGCTTACGCAAGATGTCGGTAGGTACTTTTGCACTGAGTATCTAATTTAAATCACTGTCATAATCTCCACGATTAATATCACTCTCATATGAATGAATAAAACTTCGGGCCAAGGCTTTAACATATCTACTTAGAGATAAAGATATAAATACGTGCTGATGAGTTTGAGATTTGGCAGTCGAAGTTAAAACTTACGAATCCGAATAGCCGATCTGTGTTTTTGAAGCATCATATTAATCAAAATATATTATCATACTCGTATGATAATTGCATTGACGTTTCAACTTTAGCCACTACAATGACTTTGAACGGTACTTACTCGTATTTCTTTTATAGATACTAAGCATTTTAATTATTTTTTTCTACTCCAGTACTTTTTTCTGTCATTTATATAGCTACTAACTCTAATATAAAGACATAAAATTGTGAAAGTCTGTAAAAGTCTATAACTCTATTGCCCAAAAAAACACTGCTAAACGATGTTATAATGTCGCCAAAAAAACCATCACTTAGTACCACAGATTACAAGATAAACAGCTGCATTCACACAATTTGCAATTTAAAAAAAAAGTTTATTGTACTAAGGCATTGCTGAAAACTTAAAAAAAAGTTTTATCTTCAGTGCATGGATGTTTAGTATAGTGAACGTATACCTTTATGTATAAGTTTATATTTTTTTGACAGATGTTTAGTATAGTGAACGTATACCCTTATGTATAAGTTCATATTTTTTTGACAGATGGACGTCAATAATTTTTTTTTATCAGAGACTATTTTTTTTTTATTTTGTTGATTCCGAGCGGGAACATGTAATTATTTTCTTTGTTGTTTATTTGCATTTTATTTATGAAATGTCGAGTCTTAGAAAAAGTATTGTATGCAACGTTGTATAAGTAGGTCTAGCGGTGGCAGCCTAGTGGTTAGGGCATGCGACTTTCAATCCGGAGGTCGCGGGTTCGAACCCGGCCCGTACCAATGAGTTTTTCGGAACTTATGTTCGGAATGTCATTTGATATTTACCACTCGCTTTTCGGTGAAGGAAAACATCGTGAGGAAACCACCTAAGCCCAATAAGGCCTAGTTTCCCCTCTGGGTTGGAAGGTCAGATGGCAGTCGCTTTCGTAAAAACTATTGCCTACGCCACATCTTGGGATTTAGGTAGCCGACCCCGATTGAAAAAAATGGGACAAAGGCTAGGAGGATGATGTTGTATAAGTAGGTCAAAAAACGCTCGTGGCATCTTTCTTACGATGTGAGCGTAGCGAACCGAACCCTGCCACTCGCGTTTTTTGCCCCCTATTATACAACGGTTGCATAAAATACTAAAGCATACGACTGTCGATCACTGAATATCGCTTTGCCATTATCGAATACGGCCCAGGCGTTGTTTCACCGCTCGGTTCAGTTTCGGAAGCTAACGAGTGCTTCGCTAGGCGCCGCCCCCACACCACGCCCATCGCCACGGCACGTACAGGTGCCTTGATGTTTGGTGAAAACAACACAACGAAAACAAGCTATATGGAGGTATTGGAGGTTCAAGTAGGTGCTTGACGATGAACATACCCAGTCCGTTGTTAGTGGAAAGACCGATTCCGAAAATAATAAAAAAAACCCAGTTATGTCATAAATGAATCCTATTTTGATTGACCTTTGTGATTGCATTACCTTTTGGAACCTACAGGCGACGGAGTCGAACACTATAAGATATTTAACCTTAAGGATGAAGACATTTTTTAGGGTTCCGTAGTCAACTAGGAACCCTTATAGTTTCGCCATGTCCGTCTGTCCGTCCGTCCGTCCGTCCGTCCGTTCGTCCGCGGCTTAGCTCTGTGATCATTAGTACTAGAAAGCTGAAATTTGGTATGAGTATGTGTATGTATAACGCCGACAGAACGGTAAAATAAAATAAAATAAAATAAATTTTTTTCGGGTACCTCTCGAACACCTAAAGTGGGGGTGATTTTTTTTTTCTTTTCAATACTGGTGTGTGGGGTGTCGTTGAATAGGTCTTGTAAAAATAATAGGGGTCTTTTAACATTATTTTTTGATAAAATCAGCAGTTTTTTAAATATTCGCTCCAAAAACAAAAAAAATAGTGTCCCCCCCTCTAACTTTTCAACCACGGGTCACGGGTCGGGTTGAAAAAATTCATGTTAATGAGGCCTTATAAGTACTTTCAATGAAAACTATATTGAATAAAATCGGTCCAGCCGTTTTTGAGTTATCGCCAAATTTCATATTTTTTCTTTAAAAGGTCGTAAGTTGACTTCCAGAAGGTAATAAGTGATTACAGTTTCTAGGGCGTTTACGACCTTTTTATAGAGCTTAAAATCTTTCTTTACGTAAACCTCGGGCTTAAAACAGCAGTTTATTGTGAAGGATGAGCAACTACGGAACCCTACACTGAGCGTGGCCAGACATGCTCTTGGCCGGTTTTATAATTTTTTTTACATTACAAACCAATTTTTTATAGCAGTCGTCATCCAATAAAACACCGTATCTAACCAGTAGATAGGGTGGCAAAAATCTAAACTTCTACTAATTCGTACACTATAACCTCATTTACTGCAGTTGATAATACCCACCAACCGCTGGATCAGATAAGGCTGCTGTTTCTGAATCAGCGTACACTCAAGATCGGATAAGACCGAGCTCAATAGCTCGCTGGTAATAATTATTAAAAATTTTACCTTATAATATTAAAATGCAAAATGTTGCAAACTTTTGGCATACTTATATTGACAATCCAAGAGTTCAGATAAACCATTGATAGCACTAGCAGTGAGTTTAAATGAAGGTTTTAAATCCTGAAGTCGAATACCACCATCTGAGCCATGCCTACTTCGCAAATTCGCAATATCTACATCAATTGTACATATAGAAAGAAGTTACTATTATATATGTACTAGTAGAGGCAAGAGACGGTCTGAAAGGGGGAGAGGGGCTCCGACCGCGGCGCGTGTTTACGCACGATTGGGCCAATTGATGTCGCAGAGTACAGTCTCCATGGTACTGGAAGAAGCAGGACATTCTTACTAAAATCCTAACATTCACTAACACGACAAACAACTTACTTACTCAGAAAGAGGGATAAATACGCAGATTTGCGTTAAAAGCTAACTCCCTTCCCTTCTCTTTCAGTAACCAAGAAGCCCAGCAACCTGTATAGAACCAATAGATAAATATTAAGAATGGTTAAAAATATTTAAGAATGTATAGGTACCTACATATTCGAAAACGAGTTATTTTATGATGGGTCCCTATTGGGATACAAATAATCTTAAGTCATAATCGTCATTTGGCATAATTTTCCTTAGCCATATTTTTTACTTGTGCTGAAAGTGCCTTTACGGTTTTGTACAGATACCTTTTCAGGATTGCTATAAAACAAACCTAACCTAAGCTAATGGGTTTGACTTTGTAAAACTCGTGAAATTAATAATTCTCGAATTATGGCTAACGATTTTATGACAAACAGTGAGTCATAACTCCGCTTCGCTTTAGATTCGCTTATTATACCTGTCACTTGCAGTTTCTTTTAGAATCATTGTTCGTGGGCACCCTAGCTGTACGTTGGCCCGCGGCGCCGGCTATGTTGCGTCGCACCGCGCAAATATTTGACAACCGCTAGTGCTGTGCAAGCGGAACAGAACTTTGACACTGGTTGCTACTGGGCCCTAGTAATTAGAGATGATTCGCTTGTTTTATTTTTCACATGCGGTGCGGTGTGTTAATTTTTAACTGACGCAAAAATAGTTCTGAAGTCGACGTACATATATATTTTTTGTTGGTGGTATTTAATTATGATCTTAACTTTGACGGGGGTGCCCTAAGTCTTATGAACCTTAATATATTAAGTAGTTTATTATTATAAACAACCCACTTTTCAAATATTCATAAAAGCATACAATTACAATACTTGTTTAGTCAGAATTCTAGTTTTATTTCTTTAATTGTGAATATTTTAATGGTAAATAAAACTTATTGAACCGGGTCTATCGCGATATTTACCTTCATTGCCTGACGTTGATGAGTACGCCTGAGATCACGGCACGTGAAATGTTGAAACGTCAGGCAAAGGACAGGTCCTTTGCCTGACGTTAAACGACGTTGACGAAATGACGTTGACGTTAAAACTTATTGAACCAGGTCAATAAGTTTTAATTATGTGTTCAAACCGCGAGTGTATATAGTGTTATATTTTAATGGTAACCGTTACTGCGACTATGCAGAAATGGTCGAAACCTATGAAAGAATTGGATGCCTAATACTTTAGAAAGTCAATATCTCATTATACCTAATTTATGTCGATGGGAATGATAAACAAAAGTTATGAATACTTGAACTATAAACAGATGTTATACCTACCTAGTGTACCTAATAAAGTAAGTACCTAACTCTATAATAATTAAGCCATTTATTCCATATCTCCATTTAACATTTCAAATGTAGTTAGTAAGGTAATATTAGATTTGCTTATTGTTAGTCTTCCTTGGTTGAGATATGGATCCCTCTTTGGGTAAAGGCCTCCTCCATCTTCTTCCATAGCTCCCTGTTCTTGCTTAAGTTCATCCAATCGGTTCCTGCTATTTGTTTGATATCATCAGCCCACCTTCTTATTGGTCTACCAACATTTCTTTTCCCTCTTGGGACTTTCCATTGTGTGGTTTCTATGGTCCAGCGTTTGTCCGTGTACCGTGAAATGTGTCCCGCCCACTTCCATTTTAGTGTGAGTGCATGCTTGAGGGCATCTGTGATTTTTGTTTTCTGCCTTATTTTCTCCCTCTTTATTTTGTGTATTTTTCTTATCTTAAGCATACTCCTTTCCCTTGCAGTTTGGGTGCATTTCATTATCTGTTTTACCTTGTTTGTAAATGTCCAAGTTTGACAGTACCTAACTCTAGACGAGTAATATTCTAAAAAAAAAAACATCAAATATTTATCAAAAACTAAATTGTATCCATGGCCATGACAGAAAATCAAAATACAAGGATCGAGAAACGCTTTTTTTATGTGGCAAAAAACGTCCTTCTGCTTTTTTCCAAACTTCTGAACTAAAAGTTGCTAACGATCTGTAAAAACGTGAATTACAAACAAATCCGGCGACCACCGCGAACATAGCGAGCGGAGCGAACAAAAACCGTTAAAAAGCGAGGGACCTCGTTACTGTTTCGTAAATACCAAGTAAATAAATAAATACGACTGCCGCGCGTGCTTCGCCCAGATTTAAGCAATTACCACAGTGGCGAGTGTCTACAGAAGGTTAGCGTATCTATAAAATTTAAAAAACCCCCGACCCTAGTAATTGAATATCTTGGACTGTTACTACTTTATCTCCACATGATTTCCAAACGTCTGGAGCGATTTTATCAAACATAGCTAAAAACCACCGTGGGAAAGCATGCTTTCAAATAAAAATATCGCATTGGAATCAGTCCACCCGTTTAGCTACGATGCCACAAACAGATAGACAGACACACAGATGCAGAGCTCAAACTTATATGTAAAAACTCTCTCCTGCATCGGGACGGGGGTTAAAAAGTAATGCTCTAAGTCGACGAAAAAGTAACTCCCGATATTACTTCTACATAGATAAAATGTATAAGAGCTTTGGTTAAGTCTTTTCTTTTCTAAAACCGACTTATGTTTAATTTTCTTGGCGTACCTAACTTAAAAACCCTCAGATGAAAGAATTACAAAAACAAACAAGGAAGTAGGTAAGGAAAACTACCAACATGAATCTGCCTTGCCGTGATTGTCGCTAATCTAATCTCAGTTAGTCTATACTAGTATGACATATGCCTATCTTTCAGTCTATACGGTCCAGTCTATTCACGACGCAGTCCATGCGCCCTGTGCGCCCGCGTCACTCCAACCCAAATTATCCCTGTGGCGCGGAGATAATCCCATTAGCGGGAATGAGGGCTAACCATCCCTGATACAGTTCAAGTCATGTCTTAAAAAAAGCCTATCTTTCACCCACATACAAGTTATTGCACCTCTTTAAATTCCTTGTCCAGTGCACAATTGTCTACAATGTTCACGTTTATTGTGAGATGGATAAGTGATAGGATCACCCTGTGACTCGTGCTCTCATATATTTAAGCATGGAACGAATTTCATACACAAGCATCGTAGACCTGCTGCAGCGGACGCATTTCATTTTATTGACATGGGTTACGCTTTTCCTTACCAACTTTTTCACCAGCTAAGTATATTGATGAGTTCAAGTTATTTCAATAGTGTCAATCTATACCGAAATATTTTATGTTATTTGAAAACCAACTCTTGATGAATATATACTTCATACAAAATAAATGTCATTAGACGTCCATAGGTTATGTAGTCCGTATTTATTGTCGACAATAATTTACGCCCACTGTAATTTGTCCACTATGGACTCCGTTGCGTTTCGCTTACCCGCGCTTCATTTTGCTATGTTTGTCGTGCTGTCAAAATGTTCACTTTAATGTTTTTGTGATATTGTTTCAAGAGTACTAAATTTTACGAGTTCAGTCTGTATTCACGTAGACAATGGTGAAATAACAAAATGTATAGATTATAGGCGGCCAGATCACCAAACATATACCGCATATATACATGAAACGCATTCCTATCCCATAAATACAATTAAACTGATGCCAATGAAGCTACATAGTACTTGACAACCCTTTTAACACAACACGATGATTGTGTGAGATGTGTTTATACGTGGGAAGCCGTAATAGAGCGAATGGCTCAACAAGAGACAAATAAGATGAAGCCAAATGCAATCAACTGGGAATAAATAAAATATGTAATAGCGGACCTCAAAATAACTTGAAAAGCCAAAAAGAACCCGTTCATGTACAGATTTCATTTGATTCACCTTTTGAGGTAGGTGCCAGTTGTAATAAGTATTTACTCCTAGATCACGGTCAATTACATAAGCTTAGCTCTCTCTAAGGCAGCGTCAATGTTATGATGTCAAAATGATTGTATTTGAAAAATTAAATGCTGAAACCGAGAAAAATCCAATTATTTCAGCTTACTTATTTGAGACATGAGATTCAATTTTCTTATTGCGTTTTTTACATAATTTGTGTACCTATGCATTAGGCAAAACGGTATTTCGGGACCAATATCAGACCGTTACTGAGAATTTGACACATACCGGGTGTGGCCTGTAATAGGAGCAATACATTAAAACATAGATTCTACTCTTCACACTGAACAACATTATGTTCAGCAACTTTTTGAAAAAGTCAGTTTTCAGTATTTTATTATTTCAAACAAATCAAATAGTATTTCCAATGTAGGTACGTCGTCCAACATTGACATTCCCTGAGCATTGACATAGCTGTCACTACTTATATCGGACATTTCGCAATATATTGCTTCTTTGTCAAAACATTATTCTACAAAATATAATTTAATACACGTTATTTTCAGAAGTTGCTTAACAAATGTTGTTCAGTTTCAAGGGAAGAATCTACGTTTTCATTTATTGCTCCTATTACAGGCCACAGCCGGTATACGCATCTGTCACTTTCCGGAGATCAAAAAAAAAAGTTTGCCATAAGTATACTTATATCTGTTTACTTGATGACAGTTCTTAAAGTTACAACACCGCGAAAAACGCGAAAATGCAACAAATGGGTCCCAAATTACAACTTTTCAATGCAACTTATTCGATCCAATTGTTTTTTCGCGGATGTTCTGAATGTTCCCCAGATTGCTTGTAGTCGAGGGTTACAGTGGGCCTAAGTGGGGCCCAGTTTTTAGATCAGACTTGTACCCATTCCCAGAAATGGTGATTTCTCTTCTTAGTATAAACAGGATAGAGACGACATTCAGTTTTTCGACTTTGTAACTGTGTACTGGTTTCATGTCTAAATCTTTCGCCGTTCAGGCATCCCGTCTCTTGAATTCGCTCCCTCTCTCTATCAGACAATCCACAAGCAAGGTAGCTTTCAAGTGTATACTGCGTAAGCATCTGCTGGAACAAGAGCCCGAATAGTCCAGCCATATATTGTAGACTTCCGTATATATTTGTATTAATTATTTATGTAAAGGTATTAATAAATAGTTGTGTAGGTAATTATAGGTATGTATCTTTGTATATACATACAGTAAACATATTCAGTATTTAGTTGTACCCTAAATGCTCTCTGTACAATTTGATTTCTGCTTTGCACCAAGTTCTAGTATCTCTGTTTGGCCTTATGGTTGACTGGTAGAGAATGCCGTTTGTCCACCATTTGCTTTTGTACACACCGACTTTTGTTTTGTGCAATAAATTTTAATCAGTCACTCAATGGTCACACAATGCCCGCGGCGCACACGCATTGCAGACTGCTCATGCCCACCCCTCGGACGCCTGTGCCCTGCGCCGCGGGAGCTCTCGTCACGTTGCACATCTATAATGAACGAAACATTTGCCTAAAACCATTCGTACTGATTGCAGGTTAATGGAGGGCTGGCTGAGGAGGGAATTTCACGGGTCGACAAGTTCAATTCTTTTCAATCTTCTTATAGGCCGTACATCCATAGATTTGATGTTTCTGCGATACTTTAAAATAGATGATCGTAATACATGTAATAATATTAAGACTCATATTTAATGGTTTTATAGATAGGTAATAAAAAAACTGAAGATCTAGGAGGTAATTTGGCATTTCTCTGGGAAGTAAAAAAACTGAATTCTTCTGATAATTCCATTTGGGCTACCTTTCCTCGCTCACTTGAGTTATACTGATATAATGAAAATTAAAAATAGGAATAAAATCAACTTCAGATTTTTTCGAAATGTATAATATAAATAAATCAGCAACATTTTAAGTAAATGCTCAAGTAAGTATAAATAATTCCTTCCTAACAAAAGCAACAAAATAACATACAGGTATCATGTTCAAAATACCAGTACAACGACCTTAAAACCAAATTTCTACAGGAAAAAACAATAAAATGGCTAAATAACGACATACAAAAGCATGCCAAGTAACGCCACGCCAAGCAAAGGCCCACAACAAAACAATCCATCAAGCCTGTCTGTTACTTCGTCCGCTACCGCTATACAGTTGCTACATTTTGTTATAATAATTAGACAACCAATATAAATTAAGAATCTTAATTTAAGACGTGAAAGCCTTTTTAACCGACACTTAAAAGGTACTTAAAATCGTTGGTTACCATTACAGAGTAATTATAATATTTATACGTACCATTGTATTAATTTAGTCAAATGAGTTCAGTTAGGTACCTACTATATTAAATTGTGCAAGTTTTTTAGTCAGCTCTCTCTCTAACTTTGATAGTGACGCGATATAATTACATTTAATACAAGAAATAGTGCTATGAGACTTTAAAATTGGGTCAACTGAAAACCCACAAAACTCACCACGGGCCACTCATAAAATACAGTGGCCTCAATAAAAACGGCGAGATTTACTGTTATATGACGTGGATACAAGCGAAATATTGTACTCGTATCCACGCAACCCATAAAGGGTGTGCCGACATCTGGAGGACTGCAGCGATCAATTATCACCATTGTCACAAACCGACAATTCTTCACCGTGTCGTCGCACCATATTGAGACATTCGTTACTGTATAAAAGACCCACACTCCTATCAAACACCTACGCGCCATTATGGACTTTACGTCCAAATTTTAAGTCCATTTTTTTCACTGGCTATACCGTTGACAGGTGCGTTCGGAAACCAGCCTCCCACTGCTTGCCAACAATGCGTCACAAAACGAGCGGCCCATTCAACCTCACGTGTCACGAACGACTTAATTAAATCTACGGAGATGTAGGCAGATGATTCGTCATTGTATACCTCAGGGGACTTGTTTGATAACATGCACTGGGAAAGTAGAAGGCAATGCTTCTCACGTGAGGGTACAAAGTCACCATCATACAAACCAAATGGACTTCAAAATTATGATACAAAAGCGAACAGGTACAATTATTGCATGTCCTATTTTACATTCTACTCGAATTCTATTTTTAAAATTTTCATCGATTTTACACAAATAATTATAGGAGGCAACTGGCAAACGGATCAAAGGTAGACAGATAATAAGAGAAGAGTAGTAGAAATCACAGAGTAGGTATATTTAAGGTATTCAGATAAAAAATAATTTGAAAATCGGTCCACAATTAGTGGAGGTATTGGCGGGCATAGCTTATATAAAAAAAGACACATAGTGAAACATAGAACCTTCTCCTTTTTTAAAGTTGGTTAATTAAGAATAGAGGCACACTATTACTTGCATAATTATCTAATATACATACACATGACCAGCGTAAGCTGTGGGGACTAGAAATAGTTAGTTTTTTGTTTAGATTTATATGTAGAATCAAACTCTCTTTCGTGTGTTGTGCCGCTCTTGTATTGGCTTACTATATCGTAGTCCTCTTTCATAAAACCGTCACTTAGTCGAAATTCAAAAAATACTGTAGTCTGGGATTTAGCGAGAGCTTAAAATTGCATTTGTAGGGGTTGTACGATTCGCATGAGAAGGAAAATAACAAGTATTTCTAAAATATGCGCACAACGTAAATAATATTTAGAATTTGACGATTCTTCTTCAATATATTAAAGCCTGACCAGAAATATATGAGGATTGTCAAGAGGGCGCTATTTATAAGATTTATATGGCAACAATTTTCCAACCAAACGCAACCAACTATAATGATTAATGACATTAGTTTTAAATACCTGTCAATTCCACTATGTTAACCTCGTAATATCATTTAATGGAATGCACTCTTTTCCTGACTGTTTTTAGTAGTAACACATGTACACTTTATTTATAATCTTACGTTCACGACTGTAAATGGTTTTCGGCATTTTCTTTGAATAATTTCAATATTTGTTTTTTAAAGAAATCACTACAAATGACATTGACATTATTGACAAACCATCATAAAATCATTGCCAGTGTAAGAAATTAGTTCCAGTGAAATTCCGCAATATGGCGCATCCTCATATATTTCTGGTCAGGCTTTACAAACCTCTGTTTATGCTGATAGTATGGGAAAAGCAAAAATTTCAAATAGAGAATGCCTATACCCACAACACCACTACATATGCAATTCCACGCTCTCGGTAATTGATCTATACACATAATTATATATTATTATTTTCTGCCTTCATACGTTACAATAACTAAAACAAAACAAATGTACGTTAGACTTATTTTGAAATCATCTCATTATTTCAAAAACGCACACTTGGTTGTGCAGATTATAGACAATTTACTCTGACCAAATTGTGCCCAAATAACTCACGTCTCATAGCGTTTTTTTTAGTTCTACACATCGGCCTACATTCCGCACGCTTTCTCTAATCCTCTTTCTCAAATGGCCTTTTCGCAAATCCGTCACAATCGGACAATCAAAGGGCGAAACTAACAAAACCGAGCAATCGTTAGTGTACTCGGGATACAATTCGGACCCCCCGCTGGCAAAGCCGATCGAGTTGGCGGGAAAGAAACGCGGTATAAAAAAACGGGCAGGACACAGGACACGAGGCAACGACAGATGTGAGCGAAAAAAATGCCGGCTATGATTAAAAGGTTTACTTATTGCTTGTTAAGATACAATAATTACGATATATTACTTCTAAACATCGCACATTACTTAGGAGATGAAATATAAATTTGTGTCTTCGATGATGAAATTATTCTATTAGATTATTTTGTAGTTCAAGTGTACCTTCACTTAGTGTGTAACTATTGTCTGAATAAAATATGGCCAAATAGGTAGTTTGGTGCTATCAAGACCATAGTATTGTATAGTCGAGGAATGAAAAGGTTCTTCACTTTTGGACTCTATGTGATGGTGTTAAGGTTCAAAAGTGACGACTTTTTTCATACCCCGACTACCTATTGTATATTAACTGGATCACACCTACATTTAAGAATATTTCAAATGAGACGTGTTTCTACTAAATCTTTAAACATGTCACGTCATTGTGAACTGTAATGTCATTGTTATGTTTGTAGCATTATTTGTAGGCTGCTTTTGGCAGTTACAACAAATATATGAAATCGAGAACATGCTTGAGCGTCAGCTGCTACCCACAAAGAAATGAATTTAGAAGTAACAATACTATGCTAATAGCTTTCCAATGGCGCCTTTCAATGACAAAACTTCGAAATGTACACAAAACTAAACAGGCTTGGCTCTTTGAATTTCACTAGAAAAATACAGCTGTCAAAATTCAAAACTAGAAAATCCAGGTGGTACGAAAAACAAAAAGTATTTTTCTACCAGTGGGCTTTTCAGTTCACGAGTACATAGTAGGTACTTCTATCAAGTAATCGGTTGAATTAATTTGTTGATTACACAATGTACGGCTTCAACAACAATGGTGGCTGCCAAATGGAATTTTATGAACCCCACGTTCTTCCACAATACCATAACCAACATTAGCACAGTTGCTCAATTGAGCGTTCATAAGTTTCCTATTGTCTATGGCTGAAAATATTTTTCATTGTTTAGAAAATCTTTTTAAATTTTCGGAAGCGCTCTCGAAGCACTTGTCGAACAATGGGGGCATGAAAGGAGTTTCAAACCGGAAGATCCGGTGGGGGGAAGTGCTCGAGCGGCGTAAGTGCCTATCCAGCATGGCGACAATATTAATCAATATTTCAACAACATTAGCGCTCGGCTACTCAAGACGAGACGGCTCCTTGTGATTTTGCTTACTTTGCCTATTCCGTTCGTTGCTTTCCTATCACAATCTGGGGATTCGTCGATACGGTAACTTGACTTAGGTAATTTGTAGGCACTTGTAACACGTACCTATCTGTTAAATGTTAACTCAGTTAGTGTCAGGCAAAGGACTTATAACTCATAACTATTATGGAGTGTATGTACCTCTAATGATGGAAAAGAAAATATTTGAAATGAATGAAACTAATAATTACCTATAAAGAAACCAGATGTGAACTTGTGTAGTTGAAAAAAAAAACTGGTCAAGTGGGAGTCGGACTCACGCACGAAGGGTTTCGTACATCAACATCGAGCAAAAAATCACGTTCTTTGTATCTTTGTATCCCTTTAATTTTTTTAAATTTTTTTTGTTATTTGTTGTTATAGTGGTAACAAAAATACACTTTCTGTGAATTTTTTAATTATTATTATTTTATCATGAATAGTTCTTGTTGCTATAGCGGCAAAGAACTCCATCATCTGTGAAAATGTCAAGTGTCTATCACGGTTCATGAGATACCTATTTACAGCCCTGGTGACAGCTAGACGGCCGGAGGGACAGCGAAGGCTTAGGTAATAGGGTCCCGTTTTTGATCCTTTGGGTACGGAACTCTAAAAAATGGCAACTCGAGATAAACGTGAGAAGAGCTAGATGATTGGTGTATATTTATAAAAAAATATCATTCACGTTCATTTTAAATTTCTTCAATGCCCGTGCGCTACCAAAATATGCTATTTTCCTGTCTTATTAGAGGTTTGCACTTGAAGAGGTGAAAGTATACTCTTACATAGTTAGATGGTGATTACTTGTTAAACAAAGAGTATCTAAAATTAAATAAACAATGAGCGAACTTTCACACCGCGGCAACTCGAGCAAACACAAGTTTGTTTATTTGTTTTTATCAACTATTTATACAACAGTACTCGCCCCCGAAATCCAACAAAATCCACACACGCGCACTCGTCATTATCAAAACATTAGCTGTCCGCGGGGCGCCAATTATTTTCACTGGCAACCCTTCACGTGGCGATTATTACAGTAGCAACACTGAGCTACTGCTGTCGTCTCTTCGTTACTACCAACTGAAAAAGAATCAAGTTTAAAAAGGGAATTGTTTTAATCTGCACCATATAACTACCACCGTAAGTTGAATGTGGATATAGCATGTATTCATAAATATTTCATTGTTTTTTGTGTTAGATCTGGTGTCGCGTGTAAGCCACGCGTTTCTTTTGGGATGGACACTGATTGTTATTCTGTAATTATTCTAACGAGAGCTTTCGACGAGATAAGCCTGTAATGTAAAGTGGGCTTTGTTTTCTCTGTGTGCATATACACAATTAGTTATCTTTACTTTTTTTATAGTAATTAAATAGATATCCTATTATCGGTTCTAGCCTTAGTCATCCATATCATACCAACCTAAAATATAGAAAGTAAATTAACGGGAAAAGATTATAACGCAAAAATTATGTCCAATTTAATTCCTGGTAAATTATGACCGTCGTAATAAACAACTAAAACATGAAGCCTACTAGGCTTCATCTGCATTGTTCAATATGACTGTACATAGATCAGATTTGAGCTCAGCCGACTTCAACATCACCACCTATCATCAGTTAGTTGGTCTTTGAAACTTGTGGGCAGTGAACGTGTTTAATTAATATTACATAACAGGGACCGGGGATTGCAATTTTTTTTTCACGCCTAGATTATATATAGTGATTGCTCAAATATGATATATAAATTAAAAACACATCGAACAGTAAAATTAAATCACAATTTGACCACCAAATGCGTTTTTCTTTGAATATTTTCTAGTCTATTTTTTAAAGGTTCCCAGACGCCAATGCAATGTCCAATCTAAAAAAATACAGAAATATATATATTTATGTTAATAAAATCGTGTAAATGTAAAATATATATATATGTTGATAAAGTTGTGTAAAAGTAGCACCGTGTTTTTTTTTATATTATTTATTAACTAAAACTACAATCATCGCTTATTGTTTTTATTTTATTTTCATAGGCGTAGTGGCCGAATGCCGCTTGATTTTTTTATTGGCTGAACGTTATAACGTTGCTTCAAAAATTGATATTGAAACAAAAGAAGGTTGCTTTTCAGGCGAGGCGCCTGAAATGTTGATTGGCATATCATTACTTACATGCTTGCTTCATGGCGACCTCCCCGCCGCACGCGAAACAATCTCATTAACATATATAGATATGTACATTTTTGAGATCATTTCATAGACTGCACGAAGCGCTCGATCTCGCTCTTCGGGACACTACAATTTACGTGAAGACGGGAGATCCTGGTTCATTTTCATTTAGCTTCAAGCGGTCTTGTGAGTCAAGTAATTTTTATAAATTTGTAGTGTATATAATCTTTACTGGCAGTATATTCAATCGACGAACTTACATAAAGCGACCCTTAAGGTCTCATGTATTACATATGTTTAGACATTGGTATCAAACTAATTTCAACTGAAGCATTCCTTGAAATAATGTTTAAAAATAGTGTCATAATCTGGTTGGTTTGGTTTCCATTCGAATAGTCACTTCTATAGTGGTTCATTTGCAAAATTATTTCCAAACCAACGAAAAATATAAGTTTTACATTGGCGATAATACGCTCGTAATTTATCGGAGCAAATTGTTGTTGGATTCCGATTTTTATTCTCAGGCCTATTAGTAAACTTCGATATACTTGTAAAATCATTGCACACATTTCACAATAATGTACAAGCAAGCAATTAACTAATCGCACGCACATTCACAAAGACGACGGTATACATTTCTTAATCTACAATTCGCACCCTGTTTGTCGTTCATTCGCGATTGCGTACCCAATCATTCGTTTAGTCTTTGTGACTCATTCACTTCCTGCTTTCTTACTGATTGTGGGAAATGGGTATTCGAATTCTGATATTCAATTGTGGGATTTTGTTCTGCAAGCGTTATTGCTCAAAAGTTGTAATTGGCCCCAATGGCGCAACAATGGCCATCCATTGTTCCTCTTAGCAATTCATACTCGTATCGATCTAGTCCAATCAATAGATAATGATATACGAACATGCCTATCTTTTTCAACCGAGTCTATTATTACGCCTCATTAAAATGATGCATTTACTATAGCTAAAAATATGCCAAATAAGTATTTCTTGCATGTCGATTTGTTATTACAACGTTAAATACGAATACGGAACAGCTTCAAAAATATTTTTTTTAAATCCGTAGACAACTAAAGAGCGATGTTTTTTTTAACAACGTATCGTTTACAAACGAGGTGACGCCCGGGGGCATAACTGCCAACCTCTCGTTCAAAAACAATTAAAAGTAAAAGGAATAAAGGGGCGATTACGCGGGTCGGCCGGGGCGCGCCTGTGGGAACGGTGTTATTGTTTCTGGACGATTTCTGAACGCACTCATTGATCTTGCTCGCTCGCCTGATTGCCGAAGCCACACGAACTCAGTCGCGGACAGCCGGTGTCGTTAGGTTCAAACAAGGCTGATTTGCGATCAAAAGAACGCATATGGCCGATTCGTTTTGCTTTTATTATTCCTGATTAAAGTTCAGGTTGATCGTGATACTGGCACAGTCGTACTAATTTCAGTTATTTAGTATCTATCCTAATATGTGTTTCCTAGCAAAATATTAATCGCAATACAAAATGCATTGCAGCATCAAACTTTAACAACGAACGGTTTGGCTGCTCATGCATTCTTATCTTAAAAAACATCCATAAAAAATAAACTTGTGTTTGCTTGAGTTACACCGGTGTGAAAGTTGGTTCACTGTTTATTTAGTTTTAGATAATCACTATCTAACTATTTAAGAGTATACTTTCACCTCTTCAAGTGCAAACCTCTAATAATACAGGAAAAATTGCATATTTTAGTGGCGTACGAGCAGTGAATAAAAAAAATCATTTTACAAACTATGCGAGTGAATTATCAGTTTCTATGTAAACAATTAAGTAAATAGAAACTGAAATTGCGCTGAATCGAATAAGACTAACATATATAAAAATAAATGAATTTGGAGCCCGACGGTTGGGAACCTCCTCTTGTTATTTTTAGGGTTCCGTACCTTACGGAACCCTTATAAGATCACTTTGTTGTCCGTCCATCAAGATCCTTTTTTTTTGGGAACGCGTGGAGGTATCAAGTTGACATTTAAACCATATACCTACTCAAGTTAACAGTCTCTTGTGAAATAAATCATAGTTCTAGGTTAACTTAAAAAAAGATACGGCCGTTTATGAGGCAAAAAACGTAAATATCGATACTCAATTGAATTAAAATTTGTAGGGTATTTTACGTTCAACTAAAACTACACCATTTGGCAATTAATACTGTCTTGTAATACAAATATCCAAAAACTATACAGTTGTAATTAAATCATTAAAAGAATAGTCTTTTTCAAAAATCATATTTGGAGAACCCAGTTGCGTTAACTTTGCACCTCATTGCAGGTGCAAACTTAACTTAACCAGGCCAGTTAAGATGGGATAAGTGAACCCTCGGTGCGCGTGTCAGACTCGCACTTGGCCAGTTTTTTAAAGAATGGATACGGTCTCATTGTAGGTACTATTAAGCGCATAAATTGCACAGACCATGCATGACACATAATTTTCGCCTATTTTGTGTCATCCATAAGCCCAGGGATAGGCAAATCCGCATTTCTATACTATCCGCAAAACTAAGTGGCGAGTCGGGTTATAAATCATCGGAATCATGCTATCTCTTTCACACCTGCATGGCCTTATGGAGCGGCCCGATCAACAATAGTGCAGGTAGCGTTACCCATAAAAAGGAATGTCGATAAGGTAATGAAACAAAGAAAATAAATTACGTGGTGTTTTTTTATTACAGTATTGTATATTACTATCAAAATGTTAAATAGGTATATTGAATTTGTATTACAACAATTTAATATTACAATAATAAATCAAACTTAAATCTAATAATTAACATAAAATATTACAATAAAATAATTAGGATGTAGGTATAACAAAATAAATAACTAAACAAAGAAAAAAACTAGTCACTTACTTAGCTAATTATTTAAGAAATATCTTAAACATTAATATCATAAATACTTATTTATTTTATTATTAGTCTGTAAAAACAATTTCAATAAAGATATATGATTTCGTTTGAAAATATAATAATTATATCGACGTTTACATCATAAGTTATCGACATGTTACCATCCCTACAGTAGCGGACGTTTATTGCCCGACTCACCACTTAGTTTTGCGGATAGTCCCAACATAAAGTTATTATCAAAGTTTCACTGATGTAGGTAGGTACATAATTTGCCGCAAAACTGCCGTATTTACCTGTATTAAAATGTCAATCATAAAAGTATCAACTATCAATGATTTTCTTTAGGTAAGTACACTGATTATTAACCGACCTTAAAAAAAAGGAGGAGGTTCCAGGTTTTACTGTATGTATTATTTTTATATATCCCCCACCAATTGTGGACCGATTCTCAACATCAATATTTATTGCAAAAAGTATCCTGAGGTGATATACCGGAGTCAACCATGTGCACCATAGTCATCAGAGATACCTTTTTTTATTATATTAATGCACGTGCTTGCAAGCTGAAAACAACAGATCGCGCTGATTGCACGTTTTGGACCTCGCGCCCTCACGAGCTGTCACTTGAGAGGTCCAACGCGTGCTGAATCGCTATAAACGGCTCACGAGTGGCTAATTGACGCACGTGTCCCAACCTATTGTTTAATAGATACGGAGGGTTGATTGAAGATGTTTGTGGCGCGTGACGGTCCTTTTTAATGGATTAAACGTAAACTTAGGCACAGGTTTTTTATTGAGTCATCCACTAAAGATTCGCAAATTCAATTCTGAATTTGATAGTTTTTTCTTCTAAAACAAATGTATGTATTACCTACTTGAATTTTTCTTCTTAAACGTGCTAGTATGTATACTGTATATATCTGAAATTATTTTATGAAAGACCGGTCGAACAAAACGAACTAAATAGGGTAAGGTTGCTCAAGTTCTACCCCTTAAGGAAATAATTAATGTCATACAACTAAAACAAGATATTTGCTATGTATGGAACTTTTATTTAGTTACCTTTCAATCAACATTCATAGAAATTTAAAAAGCTCTTAGCAATATAGATATTTTAACGATTATCACAAATGTACCTTCGGTACGATTAAGGCACCCAGTCGCCTAATTCGGGTTTAAGAATCTTTATTTCTCAAAAGAAGATATTAACAACTTCACTTAAATGAGAAATTATTACTAAATATGTATAAACTAGTAAACCACTAAGTGCTCGCCACTCTGCCGCGGTAATGCAACGCTAATTTCGGAACTATGTATATATTTTATACGATAGCAAAATGTTATCGTTAATTTAATTATCAGTAATCAGTATTAGAGATCACAGCACAATTTTTTAGTGCGCGGTGGTGCGTGGCGTAGGGTAGATTCCGCTTAATTCTACAACGCGGCAGCCGGCAAGCACTCGGTAGTGAGCGCTAATTCGTACGACCTATAGCCTAAGTCGTACTTAGAATAAGACTTCAGTGAAGACATTATAAACTATGTATATAGAAAACGACGTTCAGGTCACATTACAAAAAACAAAAATTACAAATAATTCAGTCTGAATCTCTCAGATTAACTTAAAATGTGTTTCTTTGGTTAATAGTCATAAAAGTCCATACAAACTAAACTAAACATATAAATGAAAATTATGTTCTCTTAAACATAAAAAATTCCGCTTAGGAAATTATTGTGGTTGAACACATATATCACAAAAAAATCTTTTTACTTTGCTTTCGACACCAGCACATAGGTCATATACCCAACCTTTACATTTCATACATCGTACCGGTACGAGTAAAGAATTCTCCACAGGTACGACTTAAGCAGTTCTAAGTTTCTAAACTACTACTGGCATAACCTAAAAACATTCTACCGTTTGAATGTGCCTAAACGACGGACAGATAATCATTAAAAATAGATGTTATCAAAAAAAACAGTTGAATATTACATTAATTTTATAAAAAGCTTACAAATGGGCTAAAAAAATTATTGAAAACTGTGTTAAATACTCACTTTTTGATTATTTTTGCTCCGCAAGACCGGTCGGCCGTCCAATTGTTTTCACATGCTCGCTCAACTATTTAGCTCAGTTTTACGTCACTAGATGGCACTTTTTATAGGAAACGGCTGGGATATCATCAGGGTACGGTACGACTTAGGCGGCAGTACGACTTGAGCAACCTTACCTAACTAAAAAAAAACTGAAATAGGTATACCGTATACGATGAATGTCTTTCATCCAGCGAACGAATAACTTTCATCTTCTTCCTACTTTTTAATTCCAAATGATGAAATGACATTTCGTTTCAATTTGAGTATTTCACTAAAATTGCATTTTTTAATTAGCCGTCTTTCCTGTGGACAATGCCAAAAGTTAAGGGTTTGCATTATACAATGCGTATTGGGATCTAAAGTTTCCTAATTTTTGAACGTCCATAGGAAAGAAACATAGTCTTAACTCAATGTAATAATATTATGTATGACCCATTTTTATAATTATTTTATTTCATTATTCTTTGATTATTTATCGACCGGGCGAACGAAGCAATTCTGTTTCAGCTTGGGCAAAAATGTTTTCTGGATTTGTGGCTGTTCTTACCAACAGGTCCAATGTATTTTTGTTAATTAATTCTACGTTTTTTTTTTCAAAGTGCTGGGGCCCCATGTTATCTCTAAAAAGACTTGCAGGGTCTACAGCTCACAGAGCGACCAGTTTATTTAGAATCTGTCGGCACTGAATTCTGTGGCACTGCTTAAATGTAAGCTAAAAAATATATACATCTTAGGTAATTCTACAATGTCTTAAAATCCTTGGAGCTGTTAGTTTAGAATTCTGATTTGATAAAACCGGCCAAGTGCGTATCAGACCACGCGCAATGTCCTATGGTTCCGTAGTTGGTCATCACAAAATTGGAGCTTTTTGGTGCAACCTTTTCTCTTCACTTGGCTTTAAAGAATCAGAAAACAGGCTAGCTATTTGGTTTCCGTTCTTTCATAAACTTATATTTACTACTGTGTTTGGTACCGTTTGGTAGCCAAGTTTTGTAACTGGCTACAGAATGGGAATCTGTAATTCCCTGTTTGTAGCCGGTTACGTAATGGGCCTGCGTAGTGCCGTTTGGTAGCCAAGTTTTGTAACTGGCTACAGAATGGGAATCTGTAATTCCCTGTTTGTAGCCGGTTACGTAATGGGCCTGCGTAGTGCCGTTTGTTAGCCAAGTTTTGTAACTGGCTACAGAATGTTACATTTGTGCAAACTACCTAGCCATTTAAAATAAAGGTGTTCATACATGCCAGATGGGCCCATGCAAAGATCGACACACAAAGCATAAGGAAAGGTTCGTCAGATCTTCCTGGAGCTAGGGTGGCGAAATGGTTAACGCGCTGGACCGGCAATCCGGAGGTGCCGGGTTCGATTACCGGTCTCTTCCCCCAGGTAGCTCCTTTTTCAATTTTTCTTTAAGCTTTGATCTGTGTATTTAAGGGTTAAATAAAAATTGTGGTGTACCTACCCACATTAAGAAAAATGAGACAGTACATGTTTCATAAATTTATAACAAGTTATGTGTTTTATGTTTTACTTTTGATTTGATTGTGAAGCCAGTTACAATACGGGTTTTTTTTCCCGTATCGAAGCTGGTTTGTAACTGCGGTTACGAATCGGTAATAGAAAATTCCCGTTTTGAAGCCAGTTACAATACGGGATTTTTTTTCCGTTTTGAAACTGGTTTGTAACCGTGGTTACGAATCGGTAATGGAAAAGTCCCTTTTTGAAGCCAGTTACCGAATGGGATTTTTTTCCCGTTTTGAAGCTGGTTACGAACTTTCAGTTACCAAACGGTACCAAAGGGTACGAGGTATTTTCTATGGGATCTTTACTTTGTCGAGTACATTTTGTAAGTTGATTGACTATTATTCGTAAACTTTGAAGTTTGGTTAGCTTGTGATTATTTTCCTTTTAATTTCATTATATACTACCTAAGAACTACTTAACATTAAGGCAAATAGGAGGGGCACTCGAACTAAATTATTTTTAAATATTTTTTCAAGATTTTATTCTACTACTTTGTCAGCGTGGCAAGTATCTATGGGTATTCTTGCCAAATTGCGATCTATTCAGAATCTCTGAGCTAAGCTGCCGAAAGACGGACAGACAGACGAACGGACATGGCGAAACTATAAGGGTTCCATGTTGACTACGGAAACCTGAAAACGGTTCCTTGTTGACTAAAAATAGACGAATAGATATGTGGAAACCCTAACAATCATGTGGATGTAATCATAGGGTGGTGTAATCGTGGGTTGGGATATTGGATGAAATATTAAAAAATCTGGATTTTTTATTATAGAGTCGTTTCGTAGTGAATTACGAATCTGTTTTTTTTTTCGTTTGACTTTAGACCTAATTCTGTATGATTTTAGGCAAAATTTCCAAGTTCGCGATAATTCAAATTCGTATGTTTACTATGGGTACGACGATAGGTAAGAACCCCACTCATTCCTTAAAAATGCGGGAAAAAACATTTTCATATTTTTTTTAAGCTACAGAACCATCTGTAACTTTTTCCTAAGTATAAGAGGGGTTATTCCTAATTTCCTACCTATAAACAAAAATTCAAGATTTAAAAAAACATCCATTCCCCTGTAAGAAAGTGGTTATTTGCGCCATCTCGCGGTGAGTAGTCGTACCATGTAATTAATTGTATTACAATATTTTATTCATGGTCACAACGCAGTTAATACAATTAATGTGTTATTTGAAATTGAATTCTACTTTTATTTAACAACCACGGCTATGATTACGCCAATATATTAAAGTAAATTGTGCCTACCAAATAGACCGGGTGTTGCCTGTAACAGGAGCAATAAATTAAAACATAGATTCTTCCCTTGAAACGGAACAACATTTTGTTAAGCAACTTCTGAAAATAACGTGTATTAAATGATAATTTAACGTGTATTAAATGTGCGATATTAGTAATGTTGAACGACGTATATTGAAAATAGGTACTATCACAACTATTTAATTTGTTTGAAATAAAGAAATTCTGATAACACTTTTTATTTAGTTGCTGAACAAATTTTGTTCAATTTGAAGAGTAGAATCTATGTTTTAATTGTGTAAAAAAGGTTGTTTGATAACAGGACAATATTGTTAAACACCACTACTGACTAGTCCACACTATTGTACTTGGTATTAGTACGACTACTCAACGTTAGATGGCAGTAAACACAAAGTGTGTACTAAATTATACTACATTCCAGTCGTAATCCGTACTATACTTATGTATTTAAGTATTTATTTATCTATATAAGTATGTATATCGTCGCCTAGTACCCATAACACAAGCCTTGAGCTTAATTTGGGACTAGGTTGATGTGTGTGAGGTTGTCTGATATTTATTTATTATTATTATACTATGGTATGGTACTATATCCGTAAAGTTCATGTATTCTAGTCGATGGTAAATGTTATAGGTACCTGAGAAATAGTAAATGCACAATGAAGAGGTTTTTGTGTTCACCTGTTGGCGCCACTGTCGAGTAACGTCAGGTAGCCGGCAAACTTCTTGACCGTGACCTTGACTGCGCAGTAGCCGATTTACGTACAAATTTACATGCGCAGATCCCCCCTTTTGGTTCAAGTTGTTTGCCGGCTACTGTAGAATATATTGAAACTGCACAAGGAAATATTATATTACACAATGTTTCCTTTTTAAAACACACATCTAAAATTCTTAGTGTTAAACACCTAAATTAATTTATTTTTATAAGACTGAATATTGAACCACATGTTAAACGCACGAGAAATAGTCGCATATAACAGTTATGCTAGAGGTGTAGGAACAGCACACATTATTACGATGATCATGAGTCATCTGTGAAAATCGCGATAAAAGTCCTGCACCTCTAGCATAACTGTTATATGCGACTATTTTTCGTGCGAGATAATTACCCGTCCCTTTCTGTGCAGTAATGTGAGAGAATGACGGGTAGTGCTATGTCGTGCGACAAGAGTCGCGAAGAGTAGTTGTGCTAGACCGGCTGTGTTTGTATAACATGGCAAAGAGGATTTCATATGAATTCAATCCTCTGTAAATACAGAAATTCTGAATCCCATGAACATTGTATTTGGACCAGCACCGTGCTGTAGGGTTCCGTAGTTGCCCATCCTTCACAATAGACGGGCTTCGAGGTTTAAATTACGAGAAAGATTTCAAGCTCTATAAGAAAGGTCGTAAACGCCATAGTAACTGTAATTACTTATTTCCTTCTGGAACTTATCGATTATACACGCCACATTGAGCGAATTGTATTAATACAGCATGGCAGTAGGTTTTGACGACGCGTTTGGCTCGGTTTGTAGACACCTGCCTACTGAGCCGGCGGTCCCGGGTTCGAATCCCGGCCAGGCCAAATATTTGTGTGATGAACTCGAATATTTGTGCTTGGGTCATGGTTGTTCTATGTATTTAAGTATATATTTAGAAAGAAAGAAAGAAAGAAACATTTATTGCCACACCAAAAAAATAAAATAGGTACATAGATTAAACAATAACAACATTGTCATTATATGTATTGTCCACCTAAATTATTCCGTGTGACAAAAGGAGCGGACTCAGCATGTGCTGCGACAGACAGGCGTCTGCGCAGCGCTGGTTTTCAGGCCGTCCCTTTTCTCACTCTGAACCACGTTGTCATACTTGCGGGTGCGACCAAGGTATACATGCATGACTGTATGTGCGTGCACACAACAAACCCACACATACACGCATGTGCATGAGTACATGCTAAAAGTGACATCAGCCTAAATTAAAATTTATAGTTATTTGTTATGCAAGGCTGCAAAGTTGTTATTTGGCGCGAGTGTTGAAATTGAAAGCTGAGCGAGCGAAGGAATCTAAGATTGAACCATGAGCGAGATAAATTCCTGAGCGTAGCGAGGCTTTCAAGACACGAGAAGCTAAATAATTTTGCAGCCATGCGGAACACACAACTTTTCACCTCACTACAGCGAGGAAAATGCAAGATTCAAGAAAAAGAATTAAAGCATAAAAATAATCATATTTAATTTTGCCTTCAACGTATTTAACACATAAAATTTAAAACATAACACACTCAAATCCAAACCAAATAAATACGAGAGAAGCACACATATTAAAATTAAAAGTAATATGGCCGTAATTTGTATTGTATTTTGCTCCACAACACAGCATTGTTGTGAAGAAAGCATTATGAATTTTGACACAAAATTAAGGAAAATATACGTCTTACGTTAATAAATTTAGTCTTAATCTCTCACCTCAGCGGGTTTGCTTGTGAAAACGCCTAGCGTTTGTACAAACACTTGTCAAAACTTCTTTTAGACGTCATAGCATTTTTAATTTTGACGAGAAAACATGCTTCTCTGCTTTTCTCGAAAATAAATTAGCAAAAACACCAAAATATTGGAGTGTTTATTGCGTAAGAGTTAAAAATCGAGAAATGATTTTAGTAGTGATAGGTACTTGTGATCAAGAATGAACACGCAAATCCTGCAACTAGCGGCCAGGCAAAGTCCGTATGTAACTGGCCGGCGATCTTTGCTTTGTTGAAAGAATGATCGTTTTATACGCTACCTAGCGAGGCCGTGGTTGAGACGAGTCATTTGCGGAAGATGACTTATCCACCACTCAATATTTTATTTACGTAGTAATAGTATAGTAGAATACCACGTACGTAGTACCAAGTTTATAGGTTATGTCGTCAATACATGTTGTTTTGAAAAACTCTTCCAGGGTAGTACAATTTGGTCTTGCTTGGCACCAAAATACCTACAAACTTGAGTACAGGAGCGATAAATCTCCGTTTTATCTTCAATGCCATTTCAGAAATATTAATGCATGACCACACATGGTTAATTCATAGGGTTGCAGGTTGCAACCTGTTGTGATTGGATATCTTAATTTGTAAATCCACTGACTAATGACATGTCTCCAAACTGAGAGACTCCCTGACTAGAATACTGATATGCAGATTCCTATTATCAACAAACTGACATCAACGCCAACGCTATTATGGTCCCATAATGTCATGGATTAAAGACCTGATAAAGCAGTGGTTGGAATAACCCAGCTAATTTACTGATAAAAATGGCCAGACTCAAAGCCACCGATGGTAGGTACCCAGTGTTGATACACAGTAGTAGGTGAACATACACCAGCTTATTGAGATGTGAGTATCTATGTCTAATCGCAATGTGTTCAAAACTTGCAAGCAAACAAACTATCAAAAGATAGGGTTGATAATGACTTTTGGTGCGCGATTCTCTACTTCAGCTTTTAAACCATTAAAATTAAATAAATAAATTAATATTCATTTATTATGAGTAACATATTGACTCATAGTTGTAGTTATCCATTTGTACCATTGATACAAAGCACTTTACATTTACACTTCAAATAATCATTAAATACCTACTAGTTTTAGTAATATATAAACAAAGTATTTATTCACCAAACTAATAACTTGGTGTTTACAATATCCTCTGTCTTTTTCTAAATACTGAAATAACCAGATTCCAAGAATTCCTTAACCTAATCTAGGTTTAAGACCAAATAAATTCAATTGAGGTCCTCGTTACTGTTATCACAAAATTGCTTGTAGCGTTGAGACATATGTTTTATTTTAAACAAGTTTGGATGTGAAATATTGTTAACTCGGGCCCTCCATGTGATATGAAAAGGGTTAAAGCACAATTTGACAAATTATCTTATAACCTTCACCTCATGGTCTCAGAAACTTACATTTATTTTATTAATATATCTAAAAATTGCTAAATATCCAAATGCTTGGGATATTACATATTAAATAAGATAAGACAAGCTTTCTTTTCAAGTTTTAAATTGATTATTATGATAATACTATGGTGCTGATCAGTGTTTCTCAAACTTTTTTGAAGATACTATGATTATCTAACACAAAATAAGATCAAATGAAATGTTTGACTCTGAGAGAAAATTCACTCAGATCAGTTGTAGCTTAACGCTACAGGTACTATTTTGTCACAAACCTGTTAATGTTGATACTTATTATTTTGAATGAAGCTCATATGGAATTTGAATCAAAGATCTAGATGAGTATAAATACTGCAGAACACTGATCATGTCTTTGAATTAGTTTCTTCTGTCTATCAGTGAGTACAGTTATGCAATGTGTAACATTCATATGCAATTGCATGAATGTTGTCTCTGATTTAAATTACCTTACAGTTGTCTGAGAATAACTTGCACTTAGGCCAATGTAAAACAGTAGGTACCTACCTAACCTAATCAAAATCTGACGCTATAATGTGTCAGTGTTACATTACATTACAAAAGCAGTATAAGGGAAACTGACGGTTCACAGTCAGTCAGTCACTCACTCAGTCAGTCAGTCAAACAGTACCTGTTGGCCCCCTTAACAAACATGACGTTTAATCAAGAGTAGATCCAGCCGTGTTCTGTGGTCGACCTGATCTTAGAGGATAAGCCTCCTAGCCCCCACTAGACCCGCCCTGCCCTAGTTATACTGGGGGACGGGACCCTGAAGGCTGACAATAGTTTCTAGGCTATAACATGCGTATCCGGACTCGCATCCCGGCGTAACCACAGTTCAGTTTGCTGAAGTGGTATTAATTTGAAAATAAATATTTCGTTCTCACTGATCTCTACTAGCGCATGCCGTGGGTGGATGCCTAGTGTCCTGACGAGCGTCGGGCTGATCAACATATAGCCGACTGGGCGGCGAAACATCCTGACATGACGGCGTGGCCCTCGGAGGGGCACGGTGGCATTGCATGCAGCCAACCGTCTGTCAGGGTGCCAGGGCATGACCGGAATGGGTGCGCCTGTTCGTCCCCGGCCGCGGAGGCCGTAATCAGTAATAGGGACGTTAATCGAGGGATTACCTACCTCTTGTGAGAACTGCACCAGTGACCGAAACTTTACTTCTAACCCCCGACTCCGTGTCATATGACATAGTCAATAACTTGGACTGAGTGAACCTGCGTTGAAATCGCGCTGGCTTGCGTTGGGTTGTCCGCGACTACGGTCAAAAATGTGACGTCCTGTGACGTTGTAGCCGTCCGTTTTAAGGGTCAACGCCCACTGGAGCAACAGCAGCAGCCCGGGCCTCGAACTAGACCTACGAGTGTCTATGAATGCTGGCGTACCCTTACCGCCATCTGCTCAAACTCAAACTCGAGATCCTTCGGTGTTATCGCCCACCTACCAGCGACTAAGTATATACGAAGTCAAGGAATGACTTAAACTTTGTTCTCGTTAATCAATTGTGTTATGAACAAACAGAATCCTAAAGCTTTCTGTGGGTACGGGACAACTTTTTCGTGTTTATACTTTTTCATAACACCAGAGAACTTTTGTTTTACGGCAAACAAAAACAATACAATTTATTCGTCGGTATGGACACGTCAAGGACTCGAAACTCGAAATGCAGTTTACCTACCGTGTTGTGACCAAAAAGCTTAGCTTGTGATATCTATTGGATACGACATAATATTTTTAGTTTTGATTACTGAGAATTATTTTTCTTTTTCGAATTTTGTCGTAAGTGGCACGATTTTCCGGGGCGTCCCAAATCTTAAAAGGGGCAGTAGTATATTTTATAAAAATACATGCCGCAATATCATGTGAGTAAAATTTTACAGGACATGTAGAGCAATCAACGTTGAAAATTGATATAAATACATACTTAAATGTAAGTAGGTATGTTCTAGTCGATGTTAGCGTATCGCATCGACCTACTCCATCCCAGAATATTGGTCTTAAAAGCAGGGATTCTTATCCTCGTCTGTGAAATCGTAATATTATCCTTACATATATGGACTATAACCTGTTTCTTATGAAAATAATAATTGTTATGTATTGACCTGTTGTAAAAATAATAATATATACATATACATACACCTTATATATGCATTAATTCACTTGCTACGCCTGTTGGGGTTTTAAACTAACTAACCCATTTTGGTACGAAGGAAATTTGCTCGACCAAGTCCGCATAAGTATGTATGTTAATACACTGGTTGTATTTTTGAATCATGTAATGACTAATGAACTTCATTATCTTCCTCGCGAAGAAAAACTACCATGGGATTATCAACTTATATCGTATGACTTTATTCTTGGCTGTATAATTTATTGATATATATTACAGTGTATAATTATTATAATTTAATATCTGAATTCAGTATGGGGTGGCTGACGGGCTGTGAAACAACGCCTGGACTTATGCCGCGTAGCCCATGCCAGGCGCACTCATAAGACGTTCAATATTTAGAACAAGAAATTATAAGAAAGCACAGCAAAAAACTAGATAAACAAATACTATTGTACTGTTTGGCTCTTCTAATCTATCGTGTCTTATCAACATCAACTGATCGTAACCCATCCCTATAAGAAATAAGTGTCAAAGTGGTACCTAATTCAAACTGTTGTACTCTAGCGACTTTACTTAAAGTCCATTAGTGTTGCGTCCTGCATTAATTGCAGTAAGGGCGACCTAATCATAATTCATACTTTAAAATAGTCAATTACTAACTGTTAATATTGCAATGCATGCTATTACAGAGACAGACGCATCGAGAATATTATATTTTTTATTTTCATATGGATTAATAAGTAACTACCTATATCTAACTTATCGATAGGTCTTTTGAAATTCCTATAATCTCTTCCCAAGTTGCAACTTATAATTTAAGTATCTTGAGGGGTGCAACCTCGCTTTATTTTGTTTTCCGGCGTGTGAACTGTTTCGCTGCCGCTGGAACTTAACCGGAAGAAAACAGGTGAGGCAGGGTTTCCCTAGAGGATGTGACGAGCTCTGTGGAGATATTACCGCCGCTAAACTACTAAACAGCTCAAGTCTATGTACTGAAGCTAAGGTACTGTACTTAACTTGAAACTTTAATTATCACAATTGCATTTAAATATCGTGTTTAATAATATAATTGTGTGTAATCAACATAGCATTACTCTTACTCTCTCACCAGCAGATAACAAACAAATCTTCACAACAATGCTGTGTTGTGGAGCAAAATACAATAAAACTGTTGCATTACAACAAAACAGATATTGTATGTGTGTAACAACACAGCATTGCAGCAAAGTGCTTGCTGGCGATTGCATGAAGACTATGACGTCTAAAAGAAGTTTTGACAAGTGTTTGTACAAACGCTAGGCGTTTTCACAAGCAAACCCGCTGAGGTGAGAGATTAAGACTAAATTTATTAACGTAAGACGTATATTTTCCTTAATTTTGTGTCAAAATTCATAATGCTTTCTTCACAACAATGCTGTGTTGTTACACACATACAATATCTGTTTTGTTGTAATGCAAAACAGTTTTATTATCGTCGTGTATATTTTATCGTTGAGTTTTTCTTAAGCACTGTTATATTACATTTGTATTTGAAATTTGAAACTACTTGACACATTCGTTGTGAATGTGGGAGAATGGCATTCTGGGAAGGATTAGTTGGCCAATCAGGAAGTATTTTCCATAAACACTTGCTTTGGAAGTTATTGGACGATGGGATCCGAACAAGATTATTTCGGCTTTATCTTCTTTAAAAACGCCAATAGTTTCGGTAAATTACTTATCGTCTCCAAATATTTATAACAAATCCTTTTTCGTTTTAATGTAGGCTTTTAAGCATTGAATAAATACTCCAAATTGGGCTTAACTTTTCTGTTTTCGATATTTCTATAAAGTAACACAACAGTATGTATTCTCCACAGAACAAATTTACGTTGTTTACGTGAATTGTGAAAACTTCAACTTTTTAATTTTTTTTTTCTCGGGTGCGTTCAGAAATTACACTCTTATGTTCCAACTTATATAACAAATAAATATTAAAATTTGTGTTGTGTTTAATATATTTACTAGTCAAAATACGTAAATGAAACTGAAATACTTACTATTAATATATATAAACATATTCAACATAAAATAAAGTGTAGAAAAATAAAAACTTAAAAATCTGTAACCACAAACCAGGTTTCTGGATGTGATATTGTAGGTGTATTTTTTTTTAAAGAAGTATTCAAACGTACATATGATTTTAGCCGGCCTGACCAGATCGTCCTTTATTATCGTGCGTTGATTGGTTATTCGAAGATTTATTGAATGATGAAATCAGTGACGCGTTGAAGGAGTCTTAAATATAAAAAAGTTACATGCACCACAGAGAATCAAAATCGTCGGGTTCGAAATTCAAATGACTTTTGCACGCTAGCGGATAAAATAGACTTTTGCACGCAGATTTCGCCCTATAAACGGAGGTTTTCCGAGCGAGTGAGGTAAAAAATATATTCAATATATATTCAATATATATTATTATATATTTTATATATATATATTCTATGTAACAAATAATGTTCCAAAAAGGGAGGATTGATCGATCGTAAGTTAAATATTTCTACGCCATACTGGCAGAATATGCAGAACTAACCTCATTTACTAACCTAATTCCTACCATATTCTTAGAAATAAATGATTGATTGATTGCCCGCGACTACGTCCGCGTGGAACTTGGAGGTATGGAAGCCACCTCGTACAACACGATAGATATCCACCTAATCACCTTAATTAAAAAAAGGGATTATTAAAAGCGCCTAAGTAAATGTAAGAGCAATTGTGCTTTTGGTCTAATCATTACATTTCCTTACAGGGTCATCAATGTCATTAATTACTAACTCACTTTTCAATTTTTTTAGGAATAATTTCCAGGATGAAAACTATCCTATGTCCTTCCTCGGATCTTAAACTATCTTCATGCCAAATTTCATCAAAATCGATTCAGCGGTTTAAGCGTGAAGAGGTAACAGACAGACAGACACACTTTCGCATTTTTTATAGTATGGTTATGGATTAAGATCTTCATTAATTAATTCTACGGCGCGATTTGTGTCTTTAGGATCAAAAGAATAGTATACCTGGGTATCATCGGCATATAAGTGAATATTACAATGTTTGAGAAGTTTGCTTAAGTCGGCTGTAAATATATAAAAATCAATGGGCTAGTAATTGAACCCTGCGGTGTACCTCTGTTTACGGTTTGAACAGCTGAACGCAACTCGCGACCTTGACCGTCATCAGTAAGAACATACTGCTTACGATTAGTCAAGTATGACATAATCCATTTACGAGTCGATACCGACAGACGATTAACAGTTCTTTACTGATACACTCAAATGCCCGCGAAAAATCCAGCAACACAAGTATAGTGCACTATATAAGTATGTATATCGTCGTCTAGTACCTACTATTTACCTACCCATAACACAAGCCTTCTTGAGCTTAATTTGGACTAGATCGATTTGTGTGAGATTGTCCTATATTTATTTATTTATTTATCTATGGCACTTAACTAGGGGTGTGCGTCAGAATGACTGACCAAAATGGCAGATTAATGTTAGACTACCATCAGCATTCACTACCTATTTGCTACTATTTACTACCTATGTTGACATATTTGCTACCTAAGTTTAAAAAGAAATATATATTTAATAAAGTGGGCAGTCATTCTGACGTCAGGATGACTGCCCACATTTATTATATGGGGGTTGGACCCCCTTATTTGCAACTTTCAATATACTATGATTTACTACCTATTTGCTACCTACACATATATTTTTTCCAGATTTTTAAGGCAAAAAATAAAAATGTTATAAGCAAAACATGGAATTTAATTACGAATCGGAGTGTACAGGCTGTACCTCATGAACCGTGATAGTTAGACAGCTGAAATTTTAACAGATGATGTATTTCTGTTGCCGCTATAACAGTAAATACTAAAACACAGAATAAAATAAATATTTAAGTGGGCTCCCATACAACAGACGTGATTTTGCCGGTATCCAATATAAAATGACCCCACAATGCGTACATTTTGCTTAGGAGCAGGGCTCTGCTAATACTGGATTTTATAGTTACGGTCCTTTTTATCGTATATTTTGTACGAAACCTTCGTTGCGCGAGTCCGACTCGTTTAATATTTTAATTTGTTATGGTAGGTACCCGTGAAGGATCCGACGTCAGGATGACTGCCCACATTTATTATATGGGGGTTGGACCCCCTTATTTGCAACTTTCTATATACTATGATTTACTACCTATTTGCTACCTACACATATATTTTTTCCAGATTTTTAAGGCAAAAAATAAAAATGTTATAAGCAAATCATGGAATTTAATTACGAATCGGAGTGTACAGGCTGTGCTGTACCTCATGAACCGTGATAGTTAGACAGCTGAAATTTTCACAGATGATGTATTTCTGTTGCCGCTATAACAGTAAATACTAAAACACAGAATAAAATAAATATTTAAGGCGGCTCCCATACATCAGACGTGATTTTGCCGGTATCCAATATAAAATGACCCACCAATGCGTACATCTTGCTTAGGAGCAGGGCTCTGCTAATACTGGATTTTATAGTTACGGCCCTTTTTAGCGTATATTTTGTACGAAGCCCACGGTGCGCGAGTCCGACTCGTTTAATATTTTCATTTGATATTGTTTAACTATTGTAAAAGTCGTAATCTTTTTTCAATGATTGATATATTGCTTTTGTAGACATTCGATACGATAATAATTGACTAATTTCTTCGAACACTGGATCACATGGTGAAGGAAGGTCATTTTTGCTTTCAAAATTCTTTTTAAACTGACAAATCACTTTCTTTTGATCTTCTAACACTAAACGTTGCCGCCCCCTTTTCATAATAACTCCGTAAATCAGTGCAATGAACGCAATTCAATGACGATTTTATCACTTCAGACAAACAATAAATAATGCAGAAATAATTATTCGCGTTAACTACTTCCGAGTGAGATACTGATGATAAAAGCTAGTATTATGTGGGTAGTATGCTAAAATAGTAGGATCGTTCAGCAATTAAAAATAGTATCAATTTATTAAAAGTAAACGCATAAAAAACCATTTTACAATAGTTAAACAATAACAAATGAAAATATTAAACGAGTCGGACTCGCGCACCGTGGGTTTCGTACAAAATATACGCTAAAATGGGCCGTAACTATAAAATCCAGTATTAGCAGAACCCTGCTCCTAAGCAAAATGTACGCATTGTGGGGTCATTTTATATTGCATACCGGCAAAATCACGTCTGTTGTATGGGAGCCCACTTAAATATTTATTTTATTCTGTGTTTTAGTATTTACTGTTATAGCGGCAACAGAAATACATCATCTGTGAAAATTTCAGCTGTCTAACTATCACGGTTCATGAGGTACAGCACAGCCTGTACACTCCGATTCGTAATTAAATTCCATGTTTTGCTTATAACATTTTTATTTTTTGCCTTAAAAATCTGGAAAAAATATATGTGTAGGTAGCAAATAGGTAGTAAATCATAGTATATAGAAAGTTGCAAATAAGGGGGTCCAACCCCCATATAATAAATGTGGGCAGTCATCCTGACGTCGGATCCTTCACGGGTACCTACAATAACAAATTAAAATATTAAACGAGTCGGACTCGCGCAACGAAGGTTTCGTACAAAATATACGCTAAAAAGGACCGTAACTATAAAATCCAGTATTAGCAGAGCCCTGCTCCTAAGCCAAATGTACGCATTGTGGGGTCATTTTATATTGGATACCGGCAAAATCACGTCTGTTGTATGGGAGCCCACTTAAATATTTATTTTATTCTGTGTTTTAGTATTTACTGTTATAGCGGCAACAGAAATACATCATCTGTTAAAATTTCAGCTGTCTAACTATCACGGTTCATGAGGTACAGCCTGTACACTCCGATTCGTAATTAAATTCCATGTTTTGCTTATAACATTTTTATTTTTTGCCTTAAAAATCTGGAAAAAATATATGTGTAGGTAGCAAATAGGTAGTAAATCATAGTATATTGAAAGTTGCAAATAAGGGGGTCCAACCCCCATATAATAAATGTGGGCAGTCATCCTGACGTCAGAATGACTGCCCACTTTATTAAATATATATTTCTTTTTAAACTTAGGTAGCAAATATGTCAACATAGGTAGTAAATAGTAGCAAATAGGTAGTGAATGCTGATGGAAGTCTAACATTAATCTGCCATTTTGGTCAGTCATTCTGACGCACACTAACTAGGGGCCGATTGTTCAATCACCAGATAAATTTATCTGCCAGTTAAAATTATTGCTATCCTTTTCTCCCGTTATATAAAAGAAAAGTGACAGCCAACATTTATCTGACAGATATGTTTTATCTGGTGATTGAACAATCGGCCTTTATATATGTGTAACTTTCGAAGTATAAATTCACCGCGCGGCACTTACATCATTTTAAAGAAAATTATGAAATTTTGCGATAACTCAAAAACAGCTCGACCGATTTTATTCAATATAGTTTTCATCGAAAGTACTTATAAGGCCTCATTTTCATGAATTTTCCCATAATTTTTTGACCCGTGGTCGAAAAGTTAGGGGGGGGGGGGCGCTATTTTTTTATTTTCGATGCGAATATTTACAAAACTGCTGACTTGATCAAAAAATAATGTTTGGAGACCCCTATTATTTTTAAAAGACCTATTCAACGACACCCCACACAGTAGTATTGAAACGAAAAAGAAATTCACCCCCACTTTAGGTGTTCGAGAGGTAGTAGTAGTAGAGGTAGTAAGTTTTTTTTTTTCGTTTTTGTTTTACCGTTTTGTCGGCGTGATACATACACGTACCAAATTTCAGCTTTCTAGTACTAAATGATCACGGAGCTAAGCCGCGGACGGACGGACAGAAGACGGACACATGGACAGACGAACAGACGGACATGGCGAAACTATAAGGGTTCCTAGTTGACTACAGAACCCTAATATATATAACGATAACATCATATGTGGACGTTTTGTTCAAGTCTTCACACTTAATATTATCAGCTTACTCCATAGATAAGAGTGTATTACTGCTTACTCTACACGCCCACACTTACCTGAGAACGAGTCACCTGAAACTCACGTTTCTTCCCTCAATATTTTCTACCAAGTGTCACCCTTCGTCTGCGAACAAGCAAGCCGAGCTTCGTTAGGGAAAACATGTACAAAGATTGCGTCTCCGAACCGCCACCATATATTGACCTTGGTTTTCGTTTACTTTCAGTTTGATCCGATAACTATGTAAACTGGTTATGGTGTCTAGATGAAAAGACGTCCAGTGTATCAAAAGCTATAGCTCAAAGTGTTTAATACTTTAACAGAGGTATTTTTAGACTGGTTGAAATGTCCAATGTACTATGTCATTTTGTAGTTCAATCTGTAAAAGGGTAAATGGAGGTCTTCAAAAACTGGTGAGTTGTCAAGTCGCGAATTACGACCTAAGAGCAACAGCTAATATTTGAAGACTCGTAATTGACATTCGAGACCGGATATCTGCTTACGCCTACGGCCATTCGTTGAAATAGTAAATGCGAGATTGGTTAAGTAAATAAGTATAGATATTTTTACGTGGTTAATATGAAGAAAGAAATTGTTGAAGATTCGTTCTAATTTCAAATTAGAACGATATAAAGGAATTTCATACAACATTATTGGCCGTAGTCAACAAAGAGATTGTCTTTTGTTTCAGTGGGGTTTATTTCTTTTATTGATAATCTATGGCATACTGCCAATAAAAAAAAACTTAGTTTGTGCATGTATATTTACGTTTTATTTCTTATATTTAACTAGATTCTTAAATTAGATTAAATCAGATATTCAATAAAATAAACAAGGAATCACGTTTATTGTTAAAAAATAAAACAATATCTAATTAATAAGGTGTTGTCATTTGTTAATAAATAGAATCATCTTAACATTTGGTGGCAAAAACATTGACCCGAACAGCTTAAAAAAATAAATTTGTTTTTTTTTATTAAATTTGAAATAAATTTGTTTTTATATGAATATATAAGTTGAACATTTGTATTATTTCCTTGGATTTATTTGAGAAAAGCACTATACAAGCCTCGGCGCGAACAGGGATTATCGGCCTCGTATCTCTAGATGGCCTCGTTATCACTCGGCCATCTATTACTACTCGGCCAATAATCCCCTATTTCGCGGCCTCTGCAGTAATGTACTATTCCCCGACTGCTGCTGTCGAGCTACAACTTAAGCTGCGTTTCTACCGGAGGATGTGCGGGTATAAATAAACTATACCTACTTAATAGGTTGGATCCTCACCTCAACAAGAAATACGGAGAAGGTGATGTCGACAATAAGTAAGTAATAATAAGTTACTGTAAGTAACGAAGGAAGGATCGTGGGGTGGTGTCAGAAAAATGTAAACATTATACTGATTCAAGAATAAATATCAAGGAGTTACAGTTGCTGATGTGTCCGTTCTGTTTTGGAGGCCTCCGTCAGCTTCCTTTTGATCACACGGTTTTAATGAATAATATTTAGCTGTAATTCTCGTTATTTTCACAGACACTAATTTTGACACTGAAGTCTAGTTACATTTTTTATACAGAGAGCAGCAAAGCGGCCAGTGTCCCCGCCATTTATAAATGAGTCAGTATAAAGGTTAATACTAAACACTAACCCTAAAAAAAAAAGAAACAAAAATGGCCCTAAGTAATCGTTTCACAAATGAGCCGTTACGTATCGAGAGAGGATTTCTATAGATAGCGATGTACTTGCAAAAGCAGTAGTTATTTCAGGGTATAACATGCAAGTTTTAAAACAGGTCTCTTTTCTTATTGTATTAAAATTAGACGTCTTGTCATACTCTGTGAAAGCCTTGAAGTGCAGTCATCATTTCATTAATTAAATTAAAGTAATAACTGTTTTGTAAACTGCTACTAGTAGACCGTTGCACTTAACGACTGCAATTTGAATGCTTCGATGCTTTCACAGAGCTGGCGACAAGCCTTTCGCCGACTACTTCAGCTGCCATTGAACAACATGTTCTGCGTGTAGCGTTTCAAGCGAGCCAAATGTGAAATAAACGTCTTAATATGGATATATCCTGTCCCAAGTCCTTTCTTTTTGGGAATGGAATGGCGTTGGAAGCAGGTTGCAGGTGCGATCCACAATAGAACAGTTAGTATGGGTGCAAATCGAGCTATGGAAAAATGCGTTGTTGCAGCCGATGCAACGCCCTAACATGCACGTTACAATGCACAGTTTAGTGAAAATAGGCAGAATATACTTGTGATATTAGCAAACTGGTTGTATAAGAGCCTATTCACCCGTTAAAACTCTAATTTAAGCTGTACAAGGGATATAAGTGTGTTGTGTGCTACTTGGGATGATTATTATTTGTACTTTCAATTGTGGTTATATTTTCAGGGTAATCAGTACCTTCGAAACGGGAGAATACTTTTCTAGATACATGTACATAAGTTGCACGTGTGGCGGCAACATCGCACCGGCACCCTATAGTAAAATCTTCAATACCGTTGGAACTGTACCAGTTCTCGATATGCGGTTTTTTATTAAACGATCAATTTCCGAATAGTTTTATAATATATATAAGTAAAATAAAGCCATATTCATAATTTTTTTTATCTGAAATTACATAAAAGCCCCAAAAAAAATTTTTATTTCAAAATGTACGTTTTTTGGAAATATTATTACTTTTTGCCTATTTGAATTTTTATTTTCTTTTTTTAAACTAATTTAAGTAAATATCTGTCGATTAGCACCTTAATTATCAAAATCGGAATATCCGTTGAGGTTTTAGATTTTTTGTAAGATTTTTTGACCCAGCGGCGCCATGTCTGTATTCTTCAATAACTTTGGAATTATACAAGCTAATGATATGCGGTTTTTTTTCGTAAATGTAAAATGAGTTGTGTATTAATATAAATAAATAAAAAAAGTACCGTGTACATACAATTTTACGAGTAAAATTCCAAAAATCACAAATTTTAAATATTTTTTTCAGAAAATATTATTTCTTAGGTATCCAAATTTATTTTCTACGTGATTTTAATTTTTTTCATGTTAAATTGGGTAATTATCTGCCGATTGCCACCTCTTACGTCAAAATCGGAGTATCCGTTCAGGATTTAGAATTTTTTAAACTTTTTTTGAATAAGTGGCGCCATCTCTGTTCCTAAGGGGTGAAACTAATTTCGCCTCGAGTGAAATCGTTTATTTTGGTCTATATTATCACTGTGCAAAACGGCTTGCTTCCATCACAAAGTGCAGCTTCCAGGCCAAAACCGTCCATAACAAGTAAGACTACCATACCCGGTTCAGTTTCTTTTCCAGGTCATTTCCATAGGTTCTGTTTTCTCAGGCGTCACGTCAGGATGGTGAAGTTCTGTAAGCTACTAAACTCTAGGTAAACTAAATGAAGATGGACATCCGACAGCGCCGGAAGCATGGCTGGCGTTCGGGAATTTGGCGCGTTTTTTTGAATCGGAAGCTTAAACTCCTGAGCTCTGAATGTTGTGGTCAAAAGGCTGTATAACTGCGTATAATAGGTACATGAGTTAATATCATTTCGAGACTGTGCAGCTCATACAATTAAAATAGAACTTCACTTCAGGCACAGACCACTTAACCTATAGACCCCGCTTATAAGGGCGCCCGGGTGAGCCAAGCTTAAGCTCACAAAACAAGAAGCGCTCACCACGCCCCCAAACGCTCTCTTAGTTCGCGGTCGACTGTTGACGAAGTAACATGCAATATTCCACTGCTTACTTGGCTTATAAAGTGTTCAAAATATGCCTTATTGTATGGAAAATGCAGCAAAACATCTAGTCTTCAAAACTATGGGATTTCATTTCACAAATAAGCTATATTTTACTATTTTACAAAGAATGTAATAAGTTATAAATGTAGGTTGGTAACCTAGCGACGCGTTGATGTCTTCTGTCAACTGTCAACTGTCTCTTACTTTCGCTTGCTAATTTTGTAATTCCGTCTTTGTCTAACCTTTGCGGTGTTTTTAGTAGTGATGTGACTGATTAATTACTTACGTAGGTACGTAACCGATACCCGTTAAACAATATTGAACTTTTTATAGAAGATAAACTTTTTTTATTATTGAATAATCGAAATGTATGTTAAGTAAATAAATGTACAATTATGAAACCATAAATGTCTAAACTGCTGAATTTCGATGAATTTTAGAAAACAGATAGTTGTCGATATCTTGGAGAAGGACTACTTAATATCCTGGATAAATACGATACATCTATACATAAAATAAAGCTGAAGTGGCTCGAAAGTCTGTACATGGAAGATATTCGAAAGAAAGTTGGCGGGGGATACTTAGAATCCATAACAGAACACGTTCCAATAGTTTTTAGATTTTTTATCTGTTCATCTATTTATCCGTTTGTTTATCTGTTTGTCTGTTTATTTGACCGCGCATCACGTGAAAAAGGCTGAACGGATTTTGATGAAAACTTCATTAATCTGCCGATGAATCCCCCGTATACAATACCCATTAGGCAGTTTATTTAAAATGTCATAAAAAGTCAAAAGCTATACTTTGATGTTCAAACTATTAAGAATATCCCAGCAATCTATAGCAATTCGAGTGCATTTGTAAAGCATATATTTAAATTTTTTGTGAACCTTCTCCATTTATGAGCATTTTGTACGGCATTGAAGTTATTTATAGCTGTATTGTTATTTAAGTATATTATCTGGGCATCATGGTAAGAAAATGAGTTAGGTCTACCAAAGCCTTTGAAATGTCCTGGCTATCAGTAACAAAGCTATCTATTGTTGAAGCTGTTTTTGTTGTAGTGCGTTGTTGGCTTCATTTTAATGCTTCACGAAATATTTGTAACAATTCCTTAGTATCGACACCTTTTGGTCTGAAAAATCAATATTAAAGTCGCCACATAATATTACGACGTTCGTGTTTTTAATGGTGCTTAAATCTAAAATTAATTTTTCGTGATAGTATGGAGCAATGGTTTTACACTTGACTGAGGACATCAGTAAAGAACAATTACATGGAGTTTTAATTGACCTATATTTACGCTTAAACCACACATTTCTCATTCTTTTTCGATATTATCAACATACATCTGCATCGAGAGTGTGCAATGTTGAATCAGATTTCAATCTTTTAATAAAGAAAAGTGTACCACCACCCTTAGTTATATGGCGGGAACTTTCAGCTGCGATACAGTATCCATTTCGATTTATAGATTGAAACTCAAGCGGTCCAAGCCACATCTCCGTTAAAGCAATAATGTCTGGTTTCATATTTATTGTTTTTTCTAATAATATGAGTAGATTTACATTTAATATTTTTAATTGAAACGCATTTTAAACCATTCTCGTATTATTATTGATTCCAATTAAAAAATATCTACTTACATTCTGCAGTTTCTTTTTCGAGTGTGTCCCATCACTATCAAAAATGGCGCGCATCTTGCACCGCATGCGTGATTGCTCGCTGACCTTGAACTAGCCAATCACAGTGTACTTGTTGCCCTCCTCACCCCGCCAATTTGGCAACATGAGATACTAGAGAAAGTTTTATGAAGCGGGGTCTATAGGGTTAAGTTGTCTGTGACTTCAGGTAAGTTCGTTTAATTTCTAAGAATACCGCGCGGCACTTACGTAATTTTAAACAAAATTGAGAAATTTTGCGATAACTCAAAAACGGCTAGACCGATTTTATTCAATAGGTATAGTTTTCGTTGAAAGTACTTATAAGGCCGCATTTTCAGGAATTTTTACATGATTTTTTGATCAGTAGTTGAGAAGTTAGTGGGGTGGACAGTATTTTTTTGATTTCCCGAGCGAATATTTACAAAACTGCTGACTTTATCAAAAACCGGCCAAGAGCATGTCGGGCCACGCTCAGTGTAGGGTTCCGTAGTTGCTCATCACAATAGACTTAAGTTACGAGAAGGATTTCAAGCCTCATTTTCATGAATTTTTCCTTATTTTTTTGACCCGTAGTTGAAAAGTTAGAGGTGGGGGGGGGGGGGGGGGGGGGTAATTCTGTGGAGCTGCTGACTATCAAAAAATAATGTTTGGAGACCCCTATTATTTTAAAAAAACCTTTTCAACGACACCCTACACGCTAGTGTTGGAACGAAAAAAAAGTTCACCCCCACTTTAGGTGTAGGCAAGGTACCCGAAGAAAAGTTTTTTTTTACATTTTATTTTACCGTTTTGTCGGCGTGATACATACGAGTACACATACTTATACCAAATTTCAGCTTTCTCGCACTTATGATCACGGAGCTAAGCCGCGGACGGACAGACGGACATGGCGAAACTATAAGGGTTCCTAGTTGACTACGGAACCCTAAAAATTTTAAAAATCATAATTTTTCCAAAAAAAAAAGCGGGCAATGTTGGACCATTCGACGGTTTATAATATTATTAGGAAGGATTCGGTCTTTAAAAAGAAATACATAATATGTTGCAATTATTAATAACTTCTTCGGATATTGTTTTTTTTTTTATTTAATGGTATAACGCGCGTATCGGAACGTTTTCTTATTCGAGGTCGAATTCGAAAGTCGAATTTCGAATTGTTGTTTTTATCACTCTCTTTTTATATACTTATATATGAAAGAGACAGAGAAAATTCAAATTGTATAATTAACCTGTGGCTGAGAAATGACAATTCGTGGGCAAAAATTAAAAAGCTACTTTGTAGTTTGTACACTCATGCAAAAGCCCATGTTTGAGTTGCTAAGCTGAAAATTGATATTTTGAAAAGTCATTTAAAAATATGAAGAAGTAGCTTCGTGTAGCAGCTCTGGATCAGCGGCTCTTCTAAAATTTTCTTCTCCTTCGAGGTGTCTTTTTTTTATTTTTTGCCTTTGGGTTTGGGAGGAGGAGTAGTAGTGGCCTGCGTCCACCAAGGCGTAGGTGCGTCCAAGGTTATTGGCAAGTGCTTAAAAAATCCGGAATATAACTGTGGAAACATAGTTCAATTAATTCTTAATTAGGTTTTAATAATAAACTAAGTACGGCTTCTGTATTCGCATTTACATCTTTGTCTTTCCTTCCACTGCGTGGTCGTACAAATGTGTAGGTAAATGTGCAAACCGGGTTACCCTCATCTGGCAGAATAATATTGGTCTGAAATGCACTTCGCATAACACTTTCGGTCGAATGGTAAGATGGCATAAAGGTATAGTTGGCATTACAACTACCTCGCATACGACACATTTTGCAGCACATTGTTTTGTAGAATATCTCTTTGGCCGACTTTGGTTTAGCATAATTTTATGTATAATTTTATTATTTTCTACTAGCTGACAAGTGGGTTAGGTAAATTTTACGTAGTTAATAGAATGTAAGTCCCAACAAATTTGCTATGGCATTAGTGATTCCACCTTAGGGCAGGTCCGACTTGGATTAGGTTATAGTCTAAGATCCCGATATAAAACGACCTTCACCGAGATGCTTATTTGATGAAATGTATTTTATATTTAATTTAATATGTCAATAAATATATTGCATATGGGTTGCCTAACAAATTTTAGTGTACGGTAATATCATTATGCAAAACAAATATATAAATTTATGAAACATGTAATGTCTCATTGTTTAATGTGGGTAGGTACACCACATTTTTTTTATTTAAGCCTTAAAATACAAAGATCAAAGCTTAAAGAAAAATTGAAAAAGGAGCTACCTGGGGGAAGAGACCGGGAATCGAACCCGGTACCTCTGGATTGCCGGTCCAGTGCGTTAACCATTTCGCTACCCTAGCTCCAGGAAGATCTGACGAATTTTTCCTTATGCTTTGTGTGTCGATCTTTGCATTGTTTTATTTGAAAGGTTTTTTACACCTTAGCGACCTCTATGTGAATACGTTAATATTCACATCTTACCGCACCACTTTACAGTGGTGACCGAGCAAGCGAGAGAGGGCGCTGTTAGTTTTTACAAATTTATGAAACATGTAATGTCTCATTTTTTTATGTGGGTAGGTACACCACAATTTTTTTATTTAAGCCTTAAATACAAAGATCGAAGCTTAAAGAAAAATTGAAAAAGGAGCTACCTGGGGGAAGAGACCGGGAATCGAACCCGGTACCTCTGAATTGCGGGTCCAGCGCGTTAACCATTTCGCTACCCTAGCTCCAGGAAGATCTGACGAATTTTTCCTCATGCTTTGTGTGTCGATCTTTGCATTGTTTTATTTGAAAGGTTTTTTACACCTTAGCGACCTCTATGTGAATACGTTAATATTCACATCTTACCGCACCACTTTACAGCGGTGAACGAGCAAGCGAGAGAGGGCGCTGTTAGTTTTTACAAATTTATGAAACATGTAATGTCTCATTTTTTAATGTGGGTAGGTACACCACAATTTTTTTATTTAAGCCTTAAATACAAAGATCAAAGCTTAAAGAAAAATTGAAAAAGGAACTACCTGGGGGAAGAGACCGGGAATCGAACCCGGTACCTCTGGATTGCCGGTCCAGCGCGTTAACCATTTCGCTACCCTAGAATATCGAATAATGCATTAAAAACTGTATATTTTGCGCATTTCCACTCAATAATGTCCTATGGTTCAATTATCTGGGGTAATTCCACCGATGCCAAACGCGTTCTTATAATCCAAAAACGAGCACTTCGGATACTGGCTGGAGTGGAACCCAGACATTCTTGCAGAGATCTCTTTATAAAGTATCGCATCATGACGCACTACTCACTTTACATGTTTGAGGTTCTAATGTACGTGAGAAATAATTTGCCATAGTTTGCGCGTGTTGAGGTATCGGGCAAACAAATTAGATCCACAGGAAGACTCAGGACAGTTCCGCGTCGCCTGGCGCTTGCCTGTAAAAACCCGCGCGTCATCGGTCCCACGTTCTATGAACGTCTACCCGCGGAATTACGAACCGAGCCATCTGACGACAGTTTTAAACGACAATTGAGAAACTTTTTATTGGATAATCCATTATACTCAGTAAATGAGTATATGGAAACGTAATTTATATTTGTATAATTGACATTGTTTTTATTTATACTCCAGTTTTGTTAATTATGACATTATATACTGACAATACCTAAGTTCCTGTTGACCTTGTTCCTAATTATTGCCTTATTTGACTTTGTTATTTTCAGTGTTATTTTTATCGTGTTAATTCTTGTATTTTGACAATCCATTTATGAGCTACTTTGACATTTCTATCTGTTTGTTTAAAATTGTGACGTGTAATTATTTAATCTGTTTTATTATTAATTCCGCTGTTTTTACTATCAATTTCATCACATTTTATCTGTTAATATTAATATATGACGATCATAGTATAAGTGCATGTAAATTGACTTCGTGTAATTTATATTGACATTTTATATTATGAAATAAATAAATCTAATCTAATCTAATCTAGCTCCAGGAAGATCTGACGAATTTTTCCTTATGCTTTGTGTGTCGATCTTTGCATTGTTTTATTTGAAAGGTTTTTTATACCTTAGCTTCGTCAGATCTTCCTGGAGCTAGGATAGCGAAATGGTTAACGCGCTGGACCGGCAATCCAGAGGTACCGGGTTCGAATCCCGGTCTCTTCCCCCAGGTAGCTCCTTTTTCAATTTTTCTTTAAGCTTTGATCTTTGTATTTAAGGCTTAAAACAAATATATGTCAAAAAGTTTCTGCAAGTTAATAGTGAACCGTGCAAACCAAAGTGGATTGAATAGCCTGACAAATTAGGGTTTGGCCCTGGGATCGGGGCGCTACAAATAGTCAGTAATCAGTAATTTATTTGCTTAAACATGGCATATCTATACAGGTGGTCTTAAATCTATTTACAGAACTACATGTTTTTAATAGCTTTATAGTGCAATATTGTACAATATCACAGATTATATAATATACTAGACAATATACAGTGCGACCAAAAAGAGTAGAAATTAAAAAGTGGCAATACTGTAGTGTCGTCCCCGTTTCCTTATATTGATAAGAAAGGGAGGACACTACAGTATGGCCACTTTTTAATTTCTACTCTTTTTGGTTGGACTGTACATAGGTCATGTAAATCGTCATGTAAAATACACGCATTGTAAGATTTCAGTAGCGGTCTGTCAACAATCAATTTCAAAACATTATTAATCAAAAATGTTATTCAATCCTTTTTTCTTCGTCTGGAAAGGCTCTCTAATTCTTTTCATTACCTACATCTGAGATCCTAATTTCGCCTCCCATAAAGTTCGTGGTCATAATGATCGTTTGTCCTAACGATCTTATAACATAATATTCCCTAACCTAATATTACTAGCCCGAATTTCGTTACTTATAATAATGAAAACGTCTAATTTCGAAAGTCAATCTTTTATACTCCTAATATACCGCTTGCTCTACGAATTATGGCAAGTGGTATATTAGGAGTATAGTCATAATGTTTCTAGTCATAATATTTCCTACGAATTAATTTTCTTTGTCATAATATCAATTGTCCTAAAGTCATTTGCCATAACCATTTTGAGCGAATATTATTTGTATGCAATTTATTTTTATTTTTTTTTATTTTTATTTATTGGAGATCAAACAGAAATAAGTACAGGATAGTCTTACAATCTATATAAAATTAAACAGTAACCATGCACTTATTTCCTAAACAGCTCTCACTAAGACACATTTTGATGAATATATTCTTAACCTACGATACATTCTAGGTACACTGTGCCAATAACAATTCGTAACTTAACGTGAACCATTTAAGTAGCACGAAATAAATAAGCTAGAATAAACAAAAACAAAGAAAGCCAAAAGCAAAAGAACCACCAGCTATAGATTTACCTACTAGTTATAGAATTAAGACGAGCGTGATGCTGAGCACCAAGTAATGACGACATTATACTAACTATCGGGGGCAAGCACGTTCAGAATCTGTTTCCGGAAATTGGGTCGACTTACCTTGAAGAGGTCCACCGATGTGAACATCTTATTGTACGTGTTGCACAAACGGCGTAAGGGAGCACGTACCCCGGCGTTACTTGCAGCGTTGGGGACGGCAAACACGGCGGCCGAGCGCGAGGTGCAGCGTGCCGGCACCCTGAAGCGAATCCGCTCCAACAGCTCAATACTGTTATAATGCCCGCTGCAGATGTTGTATAAGATGGTTGCGTCTGAGCATTGGCGCCTGGCCTCCAACGAATGCAACTTATAGTGATGCAATAGGTTTGAATAGGGCATTTGTTTGCCAGTCAAACGTCTATGTAAAATACGCAGAAATTTTTTCTGCACCATTTCTATGGCTTTTGAGTATTTTAGGTATAGTGGATTCCAAATCACTGACCCGTATTCGAGGTGTGGTCGAACGAGCGATTTATACAACAACAAATATGTAGACGACTTCTTAAAGACTTTTGCAGTTCTCAACACAAAACCTAGCATTTGATAAGCTTTGGAGGTGATACGTTCTATATGATATTTAAAATCTAGTTTATCGTCAAACAGTATACCCAAGTCACGTGTTGAAGAAACTTTTTTAATTAATGAATTTCCGATCCTGTAAGTGGAGTCAAAAATATGTTTTTTGTTTTTTGTAAAGGTCATGTGTAAACACTTGTCACCTGCTAGCTGTAGTTTGTTTTTATGACAGTATTCGAAGAACTCATTAAGATCATCCTGGATTAGCCTGGTATCATTAATCGATTTCACAGTCTTAAATATTTTTAGATCATCGGCAAACATAAGGAAGTTGCAATTTTTAAAACATAAGTTTAGATCGTTGATAAATAAGGTATACAGGAGCGGGCCCAATATAGATCCTTGAATTACTCCTGATGTGACTATGGTACAATCAGACCTAAAACCGTTTGCAACCACAATTTGCGATCTGTTTGAGAGGTACGATGCAAACCATCGCAGGAGGTTCCCGCGAATACCATTATACGCCAGTTTTTCAAGGAGGAGTTTATGATCGACCTTGTCAAAGGCTTTCTTAAAATCTGTAAATATCACATCTACTTGTTGTCTTCTGTCCATTGATTCAAATAGGAAATTACTGTAAAGCATAAGATTAGTGATGGTGGATCTATTTTTCATAAAACCATGTTGTTCTTCCAGGATATTAGACTGAAGTGCTGGGTAAATAAGATCATGAACAAGGCTCTCAAATATTTTCGGTATACAGGACTGCACTGATATAGGCCTATAGTTTGTGATTTGGGAGCGTGAACCGCTTTTATGTATCGGAGTGACATGTGATACTTTCCACTTATCAGGAAAAATACCCGAGCTCAAGCATTTATTAAAGATAATATATAAAGGAGTAACTAGCGCCTTAGCAGATTTATTTACGAAGACGGGGCTTATATTGTCAGGTCCAGTGCCTTTGTTGATATCGACATTGTTAAGTTTTTTTAGGATATCTTGTTTTTTTATATAGATGTCAGACAAATTTGGGGCCCTATCAGATACCGGAAAGTTCAGTAAATCGTTATCATTTAAGTTATCTTTGGGTTCAAAAACAGACAAAAAGAACTTTGAAAACATATTGGCTATTTGTTCACCACCTGTCGACGAATCATCTTCGTAGAACATCGTCGCAGGATAGCCCATAGAGTCTTTTTTGAGCGATGCGACATAAGACCAAAATGCTTTAATATTTTGTTTTAAAGACGTTTCTGTGTTTACAGTATAATTAGTAAAATCCTTTAACATTAAGACTTTGCAACGAGTACGAAGCAGCGAAAATTCACGGTAATCAGCCAAAGATTTGTATATTTTCCATTTACGCCAAACTTTAATTTTTCGTTTTAGAGTAGCCATAAGGGCAGAGGAGAACCATTTTGGATATTTTTCAGATTTAATACGCTTCAGGGGCACACACTTGTCAATAACATAAAATATTAAATGGTAGAACTGCTCGATCGCCTCATTTGGTTCCAAATTGGCGAGTTCAGAATCCCAATCAACTTTGCTTACCTCTTGCTCTACAACATCATAATCAGCTTTTAAGTAATTATATTTTGGTATACGCTTTATGGGAATAGTAGGCAGAGGATCGAGGTTGACACTGAATTGAACAGCCGGGTGGTGTCTGTCTATATTAGATAATTCAATTTCTGGGACAGAGATTTCACATGCTTGGTCCAGAAATATTAAATCTAAAATCCTTTCATTGACATTCAGAAATTTATTGTACTGTTTTAAATCTAACATATTAACGGCGTTCAGAACAAGTTTACTTAGGGGGCAAAGGTCATTAGTAGAGGGTGTGAGCTCTCCAGTGTTAAAGTTTTGTACCCAATTAATTGTTGGTAGATTGAAGTCGCCGACAATACAAATATCGACTTCTTCATAAAAATCATTTATTTTTTCAATCTTACTACAATAATTTTCATAATCGCTGCTCGCTGATTTTGGGGGGATATAAACGCCGTTAATTAATAATTTGCGTTTACCCACTGTTACCACAATAAACACATCTTCGACAACAATTGACTCCCAATCAGTATACCGGGTCGCTTGAAGGTTTGACTTAACAGCTATTAAAACACCACCACCTCCCTTTTTCCCCGTGCTCACCAAGTCCCTGTCGCGCCGAAAAATATTATACTTGCTGTCGAACAATTCGGAATTATATATGTCAGACGTAAACCACGTTTCAGTTAGTATAATGACGTCATAGTCACACTGCAATATATTTAAACGTACATCCAATATTTTCGATTTAAGGCCACCACAATTTTGGTAATAAAACGTTAAATTATTAAAAGATGCGCCTTAAAACTATGTATGATACAATATAACAGTATGTGTAATAATAGTAATAGTATAGACAATGATAGCGTGACCTTATTATATTATTAGAAGAAATATGTCGCTCAGGGGATGATACAAAAATCAAAATATATGGTGTTTTCAAAATATTTACGTTCTCAATAGCTGATATTGGTGGTAATTTGCCGTATAGTACGAAATAATGGTAAAAATAATAGATTAAATTACGATATACAAAAATGAAGGCTATTTTACAGTGGCTCGATTTACTAGTATAGCAAAGGTTCAATTTATTTAGTTTTAGTTCACCTACGCAACCAAATGGCATAACAGTAGAATATGTTCGAAAATTTCACAACTTGGCCAAATCATCCTCTTTGCGGATGCGAATTACAGAAGAAGAATCATCTTTTCTAACCAGTATAGCTGCATTTTTTATCCAGACCCATTTATATTTTTTAGTGTTGGCTGCCTTCCGGGTTTTCGCGTGCAGAATTTTATTCTTCAGCGTAAGGTGTTCATTTATATAGATGGGTCGGGTATCCGCTGTTTGAGTGGCCGGCGCGCTGTCGGCGGACGTCCCGGGCGTCGCGGCGGTGGCGGCGGCGCCGGGGCCGAGCGCGGCGCCCATCAGCTGGCCGACGGTGATGCCGCGCCGGGCGCGGGCCGCCGCTATAAAGTCGTCACGCAACCGGCGAGAACTTAATTCCACGATAACGTTTTTAGGACGGTCACTTTGGACATTCGGGGCCACCCGGTGCACTGCTCTTATGGACTCAGCTGTAACGGGAATGTTTAGTAATTTCCCCAAAGCAAGTGTAATATGAACTAAATTTTCAGATGCTTTAATAGGTAAGTTTTGTATCTCAATATTACACTGCCGTGCCTTTTGCTCCTGCTCATCAATGTTCTCTTGGAGTTGTTCCAGCTGACTACGAAGAAGCGCATTTTCCTCCTTCACCGCGGCGACATCGGCTTGGACCTGCGTGACCGTCTGTTCTAGCTCCTGGAATTTGTTAGACCAGATATTAAATGTGGCGGTTAATGCATCCAACTTTGTGCTGAAACTGTTTTTAAGCTCCGCCATGTCCTGTGATAGTTGCTGAAATTGTCCGTTCATTGTATTTAATAACGCACCAGTGTCAATACTAACAATCGACGGCAAGTTTATAGCTTTCTCGTTCGGATCTTCGTTCAGGAGCAGTGGTGACTGGCTCTGGGCTGGGCTTGACGAGGCCGAGGGTGTCGCTAGTTTCTTTTGCTGCTTGCATGTGGAACACTTCCATTTGTTCATGTTCATCGGCAGGATTTTTCTAAACTCAGCATCCGAGAGCCCTACACAAGAATAGTGCATCTTGTTTTGACAAACTTTGCATTTCATGAGTTCGTCAGCTGCCAGATCTAAATTACATTTATTGCACTTCATTGTTGTTCAAGAGTTCAGTTCACCTCACAAAGTTATAATTTATAGTTTAGATGATGCCGGTTATATTATATCAGCCGTTATATAAAGGGCCGTAAGGTTCACAATTGACCGAGGCAGCGATGTCGCGCTCGTTTCGTTATCTGCGCACGGCCGCGACTAGAAGAGCTTAAGCGCCGTGCAGAAGCTGGCGGTTATGGGTTTCGGCCAAACACTGTGACAACTGGTTAATTGTCAACTTGACGGTAACTTTTTAGCTAAACTAATTGTAATTATATCAAAATTGCAGTTTATTTGCACTTGATACGTTGTAATTTTTTCACGACACTATGACACTTGTAATAGTTCACCGTTTTTATCCATTATTACACGTAAACAATCGGTTATTCACTTTAAAATGATTAATACACTTAGAGCGTACCGGCACAGCGTTTACTCGAGCGTGAGCGTAGGTAGTTATCGATAATTCGATTGTTATAACAATTAATAACGCAACGTTCCAAATACGTAGTTAAATAACAAAACCTAAGGCTCCGTCCACACTTGTATCATTTCGTCGATCCGATCCCCGTCGCGTACCTTCACCGCGTATCATGAACGGTAGTGTGGACGTCGCGCCCGCCATCGCGATCATGCAACGCTCGCGCGAAATCCATGTTAATGCGCGTATCTTCAGTACCCCGCACACTCGCGATCAGGAAAGTGTTGCATGATCGCGACGGCGGCGTGACGTCCACACTTCCGTTCATGATACGCGGTGAGGATGCGGGGTGAGGATCGGCCGTGATCCATCTCGAGTGGGTTTTTGCCCGATCATCAAAGGCGCTATTTGAGTCATCGCACATACGTAGATTTCACCGATTTAGGCGGCCATGAGTCAAAATATTGAAAATCACCACACAAATAAACAATTGACACCATTATGTACCTAACATTCCAGGGCACGTACCCTCACTATTTTCAACTCATTAGCTAACAACTGCACAAATCTACAGGTAATCGAAATCAGGTCGTCACATGCAGTGTACATATCGGTGCGCGGACTTAGTGTTACAAATTGCAACAAAAAATTTCGGCGTACTCTTGTGTAGTGGAAGTAATGGATTCCTATAAGCAAGAATTTGTAAATTTTATTTTTCAAAAGCCATTTTGAAATACGAGTACTTCCCAGGTCGTCCCAGGTGTTCTTTATATCACAATATTTTGTGCATATATTCAAAATTATAATAACAATAACAGTTTCTGCCTAAAAGTGCCTAGCGCTAAATAAGAGCCAATTAAATATCTTACAAATGCACAGCAATTTAATTATAATAATTATGTATTTATCAGTTTTAATTAATTAATTATTATTATTTTTTATAAAATGACTATATGTTATATTATTATTATTGTAGTGACATCACTGCGTTAATTTTTTTTAGTTACATGTGTATGAAAAAGTTTTTTTTATTTTTTGTATTTTTTTGAAAATAATAATTGATTTCAATAAAATCCGACGTTTTTTTATTATAAACCCCAATTTAAATAACATTAGCGCTAAAATAATTTTGGCCGCCTCAATCGGTCAAATCTACGTACGTGCATCGATCCACGCTGCGTTCATTGGTTTTTAATCCTTAATCTTTACGATAATTAAAAAATACTATACCACTAATGGACTGTCTACTTTGTTAGGCCCATCCATGCGGTGTCTTCCGGCACGCGGTTTCCACTCCAGAACCTTTCTGCCACCTGCCATAAAACAAACACAGTCATACGAAGACCATGTCTCCGTGACCCGGTGCCTTAATCGAAGGCCTCCCCACGCGGCGTATTCCTTGGTATTTTGTGTTTTGTTTTCTTGGTTAGTGAGTGTTTAAAATGCAAAATGTACAATTCTCCCCCCCCTCCGTACCCGCTGCCATTATCTGTCCTAGAAACAAAATTTGAAATGTAAATTATAGTAAATTTAATTCTTTGCGACATTGCCTAAGCGTTTTTCTAGCTAAAATGCTCCTAAACGAAGGTATAAGCTAAAATCTGCAGTAATTGCCGGTTTTATCAAAATGCCAGCGGGCGCGGAGGAAGGGGAATTGTGCATTTTTAACCGACTTCCAAAAAAGGAGGAGGTTCTATGTTCGATTGTATGTTTTTTTTTTAATGTATGTTCCCCGATTACTCCGCCAAGTGTGGACCGATTTTAAAAAATCTTTTTTTATTCGAAAGAGTATACTTCACAGGTGGTCCCATTATAACCGAGTTGGGATCTGATGATGGGATCCCAGGGAAATCGAGGGCAACCTTCGAATTTTATACTTACTTACTTACTCTGATGGCTCAGTGACCCAAAGTGAGTCTTGGCCTCCGATAAGCGATTTCGCCACTCCTAACGATTTAGTGCCGTCTCCAGCCAGTTCAAATTCAAATTCACATTCAAATTCAAATAGCCTTTATTTCTGATACATTATCATTCTGTACATGCAGTTTAAGTGCAACAACTTATTAAAACATTAATTATTTAATTTGACATGCTACCTGTTCATTCGTTATGAATGTACAGTTTTTGAATTATCTATCATTTTAAATAGAATTAGTTACAATTAAAATATATTTATTTCAATTTGATATATTATCATTTATGTAATTTATTTAAATTAATATTTTATATAATAGTTGTAATTGCGTAATTAGATATATACATGTGTATATATATATATTTTGTATTATTATTTTATGTTTAAAATTTATATTCATTCAGCGACATCAGTAACTTCAGTATCAGCTTGCCCTTTGGCATAGACCTCCCCTAGTGCTTGCCATAGCTTTCTGTTCGTGGCCTTCCGCCTCCATGTTTTGCCAGCAATTTTTATGATCTCATCTTCCCATCTCTTTCTCTGCCTCCCTCTCTTTCTTTTCCCATCTCTTGGGTACCACATTATAACATCCTAAGACCATTTGTTTTTCTGATTTCTTATAACGTGACCAACCCAGTTCCATTTGAGCTTCTTTACAGTATATGTTACATCTGCTACTTTGGTCTTATTTCTTATATTCGATAGCCTGAGTTTGTCCCTTAATCTGATGTTTAAAATGCTTCTTTCCATTTTATTTTGACAGACTTCCAGTGCTCTTTTGTGTTTTTTGGTGAGAGCCAAGTTTGTGATCCGTATGTTAGACATGGTAATATACATGAGTTGTATACTTTTGCTTTGTCTTTCATTGGTATCTGCGGATTTTTCATTACTTCTTTCAGCGACCAATACCTTCTCCAAGCAGTACTGATTCTGGTGTTTATTTCCTTTGTCATAAGGTCCTCTGGTGAGATAATTTGTCCTAAATAAGTGTATTGGTTGACATATTCTATGTTGTGGTTGTTCAGTGAGACAGGTATTTTTTCATGGTTTGTCATTAATTTTGTTTTGTCGGTGTTCATAGTTAATCCTACAATATTGCTTTCTCTTTCTAGTTGTAACAACATTGTCTGTAAGTCCTTCTGATTGTCGCTCAGAACAATCAGGTCATCTGCAAATCTTAAGTGGTTTAACTTTTCTCCATTTATATTTAACCCAAATGTATCCCAGTCCATTTTCCTGAATATCTGCTCCAGCACCGACGAGAACAGCTTTGGTGATAAGGGGTCTCCTTGACGTACGCCTTTCTTTATTTTAAATGCTTCACCTACTCTCTCGGTTTGTATCTTTGCCGTGGAGTCTTTGTATATGTTTTTTATCAGCCTGATGTATTTAGGAAGTACTCCTTGTGACCGGAGAGCATCCCAGATATACGTGTGTCTAAGAGAGTCTTGCCTAAAGCCTTGTTGTAATCGATAAAAGCTAGATAGTATGTTTTTCCATATTCATTACTCTTTTCTATAATTTGTTTTATGACATGGATATGGTCCACTGTTGAAAAGTCGCTTCGGAATCCTGCCTGCTCTTTAGGCTGGTTTTCATCTAGCACCAAACATATCCGACTCAGTATAATTTTTGAAAATACTTTATATAAGTTTGACAACAAACTGATTGGTCTATAGTTGTTTATATCTGCAACATCTCCTTTCTTGTGTAGTAAAGTAATAGTTGATGATTTCCATTGTTCTGGTATGACTTCACTTGCAAGTATGTCATTAAATAAATTTGTAATAGGGTTTATGATGTAGTCTAGACACCCCTTAAGGACTTCGTTCGCTATTTTATCCTCCCCAGGGGCTTTGTAATTCTTCTGGGACAAAATTGCATTTCTTACTTCAGATTTTAGTATTAAGGGAACAATTTCGTCCTCATCTTCCAGCGGGAGTTCTGGTTCCATATAACAGGTGTAATCATACAGGTTGCTATAAAACTTCGTGGCTATGTTTGTGATTGGAGGTCGTTTTGTCTCTTTTTTGTCTAGTGTTGGGTTTTTAATACTTGGAATCCAACAGGTGCTCTCTTTTAGTTCCTTCAAAGCTTTCTTAATTCCTCCTGATCTTTCTATGTGGAATTGGATGGTTCTGCTCCTTGATTCTTTTCTGTGTATTTTGATTTCTTGATTAATTTGTTTGCTTAGCTGGGTAATTTGTTTTCTGTTTTGTTTTCTATTTTCAAAGAGTTTTTTCCTACTTTCGATAAGAGATCTTGCCGTCTCCCCAATTCTGTCCTTATGATTCTTTATGCAACATAGATTTCCAGACACTTTTTGAAGTTCGTCTTCCAATAAGTTGTATTTCTCCTGTACACTGACTTTATTCACAATTCCAGTTGTTTTATTTTTCAGTGATGTAAGCAAGTTGTTCGGAATAGGCAGAGGAACATGCGTAGGTATTACTTGTTTAATATGTTTCCGTGTTGTTTTTGGTTTATTCAGATAAATAGTTCCTCTTAGCATTCGATGGTTTGTATTGAAATTAAAATTATTGATCACGCTTATATCCTTAAAAAAATTGGGTTTGTTGGAGAGTATAAAGTCTATCTCATTTTTCACTTGCCCATCTGGTGAAATCCAGGTCCACTTCCTACTACTTTTTTCCGAAAGAAACTGTTGAGAATTTTCAGGTTATGTGCTTGTGCAAGGTTTATTAGTCTTTGTCCATTATTATTTCTTCTGCCGGTACTAAATAGACCCACAATCACATTTTCACCTGGCTGTCTTTTGCCAATTTGGCCGTTGAAATCTCCCATGAGAAATATTGTGTTTTGTGCTTTTTCTAAAGTTTTTTCTAGGTCTCCATAGAATGTGTCCTTATTGTCTTCTGGTGCTACTTCTGTTGGTGCATACACTTGAAATATTGATATATCTCCATATTCAGGTAGATTAATGTTTAGTTGAGCAATTCTTTCCGAAATTCCAATAAATTCCTGAATGTACTTGCTATAGCACTTTTTCACAAGAAATCCAACTCCATGAAGGCCAGGTGTGTTCCCAATATGGTAGAAGATGAAGTTTTCATATTGTTAAATTTTTTCACCCATTCTCCTTACTTCACTTATTCCAATTATATCCCAGTTAATATATTTCAGAGCCTCTTCCAATTCTTGTAGTGACTGATCAGTTCTCAAGGTCCTAGCATTGAGGGTTGATATGTAGAAGCTATTTTTCGTATTTTTATTCTTCTTTGTTGAACCGAGTTGTTTAGTATAGTAGTTAGTATTACGAGTATCATCAGGAAACGTATCTTCTTGGTTTGGGTGATTTGGCAGATTCGGCATATTCGGCATTAGGCTTAGGGGGTTTTGGTCTATAACCCCACGGTGACCAACCGGGTTGGGGCAATTTTTCTTTTCTATGTGTTGCTTAGTAATTGTTGTTGTTTTATTTCTTCCGTTACCGATGTCGGCTAATTCCTATGATTTTGATGTGGCTATTTCTGTAACAGAGTTTGATCTTGAACGCATGTACGCAAAGGGGTCTGTTCTATGTAGTTTCGCCGGAGCAATTATGCTTTTGGTTTCTCTGTCTTCTTCTTGTTGGTTTGGTGCAGAGGTAGCTGGGCGGACTGGAGATGTCGAGTCTTCCCGCTTTCTTTTTTCGTTTTCTTTTGGCTTGATTACTAATTTGTTGTTTCTAATATACACTTTATTTCCTTTTTCTCTCTCCTGTATTAGCTCCCCTTGTAATTCTTTGCGCTTTTCCAATGTTGCCTTTGTAAAGTCTTCGGTAATATACATATTCTCTGATACTTTCTTCTTATTTTTCAAGATTTCAATTTTCTTATTATAAGTTGTGAAGGAGATTAACACCGGTCTTATTTTTCCTTCCTTTTGTTTGCCTATCCTGTGCACCTTGTTTATGTCACTATTTTCGACTTTCACTTGCAGCTTACTGAACAGTTGTGTAACATTTTTGAACAGTTGCATATAACCGGTATCACTTTCTTTCAAACCATGTACTATAATATTATTCTGTTTGGTTATGTTCTCTAATGTACTTATTTTCTTGTTTAATGTGTTTATTTCTGACTTGAGTGCCTTGTTTTCTTCCTCTAATGGTCTAATCTTTTCGTCTATCGTTCTCATATTTTTTTCGGTATTGTTCTCAATCAACAAAGCTTGATTTCGTAATTCTAGTTTCATCATAGCGTAGAGTGATGCGTTTGACATTTCATCTGACAGTGACATTTTGGTGTAGAGACAAAGAGTTTTATTATTTGCTTGAATTGGAACGTATATCTTTTTCTGCATGTAGCTTACACTCCAGCGAGTTATCGGCGTTCAACTCCGCCAGATCCGCCTCCACTGCATCTCCAGCGATATCTGGGGCGGCCGACGGGCCGTCGTCCAGTCGGTCGACCCAGGTATGCTCTCCTGACACCACGATCATCCCCATCCGGATCACGTGGCCGAGCCAGCGCAGTCTGTGCGCTTTAGTTTCCCCTATTATATTTGGGTCAGCCATAAGGTGTTCAAGTTCGATGTTCTTCAGAACTCTCCATCCCCCATCCGGTGTTTGCTCTGGACCGAATATTTTGCGCAAGATTTTCCTTTCAGCCACCAGTAACTTAATCCTCCTTTAGAGTTAAAGTCCAGGCCTCGCAACCATACATTAGTATTGGCCTGATTACCGTTTTGTATATGCGAATCTTAGTGCTCCTCCTGAGAAGCCTGGACTTTAACACCTTATGCAGAGCGACACTGCAGCGCAATGAATTCTGCACGCGGATGTCAATTTCCTCCTCTCGGGTGTTGGTATATCGGTGATGGTGCAGCCCAGATATTTAAACTCTGAGACCCATTTGTAGATGGTATCTCCTACACCTAGGTCTTTTCGTGGGGCTCTACGGTTACTATAGCGTTTTATGTGGAGATACTCAGTCTTGTCGTGGTTTATTCTTAGGCCGACCTTCGCCGCTCTCTGTTCGAAAGTTTCAACGGCAACTTTCACATCCTGGCTGGTTGGTCCCAGCAGCGCAAGATCATCTGCATACCCTTTCACCCTGTGCTTCCTTCCAGTTCTAGTCCAAAGTCTAAGGCTAGTTAGTACCTCTCTCATAACGTACTCGAGAACTAAATTGAAAAGCAAAGGCGATAGGGCATCTCCTTGTTTAAGGCCCGTTACCACTTCAAACTCATCTGTCAGCGTGCCTCCAACCCGAACCTTCATCTTACTCTCTTTAGTGGATACTTCCACCATATCGACCAACTTTCCCGGGATGCAAAAGTTCCTCAGGATAGTAAAGAGGGCGCCCCGATCGATGCTGTCGTATGCTTTCGCGAAGTCCACAAAAAGTATGTGCATGTCTTGTGCATACTACCACCTTTTTTCCATAATCTGCTTGAGCAGGAATATTTGGTCGACCGTACTTCGATTTGGTCTAAATCCACACTGATAATCCCCCTTTCTGAAGCTATTTAAGTATTTGCATATATGGTAGTTATCATCTTCTTATGCAGCGCTGATTATGGAAGGTATAACTCCTTAACGGTTAGGAGTTAGGGCATAATTCAAACGAGATGCATGCAAACAAGACCTACCCGATCACCCCACCATACCTAAGTATTTTATTTGAATCACTAAAAAGCAAAATAACTGAAAAGCCAAAAATAACCCGTTCATGTACAGATTAAATTTGAATCACTTTTTGAAGTCGGTGCCAAACCACTCAATTTTTACTATGAAAAATGATGCCAAGCAAATTTTTGTTCGATATTATATATTATTATATTATAGTTTACGTGAGGTTTGCCACCGACTTCAAAAAGTGATTCAAATGTAATCTGTATTTGAACGGGTTATTTTTGGCTTTTCAGTTATTTTTAAGTCGTTTCTTTTTTTATTTAAAAAAAATTGCATTTTAAACACTCACTAACCATCCTAGACAACATATAAAAAATTCAAAACTTCTGGACCGTTTGTAAGGTCAAATTCCTTTATTCACTGAATTATTATACAATGGATACAATGCGTCACTGCGATTCCGTACCGTCTCCGTATTTTAAGCAGCGGTGTGGAGGGCATGCGTTAAAAACGGTACGGATACGATGCGTCACTGCGATTCCGTACCGACTCATCCTAATCTCAGCCTAACCTAACCTACAGTTTTCGGTTTTTGATCCATTTTTACGCTCCGCTATACACGGTCACAATATACCTAAACCTTTAGGCTGCGTCCACACTTGTATCATTTCGCCGATCCGATCCCCGTCGCGTATCCTCACCGCGTATCGTCCTGTTTGGACGCTCACTGCGGGCACTCTGTATCATTTGCGCCGTCGCGCGAAGAAACGCGTCCACACTTGCCGTATCGTATCCTCGTCGCGTATCACCGCACCGATCATTTCGGCGAGCAGTAGTTTGGACGCTATCCGTATCGTAGCACCGTATCACCGCCCCGATCATTTTGGCATTTCGTTTTCGTCGAACATTTCATGATTTCATTTCGTTTGTGATCGTTGTTCTGTGCGGAGTTGCGTCCCATTTAAAAATGTCGCCCGCTGAGATCGCTCACTGAACCTTGGGACAGAAATAATCTTGAGTGGGGGCCGTGTACCGGAAGTCGCAGCGAGGGAGGCCTTCATTTTTGTCATCTGCTCATGGAGATTTAGCACATGACTGTGCTCGTTTTATAATACATAATGCGGCAGAAAGTTTCTCGAGTGGAAACCGCGTGCTGGAAGATGCCGCATGGGAGGCCTTCGATTAAGGCACCCGCTCACGGAGACATGGCCTTCGTATGACTGTGTTTGTTTTATGGCATGCGGCAGAAGGGTTCTCGAGTGGAAACTGCGTGCCGGAAGACGCCGCATGGAAAGGCCTAGCAAAGTAGACAGTCCATCAGTGGTATAGTATTTTTAATTATTTATTTATTTAATCTTTATTGCACAAAAGAAAACTTATCGTACAAAAGGCGGACTTAATGACATGAGGCATTCTCTACCAGTCAACCTTAGGGCAAAGCGGGAAAAATGTAGGCGGTGCAACTAACTTACACATAAGTAACAAAACATAATTATAATACTTATACATAATTTTGCTATACATGTAAATATATACATACATCTAATATAATATAAACATATATAATATAAATAAATATATACATAAATATATACAGCGATGAAACATACTAAGCAGATAGACTACGAGACTTCATTTCTGCCAGCAAAGAAGCTGCACACAGACTTATCTAAAGCTCCGTCCACACTTGTATCATTTCGCCGATCCGATCCCCGTTGCGTATCTCCACCGCGTATCGTGCTGTTTGGACGCTCACTGCGGGCACTCCGTGTCATTTGCGCCGTCACGCGAAGAAACGCGTCCACACTTGCCGTATCGTATCTTCGTTGCGTATCGCCGCACCGATCATTTCGGCGTGCAGTAGTTTGGACGCTATCCGTATCGTAGCACCGTATCACCGCCCCGATCATTTTGGCATTTCGTTTTCGCCGAACATTTAATTTCGTTTGTGATCGTTGTTCTGTGCGGAGTTGCGTCCCATTTAAAAATGTCGCCCGCTGAGATCGCTCACTAAACCTTGGGACAGAAATATTCTTGATTGGGGGCCGTGTACTGGAAGTCGCAGCGAGGAAGGCCTTCATCTTTGTCATCTGCTCATGGGCTTTGGCATATGACTGTGCTCGTTTTATAATACATAATGCGGCAAAAAGGTTCTCGAGTGGAAGCCGCGTGCTGGAAGACGCCGCGTGGGGAGGCCTTCGATTAAGGCACGCGCTCACGGAGACATGGCCTTCGTATGACTGTGTTTGTTTTATGGCATGCGGCAGAAAGGTTCTCGAGTGGAAACCGCGTGCCGGAAGACGCCGCATGGAAAGGCCTTACAAAGTAGACAGTCCATCAGTGGTATGGTATTTTTAAATTATCGTAAAGATTAAGGATTAAAAACCAATGACCGCAGCGTGGATCGATTACTCAAATAGCGCCTTTGATGATCGGGCAAAAACCCACTCGAGATGGATCACGGCCGATCCTCACCCCGTATCCTCACTGCGTATCATGAACGAAAGTGTGGACGTCACGCCGTCGCGATCATGCAATGCTTTCGTGATCGCGAGTGTGCGGGGTACTGAAGATACGCGTATCAACATGGATTTCGCGGGAGCGTTGCATGATCGCGACGGCGCGACGTCCACACTTACCGTTCATGATACGCGGTGAAGATACGCGACGGGGATCGGATCGGCGAAATGATACAAGTGTGGACGGAGCTTTAATTATCGTAAAGATTAAGAATTAAAAACCAATGACCGCAGCGTGGATCGATGACTCAAATAGCGCCTTTGATGATCGGGCAAAAACCCACTCGAGATGGATCACGGCCGATACTCACCCCGTATCCTCACCGCGTATCATGATCGGAAGTGTGGACGTCACGCCGTCGCGATCATGCAACACTTTCATAAACTCATAAACTCATTTATTGATAATTATTCAATTACGTCACAAAAATTTATACATATTTAATTTACATTAAAAATTTCATCTACTGTGTAGAATGTTTGCTCGATAAGCCATTTTTTTAATTGCGCTTTGAACGACGTTGCGGTGGACGCCGATGTGACCACCTCGGGCAGTCGGTTGTACACCGCCGGCCCCATGACTTGCGTCAGCTTCCGTGTCTGCTAATTTTCCAGGGAGCGGTGTTAGTTTTTTCGCATTAAGAGTCGGCGGATATTTATGTACTTGACTCCACGTTTTGATACGTTTCCAAGTTTTCGCGGACGTAAACCGCTACCTGGAAAATCAACAACGACGGCAGTGTAAGAATTCCTAGTTCTCTGAAGTATGGCCTGGCGCTGGTGTCGCGCGACACTCGCACCATCGCCCGCACGGCGCGCTTCTGCATCCGGAAAGCCCGCTGCCAGTCGGCGGCGCGCGCCCACAGTTCCGCGCCGTACTGCAGCTGCGCGTGCACGGGCGCGAAGTAGCACGCTCGCGCGATGTTCGTTGGCACCACCCGACTCAGCCGTTGCCGGGCAAAGCAAGATTCACCAAGCTTTTTGCACAGTTTATTTATGTGAGCTTCCCATGTCAATCCGCTGTCCAACTCAAAGCCGAGGAAGGTGGTGACTTCAACCTGTTCAACGTTTATTCCTTTCGAGTACACCGAGAGCTGTCTCGATGGCCGCCCTGATAATCTAAAATGCATGAAGTGGGTTTTTTTAGATTAAGTGCAAGTCCATTTACATCGAACCAATCCGATAGCTGTTCTGTCGCTTTATTAAGCTTCAGTTCCAGTTCGTTTACGGTTGGTGCACTTATCACGGCCGCCACATTATCCGCATACGTTTAAACCTCGGCCTCCGTGACAGCTTCCGGTAAATCGTTTAGTAGCAGAGAAAACACTATATTCGATATCGCCGTTCCCTGAGCCACACCGATCTTCGTTTTTAGCGGATCTGATCTTATCCCGCCTCGATCTCCGGTCACGACTTGGGATCTGTCGCGGATTAGGTCGTCGAGAAGAGCGAGGGCCGGGCCACCTATCCCGTAGTGCTTCAGCTTGAGTGCGAGGAGCCCGTGATCGGCGACGTCAGAAAGGTCGCAGCACAGCACTGTGACCTGCAGGCGCCGCTCGCGCGCCTCCAACACACGCCGCAACACCTCACGCGCCAGTGAACCCGTCGACCGCCCCGCTCTATACGCATATTGCCGATCGGATAACGTATTCGATTCCTCGAGGAACCGAGTGAGGCGAGTGCACAGTCCATTCTCAAATATTTTGGCTATCGCAGGTATAATGGACACAGGCCGATATCCGTCGATGTCTGCTCTGCTGCCTTTACCTTTAAAGAAGGGCGCTACCCTGCTACACTTAAGTGGTGTGGGATATATTCCTTTTGCTCGGCAGATGTTGTACAATTCTGCGAGAACTTGTGACAGGGGAGCACAGTGTGGGATTTTTCCTCAATTTTGCGAAACTCTGTTTTTTTGATTAATTTGCTTGCCATATTAAATGATAGCGAACATTGAAACTCCCTTAGTGCTATGTATCATAGATTTGGATATATTCGAAAAATAGAGAAACATCCATAGAATTCCATAGAAACCTGAAAACTGTAATTTCTCACATTTCCTGCCTCTTTTAAAAAATATTCTTACGTGTTTATATTAAGGTAGTTTTAATACATCGATATCATTTATTACAAATTGAAATTGATGACTCTAGAGGACAGTATCACCAATTTTCTCATAATTTCAAAAATATTGTTTTCTCGACAATCTGCCAAGGGTCGCATTTTATTTTAAAACTAACGAATAGATAAGAAGCACTACTGCTAAGAAAAAAAATTAAATGAAAATATTGTCGGAGTCGCGAGATATGAATCTTCAAATAATTAAGTTAGGGTTGTCACTTTCAAGTATTACCATTCCAATCCATCCGCTTGGTATCGGGCGTTGTTTTAATATCGGTTTTGCCAGCGATTTCCAATAATTGTTGTCTTTTCACCTTAGAGGCATAACTAGATTTTTTACCGGCAGAGGAAATTTCCGCATTCTTGGTAGCTGCTTCTGCGTGAGCGCGACCGGTATGTTTCTGGGCCGCCGCCTGCGCCGCAACGTCTTGCTTTCGTACCTCGAGGGTAGTCGCTACAGCTTTTTTGTCACTGACTTCCGAAACCGGCCGGTTAATCACAACTCGCGATTGAATTACGGCACTTTGTTCGTTAATTTTAGTCTCCAACGCGCTCACTTTATTTACAAGTGTTATTAAACACGGTCTGTTGCAATTCGCGTATCATTAGTTGAAGTGGTTCTAACGACATTTTGCTAGTAAGAAAATAGAAATAGTGAGACGCGGTGTGTGCGCGCTAATAGGTACTAACCGACCACTTTCCTGATCGCGAGTGTGCGGGGTACTGAAGATACGCGTATCAACATGGATTTCGCGCGAGCGTTGCATGATCGCGACGGCGCGACGTCCACACTACCGTTCATGATACGCGGTGAAGATACGCGACGGGGATCGGATCGGCGAAATGATACAAGTGTGGACGGAGCCTAACCCAACCTACAGTTTTCGGTTTTTGCCCCATGTTCCATTTTGCCGCAGTTCTTTGTAACGGTATACACTATGCGGTATGAGCAACAACTTTATGCGTAGAGTTAAGTATGAGTTATGACCATCAATATTATGACAATAGTTGTTATGCGATTAGAGAAGACGCATACAAGTACTACTAGTTCGGCGAAACTTATATTCTGTCACATGAAATTATGCAAAAATAAAGTCGGCGATATTAAATCATGCCTCAAGAAATTCGGCGAAACGTATATTCTGCTATATAAAATACTGCGAAATTAAAATCGGCCATCTTACTATTCTGCAATTCAAATTATGCCAAAGGAGTGTTATAAGTACAACATGAACATGACAGTTACGCTAAGTATACGAGTATGCTAAAGTATCATTCGGCTAAAAATGTTTCTGCGATAAGATGTTATGCGAAGTGTATTTCGGGCAATCGATATTATGCAAGATAAAGGTAACCCCTCTCTGATGACCATTTTTTGATTTTTTGTTGGTAAAAACTTGAGTTTATATTGTACGAGTATTGCTCAGTAAGAGACTTTTAGACTGATAATGGTAATGAAAAAATGCATTCATTATAGTTTTTGGTACGCTTACGGCAAACAATTTCTTCCCTTTAATTATTTTGTTACCATGAAGCGGCAACTGATCAGTGACGTAGAAAGTCTTACTGGCCGGAGTGCCATAACTTGTTTTCTTAAGGTGCGAGCACACCGCCGCTTAAAATACGGAGTCGGTACGGAATCGCAGTGACGCATCGTATCCGTACCGTTTTTAACGCATGCCCTCCACACCGCTGCTTAAAATTTGCAGACGGATCGTAAATTCAGCTGCGAAATATAATTACATCGAGTTCTTATGGACGACACCACACCGGCGACATAAATGACCTAACGGTCTCGTAAATGCAGTGTTTTTAGGGTTCCGTAGTCAACTAGGAACCCTTATAGTTTCACCATCATTAAGACTAGAAAGTTGAAATTTGGTATGAGTATGTGTATTAGGGTTTCTGCTCGAGAAGTCTCGAACTCGAGACTACTCGAGAAATTTGGCTTCATTCGAGACGAGATTTTTTTTCAAAGTACTCGAGAAGTCTCGAGTACCGCAACCGGTATATGCACTTTAATTTTTTGCCGTGTTATACCACCCGCATTTCGTATTTCGGCGCTTAAAACGAAGACGACGCGAAATGCGTGGCAGCGCGGGTGACGGGCTGAAGCGGCAACGCCAAATTGGCTACACTAGTCAGTTAGATGGATATATTACATCCAATTAAACTGTGTATTGAAGCCTTGTCGAGAAGAGATGCAACAATCCTGACTTCTGAAGCAATTTTAAATGTGCTGATGGAGAAATTACGTTCCATGCAGAATGATTTAGCAAATCGATTTCTTGAGAACCTTAGAAACAAAATTGACGGTCGACGAAACGTCAACTTGATTGCTATAATCAAATACCTGCACGATCCTAACGACAAGAGCTGCAGCAAAACAGCTTTGATAAACTTTACCGAGGAACTATACAATCGGTTATTTCCAACGCCGAGCGACTCAACTACATCAACATCACCTACCTTCGAGGACCAAAGCAGCCAACCAGATACAAATGAACCAAGCCCTGGTACTTCCACTTCCACACCAACATTCGAGTCAATGCTAAAAAAGGCAATAGAAAACGTAGACTCAGTTCCATCTGAAGTTAATTCCCAGCAAGTCACGAAAAATTTAATAAAACGAGAATTTAATATGTACGAATCGACTAAAAAACGAACACCCAACCTTGAGAGATTGTTCCAAGCCCTAATGACTGTCAACTGAAAATGAACGTGTTTTCAGCTTGGCAGCCAATATAGTGACCAAAGTACGGAACAGGCTTTCGGACAATTCTATAAATGCCTTAATATTTTTGAAAGCCTATTTCCAAAGAATAAATTAAGATTTTTTATTATTTACAATCAGGAAGATTCGTTATATATATTTTTACATTCATAATTTTATAGTTATAATTAAGTATATTTAGTAAATAGATCTCAATTACGTAAAAAAGATCTCAAGTAAAGGTAGGTGATTAATAGTTTAATAGACACTGATTATCAGCTGATTAAAATACTGTTAATTAATATAAGACTGTTACTTGAAGAAGTTTTTTTGATTTGTTTTAAGAAGATTTTATTTTATGTTTTTCATCATTTAATGATGATTTTAATGATGATAACCGTAAACCGGCTGATTAAAATACTGTTAGTTAATATAGTTGAGATTGTTACTCGAAGAAGTTCTTTTGATTTGACTTAAGAAGATTTTATTTTATGTTTTTCATCATTCAATGATGATAACCGGCTGATTAAAATACTGTTAATTAATATAGTTAAGATTGTTACTCGAAGAAGTTCTTTTGATTTGTTTTAGGAAGATTTTATTTTATGTTTTTCGTCATTTAATGATGATTTATGTGACTGATATGAATACAATTAATAATGGTGCAATTAAACTTACTTTTTGATATTTAACTTGTTTTATTTGGTTACATTTTGTCAATTTTTACGATTTTTTTAAAAAGCCTCGAGACTCGAGAGTACTCGAGAAAAATAAAAAGTCGAGAAACCAGAAACCCTAATGTGTATGTATCACGCCGACAAAACGGTAAAATAAAAACTAAAAAAAAAAAAATACAATGCTTCACTGCGATTCCGTACCGTCTCCGTATTTTTTTAGCGGCGGTGTGGAGGGCATGCGATAAAAACGGTACGTATACGATGCGTCACTGCGATTCCGTACCGACACCGAATTTTAAGCGGCGGTGTGGTCGCACCTTTATACCATATAGCCAGTGTAGCAACACACATCAAGTGCTCTATCTACGTTCAAATCTACAGGCAGATTCGACCATATTCACACGGACATAATTATTGAACCTCTACGTACCACGTCCGATGGATACTGATATTGCGTCACGCGCCACGCTCTGGCCCGAGGCCGACCCACTACAAGACACCACTGCCGAAAATGTCGCCAACGCCGTCTATAATGGATGGATAACAAGGTTCCCAGATCCAGATGCCCAGCAACAATAACAACAGATCAAGGTCGTCAGTTCGAAAGCCAAGTTTTCACACACCTAACGCGTCTACTAGACATCGAAAAAACATGCACGACGCCATACCATCCGCAATGCAACGCTTTAATCGAACGCTCACACCACACAACGAAGACAGCACTAAAAGCTAGAGACTTCAATCCGCGAACAGCTGGTACACCTACCTACTACAGTACTTGTAGGTAGGCGTGCGCGCCGCTCGCTCACCGCACGGATACCTACTACTACGGCACGAACATTCGCCTGCCCGGAGATTTCTTAGCAACGTAACCTAACAGTGACATCATCATGAACAGTACCTACGTCGATCAGCTGAGAAAATCAATTCGCAGCCTACAACCAGTACCTATTAGGCAACCGCATAGCAACAAGAAACCTATACTCGTATTCGTTCATCGTGATCTAACTACGTGCGACTAATTGACTATTATATTCTGTGGCATTGTCTGTGGCAACCCCACAATTCTCTCTCCTAAGATGGCGGTCAAGCAGTAAGCTATAATTTGGTATTGTTTCTACATTAATTAAAATAAAAGTAATGTTCAAGTGAGAAGGCGTTTTCTTGAATCACAACAATTGGCGACGAGTCCGGAAACGAATCACGCGCCACCGAATTTCATAGAATTCTTTGAATTCCACAAATATAGATTTACAAGGTGAGTGGCGAGATTGGAAGGAGCTTACGAAATTTATGGGATTAAAGATGAAAAACAGAAAAGGTCTTATTTTTTACACTACATTGGAGCCAGCACATTTGACACATTGTGCAACTTGTTGTCTCCAAACGAGCCGGGTACAAAGGCATACAAGGACATTAAACAAACGCTGCAAGAGTACTTCGATCCACAACCGCTGGAAATCTTCGAATACTATAAGTTCCATCACAGACGACAAAATGAAGGCGAAACTGTGCGAGAATATCTCGCTATTTTGCGTAAAATGGTATCGACCTGCAACTTTGGTTGTTTTTTGGAAACTGCATTGAGAAATCAGTTCACGTGTGGGCTAAACGATGAAAGAACGCGAGAACGAATTTTGTAAGTCAAAGATCTGACTCTTGAACGGGCTTTAAACATAGCACAGAGTATGGAGACGCGAAGAAACAACGACATGCAAGTACATGTCATACAGCAAAAACCGAAGATTCAAGAGAAAGGTAAAAAACTAATATGTTATCGATGCGGAGGACTTCACTATGCGAATAAGTGTCCACACATCAATGCAGAGTGTTCTTTCTGCAAGAAGCAGGGCCATTCACAATAGGCTTAATTCTAAACAGGGAGAATAACTGTTATATTCTGTGGCATTATCTGTGGCAACCCCACAATTCTCTCCCCTAAGATGGCGGTCAAGCAGTAAGCTATAATTTGGTATTGTTTCTACATTAAATAAAATAAAAGTAATGTTCAAGTGAGAAGGCGTTTTCTTGAATCACAACATTGTCGCAGTTAGAAAACCACTGCAACCACCATATAACGGTCCCTACAAAATTAACATAATCGTAAGGATTTGATTCATTTGAAGAAATGTCTGTGTCTTCATTGAGTCTGAATGAATATTTATATTTGTAACATACCTTAGTCGTATACATAGCTTTCAGAAAGTCATCAAATGCTTCATGGGTAGTGGTTGTTGGGAGCTTTTTTGTGGTCGACTGCTTATCGTGTGCTGCGGTAACCATCCCTCTTTTCGTAGAAGCCGTACGAGGATAATATTGAGCACGACAAACAAGTGAACACATCAGTATTAGTGCAACACCAGTAATGTTACGAGCAAAAGCTTAAAAATAGAAAATCCAGAGCTGATATTTTTGTTAGTAAGTAAGTAAAGCAGGGACTGAAAAGGTACCTTTAAAAACGGTTTTGACAGGGTATTTTTAAAGGTATCCGACCGTTAAAATAGCATTCCGGTGCCGGTATCAATACTTTAGGTATCCAACAAAAAAGCTTCCGTCCAAACGATACCTTTAAATAAAAGTACCTTTAAAAACGGTTTGACTGGTTTATTTTAAAGGTATTCGACTGTTAAAGTAGCATTCCGGTACCGTTATCAATACTTTAGGTATCTATACAAGCTTCCGTCTTAATGGTACCTTTCAATAAAAGTACCTCATTGCGATGGACCTGATACCCAATTCGAGCTGGTCACTCAATCCGAAAGAAGCGCCGTTGCGAGATCGCAACTCTCGCGTATACCTGGCTGCGTCCACACTTGTATCATTTCGCCGATCCGATCCCCGTTGCGTATCCTCGTCGCGTATCGTCTTGTTTGGACGCTTATTGCGGGCACTCCGTATCATTTGCGCCGTCGCGCAAAGAAACGCGTCCACACTAAGCCGTATCGTATCCTCATCGCGTATCACCGCACCGATCATTTCGGCGTGCAGTAGTTTGGACGCTATCCGTATCGTAGCACCGCCGTATCACCGCCCCGATAATTTTGGCATTTCGTTTTCGCCGAACATTTCATTTCGTTTTATAATACATAATGCGGCAGAAATGTTCTCGAGTGGAAACCGCGTGCTGGAAGACGCCGCATGGAAAGGCCTATCAAAGTAGACAGTCCATCAGTGGTGTGGTATTTTTTAATAATCGTAAAGATAGGTATTAAAAACCAATGACCGCAGCGTGGATCGATGACTCAAATAGCGCCTTTGATGATCGGGCAAAAACCGACTCGAGATGGATCACGGCGTATCCTCACCACGTATCATGAACGGTAGTGTGGACGTCACGCCGTCGCGATCATGCAACGCTTTCCTGATCGCGAGTGTGCGGGGTACTGAAGATACGCGTATCAACATGGATTTCGAGCGAGCGGATACGGGCCGTTGCATGATCGCGACGGCGCGACGTCCACACTACCGTTCATGATACGCGGTGAGGATACGCGACGGGGATCGGATCGGCGAAATGATACAAGTGTGGACGGTCTTGGATACATGACATGACTTTTTTCAAACAAAACCGAAGCGCGGCACTTGATTGCGGGGAACTGGATATAACTGGAGGAACAAACATGATTTTTATTTGTATTTGGGATTTTATGTAAAATGTCATGGTTGCAGAAATACACTATAATAATTTTAATTATGGATGTATCTCTATATTATGTATTTATATATTATGTTTATCGTCGTAGTACAAGTTTTGCTTAGTTTGGGACTAGGTCGATTTGTGTAAGATTGTCCCTTAATATTTATTTATTATTGCATCTTCCGATTTTAATTCCTGGCCAATTTACTCGTAAGTACATATATTAACCCAAAACGCAAGAGCGAAAGGAATCGCGTGTCTCACTTTGCACTAGATACGCGGATCCGAATATGATTGCCGCGTCATCTGTCGCACTTTACTTTTACTTTTTACCTTCTAACTACTTTTCACTTTTATTTTTTTTACTTTATACTTTTTACTCTCTACCCTTTACTCTTTACGTTAATGGGTAGGTACCTTTACTTTTGGATACCTTTTCAATTGATATCTTTATTTTAGATTACCGGTCTTTTGCAGTTTTTCAGTCCCTGAAGAAAAGACGTTTGAGGCAACATTGACAATTTAAATTTCTTATACTGACCCATAGATGAAACGTAGAATTAAGTATTTACAATAGAAAAGTTTTCTTATTAGGTATGTTTTCTCAAAAAGATTTTCTGTTAGTGTTACCAAACGCCAAGCAAATATGCATTAATTTTCAATAAAAATATTGGTTTAGTAATTGATTTCACATGGTCAATTTCATTTAAATTGTAAATCTAATCAAGGCACTCTAGGTTCCGGCATAAGACGAAACTTCACAGTATTTATTACTTAGCTTAGAAACTAGATGTTAACTTAAAAATATGAGAAATTTTAAGTATATAATTTATTTCATATACATTAAATAAGTACACAATATTCCCGTGAGCAAAACGAAACTAATTCTTCTTCCGATACAATACGAAATAAATTAAAGTAAAAATGGTACATCTAAATTCTTCCGGCCATTGCCAATATATATAAAACCTGTATCTGACGTTCGAACCTTGTGAAAATATGTCATCCCAGGCCAATATAGGCTTTTCAGGTATGCGACGCTACCCGACTGTTCCAGTGTCAAATTCCAACTGCCATTGGGGATATCCTGATCAATAGAATCGAGGAAGTCCATACTATAATTGTAGTCTTGTCTACTGAGAAGGTTAGTATTCCACTGCTGCTGTGGTGTGCGTATATGAAGATATGACTTTAATTGTTGAGCCTCACTAGCAGTAAGTCCATAAAAGTTTGGATTGATAACGACCTTTCCATCTGGTTGTTTAATTAGTTGCCCTCGAGCACATATCTCCACTTCATCACATATGTTAGCTATAGTTCCTGCCATTCTGGCTTCTTCTGTGATCACCTGACAACGGTCAGGGTTGTTTTCTTCTATAGCTTCGTCTAGAATCTTAACTTTGAGAGTAGGATCTCCCCGGAACGGGAATGTCGCGAGTAGCGATAGCAACTTGTAACGCCGCTTTGCTTTTGGAAGTAAGGCCCAATACTTGAAGTCGGTCGTGTAGAAATATTTGCGATCGGCCAAAGCATCGCTGTTTATACCTAGAATATGATTTTTAAATTGAGAACAAAAATTCCTGATATTCATATGAATGATACGCGAGTCCGGCCTTAGAGACATTACAAAAATTAAAGAATAAGTATCACTTTTCAACAAAACAAACTGACTTCAATGAAAAATTCCTATTTCCGGATTCAACCGCGCGCAGAACTGAGAACCTCCTTTTTTGAAGTCATACAAATAATTATTTAAGTATATATTTCCTATATCTGACTATAAATCACGGGAACTGCCGAAAATAGGTCTCATGAGGTGAGTCAAAACTTACCAACGGCTATGTGGTAATCAGCATCTACAGCGTACAATTGCCCCCAATACTGCACATGCGTGAAGTGGTTCTCGACTTGCAGCATAGTAAGGGAGTTCTGTAGCAACGAAATAAGCTCACTGCTGAGCATCATGCCATTCACGTTCATGTATTCGCGGTACTCCCAAAGCTTGTGGGCATTCATGATTTAAAAAAATATTTTCTGATGTTACCCTAATGGACAAATCAAAAAACCTTTCAAAGAAATAAACTATTTTTTTGCTATTATTACAATATACAAATAATTGGTATTTGTATTAATTACAATTTTATTTTAAATTAATTAAAAACAGTTTTTAAATTGATGTTTAGTCAGTTTGACAACCTTGTCACGTCACATAATAAACACTATGGATTTTGGTTTATTTAACTACTTTATGCTACGTTTACACGCTTGCCAAGCCCCGGCAAGCCCACAGGACGCAGTTATATGTTAGAGTGAGCACGATGTAGTTCCGTCTCACTTTAACAAATGACTGCGTCCTGCACGCTTGCCGGGGCTTGGCAAGCGTGTGAATGTAGCATTAAAACATATCCATGATCCTAATCATGTACTCATCATGTACTTAATATATTATTATTATTTGTTTCTCATTTTTTGAGACTCGGGCTCATACGTCCCGGTCTTTTGGAAGGCTTGCGTGGGGATATGGATCCAACACGTAGAGGCCCCTTGGAGAAATTTGCTGTGACTGTTGCCCTGCTGGGACCCGTTCCTGATCATATCAATAGGATGATGATGATACATCCATGAACAGGTCCCAGCAGGTGATTGAACTATTGCAATGATATGGAAAAGAAAAAACCGGGCCATTAAAATGGAGTATGGGTGGACATTTTATCTGGGCTATTGCAATAATTATTATTATTGTGAGCCCATGATGTCGTACTTAATATATTAATACAAAAAATAGCGGTGTCAAACTCACTGCGCATTAAACATTTATACTGTGCAACATGGACCTAGCATATACTATAGTTTATAGTACACCTGAACTGCTTGCTGACTACGATACAACGATCCAAGTGAAATAGCCACTAAGTAGCCCGTTTGTCCCACTCTGCTGGGGTAACCAAATATTTAGCAACAAAGTGGGACTCATCCTTACTCCGTTTTATTATATAAGTCTAACAATGAGTTTTGGCTGGCACTGTAGCTAGAATCTATTTCATGTATGGTTATTTACTAAATATACTTAGTAAATGTTAGCTATTATGTCAGCAAACACACATAGTCCTATTTGTTATGAAAAAAGCTGCACTTTGTGATGGAAGCAAGCCGTTATGCACAGTGATAATATAGACCAAAATAAACGATATCCCTCGAGGAGAAATTAGTTTCACCCCTTAGGAACAGAGATGGAGCCACTTATTCAAAAAAAGTTTAAAAAATCTAAATCCTGAACGGATACTCCGACTTTGACGTAAGAGGTACCAATCGAGTCTCAAGTCCTTCTTTTTGGGTATGAAACGTCATCAAAGGTAGGTGGGATCCACGGTGTACTTCCTTTTCGCCGAATTATGTTTCGCAAACGTTTCATTTCGCAAAAGTTTCATTTCGCCAAAAGCATTTTTCACTGAAACTGTAAACTATTTCAGATTGTTGTAAATATCATCCTTTAGATTAGGTTAGGTTAGGTTTGTTTTATAACAATTCGAAATAGTTTACAGTTTCAGTGAAAAATGCTTTTGGCGAAATGAAACTTTTGCGAAATGAAACGTTTGACGAAACGTAATTCGGCGAAAAGGCAGAGAACCGCTAAATAGCATTTCTGAATCAATATTTTACTTGCTGATGCGACGGCCTAACTTGCACGTTACAATGCAAAGCCTGCAAAGACTAAAGTGAAAATAAAACGTAAAGTAAGTAAAATATTGATTTAGAAATGCTATTTAGCATCTAATATACTTGTGATATTAGCAAACAGGTTGTATAAGAGCCTATTCACCCGTTAAAACTCTAATTTAAGCTGTACAAGGGATATAAGTGTGTTGTGTGCTACTTGGGATGATTATTATTTGTACTTTCAATTGTGGTTATATTTTCAGGGTAATCAGTACCTTCGAAACGGTAGAATACTTTTCTAGATACGTGTACATAAGTTCCACGTGCGGCGGTAACATCGCATCGGCAACATCACACCGGCACCCTATAGTAAAATCTTCAATACCTTTGGAACTGTACAAGTTCTCGATATGCGGTTTTTTATTAAACGATCAGTTACCTAATAGTGTTATAATATACATAAGTAAAATAAAGCCATATTCATATTTTTTTTTATATGAAATTACATAAAAGCCCCAAAAAAATATATTTTTTCAAAATGTATGTTTTTTTTTTGGAAATATTATTACTTTTTGCCTATTTGAATTTTTATTTTATTTTTTAAAACTAATTTAAGTAATTATCTGTCAATTAGCACCTTAATTATCACAATCGGAATATCCGTTGAGGTTTTAGATTTTTTGGAAGATTTTTTGACCCAGCGGCGCCATGTCTGTATTCTTCAATAACTTTGGAACTATACGAGCTCATGATATGCGGTTTCTTTTTGTAAATGTAATTTTTTTATTTTTTTTTTTCATAATAACAAATTACATTATAAATTACCTATCCTAAGTTAATTTACATGAATCTTGATATTATGATCGTCAAAAAAACATATAATAAGATAATAATCATTCAATTAAGTCAAATATACACTCATAATATAACTACAACAATAATAATAGAAACATAAAATGCAATGTCAGATAGAACAGAAATATATATATATTATTAATATATATATTAGTTGTGTATTAATATAAATAAATAAAAAAAGTACCATGTACATACATTTTTACGAGTAAAATTCCAAAAATCACAAATTTTAAATATTTTTTTCAGAAAATATTATCTTAGGTATCCAAAATTATTTTCTACCTGATTTTAATTTTTTTCATGTTAAATTGGGTAATTATCTGCCGATTGGCACCTCTTATGTCAAAATCGGAATATCCGTTCAGGATTTAGAATTTTTTAAACTTTTTTTGAATAAGTGGCGCCATCTCTGTCCCTAAGGGGTGAAACTAATTTCTCCTCGAGTTAAATCGTTTATTTTGGTCTATATTATCACTGTGTAAAACGGCTTGCTTCCATCACAAAGTGCAGCTTCCGGGCCAAAACCGTCCATAACAAGTAACACTAACAGTTTAGGCCCCCTTTATTTTAACAGAAGAACTCGTCGTAATTGTTAACTTGTTGATTTAATAAATGTAAAACTTCGTTAGAACTAATTAAATAAGTATTTTTCAAACTTAAAAAAACCGGCTGAGAGCATATCCGGTCACGCTCAGTGTAGGGTTCCGTAGTTGCCCATCCTTCACAATAGACGGGCTTAAATTACGAGAAAGATTTCAAGCTCTATAAAAAGGTCGTAAACGCCAAAGTAACTGTAACTGTAACCTTCTGGAAGTTATCGATTGTACGCGCCAGATTGACCGAAATGTTTTAATACAGTATGCCACTTAACTAATATGGGTAACCTTCGCGGCACTTACGTCATTTTAAAGAAATGACCCGTGGTTGAAAATATAGGGGGGGGGGGGGGGGGTATTTTTTTTTTATTTCTGGAGCGAATATTTACAAAACTGCTGACTGTATCAAAAAATTATGTTTGAAGACCCCTATAATTTTTAAAAGACCAGACACACACGCTAGTGTTGAACCGAAAAAAAAATGTGGACAAAGTATGCTTCAGCAAATGAATTATGTTCTATACATATATGTCGGCGGCCGATCGTAAAATCCGCCATTTCATGATTTGGCTAAAAGTTGACCAGGCATATCATGATATGCCTGATAAAAAATACGGGTGATCGATTAGAGCAACGCATTCGTCGATATTCCTGGCTCTATACCGGGCATATCGTGAAAATCCGGCAGATCACGAAATTCATAGGCATATCGTAAAACGCCGCCATTTTATGATTTTGCTAATAATATCCTATTTTCAATAGAGAAGACGGTTTGTCATTACCACCAGCTTGGGATCTTGTTGTACAAATACCTATTTATTCAGTTTTGAAACGCATGAACACGTTTTTCTCGCTCAAAGCCGAACCGTACTAATGGCGGCCAATATTGCGCAATTTGCGCACTCACAGACACCACCTTTATGCAAGTGTCTTTCGAGCTATCAACGGCGCCGATGGCGTGAAATTTGAATGAAATATTTGAGATGGTTCAAGTCTCCTACCTGGTCAGATCTCCCGATTTTCCCCTAATAATGGTTGGATCTCACCGGATTTATGGTCTTCAGCGCGTCGATGAGACGCTCCGTGACGTCAGTTGATGCCGTTTTCGGTACTTCGGAGTTGCCGACAACGCCCTGGATAGCACTGGAGGGTCCAGCAGACACAGGTGGGGTCGCCACAGTCGGAGACAGCACAGGCGACAAGGGGCTGGCTACGTCTTCCAGGTCCTCACTGGGGGCACCGGGCGGAGACACGACCACACTGGCAGGGGTGCCAGCGCGGTGCTCCAGCGTCGCAAGGCGATCCAAAATCGCGTCCAACGTTGCTTCTAGTCTGCCTATATTAGGTAGGGGAAGAAGCTGGCGTAGGCGCGCCACGCCCACGCGACCCAGCGCGCCCAGGCGACCACGTTTTTTACTCGACATTTCGAAATCGGACTCAGAAATGGCAAAAATTTAGCGGTAATGGCGTTCTATCCCTTCTTCTGATTTTACTTTTTAGGGAAGAAAATTAATTAATATCTAAACTTTAACAATTATTTTTAATCAATAATGAAAATAATTTTACAGTAACTTAAAAACAATAAAACAAACAAAAATTATTTAAAATTGACACAGGTGTTAACGAGCGCACGCCTGACGGCCAAATAGGCTGAGACTAGGGATGCGTAGCCTTATGAAGAGGTCCCGTGGTTGGCGGCGTCCCGGCGTCAGCATTTTGCAGCTAACACCCCATATTTTTCATACCCCGGGCTTATATATGAAAATCGATTCTTAAGGAGTAAACTCCAAAAAATTATAGTTTCCATCTTAGAATAATATTATTCTAAGGTTTCCATGAAGATCAAACATATTTTTGAGTGCGGGACTTGAAACTTTGTATAAAGGCATATTTTAGAATCCAAGAATTTATAAACGTATTATTATTATTAGGTAACTCATCGAATTTAGTAAAGCTATTCGTTCGTAGATGTACCTGATTTCCATAATAATTCCACGTTATTAGGGCAATTCAGCCGAAAAAAAACTAAAAACGGACTTCTTGTAATTTTGTCATGTCTAGGTATCTGTACATAAATGTTGTAAAATATCGTAGAAATTGTAAAATAGTATTGTACCTACCGGTTGATGATGAATGACACTTGTTTTAAAATTTGTAGGTAAAGAACATCAAAGTGAAATAATTTATTAACTATACCTACGTATCATTTTTTAAAAGTAAAAAAGATTTTGACATTGTAAAACGTTTCGACTATACTTAGCATTACTTAAGCATTTACAAATTTTAGTACGTAAAGCTTTTTATTCGTAGATAGCGGCAATGGTAACGTCATCTCATTAGTTGCGGAGCAGATGAATATCGGAGTGGAGGGAGACCTTGGTATTGTTGCTGTGAACTAGGTAGGACCAGGCACAATGGTCCGATGATGTCGTAGCGTATCCAATAAATGGAATGTGGACAAGAGAAACATTATCTAGGAAGGCTTCGACAATAGGGAAGCCATGTGTCTAATACTGGACAGAAAGATTCTGAAGATGATGAACGTTGTCTACTCACTGGTATTGCAAGCAAATGATGCTCATGGCAGACCAGGACTCTTTGGCAGCCCCGTTGTCTTGTGTCTCGCGATCTAAAATAGCTAACATTAGTAATTTAAAAGTGCCTATAACAAAGCATATTTATTATATGGTAGTGGTACCTACTTACCGAATAGGTATAAAACACCCTCATAGTTCGACCCTTTCTTGATCAGCGTTCATGACAAGTATTATTACAGGCTAGGCGACCAAAGGCCCCGGAGAAAAGAAAAGATTCTATGTCTAGATTGATAATAATATTTGGCATTAAAATATATAATAAAATGGAGTAAGCACCTGATGGTTGAGAGTACTTCTCATCATTTTGCTCCTGTTCGCTATCCGACCACTCATGCATCTTGTGTATATGGGCGTGCGAACTTCTGCATCGCATTAGCCGTATCTCGTACTTTTTGGTCTCTTGGATGCTTTTCTGAAGATCGTTCAAGATGCTCCGAGCATTTTGTAGGCCGTTGAGGAAACTCTTTCGACGAATAAAGTCTTGCTGCAAGACGAAAACTATTTGAAAGGTGATTATTTTGGGTTTAGGGCATGTGGAGGAACTTCGCTGTAGAACTCATACTTCAACCAACTTCGGACAACTTCGCGAGTAGTGTGGAGCTAGGGATACACTAACTCTGTGCGTGCGGTCTCTATTGGATTGACTCGTTTCCCCTTGTCTTTATATTAAGGTTTCATTTTGTATGCACGCTTATTCTGAGTATACACTCCTTTTGTACTTACTTACTAACTCCATGTCGTAAAACCCGTTCCAGACCTTCCGATCCTACCCGATCCGATCCTACTTATCGGATAAAGCCCGCTCCAGACCTTCCGATCCGATCCGACCGATCGGAAGCAATCGGATAATGTGTAGTACAATAGTTAGGACCTAAGGCTCCATCCACACTTGTATCATTTCGCCGATCCGATCCCCGTCGCGTATCTTCACCGCGTATCATGAACGGTAGTGTTGAGCGCAGTCGCGATCATGCAACGCTCGCGCGAAATCCATGTTGATACGCGTATCTTCAGTACCCCGCTTAGTACACTACACTCGCGACACTTCTTCTTCAGTACACTCGCGATCACGAAAGCATTGCATGATCGCGACGGCGTGACGTCCACACTTTCGTTCATGATACGCGGTGAGGATACGGGGTGAGGATCGGCCGTGATCCATCTCGAGTGGGTTTTTGCTCGATCATCAAAGGCGCTATTTGAGCCTTAGGCTCCGTCCACACTTGTATCATTTCGCCGATCCGATCCCCGTCGCGTATCCTCACCGCGTATCATGAACGGTAAGTGTGGACGTCGCACCGTCGCGATCATGCAACGGCCCGTATCCGCTCGCTCGAAATCCATGTTGATACGCGTATCTTCAGTACCCCGCACACTCGCGATCACGAAAGCATTGCATGATCGCGACGGCGCGACGTCCACACTTCCGTTCATGATACGCGGTGAGGATACGGGGTGAGGATCGGCCGTGATCCATCTCGTGTGGGTTTTTGCCCGATCATCAAAGGCGCTATTTGAGTCATCGATCCACGATTTACGATTATTAAAAATACCATACCACTGATGGACTGTCTACTTTGTTAGGCCTCTCCAGGCGGCGTCTTCCAGCACGTGGTTTCCACTCGAGAATCTTTCTGCCGCATTATGTCATATAAAACGAGCACAGTCATGTGCTAAATCTCCATGAGCAGATGACCAAAATGAAGGCCTTCCTCGCTGTGACTTCCGGTACACGGCCCCCACTCAAGAATATTTCTGTCCCAAGGTTCAGTGAGCGAACTCAGCGGGCGACATTTTTAAATGGGACGCAACTCCGCACAGAACAACGACCACAAACGAAATGAAATGTTCGGCGAAAACGAAATGCCAAAATGATCGGGGCGGTGATACGGTGCTACGATACGGATAGCGTCCAAACTACTGCACGCCGAAATGATCGGTGCGGCGATACGCGACAAGGATATGATACGGCAAGTGTGGACGCGTTTCTTCGCGCGACGGCGCAAATGATACGGAGTGACCGCAGTGAGCGTCCAAACAGGACGATACGCGGTGAGGATACGCGACGGGGATCGGATCGGCGAAATGATACAAGTGTGGACGGAGCCTTATCCGATTTCTTCCGATAAATCGGATCGGATCGGAAGGTCTGGAGCGGGCTTAACATCTTCGTGCACTGTCTTGTGCAACATTGATCTCTTCGTTTTCATACGGCAACACCAGTGATCGTGAAAAAAAAAGGAAAATCTCTATTCATTCACTCCATAGATTAGAGTGTTCATGTTCACTGTATGTACTGTCGATGTCGACCTTAACTTGGCTTGGCGCCCATTTGTAACCGGCTTTTCAATCTTTATTTCGATTTCACTTAACAAACACGTAATTCTGTCGTAATTCTTGAATTAAGACGTGCTAAAATGTCTTCTAATGGCACGACAGTCGAGGATGCTGAAATGGCGGAGTGTGACGGCGAGAAAGTTGTAACAATGATGGACGTTCTACAGGAACAACAGGAATTCGAAGACGACGCTAATGCTGTCCTTGGAGCTTCGGACGACAAAAACTGTACATACAGCAAGGTGAATGAAATGACAATTAAATTATCTTTTTAATTTTGTGAGTATTGAAGACGATAGCATTTGCCTGTTTAACTTTTGACAACTCTTCGCCAGTTAGGACGTAAAGAAAAATGCATGGCATGAATGCATTCATAAATGGGCCATGCAATTTTGCAGCTCATTTTTCTTAGTTTTACCTTAACTCCATCTTAACACTACTATTATCGAAACAAAGCAAAACGGAAAGGGAAACAGGCTTGTTTAACAATAATTGTGTGTGGTTGTCTGATATTTATTTATTTATTTAATTGAACACATTTACAAACACAATTACAATCCAACATAAACATTTTTAATACAGTACCTAATAAAAGAACTTCTAGATCACATTTGAACTGACATATTGTGTTGTCTGTATAATTTATTTTCATATAGTCATATGAAGGAAGCAAGTTGAATGTTTGGAATATTAAGCATTATTCCAAGCCTTGACAATAAAATACAGCCGGAGGAGCATTCATAGCATCAAATCAAACATCAATTTTGTGTGACTTTTTCCACAGCATTGAAAATGAAATGAAAATTATTTATTCCGGATTTCAAAGATTCCATAAAAGTTACAATTATATAAAATTAAAACACAGAATACAATTTACAAATACACTTTGACATACACATACACATAATTAGCCACAGGTTACCCCGGCTCCAAAACTGCTACAAAAAAAAGAGGCATGGATACCGAAACTAAAAGATTCCTCTGGTATAGACAAAACTAAAAGACCAGAAATTATAAGTACTGCCACCGATTACTACAGTGACTTGTACTCAAAGAGACCATCAACTGAGCATTACTTGATTCAGAAGAAGTACCATCTATCATGCAGAGGGAAGTTGAAAAAGCTATCAGCACTCAAAAGAGGGACAAAGCACTAGGACCTGATAAGATTTCAAATAAAGTGTTACTTGAAATTAAAGATACAGTTATACCATTCTTGACTAAAATCTTCAATACTATCCTAGAGACAGAAAAAATAACAAAATCATAGAAAGTATCCTCTATTAAACTCATACACAAAAAAGGCAATAAAGATGACATTGGCAATTATAGGCCCATAAGTATAATGTCCAATTTGTATAAAGGTTTTTCGAAAATTATTTTAAGCCGTACTACCAAAACGTTAGACGAAAAGCAACCAAGAGAGCAAGCAGGCTTTAGAAACAACTATTCTACTGTGGATTACATACACGCATCTAGACAGATAGCAGAAAGAAGTAAAGAATATAACATTAAATATCACTGTTGCTTCGTAGACTACTGTAAGGCGTTTGATTCACTTGACCACTCAGAAATTTGGAAAGCGCTGCTAAACCAAGGCATTCAGCAAAAGTACATAAGGATAATTAGGAACATCTACACAGGTACTACAGCAAAAATCAAAATGGAAAAGGAAGGCTGTGACATAAATATACTAAGAGGGGTTAGGCAGGGTGACCCTCTATCATCCAAACTGTTCACAGTAGTTCTAGAGGAAGTATTTAAGAAATTATTATTATTTTGGACAGAGAATGGCTTGAACATAAACGGCGAGAAATTAACACATTTGAGATTTGCAGACGATATAGTGGTCTTTGCCAATACAGCAGCAGAATTACAACAGATGCTTATAGAACTAAATACAGCTAGTAAAGAAGTTGGGCTCTCAATGAATCTTCAGAAAACGAACGTCATGACTAATGGTGCAGATGCCAAGGAGATAAAAATAGATGACAACAATATTGAGTATGTAACAGAGTATATCTATTTAGGCCAACTAATATCCAACCATGACTCTACAACAAAAGAAATAGACAGAAGAATAGGAAATGCTTGGAAGAGATATTGGTCTCTGAAAGAGATTATGAAAAATAACCAAATAAGTATACACATCAAGAAAAAACTTTTTAACACATGCATCCTACCAATCTTGACATATGGCTGCCAAACGTGGGCGCTCACCAAAGAACAGTGTAAAAGACTAAGCATAACTCAGAGGGCCATGGAAAGAAGCATGTTAAAGGAAAGAAGAATGGACAAGAAGTAATAAGAACCTAAGAGAGGACAGGGTTAACTGATGTTACATATAAAATAAAACAACTAAAATGGAAGTGGGCAGTCAGGACATACAATAGAGGAGGAGACAAGTGGAGCAGAGTAGCAACATTATGGCACCCTAGAGGCCATAAAAGAAACCGAGGCAGGCAATTCAAGAGGTGGGCCGATGAGATTGAACTCATGGCAGGAAGAACCAAAACCTGGCCCAGACTGGTGTATGACAGGGAGGAGTGGAGAAGAATGGGGGAGGCCTTTGCCCAAAGGCACACAGATTCAGTTACTTAATATAAAAAATATATATAATGTATTTTAATATTGTATATCTGAAATAAGGCTTAAATAAATAAATACCCTGGCTCCTTGACCACAAGCTTACGGTAGCCTCTCCAGCGCTCGTAAAGGAGACTGGCATCCCACTCATTCACGTCATCTGCCTTTCATCATTTTAGTAATTATTGTTTCCTTTGATTTCTTGTTTTATTTTTTCAATGTGTTTTTTTATATTTTAATAGCCTTTATATTCTAAAAGCAAGAGCGAACAAGCATTTTCTGGGTAGTCCTGTGTCACTTAAACCTTATCCAAACCCATTATCCATAAAAAGTAGGACTATCCTGACTGTCCATTACATTATGCAAGGCTTTCGGACTGGAAACTGCAGGAAGAAGTATTTTTAGGGTTCTGTACTTCAAACGGAAATGTATGGAGATCTCTAGAGGAGGCCTTTACCTTATAGAGGGTTCTAGTGTGGTGTTAAAAAAAATAAAAATTAATAGTAATATATCAACTTTAGTCAATCACGAAAAAATGTCTAAACTTAGATCTGTACAGCATTTATTGTCTAAATTTGTAAATTTGTTTCTCACCATACTCAGAAATAAAGGCTTTTTTATTTTATTTATTTTATTACTTCAAACGGAAGTACTGGACCCTTAAAAGATCACTTCCTTGGCCCTCTGTCAAAGCCCCTTTTCCCAGAAATGCATGGTGTTATCAAACTGAAATTAGTATCAAATGCTCAGATCTGAAATCCATCCATCCATAATCACTCAATTGCTTCGAATTTTGAGTTAGACTCTATTTACATAATAAATTAAGAGCGGTTACAGGTAGCCGTAGTTAACAAAAGCAATAGACATGTTGACTGATGTTGAATTCTACAGCGTACTGTAGTTATATGAATAAAATTAGCTAAATATATCACAAATCAAAGAAAAAAAACCAAAAAAATAAATATTTTTTGGAAATATGTGACTTCAAAGGTACGCAAATTTTATATTTTTTTTTAATCCAAAAGAAATTTTGAAAATATTTTCAGAATCCTCATAATTTTACAAAACAATAATTGTATCACAACCATGAACTTAAACGCACTTTTTCACGGTGGAAATGGCAAATTTCTTAATTTCTCCATACAATTATTGGTACCTATACCGGCCTGTGACGTCACTAGCCTGGGCGCCTTAGTATGGAGCGTTTTTAGCGCTACGTAGGAATGTTGAACTTTGACGGTCATTTCTGACTTTTAGAGCAGTTTAAGTGTAGTCAATCCCATATAGATTGGTTCACAATAAAAAATAGAATCAATAGACATCCTCAAAAAAAATTAGTCAACATGTATATTTAGTGGCTATACCCAGAATGTCATTTATTGTTATTTATTGTGTCCATGAAGTAATGAAAGGAAAAACTTCTCAATTCAATCAAAACACACAACAAATGTATATAATTATATAAGGCCAATAGTTTACACATGGCAAAATTATGTTTGTCCCTAAATCCAGTTCCTTTTGTTATTCACCAATGTTCTGTGGAGCCATTGGTGCGTTAGTTTGACTCTCACCTGACGGGCTATTAAACTTTTATATTTATCATTTAATATAAGTTTTGATATATTATTCTTAATTATTAAATAATACATTTTCTTACCATTAGCCAAGAGCAAACTCTTTAATTAATATTACTTTTAGAATTTTGCAAGAATTAACTACCTAAATTAAACTTCATAATCATAACTTTGAACAAATCAACAATTATCAATTTTCTTTCAGGGATACATCAAGCGTCAAGCTGTCTACGCATGCCTGACGTGCTGCGACGACGCAAAAAATGATCCGGAAAAGCGCGCTGGCGTCTGCCTTGCCTGCAGCCTTACATGCCACGAGAATCATGACTTGGTAGAACTCTACACCAAACGCAACTTCTGCTGTGACTGTGGCAACCCTAAATTCAATCATCCTTGCCAATACACACAAAATAAAACAACCCTCAATAATGATAATATTTACAACCAAAATTTTAGTGGCCTCTACTGCATCTGCCATAGACCTTACCCTGATCCAGATGGAGTTGAAGAAGAAATGATCCAATGCATTGTATGTGAAGATTGGCTGCATGCTTCGCATTTAGAAGCTACTGTACCTTCTTCAGAACTATATGCTGAAATGATATGCAAGGCTTGTATGGAGAAAAATGAATTTCTTCATGACTATGGCAAATATGCAGTTAATGGCGATGTTGATGTTGTAAGCGTTAATGAAATAGTAGACCCTATCCAATGTAATGAAGACTTAACCAAACTTAATGGAGTTAAAGTGGAAGCAGATTCTGACAAAACCGAAAGTGAAGAAAACAAAGTTTCTGAGGAAAAAGAAAGTTCAATAAAAGCTGATAACATTTATGAAAATAAAGCTGAACAAACACAAGCAAAGGATTCATCCGCAGAGGACGTTGGTATTGATAACCTAGTAGAAAAAAACCAAGCTATAGGAGTGTCTGATAAAGCTGTTCATGAAAATCCTGCAGGTGAAAACAAACCTATAGATGTGTCTGATAAAGATGTTGATGAAAATCCTGTAGGTAAAAACCAAGCTATAGATGTGTCTGATAAAGCTGTTGATGAAAATCCTGTAGGTGAAAACCAAGCTATGGATGTGTCTGATAAAGCTGTTGATGAAAATCCTGGAGGTGAAAACCAAGCTATAGATGTGTCTGATAAAGCTACCGATGAAAATCCTGTAGGTGAAAACCAAGTTAAAGATGAAAACTGCCTAGAAGAAAATCAGTGTAAGAGTACAAATGATAAAGAAGTTCCGATTTCTGAAGGAATTTCCAACTTACCAAATGGAAGTACAGACCAAGGAAGTTTAAATGATGCATCCATTGATTCAACTGGAAGTAATGCAGAATCTACAGCAAATATTGAAGATGGTACAGCTGTTATAGATGCAAAGATTACAGTGAAAAATGAACATGAAAGTCCCTCAAATATTGCACAAGAATCTAATGGAGAGGTGATTGATAACCATGATATTAAAGATGAAGAACTGGAAAATACAAACCAAGACAAAGAACTTCTTCTTGCTCTGGATCTTCATCCAGCAGACACCAACATCACAGGCGCATCTGATTCAAGTATTCAAGTGGAAGAAAGTTTGCAAGCAACTGGTAACCATGTATCTTTAGGAGCTGAACAAATAAAAGAAAACAAACGAAAACTGTCTACAGAGGAGTCTGACGATGTTTCTATTAAAAAGGCAAAACTGGGCGAAAGCGAGTGCCTCAGGCCAAAAAAGGAGGGTGAAAAGAGAATATTTAAGGGAGCTACATTCTGGCCCAGTCATTTCCGACAAAAACTTTGCACTTGTAATGAATGCATTGCAATGTATAAAGACTTGTCTGTTTTATTCCTCATTGACCCAGAAGACACTGTCACTGCTTATGAAGCTTTAGGCAAAGAAAAATCTGATGGTACTGCATCTACACAGTATGAAAAGGGCTTGGAAGCCTTATCATCTCTAGGTAGAATTCAGCAAATTAACGCATTAACAGAGTATAACAAAATGAGGGACAAGTTGCTTGATTTTCTGAAAAGCTTTAAAGATAGGAAAGAAGTAGTGAAAGAGGAAGACATTAAGGCTTTCTTTGCAGGCATGAAACCAAAAAGAGAGCCAGATGGTGTCTACTTCTGCAGATAACTAATCTTTGTTTAATAAGGAACAATTTTAATTACTTTTTTATATTCTTACCTCAGTGATACACGGCATTCCTGCTAATATTACCTCTCAGTTCAGATTAACCAATGATCCTTATTATACTTTGAAGGAATAAATGACACGTAATTTTTTAAACAACATGTTTTGTTCTTAATGTAATAATTAATAAAATAATTGGTTTTTTCTTCAAGTTCTAACTATATTGGATAAATTCGCGTATTTTTATCATTAAATATACACCCTGTTTTTGTTCAATTGCTTTAACTTCGACATAGTGCTTGGAGCATTAACGTTAACTCATCCCTTAAACCGTTAAATGATATTCGAAAAAAAATTTTTGGTATCCCATACAAAGTATTCAATATTTAGTTGGTGGCTATTGTAGAAGGTCCTTTTGAGTTAGGCAATAGTTAAGAGTCAACTTGTTGTCATTTTAACGTCACTGATAAAAACTCAATAGTATTTACTAGGTCCATGTAAAAACTTCATCGATGACAGAATTGAGAGCTCGTTAAAATCTTAGCTCGGTGGAATTCGTGTGGAAGGTCTTGGGTTCAAACCCCGGTAAAGAGGTTTCTTTTTGTATTTATTTTTGTTCATTGGCAGTGATAGTTTAATTTTTTGTGCTTATTCTTTATTTCAGAAGAATGTGTTAAATCCATTTTTTTTAATTCACTTTATTTTAATTCTCTGCGGTTATGGTATAGTCAGAAATTAAATAAATTAAAGTATGAGTATTGGCCTAATAAAATAAAATGATCTCGTTTATCAGTATTTAATACTCAATGTTTACATTAAACCAAAATAATAATTTACTACAACTTGTTTTCAAAGTGCCCGCCATTATTCTCCAAACAAATATTCAACCGAAATCTTATTTCGCTATTTAGGTTGACAGGAGTGGCACTCATGGTATCGGCTTCTTCCTGAAATCGTTGCAGTAGGTCTTCTCTCGAAGCCACAGGTTTGGAGTAAACTTTTCTTTTAAAGTACCCCAGACATTAAAGTCTAAGGGTGTTATGTTAGTTCTGGAGATCTGGCGGGCCACGCAAGAGTGACTGCCGCGTCCAATCCAACGCCCAGTAAAGTGCAGATCCAAATACTGTCTAAAACGACCAGCAAAATGTGCGGGTGTCATGCTGGATCCAGTGTATCCGCAGTGTTTCCAATGGAATATCATCGAAATAACCCAAATTATGCAAGTTCTTATTGGAATATCGACATCAGTACTCCCTTACTGCTTCCGCCGCATTTCCATTAGAAACCGTAAAAAAGTGCATATTGGCTTCTTCTTCGGTCGTATAATTTATCCGTGGCATCACCAAGCAAGTGAACACAATTATTTAATAAAAAATTAAGTACGTAACAACAATAATAAATCAGTATTGTCAATTTGACGTGACATATGCGAGTCAAGTGAGAGCAAATCAAAAAGAACTTATTTATTTAGACCTTGTCGTACATAAGGAATACTGAAAACTCTTTACAATATGAACCAGCAAAATAGTATTTGGTTATAAGAAGATTTTACATTGGTTAAACTGAGATTAGTGATTAAATTTGGATTTTAAATAATTTGAAAACGGTGCGAGTTAGTTTAGGAACTTAGTTTCTTTGAGAAATTGACTCAATAAGACGTAAAGAATTAACCCTTAAAGTTAAAGCCATTGAACAAAAACACGCTTTATTTAGTGGCCTCACTCTAACACGTTCGCTGTCCGTGTCCCATATGTGGGGTTACGGCAAGCCACTATTAAGGCTGATTTAGACGATGCCAATTTTGAGACGCCTAAATTACGGCGCCTCGAAAAGGCACCGTATAAACACTTTCCGCGCCATTTTTTCGCCGCATGCCAGCGCTGGCGCGGAATAGAACACGAGCCTATTTTTTGGCGCCAGTGACCCCCCCTCCGCGTCTCTCGCTGCCACTAATGACTGGTACTGAAAAAAAGCACTGTGTAAACACGACTGGCGGCGAGATTTAGGCGGCTGAACATAGTCATTGTCTAAACGGTCGGAGGTGTGCTGTGCGGTAATCACTGGCGCCGTAATTTAGGCGTCTCAAAATTGTCTTCGTCTAAATCAGCCTTTACAGAGACAAGGTACACATTAGGTCAAACTGGAACATTGAACGTGTTAAAAGAATCGGAAGACGAGCTATTTGGTACGAGTAATTTTCTATGGGAGTTTTACTTTGTCGAGTAGATACATTTTGTAAGTTGGTTGACCTCGCCTCATGCCTCGCAAACTTATGATTATGATATGAAGCCTGTGATAATTTTCCTTTTAATTTCGTTATAAATAATATATATAATAATGAGGTGTGCCAAATTGCAGCTTTCTATTACACAGTCACTGTCTCTGAGGTAAGCTGCGGACGGACGGACGGTCATGGCGAAACTATAAGGGTTCCTTGTTGGCTAAAAACGAAGAATATATTTGAACATTGTTCGTATCTTATTTCCAAGCCAAATCCCTTGCGAGCTGACAAGTCTCGGACATCCGTATTGGGCACTGAGTCATTTAACCCTTTGACCGCCAAAGACGGCAAATCATGTCATCGGGAATTCGTGCCACTGACGCCAACGACGCCTATTGACGGCAAAAATTTCAATGGTCAAACAAAAACATGCTAATTCAAACCACTAAGTATCTATGTTTTTCAATCTCTGTTGATTATGGAGCACTTTTTTTTGCTATGCCTGCACTGAAAATGCTACCATACCAAGTTGGTTCGGAACTGTAGGATCAGAAGATATTAAATTGTGTCGGTTGGGCGCTCGTTACAAACGACTGTGTATTTCTAAAATTAAGGTTTTTCACTTGAGTCTGGCGCGGTTTGATATAAATTTGATCTTGTAGTTGTTGATAGCGATAGACTATACGATGCCTGGCAATGATGTGCGAGGGTGCGTAGCAAGAACGAGGGATGTGTTTTTGTGGGGTGCGCCAAAGTTCACATAATTTTTCAACCCCGATTATTGGAACTCCGAAAATGTTACTCATACAATTTTTCATCATAATAGTCACTATTTATACTTAGTCACTATTACTACCGATCATAACTCCGAACCATTTAAAATCATAATGTCAATTATCATAAATATCTCTAATACTACTTTTTGTTTTCATACATTTATTCATCATAACTGTTTTTGATCCTATTTTTCACTGTCATACATTTTTTAAGCAGACTAGTTTGTACTCATAAACTCCACAATCCTATATTTTATAAGCAGATTGTGAAAAAATGCAACGTGGCTCAAAAACCGAAAACTGTAGGTTAGGTTAGGTTTGTATTATGACCACGTATAGCGGAGCGAGCGAAGCGAGCGGAGCGTCAAAATGCTTGCCTGCTTGCTTGCATGAACACTTGTAAATAATCTACTATTACATCAAATTTTTATAAGCAAATGCAGAGCCAGGATGGATTCGGGAAGAAACTTTATTTACTAAGTGTACGAGTATAATACCGTTAGGAAGAGCTGCGCCAAAATGGAACGTGGTTCCAAAACCGAAAACTGTAGGTTAGGTTAGGTTTGTATTGTAACCACGTATACGTCAAAATTCGTGCATGCTTGCTTGCATGTACACTTAACTCGCTATAACTCAAAACAAGTATTATGAATAAAAACATATGGAGAAAAACTGCATCGATGTTTAAATGTTATGATTGACAAGTTTATCGTAATTTATGATTCTGAATAAAAGAAATATGAAAATCAGCATTATGAGTACACACATAATCTTAGTGACGACATTATGAATTACGATGTTCTGAAAACTGTCTATTATGAACTCGGTAGGTAGTAGTACAAATTTATGAGGGACAAATGTATGAAGTAAAAAATTCGGAAGAGTGATGATTCTGACTAGAAATCGGTAGTAGAAGAAAAATTCGGAGGATCAATTTTATGTGAGCCAATATGGACCCGTTTTTGTGAAGTTATTCCATTGGTTAACAAAAACACGTCCCTCGCTACGCATCCTCGCACATCTCTGGTGGAAACAGGGACGTATTTACCCTAGGGCTAGGGCGATCCGGGATATAGCCCGGGGCGCCAAACCGGCAGGGGCGGCGTAGGCGCTCCCGCTCGGACGGAACTGGACGAAATTCGGCGTGAAGATAGTTTGAACCCTCGAATGATGTTTTTCATCCCGATATTGCCACGGAAATAATAATAAGCCAGGTTGCTACAGTGTACGTTAACTAATAAGAATTACAAATGTAAGTAAAAAATATTGAACACGAGAATATTCATATCTTAAAAACTAGTCATTAATTAAAGTTGCAACTTCACACAGCTGATCAGAGTATTAGAGGCTATATTTTCACAAAATTTCAGCCAAAACGACCGAACGGCTTTTGCCGATCATTTTGTGCGGGGTTCTTTATGAAACATGTAAGGTCTAATTTATTAATGTGGGTACACCACAATTCTTATTTAAACTATTGATACAAAGATCAAAGCTTATAGAAGAATTGAAAAAGGAGCTACCTGGTGGAAGAGACCGGGAATCGAACCCGGTACCTCTGGATTGCTGGTCCAGCGCATCAACCACTTCGCTACCCTAGCTCCAAGCAGTAATACACTCTTTACCTATGGCTCCAAGGAGCCTGACGAATTATTCCTTATGCTGTGTGTCGATCTTTGCATTGTTAATTTGAAAGGTTTTACACCTTAGCGACCTCTATATGAATACGTTAATATTCACATCTTACCGCACCACTTTACAGCAGTCAACGGGCAAGCGAGAGAGGGCGCTTTTAGTTTTTATAAATTTATGAGACATGTAATGTCTCATCTTTTAATGTGGGTACACCACAATTCTTATTTAAACCATTGATACAAATATCAAAGCTTAAAGAAAAATTTAAAAAGGAGGAGGTCTTCCACCAGGTAGCTCCTTTTTCAAATTTCTGGTTTAAATATTAAGAGTTGCAGTTTTTGTTCTATACAAACCTGCGGACATGAAATAGTGCTCAAAGGCAGGCGTATATACAGAATTTCGCTCAGGGGGCTTCTGTGCCTCTCCCGAAAAATATAGATCATAAAGAAGTTGGATCAGAAAGCAATTAAATCCATTGTACCCCAACCCTCTATATACGTGCCTGCCCACATTCAAATAGAAAATGTAGTCGAAAGTATTGCTAATGAAAGATCAAGGTTGTTGTCATAATGATGTTTATTGAGGAGCGCACATATCACGCGTAGAGGATGTCGTAGTGGCCGGGCCGGTACAGCAGCTGCACCTTCGGAGAGCAGCCTTCGGGAAAGTCGTGCGCGATCACCTGCTCATACACAAATATAACGTGACTAACCAGTAAAAAACCAAATTATAGCCCGATACGAAGGGTTTTGAGCTTCAATAATATACAAGTGCGTGATTTTTTGTAGTCAGAGTATATTGAGTACTAATGGGTATGAATATTTTCTAACGGATCTTGAGTGTGCGTATGGTATAAAAAAAGTTTTTGTAAGCAACCTCTGTAAATCTTAGAAAAGATTATTCAAATGCATTTCTTATGTACTAGGGCATCGCAATTTACTATTTTTACATACCGTATTATTTTCTAACAGTTTTGTCGAGAGATTATGTCAGCGCAATACGAAACGAATGAAAAATTTATAAACCTTGTGACCTTTTCGTGGCATACACACCTACGATTTTGTTTTTTTTTTTTTTTTTTTTTCTCATGTGTTGTCCAGTTCGTGTATGTTTACGAATAAATTTTCATTCATTCATTCATAAATCTTATAAATCCCTTAAAAGATTATACAAGTGATTTTTGGCAACTAACATGTGTTTACAACTATGAAAAGTAGTGTCAGTTTGATTTTAAGCAATTGAGATTTTTAATCTTTATCTAGATCACAAAATTGACGAATCTATAAATTCAATCTGACATTTATAATATAATCATCTGATATTTTAGTTGCCAAAAGTCACTTGCCTTTTAAAAAACCTTTTAAGGATTTATATTTTTTTTACTCTTTTCGTATTGCGCTGACATAATCTCTCGATAAAACTGTTAGAAAATAATACGAAGGGTTAAAACAGTAACATGCGATGCCCTAGCGCAGAAGAAATGCATTTGAATAATCTTTTCTAAGATTTACAAAAACTTTTTTCTACCTAACGCACACTCAAGATCCGTTAGAAAATGTTCATACCCAATAGTACTCAATATTATAACCTTGTTCACTTATAAAAAAAACCGTACAATGCGAATTATTTTTTATGATAAAGCCAGGGAGTTGTCCCGTCATTATGATCATGATGCTGGAGTTTGAAGTGCCAACGATAAAAATGGTCTGTATGTGTGGTGAAACTTTCTAGGCTCTAGCCTAATACTTAAACTGGATAGCACTCAAAAAAGGTAGGTTATGTTCCTTGGGTAGCTTTAGATGCCTGAAGGGCTTGAAATAGGAACCCTACTTCACATGGATACCCATTTGATCTGATTTGATTTTAGTATTTGGAGAAACTTTAGTTCTAAGTAAACAACTGTTCAGGATTTATGTAGGACGCATTTCATAGCTAACTATGCTCTGTGAAAATAACTGTATGCTTAAAACAAATTGGAGAAAAATACAAATGGAAAATTAGCTATGAGGAATCAACGATTTTAGTGAAATGATCTATCCAGCTGTTATGCAACATCATACCTGGCTGTTGGTGCCGCGGTCCATGTACTTGACGCGCACGCCAGCGTTCAGCGCAGCGCTCAGCGCAATGATGTGGATGTGATCCGACTCCTTATACATCGGCTCCACTTCCTGCACACAGATAAGGGTACAGTGAGCTGAGGTAATGAATATTATTATTTACAGAATCTGCTGCTTCCATATGCCTTCCATAACAAAAATCAAGTAAATACAAATTTACTATCCAGCTAATGGGAAGGTGTTAATAATATGATTGAATATTTTAAATTAGATTCCTAACCTGAATGATATTATTCCCAGCATACATTTTTCTAGGATTTGGAGCTTGGATTAAAGCAGTTTTAATTATTCAACTAATTAATGAAATTTTAATGCTAATTTTAATGCATACTGGTTAGGGCATGCGACTTTCAATCCGGAGGTCGCGGGTTCGAACCCGGCCCGTACCAATGAGTTTTTCGGAACTTGTGTACGGAATGTCATTTGATATTTACCACTCGCTTTTCGGTGAAGGAAAACATCGTGAAGAAACCACCTAAGCCCAATAAGGCCTAGTTTCCCCTCTGGGTTGGAAGGTCAGATGGCAGTCGCTTTCGTAAAAACTAGTGCCTACGCCACATCTTGGGATTTAGGTAGCCGACCCCGATTGAGAATTCATTCTCAAAAAAAATGGGACAAAGGCTAGGAGGATGATGACTTGTACTATCAGCTACAGGCTTAGAATCAATTTTGTTTGTGGCTTCGCTTCACTGATCAATTCAATATAAAGCCTTACACAGCTTTACCCATCCTACCATGCCTTGGCAAGGATTCTTTCGTATAATTCTAGCACAGGCTATTATTTCCCTCCATCTCTAATTATATTAACTCACTTCTTCCATGTAAAGTGTTGAGAGTAAAGACCACTTACTTGTCTACAAAACTCAGTGACCGTCCTGGGTCCCTCAATGAAATTCTGGTAGAAGTCCTGCTGCGTTTGTAGCGCACCTGATGTCACCAGACGCAGGTACACCACAATATAGTCCGAATAACCCTGCTTATTAAACTTATCATGGAGTTCAGCACGCGCCTTTTCCAAGGTTTCAGGGGGACCACCAGCTTGCTCACCTACTCGTTGAACCACTTCCATAAACTAGAAGAAAGTAATAATAAAACATTAGTACTTACCAATTATTTTCTTGATTTAACCAAACATGAATGAATAAATGTCTTATTATTATTATGTCAGTGCAAAAGAAATTATAAAAAAAATTAAGTTACATTTTTATATTTTATCATTATTAGGTATATAAGTAGTTTATGTTAAAGTCTTTGTTCTAAAAATTTATCAAATAATGGTTAATGGCATAGTTGTTGCTTGATGAGAGGATGGGAAAATACAGCCATTGGGTAAAAAAATCCTTGAAAGTGTTGCACATTAGGGAAGGAAATGGTTAAAGATAAATAGTTCTAATTCATAGTAAAAGGTTCCCTAGTGTTCTAAAAGATCATAATAACTTCTATTTCAAATATGTTCAATAACTTTTTCTTTACCATTTTCCATACCAGGAATTGACTAGGATGTCATTTTCATATTACACTTTTATTTTATAATAGAATAAAGTAATGCATCATTACTTCTAAAAACACATACTTAATTCAGTAGAGCCACAGGAAGTGTGTTAAAAATCACTAACAAGTGTATCCAAATAAAATTTGGAAAAAAAATACCAATGGCGTAACGTCTAGCATCGTAACAAAGAAAAACAAAAACACAACAAAAAAAACCTAACCTAGAAAATAGCACTCACCGTCTCATAAAAATCTTCCACTGTGAACTGTGAGAAACCTAATGCCACGAGAGTATCTTTCGAGTTCTTTGCTAGCTCGTGGAACTTTTCATATTCCACCTTATCCGTCAGGAGGTACTCTAAATATGCGTATGAAAATGCCCGGAAGAAACAGTTACCGTCCGGCCGCGTTCTTCGCACGTATTTGTACTTAGCCGCTAAATCTTTAACTTTTAATAGATAAACGGGATCTTCATTATATTCTTTTTCTAGCGACGACAAAGGCTCGAGTTCTCCGACAAGAGGAATGCTCTCTGATATCTGCAAAATAAACACAACATCACCATTTGTATTCCCAAATTGAGATGGAATAAAATTATACAGCGATCCATGTCTGGTATGTATACAAGATTTACCTCTTTCTCTATCTCCCGTTGTTGTTTCATAATCAACTCATCTTGATTTATTGAATTATCAGGTAAAGTACCGGTACAGCCGCTACTGCTGGATGCATCGTCCGCCATTTTCAAATAAAATTGACAGATGACGACAAATGACAATCGAGCGAGCGAAAAAAGTAAACGTCGCGTTCAGCGCTCAGAGATGGCTCAGGGTCAAGTTCAACAATGCGTTCAGAAATCTATAATAATCGGGCGAATTATAAGGGAATGCAATACCCGGTCATTTTTGTTACCCGGGTATTACCCGACCTTAATTTTCAAAACCCGGGTACCCGGGTAATACCCGGACTTAAACAAAAAGTATTAAATATTGGGTTTCATGGTTTTTGCGGGTATTTAAGATTGAAAAGCACGTTTGATTACGATTCCAGACTTTGAATCTTATGGCGCTACTTAGGAAAGGGGTGCAAATCTTTTTTCAAACATGTGTTACGGTTGTCGAGTCGAGTACCCGGATAAACTAACAGTTGACGCTGAAATTTATACGTTTGTGACATGAATAAGCCACTGAAGAAAGATTTTGCAGGATATCAACAAATTTATAATTGACTAATCGCTGCTACGTTGCCTGCCTGGTGGAAAAACGGCTCACACAACTTTCAAGAGCCCAATAGATTTGGACAACACCTGTCTGCGGTGTATCAAGAAAATGTGATAAAACCAGAGTTCTGCAGAACAGAAGCTACGCCTGGCTGAGAATATGCGAGTCCCACAAGGAGGCGGCTCACATGTCCAAGAATTCGCCCGGGTACTGTTTCAAGTTGGAAAAAAGACTTCTAGAGAATCTGGAGGAAACCAGCAGCCTGGTTACATTACTAGACACGTAATGCAGGATAATTCCGTCCGTTGAAGACCTCATTCGGAGCGTATACGGAGACCTGAGCCAGGTGACGGGACGTGAGATTTTTTGGGTTTGTGAGAGAGCCATCATCATCTCAGCCATAGGACGTCCACTGCTGAACATAGGCCTCCCCTTTGGACTTCCATATATACCGGTTGGAAGCGACCAGCATCCAGTGCCTTCCGGCGACCTTTATAAGGTCATCTGTCCATCTTGTAGGTGGACGTCCCACGCTGCGCTTGCTGGTCCGAGGTCTCCACTCGAGAGAGCCATACTTACGCCAAAAAATGTACAGGCAGCGGCATTTAATGCGTGGATATTGGCGAACATAAAGGTGAACAAGCAGCATATAATTCCATTAACACTGTCTTGGATGAAGGCAGCGTCACAACATTACCCGGGGGAGTTCAGATCAGGTCATTGAGCGCTTCTGGACTCCCTGCTTGCTTCTTCGGAATTTGTCACCTCCTAAGTTTGTAACGGAGCCCGGTTAAAAGTATTGCAAATGCAGCGAAACCTCATAGAGGCGCAGATTCTGACGGGGTGCGGCGCCGGGCGGATCTCAACTACAGTCCACTATCGTATCCATCTGTTAACTTTACTTAAACTTCTGCCTCCAAGGGATGGGGAGAGAAATTAGGGGTGAATTAGCCGCTTACTGACACAGACCAATATCCACGCGGGCGGAGCCGCGGGTAAAGCTAGCTAAGTTACAACGCAGTAAGTTAGGGTTACAGGGTTACAGCCGTAATAGAACATTTTGTTGTAAGTTATTTATGATTTCAATAATTTTTCTTAACATTTCTTATTTCGGGTAAAACCCGGTTCATGAGTTGAAAACCCGGGTTTTTACCCGACTGCACATGTAGTCGGGTACCCGGGTTTTCGGGTACCCGGGTTGCATTCCCTTTATAATCCATAGGACACTAGTTTTATCTTCATTTGCAATTTCAAAAACTAAAATAAACAATAATTTGAAATTGGTTGCTGCACCACAACTGATATTTTTATGACGGATATCATATTTCTGCTTTGCCTTAAGGTTGACTGGTAGAGAATGCCTCGTGACATTAAATCTGCCTTTTGCACGATAAGTTTTCTTTTGTGCAATAAAGATTAAATAAGATAAATAAAATAAATGACCTGTGCACACCATTGCAAGCATTAAAAGCTCTGCGCCATCAGCCCAAGGTAGAAGCGAAGAACCATGTTGAAAGCGCATGTGATTTTAACAAATGATGATCAATTACTAAGAATTATCGACTCATCAGTCGTGGTGGAAATAGAATAGATAGTATACTTAAAGGAAAAAGTTACTAATCTGTTAACATAACAATCCAGGGGTTGACGGACAAATTTAAAATTTCACAACAAAACCCAGAAACAGAACTGAGTTCCACACTTGTATCATTTCGCTGATCCGATCCCCGTCGCGTATCGTCCTGTTTGGACGCTCACTGCGGGCACTCCGTATCATTTGCGCCTTCGCGCGCAGAAACGCATCCACCCTTGCCGTATCGTATCCTCGTCGCGTATCACCGCACCGATCATTTCGGCGTGCAGTAGTTTGGACGCTATCCGTATCGTAGCGTAGCACCGTATCACCGCCCCGATCATTTTGGCATTTCGTTTTCGTCGAACATTTCATGATTTCATTTCGTTTGTGATCGATCGTTGTTCTGTGCGGAGTTTTGTCCCATTTAAAAATGTCGCCCGCTGAGATCGCTCACTGAACCTTAGGACAGAAATATTCTTGAGTGGGGGCCGTGTACCCTATTTTGTCATTTGCTCATGAGGATTTAGCACATGACTGTGCTCGTTTTATAATACCTACATAATGCGGCAGAAAGGTTCTCGAGTGGAAACCGCGTGCATGAAGACGCCGCGTGGTGAGGCCTTCGATTAAGTCACCCGCTTACGGAGACATGGCCTTCGTATGACTGTGTTTGTTTTATGGCATGCGGCAGAAAGGTTCTCGAGTGGAAACCGCGTGCCGGAAGACGCCGCAAGGAAAGGCATACCAAAGTACAGTCCATTACTGGTATGGTATTTTTTAATTATCGTAAAGATTAAGCATTAAAAACCAATGACCGCAGCGTGGATCGATGACTCAAAATAGCGCCTTTGATGATCGGGCAAAAACCCACTCGAGATGGATCACGGCCGATCCTCACCCCGTATCTTGAACCACACCTCGGACAATGGCGATCAAACTGCGATCAAATGTATGAAAGAAACGCCATAGATAATTTTATTTATTTATATTTTTTTGACAGATGGACGTCGATAAAAAAAAAGTTTATCAGACTATTTTTTTTTTAAGTTTTGTTGTTTCCGAGCGGGAACATGTAATTATATTCTTTGTTGTTTATTTGCATTTTATTTATAAAATGTCGAGTCGTAGAAAAAGTATTGTATGCAACGTTGTATAAATAGGTCAAAAAACGCTCGTGGCATCTTTCTTACGATGTTCGCTACGCTCCCATCGTAACCCATACCACTCGCGATTTTTGCCCCTTCTTATACAACGGTTGCATAAAATACTATAACGTGAGTTCCTGGGCACTGGTACTGCTGGTTACGAGTTCGCGGACAAGTATGCCAGAAAAGCAATATCCTGCAGCGACAAAGCCCCCTTTAAGAATTACTGCTTCCTAAAACCGACCTCTTGAAGACTAGGAGTTCTCGTTGGCTTATTTCGTGCAAAAGTAGAGGCTCATATTTTGCATCAATACAGCCATTCCATTAAAACCATGGTTTTCCAAAATTTTACTGGACAAAGCATCTGTTTTCCTCAATCATTCGAATGAGGTTGGGTCATTTGTCGATCAATGCTGGATCTTGCGAGGCTAAGGATTCGACACTTGTCGATATGCGAATGTGGTTTTGATGAAGGGTCTCAAATCCGTTAAAATAATGTCGAATCAAAAGCAAAATACTTTCTTTCCAATGGACAAAGTTGTGCCTATAAACATGGACAAAACTGGGGGCAGCGTTCGGGAAGCTGCAAAATATCTTCTCGTCCCAAATACCGCAGTGTCTTAAAATTCGGACTTACGATACGATGTTGTTTTCGTTTTGGTTCACTTTGTCCACATTCTCATTTCGTTCACATTCCTACTTCGTCCACATTTCCATTTCATCCATATTCCCGTTTCGTCCACATTCCCACATAGTCAACATTCCCATTTCGTCCACATTCCTAAATCGTCCACATCCGTTCCCTACGCTTTAGGAATGTACAATTTGCTTTAAGGGCGAAACGTGCGCAAAGCGGAACGCGCCGTTCGTGAATTAGATCATTAGGTACGCGTCGCGTCGGAGGGTATCGGATAGCAAATATTGTGAGTAGTTTTATGGGAATGTGGATGACATGGCAATGCGGATGACATGGGAATGTGGACGAGTTGGGAGTGTAGACGAGATAGGAAGTGGACGATTTGAGAATTGAATGTGGACGAAATAGGAATGTTGACAAAATGGGAATATGGACGAAGTGAACCTAAACGGTTGATTTCGATGATAAATATATAATTTATATAAATAATATTATTATGTTGCGTGGGAAGGAAAAACAAGTTTGATTTTACAATTTTAGGTCAAAGGAGTGAAATAAAGTACAATAAACTATAGTCGTTATTTACTTAAATTACAACTTGTCAAGTACCATGAACATAATTTAGTCAGCAAACATGTCCTCGATCTTCTTTTGCACTTCCTTTTCAGACTCTGAGTTGAGCTTGTCCGGCAGCATTTTCACCGAATCCAGGTCTGCAGGATCTCCATCATCGGCTATCGCTTGTCCATGCGCCTGAACAGCAAAATAGCATTTAGAATGCCGAAATGTGAATAACCTTCCACCAGAGTGTCGACAGGAAGTATATTATTGCTTGTAGAATAAGAACGTACGCCTAGAACGAGTCTTCATAAAACTAATAATAGAATAAATCTCATAGGGGGTTTGTAACTTAGTAGTAAACCTACATCTGACTGGCTATATCTCTGTATAAAGCATGCAAGTTTTCTATATGAAAAAACGAGATGGCAGTATATTTATAAATATGTCGATTTCAAGACCTGTACTGTACCTGGCCCATGTGTAAAGTTTCAGTTGCTAGTGTTTGCCTAATAAATTTATCGATATCGATAAAACTATCAATATGTAAATATTGATACAGTTTATTGCAATGTAAGCAGGACTCGAACCTGCGACCCTACGTTTCCGGCGTAGTGCTCTCTCAACTAAGCTATCACGTCGTTACGTCAATCACACCAAATCTGTGATCCATAATTCTACGCTGCTAGAGCGCCCTCTGCGTCATATGTTGTTTTTTTTTTACTTAAGCGCATTAGCATTCCGCTAGGATGTGCGTTTACGACACGAGCTGTGCCCAGCGGTGTCTGCGACCGCTTGCGATCTGCTGTCTCTAGTTACAGGGGCTATCACAATGGCAGTACCTTCTGCAGCTGAATGTCCAGCTGTAGCAGCGCGCGCTCCAGGCGGTAGTTGTCGGACACGAGCTGTGCCCAGCGGTGTCTGCGACCGCTTGCGATCTGCTGTCTCTAGTTACAGGGGCTATCACAATGGCAGTACCTTCTGCAGCTGAATGTCCAGCTGTAGCAGCGCGCGCTCCAGGCGGTAGTTGTCGGACACGAGCTGTGCCCAGCGGTGTCTGCGACCGCTTGCAATCTGCTGTCTCTAGTTACAGGGGCTATCACAATGGCAGTACCTTCTGCAGCTGAATGTCCAGCTGTAGCAGCGCGCGCTCCAGGCGGTAGTTGTCGGATACGAGCTGTGCCCAGCGGTGTCTGCGACCGCTTGCAATCTGCTGTCTCTAGTTACAGGGGCTATCACAATGGCAGTACCTTCTGCAGCTGAATGTCCAGCTGTAGCAGCGCGCGCTCCAGGCGGTAGTTGTCGGACACGAGCTGTGCCCAGCGGTGTCTGCGACCGCTTGCAATCTGCTGTCTCTAGTTACAGGGGCTATCACAATGGCAGTACCTTCTGCAGCTGAATGTCCAGCTGTAGCAGCGCGCGCTCCAGGCGGTAGTTGTCGGACACGAGCTGTGCCCAGCGGTGTCTGCGACCGCTTGCAATCTGCTGTCTCTAGTTACAGGGGCTATCACAATGGCAGTACCTTCTGCAGCTGAATGTCCAGCTGTAGCAGCGCGCGCTCCAGGCGGTAGTTGTCGGATACGAGCTGTGCCCAGCGGTGTCTGCGACCGCTTGCAATCTGCTGTCTCTAGTTACAGGGGCTATCACAATGGCAGTACCTTCTGCAGCTGAATGTCCAGCTGTAGCAGCGCGCGCTCCAGGCGGTAGTTGTCGGATACGAGCTGTGCCCAGCGGTGTCTGCGACCGCTTGCAATCTGCTGTCTCTAGTTACAGGGGCTATCACAATGGCAGTACCTTCTGCAGCTGAATGTCCAGCTGTAGCAGCGCGCGCTCCAGGCGGTAGTTGTCGGACACGAGCTGTGCCCAGCGGTGTCTGCGACCGCTTGCAATCTGCTGTCTCTAGTTACAGGGGCTATCACAATGGCAGTACCTTCTGCAGCTGAATGTCCAGCTGTAGCAGCGCGCGCTCCAGGCGGTAGTTGTCGGATACGAGCTGTGCCCAGCGGTGTCTGCGACCGCTTGCAATCTGCTGTCTCTAGTTACAGGGGCTATCACAATGGCAGTACCTTCTGCAGCTGAATGTCCAGCTGTAGCAGCGCGCGCTCCAGGCGGTAGTTGTCGGATACGAGCTGTGCCCAGCGGTGTCTGCGACCGCTTGCAATCTGCTGTCTCTAGTTACAGGGGCTATCACAATGGCAGTACCTTCTGCAGCTGAATGTCCAGCTGTAGCAGCGCGCGCTCCAGGCGGTAGTTGTCGGACACGAGCTGTGCCCAGCGGTGTCTGCGACCGCTTGCAATCTGCTGTCTCTAGTTACAGGGGCTATCACAATGGCAGTACCTTCTGCAGCTGAATGTCCAGCTGTAGCAGCGCGCGCTCCAGGCGGTAGTTGTCGGATACGAGCTGTGCCCAGCGGTGTCTGCGACCGCTTGCAATCTGCTGTCTCTAGTTACAGGGGCTATCACAATGGCAGTACCTTCTGCAGCTGAATGTCCAGCTGTAGCAGCGCGCGCTCCAGGCGGTAGTTGTCGGACACGAGCTGTGCCCAGCGGTGTCTGCGACCGCTTGCAATCTGCTGTCTCTAGTTACAGGGGCTATCACAATGGCAGTACCTTCTGCAGCTGAATGTCCAGCTGTAGCAGCGCGCGCTCCAGGCGGTAGTTGTCGGACACGAGCTGTGCCCAGCGGTGTCTGCGACCGCTTGCAATCTGCTGTCTCTAGTTACAGGGGCTATCACAATGGCAGTACCTTCTGCAGCTGAATGTCCAGCTGTAGCAGCGCGCGCTCCAGGCGGTAGTTGTCGGACACGAGCTGTGCCCAGCGGTGTCTGCGACCGCTTGCAATCTGATGTCTCTAGTTACAGGGGCTATCACAATGGCAGTACCTTCTGCAGCTGAATGTCCAGCTGTAGCAGCGCGCGCTCCAGGCGGTAGTTGTCGGACACGAGCTGTGCCCAGCGGTGTCTGCGACCGCTTGCAATCTGCTGTCTCTAGTTACAGGGGCTATCACAATGGCAGTACCTTCTGCAGCTGAATGTCCAGCTGTAGCAGCGCGCGCTCCAGGCGGTAGTCGTCGGACACGAGCTGTGCCCAGCGGTGTCTGCGACCGCTTGCAATCTGCTGTCTCTAGTTACAGGGGCTATCACAATGGCAGTACCTTCTGCAGCTGAATGTCCAGCTGTAGCAGCGCGCGCTCCAGGCGGTAGTTGTCGGACACGAGCTGTGCCCAGCGGTGTCTGCGACCGCTTGCAATCTGCTGTCTCTAGTTACAGGGGCTATCACAATGGCAGTACCTTCTGCAGCTGAATGTCCAGCTGTAGCAGCGCGCGCTCCAGGCGGTAGTTGTCGGATACGAGCTGTGCCCAGCGGTGTCTGCGACTGCTTGCAATCTGCTGTCTCTAGTTACAGGGGCTATCACAATGGCAGTACCTTCTGCAGCTGAATGTCCAGCTGTAGCAGCGCGCGCTCCAGGCGGTAGTTGTCGGACACGAGCTGTGCCCAGCGGTGTCTGCGACCGCTTGCAATCTGCTGTCTCTAGTTACAGGGGCTATCACAATGGCAGTACCTTCTGCAGCTGAATGTCCAGCTGTAGCAGCGCGCGCTCCAGGCGGTAGTTGTCGGACACGAGCTGTGCCCAGCGGTGTCTGCGACTGCTTGCAATCTGCTGTCTCTAGTTACAGGGGCTATCACAATGGCAGTACCTTCTGCAGCTGAATGTCCAGCTGTAGCAGCGCGCGCTCCAGGCGGTAGTTGTCGGACACGAGCTGTGCCCAGCGGTGTCTGCGACCGCTTGCAATCTGCTGTCTCTAGTTACAGGGGCTATCACAATGGCAGTACCTTCTGCAGCTGAATGTCCAGCTGTAGCAGCGCGCGCTCCAGGCGGTAGTTGTCGGACACGAGCTGTGCCCAGCGGTGTCTGCGACTGCTTGCAATCTGCTGTCTCTAGTTACAGGGGCTATCACAATGGCAGTACCTTCTGCAGCTGAATGTCCAGCTGTAGCAGCGCGCGCTCCAGGCGGTAGTTGTCGGACACGAGCTGTGCCCAGCGTCGCCGAAGCGCGCGAAGACGTGTGCCGCTCGCCGTCTGCGACCGCTTGCGCTCCCAGTTTACGCTCGCTATCTGTTTCCTGGAACATTATAAACATGAGTTAGTAAGTTAGTAGCTTAGGGATAATTCTATACAGGCTGTTAATAAATATTAATAATAAAAATATTTTATAAAGATGCGAAACTTTATTCCAGAATATCTTCGCACAATATATTTTGTGCATCTCTATAACTAAGCTTACCGGCTAGCACATCTTGCACCGCCTTTGTTTGTCATGCGTCTCAACATCTCCTATCCTGTTCGCACGGTATTCTCAAGAGAGATAGGTTTATGTTTTTCGCACGACCAAGAGGTACCTATCAGAGTTGTGCTAGAGGTATTGAGTTGCTACTTGTACAATGGTTTCCAAAAAAAATAATTAGGTACCCATATCAATTTCAAGCGCACATTCCTTATCGCGCAACTCTTTTGCCGATGTCAGTAACTTGCGTGCGTTGGTGAAAGTCTTCGTTTCGCATTCTATTCTATCTCGCAGAGAGATTTCGAGCATTGAGTGCTCCATAGATCTCTTGCCACTGACAGTGAATTCGTCCTGCGGTTAGCGTTCGACGTTTCGGATGCGTATGTCATTAGGTACTGGGAGTACTCAAGTTAGGTAGTGGGTTATAGACCCTCGTTTTCAGTGACTGTGGGATTTTTGGATTGAAGACAGATGGATTGTTTTGGGATTGAGCTTACCGAATGCTTAGCTCATCCAAGTCGGATGGGTTTTCTAATTTCGTCTAATGGATCTCTACACTATGACTGTACTTACATTAACTACACTATACCAAGGGGGTTTCACTCCGCGCCAAGTGTCAAAAATTATACCGTTAATTTCGGGTCACAATTGTGCCCCGGCCCGCCCATCGCTCCACCTTTATTCGGCTAGGGTCGGCACGTTTGAAGCGAAGACAATGCATAGATTATATTTTTATTATTTATATGTTATTATGTTTTATTTATATTTTAAACCGACTTTAAAAGGAAGAGATTCAGTGTTCGCTACATTGAATCGTTTTGTAAGATCGCCGATTATCTCCGTAAAGTGTTAATCAATTTTCATTTATTTTTATTAGAAAGAGAATACGGTTACTACCACGGTTTTCCCATTGACATTAAGTCTAATGATAATGGGGCACTTGCCTACTAGATCTCGGGACTGGTTCAACGTAGACAAGAGTGGTTTTCGTTTTTCTGCTCACTTTACTGAACATTTACAGCCAGTATCATAAAATTAACCTGATGATGGACCCTGGAAATATGGACTGGATCTCAAGATTGGTTCAACGCGGACATGTGCGGTTTTCACATTTCAATTCACCACAATGAACATTTAGGCCCAGTATCATAAAATTGACCTGATGACGGACCCTGGAAATATGGACTGGATCTCAAGATTGGTTCAACGCGGACATGTGCGGTTTTCACATTTCAATTCACCACAATGAACATTTAGGCCCAGTATCATAAAATTGACCTGATGATGGATCATGGAAGTGCCTACTGGATCTCAGGACTGGTTCAACGTAGACAAATGTGTTTTACGTTCTACTTCATGTTTTGAAAACAAAAACCGCACATGTTTACGTTAAACCAATCCAAAAATCCAGTAGAGCCCATCATTATTAAGATCGTAGTCGGTTGTATAAGTTAGAAACACAGAGAAGTATTTTCCCTTTTGCTAATGTAGTCAACCCTAGGAGTATGACACGCCCCACAGAAGCTACAGCCAACAGCGTCGTACGTCATTAAAAATGGCCAATCAGATACGAGTAGGCTAATTCATTTGCAAAAGTGGCAAATAACAAAAGAGTGCGGCTTCTGTAGTATCTTTATTCTGTGACTATACCTTAAATTAGAGTGAACATTCTGCGCGCTCGCCACAAGCGCCTGTAATGTGTTCAGATAGGAGCGCCAGGCCTCCGATCCATATTGCAGCTGGAGTTCTAAGTTGAGCACTCGCGTGGCCTGGTGCGACAGCTGCGCATGCGAATTGTCCACCGACTCGGACCAAGCCGCCGGCTCGCCGAGGCGGCCGGCCGGCGGTGGCGGCAGTTCGTATCTGCGGAAAACAAATAAGTAAAACAGTAATTTTGCCTCTTACAGACAATGTCAGTGGTCAGAAACCTTTTAGCATGCAAGAACCTAACTAATAATAAATAAATAAAATAATAATAATAATAGCCTTTATTATCAACATAACTATCTCATTTAAATTACAAATCTACTATTTCACATTGACTACCTGCCAAAATGTTACTTTCAATGGATCACTTGTTTTTTTTTTACTTATGCCGCGGTTGGAATTTAACGTCAACGAGTATAACTCCAATAATAGTTGCCGAGATAATGATCCTTTCATGAGTAAACCTATATCAGACCCTTATTGGAATACGCTTGCCAAGCCTGGAGTCCTTACTTTGTTAAAGACATTGAGATGCTGGAGAAAGTTCAGTGTAGTTTCACCAAAGTACCACGGGAATTAAAAAATAAATCATATGAAGATAGACTGCAGGCGCTGAAGCTAACAACCTTGAAGAGCCGCAGGGAACGTGGAGACCTGATCGAGACGTACAAGATTCTGACTGGGCATTATGACCTCAAGGACTTTTGCGAAATATTTGTACGCAACAATACCCGACTGAGAGGTCACCACCTAAAGCTAGTTGCCTGCAGGTCGCACAACAACCCTCATAAACACTTTCTGAGCAATAGAGTTGTGAGTGCTTGGAACAAACTCCCCGAGGATGTAATTTCAGCACCTAACGTCAATAATTTTAAGAATAAATTAGACAAGCATACCACTGAGCAACGATCTCAAGACACAGATCGCTGGATATAGGCACTATCAGTTGTTAAACTGCCTGCCTCATTATAAATAATAATAATAATAAGTATTTTTTGTCTTAAATTGTACGTTATTTAATTTAAAATTAATTATTTTACATTTAATTATTGTATTAAGCGGTTTACACTCACGTGAAATTGTCAGGAACGGCCCGACATGTTTCGAACTCGTATGGAGCCCTTCATCAGGGACGGCTGCCCGTACACCGCCGCGGCAAACTCGTCACTGCTGATACTTTGACCGACGTTCCGCTCTGAGCGCGCGCGCCGATGGCGCGGGGGCGGGGGGTGCTTGCAAGCCCGCAACTTGTCCGTCCAGCACTCCAACGTCACTTTTGTCATCAATAGACATTACGCACACTTGACTAATGGTGTCCACGGGATTGTCCAAACGCACAATATGTTTCGCCGCCGGAAGCACAGGCTTCCATGCTGGAGGTAAAGCCCAACCGCCGTCTCTATTAAAATTCGGGCGCCGTCCGATCTCGATAGCTTCGTGTACCTTACGTTGTATATAACGTTTCTCACGTACCAACACTCTTGCTTTATCGAAACGGACAAAATGAGACGCACCGGCTTCGACGACATGTTCAGCGACCGCGGAATTATTCGTGTCCAGCTTCCGTACACTGCGTATGTGCTCAGACAACCTTGCAGACACATTACGTCCCGTCTCCCCGATGTACGCCTTGCCACACTCACAGGGTATTTCATATACGCCCGGGCTACCGAACGGATCTTTATCTTTAGGTGACTGCAACAACTGCCTTACCTTAGTCAACGGACGGAACCAGGTTCTAATACTGTATCGGCGGCGTAACATGTGTCCGATGGTATCCGTCACCCCTTTAATATAAGGCAAGTACGCAGGTGCTCTCTCCACAGTCTGCGGTCGTTGCGCTACACTCGGGTTCGCTACACGCTGACTATGTCTCCACTTGTATCCATTGCTCTCCAACACTTGTCGCACATGCGCCAACTCTTTATTCACGTACTGCGGGTCGCATAAACGCAGAGCCCTATTAATGAGCGCCCGCGGTACTGACGACAAGTGTGCTGGATGGTGATGTGAATCAGCTTGCAGGTATCGATCAGTGTGCGTGGATTTGCGGTACACCGTATGACTCAGCCGTCCTTCCGGCATGCGTTTCACCAGCACGTCCAAAAATGGAAGCGCTCCATTGGACTCCTACTCGATGGTGAACTGTATCTTTGTGTGTCTCGCATTCAGATAGTTCAGAAGTGGCTCTACATCATGTTCCGCAATCACCGCAAAAACGTCATCCACATAGCGCCACCACCGTCTAGGCCTAAAAGGGCAGCCCTCCAACGCTTTCTCCTCAAAATCTTCCATAAAGATGTTGGCAGCAACCGGCGCAATCGGCGATCCCATTGATACCCCTTCAGTTTGTAAGTAGAACTCCCCCTGCCACATGAAATAGCCGTTCGTCAAACAAAACTCTATCAGCTTCATATACTCAGCAGGTAGATTGTTCCGGACCAAAATGTCGCGTATTATCCGTATAGTTTCGGCCACTGGTACATTCGTGAAAAGAGATGTAACATCGAAGCTAACCATCAACTCGTTGTCTCGCAACACGACATCCTCCAGTAGTTGCACAAAATGTGCCGAGTCGCGTACATAACTAGACGTCTTGCCTGTCAACGGTTGCAGTATACTGGCCATGTGGCGGGATGCCTTATAAGGGTAGTGTACTTTGTACGGGCAGCCGTCCCTGATGAAGGGCTCCATACGAGTTCGAAACATGTCGGGCCGTTCCTGACAATTTCACATGAGTGTAAACCGCTTAATACAATAATTAAATATGTCTCACGAAAGTTTTAATAAAATTATTTTACATTTATTGTGTTTTTAGTATGATTTTTTTACATAATACATTGCCGGTTTTCGATGCAAAATTATTAAGCCTGCTTTTTTAAAAATGCAATCAAAATAAAACGATTGTCATCATTACATCATTAAGTCATTGCAACAGTAAAGTCAGGTTTATTTTAAATGCAACCACTAGTGTTGTACAGTTGCTCTCACTCTAATCGATTTGGAAGCAGGAAACCAAAAACGATAATATATATGTATATGTACTTCTAACAATGTTTCAGTGATTTCTTTAGAATAACATTAATCATAATAATGAATAAATCAAGGAAAAATTTACAGACATAAGGGAGCATACAAATTAGCTCCCAAGAAAACACTTTATTTGATGGTGACTGTACTAGAACTGACTAAACGGATATACTTAAATAACCTGTTTTAATGAAATCAGCCTAATAGCCCATTACATTGAACCTACATAACCCATTCAATTTAACCTACATAGCCCATTAAATTGAACCTACATAGCCCAGCATATTTATATTTCAAAAAAATCAACATTAGTTGTTATCCTTATAAGGCAAATACTGTTTGCATGACTCACAGTCAGCATCTACTAAGTGTACCTATTATATTATAATCACAATGATCGTCAGGGGTACAGCATGTTGGTTTCAAATTCCTGAGTCCTTTTCACGTGAGCGAGTGTGACACTTAATTTAATATTCACTGTGTTACCTTTTCATTGATAATGGTTCCATGGGCAGTCGTTGCTGTACTCTTTCCATCTCTCTCTGCAGAGCTGGGGTTTCAAAGGCCGTGCTCGGCTCTGGTCCTGCATTTTCTAAATAGTTCTTAGTCGGTCTGTAACGACGACATTCTTCTTCTACCATGGAAAGTGCCTGAAAACAAAATGTAATGGATATTCATCCCTAACGAATGTAAATAGCTATAATTGTCCTTAAAGGAATCTAACATTATTTTCTAAGATGTATATTCATTCTATAGTAGAATTGGAACCAATCAGCGTATTATTATGATTATAGAATGTAGAGGTTAGGATTAGGAATCATCCGTACCGCTTCTCGAACGCCTGGATCATCGTACCCCTGGTCAATATACGGCAATGCGTCCACTACTACTTCCCCTGCCATTATATCACTATTTAGATTCGAAATAAAATGAATAGGTATATTTTGAGATCATCAATTTCTAAAAATGTAACTCCGTTTCATACAGCTCATTGTTTTGCATCGTCAATTGTCAATTATTTTATTTGTCATAACAAAACAATACTTAGTCTTGCTATGTAAAAAAAATATGTTAACCCCACCGTTGTAGAAGTCCACACTACCCGCGAAGTTGACCGAAGTTGGCCGAGGCGAATTTGGCCCAAGTATCGGCACGAGTATACTATGGGTTTTCGCAGCGAAGTGCCCCCCACGCTATCATAATTCGCCCAACCTCGGCTAACTTCGCGGGTAGTGTGGTCACTGTGGACTAGGGTAGGGTAGCACTTTGCAGTATGAGCAGTGAGCCAATAATGTAACGTTACGAATATGTACAGTCAAACAATGCACTATGGAGTAGGCGGATACAAATGATTGGCTCTGATAAATCAATATTTTTCGTTGTTGTTGCATACATAGTCTAAACTTATTGATCTAGTAAATTCTAGACAGGAGAACTGGGCAGCGGTAATAAGGCCGATTTGATCAGGTTGGCCATAATTGCTAGACGTGTTATGTAAAGCACGACATAAAAGAGTAGAAATTATTTTATTTTATTATTCTGTCAGATGAAGAGCAGACACGAATGTCGAGAATAAAAAAAATCGGTCAAATGTAGTTGAAATGAAAAAGTGGAAATATTGTAGTGTGGTCCCTTTCATCCGATATTTAGGATTGGATCGGATAGGATCGCAAGGTCTGGAACGGGTTTAAATTACACTTTCTTGTCACTCAGACTATTTTTCACATTTGTTTTGTTGTGTGTGGATTATAACGTAATTGATAATTCGATTAAAATGTACTGAAATGACGAATGTCCCCGCACACAATCGCATGTGAAGAGTTATGATGAATCTGTCAACTTCGCGAGTAGTGTGGAGCTAGGGTTATACTTATACCATGGTATCTCCAAATATTGAAATATCTCATCTCATATCATATTCATATCATATATTACTTTGTTTAGTTTGTTTGTAGGGACTGCAAAAGCACCTGAAGTTATATTTAAAGTTTTGACTTGAGTTATTTGTAATTTGTTTTGTTCTATTTTATTTTATTTATATTCCTAGATTTGTAATCCAAGCATAAAAATGAGTTTACAAGAATCAGTCGTTAACCTCGAAATAAATAATGTAGATTTAACTAAAGTAGGTGGATTTCAGACAGAATCATCTGTGATTGCTAAATTGTAATCATTTTATGTTATCATTAATTTACTTTCTCCCAAACTTTCTCCAGATAGCCGGATTGCAGCAGAAGAGGACTCTGGCATTTGTCAACCACTTCCTCGTAACAACTGTGCAGTTCTTGAACAAATTCACGAAGGATTGTGAAGAAAAGTTAATGCACTTTGAACGGAAACTCGAGAAAGTAAATGCTTCCATGGTGTTGTTGGAATCCAAGGTGATTGCTTTAAATTTGCCCCAGTCAGGCTTCTATAGGTACTCACTAATATATTCATATTGGAAGTGTATTAGACATTATCATTATCACCAAATGTAGTTTTGAAAACAAAACTATTTTGCATCAAAGTTGGGCTTGATGCCTCAAGGCTGTATTTACTGTGTTTTCCTTTTAAATTCTCCTAATATCCTTTCATTTTCCTTGAATATAAATATTTATAATTATTTTACAGCTATCATCAATTCCAGAAGTAAACATTGCAACGCAAACTAAGACTGAGAACCCTGAACCACCAAAGGAAAGTAATACAGGTAACCAAGATAGTAAACCAGAAACCACAACTGAGTCTGACAATACAAACTCTGTAACAGAAAACAGTGCAGAGTCCACACCCAGACCGGAAACTCAAGAAGAGACAACTGTGAGCCCAGAATATATGAGATTTGTGAAAATGGTACAAGTTGGAGTGCCTTTACAAGCAGTGAAATTAAAATTAATGTTAGAGGGTTTAGACTCTAATGTATTTGATAAAATAATGAACAAATAGATAGCAAATGTATTTTATAACATGTAATAATTACAAATTAAGATGAAATCGGTATTAAAATGTTTATAGATCTATTGCAAAATAGAGTCTCTGTAAATACTAAGGTAAACTATGTACTGCTTTGATTTTTAAATTTGTATATTTGCAATAAACTGCCTATCATTTTCTTTCAAAGGCTTTCAAAGGTTATAGTTGTTATAAACTATAATTCTGATACTAAACATCCTCATTATCTTAAACATAGGGATTTAACACGTTGGACGCCATTGGGGGCACCAGTTGAGTGACACTCAAATAGCATCCAGGGCCAGTAAAAAAATAATAAAATCAACAAAATTGAGATTTCACTATTTATCGAAAAATGGTTTCTTAATTGCATAAAAACTATGGTACTTGGTGGTTTATTTAAGGAATATCCAAGTGTCGCTCAACTGCTCTCCCCCACGGCCTAAGCGGAAGGAAAAGTGCTTCCGTTGGCGGGGGCCGCGGGGGTCCCGCCGTCGCACACCACGCCCGCCACCCCATGCGCCGCGGTTCCTGCGTCCGCGTGCATAGGCTTTCGTTTTTCCAGTACTAAACCGAATGTGTTTAAAACATTTATGATACAAGTGTGGAAAGTAAGACTACATTTCAACATGTGTATAATACAGCATTTTACAATGCATTATGCGAGGAAAGATTCAACAATTATTAGCGGTAGTGTACAGTGCTACTACGGTGTGCTGTTTATAAGAGTAATTCAATGCATAGAAAATAATGAAAATGATCCAAACCGCGGGAACGTATTTGCCTGCGGAGCGCAGTACTTCGCCGTGCCGGAAAGTACTACGGACAACCATTCCCACAGGGGGCGTACGCACCGTGCCGGTCGTTTAGGATTGGATCACTTTGAATTCATAATATTAGCCTTACAAAAGGTGCCTTCCGAGCATATGCATCGTAAACTACATGAAATTCGTGCCATAAAATTTGTGGGTTGCGCATGATTTTCTTTAGTCGGTTAAAAACTCAAAATACTAAGTAAATAATTTAACAAATGTCTTATTTTCATTCTAATGTAAATCAAAACTTGTAAAATATGCATGTAAATTGTATAATATTCATATACATTTTATATAACTTTCAACATTCTACCATTGATTGTGGAAAATCACTCATAATTTTCTAAGTCGTTATTGAATCCAAAAACCAACAACTCTTGGATCATGTACAGGGCCACGGGGGTCACCTCAGGTACAAATAACTGAGATAAAATTGAGCGACGGCCCAGCAAAGGAGTTTGAAATTAGGTCTAACTCGCGGTCATATGCTGCCCCCTACGGCGCGAATGGAAAGTGTATGTGCTCAACAGGTGGCCCCCACGGCCTAAATGAAAATGCATAGTATTTTTTATGGCGGCTTAACGTGTTAATAATTAATATGAGACATATTTTTTCATTCCTACCTAGATGGTGATTCTTTCTTTTTTGGTACTTTCCTAATTCATATTAATTGATTTAAAGTAATTAACTTAGGTACTGCTGATTATGTAAGGCATCATAATATCTATTAAGCACTTAAAACTGATAATGTTATTGTTAATCACTACAAAGTCGCTTCCTGCTGTCTGACTGTCCCTATGTATGCTTAGATCTTTGAAACTAAGCAACGAAATTTGATGCGTTTTTTTTTAAAGATAGAGTGATTCAAGAGGAAGGTTTATATGTATAATACATGCATATTTTATCAGCATTGCACCCGTTTTTGGGCGGGTCACTAGTTTTTTATAAAATGAAAATACCCCATTTTATATTCACCTCCAAGCCTAATTTGTGTTCAGGTGCTGATTTTGATCTCCTATTAAGTCATATCTGTTTAGAATAATAGTTCCATTTGGCATTAAATCAAATACTAGTTTTATCTCAAATCTCCAATTTAATTTGGAAGGCTGACGATCCAACAAATATAAAATTACAGCTGCCTGAATCTTTGTCACCAATAATTGCATCCTTATCCATGCGATAAATGAATTTACCTATAGATCAATTGTTATACATGCTTGGTGCACCTACCGCCAGCAAAAACGTTGCTCAGTGATCAGTCAACAGTGAGCCACCACAAGGTACCTGAAGGTACCTGTTTGGACACCATTACCTTAGGAATAAAATACGTTCTCGAGTCGAGAAAGTGTTTGTCACATGTCATGGTTCTAACACTGGAGTAAGCACTGAGTTTTAATTATCATTTTTTTTTTATACAATGTGTTTTGTGCTTTTCTGGTCGAGGTAATTATTTAATTCAATGTTTAATTAGTAGGTAAATGAGTTAATTGAGCAAAACTCTTGACATCTCATTAATCTCGCTTTTATCACCTTTTCCTTCCAAATTTGTAATGGAAGGTAATGAACCACTGTAGAAGGTAATGACGGGTGAAATGGGTACATAATTCATGAAGATTAATAATATTACATAATTTAATGAATATAGGGTATATTTAAAACAATCACTAAAAGAAAACTACCTTTAATACTTACCTACATCATATTTTCTATTTTATCGTAATTAGCCCAAGCTACCAGTGGCAGTAGCGGCATTATGGTAGGGTGCGGTAGGGCGCCGGATATAAAGGGGCGCCCAGGCGTCCCTTTCATGCTCTCGCTGATTGAGCGAGGCCTTACTCGTGAATTTCCAAAAAAATTGCGAAATACTCGTTATGTTTAGGGGGCGCCGTAGAAATCTCGCCCACGGCGCTGGTAGTGATAAAACCGGCACTGACCAGTGGTTAGGGCTTCAGAGAGGAACCTCCTGACAATACGCACCTCACCTTGTCCAGGTCTATTCTATATCTGGTATCTGACCCTTGATCCAGCCATCGCCATTGTAGGATTCATGCAGAAACTTCGTTTATTGGCTGTTTTTTTCAACTGAATTGTAATTTTGTGTCTAAGCCGAAAGACGGCTTTCGATGATGATGTTGATTTTGGAGAACTTCTTTATTTTATTGCGATGGCGTCAATGGCGTTGAATTGCTTCACCGCTTGGTGTTCAAAAGGTTACAAAGGAGCTGATTTGATCTATCAGTCGATCTATTGCATCGGACCCTCAAACTTTATAAGCCTAAAGGATCAAATTACTCATGTTTAATCTGGATATCCAATATTTTAAACTTTTGCCAAAACTTACTTCGATAAGAATTTCTAGTAGATACAGTCAGCTGCAAAATATCAAGTAATTAATTCAATGACATGCACTGTATAGCGGTATAAGAATAGTGATGCATAGATATTTAGGAATACATATATGGGCATCTTTCTATTCTTATAACAATATAGAGTATAGGAATGTTTAACCGACTTCAAAAAAGGAGGAGGTTCTCAATTCGAACTAATTTTTTTTTGTATGTATGTTACTCGATATCTCCGAGAACCGTAAACCGATTTAATTTTTTTTTTTTTTAATGGAATGGGTATAACTTCGAGTTGGTCCCGTTGGCACTAAGTCGGGATCTGATGATGGAATCTTGGAGAAATCGAGGGAACTCTTCAAATGTTATAGGGACATGTACGGCGCTTTCGGTAATTTATTGATAAAGTCAAGAATTTACATTCAGTAAATAGAATTTGGTGTAAGGAAACTGATGATGAACACCACAGATGGCCACTAGAACTTTTATATGAATCACTAAAAAGCAAAAAAAAAAATTAATAAAAAAAGAACCGACTTCAGTAAAACTAAAAAGCCAAAAAAATAACCCGTTCAAGTACCTACAGATTACGTTTGACTCACCCTTCGAAGTCGGTGCCAAACCTCGCGTAAACTATAATAATATAAATATAAGAACTGAGTGGTTTGGGATCGACTTCGAAGGGTGATTCAAATGTAATCTGTACTTGAACGGGTTATTTTTTTTGGCTTTTTAGTTTTTTTTTATAAATTTATGAAACATATAATGTATCATTTTTTTTTAATGTGGGTAGGTACACCACAATTTTTATTTAAGCATTAAATACAAAGATCAAAGCTTAAAGAAAAATTTAAAAAGGAGCAACCTGGGTTTTTAGTTTTACTGAAGTCGGTTCTTTTTTTTGTTAAAAATTTTATATATTGATTACATTAAGTGAAGCCCCAAAAAACACAATAAATAGGATGCTATGCTGTACTGTTAGCTGAAGAAATGACCGAGCGAGTGTGGAGTGAGCGCCTGCGTTTCAGTTTGGTCAAAACATTTTTCGTATATCTATGTCCGTTTGTTCGGATATCCCGCTTTTGTCGCATACCTGACGTATTTCTTAACTGATTCTTGTGAAATTTTGAGAGCTTTTTCAAAAATTATAAAATTTTATTGTCGATCAGTTTTTCTAAATTTTTTAAAATGGCGCAGACATGGGGTCAAAAAAGGTAAAAAAATCAAATTTCAGCCATTTAAAAACGAACTCGCGAAGACTACCTACAGCTCACAGAGGCTCTGTGAGCTGGCTCTGAGACTCAGAGCCACTAGTGAGTAAAATAATATATAATCTAATCAGTAATCTGTTCTGTAAGATATCGATGACTGAAGTTAATTATGTTATTTTATTGCGCATATTAATTGATGATCACACTATTGACCTATATCCTATATTAGGGTTGTTCTACAAACTAAGGACGAAAATGAGTCTGATTCCGGCCCGACGTTTTTTTTTTCCTTATGGTTACAAAATATAGTTTATCATAAAGATTACACCGTCTTTTAGCCTATATTAAGTGGAACGGTCAAAATATTCAAAAATATTAGATTTATGGCAATTTTAAGAAATCAAGCAGCAGGAAACTGAGATTGTAACCAGGAAACTGAGGATTTAAACAAATATCAATCAAAATCAACGTTTATTTAATAATAAATTCACAAATAAAAATTATGCTTCTAACCATTAGTTTTTAATAGTACAAATATCTTGAACTATGGTGAAAATTTGGTCTATTCTTGACATACTAATTATCTATCTAGACCAGTCTTGAACAGGAATTTTTATCACTAAATCTACAACATTAGAGCTTTAATTAGGTAAAAATTTTAACAAAGTAACAATATTATTGTTAATCATTTAAATATGAACGACACTTATCATAAACAATAGTATGACGGAAACCAAAAACATTTAGCAGTGTTATTAATTTTGCTTTTCCTAGGCATTTATTTTCTAATTCGAACACTAATCGTTAAATATTTTTTGAGCATTTTCTAGTATTTCTTCTCTAGTCTGTTTTTTCTTTGGTATCGCCATTTTATCTATAAAAAAAAAACAATCTAATGAGCTTTCAAATAATGAAAATCAATGAAATCATACTTTAAAACATCACAGTTTTATGCATACGTTACCGTCCGTAAGTATTTGTCCAACTTTAGTTTTCAATATTAAAAGTTACGCTATAGGATAAAAGTATTTATGGAAATGTCTATTCTTATTTATCACATTATAATCTGCAACCGACATGTAACTGTAAACCTCATATTTACAACAGTACTTACGCGATTAAATAATTTTGTTTAGAATTCGAGGTCAGGCAAATACTTAATTAAGAAAAATAGTATATATATGTAATGTAAATAGACATAGGCACAAGCTTTAAATGTGCGTTTACGTTGTATTTATCTTTTTTTCTGACGTTTTGAGACAATTATCCGAATTGCCCTGCTTAGTTCAGTGATAATACTTATAAGTTATAGATAAATTGATTATTAGAACTAGTTAAACGCTTTATTATTTTGACTTCAAAGTATATAGCAGAAAAAGTAACAAATTATCTTGCACAAAACTAACATTTCAATATAAACAATCAGGATCCTGCATTTTCTCAGTATCCTGGCTATTTATTTGACAGGATCCTGAGACCAGGTTCCAGAGAATTTTTGAATAATATTCAAATATAACGTCTATTTATAACATTCAACCAAGATTAAGCAGCATTAAGCCTTCGTGTAAGTAATTCCTTCCTATAACTTCCTTATACTTTTATCCTTCTTATAACTTGGGACCCTTCAAACGAAACGTGAAGAAGCATCTCTCGGGCCAGCATGGCAGTGTCAACTGACTTGGCACCGTTGGTTTCTCGTCAGTTGCCATTGCGACTTGGGCTCCCCTTTTTGCTTACCATCAGGCGAAGTGGAGCCACTATGTTGTGCCGTTATAAAAAAAAAAAAAAAAAAAAAAAAAAATTTATAAATCAAAATGCTACAATTACCATATTACCATATGAATTTCGCAATTAAATATCTTACCAGGATCCTGTGAACTCAACTGATTACGACGCAACTTCCTCCATCAAATGTGCCGGGCAGACTAAGCAACACACTGGGTGCAAAGCGATAGGTGGTATTCATTGTCTCTTTCGTAGCGGCAACGAACTCAGCTAAACCTCAACGTCGCGCGGCTAATGGAATATTGAATATTCACTTATTTTACATTGGACAGGATCCTGATATAAAACTGTTGGGACAAATTCTGGACAAAGTTTTTATAATGTTTTTGCTACAATAAAGTAGTAATATGTCACCTAGGTAACAATAATAATAGGAAGTCATTTATATTGGTTTAACTTATGGTCTCAATGTAGTAGAAAATAAATTATATTGCACATTAGATTCGATTTTGCTCGTGGGACACTCCAGGATCCTGAAAATTTGACGCTTGGAATATTTTTTATATTAAGAAAATATTTTGTCATCTGAATTATTTTTAGAGACCAGGTAGATATAGGCATGGTAAACAGTATGTTATGTAAATAAACTAGGTTGTAACCATTTTTTCATGATATTTTAGCTGAGCTGTCGAAAATTCCTTACTTTGTAGTACTATACCCATTAACGAAATACTTATTGCTTACGTATTTACTTATTTATTAAAAAGGTATAATATGGTTACAAATAAAACTCATTTTTATTCAGTGCTGTAGGTACCACGCTGTACTGCATCAGCAAATGATGTCAACATTATATAAATAATTTAATTATCATACTCATACTCATTTATTGATAAAATGTCAACATTTTACAAGTCAATAGGTACATTATAAAAGCATCATTTCGGGTTTAAGAATTTTTATTTCTCATAAGAATACAATATAATTCACTTACATGAGAAAAATATTTAAAACGTAAATTACATGCATACAAATTAATTATTTGAAACGTAAATTACATGCATACAAGTTATTTAATTTTAACAGAGGTATTTTGACGGTAGATAAGATTTCTATTACTATTTCATTTCTATTACTATTAAATTTAAAATACAAATTATTATAAAAATATTAATTATTAAATACAAATTGGAAGAGGTAGTTACATTATTGGTATTATTATATTATTTAATTATTAAATTGGTAAAATTCGTCCATGCTGTAAAAAGCATTGGTTGTTAGCCATTTCTTTAAAACATTGAGGAACGTTATATCATTTTCTATATCTTTGATATTGACGGGTACTTTATTGTAGACTTTTGGCCCCACTATGGACATTGTTTTACCCGACTTTGCTAGCCGACAACGTGCTGTGGACATCATGTTTACGTGTTTCTGTGCAATACGTGTGCTTTTGTATGTAGCCAGTGGAAAGAGGTGTATATTACATCGAACGTACTTAATTATGTAAAAAATGTATTGTGATGTGAGTGTCATTATGTTTTTATCTTTAAAAAGTTGCCGGGCGGGAGTGCCTGGTGCCGCATGAGATATTATTCTCAGTGCTCGTTTTTGGAGAACAAATACTCGCTGCCAATCAGCTGCTGTGCCCCAGAATTCAAGCCCATAACACATCGTCGAGTGGAATAGCGAAAAGTAGCTAGATCTAAGTTGCTGATCTGGTAGTACTCGTGACAGTCTGCTCAGGGCAAAACAAGGTCATACCCAGGAACTTGGTTGTGGTTACTTGGGGCAGTACTTCCCCATCTACAGATATTGTGATTGGAGCTGGAGGTGGGCCCCCAAGGTTAATGTGCATGATTTGTGTTTTTATCAGATTGAGTGCTAAGCCATTTGTACGGAACCAGTTTTGTAACTTAAGGATGTCAGAGGCAATTTTGTTCTCTAGTTCTGTAATATTTACCAATATGTAATACTGATCAGTGATCACATGTAATATTTACCGGTATGTAATATAAATAAACATGGGCTGTTTGGCTCTATGAGTTCTGTACCTACTAGGTACACAAAAGTATTCATTTATAAAAATAAAAATGCATTTTTATAAGCAATATTATTCATACCGGTACCTAAATACAAATAACAGTAAATCAATTTGAAACATAAACAATAATAATAACAATAAAAACTTTATTGACTTAAAAACCTAATATATACCTAACATCACAATAGTGTTTTATAACCATACGTTGACCATTAGGTTTGTAGCAGTTACACCAAGAATGAGCCTCTGCCTCTCGAACTAGGTCAAAGCCTGTGACTCGAGAGTCAGTGATTCCTCCATGGGTAGAGCATATATAGCACAGCAGGACGGTGTTGTTAGTTGTTACATGCAGAAATTATAGTTAAAAGGAAAAAGAACAAAAATAGATAATAGAAAAATAAAATATTCAACATAATAAAATATAACACCTTGCCAAGAACAATAAAAGAACTATTGAAAAGCTAGGTATTAACAATAAAATTATGCAACATATTGAGCAATCCCTAAAAATTAACGGCCAGAAATCAGTAGTTAGTGTGAGAGTAAAGCACTTGGTTATTTATAAATTTGTGATACATGTAATGTATAATTTCTTACTTATTTTTAATGAGGACATCTAATTATAAGGGTTCCGTACCTCAATCGAAAAAACGGAACCCTTATAGGATCACTTTGTTGTCCGTCCGTCTGTCTGTCAAGACCCTTTATCTCGAAAACTCGTGAAGGTATCGAGTTGAAATTAACACCATATACTCAAGTCTACGGTCCCTTGAAGCTGTGAAAAAATCAAACTTCTACGTTAATGTGAAAAAAAGATACGGCTGTTTATGTCGCAAAAAACGTACATTCGACACTCAAGGGAATCAAAATGAATTCCGATGACCTAGAACTATGAAATTTGGCAAGTACAAATACTTATAAAAATCTGAAAACTACATTTGTAATAAAATCATAAAAAAATATAGTCCTTTTCAAACATCATATTTGGAGAGCTCGGTTGCGTTAAGTTTGCACCTCGTTTGTATGCGGCGCCATACATTTCAGGTGGAAACTTAACTCAACCAGGCCAATTAAGATGGGATAAATGAAAGTTTGTACGGAACCCTCGGTGCGCGAGTCAGACTCGCACTTGGCCGTTTTTTTTATGTAACCACCCAAGTAGCACTCATACTGTATAGGAGCTTATATAGCCCTTACGCAGCTGAAATACGTCGTACCTATAAGCTCTTATGCAGTCTGTGTGCTACGTGGGTATGGATACAAAGATTGGCATAAAAATAAATTGAAATGCATAACTTAGTTATTTGTGACTATGTAAACTGTAACCCCATACGCCATTAATAACTATGTATTTGGTATAACACAGTATTCGTACCTCTGTAATTATAAAATCATCCTCCGCAGCTCTTCTGACACACTCTCCTCCTCGTCATCTGGAGCAACGATTTGATCATTCCCTATATTTTGGTCAACATTGAGCATAAAGTTTTGGTAAATATTGAACATGCCATTTTGGTCAACATTGTTCGCATTTTGGCTAACGTTAGTATTATTCATACACTGAGAGAAAAATACTGTCGATCTAACAATAAAACTTTAACGGCACACAACCCACATAGTTACGTTGCTATAGAGTAAACGTTATTATTGTCACCAGTTTATTGTTGATATAACAACATTCTGCAACAACTTTTACAATTGTTGAAAACACAACTTCTATTAACAATGTATACATTATACAACGTTGTCATAAAGTCAAATCAAATTTTGTAAAATATTGTTGTCACTCTGACAACATAAAACATTGTCTATTTAATAGCAGAGCTGTGTCACTGTAGCAATGTGTACAACGTTGTCATATAGTCAAAACAAGTTTTGTAAAGTATTGTTGTCAGTGTGACAACAAAAACTTTGTGAATTTGACAGTAGAGCTGTGTCACTGTAGCAATGTAACCACAACACTCAATGTTTATTTTGTCAGTCTGACAACGTAAATGTTGTCTATTTGGCAGCGGAGCTGTGTCATTATAGCAATATGTTGTGTGACACGTATATATTGTTGTCACTCTGACAACATTAATGTTGCCTATTTGGCAGCGGAACTGTGTCACTATAGCAATATGTTGTGTGAACGTATATATTGTTGTCACTCTGACAACATAAATGTTGTCTTTTTGGCAGCGGAACTGTGTCACTATAGCAATATGTTGTGTGACACGTATATATTGTTGTCACTCTGACAACATAAATGTTGCCTATTTGGCAACGGAACTGTGTCACTATAGCAATATGTTGTGTGACACGTATATATTGTTGTCACTCTGACAACATTAATGTTGCCTATTTGGCAACGGAACTGTGTCACTATAGCAATATGTTGTGTGACACGTATATATTGTTGTCACTCTGACAACATTAATGTTGCCTATTTGGCAACGGAACTGTGTCACTATAGCAATATGTTGTGTGACATGTATATATTGTTGTCACTCTGACAACATTAATGTTGCCTATTTGACAACGGAACTGTGTCACTATAGCAATATGTTGTGTGACACGTATATATTGTTGTCACTCTGACAACATTAATGTTGCCTATTTGGCAACGGAACTGTGTCACTATAGCAATATGTTGTGTGACACGTATATATTGTTGTCACTCTGACAACATTAATGTTGCCTATTTGGCAGCGGAACTGTGTCACTATAGCAATATGTTGTGTGACACGTATATATTGTTGTCACTCTGACAACATAAATGTTGCCTATTTGGCAGCGGAACTGTGTCACTGTAGCAATACGTTGTGAGACACACACACACATATATTGTTGCCACTCTGTAACAAATATGTTGTCAATTTTACAGCAGATCTGTGACTGTAGCACGAAATATTGCTACAGTCTCATAAATCTGCTGTAAAATTGACAATGTTTACAGAGTGGCAATAATATATGTGTGTCTCACAACGTATTGCTACAGTGACACAGTTTTGCAGCCAAATCGACAAGATTTATGTTGTCAGACTGACAAAAATATATACATATCATACAACGTATTGCAGCCAAATCGACAAGATTTATGTTGTCAGACTGACAAAAATATATACATATCACACAACGTATTGCTACAGTGACGCAATATTGCAGCCAAATCGTCAAGATTTATGTTGTCAGACTGTGTCACCTTTATATATCCTACCTATTCTATGGGTATATTAAAAGGACATAAAATAAAAATTAATCAAGAATCTTATAAAATATTTATTAACTAAATCCGGTAAACTAATCTTAATAATAATAAAAGTTAAGGCTTCTATTTTAAGGTGATTCTACCGTTTAAGGGAATGTCGTTCTAATATAGGTAGTTCTAAACTTTTAAATTTTAATATAATTCTGGATTTTAAAATAATTCGAATGTTTAAATTTCGAAAATTCTATTATTTAAAATAATTATATTACTGGTTTGTAGCTTTAAGAATTTAGTTAAGTTTATAGAATGATTTAGTTGTAAATTTAATTTTATTTAGAGTATTACTAGGTTTAATTTTAAGTTAACTATTTAAGTAATCAGATTAAGACAAGTAAGGGTCCGATGCCTAGATTTGGGTCTTCCTACTAGAGAGCTGGTCGTCCTTCTGATACCCGACGTCCCTCGGTAGTGCGCGGCGTGGTAGTGGCGGTAGGTGTGGCCAGTAGTGCAGATGTCCTCCAAGGTCCAAGAGCAGGGTTCTCAGCGCGCGACAGTGCGAAGCTTTCTTGGGCCACTCCAAGGCCAGGGGAGTAAGACCAGCCTCTCACTAGGCTCCACGGTCTTAAAAGTTCTCAACCCGTAGGGTGTTCCTGGAACGTGTCGAAATAAAGAATTAGGACCGGAGTCATCATGGATAACTTAACGTGCACATGTACACTGCTACAGAAACAACATTCAACACCAAGTTAATAACCTTTGTCGATATGACAATGTTAATACATTGCTACAGAAACACCGTTTAGTTAGTAAGTACCTAAATAGATACCTTTGTCGATATGACAAAAGTTTTGTTGGATCGACAAATTATGCTCAAAAGTGCAACGCAATGTGTTTGGAACCCATCACCTTGAAGTCTTGGTATTATATACTCCAAGTTTAGATCCACATCTTTTTGTACAAAACAATAGCACTGTGTAGTCGTGCTCATAGCTCATAGAAGTAGCTAATGTAATGTGCTATGAATCGCCGGCCGTCATGTCTACACACGGACACACGGCTACTTACACAAGTTTCATTTTAACACGCCTCGTGTTTTCACATTTGTGTCGCACCTCTGCCACTGTCAGTTATATCTTGATTTGTGGCCGTGGCCGTGTATACAGACTTACAGAAAATATCACTCCATCACGCCCAAGATCCGATCAACGCAGTGTGTTTTAGCAGAGAAACGAAAATGTTTGTTGAAAAGTTAAGGCGTGAAGAAAAGAGTTAACAAATAAACATAAAAACTCACTTTAATATTTAGAACATTCATAAGAATAAATAAACACTTACCCAACATACGCGGCGCTAAATGTCGCAGACCGGCACTCTCAAGGAACTGAATTATGTCCATATTGCACAATAAAAGCACTAGAATAGTAGGAACTAATAAGCGTGCGACCATTCACTGCCGTCTGACATTCGCATTTGAAGACAAAATAAACGAAACGAAACGACAACATATACACCCCTTACCCGTACCCCTCCCATGCCCGCGTGTTGCCATTTTTGCAAAGTTAGTTTCGGTAGGTTGTCGAATTGACAAATTAAATTTGTGAAGACTTAAACCTTGTACACTCGCGTAAAAATATCGCACATGCATTAAAAAAAAAAACATTTATTGTATAATACCTATTCACAAATCAGTCAGCAACAAGTTTTATGACCGCAAAAATATATATTTCGGTATCTTTCTTTCTTCGGCGTCAATCCGCCAACTATTTTTAACCGACTTCAAAAAAGGAGGAGGTTCTCAATTCGAACTATTTTTACTCGATATCTCCGAGAACCGTGAACCGATTTTCAATTTTTTGTTTTATCGAAAGGGTATAACTCCGAGTTGGTCCCGTTGGCACTAAGTCGGGATCTGATGATGGAATCTTGGAGAAATCGTGGGAACTCTTCAAATGTTATAGGGACATGTACGGCGCTTTCGGTAATTTATTGATAAAGTCAAGAATTTACATTCAGTAAATAGGATTTGGTGTAAGGAAACTGATGATGAACACCACAGATGGCCACTAGAACTTTTTTAGTTTTACTGAAGTCGGTTCTTTTTAGGGTTCCGTAGTCAATTAGGAACCCTTATAGTTTCGCCATGTCCGTCTGTCCGTCCGTCCGTCCGTCCGTCCGCGGCTTAGCTCCGTGATCATTAGTACTAGAAAGCTGAAATTTGGTATGAGTATGTGTATGTATAACGCCAACAGAACGGTAAAATAAAATTAAAAAAAAATTTTTTTTTTCGGGTACCTCTCGAACACCTAAAGTGGGAGTGAATTTTTTTTTTCTTTTCAGCACTGGTGTGTGGGGTATCGTTGAATAGGTCTTGTAAAAATAATAGGGGTCTTCTAACATTATTTTTTGATAAAGTCAGCAGTTTTGGAAATATTCTCTCCAAAAACAAAAAAAATAGTGTCCCCCCCCCCCCCCTCTAACTTTTCAACCACGGGTCAAAAAAAATCGGAAAAAATCATGTTAATGAGGCCTTATAAGTACTTTCAATGAAAACTATATTGAACAAAATCGGTCGAGCCGTTTTTGAGTTATCGCCCAAATTTCATATTTTTTCTTTAAAAGGTCGTAAGTTAACTTCCAGAAGGTAATAAGTGATTACAGTTTCTAGGGTGTTTACGACCTTTTTATAGAGCTTAAAATCTTTCTTCACGTAAACCTCGGGCTTAAAACAGCAGTTTATTGTGAAGCATGAGCAACTACGGAACCCTACACTGAGCGTGGCCCGACATGCTCTTAGCCGGTTTTTTTTTTGTTAAAAATTATAAGTTATAAATAGCTCAACTAGTTAACTACATGAAAAATAGCCAAATTGTACTTAGTAGTAACCAAAATTATGCAAATTTTACGTATTTTATGTTTTGGCGCTATTCAACCAATTATTATTTCTCACAGTTTGACGTGATAAAGTCTTATAAATCGAATCGATGACCAGTTGCGCGCACGAAAAAATGTCTGTTACGGTCTGTTACGCTAACCACGTGACCTGTCATCTCTTTTTGACTCAGATGCCCAAATAATAATAAACATCAATTGCACTCAAACCTGTAGTAAGTTGTTCAGCATGATGAAACGGGTATACCTACGCGAATGTCGAATCCATTGGTTACTGGATCCTAAACTTTTAATGTCATTTTTTAGGGTTCCGTAGCCAAATAGCAAAAAACGGAACCCTTATAGATTCGTCAGGTCTGTCTGTCCGTCTGTCTGTCCGTCTGTCTGTCCGTCTGTCCGTCCGTATGTCACAGCCATTTTTTTCCGAAACTATAAGAGCTATACTGTTGAAACTTAGTAGGTAGATGTATTCTGTGAACCACATTAAGATTTTGATGCAAAAATAAAAAAATAATAGTAAATATTGGGGGCTCCCCATACTAAGAACTGAAACTCAATTTTTTTTTTTATCAAACACATACGTGTGGGTTATCTATGGATAGGTCTTCAAAACTGATATCAAGGTTTCTAAAATATTTTTTTTCTAAACCGAATAGTTTGCGTGACAGACGCTTCCAAAGTGGAAAATAGTAGGTAGGTTTTTCTTTTAAAAAAGTTGATATGCAAACTTTTTTCGCATATCATTAAGTAAACCGACTTTACAGACAATAATATTTTTCTTGTCAATCCATAATTTAAAATTAACATAAAAAACCGGCGAAGTGCGAGTCTGACTCGCACACCCAGGGTTCCGTACAAACATTTATCCCATCTTAACTGGCCGGGTTAAGTTTGCATGAGGTGCAAAATTAACACAACCCAGTTCTCCAAAAATAATTTTCGAAAAGGACTATATTTTTTATGATTAATTAATCACAAAATGTATAGTTTTCAGATTTTACCCAATACTTGTAGTAAAAGACAGTATTCTTCTTTTTCTTCTTTGTCGTTTTCACTCTTGGCAGAGTGGTCGTGGTCATAATTTCAGATGTTGGTGGCAAGCTTCACAACACGCCGCCATTCTTCTCTGATAGCCGCCTTCCTCGTACATTCGTGTAGTGACGATGAGCCATTTATTGCAGCTTTTATTTGATCTGTCCATCTCATAGGCGATCTGCGTCGTGGCCTGGTACCCTCAACCTTTCCCTGGACCACAAGTCGCTCAATAGCCACCTCCCCTCGGCGGCATACGTGACCAAAGAAGCTAAGAATACGGGACTGTACTAAAGATGATAAACGCTGCTCGATGCCGAGTTCTCGAAGTATAGACTCGTTGGTGCGGAATTCAGTCCATGATACTCCGAGCATTCTCCTCCAGCACCACATCTCTAGAGCGTCTATCTTTTTCTTCTCGACTTCCCGCAGGGTCCACGTTTCTGCAGCGTATAGGATTATGGGGAATACAAGTGCCCGAACGAGCCGGATTTTTGTGGCTTTGTATATGTTGCGATTTCTCCATATTTTTCTCAACCTGTCCATTGCAGATCTAGAAATTGCCATACGCCTCTTCACTTCGTCGACACATCCGCCGTTGTTAGTGATTAAGGCTCCCAGATAAATGTACGATTGGACCACATCACAATTCGCAATTTGTGTAATTTCTGGTGAATTGTTATTCATGCGGTCGACAATCATCATCTTTGTCTTATTCCGGTTTATCTTAAGTCCGAAGTCTAGGCTAACGCGTTCCAAAGACAGTATTACTGTTTGCAAAATTTCATAGTTCTAGGTCAACGGAAAATACCCTGTAAATTGTGATTCCCTTGAGATGGTCGAAATATACGTTTTTTGCGGCATAAACGGCCTTATCTTTTTTTTACGTTAACCAAGATGTTTGATTTTTTTTACGGCTTCAAGGGTCCGTAGACTTAAGTATTTGGTTTTAATTTCAAATCGATACCTCCACGCGTTTTCCCGAGAAAAAGGGTCTTGACAGACGGACGGGCGGACAACAAAGTGATCTCATAAGGGTTCCGTTTTTTCCTTTTGAGGTACGGAACCCTAAAAACAAGAGCTACCTAGTAAGTCACTTGGTCGAAAATACCTACGCTTGTAAGTTCTGTTAAGTTTCGTCAATATCTACGGAGCACATCTGTAAGTAAGTACAATAAGTACTTACATGCCACAGATATATACGATAGCACGTGGGTGCGTATAAACTCATCATTTTCTTTTGGGTGCTAGAAGGTACTAAGTGTAAGACAAATATAGTATGATGCCTGTCTATGTTTGAAATGAGACAGTCCTTTGACAAACTATAAATAGACGACGCTGTGATAATTTAAAGAGTTTTGTGTTTTAGTTTATAATGCTGGCATTAGCTGTAAACTAGATAGATGTATATTGTGTGAAGCGGAATTGAAAATGCAAAACGAATAAAACAAGGAGCCTAAAGAGAGTATTTAATCTGAACCCGAGCTGTCCCAATATATATCAGTATCACAGTAAAATACATACCTATTACAGCAAACACAGACCGAAAATCTATTCGGTCTGTGCGTGATGCGCTTTATTACAGGCCACAGGCGTTATACGTATAAAAGCACCACTTGAATCTTGAAAATAATAATAATATAATAATATAGCCTTTATTTCCATGCATTTACATAAAATATATTAAAACTATTCTAACACTAAAAAACTTTTACAGCATGGCCCCTCTTTGGGTATATAGGCCTCCTACTCTGCGAAATACGCCACACAAACTTTCAGCAGAGTCGTGTTCGGGTTCATTAAAATGGTTTAACTAAATGAATATACATTGATATCGGGGCGGGAAATAATGTAACAGTGCTTAAATTTGTCGTCAGCTTATAACTTGTTAAAAAGATCCAATTGATTTGACGTCGAGTGTACAGCAACAAAGTCTAACTTCAATAAGTTATACTGCTGTAGCGATTCACATGTTCACGTCATGTGCTCGCCATCATATTATAATCATATATCACCATCGTAAGACTCACATCATCATTGTCATCATCACGTTCCCGACAATAGCATCATATTTCGCCATCTAATACTAAAATCATCACTTAATAATTATAATACAATACAAATGCCTTATAGAAGTAACAGTATGAATGTTTACGAAAGCAAGTAAAAATATTCCAAGCATCCTACCTTTTTAAAATAGCAAATTACTATTCACAAAATTTTCCAACGGAAGAATTGAGCTTTATTTTAGACTGAATAAGGATCAAAATTTAGTGGGAGGAGTCTCATCGGTCACGTGCGCGGGACGCATCTGAAATGTCCAGAATGCCCAGGAAGGGGTCACAGTGTTTCAACGGAACAGTGGGTTGGCAGTCGTGAAATAGACAGTAGGGTGGTTTACGGAGATAGTTACGAAGGTCGGGGAATATTGGTATAAATAGGGACGGATTTTATAGAATTCATTCATTCTTTCTTGCGACTTCGACTGGGTAACACTGTTGTTTGGCAATAAGGTATTAAATTTAATTCTAAGGGGAATTTCTGTTGGGATTGCATTATTTTTCTGATCTATAATTATTTATTGAAATGTTGTGGGATTTTGTTGTTTTTTGAAAGCTATTAAGCTTAATTACATGCCAGAAATAGTGTTTTGGTACATGGTTGCCAGGTGAAAGATATTTAACCTTGCGGCTGTTAAACGAATATCTTTCAGACTCTTCTAGTTTTACCCGAGCTAGGCAACTCGGGCACTAGCCATATATAAGTGCAGTGAATAGCCTACGAATGTGGATAGTTTTGTTTGGTGGAAGCAAAGACCACACGTGATGGACATGCGGGCCTTTCCGCGCTTGCCGAAGCCAAATGGACCTCCATGTTCGGTCTCATATACTTATATATTTATATGTCTGCTTTATATACACATATTAGGGCGGGTTACTCTGCGTTTCCGGCGTCTCGTTAGCCACGCAAGGGGGGACCCACTTACACTGATTCTAGTCCAACCTCGGGTTAATCTCCCGAATTTATAGTTTAGCTTACCTAGGTTCCATACACGTTTAAATGTAAATGTGAGGTTTAGGCCTCTAGTATTGGTGGTGCTAGCTAGGGCAAGTGGGGGTATGGGGATAGGTACACTCCAGTAGGAATATTAGAACGGGGTTTTTTTATCCTCCGAGCAATCGGCCATTCATCATTAACTAACATAACATTTATTCAAATTATTTTAATCTCGTCTGGTATAATAGATACAAACAGCTGATTTCTGACTCGGGATGTCAGTAGTGAAAAACAAAATCTTGTAACAGTTTATAAAGAAAGGGAATAGAGAAACCTGTTATTTAAACCAATCAGATATTTAGAACCTTTAATATGACATCAATATATATAGAAATAATTAGTTAAAATTTACTGATTATGATTTAAAGTAATGTACATATGTTACAGCCTCAGTGATAGAATGGCAACACTAAAGTTAAATCGAATCAGCTGACCGATGACATTCGCCCTTTCAATGAGCAGAAATAATTTTAAACTTTGTTATAATTTTGATAAGGAAATTGTGGATCGTCGTATAGTATGGAAATGCAAAGCATTCCTAAGACTGGATGTGGAGTATCTGAAGTGTAAATTGCTAAGAAAAGCCGGGGACTTATGGATAGCAATAATGAAAGTTATTCGTTCTCGTATTTACATCGCAGATCTCAGAACTAAAGTAATTTATATCACAAGGGTTGAGAGTAATTTCCTTTATCAGAACGAGTCATTCGAGAGTTGAAAGATACTCCGATCGGCACAATAGTCTTCATGATTTCAAGGATGTACTACATTTATGAGTATGGTCAAACGAAAACCAAGTTCTAGAACTTATTAGAAGGGTTCTTACCTACTAAGGAAGAGTAGTGTACTAGAGATCTTATAAATACAATTATAACTACATTGTCATAGTCTTTGCAGCCATCACATATATTTAACTAGTTAAATAGGTAGGTAAAATCCTTAGAGTAGACCTTGTGTAGTTAACTAAGAAGCTTGCGCCAAAAGGCTTCCCTAAAAGATGGATCCTTGACACTTTGCTTTAGGTAGGACGTCATGCATAGATGTGATGAGATCCCACAGTGGTTTGTTCAGCTTAGACTAGGAGCGGAGTTCCCCATCCTCTAGCTGAACGCTTTAATTCGATTTGCTTTTCAGGAATAGATAGGTAAAGCGTTCAGTGATACTCTCCGCACACTCAGGGTGGTAGGGGATCATTAACAAAAATTTATATTTTTTTTTATATACACAATAAAGATACCTTCTCCATTATACTATAATCTAGTCCTTACTAGTTCTTAATTGTGAAGACTAAAACAACTTCCTACTTATTGTATAGGTCTAGAATCCACTTCAGATTGGTCTACTATAGTTTATTTAAGGGAGGTATACCACCTTCTCAGATTAAGGTGTAATGACAAAATTTATTCAATATTGTCAAATATGGAAACTTAAGAACAATTAAATTCATAATAAAATCTCATAGACCCTGTAACTTTCATCTATTTATAGATTGGTAAGGAAGTGTAGTTTCATATTGTACATAGACATTTGATTTCTAATCATTCTGGAGTAAGAACATGCAATTTTAAAAACTAAATTACCTTTCATTCCAGAATCCTAATAAAATTTGGATAGAATCACATATTGATTTTTATTGTTACATAAGGTAATCTAGTTTAACTATATCTGACTATGGACTAAATGAATTTGATAATTCATATAGAATTAAATAACTTTTATAAGAGTATCCATAATATTCCATATTGAATCTTGCTATAGGAACTATAGATAGTTTTGTTAGCTAGACTACATAGGAAGTAACAGTTTATATTTTGAGGATAGATAGCATTAAGTTAAGTTGGAAATTTAATTTAGTACAAAGAACCAAGGTAGCAGTAGGATAGCAGAAGCTTGCATTAAATAAGTAAGAGAATACACATTTATTTGGTAATACATGGTAGCATAGCACAGTATATGGGTACGGAAGCACTTGGCGACACATCACGGTTAGATTTCTCTTAAAAGAGCTTGAGTTATTACAACAATGTTGGGTCCTGCACATCTAGACGTTCACAACGGTTACATCGATCACATTTTTTTGGCCATTAGTTATTAAGAAAAGTTCAGACTCAATTGTTATAAAGATCCTTTCATATTTAGATTTGTTTAGTTGTAGGATATAGAAGACTGGGAGCTGCTGTTAAGATATTCTTAGGTAATTGTTGTAGGGTTTCCTTAGGGCTTCGTTGTAGGAGTAGAGTTTAGTGGCGAGGGTGAAGCAGGCGTAGGACCAGGAGGTAGTTTAGGTAGCTCGTCGTCGTAAGCGTTACGATTAGTGGACCGGTTCCTTTAGTTAGAGCTTAGCATACATTACAATTGGCGCGCGTTCCCAGGATGTATTTATTTAGCAGATAGTCTTTATAAACATTACAATTGGTGATGCCGTTGACCAGGGATTATTCCATTTGCTGCCATGATCATCGTTACAATTGGTGGGACCGTGACCATGGATGGGATCAGTCCGGGATTGTTGAGTCGTGCCGATGCAGTTTGTCGTGAGGTTTCATGTCTTGCTGTCTTCTTGCGTTTGTAGTTCGACAATTGTCTTTCATTTTGTTATTTCGCCATGGAATTTTAGTGGAGTCGCTACTGGCAGTTTTATTGAAGGGATCTTTGAACACTTGAGCTTTGAACTATGATGCCCTTACGGGTACAATTGTTGACGTGAGAGTGGAAAGGAAAATTTAGCCGTGATGGGCGTTGTGCACGTCGTCAAGAGACACTTTTTGTTGCATTTATACACAAATTATAGTGAATAGAGTAGCTTCTTGTTATGAACACACGATATTTTTCTTATTTCACATAGTAATAGTACCTGAAACAAAAGATTTATATTAAAATAAAGCGATTTTGCGTATCAATCGATATTTTGCAAACAGTAATTAGTTGACAGTTCACGTTCATTTAGGCATTTTTTATTTTTATCTGTTGTTCAATAGTGGATTGTTTGAGATACGATTAAATTCGTGACGTTTGTGTTAACGCTTTACAAAAGGTTATTTTTAATATTGATTAATAATTAAATAGGTGGTTTATTTAAGTTTTAGATAATAATTTACGTTACATAAAATAATAATATTAAGTAATATACTTACTTTAGCTCAAATCAGATGCGTAGACACAACTCTACTCAATGTGTTCATTTTATTAGATTTAGATATTTAGGGATACATTTAATATTATTTATGCATTATTTACATAATTGGGAAAAATAATAATAGGTAATTCATTTTTTAAATTAAAAACATAAGCCAGGCTGAGTGAACAAGACGCCTGCGAGCAGGTTTGATTTGACAGTTGACAAGTGACAGAGTGTTATCTGTTATCACTTATCAGTAATTAATATGATATCGAGATGGAATGATTATTTAAATAAATTTAATTTTAATATAGTATAAAGTCGGAATGTTGTAGGAAATTAGTTAAGTGAGGTAGAATAGAGATATCATTGTTCTTGACTACAGGAAATAAGAGTTTGTGAAGATTTTTTTTTACATCAGTTATTAGTTCAAGCTGTGTTGTAAATTTGTTATGAAATTAAGGATAGACTATGAGGATACTAGGGATTTATTATTTCGGGGGGCGTAGATTTATTTATAGACTTTAGTTCAGTGTAGGAAATGTTTCAGAATAAGATCCGGATAAACATGACCCTAGCTACAATGTCAACCTTAGTATAAGTAAGGCTTCTAGCTACAATATTCATCTTTTAGTTTAATATAAGTCTTATTAGAAACATTAAATACCTATAGCTAATATAAGGAAAGTAGGAGTGTTAGTGATTTCATAAGTGGGGGGGCGGACTCCTTTGAGTTTTCTTTTAACACATAATGAAACAAATGAAATGAAAGTAATTTTATTAAAATAATTTTGGCACATGTATCACTTATAGGTAATTATTAGAATCGCTTGGTTATGTATGTTCACATGTAGCATAAGGGTATAATCATAGAACCAGACAAGAAAACCAATTGACATACATTTAATTTATTTTTGAAGCGAAGTAAGTATGTCTGTATTGTTACCATCAGACTTATTAAGGTATTCAGTTCTGTTAAATATCCTTATGATTAGGTAGATATATCTTCAGTCAAGTTTTATTACACATTAGTCATGATACTCGGGTTACATTTTAGATCTATAGTAGATTTTGTCCGGAGCTTGTTGTCGAAATCCAAAAATCTGGAAAGAAAAATAAATAATTATTGAAACAAGTTAGATTAAATGTTATTTATTATTAAACAAAGGTACAGCTATTATACAGTACATCTAAATACTTTAATTGGAGATATAAACATTTGTAGCAGTAGTTTGAGGGAAATAAATTTAGTTCATAAATAAACTGCTCGACTTCAACAGGAATGGAAATTGTAATCAGGTGATGGAAACAGATTTGAGAAAATGATAGGATGAAGACAAAAAAAAGAATTAGCAGTAATTATAGGAAGAAATTAATAAAATTTCGACCCCGAAGAAGTACCTACTGTTTTTGATCAAAGTCATTTCCATGAACATTAGCATGAAGATATTTTTAAACAACTAAGTTCTTTTTAAATTGAAACAATAGTACAGTAAGATAAATAATATTACCTTGTGAAGAAGTTCCAATAAGCTGCAGCAGTAGAAGTAGGGAGTTCAACTCATCCTTCATTATTTTTGCTTCATTCAAGATTAGTTTGTACTGAGAAGTTATCAAGATTTGCGAGGAGTCTGGAAATAGGAGACAGAAAGATATTAGAATCAAGAAAAGAGCATAAATTGGCGTACAGAAGAATCAAGATTTACTTTATGAACAAACGCAGTTAAAACTTTTGTTAACTTACGTTTTGATAGTATGTTTCAGGTGGCGTGGAGTTCGACTACATTGCTTCTTGTCTAATTATTCCGGGTTTCATTACTTTTGCATAAATTTTGAGATATAATTTATAACCGTTGCGCGGAGATTAACGTAGTTGTTTTGCTTCTGTAACAAAAACAAACATTGAATATAACATAACTACAACACGATTTTTCTTTGCTCAATATTTTAGTCAGGACATACTAACAAGCGTAGAAAATAGTTACCTTATTATCGTAGACTCATTTTATCACAGTTTTCTTCATAACAATCCGTTTTATTGTTCATTACATTATTCTTCTGTTCGTAAGTTAATTTTCATTTCATAGAATAGATAGGTTATGAAAAAAAAAATGACATTTGACATGTCATAAGACAGTGTTGCCAGGTTAAAGAGATAAGATGACATAAATAGTAGACTATTATTAAGGCATAGATTCACTTACCTAGTTCGTAAGATTTACGTAACATTTATAGAATAGTTAAATATATTTTTATATTTTATTTAATTGAACAACGTACAAGTATTTCAGTAATTTATTAATCAAAATCTAATGTTCAATAGGGATATTAAGATAACATCGATTAAGGTATCGATTACAGTCGATTTGTTTTAAAAGGCAATAGTGATGTCATAGTATAAATAAAGTCGTACCGCAGTATAAGTATTGTAAGTTAAGGTTCGAATGTGTGTACGCAAATTTCACTAGAGGTCGCTAGTAGTATATTTCATCGAATGATTTGCGTAATGGTTCGATTCCATTAATACGTATTTTGGGTTTCTTTAATAAATTGAAATTCGATAAGTTTCAAAAGGGTAGTCAGAGGTGAATTGAACCAGGTGGGTAAAGTAATTACGGGTTTTATTAGAGTATAACAAAAATACGAAATGCGTGAAGTGGATGGACAATTTTATTATTTATATTAGAGAAAGTCTTTATTTTGATTTTAATGAAAGAAATAAAGGGGAACTTGGGGTATTTTAGAGAGGTAGTATGGATTTTGAATACACAATGGGTGGTGTTCTTCTGACTAAGTCGATGCGGAAAAACGAATGTAGGAGCCTGTAGTGCGATGTATGAGAGGGTGAATGAGTGGACTTTTTGAGTTGGATGTTGTCTGTATGTATTCAAGCTAAGTTCGAAAGTATTCGAATCCGAAAACGGGGGGGTCTTCTATCTTTAGAGGTACGAACGGGAGTATTTTCTAAAGACATCAATTGGTTTGCACATACTTAGAAGTTAGGCTTAGTAAATCGAAGTTTCGATTTAAGACCGATGTGCGGTAGTTTGTGCGAACCAATACTCTACAGGGCCTACGGGCTAACCTTCTTCGAGCACGAGCAGGAACGTGCAGGTTTCACACACACCCATGTCAACGATTAGATTGGCCAACTGTATATTTTTAAAGAAAAAGGAATTGTGGATAGTTTTGTCCGTAAAGGCAGGATAAAACTAAATTAGTATATTTGTATGAACCTCGGGTATAATAATATTATTTAGCGTAATTTTGAAATGAAACATTTTTACACAATTCGACTAGTAAGTCTATAGTCTTACAAGAAAAAAAAAAGAAAACCACAATTGTATGATTATAGAGCTGAAATTGGCTTGTTTATTCTTGATGTGATACACGCGCCAATAAGGGGAGTCGCATGTGATTTTGGAGAAGAATTTGAAATCGGAATCAGTTATTGAATTGAAGTAAGGATGAATATTCAGTATCTATACCAAAGATCTTGCTATGTTGTCTGAGGAGAGTTTTGTCAATTCATCGAAGAATTCGTACAATGTGAATTCGCAAATGAGGCTGAGCAATGGGCAGGTCAAGTTTGAGGTGTTTAGGCAAAACCGAGCTAATAGGGCTTGTTTGACTCACAACCAAACACTTCTTACGATGTGGTCGAGATTTGGAGAAATATATTCACGATTCAATGATATTATTCTATGGTTTGAATTCTGATTTATTACACAAGTGACTTTCCAAGTATTGGTTTAAATACACACACACTTAAGGGTACGAATACTGACGGAATTAGAATATCCAAGATTATCACAAAATGTTATTTGTTTTAAGAATAATTTGTCTTATATATATATATTTTATTTTATTGTTTTTACAATTTAATAAGGGAATGCGAAGTTCTACGTTATTTGACGATGTCAATCCACTTCAAACTTTCGCAGGGGGGCGGTTGTAGCGATTCACATGTTCACGTCATGTGCTCGCCATCATATTATAATCATATATCACCATCGTAAGACTCACATCATCATTGTCATCATCACGTTCCCGACAATAGCATCATATTTCGCCATCTAATACTAAAATCATCACTTAATAATTATAATACAATACAAATGCCTTATAGAAGTAACAGTATGAATGTTTACGAAAGCAAGTAAAAATATTCCAAGCATCCTACCTTTTTAAAATAGCAAATTACTATTCACAAAATTTTCCAACGGAAGAATTGAGCTTTATTTTAGACTGAATAAGGATCAAAATTTAGTGGGAGGAGTCTCATCGGTCACGTGCGCGGGACGCATCTGAAATGTCCAGAATGCCCAGGAAGGGGTCACAGTGTTTCAACGGAACAGTGGGTTGGCAGTCGTGAAATAGACAGTAGGGTGGTTTACGGAGATAGTTACGAAGGTCGGGGAATATTGGTATAAATAGGGACGGATTTTATAGAATTCATTCATTCTTTCTTGCGACTTCGACTGGGTAACACTGTTGTTTGGCAATAAGGTATTAAATTTAATTCTAAGGGGAATTTCTGTTGGGATTGCATTATTTTTCTGATCTATAATTATTTATTGAAATGTTGTGGGATTTTGTTGTTTTTTGAAAGCTATTAAGCTTAATTACATGCCAGAAATAGTGTTTTGGTACATGGTTGCCAGGTGAAAGATATTTAACCTTGCGGCTGTTAAACGAATATCTTTCAGACTCTTCTAGTTTTACCCGAGCTAGGCAACTCGGGCACTAGCCATATATAAGTGCAGTGAATAGCCTACGAATGTGGATAGTTTTGTTTGGTGGAAGCAAAGACCACACGTGATGGACATGCGGGCCTTTCCGCGCTTGCCGAAGCCAAATGGACCTCCATGTTCGGTCTCATATACTTATATATTTATATGTCTGCTTTATATACACATATTAGGGCGGGTTACTCTGCGTTTCCGGCGTCTCGTTAGCCACGCAAGGGGGGACCCACTTACACTGATTCTAGTCCAACCTCGGGTTAATCTCCCGAATTTATAGTTTAGCTTACCTAGGTTCCATACACGTTTAAATGTAAATGTGAGGTTTAGGCCTCTAGTATTGGTGGTGCTAGCTAGGGCAAGTGGGGGTATGGGGATAGGTACACTCCAGTAGGAATATTAGAACGGGGTTTTTTTATCCTCCGAGCAATCGGCCATTCATCATTAACTAACATAACATTTATTCAAATTATTTTAATCTCGTCTGGTATAATAGATACAAACAGCTGATTTCTGACTCGGGATGTCAGTAGTGAAAAACAAAATCTTGTAACAGTTTATAAAGAAAGGGAATAGAGAAACCTGTTATTTAAACCAATCAGATATTTAGAACCTTTAATATGACATCAATATATATAGAAATAATTAGTTAAAATTTACTGATTATGATTTAAAGTAATGTACATATGTTACAGCCTCAGTGATAGAATGGCAACACTAAAGTTAAATCGAATCAGCTGACCGATGACATTCGCCCTTTCAATGAGCAGAAATAATTTTAAACTTTGTTATAATTTTGATAAGGAAATTGTGGATCGTCGTATAGTATGGAAATGCAAAGCATTCCTAAGACTGGATGTGGAGTATCTGAAGTGTAAATTGCTAAGAAAAGCCGGGGACTTATGGATAGCAATAATGAAAGTTATTCGTTCTCGTATTTACATCGCAGATCTCAGAACTAAAGTAATTTATATCACAAGGGTTGAGAGTAATTTCCTTTATCAGAACGAGTCATTCGAGAGTTGAAAGATACTCCGATCGGCACAATAGTCTTCATGATTTCAAGGATGTACTACATTTATGAGTATGGTCAAACGAAAACCAAGTTCTAGAACTTATTAGAAGGGTTCTTACCTACTAAGGAAGAGTAGTGTACTAGAGATCTTATAAATACAATTATAACTACATTGTCATAGTCTTTGCAGCCATCACATATATTTAACTAGTTAAATAGGTAGGTAAAATCCTTAGAGTAGACCTTGTGTAGTTAACTAAGAAGCTTGCGCCAAAAGGCTTCCCTAAAAGATGGATCCTTGACACTTTGCTTTAGGTAGGACGTCATGCATAGATGTGATGAGATCCCACAGTGGTTTGTTCAGCTTAGACTAGGAGCGGAGTTCCCCATCCTCTAGCTGAACGCTTTAATTCGATTTGCTTTTCAGGAATAGATAGGTAAAGCGTTCAGTGATACTCTCCGCACACTCAGGGTGGTAGGGGATCATTAACAAAAATTTATATTTTTTTTTATATACACAATAAAGATACCTTCTCCATTATACTATAATCTAGTCCTTACTAGTTCTTAATTGTGAAGACTAAAACAACTTCCTACTTATTGTATAGGTCTAGAATCCACTTCAGATTGGTCTACTATAGTTTATTTAAGGGAGGTATACCACCTTCTCAGATTAAGGTGTAATGACAAAATTTATTCAATATTGTCAAATATGGAAACTTAAGAACAATTAAATTCATAATAAAATCTCATAGACCCTGTAACTTTCATCTATTTATAGATTGGTAAGGAAGTGTAGTTTCATATTGTACATAGACATTTGATTTCTAATCATTCTGGAGTAAGAACATGCAATTTTAAAAACTAAATTACCTTTCATTCCAGAATCCTAATAAAATTTGGATAGAATCACATATTGATTTTTATTGTTACATAAGGTAATCTAGTTTAACTATATCTGACTATGGACTAAATGAATTTGATAATTCATATAGAATTAAATAACTTTTATAAGAGTATCCATAATATTCCATATTGAATCTTGCTATAGGAACTATAGATAGTTTTGTTAGCTAGACTACATAGGAAGTAACAGTTTATATTTTGAGGATAGATAGCATTAAGTTAAGTTGGAAATTTAATTTAGTACAAAGAACCAAGGTAGCAGTAGGATAGCAGAAGCTTGCATTAAATAAGTAAGAGAATACACATTTATTTGGTAATACATGGTAGCATAGCACAGTATATGGGTACGGAAGCACTTGGCGACACATCACGGTTAGATTTCTCTTAAAAGAGCTTGAGTTATTACAACAATGTTGGGTCCTGCACATCTAGACGTTCACAACGGTTACATCGATCACATTTTTTTGGCCATTAGTTATTAAGAAAAGTTCAGACTCAATTGTTATAAAGATCCTTTCATATTTAGATTTGTTTAGTTGTAGGATATAGAAGACTGGGAGCTGCTGTTAAGATATTCTTAGGTAATTGTTGTAGGGTTTCCTTAGGGCTTCGTTGTAGGAGTAGAGTTTAGTGGCGAGGGTGAAGCAGGCGTAGGACCAGGAGGTAGTTTAGGTAGCTCGTCGTCGTAAGCGTTACGATTAGTGGACCGGTTCCTTTAGTTAGAGCTTAGCATACATTACAATTGGCGCGCGTTCCCAGGATGTATTTATTTAGCAGATAGTCTTTATAAACATTACAATTGGTGATGCCGTTGACCAGGGATTATTCCATTTGCTGCCATGATCATGCATTACACTGCTTTGTTATAAAAACTACAAAGTGATATTGTTTTTGACAAACAATATCATTATGTGGCAGCAACAAATCGTTTTAGTTTTAAAATGAGCAAAGTGATGTTGTAAGAATAACAAAAGAAAACTCCTTTGTTATAAAAGCTAAATCTAACTTTAATAAGTTAGCAAGGCTCGTTGTACCTGCAACAAAGGATAAAATCTTTGCTCCAGCGACAAGATAAAGCTTTGATAACATAGCAAAGTGATATTGTAACTGGAACAAATTTAGTTTAAAAATGAGCAATGTGATGTTGTTAGAACAACAAAATATAACTGCTTTGTTAAAAAAGCTAAATCTAACTTTAATAAGTTAGCAAAGCACGTTGTACCTGCAACAAAGGATAAAAGCTTTGCTCCAGCAACAATGGTTAAACTTTGATAACATTGCAAAGTTATATTGTAACTGGAACAAACAGAAACGCTTTGTTGCAGTAACAAATCGTTTTAGTTTAAAAATGAGCAAAGTGATGTTGTTAGAACAACAAAATATAACTGCTTTGTTATAAAAGCTAAATCTAACTTTAATAAGTTAGCAAAGCACGTTGTACCTGCAGCAAAGGATAAAACCTTTGCTCCAGCAACAAGGTAAAACTTTGATAACATTGCAAAGTTATATTGTAACTGGAACAAACAGAAACGCTTTGTTGCAGTAACAAACCACGTAATTTGATAAAATAGCAAAGTGGTTTGCTCGCTACGACAAAATACAGATGCTTTGTTGTAGAAGCTAAGTCTAACCTTGATAAATTAGCAATATTACATGAATGCCATGGCAAAGGTAACATAGGTTGTTCTGGTAGCAATGTAAATGTTGTTGCCGATACAATAAACTGTTGATTTACGGTTAGCAATAAAAAAGTTGTCAATGTAAATAAGCTCGTTTTGATTTCGCGACAAAGCTTATTGCTCTTATGACAACAAAAAAAATGACAAAGCATTTATTGTGCTTTGTCGGCCAATTTTTCTCTCAGTGTAGATAAATGATTATTAAGATTATATAGTTCTGACAACCAGCTTTCCGCAGGTATTATGCAGCTTTCAATTTCTTGAATATATTGGGGCCATATTGAGTCTAGACATTCCGCCATTATTTCGTTTAAGTTGGAGTAATCCGGTGGCCGATTTGATAAACGTGGGTCATTTTGATTCACAATATTTTCTCCTTTTATTGATAAATAAGGGTCTACCGCTGGAAGGTTGTCGTTGTATGGTACAGGTTCATTTGTAATATTAAATTCGTTATTCGTAGTAAATGATGTGGATGGCATTTGTATAGGATGTCCAAAATCCGGTGACATAAGCTTGTCACGTTTTGGTAGTAGTTCACCGGAGTGCTTCTGCTCTGGTTTTGCTCGTTTTATTTTCGTACCTGACGGAATTCTCGCGGTAAATCTATGGACGCTGTTATTATTTGCATTGAATCTTGGTCCCTGGTTTGCGTGATGTAAACCAGGTATGGTTAGTGGTGTATTAATATTTAGATTTACATTTGTCATGGCCAGAGTATTATGTGCTACCATGTTCATATTCGGAGCAATGTTATTTTGATGAAAGACGCTGTTTGAAATTATTTGTGGGATGCTGTTGTGTTGGGTGTTCTCGAATTCGCCATTAAAACTCGCACTGTAATCCAATTCGGCCTTAACGACGGGACTAGTCACCTGGAACAATATAATATGACCTAACCTTAGCTTAAGTCAAACGGGCAGTTACGTTTATTTTAGATCTTAGGGTGCTACTATGCAATACTATTAAGTATTCTGTGGTGCTACATCAGCGCGAGCACTGGCCTGTAATGTGATAAAAAAATATATAATATATATATATTTTTTTGCATTACTGGCGAATGATTGCGCTGTGGGAGTAACCTTAGAAATACGATTCCCTTACTTGTTACTAAGTTATGATTAAATAAAGTTTCCCTTCTCTTTGTCCAATGCCCTATGGTGGAACTCCCTCGGTTAATTCATGTAATTTCTTATCGAAGTGAATCCCACACGCGCTCGTAGGTGTTCCGCTATTTTCTCTATCTACCTACTGTGTATTTTCTATAGTCACCGAACCAAGGAGGCCGATCTGTGATTAAATTAGGCATCGGACTTCCCATAGCACGGCAGGACATTAGAGAGCTATGGCGCCGACATCAACATTACAATGTAATTTAAATAGGTACTCATACTCATTAACTTATGCTCAAAAAGCATAGGTAAGTATTAAATGACTAAAATTATAAATTAAACTTAATTTTTGTAATATTACAAACTCGTAGATTTAACTACTTATTTAATTTGACGATGTACATAACCCCTTTTATAATGGGATCACATTTACCTGGTAGCTGGATGGGGACTGCTTGATATTCTGGTACGGAGAGATCGGCTGCATATGACTTGATGCTAAAGGAAAAATAGGAGTACGTAATTATTTACTTCTTTATAACTTATGATAGCAAAGATTCAAGTAAACGCATAGTGAAATTAAGCAGTATTACTTAATGCTCATAAAAATATTTTATACTCACATGAGTACTTTCCGTTAATATCGTCTAAATATGATTATATCGTTTTGATTCCGAATCTGAGAGCCCTCTTTGGCTTTTTAAATGTGGACGTTTGGCAAGGAATACAACTTACTGTTTGGTGTCGTGAAAGAGTTACTGCTCTCTGGCTTGGTCCCTTTCCGTCTCATCTTACTCAGCTTGTTGGCGGGATATGAAGCGGCTGAAAGCAACAACAATACACATTAACAACCACAGACTTAAATTACAAAAGTCTTCACCTGTATTTCAATAGCATGCAATCATCATATTCATTGGGGTAGATTTCACTACGACTTAATTTCATAACATAATGTACGTTGTTTCTTTATGTACGCTGTGTGGTGATAAATATTAACTGCGAAAATTGTGATTATCATGATTATTTTTGTAGTATAAATTGTCGTCGTCACGTGACAACTGCCACGATGAGGAAATCGTCACCAGGTCAAAACAAGGAAAAACTTAATAAGATAATCAGGTATTAGGTAGATACTGGACTAAGGCTTCAATTGAGCGATTGTGAAATTGGGTCGTAATGCGAGCTCTATCCTAGGAAATGTAACAAACACGTTTATATTACCTGTAAAACTATATCTTAATGCTATATACTTTAAGCCGGGTCTTAAGTGGGTTTGTAATTAAAATAAAATAATAACAAGCCGTTTGTATAACCATATAGGATTTTATTCTATAAATTTCGTATTTACCTTAATGTATAGGTGCTATATTTACATACATCATTTATTAACAATTTATAATTAACAAATGCGTCGCGTAATTAACTTTAATGAACCATAGGAAAAATTTAAAGGCGTAATCTGGCGAAAGAGACTTCGATCACTGGAGTACCTAGTGCGGTAAGATATTAACGTATTCACATAGAGGTCGCTAAGGTGTAAAGCTTTTCAAATAAACAATGCAATAAAGATCGACACACATAGCATGGGGATAGATTCGAAAGGTTATCTGGCGTTAGGGTGGTCAAGAAGTGAACACGTGGGATCGGTAATCCAGAAGTACCGGGTTCGACTCCCGGGTTCTTCAACCACGCATTTTAATTTTTCTTTGTGCTTTGATCTTTTTTCAATGGTTCAGTATAAAAATTCGGGTGGACCCACATTATAAAGAAATGAGACATTACATGATTCATAAATTTAAAAAGAACACTTTCGCTACCAGGAACCCGCCTGGTAGGCACTCGTAATCATTGCTCAGATGCCGGTCACGTATTTTTGCTTTAAGAGCTACCCACCTAGCGGGCTCTCGGTTTCTGGGGTGGGGTTAAATTTTATATCTGGTTGCGAAAGTGCTAGCTATCACTGCCTTGTGACACGCCTGGTGATAGACAGATATAGACGTACTTAGTCCCTAATAGCCTAATAGGGTCCAGTTTTTACCCTTTAAGTACGGAACCCAAAAAAGTACAGAAGCTTGTCTTAAATATATGTTTAGTAAAAAAAGTCTACTTAAGAACCTTTTGATCGCTTCAGTGATTAGGTACCTACGTGTTTTAATATTAAGCTGCTAAAACACTTTCGCAACCAGATATAAAATTTAACCCCACCCCAGAAACCGAGAGCCCGCTAGGTGGGTAGCTCTTAAAGCAAAAATACGTGACCGGCATCTGAGCAATGATTACGAGTGCCTACCAGGCGGGTTCCTGGTAGCGAAAGTGCTAGTCTAGCTAAGCTAGACTGTTGAAATTTTCACATATGATATGATGTATTTCTGTTGTCGCTATTACAACAAATACTAAAAACATAATAAAATAAATATTTAAATCGGGTTCCCATACAACAAGCTGAGATTTTTTGCCGCTGTTTTATTTGATGGTACGTAATCCTTCGTCCGCGAGTCGCTGTGAGCGTCAGGATGGCGGGTGTACATCAACAAATGGAGCTGCGGTATACGTCAGGAGTTAGTGATAGCAATGTGCCAAATTTGCGCCAAAATTGGAGCAATGTGCTCTTTAAGCTCCAGAGATATTTAAGAAATTAATGACGCCCGCCATTCTGATGTCAGGTCAGCGGGCGCATTTCCAGTTCTAGCTAACGGCTGCCTACTCAAGGGTGAAAGTACTGCCTAAGGTTAGTGCTCGCAATGTGCTTCCACACGTATGAAGCACAATCAAATTCAGAGAACGGTTAAAGAGTAATATGGAATCACTTTTTTGTGTAAAGCGCCTGCATATTTTGTGTGTGCCTAAACTACCTGCAATGAAAATGTGATGTCGTTATTTCAAATAAGCAGGCGTTTATATATATTTATTCAATTCCATATTACTCTTTAACGACGATGATCCGCAAGGTCAGTCGGGTCGAGCGCACCGGACGGGGTAAGTGCACCTACCCTAAAAATATCGTAAAGCCGTTTAAACTTAAAACAAAAGATAGGTTGTGCAACACAGTGCTTAAATTCATCAACCTCTTCACATCCGCCTTGGCTCATTTGGGAGAGCACTCGCCCAGGCGTGGCAAATGATATCTGTTCAAGTCTGGTAAGGTGGCAATTTTTTTATCGTGTTATCTTTGTATCATATCTATAAATGATTATTTGTCAAACGTTTTTTTTTGAAATGATAATAAACTGGCTGGCTACGAGTGCGCGCCACTTTTGCCCGAAAAAGGCGCAAAGCAGAGACGAGTGCTGGTGCATTGATTACTAGAGCGGTTCGTAGTGAACCCGTCATGCCCGAGTCGATATTGCCAATGTTACACATTAAGGCTAATAGGTGGTTTTAGGGTTCCGTAGTCAACTAGGAACCCTTATAGTTTCGCCATGTCCGTCTGTCCGTCTGTCTGTCTGTCTGTCCGTCCGCGGCTTAGCTCCGTGATCATTAGTACTAAGTAGAAAGCTGAAATTTGGGATGAGTATGTGTATGTATTACGCCAACAAAACGGTAAAATAAAAACTAAAAAAAAAAATTTTTTCGGGTACCTCCCGTAAACCTAAAGTGGGGATGATTTATTTTTTTCGTTCCGACACTAGTATGTGGGGGTCGTTGAATAGGTCTTTTAAAAATAATAGGGGTCTCCAATTATTATTTTTTGATAGTCAGCAGTTTGGTAAATATTCGCTCCGAAAATAAAAAAACTTGTGTCCCCCCCCTCTAACTTTTCAACCACTGGCCAAAAAATTATGGAAAAATTCATGAAAATGAGGCCTTATATAAGAACTTTCAATGAAAACTATATTAAATAAAATCGGTCAAGCCGTTGTTGAGTTATTTGAAAAAAAACATAATTTTCTTTAAAATGACGTAAGTGCCGCGCGGTGTCCCACTTCGAACGTTCCACATATTGGTTAAGTGCCATACTGCATTAAAACATTTCGCTCAATCTGGCGCGTATGATCGATAACTTCCAGAAGGTAATAAGTAATTACTGTTACTTTGGCGTTTACGACCTTTTTATAGAGCTTGAAATCTTTCTCGTAATTTAAATCTTTCTCGTAATTTTCGTCTATATTGTGAAGGATGGGCAACTACGGAACCCTACACTGAGCGTGACCCGACATGCTCTTGGCCGGTTTTAACACTTGACATTTGTGAGAACTCTCCACTTACTAACTCAGTATTATAACAAAACGTCGAGGTAATTTATAAACACTTTTTGAACATGATTAAGTCCCATGTTGGTATAATTTGTGAAAGTCGTGTAAAGTATCGTGTAGGTTACTTACCAACTATGCACTGTAAAGGAAACGCGTTACCTTTTCTAGCCTGATTGACATGAGCGAAAAATGATCGTGTTTCAATTTCGTTGACTATCTGGTTGTGAGTATTATATTCCTTGTTGACTAAGTATATACATAAGATAATAGTGATGACGATGAAAATTGATTAGCGTATTACACTAGTAAGTATACTACTACGGTGTTATAATAGTAGTGATAGTAAACACTAAGCAAACCTAAATGGTCAGTAAAATATAACGCTGAATGGCAAGACAGTCGACGTGAAATATATGTTTACACTTAAGTTACAAAAATATCTTATGGATAGTGATTTTGAATGATGGAGCAGAATAACATATTATTCTTATCATAAACTTATCTAAAATTTGGTAAAAGAGATTCATCAGTTTTGAGACGTGCATTTAAAAAAAATAGTATTACAAAACTGAGCGTTACACAGGCAAGCTTAATTGGTAATATAATAAACAATATCAATAGTGTACGCCCTACTTGATGTGAACATAACATGCATAAAAATAACTACTTAACAAAATGCAGTTCCGGATAATTTAATTACTAGGTACTTACAGCAATGCAGGGAGTTCTGGAGACTCCCATGCTAAAATGTTCTGTTTAACCCAGTGGTTAGGTAACTGGTAATAATGCCTTTAGTAAGGAATTAAGCTCATTATTTGTACACAAATTAAATCAAAAATTATATTAAGGATACTCTCCTGATGATGAATCGCGTACCGCTTCGAAACATGTCAAGCGATTTTCGACTTCTACGACGTGAGTAAACCTGTTTAAGTATTTTAATATATCTGAGACTCACGGTAGTTTTATAGGTAAAATAAGCTAGGCTACTTGATTTTTTTTTTTTAATTATTTATATATTATAATGATTATATATATTTAATTTAGTGACTAAATAATGATAATTGTGTGTGCCTATGTAGTATTACTTAACTAATGCTAATGGCAACCAAATCAATATTTTTATTTACATTAACAGTTCCGGTTTAATAGTATGAGGTTCTTAATTATTACACTGAGTTATTTGCCGGTACCGCCGAATTCTGAAACAAAATAATATCAATGAGGTACGGAATTTATATCTACAACTTGGACTTCAAAAGTCTAGCAAACAAATGTGTGGGGCAAAAGTAAGTACCTAGTGTTAAAATTTGACGGTCAATGATTTGACGAAAATTCCTGTACAGGATAACTACCCGAATAAAAGAGCTTGGTCATGTCATGGAGGTAGACGCGGATTTGTCTAGTAATTCGATTGTTTTCTCAAACTCGTTAATTTCGCGTAGCAAACTTTCCAAAACAAGTTATTTTTTTAACAGAGCGGTCAGTTTAAATTCACAGTAGTGATTTTTATCACAGGTATTCCTATCGGTTTTCTTTTCAAACCGGATAGTTTTTAAAATAGGCAGGTTAGGTTCGTTAGATAGTTTTGAACTGCCCTGAAGTAGGGTTCCGTCGATTCAGTGAAACGACGAGGCCCATTCCTATTCTCCGAGTCTGATCTGAGATTGAATAAAAAACCGTGCAGGATTTATGCGTTTCAATTAAATGAGTATGTAGTACTGATGATGATGATGCATTTTTTACCTGATCAGTTGGCCAATCCGGTGCTGGGTTACGCAGCGAAGGCGAAGAGGACCTAGATGTTAAAGTCGAGCACGGCTTATGCCAACTTTTTTCCAATGCAGGTCTTCTTAGATTGCGTTGAATACAAGAAGGTCTAGTTTCATTTTGCCGGTTTGATAAACAACGTCTAATCACGCGAGGTTCTTCCTTGCAGTGACAACATACTCTATTATAATCTCTACTGTTTTCTGAACCTTTTGTTTCGAATGTGTTATCAGCTACATATACATTAATTTCTTTCTTGTTTTCTTGAACGGCTGTATCGAATTTTGAGGTTATATGCATATTGATCGGTTCTACTTGTCGAGCCTTAAATCGTGGGTCTTCTATATCTAAGTGATATTCAGGATACAAATAGCTGTTTGTTTCGTGCTGTTCGTAAGGATCCGCCGGTTTCATCTGAAGCGGCATGCCTTCAATAAGACAGGCGTATGCCTTTTTGGCATTCATTTCGTGTCTTGCATGCAATGCATGTTTGTTATAGTAATACTGCGCTCTCTCCGATATTATTTTTCTTTTCGCTAACATATCTTTGAGCAATTCAACGTAGTCTACCTTCTGAGGATTTCGTGGAAATGCTTCTAATATTTTTTCTTTCCACCCAGGCCAAGTCAAATCATCGGTATCATGTAGCTTCGACAACCATTCCTTAGCGCTGCCAGCTAATCTCGTCTGCATATAATAGGACTTCACTGTGTCTGACCAATTGTTTATAGCACCGAGTTGATCAATTTTAATGAGCCATTCATGTGTGTATAATTCTGAAGTATCTGGATCGAACAGGGGTACCGCATCAGTTCTTTCATCATCATCATTATTTTTCGGTATTTGTTTATCCTGGTCGCCCTTCTGCGAGTGAAAGTGATCTTCCTCTGAATCTGTGGCGGCGGGGTCAGGGGGAGCGTCGTGCTGGCCCCAGGGCCGCCAGCGCTTCAGACTGATGTTCCCGGGACAAGGCCGTTGCTGTATCCGCACTTGTTTCAGTGAGATGTTTGTCTTCTCGGGTTCTGAAATGACGAATTGAATCACAATGCGATACAAATTTGTGAAGGTGTGGTTTTCAAAGAAGACAATCGTTTCATTGCTAGCCACTAGGTTGATTAAGCTTGACGGGATTAATCTTGAACCATTTGCAAATGAATTTGCGGGGAATAATCTTAATAATGAACTAAACTACAAAATCATTTCGTTATCTATTTTATTTCCCGAATAATTATAGTTACAGAATATTTTCGTTAGTTAAGTATAAGACAGTCCACCACACTGTTAAAATGCGCCTGTTACCGTCACTATTAGTATTATTCCATCACCATTTTGCATCTTAAAAATAAGTAAAAGTAAGTATAAGAAACATAAATGTAATGCAGACCAGTACCACAAAAGCATTAAGTAATAGAAAAATAATAAGTGACTAATTCGGTTACTTAACTTTGAGTTTGACGACATCCGTAGCTTGCATTGAACTTCATGGCTCCATGAAAACCACCAAATAGCCGTGTAACTATTCTCATGAGCATTGCACAATTTAAAGCCCGGACGACAGGGTTCTTTATGGCGATTGTTACCGACGCCAGAAAAATATAAATAATTAAAAGTCAGTAAATATATGCCTGACAACGTCAGTAAAAATTCGATACCTACTTAGTATTTTAATTTGATATTCGGCTTGTTTTTTTTTTGTAGCAATAGACTCTTGCCTTGCTATATATAATTTATTATCATCAAAATTTGAGACTGAATGGTTTTAATCTATCGATACTATTATAAAATGTTAAAATTGCACTGAATTTCAGTTTTCTACGGGTTATTATTACAGGAAAAATCTTAACAGTGATACAGCGCCATCTGTTCGTAAAATTTCCTTTGTCCTCTTATCACGCTGAAACAGCTGAACGGATTTTAACAAATTTTAGTAGGTACAGGGACAGCTAGTCGTCCAAAGATGGTTATACCAAATAGACGGTTATACATTAGGAAAGACAACTGATTTATTAGGTACTGAATGACAGGAGAAAATTTTATAATCGCTAAATCATAAGGGAAGCCCTTACAACGAGTAAGTCGTATGAAAAAAGTACCAGTAAGCGACCCATAAGGGCTAGCTTTATTTTTGGTTTCCCTTTTTGGCAAGAGAGAGTGAAATTATTAAGCTATGTATTGGAATAACTTAGTAATTCATTCGGCTACCTTTTTTAAAGGGACATTCAAAGGGCTTCCGTGGGTGGCCATTTGGAATGGCTTGGGCTACCTTTATAGAGGAACTTGCAATATTAAAGCCTATCGCCGCGGAAAGGGTGGTTCGATCCCTGATTCACACTTCTACCGAAACCGATAAGTTTTCTAGTTTTTTTTTTTCATTATATATGTAAAATATTGGTTTATATTCAGTTTATCTCGTAGCTAAATATAACAGCTGGGAAATAAATCAGTTTTAAAACATAACTATTTCATGTTGTCAGTAAACCATTCGGTGAATGGAATGCGCTCACACATTAGTGTGAGTTCATATCATATCATTTCATATTAATGACCGATTGCAATCAAATGTCCAGAAGGATTGCTCCGAAGGTCGAAATTCATAATTCACGTCCCCCTCTCTAACAGCATTTGAATGTTCCGCGCATTCATGGCATTCGGCACGATATTTCGAATTTCGTACATCGAAAGTATCCTCCATGTGTAGTATGATGTTAGGGCGTGTGTGTGTGTGACTGGTTCTTGTTCGGGCGACGTAGGTATAGATTGGTTTTACTGCTCTACAATTAATCATATTGTAGTGATGTGCTCTGAGCTACTTACGCGGTGCTATGGGGAATTTGAGGGAGTTTCCTTTAAGATCATTGGGGAGGTACTGCAAGATAGCCGGCTGACTGCGCTGTACGCCGCGATCAGTCGACTGCTGAAGATACACCTTCACCTGAAATATAAAATAATGAATTTTGTAAGCTAATTGTACCAGATACGGACTAGTGGCCCGCCTGGCTCATTGATTTCGCGATTTCCACATTACATTGGAATATAATCACTTTTCCCACAAAAAAAAAACCAACTACAACGAGAAGAAATTGTATTTCCAAGAACAACTGTACGAGTTAATATAAAAACCACTAAAATCGGCAAACGACGTGCTGATCCAAATTAATCGGATGCGATTCGACTGCATCTTATACCTAGCAATAGCTGTTATCACAATTCGATTTTAAGAAGAATTTAAGGAGTTACCTTGTAACCATCGACGCAATTAGGGTCGCGGTCCTCCCGATAGGGGGGCGTCTTGAACACGATCGCCAGCTGCTTGTGGTAGAGATCCACGGAAGCCGTCCGCGTCCAACCGTGCTCGTCTTCGAACACCACGACTGGGTTCTGACCTGTATACTGAAAGCGAAGGGTTTACGGGCCTATCTACAAATTTCTTAACAGACTGGGCCAAATTATCTTAGAATCCAGCGCTGCTGTGATGCCCTGGTTCCATATTAAGGCGAGAGTAAAACAATTCGAGGGGTGCATGGCTGCAGAGTTATAATTTCTCTTTAAATTCCATCAGAATTAATGTAAATAATCTTCATACATATCAATAACAACAAGGAATAGGTATCTACATACTGTACTTCTAAATGAACTGTAACAGGTGACTCCTTACAGAACGAGAAAAATGCAACTAATAAAAAAATCGTTTGAATACGTACCTTTTCACACAGCAAAGTCATTTCATGTCCCCCCGTCAAGGGTCCAGCACAAGCGTTGATATATGCGATCTTGAGGTCATTAAGTTTCTTCGCGTCGTATACCACGTCCGACGCGACCGGTGGCAGTGGCCATGTGTATTTCTGCAGATCGTTCAGGTCAGCCGGGGTCCACTCCGGTCCCGGAAGGAAAACTTGGAAGCAGAGACGCACGGCTGTGAAGTCGATGAGGCGATGGTCGCTTATGTGCTGAAATCCGGCTGTAGACAGAAGAACGCAGAAGTAATGAGATAGGGTATTTGCTCATGAAGGTTTATAATAATATGAATGTTGTGAACGGTTACGCGAAAAAAAATACTCACAATTTGGTTATGTTCATTTATTTTTCGCATAACCGTATTAACCATTCGAAACCCTAAACAAAGTCTTCATATCTACGTGGTCTTAGCGATTGATCTGAAGAGCATCAGGGTAATTTAGACATTATTCAAAGTGTTTTATATTCTGTGGCTACTTTGGAAATAGATATACTCGCATGGCATTACTCACGTACATAGATTCAAAGTGTGTAAAAATGACAAATAAATATGTCAATATTGATATCAGCAGACATGAGCAGCAGACCGATTACATAATGAAATCTATGATATAAGTTTTACGTAATTATCTCTGATCAAAGAACCTCTAACTAACCAAACATTCTTATTGACTCTAGTCTAACTTATAAAGATTTGGGGGAACATGCATGTTTTGGTGTAGAAGAATGACGCTTAGGTACTTTACTAACCTTTGAAAGGGTCGATATTCATACGCTGGCGACTTTTCAAAGCTGTTTTGACGTCGGTCTCAGTCTTCCCCTTAACGCACAGAATGCCTATGTTTTTAAAAACGAGATCCGGTCCTTCTGTGATGACGTAAATCACCCCTTGCCTGCACTGGTAACGCGGGTCTGACCCCGTGATGGCATGAGGGTGAACTCTGTAAAGAAGAATGCAGGCTGTGAAAGAGTTATATTTACTCTAAGCTTTAACACTGCAATTCGATGCTGTTTTTTAACCGACTTCAAAAAAGCAGGGGGTTCTCAATTCGGTTGTTTTTTTTTTTGCATGTTTGTTACCTCAGAACCCTGTCATTTATGAGTCGATTTGGAAATTTATTTTTTGGTTCATGAGTAGACATCTCCAAGTTGGTCCCATAAAATTTTGGTGAAGATCTGATGACGAAATCGACGAGGAATCGAAGGAATTCGTCCAATGTTATGGGCACATCTATGGCGATTTCAGTGTTTATTTATTACAGTAGTTCAAGCATTTGCACTTGAAAACCACCATTTGGTGAAGAGAAACTGATAATGAAGACAAGCCTCAGTTACTACTGAGGGCTCAATCAGTAAAGCATTTGTTACACTTAGGAGAAGGTTTTAGTATTTTGACCGACTTAAAAAAAGAGATTCTCACAGTTTGACCCGCATATGTGTAAGTAATGTTTGTCCGCGATTTTGAAGTTGTTCACGAACAACTTTATAATCTTGCACAACTTTTAATTTGCGTCTGATAGTCATCATCTTCCTATGCTGAGCTGATGATGGAAGGTATAACTCCTTAACGGTTAGGAGTTAGGAGATAATTCAAACGAGATGCATGCCTTCAAGACCTCCCCGATCACCCCCATAAGCATTTTATATGAATCACTAAAAGGCGAAAAAAAAAATTTTTACTGAAAAGAACCGACTTCAATAAAACTAAAAAGCCAAAACTAACCCGTTCAAGCACAGATTACATTTGAATCACCTTTTGAAGTCGGTGCCAAACCTCTCGTAAACTATAAAGGGGAGGGGGACCACAAAACTGGTTGGCAACATTTGTTTGTAGGATGTCTGGGATCTATACAATATATTTCAGAAGTCAGATTGAGGTCCGCTATTTTTGCAAACGAACATCTCCTTGTAGCCTGCACTAAATACGAAAACTTTTTTAACGGGAGGGGGGAGGGGGACCACAAAACTGGTTGGCAACATTTGTTTGTAGGATGTCTGGGATCTATACAATATATTTCAGAAGTCAGATTGAGGTCCGCTATTTTTGCAAACGAACATCTCCTTGTAGCCTGCACTAAATACGAAAACTTACGTGGTGCGAGTCATATTTTCTCGCAGTCGTAATACATCCTTTCCTCTGGTATAATATTTTCAATGTTTTCTATTGTTTTATGAAAAATGTGTACTCGATTTAATTCTACATTATATATAAAGGAGATGGAAAATTATCTTGAACTTGAGTCGACACTGACATATTCCTCTCAGAAAGCAACCGTCATACATAGTGATGTATGGTGAAACCGTGGCGAGACGCGAGACATTGTGAATCGCCACATCTTCATCACCACCATTACCTACAGCTACCACTACCACCATCACGCACACATTGACGCTGACAATATTATTATGTTATTACTAGAGGCCCGTTGCGGCGTCGAACCGCCGCTAGAATATGGAAATCCGGAAGTGTTACCGAAAATAACTAATTTATCGATGAGAAGTTTTTGGCGAACGAAGAATAAATACTGGAAAAAAACACGATAAAACTATGTTTTTTTTTTATATATATATATATTTAAAGGGCATTGTCGCTAAGCGACCACATCGCAATTTCGCAAAATTATTTTTTAAAAACGGTAAAACATGCCAGGCTAGAGCTAGGCCTGATAGCCAACTGCCAGCTTCATCGTGCCAACTTTTTCAACTCTTGTAAAAATAACTTGTGCATTAATGACATGTGATCTGCTGATCTGTTTCACAAATAAAATGCATATTATTCGATTTATGGAAAAATTAAATTCATAAAAATAATCCCATATCTTAAAAAAATAATTGACATATTTTCATAGGACCGAACATAAGATTGGTAGAATTTAATTTGTTGTTCTTTCTTCAGGGCATAAATTTATCGATTTGATCGATTTCTATCAATTTCCAGAAATAGCACATGAATCGAAACGACAGATTTGGGCACTCACTATTAAAAATAGTGATAATAAAAAATGTTACATAAACTCAATTGTATGAAATAGAGAGTATAAAACGTTTATAGATACAGGAAAAACCACTATTATCAATGCTTGTTTTTTTTATGAAATTCAATATATCGTGCAAATTTTCTTAATATGGGTGCTGCCATGTCATCATCATCAATCAATTTATTCAATAACAATTACACATTGTGTTTGAAATTCTTACGCTAGGTATACTTAATCAAACCCTATTTACTAATCTAAATAAATAACTGACCAACAATAGGAACTCCACCATAAAAAAAATCCAATATATAAAACAGCTAAAAATGTTGAAAAAAGAATATTAAGACATATTTTTTTCAATAAATTTAGAGCTGAAGGCCTTATACCCGCGAATTCCAAAGTCAAACTTTCGTCTTTCCTCTTATTGAAATAGTGTCTGACAGAAGAGTGAGGGAGATGCTATCTATACTCTCAAGTCTATGATATAAACCAAATTTTAGGGTTCCTTACTAAAGTCGGTAAAAACGGAAGCCTTATAAAATCAATTTGTTTTGTTGACAGCATAATTTGTCAAATTTTATTTTGAATGAGTATAAGAATGATCAGCCAGACGTCATTAATTCAAATATGATTTATTATTGAGCGCGTCGATTTTTTGAAATTTGCATTATATGTAGGTTATTTCTACCACCAAGTTTCTCTGTAACTCTGATCCTGCACCGACTACATATTTCTGTTTAACCCAGTGGTTGACTGGTAGAGAATGCCTAAAGGCATTAAGTCCGCTATTTGTACTTACTTTTTTTTTGTATTGTGCAATAAAGTTTAAATAAATAATAAATAAATAAATAAGTTTCGCATGTTAGGGTAACATGTTAATTATTCCACATTGCCAACTGGTCCACAATGTCAGCTCGTCTATATTCCCATCTGGGTCCCAATGCCAACTTGTCCACACACCCAACACGTCCACATTGCCAACTCGTTCATACACCCAACTCATCTGCATTGCCAACTCGTCTATATTACCAATTCGTCTCCATTGGCAACTCGTCCATATTCCCAATTTGTCCACAATGCCAACTCGACCATATTTCCAACTCGTCCATATTTCCAACTCATCCACATTCCCAACTCGTACACAATGCCAAATCATCCACATTGCCCACTCGTCCATAAACCCAACTCATCTACAATGCCAACTCGTCCATATTACCAACTCGTCTTTATTGCCAACTCATCCATATTCCCAACTCATCCACAATGCCAACTCATCCATATTGCTAACTCGTCCACATTTCCTACTCGTCCATACACCCAACTCGTCTACAATACCAACTCGTCTTTATTGCCAATCTCGTCCATATTATCAACTCGTCCGTATTACCAACTCGTCTTCATTGCTAACTCATTTATATTCCCACTCATCCACAATGCCAACGCGTTCATATTACTTGCTCGTCCACAATGCCAACTTGTCCACATTCTCACCTCGTCCACAATGCCAAGTCGTTTATATTACCAACCCGTCCATACACCCAACTCATCTACATTGCCAACTCGTCTTCATTTCCAACTCATCAACAATGCCAACTCGTCCATATTGCTAACTCGTCCACATTTCCAACTTGTCCATAGACCCAACTCGTCCACAATTCCGAGTCGTCCACATTTCCAACTCGTCCATATTCCCAACTCGACGATACACCCAACTCGTCTATACAAACTCGTCCTTATTACCAGCCCGTCTTTATTGCCAACTCGTCCATATTCCCAACTTGTTCATTTTGCCAACTCATCCACATTCCCAACTCGTCCACGTTGACAACTCGTCCGTATTACCAAGTCGTCTTCATTGCCCACTCGTCCGTGTTCCCAACATGTTCATTTTGCCAACTCATCCACATTCCAAACTCGTCCATATTCCCAACTCGTCCACATTGAAAACTCGTCCATATTACCTAATTGTCCGTATTACCAACTCGTCTTCATTGCCAACTCGTCCATAATGCGAACTCGTCCACATTGTCCCCTTGTACATGTTCCCAACTTGTCAATTTTACCAACTCATCCACATTGCCAACTCATCCACATTTCCAACTCGTCCATATTCCCAACCCAACTCGACGATACACCCAACTCGTCTAATATACCAACTTGTCCTTATTATCAGCTCGTATTTCTTGCCAAATCTTCCATATCACCAACTCGTCCGTATTACAAAGTCGTCTTCATTGCCAACTTGTCCGTATTACCAACTCGTCTTCATTGCCAACTCATCCATAATGCGAACTCGTCCAAATTGCCCACTTGTCCATGTTCCCAACTTGTCAACTTTACCAACTCATCCACATTGCCAACTCATCCACATTTCCAACTCGTCCATATTCCCAACCCAACTCGACGATGCACCCAACTCGTCTACAAATACCAACTTGTCCTTATTATCAGCTCGTCTTTATTGCCAAATCTTCCATATCACCAACTCGTCCGTATTACAAAGTCGTCTTCATTGTCAACTTGTCCGTATTACCAACTCGTCTTCATTGCCAACTCGTCCATAATGCGAACTCGTCCAAATTGCCCACTTGTCCATGTTCCCAACTTGTCAATTTTACCAACTCATCCACATTGCCAACTCATCCACATTTCCAACTCGTCCATATTCCCAACTCGACGATACACCCAACTCGTCTACACAATACCAACTTGTTCTTATTATCAGCTCGTCTTTATTGCCAAATCTCCTATATCACCAACTCGTCCGTATTACCAAGTCGTCTTCAGTGCCAACTCGTCCATATTCTCAACTCGACCACATTTACCATCCCGTCGACATGCAAGCGGAAGGACTTAGTTTTTTCTTGTAAAATACCATTTAATTTACCATGACTCATGCCATTTTCCTTGGAATTATTTTTTTGATGGACTTATATAATCATATTTATAATAATCTATAATAAATTTACTTATTTGAATGACGTTTAAATTAGTTTTACTACATTTTTTCTGCTTTGATTTATTGTAAAACTCGCCTATAAAAATAATCTATTCTTGAATGACGGTCAGTTTTTCTAGTCTTTCGAGTACCAGTCCAACTCGCACTTAACCGGATTTTTTCTCCACATTTTTAACAGGTATGCGAAAAAAGTTTCCATATGAACATTTTAAAAAGAAAAACAACCTGGCAATTTAGAGCATTGACATAATAGCCCCCAATAAAAAAGACATTAAAAGTTGTCAGAATATGGTTACTGTCATTCATTGTCAACAAACTGTAAAATTATTTTTGCATATTCGTACATGTTTTAAGTGTTGCGGATATTATGTTGTCGACTCAAAAATAATATTTCATCATGCTGAACAACTTACTCAGGTTTGTGAGCAAATCATGCTTATTATTATTTGGTCATCTTATGTCAAAATAGGGATCACGTGGTTAGCGCACAGTAGTTTTTTCAAATCCATTTTTCAGTACCTTTTCAGGAAAAAATTAAAATTCCAAGAGTTTTATGCACCTCTCTAGCATGAGACGAATCTAATGACATATCATTTATCAAAATCGGACCATAACTGTAGATCTGATGGGATGTACAAAAATCGGCCTCGCGTAATATATATATAGATAATTATTCCCTTAGCAGGCTTCTACTGCCACCACGGGACGATATGGTGGGGGACAATTCTAAGGCCGGTCACCCCACGGCACATATTATACAATTTTTCGAAGCGTCAGAGGGTAAGGGGTGATTTGAGTTTATATTTTAAAACACGTGTGCACTGTCTTGAAGAAGTATACTAGGAACCCCGCAACTCACAAGCAACTAACTTCAGTCAGTTGTCTTCTAACCGCCGCCGAGAGTAGACGTACCTATAGGTTCGTTGTTCGTTCGTCATTCGGTGGATTTGGTTACATGTTTTGATGAATTCGGTGAAACAAATTGTGTTGTTCAGTGTTTCTGTGTCTGCAATTTTATAAGTGAATAAACTATCTCCGTGGGAATGTACTTCCGTAATAGAGTGTTTATGTCTATATAACTTTTTGCATTCCTTAAATCGATAAAAAACTTTAAATTTTAAATTCAGTGGAATGGATTTCCATTGATTCGGTGTAATTTTTGACCACTGGAGTCAATAAAAATGGCCTCTGCTGTATATTTTTACGACAAAACAACTGATTATACATTATTTCTATATTGCCAAGCATTGGCGTATCTAACATTATTTTTCAGGGGGGGCCTGGGGGGGGCCTGGGGGTGGGCCTGGCCATGGTCTAGGAGATGAAACCATGAATTTCTATCGGTAACCCAAAATCCTGGGTTGGGCACTAGACCATACTGGGGTGGGCACGGCCCACCCGGCCACCCCCCTATATACGCCAATGTTGCCAAGCCCCTCAATTGGTTCCTCAATGCTTAGAATCGTGATTTTGTTAATGCAGCTTAGTTCTGACTGTGTTTGTGGTTGCTGTTCGTTAGGCTGCTTTCACCGGCATCTCATTGCCATTTTAGCACCTGTTTACCCATTTCTTTGAACTGGCGCATCAGGGTATTATGCCTCAACAGCTTGACACTAGAAATATTCCTAAGGATCGTCATTATTTTAATAATAAATAAATAAATAAATTTCAGCGAGCTACATGTCGAAAACTCTGAAGTATTGGGCCTTTCCTTTGATTACGGTCATTGTAAAATCTTAAATATCTTACGAACCACGTCTAGAAGAGGGCCTTTGCAACAAATATTTTTTAAAAATTAGGCCGTTTTAGGATTCTGTAGTCAACTAGGAACCCTTACAGTTTCGCCATTTCCGTGTGTCCGTCTGTCTGTCTGTCCGTCCGTGGCTTAGCTACGTGATCATTAGTACTAGAAAGCTGAAATTTGGTATGAGTATGTGTATATATCACGCCGACAAAACAAAACAGGTGTCGTTAAATAGGTCCTTTAAAAAGAATAGGGGTCTCCAAAAATTTTTTTTATCAAGTCAGCAGTTTGGTAAATATTCGCCCCAACAAAAAAATAGGGTTCCCCTCTAACTTTTCAACCACGGATCAAAATTTATCGAAAAAATCATGAAAATGAGGCCTTATAAGTACTGTCAATAAAAACTATATTGAATAAAATCGGTCAAGCCGTTTTTGAGTTATCGCAAAATTTCATAATTCTCATTAAAGTGACGTAAGTGCGACGCGGTGTCCTTATACTTCGAACGTTACACATATTAGTTAAGTGCCATACTGCATTAAAGCATTCCGATCAATCTGGCGCGTATAATCGATAAGTTCCAGAAGGTAACAAGTAACTACAGTTACTTTGGCGTATACGACCTTTTATAGAGCTTGAAATCATTCTCGTAAATTAAACCTCGAAGTCCGTCTATTTGTGAAGGATGGGTAACTACGGAACCCTACACTGAGCGTGGCCCGACATGCTCTCTTATATATTAAAGTCACAAATCAAAAATATGACAAATAAAATTGACCACCGAAGTCAAGCAAAATAGCTCGGTCCGGAGAATTGCCCTATATGGATATGCAATAACCGACTTTCAGAATATGAGAAATGAAAAAGAATATTAAAGGCCACAAGAGCTGAATTTCTTTTTTGGTTTCAAACAGCCTGACATATAATCACTCCTTCGTGCTACTAATATTCTTGTCATTTTTACAACTAAATATCACCCGTCACTTGTAATGTTTAAATGTCTGTCATTCTATATCTTATTTGCATACGACTTGATTTCTGTAGTTAATAAAAGCCTAGTTGTTTATTTGGTTTTTCCTTCGATTTTGTCACAGCCCTAAATGAAAGATCACTATTCACGAATATTGAACGAGAACCTACAGTGGTAATCGCTTTTCAACCGACTTCAAAAGGAGGACGTTTTTTGAGGGAGGGTCGGCGGAAGGACTACTTATATATTTGTTTTTTTTACGTAACATACTTACGCAATCATTCTGCCAATTGTGGACCGGTTCTCGAATCATTTTTTTTTATTTCAATGAGTATACTCCTCCGAATAGGTCCCATTGACACGATGTCGAGATCTGATTATGGGAGTTCCCATGGGAATCGAGGGCAACCCTAAAAATGATGAGCACTAACAATGTTTTTCAGGGTAACTATTTGCGTCTGGTAGTCATAATCTCATTACGCTGAGCTGATGATGGAAGGGTACAATGGATAGGAGCTAGGGGATAATTTTTTAAATATTATAGGTAGCCTGAAAACCTGAGATGAATGGCGCGATACGAGAAATGGTAACTATTTAACCTTTAGAACGCTTTTCCTCCCATGTCAAAATGTGGCTTATAAGCCAATAGTTGAAAATAGAAAGAGCGAAAATATACCTTATCTGTCAGCAGGAAAATTGCTTTGACAGCGTCCGCCATTACCCCTTTAGTGGTCGTTGGCGTGGTAAGCACGAAAGCACACGACCACTTTCGTGGCTCTTGGCGTTCAAAGGTCTAAATTTCAGTTTGGTTTAAAAAACATAATATCACTAAGTCACTTACAAGTTGTCGGTTGGGTTGAGCAGTGACACCAGCACTAGAAAGGGTCCTTTATGTCCATGGACGCGTATAGTAGGGTAGGTCTTTCGGTCTGGCGAGCTGTTCACGCCGGGAATCGATCCTACGGACCGCGCACCATCCACTTCGCTCAGGTAGCGAAACCTGAAACCAACACATACTTCATTTTTGAACAGGCACAAAAAATAACAAAATGTGCCTAAAAAATAATTAACTGCTAATGTGCCTACGTAAATATGTCTGGTTACTTTTTTACTTTAAATTCCGAGCTAGCCTAGTAATATATAAGTACGAAAAAGTAGAGCTCTTTGGTGCTTCGTTAAAATAAACCCTAATTTTGCTCAGCATTTTTGTACTTTACATTACTAGGCTAGCTAAACAAAACAAATGATATATAATTAATAAAAATAATATGTGCCAATATGTATCTCAACATTTTCATGGCATCTCCATATTTATTATATTATTTCATATATTTCATATTTCATTTATTCACAATCATTATATTACATGTCATTATGCTATCACAATTATTTCATCAGTTACCATTTATCTCATTAAATTTTATATACCTAAAATAAAAGATTAAATTACATTAAACAATGATTTTTTTTTATTAAAATGAGTATTATACAATGGACAACGAACGTGTTGCATATTAATACAATTAATAATGTAAAGTACCTATTTGGTACTCCGTAAATTATAATAATATAACATAATAATAATAGTTTAATTACCTATTTGGTACTCAGTAAGTAAAATTCGTTAAAGCTATAGAAAGTGTGTTCGATAAGCCAGCTTTTAAGGCGCGACTTAAAGCTGCTCAGCGACGGCACATCCGTGATGTGGGCAGGCAGGCGGTTGTAAACCGTAGGCCCCATCACGTGGGTGAGTTTGCTAGACTTCACCAGTCGGTGGCTGACTCCCACGAGTCTGTGGGCATTTCGCAGGTTACGTCCGTGCACGTCTGACCCTCTCACATACTCATCTAGGTGACATCGCACGTACGTTGCCACTTGGAGTATCACCACGGCAGGTAGTGTGAGTATCCGAAGGGCTTTAAAATGTGGTTTTGCAGACACTTTGACTCACCTGTGCAATCGCTCGGACAGATCTCTTTTGCATGCGGGAAACGCGCTCCCAGTCTGCGGCACGCCCCCACAGCTCTGCGCCATACGGAGTAAGCGAGTGCACGGTGGCAAAATAGCATGAGCGCACCACATTTCTGGGCATAACTCTGCCAAGACGTTGCAACGCGAAGCAGGCGCCCCCAAGCTTATTGCATAATTTAGTTACATGGGATCCCCATTGGAGACCCCTGTCTAGCTCGATGCCCAAAAATGTGGTACTCTGCAGTTGCTCTAATTTAGTGCCGCCTACAAAGACCGCAAGACTTTTTGGAGCACTGCTCCCGAGATGAAAATGGAGGAAGTGAGTTTTTTTGAGGTTCAGTACTAGACCGTTGACCTGAAAATAGTGTGAGACTTGCTCTGATACATCGTTGAGACGTTGCTCAAGCTCGATGGTGTCTCGTGCGCGCACCACTGCGGCAACGTCATCGGCATACATAAATATATCTGCTGCTGGTACTGCCTCAGGGAGGTCACTGAGAAGCAACGAGAATAAAATATTGGATAACGACGATCCTTGCGCAACTCCCATTACAGTAGACAGTGGATCCGACCTCACTCTCCCTCCGTCACTCACCACCACCTGTGATCTTCCGTGCAGACTATCTGTAATTAGTTTGTGTGCTTTCCCGTCGATACCATAATGTCGTAGTTTTATTGCGAGCACGCTGTGATCGGCGACATCAAAGGCCTTCGACAGATCGCAGCACAACACCGCAACCTGCTGCCTCCGCTCGCGGGCGTCTACCACGCGGCGCACCAGCTCGCGCGTCATTGTGGTCGTCGAGCGGCCCGCTCGATACGCATATTGGCGCTCAGACAGGACTCCGGTGGCGGACAAAAAGTCGGTAAGGCGTGAACTGAGACCATTCTCCAACACCTTCGCTAGTGCCGGTATGATGGACACGGGTCTGTAACCATCAATGTCTTCCCTTTTGCCCTTACCTTTAAACAGAGGTGAAATCCTGCTGACTTTCAGAGGAGGGGGGTATTCTCCTTCGGAGATACATTGATTGAACAAATCCGTCAGTACCGGTGACAACGGAGCTGCGGCGAGATGCAGAATCTCCATAGACACGCCATAGATGTCTTTTGTCGGTTTGTGCGGGATGTCATTTACTATGGAGAGTACCTCTGCAGCGGTGAACGGTTGCAGAAGCAGACTACGGTCGGGCGGCGCGCCGCACGCCGCCGCCGCATGACCGAACCGGTCGTTCATAGCGTTTGCTGCATCCTGTTTTATATTCTTACCTTTGAAGCTTGGCCGCTGGCTGTTCTGTGATGGCGACGAAGGGCCGAGGGTTAGACATCTCACGTCTCTATCTGAAAACATAAACATAAATAAGTTTCTGTCAAAAATGACATTTTAGTGGCAAGCTTTTATAGCCGACTGTACTTTTCTTTGGATATCCATCAAATGCTCACTGAGACGATTCTAAAGAGCCCAAGCTCGGTAGGATTGCTTTTTCTATTATACAGTTCCTATGGCCACCTTCCGGCTCCATCATCAGATCAGCCCCATGGTAACATATAGTTGTATTGTCATCAAAGTTAAGTAAGTATGCAAAATTTCAGCTCAATCAGTTGACGATATCTGCTTCAAAATTGAGTTGCAAGATTTCACCCGAACAAACATACTTAGATACATACATACATACATACTTACATGGCAAGTTAAATAAAAGCTTTTAAAAATGTGCGTTAATGGGTCATTGTCAGATTTAGGTGCGCGTCTTTCCGGTCATTTGCGAAATTAAGGATTCCAGGGCCTAGAAGAATGTTCCATAATTCGATGTAATAGCAACATAACCTAGATTCATACAAGCTCTTAACTTTTGACCACCGAAGGGACAAATTTTGTTTTTTGAACTGACAATGACCCTAATAGGAAGATTGACTTGGACAGGGTAGATTGTCAGGATACGCGCTAAACGCGGTCTAGGGTGCAAAGTACTCGTACGTGCAAACACAGAGATCGGGATGACCAATATCCGCTGGGTGGCCATTACCAGACAACACTGAGGACGTGCTTGCATGCAGAGGGTCTAGGACCATCTGAATTTTGCATAGCATGTCCGATATTAGTGACGAACATTGCTCACGTCCCCAAGAAGGATTTCCTTTTACTTGAGATGAGACGTTTTCTTTATGGGATCTCTATAAACAATGTTATGGTGTTATACCTATTTTGTTCAAATGCATTGTTAAATATTATTTCCGAATGATTCAGATAAGGTAAATCCCGGGTATCAATTTAAAGTTGGCGCGGGAAATATGTTAGATAACCGGTTATTATCACTCTACATTTTATTATAACATACGAACAAATTTAAGTTGAAATCGTATGAAACGTGATTACGAGTATTTATGTGTATATTTAGGTATGAATGTGTTTATAAAGTTGCGTAGGATAAAATTATCATAACACGATAACAAGCGTCGCGCCGACACGCTGTGTGTTGTAGATTCATTTTGTTACTATTTTCCCGTTAAAGTATTCCTATTAAATGCTTACCACGGCTTTTATATATTCCAATTTCCAAGCGAGTCTACAATCCAACACTATACATATGATTGAAAGTACAACAATAACTATCAACAACCTTTGTCGTAATCAATACACCACTGAGCGAAAGATTGGGTATTCTGTTACATTATTAAGGTTTAAAACCTATACAACAGTTACACCGCTAAATAACAATTATAAAACATTATTAAACACAGTAATGTCGTCTTTGGCTTGCACGGAACGTAGTTCGAGCCACACTGACATGAATGAACCACAACGTAGATGACTCAATGAAGCAGTAAAGCAGTTAACAACACTCTTGTACGTAGTCGAATAAAATACAATTTCCTTCAATCGACATACACGCCTACGCCGTCATTGGAAGTATCATATGAGATGACTATAGCTATTAACTATTTATATTGGATCAAGATTCGCGGTCTGCTTGACCACGTGTTGTGTGGAAACAGTCAGACAAAATTAAACTTTAAGATTCGACCGGTAAATATGCAATTGGATCTTGCAATAAGTAACTTCGTTTTTTCCAAAATCAAGAGGGCTTTTAAGAAGAGCGTATAATCAATATAATAAGTTAATAAGATAAGTTTAAAAAAATATATATGTGGTTATTTAAAGGATGATCATAATTGCAAGTTGGTAGTAGGTGGCTGGTTGGTTAAAATTTAAACATATTGCAGTATTGCGGTTTCGTGAAACAACACGGTAAACAAATTTAGCTATAACAAGTAATGACATCACCCGTAATCGAGTTGTTAATTTATTGTAGTTTTAGTACTAGACTAGAATTTTCAACGATTTTCACGTCCCAGAAATTATTTTACTTTAATTAGTAGCCAATCAATTACGCAGGCCTTTATTGAAGGCGGAACCATTAATTGCTTGCGTTTAAGACGCTATAGATTAAAAAAGAAGCACCATACAGTCGAATCGAGAACTTCCTCCATTTTTGAAGTCAGTATCTATAACTTTCACTCTTATACGTGTCAAAAAGTGACAGATCTTTTATCAATTTATCTATCGCACGATAATCATGATCTTGACCGATATAGACCCTCTGATCTGACTTTAGACATACCCGCTACCCGCTCGACTGGTTAAGAAAAAATAAGTAATGAGATATTTTATTTTTTACCTGATAACGTAAAATCGTTTTTCTCCTTCACGGACAAGGTTGCGGTCATCTCTGTTAGTGTTGTGCTAGTAATTATACTTACACATATAGCAGTGGGTCTGAAACTTGCTAGATGTGTTTGTTTGCTGTCTGCGATGTGCGTTCTTTGCCTGGCTATAAGGAAATTGCGGGTAATACCGGGGAAACACGAAAACATGCGACCTGCGCCATTTATTACGTTGTTTATAATCGTTCATTTTCCTCATTTATTAACATAACAAAGTAGCTTTGACTCGTATCGTTGGATGCATTTCTTGGTAGATAAATGTCATAATGGATTGTGATAATTATGTTACAAGTGATAAAGCGTCCGCGCACCTATCAGGCCAATTTACTTTAAACATACATATAATAGAGCGTGTAATTGTCAATATGGAACAAAAAATTATATACTTAATTCAAATGTAATTTTCATGGTAATTGACGACCTTATTACTGGAATGGGGAGGAGCAAAGGTTTTTACTTTTTAGCAAAGTTTTTTTTGGGCCATACATCGCTTGTGAACGAACGGTTTATACGAGTACTTACTTAGTTACTTAATATATGTACATATAACTAAAATAATTAGGAACCTCGCCAAATTGTGATATTCAAATGGACTGTGTCCGGATATGAGCTGAAAGAAAGATGGGGTGTGTGATTCTGTTTACATGGCGGAACCCTTGTCGGTAAGTCATCCAATATTGACATTCCCTGAGCATTGACATAGCTGTCACTCTACTAATATGGCACATTTCGCAATACATTGCTTCTTTGTCTAAAGATTATTCTACAAATAAATACGATATTTTCAGAAGTTGCTTAAAAAATTTTGTTCAGTTTGAAGGGTAGAATATACTTACTGGAGACATGCTCATTATAATGATCTAAGCTCCTTAATTTATAAAAAGACAAAAAAAGGAAATAATTTGGTGTTCCTACTTATTTCATTTTTTTTGCCTTTGAAATAATCCCAGAGATGTGCTTATTATATTTAATATATTTAACAACTTTACACAAATATGAACTACTAGCTGTGCCCCGCGGTGTTACCCGCTCATCCCACGGGAACACTAAATTTATTCGGGATGAAAAGTATCCTATGTCCTTCCCCGGGACTTAAACTATCTATATACCAAATTTCATCTAAATCGGTTCAGCGGTTTTAGCGTGAAGAGGTAACAGACAGACAGACAGACAGACAGACAGACACACTTTCGCATTTATAATATTAGTATGGATTCTGTGTCAGCATTTACCGTCCATTAGTCATATTAATTTATTCGAGATCTTCCCTATTGTTGACATAAATTATATGTTCCGGGATGGGTGACAAGTTAACTAGTCATACTATAGAATATATCAGAGTATTAATATTCTTTGGAATATATGCATAAGGGTTAGGGTTGCCAGATGGTCGGGATTTGGCGGAATTCTCCCGAATTTTTGTATGTCTTCCCAACTCCCGAAAAAGTAAAAAATCCCCCGAAAAAAATTGACATTTTGTAAAACTATAATTTTAAAAGGAAATACCACTGCAAATTTTTCCATAAGTACTATAAATAAATTACCTGGTCACATTTTTGTAGATTATAGATAAAATTATAATAAAGAAAAAATCATTTTTAGTTTTTTTTTTGTTATAATTTATTTATGTAGACATTTCTATTGGCAGCAAACGACGTTGTTTTTAATATATTTTTCATCACACTTGCTCGTAAATCAAGGGTTTACATGCTAGAAAAGCGTGCAGTAAATCGTAGATTACGCCCTAGGGCGTTTTTTGGTTTTTTATTAAAAATCTTGAAGTTTAGTTGTATGATGTTAGACCAAAAAGTTTTTATTCAAAGGTTACTATGTTTTAATGTAATGTTTCATATGCTTATTTAAAGAGCAGAGTACCTGTATAATAATTATCATTAGTCTATTAACACGTTGAAATACGTTGATATTAATTACTATATATTCATTTGTTTTAGTGTACATTGTAAATTTCTATATTTTGTTTTGTCAATCATTATACAATATCCAAACGCAATATTAACATAATCTGTGGACAGTCTACAGGAACGGCCTCTGATTGGTCGGCGGTCTGACATGCCAACATTGCGTGCATATAGTGCACATTGTTTATATGTGTCAATCATTACAAATCGTCAAGGTATTTTCCCTTCAAAAATTCAGATAAGAAATTAATTATGTAGAATCTTAGCATAAATACACCTAGAACGATAGTCTTCGTACAACAGACTGGCACCGTATGAAGCCGATTTGGATATACCTTTTAATGGTGGAAAAACGATGGCTTAAGTTGTGAGAACTGCGTTATCTAGTTAAAACCTTGAATACTAAATGCTTCGTAATAATAAACGCATTGTTTTTTTACTGGTCATATGTAATATTTATTTAACATTTTGTTATTACCTAGTTTATATGATTAAAGTTTACAATAAATATCTTGTTTTTAATTCCCTAAATAAACAAACACAATTATTCATCAAAGTATTTATTTAACACACTACACCAGTATGACTATTCTCAACAATTGCTGTATGCTTCGCACTATATCAGCTACGTGCAGTTCATTGAAATCCGTGGCAGCTGAAATAGAATCCGCAAAATCATTTTCAGTTTTTACACCACCCTTGTGGTATTTTACACGGTGGAGTACTCAAAAACATATTTTTCTACAGCTGTTATAAAGGTTGACTGTCTGAGCTAGACACCGCTTTTTTTTATGGCTAGTGCAATTATTATTTGTAATAAATAATGAGATTAAATTCGTCACACCGTTAAAATCAATCACAGCAATGGGTTGTCATTATGACTGGAGTCATTGTCTAAAGTAGTTATAAAAACCAGTCTAAGGGTATTTCTTAGTGGCCAGTTTGTATTATAATCATAATCCATGGAGTTTAATACAAAGTTATTAAAAGAGAGTGTAGAGCCGCCATTAGATAAATCATGACATTCATGAGTAAGGAGTTTAGATCGCATATTCAAGTAAAGCCTGTTTTGAAAAAAGCAATGCCCAGCAAGAAAATTTCTTTATGACATTGAAATCCCTTTTAATGAAAAGAGATAACAATAACAAACGTTGCCAGCTCGTTCTAAAGTATTGTTTTACTGGTGAAGTAAAGGTAATTTATTTATTATTATGTATGAAATTATAAAAAAGGTTAAAAATCATATTTCGACATGGTTCATATAACATTTTTTACTCCATACGACCTCAGGAATCCGCTGGTGAAATCATTTGGATTCCTCGCGAGAGCCATGTTTAGTAGTAGAAATTATGTGAGCTGATTGAACGTAGGTATATTGTGCACGTGAAAATATATTTAACTTATTTCCTTGGGTACCTTACGTGTGCATAGAGAATCAAAAATATTTTCTAGTATCAAAACTATAATTCCTACTACACAAAGTGTGACCTGCCGCAGATTTTTTAATTTTCCGTCAAATCTTTGAGTATTATTTCATTGGCCAGACTATATATTTTTTTTTGTTAGTAAGCATTTTGTGATGAAGCCACGATTAACATGACTTGTACTGCCTAACGGCAAGGACAAGTAAAGGTTAAAAAATGAATTTTCACACGTGTCATATCATATTCATTTTGAAACGGATTCGCTGGTTGCTGACCAAGCGCCGCCAACCCCGGCCCCGCCGCTCGCTCGCCTGCCCCAGTGGAGAGGTCGAGCACGTCACGTGTGAGTACGTCAACCCTGAGACGTGTTTACGCCGAAATTGTAAAGCGCCCAGCTGCTCCGAAATCCAGGCAGCCGTCGTCTCCGGGGTTGCAGGAACCCGTAAAAAGGACCTGCCAATGCCGGCTCTAAGAGAGTCCCGATGCGACAAGGATGGCTTCATGAAGGTCGAAAAGAAGAAGAAGCCAGCCTGTCGAAATCAGTGCGGTACCGCACCGACTGGACCTAAACATTTGCTGCGTCCCTCTCTACCAACGACGCTGCTCTATGTGTCCCGGCTACAACACTACGAAAGCTGAAGATATCGTAGAATATGTAAGGGTGAAGTCCGGTGTCATCCTGAGGGTCGTAAAATTGGAGTCTCGCCACGACGTGAGTTTTAATTCCTTCGTGCTGAGAGTTCCGACGGACCAACTAGCGGCCTTCACCAAGGAAGAGTACTGGCCGAAAGGTGTCATGTTCCGTCGCTGTTGAAAAATGTGACCTAGTTTAGCTACTTATATTTTTATTATTTTGTATTTGATATGTATGTTAGTTTTAAGGTATGTGTCTATGGGCCACAGTTGCCTGAAATAAATGTTTTCATTCATTCATTCATATTGTCACAATAGAATTGTTTATTGGGATAAAAGAGCCCTATCCCCGGAAATGGTTTCGAAATTAACATAGAACGTAAACATTAGTGACAATCCTAAACCTTAAAAAGCAGTTTATTTTTCAACAAACATCAGGTGCTTTTATAAGGTTCCGTTCTTACTGGTTGAGGTACAGATTCCTAACACTCGAAAATGTCACATAATAATATACAAGTGGTAAAAACTATGCAGAGCTGAACTTGAAGCCTTTTTTTTCCTGCGTCGTAAAAGAAAATATTCATTACATACCAGCTGTATTTTTTGTGATGTCTCATGTCTGTGTCAATGTTACCTTAGTCATATTCTTTGCCGCGTCTGAAATGAATGTTCGGTAAAACCCAAGAAACACGAAAACTGACGACTTGCGCCTCTTTCTTACAGCAGTACATTTTACTCGAAGTATTCAATTAGCTTTAGGTATTAAATGCAATATAAAAACCTATTGATTTTTGAGTTGAGCTTGAGCTTAATATCGTCAGGAAAAATCCAAAAACTCTAGAGCGCCTAAGATGCCATGCCGTAGATTTCAGGAGCTTCGGGTAATAGTAGCCCTTACTGAGTCAGGTTTCTAAAGACGGTTTCGAACCTTAATCGGCAAAAACTGATTCCTTATAGGATCACTTTGTAGACCGTCTGTCTCTCTGTCGAGACTCTGTCTGTTTCTCAGGAACGCATGGAGGTACCAAGCTGAAATTATTATCAAATACTCCGATCAGATCTGCTACCCCTCGGAGATTATGTTAAGTTTGCATCGGGTAATCCCCTTCATTTGACATAAAAAAACGAAGGTCGCTAGTTCTAGCCTCGTTAAGGTTGAATAGAGCAAACAATTCTCGTTCGAAAAAAAAAGAAAAAGATGGTCAAAGACTGTGTTCATCCTGGCGAATATTGTCAAATTAAGGGTTAGGGTTCTCTCTGAATCTCCTCCAAAACTTAGGGGCTACCCGGCAAATTTCACTATGTTCAAGTGGTTCTTTTTCGTAGAATCCCCGTGAAAATTAGACGCAATGTAGCTTGGTCACAGATTATATACAAGTTACTACGTAACAGATACACGAGTTGTTTGGACGGTGGGCGTTGCTACCGCTATCGATGCCCCCTCCATTGACTCGCTCCTATTGGACGCGGGTGACGCAACGTCATTGGAATGTGCGCTAGGGTTGCTTCCGTTATGTAAACGCTAGCTTTTTCTCGTGCCTTCGCTCGTTTGGTATTTTAGGTAGGTATTCAGGAGCAAGGTGATTCCATAAAACAAACAACTGATTGAATTTGTATGTAAGGTAATCTAATTGGGCTGATTTAATTAGGTATGTAGGTAAATAAAAAAATTGTGATGTCAACCAATCTAGTCAGCAGTGGTGTGGCGTCCATAGAACCCAATTCCCACTGGATTGCCCACTTCAGGACGATTGAACACCATTCTCAATTGCTACCGAAAAAAAAGTAGCCCAAAATAAATTCAGGCTTGCCTAGAAATTTGTCTAACGCCACGCCACTGCTAGTCAGTTATGTTTTTTTGTAAACATTCCTTCAATTGTACATGCATTTTATACAGGGTGTTTGGTAGCTAGGTGCAAAGCTAGGTGATAGCCGAGGTTTTTTTGAACATTTTCAGCCATATTATGTCTCAGAGGAAAGTTAATTTTTTTTTATTGATAATTAAGCGGGCGCGGGGCTTTGGTCAGCTCCCTCTCTCGCTGAGCGTAGGTAAGCGTGAGTGACATGGACGTGCGTGCTTGGAAGCGCGAAAATCATGTTTTTCGGTTTAATTATTTCAAAAATACAGAATGTAAGACGTATTATTTATAGGTAACATCTCGTTATTACGTTATTATTAAAAAACTGATGACTTTCCCTGCAGTGTTTATGACATACTAAGGGTTTATGTCGATTTTTTGAGGTTACTTTAAAAACAACTTATCGAGGAAACTACAAGTACCTAGTCGTGTTTCTAAAACATACGTATTATAAAGTGAATCCTTAAATATTTTACATATCGATTGTATAACTAAATCTTCAGTAATAACGACACAGCATGGAATCAAACCAACGCAATTATTTCGAAAAAAGAGAGAGAAAGCCAGAATTTAATAGTTAGGTACACGTCAATAGTGCCCCAGTAAACGTTAATTCTTAAACAAATGATGACGGAGTGAGCTCTATGGTGTCCGTGATTTGTACTGATGCTTTACCTAAGCAATTTGCTTTAGCTCGCCTGTTCAAAGACAATAATATTAAAGGGGTAAGTCGAGTGAAGTATGTTCATAATCATAAGATACTCGTAACTTTCGACGGAGAGGCGGATGCCGATTTCTTTATACAATGCAAGGCATTGAATGAACTTGGATGGCGTTGTCAAAAGACGTCTGAAGTTGGTATGTCTTATGGAGTGATTAATAACATCGAGTTATCATTATCTGATGAGTACATATTTGAAAATTTAATGTGCGACGGCGTAGCGAAGTTAGTTTCAGCGAAAAGACTTAACAGAAGAGCAGGTGATGAAGTCGAGTCCTCTACGGGCTGGGTGAAGAGTGAATGCGTTCGTCTAGCATTTCAAGGTTCGTTTTTACCTCCCCATGTCTTCATAAATAATTTGAGAGTGAAAGTGGAGCGGTATATCTTTCCTGTCACGCAATGCTCTCGATGCTGGAAATACGGCCATGTTCGTTTATTATGCCCTGCAAAAAGACCGGTTTGCCCAAAATGTACAAAAAATCATGAAAACTGTGAGGCGACTACATTCCGTTGTGTCAACTGCACTGGAGACCACCTAGCCTTACAAAAAGTATGTCCCGTATACAAAAAAGAGAGGAAAATACGAGAATTAATGGCAGAGTTCAACTGTACATATAGACGGGCACTTACTCTCTATGTTCCGCCTTCTCCAGCTCTCTCTAGATCGGTGTCGCCAACTCCAGTTTGTTATCCTACTGCGCCGTCTAAAGCGACACCTACAGCACCTGATCAACGCGAGCCTGTCATGACGGACAATGCTGCTCTCCCGCCTAAAGGTAAATTACTGATGTCACAACTTTTTTCATCAAACTCAAATACAGTTCAACAGCCAGCTCAAAAACCTGTTTCAAAGCCTAAAAAACAGAATAACAAAACCTAAAGCTTCAAGACCTCCGTCGCCTGTGCTATCACATACGGAGTTTGATTGGATTAATGAGATGTCGCTATCTGAGTGCTCAGATGATAACAATCGAGATAGAAACGAATCCGACAAAAAACCGAAAGAAGCAAAATCAAAGAAAGATTTTGGTTTTGTCCGTTTAGTAATGAAGCTTAATAGTGTCATTGCAAGTGAAGTGTGTTTAGAGGTTAAAATTCAACAGGCTGTGTCGATTTGTGTGGAGTGGTTAATTTCTATTCTAGTTAGTAGTTTCTCAATCGGATCTTGGATTAATAACTTTATGTGTAATAATGGCCAATAATTATAACAAAAATGTAGATGTCAATATTATACAGTGGAATTGTCAAAGTTTGCGGCCCAAACTCCTATCTCTAGAAGCGCTGTTATCTCAAGAAAAGATTCACTTAGCGGTCTTAAGTGAAACTTGGCTAGAACCTGAGAGTTATTTTAAATTAAATGGATATAATACCTTTCGTTTGGACAGGTTGGATGCTTATGGCGGAGTAGCTATTTTAGTGCACAGTTCATTCCAAGCTAAAGTTTGTTCGTCAACTTGTCCTAACGCAGGTATAGAACTCCTACATGTTAAATTACTTAACTGTCGGCATATTGAGAACATTATTTCTATTTATTGTCCTTCTACTGTTAACACAACTCAAAATGATTGGGATTACGTATTTTCTCTTGTGAACTCTAAATCGTTAATTTTGGGCGATTTTAACGCCCATCATACTAATTGGTCATACAAAACGGACCGCAGAGGCGACCAAATTTTCGATAGTATGTTAGATCATAATATAGTTTATTTAAACGAAGGCGATCCTACCAGAGTTCGACTAGTAAATGGTAAGTTACAACAATCAGCTCCTGATATCTCATTCGTAACGTCTGATTTAGTCACACTTTTCTCCTGGAAAGTTACCAATGAAACTCTTGGCAGCGACCACCGTATTATTAAATTAAGTATAACGATAGATTTATATCGCGACTTCGATCACAAGCGCAATTTTAAAAAAAGTGACTGGGAAGCTTACTCCTCATTCATTGCAGAATCATTTTCCAATTTAAATATTCCTATTGACCCTCAAGATTTTTACGACAGGTTTGAATTTACTTTACAGTCAGCTGCCGATCGATTCATTCCGTATACTAAAATCCCTCAACATATCTGCAATAAATTTAAACCTAAGCCATATTGGACTCCTGAATTATCCAAAGTGGTAGCTGAGCGCCGTCTTGCTTTGGCTAATCTAAGACGATGTCCGTCTCCGGGTAGTTTAGAAATATTACAAGAGAAAATTCGAAATGCTCAGAGAGCCATCCGGGCGGCCCGCAGTAAGTTTTGCCATGACTTTTGCTCCTCTGTTGATGAAGCCACTTCAGCTTCAGATATGTGGCGTAAAATGAAGTGGGCTAAAGGATATCATTCGGCCGTGACTAATCGGTGCGTTGATGGCGATAAATCCGAACAACTTTTAAACAATCTTACTCCTGATTTCACGTGTCCACCCCAGCCTAGTTTTAACTCGTCGAATTCAAAGTTAGAATCTGAAATCTCATTACATGAATTATTGAGCTCTATCAAAAAAAGTGACACTGCGCCAGGCAGTGATAATATATCATTCTCTATGATTGCTAATTTACCGGTATCAGGCAAACTCCTTTTAATTAAATTCTATAATATTTGTTTGTCTTCTGGATTCGTGCCCTCACAGTGGCGTGACGTTCAGATTATACCTATCCCTAAACCGGGCAGAGACCCTAACTCTTCTACCGCCCTTCGTCCAATAGCTCTCTTGTCATGTCTCTGCAAGGTTTTTCATACTATTCTAAATAAACGTTTGGAGTGGTATATTGAAAACAATTTAATGTTCTCTGATAAAATGATAGGTTTTCGTAAATCAAGATCTTGTTTAGATAATCTTACACGATTAGTTACTCAGATTCAACTGGGTTTCTCTAAAAATTTACTTACGGTCGCATGTTTTATTGACATTGATAATGCATATAACAACGTTGATGTGACCTGTTTATTAAACATTCTTGATCGACTGGGCGCTGGTTCTAAAATCTGTTCGTATCTTTGGTCTTACTTAAAGTTCAGACGTTTAAAAATTACAACCTATGAGTATAACAGCACTAGAAGCACTGGAAGGGGGTTGGCTCAAGGTGACCCTTTATCTCCGTTGCTTTTTAATATTGCTACCATTGATATTTGTAAAAATATACAAAATGTAGAAATCTCTCAATATGCCGATGATTTCGTTTTATATATATCAAAAGTTAATGTACCTTCTGCAGTTAAAGAACTTGAAATAGCTTGTGATACTTTAAATTCTTTACTGAGTAACTTAGGTTTAGTTATTTCCACATCAAAATGCAAATTTTGTGTATTTAAAAAAGGAATTTTTAGAAATTTGGTCGACCTAAAAATTTGTGGCAATTCTTTGCCAATGGTTAGTCATGTTAAGTACTTAGGGTTGTGGCTAGATAGTTCACTAAGATGGGGGAAACATATAATTGAAACAGTCCAGAAAGTCACAAAATTCATAAATCTTTTAAAAGTGTTAGCTGGACCAGGTTGGAGCATTCATCAGAAACACCTGAGACGATTATACATTTCTATTATCCGCAGTAGAATCGATTACGCTAGTTTCCTTTATGACAATAGTTCTCATTCGAATTTATTAAAGTTAGATAGGTTGCAAAATCAGGCTTTGCGAGTCATAGGTGGTTACATTAGGTCAACGCCCGTACACGTCATGGAGAGTGATTTGTCTTTGTGTCCTCTCCAATTTCGTAGAAAATATTTGGCAGGAAAGTTCTGGCTAAAGGCAAAATCTTTTCTTGACAACAATACTATCAATATTATAAATGAACTGTCCTCGACAAGCAATTCCCGATTTTGGACTAATAAAAAGATCCCTTTACTTATTTCAACTCATAACTATTTTGATGTATTGCCCATTCAGAGAAGCCTACAACTTGAAATATACTCATTAGGCACTTGGGTCAGTAATGTTAATGTCTATGATGTAGTCGTCGACTCGATCCCGCTTGTAGAACGCGCTAAACGATTTTATGACTCTAACAAACTTAAGTATATTTGTATCAATTTCATTGAGAAGGAATATATGTCCTGGTAGGATTATGCGATCGAGGACACAAACGCGATTCTACCTATGCGTGATTCTACACAATATGGGTTCAACACAACTGCAGTTTACTACATTCGTGATTCCACACAGCCGCTATTTTAACGCAATCGGGATTCAACCTATTCGTGGTTCTGCTCAATATGGGTTCAACGCAATCGCAGTTTACTACATCGTAATTCCGCTCATTTTTTTTACAAGCTTTTATTTAGCTTGCATGGTATGTTTAAAGTATGTTTGTTCGGGTGAAATCTTGCAACTCAATTTTGAAGCAGATATCGTCAACCGATTGAGCTGAAATTTTGCATATAAAAACCGGCCAAGAGCATGTCGGGCCACTCTCAGTGTCGGGTTCCGTAGTTGCTCATCCTTCACAATAAACTGCTGTTTTAAGCCCGAGTTTTACGTTAAGAAAGATTTTAAGCTCTATAAAAAGGTCGTAAACGCCCTAGAAACTGTAATCACTTATTACCTTCTGGAAGTCAACTTACATTTATTTTAAACAACTTAAATTTGGCGATAACTCAAAAACGGCTCGACCGATTTTGTTCAATATAGTTTTCATTGAAAGTGCTTATAAGGCTTCATTAACATGAATTTTTCCGAATTTTTTTGACCCGTGGTTGAAAAGTTACAGGGTGGGGGGACACAATTTTTTTTTGTTTTGGAGCGGATATTTACAAAACTGCTGACTTTATCAAAAAAATAATGTTAAAAGACCCGTATTATTTTTACAAGACCTATTCAATGACACGCCACACACCAGTGTTGAAAAAAAAAAAATTCACCCCCACTTTAGGTGTTCGAGAGGTATCCGAAAAAAAAAAATTTTTTTTAATTTTATTTTACCGTTCTGTTTTCACCCGAACAAACATACTTTAAACATACCATGCAAGCTAAATAAAAGCTTGTGAAAAAAATGAGCGGAATTACTAATGTAGTAAACTGCGATTGCGTTGAACCCATATTGAGCAGAACCACGAATAGGTTGAATCCCGATTGCGTTAAAATAGCGGCTGTGTGGAATCACGAATGTAGTAAACTGCAGTTGTGTTGAACCCATATTGTGTAGAATCACGCATAGGTAGAATCGCGTTTGTGTCCTCGATCGCATAATCCTCCTGGTATAAACTCTTTACTGATGGATCGAAACATAAATCGCGGGGAGGTGCGGCTTTTTTGGACCCTTTAATTAAATGTAATACCAAACTTAAGATTGATTCTGATATTTCTATTATGCACATTGAATTGATTGCCATTGCTGAATCTCTTTCATACATCGAATCTGTAAAATACAATAAGTTTGTCATCTTGACTGATTCTAAAAGTGCCTTACAGCATATTGTTAGTTCTACCACCCACGTGAGAGCGACTCCGATTGCGTATCGAATTTTGGAATCAATTTTAAGGCTACAATCTTTAAATGTAGAGATAAAACTGCAGTGGATCCCTTCCCATATTCAGATAAAAGAAAACGAAGACGTGGACTTACTAGCCAAAGAAGCTTTAGAGGATGGTATTCCATTCTCAGTTTTACCTCTTCATACAGACCTCCTACATATCGAGGGCTTCATGCTATAGGGGCGTATGCGCAAAACCCCTACTTTTCAGGAGAGGCAAAAAACTTAATAACTTTTTGTTCCTTCGACGGATCTTTTTGCAAATTTGCATGGAGTATTTATATTGTCACTGTTTTTATCTAGTATGATCAATTTTACGTAAAGTATTCCAAAAACTAGTAATTATGCGCTTACGCCTCTTTACTGCGGCGCAAATATTCGAAATGACTGTCGATTTTCCTTGAAAAATACTTGAAATTGAGGGGCGTATAAATTAAATCTTTTCCTATTCAATTATTCAATGACAATTGGTCTGAGTTCTGTTTTTATATCGAAATACTTTCATTTTACAGTAATTTTCACATAGTTACGAATCTCCTTCAATTTTTTCTGTTTTTTTATACGCCTGTTTCGCCTGACAAAAAAAAAGTGCTAGTGGCTTTTGAGTGTGGTCGTATAGTGGTGATCTAAGGCAAATTCAAGCATTTAGTAAAGAAAGAATATACATTTCAGTGATTAAATTATTCGTTTCCTTGATTATAACTTTTTAGAAGAACTTATGACCCAGCGCCGCTCTTGAATCGGCGACATTCTGGGATGTTAAGTAATGACGGCAGATGTCGATCTAGAGTCGGCTGACCATCTCGAACGATTATTAATTGAGCACTTCAGTGCTAAATAAAGTCTCTCTGTCTACCCGTCGGTCTTTGCCTAGAACAGCAGTCATAAAGTCGTTAAAGGTGACTTCTTGCGAACTCCAAGCAGTTGAGGTGGCCACTCTCTGCAGAAATCGGATTTTACGAAATCTTAATAGGTTCTAGTAACTAGTTTGTAATGTGATAACATGACAGTATTCTACAAAAACGAAGCATTAACCGTACGCTGTGGCGAGTTGATGACACTACTTTTGCTAACCCAACTCCATCAGAAAGCCCAATTCTAGGAGACCCTTGATGTTGCTGACGAGTTATAAGATAGACTCTGGAAATCGGTTGATGTTGTGCCCACTATTTGTTCACTCGAGGACACCTTAGCTGCTCTCCTGAGGTTCTGTTTTCCCGTGGCTGTCAAGCAGATCAACCTCTGAAGTGATTGTAGTTGAGCTTCAATGGTCAATAGTTTTGTTCTTAATTAAAACTTATTATGCCGGGCATGCTACATTTTTTTTATTTACCTTGCTCGACAAATTAGAGCTCTGTATTGATCATTTTGGGTTAGGTACCACAAAGCATCTGTTAGCGAACATTACCAATTAAGTGTTTTGGAATAAACTGTCAGTTTGTTGTTAGACAGCCAGTGTAGAGCGGGTGAAGTCACATTCACATACCCTTGTGATTACCGCTCTTTAGTATTACTACCTATGTCGCAGGATATGATGACTTTGTAATAGTGATGTTCGTTTTAGTGTGGCGATGATTCCACAAAAGTGGTGAGCGGACGTAGCTTCGAGGGTTCTTACTTTGCTACCACTGCCTTTTTGAGTGCACCAGTTTCGATGCCGATAAATCTCTTTCATTCCGGCTCCTACCAGTAATTTTATGCTGCCGCTTCTATGCTGGTGAATTTTATCCTGTCGTTGCCGTCGACGTCCCTCAATGTCTATGAATGTGCCTAAGCATAAGGCACAGACTTGATTTTAGTATTTTGCAGAATACTTTATGTTGCAAGTGCTAAAGCAAAAAACTGATTAATTTTCACTGAAGAATCTAACGCCTGAGTAGAAGGTTTCTACCTGGTTTTGTATGACAATTACTTTGACTTGTCTACGCAGTACGCAGGCAGCCAAAACAATAGTAAATATCTTGATAATTATCTCTCTTTCCTTCTATTCCGTTCGGTTCTGGTGATCTGGTGATTCCGTTTGGTGTCAAGCAGTTGAAAGCCCTCTGTATTTTTTGTCGCCATTCTCTCTCCGTTGGAGTATTCTCCTCATCCACCCAGCTCACTAACCGTTATAACTCACAGCCCGAGAAGTGTCTGTACGAGGGTAGTTTCTTCCGCCGCTGAGCTGGGGAAGGTATTATCTGGCTTGTGTAGGGATCCTAAAACTGCAGTTACCTGTTTATAGAGGAGACTTAGTTTGGACTTGACTAATTTGTGCCCCTGCTCAAATGTTCATTGTTGTATTGAGTTTCCTCGTCTTTTTTCTGCTTATCCTAAACTTCTCCAGCTTGACTAGTTAGCTTTGTCCCCGCAGCTGTCTGAGATAGATAATTATGCATGATTGTAGCAATCCATAATGGTATATGTAAGGACGCCTGTTTATCTATTTCTTTAGCGCCCCCCTGCCCCATATTTCTTGGGAACCTCTGTTTTCAACAAAGTTGGACCTAGTCGGCTCGCATATTATGTGCGATAGTGCGATTCATGCTAAGTGGGTTCGTCCTTTGGATGACATCGAGCATTTATGATTTGGATATCGAATCGAATCCACCTGGGATACGAGCAGGATGGTTCCTTAGAAACCTACCAGTTAGAGATGTTTTTCGGAGAAAGGTGTGACGTTCAAGGACTTTGCGCCCATATGGTGCGACGGTATATGAGGCCGAAGACTGATACTATCACTAAAAAGTATGGTAAATATGGTCGTATGTACATACGCCGCTATTGTGCGACAATTTTTGGTAAATCACACAATCGAGTAATAGACGTATGAACATATACGCCTTTATACTCCGATCATATTATGAGATTCTATTACATTATTGCGCTTACGCCTACTGTACGCCTCTTTGGATCGATAAAAAATTATGACCTACAATGATACGCCAAAACATATTTTATTTATTTTAAATAACTTATAATTACGATAAAATTATGAAAAAAATTGACCCGATGTATCGTTATTAGATGAATACGATGCCGTTAAAAACGAAAAATCGCATTTTTGCGCATACGCCCCTATAGTATGAAGCCCTCGATATTATAAAAAAAATGTGCATAATGAATTGGCAAGAGTACTTTGATTTACGTTCTAGGGAGAAGGGCATTTGGTTCCGATCTATTCAGCCACAAGTGAATCATTATCCTTGGATTGACCATATTTTGTTTGATAGGAATAAACTTAAAACCGCTCTCAGACTGCGATCAGGACACGTTCCGTCAAATTTGTTCTCATTTTTAATGAAAAAAGTTCCTTCGCCATTGTGCGATGATTGTGGAGTAGTTGAAGACGTTTACATATTTTGATGGAGTGTGTTCGAAACCAATTGGTGAGAACAAAATATTTTAGGAATAAGTCCCTTGAAATTGGTCTTGTCAATAGCATTTTAGCTTCGCCCATATCGGATGAAGCTGAAATGTTGTACACTCTTGCTGATTTAGCGTTAGCTAAGAGCGTCCTTAGTAAGTAGTAATAAGTTATCCTTTTGTATATTGTTTGTGTACTGTTTTTACGGGGCGATATGGTCGCTGTGCGACAAAGCCCTTTCAATAAAAGAAAAAAATAATAATAAAATTACTTTCGTGAGAAATCTCTAATAAATAACTGAGAATCATGAAAATAAATTAACCGCATATAAGATTATTAATTAAATTGGGCTTGTGTTTAAACGCCTACCAAATATGTTGATAAATTACTACCAATAAATTCTTAATGCTTGCCAAAACGGATGAATGCTCACCAAATAGTGTATCCCAAACTATTCTCTAAATAAAGCAAATAATTCTTTTTAATACAGTTGCTCAAAAAGTGGTACTTTTCGTAGCTGCAAATCGTGCGAAAAGTTGGTTATTTCGAACTAGTGCTTTTTACTTTTCAAATTTTTTAAATTTTCTGTTGTACTAACACGTCATACCTCATACATCCAAACAAAGGTCAATCACTTTCTGACTTTATTTAGTACGTCATGCAGCATTGCAGGTGTATATCTCATAATTATGCTTAAAATATTTAAATTGCATATTGGATCAATCAAAGGGTTATCTATTAAAAAAACTCAAAAACGGTGTTAATAATTTGTTTGAGTGACTATTATTTCTATTCTATTTTTATATAAAAAAAAATGGCGTCTGTCCATTGGAACAATTTTGCCAATGTCAAGGTTTTAAGAACGTTGTACGGTGAGTTGAGCTTTTTGTAAAGTGATAGCGATTTACAAAAAACCACACGGACTATCGGGCCTTGACCCAGGAAGGGCTATGAACGCTTCAAGTTGAATTCTTCATTAGCTATTCACTCATACGTTAGATCACTGCACAATACGCTATCAATACTACACATTGAACAACAAAAATGAATAAATAATGAACAACGAAACTTAAACGCATGCGGCCATCTTCAGTCACAAACCGGAAGTCGACTATTATTTAATGAGCAAATGGGTATTATGCGTGACCTAAAAAAATTAAAAAGAAAAGTATTGTCACAGATTAGAAAATACAGTATTAAGCGTGACCCACGCGCTGCTTTATAAATTCATAATAATTATGAATAATCGTTATTTTTGTGTATTAAATAATATATTTATTAACAATTATATGAAGTGTAAAGAACTAAAAACAGATTCACGATGTTTATTGTTTGGAATAAATTATAAATTAAATTACTGTGTAACATTATCATATCTCTTCTGAAATATTAAAACTATTTCTTTTGACTTGGCTGAATGATGACAGCCGACGCCATCTTGAAAAACAATATTACAATTAAAATTAAAACTTTCTTTTTCATTCAAGATTGTTTTAATTATGTGTAAATGACACTTGAGATTTATAAAATAAGAGTTTTTGATAGAAAATGATGGATTCTGATGTTACCAGTAGGTATAGATTTAACACCGCCCTATATACGAGCCAAGGCAAAAATTGCAAGTGAGAGTATTTTACCCGCAAAATCGAAAGTAAAATTACATTGTCGTCTATGAACATTTTATTGGCTGAAACGAGAAAAAGAGAATTACTAACAACTTGAATAAAACTTTGAACTTACCAGCAAAGGCCTTAAATGCGACCCTTGACAATTGCTCTAAAAATTGTAGGTACTGTTAATTTTTATCAGACAGAAATAAATATAATTTCCCCTTTCAATTACTGTTTTAAATTTGTATTATTGCAATTTTTCGCAAATGTATTAAAAAACGTTGTTTGGTACACGTGTGTGCCTTGCGGCTCAGGCCAAGACTCCTCGGGACTCGTTCAAAATGATATACTTTCCACACTTGTATCAAAAACTACAATTGTCTTACATGCTATAAAAATATATGAACACCGTTAAAGTTAATTTCAGACCAAATAATCTATATTATTGTCAAATGGATGTCACCAATATTTTATATTATTACTTCCATTTTAGTCATTTTTGCTGAGGCAAAAAACTAAATGCTCACCAAAATGGCTTTTTTCACCATAATTTCAAATTGGTGCTAGGCGGCTAAAACTCGGTATCGGGGGGCTCTCGGGGCTCAAAAATATGAATCTGAAATCTTGTCCGAAAATTCGGTCAAATTCGGAAAATATCGAAAAAAAAACGATTCAAAATTTCAAATTGGTGCTAGGCGGCTAAAACTCGGTATCGGGGGGCTCTCGGGGCTCAAAAATATATATGAATCTGAAATTTTGTCCGAAAATTCGGTCAAATTCGGAAAACATCGAAAAAAAAACGATTCAAAATTTCAAATTGGTGCTAGGCGGCTAAAACTCGGTATCGGGGGGCTTTCGGGGCTCAAAAATATGAATCTGAAATCTTGTCCGGAAATTCGGTCAAATTCGGAAAATATCGAAAAAAAAAAAACGATTTGTATGGAGAAAATTTCAAATTGATATAGCATAGCTAATAATGACTACCGCACATTATGGAGCGTTTTTTAGGGATATAAAAAAAAAACTAACCTAACCTAACCCGGCCGAGTCGGATCTTTTCTGAAAGGTGATCAGGATTAGATGGTTACCTAGCTGAAACACTAATTTATGAAAACAATATTTGGTGAGCAAAAAATCCATTTTGGGAAGCATAAAGATATTTTTGGTAATAATTTTGATGTTTTATGAAAACAATATTTGGTGAGCAAAAATCCATTTTGGGTAGCAAAAAGATATACTGACTAAACATAAAATTATTCTGGTGTAATGTATATCGATTTTGGAATACAAAATGATTTAATTTGGGGAGCACTGTATAGAGTGGGTTTAATTTAAATGGAGGCAATTCATTTTATTTGGAATTTAGTTTTGGGGTATAAAAGCCATTTTGGTGAGCGTTTAAATTGTTCCCTTTAAATTGTTTGTCCGTTATTCGAAATTTGTCGACATTTAAAATACATTGACATTAGCAGAGCAGAAAAATGTTCAGTGCAAGAACTAAACGCAGAGAACAATTAAAAAAAATATAATAGTTTTTATTTTTTAAATTTAGTGGACAATTGGCTGTATGGCGAATTATCTAGCGAAGAATATAGTCCCATATACATCTTGGGATTTAGGTAGCCGACCCCGATTGAGAATTCATTCTCTACAAAGATATGGGACAAAGGCTAGGAGGATGATGATGATGATACATAGGTAATAAAAAAGCACATTACATGTTTTATAGCTCTTTTGTATACCCTTGAATATGTGCGTATACGTTTGTCCATAGAAAACCTCTCATTACGGCCAACAACGTTTGGAACCAATTTATTTCCCAAATTTGATAAAGGTAGGTACGCACCCCGTCTCCCGCGCAAATTAGAGAATTAGTACTCCATCCGGATAGGGCTTTCACTTAATGTAAACAAACATTGGCTGTCAAAGTTGACATATTCAGGTGTACTCAACATTTTATCAATTGTTAAATTTTAATTCTTGATTTCGATTATTCTTTTGGTAGTCAGACTCTGATCAAGGTTCGGAAAAGCAGAAAAATAATTAAATGGCCTTTGCCAAGACGTAAAATAAATGAATACACAGATGTTATGTATGAATATACATTCAATATTTTAAATGTATTTTTTCTGTACTGCTCACAAACACTAACGCAGCTAGGTATGTAAAATACACGTTATGTATTGTTATTTCTAAAAATAGTACGTTAAAGAGTTAATTTTTCTTACCTGTGGGGCAAACTATTATTAAATAAAAGAGTTTAGTAACTGTAATCATAGTTTAATTTAAACTGTCACTATTGTTGTCTAATTTTGATGATACCGAAGATGATGACGAAGCATCACCAACATTAATAATGAACCGTTCCTTTTCAGCAGAAAAACAATAACTAACACAATAATAACCACTAATTGATAACACTTATAATAAACAGAACGAATGAAATAATAATATGATCAATAACAAAACAAATTAACAAGAAAACTAACGCAAGCGAAATCATAAAGCGCAAGCGATATCAATAAAAAAATCCCGACTAGTATAGTATGCGAAAACGAATACACGAGAAGTGTCAAGTTATTTGAAAAAAGGTTGCGGATTCCTAGGTTTTTAGGTTCTTTATTGTGCACAATTTGTAAAATATTTGGTGGCATATTGAAATTATTATTATGTTAATGTGCTTAGGGAATAATTTCATAGTCTTGATTGGGTATCGTATGGATTATTCTATAACTTGATATATTAAGGCAAAATAAATATTATATTTTTTATTAAAGTAATAATATTAAATACAAAATTGACCAACCAATGTCGGCCTGATAAAGCACCTAATTTTTGGTTTGTTAAAGCATACATACATTTAGTTAAAGCCCGATCCGGATGGAGGCGCTCGATGTGAGCGGTTGTGTGTTGTAGTGGCAATACGTTGGCCTGTATTTAAACGTGAGTACATCATCGCGGTGGCACGGGGACAAAAAAAATCATTCCGGAGTTTGTTATAGCTTCTTTATTTCGGAGTTTATTGTTGCAGTTTATTGGAGTTTGAGCGTTTTTCAAAAAAAGTGTACACGTGACGAACCGGAAAACGGTTTTTTTTTTATAACACCGATTTTAAATTTTCGTGGCTTATTTAATTCCCCATAAGTTATAGTGTATTATTTGAGAAAATGGCATTAAAATATTAAAAAATATAGAAAATATCGACATTTTAAACTCAGATTGTGGTGAAACTAGTTCCGGATAGTCACTAATATAAAATTCAGTATAAATTGATTGAAGTATTTTTTGGACCAGTTTTAGTTTACACATTTAAAATACAGACAATAAACTATTTAAAACGGGTTTAATTTATAGAATTAATGGAACGAGCAAGCTTTGAGGATAAAATAAAGGTCCAGTTCGTCACAATCACCACCAAATGACTGCTAAAACATGTATTTTTTTGCATTAAAATGCGACAAATCAACGAATAATATTTTTTATTACATTAAGGAATATTCATTTAGTAATGTTAACGCTTAAATATGTGAATTGTTGCACTGCAGCAGCCAGAAATAATTATTTTCAACATCCCAAATCTTGGGACAGTAACTAAACGGAATCTCATGTGACTAACTGGAAAATGTAAGGAATAGTGTACATAGATTGAATATATTGAAATAAAATCACAAAATATTATGTCATGAATCGTATTTATTGCAACGGAATCAAAATGGTATAATATATATTATTACTAGTTTATATATGTAATAATAAAGCATGTATTAAACTAGTAATAATAAATATTTACCATGTATATTATAATGTATTACATAAAAATCTTTCATGAGTAAATGATAATCTTAATATTGAAAGTTTTATTAGTGTTATTTATCTATTTTTATAGATTATTAATAATGTTTTATTAAAAATGTTTAAAATAAAACATACAATATTACGATTACCTTTAGCAAGTAATAGCAACATGAACATTTCAAAATATAGAATAACAGTATTAATTCTCATTAATAAAAAATTGGGCAAGTGCGAGTCCGACTCGCGCATGAAGGGTTCCGTACCATAATCTATAACAAGTTTGTTGTATGGGAGCCCCCCTTAAATATTTATTTTATTTTATTTTTAGTATTTTTTGTTCTAGCGGCAATAGAAATACATCATCTGTAAAAATTTCAGCTGCCTAGCTATCACCGTTCTTGAGATACAGCCTGGTGACAGACGGACGGACGGACAGCGAAGTCTCAGTAATAGGGTCCCGTTTTTACCCTTTGGGTACGGAACCCTAAAAACGGTTGTAATTAAAATACTTACATCGAACGAACTTTATTTTAGGTTATCGCTTAGAACGCTGTCTGCCTTTTGTTTTCTTGACAGTTATAAACAAATATAAACCTTATTGCAATATGTTAAGGTTTATGGGTGTATACTTAAGGTTATATCGACATAAACCAATCACAATTTTTTTTCTTCATTTCTGACAACACTTTCAGCTGTCAAGTTAGTTCGCCTAATTAAAAACTCGACTGTAAGCGTGGTCCGACATGCTCTTAGCCGGTTTTTATAAATGTTTTAATTGTTATTTTGCTTTTTAGTCATTTCTTCCGGAGATAACACATACTTTTCTGAAAACCGCATCAAAATCGGTTCTGACAAATGCGAGATAATGGCGGATAAACATGCATGTATAACAAACATATGGGTCAAACTAAGTAACTCCTTTTTTAGAAGTCGGTTAAAACATCGGTCACATTTCGATTGTGTACTAAGCTTTATAGTTCCAATTCGTCACAAAATCGTTCCGGTAGTATATCACGTCACGAATCGGACGTGACGAATTCTACCTCGACAATTTAAAATCAAAATTTCAACGTGTTCTGAACTAATTCAATGTGTTTTTGGTTTAGTTTCGGATACTACGATAGTTTCTTCTATGTCTAATTGTGTTTAAAAAGTTAATTATAATCTACTTACCGAAAAAACTGTTACTAACTCGAAATCCTATTTTTAGCGCACTGACACAGCGTCCACCTTTCGTCACCGTTTTCACGGAACTGACGTTATATTTGCAATGAAATCCGATGCCTATAGCATTAAAATGTTGCCAGGATTGAAAAATTAACGCTTTTTGGGGAATATCGATTGCACAAGTATGTTAAAATCGCTTGTGACTATAACCGGAAGTTCCGGTCTGTCGATTTCTTTGGACAGTGGAAAAAGTAGTTTTTCGGCATTATAAACCGTATTTGTTTATAAATAAAGCACACGACTAAAATCTAGACTCATTACTTTATCTGTGTGACCACATTCAATATTCATACAAATTTATTTCGAGTTTCTGCAAGCCTCTGAACATGACTGAGTCGACGTGGGACATACCCATTTTAGCACTTTTCATATCTTTATTTTGCAATAAATCTAGTAATAAATATAATATAATCGTTTTATAAATATAAAATGAATGCCCCACATCTACAGAATCAAATGATACCACTCATATACCCAAATACTAAAGGTAAAGTAAAAAAAAAACACGTTGAACGTGTGGGACATTCAAATTTTGCCATGTACACTTTTTTTGAAAAACGCTCGTTTACTCCTTAAGAATTGATTTTCATATATAAGCCCGGGGTATGAAAAATATGGGGTATAAAATCGAACGTATCTGCCGTGCTAATTTAAAAAGTCGTATCTCAGTATACGATCGGGGTAAAAATATGACTTCTTAATTTAGCAGGTTATGCGTTAAGCGTTATAGACTAAGATCTCGATATAAAATGACCTTCACCGAGATGTTTATTAATTTGATGAAATGTATTTTATATTTAATTTAATATGTCAATAAAAAACATATTGCATATGGGTTGCCTAACAAATTTTAGTCCAGGCCCCCCCCCCCCCCCCCTCAATGTTTTAAACATTTCACCGGTTTGATTAATATTAGATAAATTCTATACCAATCGAAAGTATGAAGCCCATAGAATATGCAAACGTTAGGTTGCCTATTCTTTTCCCGTCACAACTATCGGGTAGCCAGGTATAAACAGGTAAATCTATAGGTACCTACTAGCATATAGCAACGGTCTGATTATTGAATTGAAATTAAATAAAATTAAAGATTATTTAATTATGAATTTATCTAATAATCAAATCAGTGAAATGTTTTTTTTTTTTTTTAACAACATACCCTGGACTAAAATTTGTTAGGCAACCCATAAGCAATATATTTATTGACATATTAAACTAAATATAAAATACATTTCATCAAATAAACATCTCGGTGAAGGTCGTTTTATATCGGGATCCTATACTATTTTGTGCGAGAAAGAGCCCAAGAGGGGTTTCGGGATAGTGGAAGGGAGACAAACTAAACGCTCCCAGCTCCCCTACCATTATGTTCACATAAACAAACTATGAAATTTGACATTTCAGTATGGTGAATTATCAGTCTGAAAAAATTAAAAGTAAAATTATCTTTATTGCAGTAACCGGCCAAATTAAGAGTACCTACATTTGTATGAGACGTCATAAACGGAAGGTATGTTTTATACTTAATCGTCATATTTAAATAATACTTATAATATAATGCAGTAACCGGCCAAATTAAGAGTACGCTCATTTTGTATGAGACGTCATAAACGGAAGTTGTGATTTTTACTTAATCGTCTTATTTAAATAATTGCTATCTCCCGGCCGAGGCCGATAACACTTGTATATTTTTTTTATTTGTATTAACGCCTTATAAAAATAGCGAACCATTTCGTGGTCCAGTTTTACTACATTAATGGGAACATTTCCAAGCAAGTTGGAGAAAAATAATATAACTACAACTATTCTAGATTAATTACTACAAAATAACCAAATCGCTAATTCAATATAGGTAATAATTAGATCGAAAAAGCTTGTTTGACGAAAAGTCAGTGCATGATTTTTTGCGATTACTTTATTGTAATTTGTATAGGTATGAATGTTTCAATATCTTAATTTCTATTTGTTAAATTTTTATGTATATTTTTTTATTTTAAATTTTTAATGTGTTTTTAAATGTTAAATGTTAGGTAAGTACATTACATTACACATTAAATCATATTAAATTAAATTATTACATTACATTACAAAACACATTAATATGAGCCATTTTTCCTTGAAATAAATGAAAATGAAATTTTATTTATTTATTTACATCCAACATCTAAAAAAAAGTGCGGCAATCCACTTTAATAAAAATGAACCGCTGATTTTAATCAGGCTATAATATAAAATACATGTTTTTAAATATTTTATTTTAATTACAGGACGAGACGAAATATATAATTCTAAGTGGTTTGCCTACGACCTTTTCGATTTTTTTTTCAGATAAATTGACTCCACGTCCGACATCGGAGACTACGTCTCTAAGTATTTTTTAATAATCATTTTGCTAGGGTATTTGTAGGTTTGTATTTGTAACAAAATGGTGACCTAAATGTAAGCGAAAAGATTTAGTTTGTTCAGCTGTTCTTCTAGGAACTGCGCGGATTGGCAAAAACTGGGACATTTCTTAATTTCTCCACGATCCTGGTTCATAATTTCCATTTTCTGTTTCTCTATCATTCGATCCTGGCGGCATATATACATTTGTGATGATTGATTTGATTTCCGCAGGAAATTATGCAAGTGTACAATTGCTAGACCAACTTTGATTGCGATTTCTGGTTCTAACAACATTGGCTTTCGCAATACTCTAAATACAGAAGACATAATCCCGAATATATTTTCTACCACTCTTCTTGCCCTTGATAGTCGATAATTAAAAATTCTGTCAGAAGACTGAATAACTGGGATTTCCTTCAAATGGTTTAATAGTATAATTATTCAATGCCATGCCAACGCTTTGTCGGCTAATATTATGTAAGGAACTTTGATTGCATACGGCACTTTTTTAAATACTCCGCCATCTGAAATTCGACCTTGACAACCAACGTTAGCGTAGATAAAATTATAATTTGCATCAACTAAGCCAAGCAAAACAATGCTAAAGAAATCTTTATAATGTATATATTCTCAACCGCTATTAATTGGAGCTTGAAGAACTATTATGTTTCCCATGCATCGATGCTATGCAATGGGGAAAATTCCATTTCTTTTCCCAGTCTTGCGCCAGTTGCAGCCGAATGGCTGCAGCTCTTCACATGATGGTAACTGTAAAAATAAAGAAGTTAATTTAATTACCTGATTATAGGAAATATCAACGGCGGCAGACTCGCAAATAACTGATTTAACTAATGACAATGAGATGCCACCAACGCCATTAGCAGAGCCACCAACGCCAGCAGAGATAGATGTGACATCGGACGTTATAGTCATCCAAAGATGCTGCAAAGAATAAAAAGAAAAGAGCCACAAAAAGAAAGGCAGAAGACTTATCTGTAATACATATAAATAATACCACAGATGACATGTTATTACAGGAAGCTATGGAAGTACTTCGATACAAAAGATGATGCCTACGATACTTTTGGAAAACATGTGGCATCTGAACAGAAAATATGACCCCTATACGTTAGCATGTGTGAAGAAATCTATAATGGACATCATTTTTGAAGCAGACACGGGGCGAATTCCACGCCAAAGCAATTATGAATATTTCACTCAACAATCTCCAAGCATACATTATAATGAATCATCTTCTTCATCCGTTTTCGCATCAACTCATCTTCCCACACCCAGCCCGCAAGCCCCCACATCCAGCCCGCAAGCCCCCACTTTAAAGAATTAAAAACATTTGAATTTAATTTCAGAGCGTTTTACTTACCTTAATATAGTCCTTTAGCACTTCGATTATTGCTCCAGTAGTTTGTGCTATAATTTTAGAAATTGACTGCTTTGATATTTTAAACAGATGTTGTAGACTAGTATATGAGTCGCCAGTAGAGATGTGCGCCGGTCGAAGAATGATCGGCGGCGGCGTCTGTCAAAAATTCGGCGGCGGCGGCGCGAAATCGGGGTGAAATCGGCGTCAGGGTTAGGTGAATACAAAAACACATTGATTGGTATTTTTTTGTTTTTAATTTGAGATCAGTTTAATTAGATTAGTTTATTTAGATTAGTTTATCGTGGTTGAATTGACGCGTCAAAACATTTTAGATATGAATTTGAAGAAAAGCAACAGTCATGGGCAGTAAATAATGATACGATAACTTCTATCTAACACAATTAAATATAAAATTACACATCACAACAAAATACCACATAGCCGTATTTAGGGTTTCGTAGACAACAAGGAACCCTTTTTTTCAATTGAGAGATGCGTTTGTGAAATATTACGCTTAAAAGTGCTCAATTTGTTAGTTTCAAGCGTCGCCCGCCAAGCAAGCCGACGATACGAGTCGCTTTCCGTTGAATGTGGTTTAGAGGGAGATGCTGGTACTTAGGCGCCTCAGCTCACAGATGAGAACAGTATTCCACACGTGAGCGAACCTTCGCCTTCAGAAGCTAGGCGATGGGCCGGAGTGAACTTTTTGGAGGCTAATTTAGCCTTACCCTCTAAATGACCGCGGAATTGGACTTCACTCGAGATGTTGACAATAAGGATTTCAGTAGTGCCTGAGTCAGTTAGGGGAGTGCTCTCACAACGAGGTGATGTGTTTGCGGTGAACACACCATATTGACGGTCACTAAGTAGCTGGTGGTCCTCAAGGTACCGAAGGAGCTATCTATCTATCAGCCACAGACGTCCACTGCTGAACATAGGCCTCTTCCATTACTCGCCACACAGTGCAATCCTGTGCAGACCGCATCCAATGATTCCCCGCTACCCTCACGAGGTCATCCGTCCATCAAGTCGGGGGCTCACCCACGCTGCGCTTTCCTATACGTGGTCGCCACTCTAGGACTTTGCTGCCCAACGGCCGTCCATTCTCCGGGCTACATGGCCTGCCCATTGCCACTTCAACTTGGCAATCCTGTGCACTGTCGGTTACCTAAGTTCTTCTGCGGATACCCTCATTTCTGATTCTATCGCGCAAAGAAACTCCGAGCATTGCCCTTTTCGTTGCACGTTGCGTGACTCTTAACCGCCTCATGAGTCCTATTGTGAACTACCATGTTTCAGTTCCGTAAGTCATCACTGGCACCACGCACTGTTCGAAGACTTTCGTCTTCAGGCACTGGGGAATTTTCGACGAGAAGATATGACGTAGCTTGCCGAACGCTGCCCAGCCGAGTTGAATTTGTCGATTAAACTCCTTCTCGAAGTTGGACTTACCTAGCTGGACAATTTGTCCCAGGTACACATACTCGTCGACAACTTCGAGGGCAGAGTTCCCACCTTACCACTATCGGGTAAGCGCAACATGGTCATTTGACATGATTTTAGTTTTGTCCATGTTCATTTTCAGACCTACCTGTTGGGAGACTGCCCAGGTCTTCGAGCATAGCGCTTAATCTCGCCAACGACTCCGCCATGACCACCTCTGCAAATCATCTGCAAATCGAAGGTGAATGAGGTACTCGCCGTTGATGTTGATGCCAAGTCCGTTCCAATCCAGTAGCTTGAAGGCATCTTCCAGTGCTGCAGTAAACAGTTTTGGAGAAATTACGTCTCCCTGTCTTACCCTCGCTGCAGTTGGATAGGCTCTGAGCTCTGTTCTTGAATTCGGATTGACATGGTGGCGTTTCTGTACAAACACTTCAGCACTTCGATGTATCGATAGTCGATAGGGCACCGCTAGAGAGACTGAAGCACAGCCCAAGTCTCTATCGAATCAAAGGCTTTTTCATAGTCCACAAACGCTAAGCATATGGGCCGAATTATACTCCTCTGTCTTCTGTATAACCTGCCGCAGCGTATGAATGTGGTCTATGGTGCTGAAACCCGGCTTGTTCGGGAGTATGGATGGCGGACATGGCTCAGCAGTGAGATGGGCCTGTAGTTCTTCAATAAAACCGAAGGAGCTGGCAATTGATAATGGACTCCATTATCTTCGGAAACAGGGAGGTTATGGCCTTCGGCTTGTAGTCAAAAAGGATTAGAGCGGTCCCATTTTTAGGGATTGGGTGCACCAAAGTTGACTTCCACGAAGTCGGGACAACACCAGTGGAGCATGAGAGATGAAAGAGACTCGTTAAAACCAGTGCCAACTCTGAAGCACACCTCTTCCCCTGGACAATCATAAGTTGAGTGGGCCTATTGTCAATAGGCGAGATTCCATCGGGCCCATTCGACTATTCACAACAGGCGAAATTCCATTGTGCCCCCTTGACTTATGAATGTCTAGGGAAAGAAGTGCTTTGCGCACTGAGCTTTGATGGAACAGCACATCCGATATATATGAATCTCGCACCACGGTATGTTCGGCGGCTCTTATCCAAAGTCGTGTTAGACGCAGTTTGCCCAGAAGATCGGTTTCTCTTACGCATTGTGGGCAGACGGTGAATCCGGGGACAGATCCCCAAGCACAACCAGACAGCTTGTCTTTTGATTCCTCTGCACAAAACGAGAAACAAATTATAACAACGGAAGCCAGATAGCTTCCTTCTTCACTATCACTATCATCACTACATAGTATAAAACAGTCGCTTTCTCTGTCCCTATGTCCCTTTGTATGCTTAAATCTTTAAAACTACGCAATGGATTTTGATGCGGTTTTTTAATAGATAGAGTGATTCAAGAGGAAGGTTTATATGTATAATACATGCATAATTTATCAGCATTGCAACCGTGCGAAGCCGGGGCGGGTCGCTAGTATTCTATAAAGTCAACTGAGGAGACGATGAGTATAAGAGACGGGAGGCTCGGGAGCGGGTTTGTACTTACCGTCCATGAATTTTCTAAACAGTGTATGCCAATCACCTGCTTAATAGACAAAAGCCATCTCTTCCCATCTGGTTTCAACATAAGATTCTCAAAATGCTTCAAGCAATAACTTGGTTTGGCTTTACAATTCAACAGTTTTATTTTTAAACACTTCACTTTCAATTTATGAACATCTGATGGTCCGTCTTCGCCTTGTTCCTCGCTAATGAGTTTGAAATAAACACCTACGCGGGATTAAGCGGGCTTAATCAACATTTTTCTAGTGATTAAGGAATGACACTCGAGCAAGGAATATAACACTCGAGTGAGTGGTAGGAGTAAAGGCGTGGGCATGTAGCACGATACAATAAAATAGCGCTTATTTTATTTTCTTATGCCATCATGATTTCGTAGGGCAAACCAACGGTTTTTTTATAATTACCGAGATTATTACTCATATAGAAAATAGGCCCATTGCGGCGTCGAACCGCCGCTAGGATATGGAAATCCAGTAGTGTTACAGAAAATTTAAACTACTTTATCGATAAGAAGTTTTTGGGGAACGAAGAATAAATTAATACAGGAAAAAAACACATTAAAATGATGTTTTAAAAACGTTAAAACATGCCAGGCCTGATAGCCAACTGCTAGCTTCATACCATTTTAATTTAAGTCTGAATAGTTCTAATTTATAATTAGTAGTTTATATTTGTAATTTAGGTTATTTTCGATTTTTCAAGTCCATTTTCATTTCTTAAAAAAGAACAAAGGATATAGACTCCTAAACTGGCTCAGTCTATCAAATACATGTATTTACCCATTATAAGTTATTATAACCTAAACAAATTATAAAAAAAATCTGGCTTACCTTTAACATAACAATTTTAATAAGAAATGTGTTGGGCAGAACCCATATCGTCACTTGTAATATGAATTGAGGTAACCGCCAAATGACGATTTTTCAGGAGAAGCCAAAAACGAAATTGCAAATTAAAAAAAGTGCAGTAACATTTTATTTCCTAATCCGAGTAAAGTGATGTATAGTAGTTATAGCTTAATTTTGTAAGATCTTTCAGTTGATAATGGTCTCAAAAAGGCTGATACATTTAAACGACAGTACCTTAGGAAACAAGGCTTTAATCAGCATAAAACATTAGTTAGATTTTATAGCATATTTCACGACAAGACAGATCTGACATAACACTACATGTCATTCACCCCATCCTAGAGACTACAGCTGGTAGTCCTGCAGTTGTTGAGGCAGGCGGCGCTCTCGTCCAGATCTACGCGGCATCTCTGGCGCAGGCTCAGCCTCAAGGTCCTGCGAACCGACAGGAGGTGTTGATTCGGCATCGAGCATCTCCAGCTCGTCGTCTTCAGGAACTGATTCGGGAAACTCAGGTTTTGGAACTGGGAGTGGTGCAAGCTGTCTATTTGAAACAGTAGTTTCTCGGCCCTCTTGTGTTCTTATAAAAGAATAGTTAGGATTACTTTGAAGGAGTTCCACTTCTTCAACATAGGGATCGGTTTTATTGCGTACATTTTTCTTCATAAGGATTGGGCCTGGCACGAGCCACGTGGGTAAAGACTCCATTTGAAGATCGACGTGGGTGCAAGAATAGCCTCTCATGAGGCGTTGCATTAGTTGACGTACAAAGGAGCGATCGTATGGCATGTAAAGATACTGTTAGAACTTGCTCCCAATTCTCAGTAAGTAGGGCTCTAGAACGCAAAGATTGTATGGTCTTCCACAGGGTGCCATTGAGACGTTCTACTTGCCCGTTACCTTCCGGATTGTAAGGCGTCGTACGACTGCAAGCAACGCCAAGAGACGCTAAGAATTGTCGTAATTCTTCGGACATGAATGAGCTACCTCTATCGCTATGTATATAAAGCGGCGTGCCAAATATGTAAAATAAATCTTTCAAACAATTGATTACCGTAGCGGAAGTCATATCTTTACAAGCATATGCGAATGGAAATCGACTGTATTCATCGTTTATTGTCAACAGGTATTTTTTGCCCGTGTTACTGGGTAAAGGCCCTTTGAAATCAATATTCAACCTCTTAAATGGTATAGTAGATTTTATCAGGTGCCCTTTTGTACGCATAAAACGAGGTTTTATTTCGGCACAAACGACGCAGGACGCAGTCATTGTTTTAATGTCATTCAAAGAATATCGTAAATTCTTCATACGAACCCAGTGCGCCATTCTTACGATACCGGGATGGCAAAGAGATTCATGTAGTTATTTAAGCTTGTTATGATTAAGGTACATGCATACTCTCGACAGAGCATCTGCTACAATATTTTCCTTCCCGGGTCGATAAACGATGTCATATTTGTAACATGACATTTCAAGGCGCCAGCGCTAAATTTTTTCATTTTTAATTTTGTTTTTATGTTTTTGATTGAACATAAATCCGACCGATTGTTGATCAGTAACAAGCAAAAAATGTTAACCGATAAGATAATGTCTCCATTTTTGTAGGCTTTCTACAATGGCACAGGCTTCTTTTTCAACCGACGATTGTTTACGTTCGGATTCGGATAACGTGCGTGAGAAAAAGGCGACAGGATGGCCCTTCTGAGAGAGACCAAAGAGTATGTAATCACTACGTTTTAAGAGACGGGAGTGCCTTACAAAAAGCGTGAACTCGCATTAGTATGAAACGGGGGCGAAAACATAGGTACTGCCAATATGAAGCCGCAAACAATATCTGTGTCAGTGTCAATTCATGACAATGCCAACATCAAGAACAAAATAGGGATGTCACATGTTACACAAATTATCGAATTATCGATATAGATATCGGTATTTAAAAAAAAAATGTTCAGGCGGGGTTCGCATTCGCACCCGCGTCTCCAACGGCTTTCCGGTAATTTAAATGATTAAATATTTCGCTTCAATGTAAACATTTGGTTTACTTTAGGTTACTGACTTCATAAAAAAAACAAAAGTGTGCAAATAATTTTATTTCGTTCAAACTTTGCTTGGCTTGCTGATAAACATAGACGAAAAAAGCCGTTTCATCACTCCAGTCTGTGCTCCACGTTGGAAGTTCTGCAACACAAATGATACAGGCTAAACAGAAAATTACAGAGTAAAAATGTATCTGTTTGTCCAGATGAAACCGTACCATTCATAGTCCATTGAAGATTTTTCGTAAAATATTTCTGTGACCATAATCTAACTCAAAATGCATAAAAAGTAGTGATAATAATGTCTTATCCTCTCATCTGAGACGGCTTTAACAGCTGTATTCAAGTGCACACTTTTGTATAAGTACACATACCAATAGGCTTTTGCTTGAAGAAAGATATTCCGTATTTACCCAGGTACTCGTATGTTTCACTTCAAATGAAAATTATCGATAAAACTTACATACAGCACTATTGTTTACATACGTATAAGGGTATGTATTATTTTACCCGAAATACCAAGTTTTCAATGAAACTTACGATTAACATGGTTATAACACGCAGTAATTAATTATATTTTTTACTCACCGATCTTCGTCCGGTGAAAATCTTGCCATGAATAGTCTTTTTTGACCGTCCATTCGACACGTTTTCATTCTGCATATTTCGCACTTTTTCCTTTTCAATCAACTCATTTTTGCAATTGTGATTGTCTTGTGTACCTTCTAGACGACCACTACACCCAAAGAATGCAAATTATTAGATTATTTGTGAAATTTGAATTATTTGGAAAGATCGCAGAACCTTGACAGAACCAGACTACACAACAAAGGAGAAACGTCAACTAATATGGCATGGCGGACAAAAATGGCGGCTGAAGTACATCCCGCCTAAATTCGATTGTCGCCAACTATCTAATGCTTTGTAGGTTTCAACGTTCTTTCAAACTTAGATAGGTAAAAAAATCGCCTCCGTTTCATATAGCCGTTGTCGATCGTTTTTTACCTTGAGAGTTGCGCGAGGCTGAGAGAGACTAGCGGCTATTGCGAACTTGGAAGCGTCTGTTTCCACTGTAAAGGTCTCATTGGGATCGATAGCCACAAGACACGCTTCAGTAATATCTGACTTTAATTCCTTGAAGGAAGTCTTAGCCGAATCGCTCAAGGGGAAAGTTGAAACACCAATTAAATTAATTTTTCGGAAAATTTAGTAATCCGCTTAGCGTAGTGGACAAACAATCCCAAAGCTCGCTTGAGTTCACTTGCGTTAGTGGGGAGAGGTAAGTCTAGCAGTGGTTTTAGCCTCTCGCGATCTGGCTCGATCGAGTTATTCTTTATTGTGTATCCGAGAAGACTAATAGTATCTACACCAAAGGTACATTTCTTCTCGTTCAGAGTTAATTTGTATTTATTTACAGCTGTCATGAATTTATTGAGATTCTTATCATGATCTCTGTTTTGGCCACACACAGTGACATCATCCAAATATGCGAAAGTACCTTGTAATTTTTCTGTTTTGATTATGAAGTCCATGGTTCTTTGAAACGCAGCCACGCCATTAGTCACGCCAAATGGAATTCGGGTAAATTGATACAGATTTCCAACCGCTTCAAATGCTGTATATAGTTTTTCTCTCTCTAAAATCGGAATCTGGTGATAAGCGCTTTTGAGATCAATTTGACTGAAGTAATTGAACTTTGCAACATTGGATACGATATTTTCTATATTGGGTAATGGGTAGGGTAGGCGTCCAACAATGTATATTTGTTCATTGCTTGCGAGTAGTCTATTACGAGACGTTTGCGATGTATCCCACCACCTGCAACTAGTACTTGAGCCCTCCAAGGGGATACGCTAGGCTCTATTACGCCGTCCTCCAAGAGTTTTGAAATTTCTGTCCTTTTCAGAATAGTGTCTTGATTTGACAGCTATCGGTTTAATCTCAGGTGACAAGTTTGTACAGACCGTTGCTGGTGGGATCTTTATGACCACCAAAACGCAGTTCTAGACTAGAGTGGTCTTTGAGAATGTCATGACCGACAATTATATCTGCACATAGATTATTTACTATTAATAGCGGTCTTTGCTTGTAAGTGTGTTGTTTGAGCTTAATGGTCGCGAAGCACATTCCTTCTACAAAAGACACGTAATTGAGAGAAGCCAATGTAATTGTTTGCTTGCAAGGTTTTTGCCTCAGATTCATAACATTGACTAAATCTTTATTGATAAAGCTGATTGAGCTCCCCGTGTCAATCAAAGCATCAGCGCGTATTTCGTTTATAGTCACTGGAACAGTTGCTTTGATTAGACTGGATGGTGAAGCGGCAGAGATCGCAGACAAACTCGCTATAGTACCGGGTGGTTGAGACGGGTTTGAGGGCAAGTCAGCTATGACTGAATTGATCGGTAAAGGCTTACCGCTCCTGCAAACGTTCGCAAAGTGGCCTTTTCTACCACAAAGTTGGCAAGTAGCGTGAAATGCGGGGCATTTTATTCTTTGATGTACGCTACCACCACAAAAGAAACATTTCATACGCTGTTGCGGACTTGTTGCAGCTTGACTGAACTGGTATATTATCACTTGATTCCACAGTTACGGGAAGCGCGTTAAGTACTGTGTCCGAATTATTTGCTATAATTTTTGAGTTACGTTCAGCTGCTTCGAGCGATGTAGCTTGGTTAAGTGTTTCTTCTAAAGTAATAGTCAAGTTTTCTAAGAGACGCTCCCATATTTTCTGAGACTTGATTCCCGCGATGAATGCACTTCTTATGCTTTGATCCTCATGTTCTTGTGCGGATACTTGTTCGAATTTGCATTCATGAGCAAGATGTTTTAGCGCGCGGGAATAGTCGGAAATCGATTCGTCCGGGCGCTGCTTTCTAGTCATAAGTAGATGGCGTGAAAGAATAATATTAATATTCTTAGGCTTAACATATACTTTTTCAAGCTAACATACCGCTTGACTGTAAGTACACGAATAAATGAGTATACTGTTGGTGACAGGTGATTGATGAGAATCTTCAGACGGGCCGGTTCCGTTATTGTTTCATCCTCTTCTAGATTTTTTTTAAACGTAGCAAACCAGTGTAACCATTTGATATCAGCGGCAGTTGCATTAGGCTCGACATCGAACCGGTCGGGCCGTAAGTAGCGAGTCATGGAGATATTCTGAGTTGGCACAAGACTGGAACCACATGTCGGAGATTTTATTTCTTTGTCAGTCATTTTAAATTATGCTGATTAAATTGATACATTTAAACGACAGAACCTTAGGAAACAAGGCTTTAATCAGCATAAAACATTAGTTAGATATTATAGAATATTTCACAACAAGACAGATCTGACATGACAATACAAGTCATACTTAGTTTAGAAAATAGCGTGGCTCTTACGTTTTTTTAATCAAAAATGAGGAGTTACGTTAACACAACACAACATTGATTTCAAAAAATGAAGAACTATTTAAAGTAAGTCACAAAAAGGTAAAAAAATCTAACGTAAGGGACACACATTTTCAAAACTTGGACTTACATTAGCGGAATTCAGCTATGGAATTTTTAAACTTATCCAATTGTAATAAGGTTTAACATAGAGTTATTTCTTGTTTTTCAGTTAATAAGTGGCAGGATAGTAAGTCGTGATAAAAACTGATCTATAAGCGGGAAAGACTTTATTTTTTGTTTATAAAAAACCAAAATTGGTAAAGGCACCTTTAGATTTAAAGAGTATTAAAAAAGCACTTAATTTTCTTTCCAATCTGATACTTTTCCTTACTGTTTTCCTCACTTTGCTTTTCTTTCTCCCTTTCCTACAATATTTATATACCTTTTTTACCTACGACTTTTACTGCACATTCTGCTTTCCCTTTTTCTCTTTCTTTTTTATTTCTTTCTTCGTATTTATTACCATTTACCACCTTTCTGTTCCATCCATCGACTCCCTCCTTTTGATTTTAGTGACTTAAGTTTAAACTTCAGCTTTACGTTGTATAATTTCGTTTAAATAAGCAATCTTGTCTTTACAAAGCCTAAGTCCTATTTTCAGTGTAAGGCTTGTCCCTGTCTGAAACTAGCCATATGATCTTTATTTGATTCTTCATTAGTAATTTGACCATTTCCTGGCAAACTGGTGACTAAATGTTTCGTCACATAATTAGTAACTCACTCTGACATCACTATTATGAACTTGAACGTCAAGGGGTAAATTTACGACTGAAATGCTTCGAATACCTTCGCTATTGGGCTTGGACTGGACATCTTTCTTATAGAGCTGACACGGATTTAGAGATTTTCTTGTATCTTGTAAGTTGCTGTTTTCTTGCGAACTACTTATTTGTAGCATCATTGGTGTCCCGTCATTAGTAGAAAGTATGGCCCAGCTCAACGCCTTTCTCTGGCTGAAAAAATAATGGTCAAGGGGCAAGCAAATAGTTAACGTATTTTATTGAATCATCGCATCAATACAATGACACTACGTTGGATACGTAGGCTACTGAAAAAAATGATTGGGAGTATCTCAATGTCACTAACCTCTACCATATCACTATTACTACCATCATTCATTCCTGTCTCTTGTTTTCTAAAAACAATATACAAGTATATACATTTTATTATGCCTACATGTTGCTACATAGTAGTGGCAGTTACTGATTTTCACAGCAAAGTTTTCACAGTCCGTTTAACCAGACATTTAAGAGATTCCCTAAAAACGAAATGCATTAAGCCAGATTGTTACAATTAAAAGTACCTAATTCGAGAATTAGACATTTGGTATATATAGGCATAGTAGCTAATTAATAAATAACTTTAAAAACTTTAAAACATCAATTTCTATTTGATACTGGAAATCCCGACGAACTTCATTCCGCCTTAGAAATACGACTCCCTTTTGAGGTAATTACAATTTCTATAGTACTTACTTAGTACTTATCTTTTTCAAATTTCCCTTTATTTTTGTATTTTTTTTTTGTAATATTATTATTTATTTATTTTTCATGTCGTAGAGGGCAAACGAGCAAACGGATCGCCTGATGTAAAGCGGTTAATGTACTTAACTCGTAATTTTTAACTGTACTTATTGATGTATAACAATGCAATGGCACAATACTGTCCTTATCACGAATTGTTGGAATCAGGGATCGTTACCGGTACTCATAAAAATTACAAAAAAATTACAGATTTTATTTCAAATGCCATTACATATAATTAAAGTATTGGTACAGAACTTTGAAATAAACTCAGTAAAATAAAGAAATGTGTAATAATAAGCGAAATACCGAAATTGAATACCGGTATTTGTATGGAGTCGAATACCGGCATCCGATCGCTGGTCGGCACAAACTAAAGTGGTTATCATATCCATCACAACACCAAATCCAACAGACGCACGCGGTAGTGTTTGTAATTGCTTCCTACAGGCAAATGTATGGTCGTCTCACCGGTATCTACTCATTAACACTGCATAGGAAAGAGATGGTTGCAAAGTTCCTGGTAACCAAAATAACGTAAGCACCAGGTCCGTCTAAATTAAGTACATATCTTTAATGTAACCGTCATCACTCGAGGCTTACGAAGACAAATAATATATTTTTTTTTATCTAGCTTAGAAGCTAACGTAACAGTCAATCGGTAATAAAGTGTTATAAATTGAGTAATGTATTATAAGAGTCATTTATTTACCGATGAGTCTTACATTAATAACTTTTGTTCAACTTTGGCCAATACTTGTGGTTACGTTAATCTGATATTAAGTAACTTACAAACAATGTGCCATACACCGAAATAAATACAGAAAACTAAAAAAATGGTAAATTTTTGTTTAATGTAAATGTAACCGACATTATTTTCAAGATATCGTAATTTTAATAACAGCAATGGATAGATCGTCAAATTTACAGACGAACTGTATACTTAACTCAATTTCGTCATTTTGGCGGTTACATTCATTCATACTTTGTAAATGTACATAAATTGTACTTAATTAAGATCATTGGGCAGAAACGGGATGGCTGCCTATCGAAAAATGCTTGGGCAGGACGAGGCTATTCCAAAGTAGCCCCCGCATTTTAAAGTTTACTTGTTTTATGGTATTTATTTTGTTTAATGCTTTACGAGTAAAAATATTATTTAAACTATAAACAAAATCTCGTAATAATAAATAGGCACGTAATGTATCTGCTCAATCTTTCAATTTGATCAAATAGTGACCACCGTGGTGGTTGTGAGGGACTGGTACAGTGTTGGAACCTTTGAGTATTTAGTTGTCTAAATACTCAAAGGTTCCAACACGGAGATTTCATACATAACGTACTCTTCGAACAAAATTTTTCGCCAATTTTAGCGGGGGGCGTACAGCACACCACCAAAAGGCGAATTTTGCTGTTGCAAGAATCGCACACTACAGAAAAATTTAACACATCAAAAATGGCATGCACACTGATACAGTTTTCACGTAACTGTGCAGCATACATACGAACAACATAGTGATGGGACGCATCTGAAGAATGAGTCAAATCAGTTTAATGAATGAACTGAATTTTCTTATAGGTACTATTTATTGTGAAATTTGAAAAGTGTAAATTCTGTATATTGAGGATGTTATACAAAAAACATACTTGTCTATATTTATGTGTCATTGTGTCTTTATCACTCCCGCATAACTAAACGTTACCTACCGTTACCTTACGTTCAGCCGCGCGTTCTTTCGGTCCTCCTATCATCTTATTAATAGAGACTTGAAATTCAACATCGTCTAGACAAAGGTAACAAGATTTAAAAATAACATACATCTATACCTAGTATTAAATTCAATCACTACATAGTATAGAACAAAGTCGCTTCTTGCTGTCTGCCTGTTTGTCTGTCTGTCTCTATGTGTGCTTAGATCTTTAGAACTACGCATCGGATTTTGAAGTAGTTTTTTTTAATAGATAGAGTGATTCATATTATAATATGTATAATACATGCATAATTTATCGGCTTTGCACCCGTGCGAAGCCGGGAGGGTCGCAAGTATCTAATAAAACACTAACTATTAAACAAACTGCAATGATCGAATCAATGAATGATTCATTCAAATGTTCAGTCGCTGTTTTGACTTTGTCACATCCCTCGCCCCTGTATCACTGTTTTATGTTTAAATTTTTCTGTCGTTTACGTATCGCAACGGTTTTTTTCTTTAAATGGAGATTATACTTTAATACACATTTAATCTCTCTCTCTCTCTCCTGAGCAATTATTATTCCCATCTGGTTGTGCGGTCTGATTTCTTCGTCTTCTTCTTCCACTTCTCCCTTTCCAATGCATCATCTGCCGATACGTCGCAAGAACTGAGGTCCAGCTTTATGAGATCTGTCCATCGCCTCTTCGGTCTACCTCTGGTTCTTGACCCTGGGATGGACAAATTTAAAGCCGTTTGGCTGATGTAGTCTGCAGGCCTTCTTTGCACATGGCCATACCAACGGAGCCTACTTTCCTGTAGCTTGTCGGCGATGTCACGGATACCAAGACTGCCACGCACGTCCTCGTTACGGATTTTATCGAGCCTGGTAACTCCGCACATCCACCGCAACATCTTCATCTCGGCTACCTGTATGGTATGCACGTGTCGCTGGGTCACCGTCCACATCTCACTTCCGTACACCAGCACTGGCCTGATTATGGTCTTATAAACAAAGGCCCTTTAGTTGGACAGGCATTTTTGGGTCACAGGTTACTCCAGTACTTCCCGCCATTTTTGCCAGGCGGCTGCGATACACATTTAATACTTAGTAAAAATACTTACAAGTGATAGAAAACGCGATATAGTTGCGAATTTCAGTTGTCATATCACCTTTTACATGAAAATACTGCACTATCATTGCAAATATGAATTTATCTAATATTAATCAAACCGGTGAAATGTTTAATTTTTTTTTATTAATTATTAATTTTAACATACCCTGGACTAAAATTTGTTAGGCAACCCATATGCAATATATTTATTGACATATTAAATTAAATATAAAATACATTTCATCAAATAAACATCTCGGTGAAGGTAGTTTTATATCGGGATCTGAGACTAAGTAGTTTTATATAACGTGCTTGACCCAATTGACTGACTTGCCCAGTTATTTTGCCGGAGGAGGTAAAATGGCATCTCCTGTCTAAATAAATACTCAAAGGTTGGAACGTATTATTTCAATGTAATTATATTTTTATTTCATTTCAAGTAGCAGGTATCTATTTTTTAATTATAATAATATCATTGAAATCAGCAACAAAGACTATAAACATACTGTTGGAGTTATTTACGTGGAAAAAAAATATAGGGAATATTAAATACACATTTATTGTAATAGTTTTACAATCGACAGAATTGCATGTATTTTACATGAAGTATCTTGTCACATTAAATATATTTCATACGGAGAACCGTCGACAGTACCTACTGTGGCCGGTAGGTACTCACACATAACTGCTATCTTGTTGCACAAATAACTATTTTTTTGCCGTGATTATTCCAAAATATTTTTTTAAATTGACTATTTGACAGTTCGCAATAGTGTTGGCTGAAGGGACCTTTGCCTACAAAACCCAATAAAAAAAATGTCTATGGTCGGCACTTGTCAGTGTCAAACCGTTGAGTTTCAATCTTCCCAGTGTCTGGCGGATGGGGGGTTGGAAAATGGAATCAAATAGGTAATTGGAAACCAAAGTGTACTACTGCACCCAGTTGTTGCTATATACCACTTGTCGTGGACTGATTCGGTGCAAGTGCAAGTCACGGTGCGGTGATGTTTCTGTTTAGCCCAGTGGTTGACTGGTAGAGAATGGCTTATGACATTAAGTCCGCCATTTGTACACTTTTTGTTTTGTGCAATAAAGTTTAAATAAATAAATAGGTGCAGTCTAAAAAAAAACAATTAAAATGTACCGAATTATGCCAGTGTAATGGAAATTTTTATTAAAAAAATAAACGAACAGAATTATAAAAATACTATATTAATTATTATTGATGCATCAGACCATAAGTGACATTCAATACCTAACTAAGTTAAAAGTAAGTATATAATTTTGCATAAAAAACAACTTAATACTTTAGTTGACGAGACTAGACGATTATAAAAGTTTCCAGGCACAGCCGCGTACCATATGTGATACTTTTCAGATAGATGTATGATAACTAGGTATGTATAATAATGTATATATTTTTAAAAGCTACATATTCTTTAAGGTAGATAATATTTTTATTTCAGAAAAAAAAAATAGCAATCCGATTTTGATATGTTTGTCAATATTTTCCTTTTTTTTGTACTAAACTATACATTAAATGTCTTAAAAATGAATTCCTCATGCCCGATTTATCAGAAAATGACATCATTATCGAGGGGTGCCTGTCGTATCGCATAACGTTTTTTGTCCTAAATGGCCGAGAATGCTTGGCATAATGTTAAATTGCATATACTACTCGTTTATCCTATTCGTTTTTGCGCATACACATTTAAAAGTCCTAAAGCATGTTTGTCCTAACAGTGATAACCAACCCAAAAATCGAATTACCTAAAACGTAATATTCCTAACATGAATTGTCCTAAGAATTATTTTGCTTATCATTAAAATGGCTACAATTACAGCATCTAAACTGTGGTGACTAAAGGTGTGAAGTCAGAATCCTTAGGTACCTATTCTACCTTAAGGCAGTTCAGACTTGGGTTATGTTGGGTACGACGTTGAGCGAAGCGAGGAGGAGTGTTAGGTAGAACTGCGACGCTATATAACGAGCGAGCGAAGCGAGCGAGCCGCGGATGCCTATATCGTTTGGTCGAAAACTACGTCTCGTTCGTGATCTATAACATAACCTAACTAAAAAACATTTTTTTAAATTAATAAGCAATTTTAGAACTTTAAATACTAGAAACATCACAATCATGCGCATAATTCATTCGACAGTTGAATCTTAGCCACAACAAACGATAGGACAAATAATATTTAGGTCAAACGATAACAGGAACAACAATTTCGGCCAATAAAAAATATGCGGAACAAAGTTTATGCCATAACATAAGTTATTCGGGCAAAAGACGTTATGCGACACAATAATAGGATCAACAATTGTATGCCATCCGATATAGACCCGAGATCAAACTCGATGGAGTTGCATCGTTTTATTACAGAGTTCCCATGACTATTAGCTTCCGTCTCCATCATTAGATCAGTGTTATAATATAAATAAATATCTGTATAATTAGTATGCAAGATTACAACTCAATTGGAAACAGGGAAGTGGATGAAATTTAACGTACAACGTTGATTAAAGAGGAAATAGGTACTACTGTTCTTTTTTCTTCATACAAATCGAGGTTTCGTTCGCGTTCGTTTCCTCCTCCAAAACCTAACCAATCTTTACGAAATTTAGGATAACCACAATCCGGGAAGGGAATACAATGGGAAGGAACGTTTCCTTCAGTGTGTCAGACAGTTTCGATTCTCAATAAGAAAAAAAAAATTACACGTCATATCATCACTACATAGTATAAAACAAAGTCGCTTTCTCTGTCCCTATGTCCCTTTGTATGCTTAAACCTTTAAAACTACGCAACGGATTTTGTTGCGTTTTTTTTTAATAGATAGAGTGATTCAAGAGGATGGTTTATATGTATAACAAAGGCATAATTTATCAGCATTGCACCCGTGCGAAGCCGGGGCGGGTCGCTAATAAGTTATATAATTTTAATATTATTAGAATTATAAGTTGTACTGTTAAGTAAATGATTGTGCTTATTACTATAAAATTTGTGTGCTAACTGCAAATGGGGTCTGTTTTTGTCCACAATTCCGCCAAAAACGGGCGCCATTTGGGACCTTATGCCTTGAAAGTCGAGAACCTTTAAATCTTGGGAACGGGTTGAGGGTAATATTTTCCGTTGATCTAGAACTATAAATGAACAAATATTAAGGGACAATCTTACACAAATCGACCTAGTCCCAATCTAAGCAAAGCTTGTACTATGGGTACTAGACGTCGATATAGATAACATCCAAGACCCAGGAACAAATATTGGAGTGCACTACAAACTGCGCCAACCGCGTCGTCAAAATTGAAATTCGGCAAGTATACTTATAATACAGTTTTATACTACCTACAAGTATAGGGAAAAATCTAATAACCTTAATTAAAAATTTAGACCCCCGGCACAAGTAAAGTAGCTGATTATCATGAGACTCTCATTCAATGAGTGATATAGAAAATGCTACTAAAACTGAACATAACTAAGTACAAAATTTGGAATTATTAGCAATATTGGCTGAGATCTTTTTACTTGTTCCGATTAAAGCTGAATATCTTGGAACTACTGGTCCCATGTAAACCAAACAGCTAAGAACCTTCTCGACGGACAAGTCTTTCGAATTGGTGCATCCGTTTAGGAGCTATGATGTGATGAGTCAGTCAGAGACACAGATACGCAGATACACAGATACACATGTTAAACTTATAATAACACCCCTCTTTTTTCGTCGGGGGTTCAAAACTGGGGTTAGGTAACGTACGTAAAACAGCTATCCGACGGTAAAGTTATAAGTTTGTCGCTCAGTACCTGTTTCTGTTTATCTTTTTGTTAGAGAAATATGCAGTGCTTTCATAAGTAGTTCGTACGGAACCCTTGGAGCATGAGTCCGAGTCGCAAATGACCGGCTTTTTTATATTTATTTTATAACGCGATAATTATTATCAAACTATGCTATATCGCACGATCATTACAACATACTACACTACATATACCTATGTTATTTGGCAAATCTAATAAGTAAACTGGTGTTTACTCTTAAGTTACACTTGTTATAAATACCTAGTTATACTACTAAAACAACAAATCGTTTGTGCACAAAGAAAAGTTAGCCACAACATGTTTCAGAAACCTTTTCTAATGTTTTCTAAGCATGAACGCTGTAAAAGTTATGTTTAACGCACGTGTTTCTATACTTAAAGTTATAGGAATTTATTTCTCGTGTTTTGGATGTGTTTTTCTCGTCTCAATTTTCACCTGATTTCTAGAAAATTCCCGTTTCGAGTATTCATCAGCATGCAGAGACCCTGCTGTGCAGTTATGTGTTAGTATATTGAGTTATTTAGAAAATACATAGGTGTAACCAGCCGCTGGGGCTTGTGAGACTACCACATGGTTGGGTTTTTATTTTGGCTCAAATCCCCTAGATAAAAGCAATGTATGTTTTACGAATAATAGTAAAAATTAAAAATTAAACATATTTTTATTTATAATGTTATTTCTAAAAATACATAAAATTTGTAGATGGATATTATATTGCGTTTACATACCTTAAGTAAAATCTGGTAGAGTCAAACTTTTGTCACACGCTATCAAAATATGAATTTTAACTGACATCAAATTGAGTAAGTTATTATAATGTATTTAACATAAATATAACTAACAGGTCACAGGGTCGCAACTGATAATGATGTCAACTCTTATCAATGTTTTCAGCCTTGCGTGTTTACTGGTCCCGTAATTCACGTGTAGATATTATGGCTTCGATATCGCTGACGGTATTTCCTTCTCTTTCTTACCTTAATCAAAGTTTATGCGCAGGAAGGAAACGACAATCTTCTTAGGTTAGCTAAAACATCAAAGCTCAATAGTTGTCGTTTTGACTGTCTATTGGCGATAAACGTAGAATTCATTTTGGACTTATTTTGATGCGGAACAGAGCTTTAGCTTCAATTAACGGGGTTTCTACCGCATGGTGAGGGTTTAATAGATATTCTTCAAGATTATACAACTTTTTCTATCGCTATGTACAATGTAAAAAATATGTCGATCTGAGCATCATTACCGCCGCGTCATAAAAAATATAGGACAACAAACCAACAAACACGCTGTTGCATATGCAAATGCTAGTCTTCTCGTAACATTATTAAAAAAACGCATAAAAGTCTACCTATTTATTCCGTGCAAATTTAGAACGCACCCGAAAGAAAGGAACATAAATTTTTAATCTATATTCTCTTTTATTACTTCACTATCACAATTAATACAGTTTATAAAACAAAGTCCCCCACCTTGTCTGCCAAGCTGTATTTTCGCTATAACACAGAATTAAGACACTACAGAAGCCGCACTCTTTTGTTATTTGCCGCTTTTGCAAAGGAATTAGCCTACTAGTATCTGATTGGTAATTTGAATGACGTGCGACGCTGTTGGTTGTTGCTTATGTGGGGCGTGTCATACTCCTAGGGTTGCCTACACCAACAAAACGGAAACTACGTCTCGGTATTTGTACTTGTTTTACAAGCTAATACTTTTAATAAATACGTCCAGAATAAGACGGACCTGGCATGATCTTTATGATGATGGGCTTTAAGAGTGCCTACTGGGTCTTTGAATTGGTTTACCGTAGGTATCCATCATCAGGTTAATTTTATGATACTGGGTGTATATGTTCATTGAGGTGTATCGAAATGCGAAAACCGCACATGTCTGCGTTAAACCAATCTTGAGATCCAGTGGATATTTCTAGGGTCCATCATTAGGTAATTTTTTTGGTACTGGCTGTAAATGTACATTCAAGTAAGTAGAAAAACGAAAACTTGTCTTTATTTTATACTACGACGGTGGCAAACAAGCATGCGGCCTGATGTTAAGCAGTTGCCACCGCCTATGGACGCTTGCGATTTGCGATGCCAGGATCATCACACGCAACCCTTTAAGAATCTATTTACTCCCCTCTTAAAGAACCGCACGCTGTAGCCCCCGGGGAAAACCTCAGCAAGGAGCTCATTCCACATGCGGAGCGTTCGCGCTAGGAAATTCCTCTGTAACCGTGCAGTTCTTGATCAGGGGCGTATTTACCCTAGGGCCATCCGGGCCACGCCCTGGGGTTGCATTTTGTGTGGGTTTTGACGCCATTCAACCAACTATTAGGTACTTCTCACCTTTTTTTTGTCAATCCACAATTAACATTTAAAAAAAAGAACTACTAAGTATACTCGATTTCATATACCATGGCCCGATGGACTTGAAACTTAACAATAGGGCTCATAATGTTTGCCTTTTGTTATCTAATTAGGAGCACTTCAAAATGGCACGCGTCGGTACAATCTGCATGCAACTAAAGCGGGACTAAAACATTTTGGTACTTGAAAATAAAAATACGAAATATTAGTTGTTTACGGTATTGTTTAATTATAATGGTACGGCATCTTTATAGTAATTGAATAGTAATAGCTTTATATTTAATACTTTATAACAACATTTGTTAAAATAAAAATTGTGTCAGCTTTTACTCGTTTTCGAGGGAGGTATCTTGGTCCTGATGAGAGTGATGAGACAATCCTTTTAACTGTCCTTTCCGGCACACTGGTGAATATAGACGTTTCTTTAATCAAATTTTTTTTACCCATTCGATTTAGCAATGTCTTATAAACACTTATCACCACATCTTGGGCGTCCTTGCTTAAAAATCGTTTCTTACGTTGCTGCAAACTAACATCACCACTGGACGGGTTACTTGTGGGTGTTTCCCAAGGTCGAAACATAATTATTTAAGTATACGTGTAATCACAAATGTAGTCAGATGACAACTAACATGAAATATTGTTTACATTAATAAAGATTACTAGGTTAAACGATCAAGATCATTAGGTTGCATGTAAAATACCACGCCGCAAAAGGGTCCGGCCAGGTATCTTTTGTTATCACTAATCCTATTGTTAACGCCTAATTACCGTCTCAAGTGCATCGGGCCATGGTATATGAAATCGAGTATAATTCAAATTAATTGAGCAGCATTCCGGTAAAAAAAGTTTAGAATTTTTATAATGACAAATCCTTGACTGACGTTTAATAATGCAAATATGACATATGCACATTATTGCCATATGAAAGCTGTTTGCGTTACTATCCCTGGGACGGACCGACGCTAATAATAGATTTTTCTACTCCAGTACTTTTTTCTATCATTTATATAGTTACTAACTCTAATATAAAGACATAAATTATGAAAGTCTGTAAAAGTCTGACGGCGCGTCAGAGAATTAGCTCGATGGCGCTAGTATCGCCTCTTGATTTATGAATGACCAAACTCTTTAGTACGTAATACCGAACTCTGAGGAGGTGGCCATATAGGACGGGATTGACAGCTGTCGTTTTGGGGCTGTTCTTCCATGTCGAGCTAGCGCCTCACGTGTTGCGGTAGAACGTTATAAAAGTTGGGAATCCTAGATTATTCGTCATAGATACTCTAGATTTATGTTACAGATGCGTTTGGTTCAATCATAGGAAGTGAAGTATACGGATCGGCTGATACTTCTACCAACCCTTGTCTCCTCGCCCGAATACTCACGCGGATGAACCAACCTAATGAAAACCAAGTGTAACTGGACCCTAACTGTGAGTCTTTAAGTCTATACTCTATTGCCCAAAAAAACACTGCTAAACGATGTTATAATGACGCCAAAAAAGCATCACTTACGAGTAGTACCACAGATTACAAGGTAAACAGCTGCATTCACACAATTAGCAATTTAAAAAAAAAGCTTATTTTACTAAGGCATTAAAAAAAAAAGTTTTATCTTCTGTGCATGGATGTTTAGTACCTATAGTGAACGTATACCTTTATGTATAAGTTCATATTTTTTTGACAGATGGTTAGTATAGTGAACGTATACCTTTATGTTTAAGTTCATATTTTTTTGACAGATGGGCGTCAATAAAAAAAAGGTTATCAGAGACTAGGTATTTTTTTTTAATTTTGTTGATTCCGAGCGCGAACGTGTAATTATTTTCTTTGTTGTTTATTTGCATTTTATTTACCTATGAAATGTCGAGTCGTAGTAAAAGTATTGTATGCAACGTTGTATAAGTAGGTAAAAAAACGCTCGTGGCATCTTTCTTACGATGTTTGCTACGCTCACATCGTAACCCATGCCACTCGCGTTTTTAGCCCCCTCTTATACAACGGTTGCATAAAATACTATTAAATTACGAGAAAGATTTCAAGCTCTAAAAGTCGTAAACGCCATAGTAACTGTAATTACTTATTACCTTCTGGAAGTTATCGATTTTACGCGCCAGATTGAGCGAAATGTTTTAATACAGTATAGCACTTAACTAATATGGGTAACGTTCGAAGTATAAGGACACCGCGCGGCACTCACGTCATTTTAAAGAAAATTATGATTTTTTGCGGTAACTCAAAAACGGCAACTGAGCGTGGCCCGATTTGCTTTTGGCCGGTTTTTGTCACTGAAATTGTCAACATGTCGGGATGTAACGACGGGATCCCAAAGAAATCGAGGGCGTAGGAATCAACATTGAAATTGTAAAGCACGATGTAGCTGTGAATTTTTGATATGTTGTAATGATCAGTTAGGGCAGTGTTCATCCAACTATGCAACCTCGAGAAACTTATGCACGTAATATTTTTACTCTATGGCCTAAAACTCGTAAACCGCGTGTTTTCGACAGTCAAGATTGAAGAAGATTTTAAGGGGCCTTATTCCTTTTAAAATGCTGATTGTTTTAGAAATGTTTCTCTATGATGAAACATGTTTCTTAACACATTATTGATGTTACTACCTAGAACAGGGCTATTGGTATTTATTGGTATATATTTGAAACCTACAGTTTCAATTTTTCATGGATAATTTTGTTTCAAAAACTACTCGAAATTGACAAAATTCACGCGGGAAATTAGAGTTTTCATCTTATTTTCGGCTGCACGCAATGGAAGCATGAAATAGCTATGTTACTAGGTACCTAGAACTTGGGGAAAAGCATTATTCACTTCAAAAAGTTGGTTGATATTATCAATATATTTGTTATAATATGAAATTAAAATATTTTAAAAGGAATAAGGCCTCTTCAAGATCATTAAATTTGCTAATTTAATGTAAGCTATATGTGAGCTCTGTACATTTTATAGCAATGGTCCTTCAAATTACTATTTTTTCCTGAAAGTTATTGTTGAGTTCGTATATCGATGAAGATTTATATTGGCCGCTTAGACTTTTTAGATTTATGTTTCATAATCCAAGTATGTCAATGTAGAACATAGATTCCGCTCCTGGACATGATGGTATTCCCTATTCCTTCATTTGCAATGCAAGTTCCGGCTTTCTCTGTTATTATTTAAATTTGGTTAATTGTATCTTTGATTCAGGTACTATCCCGCTGTCTTGGAAAACTCAGCTGATAATCCCAATCCTTAAACCTAATAAAGACCCAGTGGATCCTTGCTCTTTCCGTCCCATTGCTCTTTCTTCGGTTCTCCTAAAAATTCTTGAGCACCTAATCAAGAATAGGTTGGAATGGTTCGTTGAGTCCAAGGGTTTACTGTCTAGCTCCCAGTTTGGCTTCAGGAAAGGAAGAAGTACTACTGATAGCCTGGCGTTATTCACGACAGATATTCGTGTTGCATTTTCCAATAATAAATCTGTTGTTGCTGCTTTTTTGGACGTCAAAGCAGCTTATGATAATGTCCAACTCCCATTCCTCTGGGAAAAGCTTCTTCAATTACAGGTACCGAAAAAGTTAAGTAGTTTGGTAATGAAGATTTTATCAGGGCGTCGTATTTCGTTTCGGGGTTGTGAAGATTCAGTTGCTCCTTCTCGCTTCATCTGGAAGGGACTCCCACAAGGGTCAGTTTTGAGTCCGTTACTGTTCAATATTTATTCATCGGACCTGCACACCTCAATAGCTCCTGATTGCAGTGTCCTACAATATGCGGATGATTTGCTGGTTTATTCAATCAGTAATAGCATTACAATTGCCGTGGAATGTATTTCTTCCTCCTTGGAATCCTTGAACTCATGGTTGGAGAATCACGGGCTTCAATTGTCTCCTTCCAAAAGTAACGTAGTTGTTTTTTCAAGGAAAAGATCTCTTCCTCCTACACAGGTGTTTTTGAACGGTCAGGTAATTCCCGTACAGCCACACTTCAAGTTTTTAGGTGTGGTTTTAGACTCAAAACTTTCAGGGTTAGCTCATTGTGAGTACATTGCAGCTAAATGCGAGCGTAATTTAAATGTGCTTCTAGTTTTGTAGAGAATAAGATAACCAAGTTTGAAGAATCCGCAGATCGTATATTAGAAATTCATGCCCACATGGCCGTTTTCATACTACGTTCATGCCTTTTTGTACCTAAGTTCACGTATGCCCTGCGATGCTGCCCCTTTTGGAAATTTAAATTACTGTGTGAAAACATTGACAACATTATTCACGCTCACTTAGAAAGAATCATTAATGCGAAATTTGACGCTCGTCAATTTTTACAGGCTACGCTACCTGTACGGTTCGGTGGCCTCGGCGTAAGGCAAATCTCAGGTGTCGCCCTTCCAGCGTTCTTGTCCTCGACACATAGCTCGCTACCTCTTATTGGTAAAATATTATACCCTTTACTTTCCGATTCTGAGGTAGCCTGTTTGTCAGAGGCCAAGGACGCTTGGAAAGAGGCCTGCCCTGGTACAGACTTTCCCACGAGTACAGAGATCCAGAAATTGTGGGACATGCCGATAAATCTAAGAGTACACAACCACCTTACTGACACAAGTCCCACCCCGAGAGACAAGGCCAGGCTCCTTGCTGTTTCTGCTCGCGAGTCCGGATACTGGCTTCACGCACTTCCCTCAGTTAATTTCGGCACTTTATTAGATGACAATTCTTTCAGGGTGGCTGTTGGCCTTCGTCTAGGCCTAGACATCGTCGTTCCACACCAATGTCGTTGCGGATACCAGGTAGATCGTTTAGGTCACCACGGCCTTAGCTGCCCCAAAAGCGCCGGCAGACTCTCCCGCCACGCTTGTCTAAACGATATCATACTCGTACGTCGGGCTCTTGTCAGCGTCAACGTGCCTGCGGTACTCGAACCAAATGGCCTCGCACGAGATGATGGCAAGAGACCCGACGGCATGACGTTAGTACCGTGGCGGTTGGGGCGGCCCTTAGTGTGGGACTCCACCTGTGTGGACACTTTGGCACCTTCACACATTGCAACAACGTGCCAAAATCCAGGTGGGGCGGCCACAAACGCGGAGGCGGCTAAACGCCGAAAATATATGTGTTTGGGTGATAACTATATTTTCGTGCCGTTTGCCGTAGAGACTCTAGGCCCATGGGGCCCAGCCGCTCATAATTTGTTTGATTCCCTTAAAAAAAACTAATACGAACTACCTGTGATCCCAGAGCTGGCGCGTTTCTCGGACAAAGGCTCAGTATTGCTGTGCAGCGGGGAAACGCCGCCAGCATCTTGGGATCATTTCCGCCAATGACCGACCTTGGCTAGAGTTAGGTTAGTGTAGGTTTTAGTTTTTAAATAGTTTTACCACTTAATTCGCATGTTTTTTTTAATAAATATATACTTTATTATTAGGTCTTAAAACACTCGTGGGTTTCGCAAAACCAAGCTCAGGTCAATGCTCATGTTTTAAGGCTTATTATTAAGTAACAGTTGTATCGACACCTCCTACGTATACTGATACAAGTGCAAAATCACGATTTTACAGGAGGGCTGTTCAAAGGTATAAAGTGCCATAACTAACTCATATGTTGAAATAATGTACTTAATGAAATTTTCAAATAATTTTAATGAATATATTTTCCTTAAATCTACATATTTACTATTTCAAAATTAATTGTACTTTTAGAAAAAAAGGTAGTTATACCAGTATACGTGAAATTTACGAGTTCTAGTTTTCGGGTATACTGAGACAACTACCACTTGATCCAGTATACGTCGTAAACTATGATTAGATGAATATGGATAATTATATTATTACTATGCCTATTATGCGACATGTACCATTTATTAGATATATAAACAAACTAAAAGCTCGTGTTTGGATGGATCTGATCGGTTAGTTTCATCTGATTTGTCACTTGTACCAGTATACGCCTGAATGAATCCGTTATGTACCAGTATACTGTTAAGGTTATTTTGTATGTTATGTCCAATATAGTAAGTTCAGAAGTAGGTATTTAGGATATTTAAACAAATTACTATTGAAAGACAATAAATAAAGCAAATTTACACTAAAATTACGTTTATTTAAAAGGTAATTAAAATCAGAGCCCGCATTTAGGGAATGGTGTTTTTTGTCTTTGTTACAGCGGTATTATCAACATTATTACTGTTTAACATTTATATTATATAGTAGATTCCAGTTCCTATTTTGTCCATCACAATTTTCAGACCAAAACCTGAATTCATCTACATCATCTTGAAGTATTAATTTAATTAAGTCAAATAATTTGTCATTTAGTCATGTCAACAGTAAGGTGGAAGTACTAGTACTCGACGCGGTACTAATACGCGTCACCATACCTTCAACTCCGATAAATAAGATAAGATTACCGTTACTTTCATAGCAAATAGAATGAATACATGAGAAATGTTTGTAGCTATCGAATTTCACACGCAAAATAATAAAATATACAACCTGACTGCCTGCAAAAGCACGTGACATGTACTGGGACAATCCTATTGGGATTTCATTATATTACGAGATTTTTTTATATGATCATTATATGATATAAATACCATTTAATAAAGGTAAAAGTCATACCTCTCATAAGGGATGAATACATTTGCGATAGACGTGTAAATTAACGTACTATTACGAAACATAAAATAAATATCCCTTGCAATGTCGAGTACTAAGTAGTACTTCCACCTTACCTAACAAGTAGCATTCCCAAACCAAATGCTGTGAAATTATACAGTTTAAGTTTTTTTGTAATAAAACACGCTTAATATTACCGTGAGGAGATGACAAGGTTTTTGAAGGTCGAATACAGCACTCGCATTTTATTAAGTTTAAGTTTTTTTTTTCCTTTTTATTTCAAGTCTCTTTCCTCCATGTGCCAATGTGTTTGGTTGTTTGTTTTTCAGTAGGTGTTTTCAAATTCTCGTAAATGTGACAAGCGTCAACTTAATATTTTGACTGAAAATGTCACGGTATTGTCGAACAGAATAAGCTTGCGCTTCGTATTTGGTAGAATTAAACCACTCCTTGTACAAATTATATTATAATCAATGAAATTCAAACTTCCGCCAGCAAAAATGTGTGTTACGAACTTGAATATTTATTCCTGGTCATGGATGTTATCTCTACATGTACTTTATAAATTATGTATATATCGTCGTCTAGTACCCATAGTACAAGATTTAGCTTTTGCTTGGGACACTGGGTCGATTAGTGTAAGATGGTCCCTTAATATTTATTTATTATTTAAAAAAAAACCGTTCACACTAAAATTTTACGTAATTTTTGTCTTACATGTTTATTATTTGTTTTCTTGGCTTTTTTTTCCTGTATTTTTATTTTATTTAAACTCATGATTAGATTTTTACTTTCTTTGTTCGTCGATCCACATATTATTTAAATTACACTTAAAAACCCGGACATTTGGCGTAAATCGCATTTTGCCCGAAAATAATAAAATTAAAAAAAAAATTGTTTTATTTTCGCCCGGACGGCCTCAAACTAGGACAAATCCGTGGAAACCCAGACGGATGTCAGTGCTAGTGGTGACTCTGGTTTATCCGTAGGTAATGGCGACATATAGCTATTATTGTACTCCAAACAACCATCGGCACTGATTGGAGAAAACTGTATCATAACCAAAAGTAAGCCTAATTTGATACGTAGTAGGTAGAAAAGACGTAGGCCGCATCGACTGTCCGTCGCGCATAGTGGGATATCTTACGTCCGCAACGACGACGAGCAAGCATACTGATGTAACTGCCACTTGTGCCACGCCCGCGCCGCCCTTCCCCGATAGGTGTACTGCGTATAGTGGTACAAGCGACTTATCTCAGTATACGATGTTCTAAATTAAAAAACGGTGTTAGTTGTATCAGTATACGTCACTTTATTTCGAAAACTAGCAGTAATTTTGTCATGAAAAGTTTATAACATGTAGATATAAGTATTTTGATCCTAAATATGCAAAAAAACGAAAATCGTAAAAATGTCAGTTGTATCAGTATACGTAGGAGGTATCGGTATAAACTACTATCAAAATGTTTAATATTCTTATCTATTCATTTATTAAGTTTTATAATACAAGTACGGGTATTTTATAAATAAAATTTATATAGTGTTTAGTATGAACGAGTTGTTACTTACTAGTTTCAGTTTTTAACGCTTTTTTTTTTTTTGTGGAGTACATATTTTATGGAAAATATTATGTAAGTGATGATACCTTATCGTGCCGATAAAAAGTTAATATGTATTAAAATTAACAACATTGTTTTATCTTCTTGCACTTACTGTGTTCTAGTAGCAAACCACAGTATTTTTACTCATTGCTGCCTAGTTATTTAAATAAATAATTCGGTAAAATAAGTTCACACAATAAGTACAGATACCTAAATCTTTCAGACTCTATAGAAATATAATATTTTACACATATACGACCTCATACTTTCAAGGGTTATTCGTAAAACAAAGACGTATGTGCACATGCGTCACGTAGATTTTTGTAAAATAATGACGGATTTGCTGATACGTCGGCTGATGCTTGGTAATAAATAGCCGTATGTGCACATCCGTTACATTATTTTGAAAAATAATGCGTTAAATTAAATGGGACATAACACATTTAATTGATTATATTAATATAAACCTATATGCAAAAGTATATGACAATTCGACGAAACGCAAAAATGTTATCAAGCAAAAATCACTTGCCGAATTTTTTAACTGCTCTCCTGTAAAGTACACATTTTGCAGATGTGGCTTTGTTTTACCAAGGGTGCGAATTCTCGGCCCATTATTATTCCTTATTTACATTAATGATTTGCCTAACCATCTAGAGCATCCATGTATCGTGTTTGCTGATGACACAACTCTATTAGTTAAGTTAAGTCTGGCAATTTCAATAATTTTAATAAAGATATAACGGACTATCCCGACCAGTACCTCCATGTATTGTTTAGGATAGCACATAGGTTATCTCTTCTGTTATCACAGGCTGTTTGCTCAACTCGCAAATATAATATATTTTTAATATTTATCGATATTCTACTTCGTTCAGTAAGTAAAATAGTACAAATCAAAAACCGATCTTCACCAAGCAAAGCTATAAGAAAACTCCATCTATAGCATAATAAGAAAACTCCATCGAGTCCAATCCTCATTCATACTATGGTTTGTGAAGTCAAAACGGATATGGGGATGAAACTTAGGTACCTGTTTTTACGTCGTGAGTTAATTTTAAAACATTGTAAAGACGTCGTATCATATAATTTTATTGCGAAATTCATAAATATTTCTGAATAGAAATATAGTTCTTTTTTACGAGTTACTGTTCAATACGAGTTACTGTTCAATACAATTTATAATTTTGACACAATAACCGTAATAAAGAATACCGTAAAAAACAATAACAAATAATCTTAAAAGCCTAAAATTACATTTGGTATAGTTACTTGACAAAAGTTAATCAAAGCACGAGAATCATAATCATATACTTTTTTTAACAAACATCACAACATCATCATACAACCAATATCAATAAAACTGTTGCCATGAAAATTCCTTAGTAAATTATGATTATCATTGATCGGGAAAATCTGGTCAGCTAAATTATCAACATTAGCTAAATCTGCATTACCAGATTCACCATTGATTTTACTTTCCATATCTAATATCTCACTCAAGATCTCACTGGTATTTAAAGTGGTAGTAGTACTTCTAGCCTGAATATCAGTAGAGCAAATAGGCGTATTTTGAACGTGCCATGCTATGGGGTCGGATTCCCCACTGTTTTGTGAATTGGTGGTGTACATTGATTGGTCAATGTCGTAAATTCGTGATAGCGATGGGTCATTCGGTTCAAACGGCTGCGTAGAATGGAAGGACATTGATTTAGAACAGTTCTCGTCGCTTGAACTCAAGAACTTGTCATTATTGGAATTGTTATTGCTATTTGGATCCGGGCCGCTGCTGCTGGTGTCATCATAATATACGGATAGCTAAAAAAATATAAACCGACATTAGAATATTTGGTGAAAAAGGGTACTTAAACAACTTTTCACGAGTAACAAAAATAATATAAAAGCGTATAATAAAATTGTATGCTTCTATGAAATAAAACAAGCTCTTTTATAGCAAGTTTTTAGATTAGTAGATGGTGAAAGTGCGGTGAGTTGAGAGAGGTCTAAGCGTCATCACAAAAGAAATGGATAGGGAAACCCCGCGAAGGCTAAGATACCGCCATATATACAGGGTGTAACCGACAGCGTACCGAAAACGAAAACTGTAGTTTTAGACCATTATCACGAACTGAAAACGAGTGTTCATTTTCTCGGAAAACTCAAGGATAAGATTTTCCAAAATAAATTATAAAACTCGACGCGCAATGTATTGCGTCCAATTCTCTCGGGTGCAGACGCGCGGGGAGGGGAGCACGCGGCAAGCATCGACCGGTCTGGGCGCTCCCCATTCCACTCACGCGTCAGCGCAAAACATACCGTTACGCCAATGCGCATCGAATGACATGAATGAATGCAACCACAAAAACAACGCAACCACAGATCACAACTAGTGTACTACCTAACACCAATAACAACTGACCGACAAATTAAAACAGTCTAACAAAATTTTCATTCAAGCAAGTAAAGCAAATAAAATGTGCGGGTAGGTAAACATTATTCATGCGTCCGACCGCAACCGACCGCGCCGTCCGGGCTGCGCGAGCGCACTGACTGGCCTGGCGGATCAACGACCGGCCAGTACCGTTATCTGCCCCACTCCACTCTCTGTGTTGTACCGTAAATCTTACATAATACTGTTTGTGATACATTGCGTGTTTTGCGGAAAATGCTATTTTCATGCGATTTTTCATGGAAAATTGTTACCTATATAGAGTTCAATTAACGGAAAAATAAAGAAAAAATGAAAACTCGCTAGGAAAATTTGTGAATTTTCTCAAAGAAATTTCCACGATTTTCCAGGCCAGAATAATGGTCTGAAGCCATGGTTTCAGTTTTCGGTACACCGTCGGTTACACCCTGTATATATACACCGTTGCCGTTAATAACCCGAAAGATTTAAACCACGTATTTTTGACGACAAAACGAGTAAATAATGTTATATCAACATGAGTCTAATTATGTGTCTTAATTAAATTACTATTTCAGTACAAATTAAATCATATTAATTGCCCACTTCTTTGTGAACAAGTCTTTAGTTGAAGAAGAGTGAGCGAGCATGACACTTCACGAATCGCTCCGAAATCATACGACGGACGGCGAATGCCGTGACTTCTGTTCTATGACAAGAAGTGTCAACTTATCGCTGTCTCGATATTACAGGGTTCTATGTTTCACTTTTGACGAGTTCAAATTTGAACATTGGCATAATGACATGAATTAGGGTGTGTTAGACGGGAGATTTTTTTAACTTGATTTGTTTTAAATAATTTATATCTCCTTAATTATGAGTTGACTGACTTGTTGTTGTTGGTGTTGAGAGACTATATGTTACATAAGTTTATATACTCTAATTAGGCTCTAGTATCGTTAGCTTAAATCTTTCGGGTTATTAACAGTCACGGTGTATATGTTGGTAGGACATAAATTTGGTACAGGCTTCCTGAATTATTGGTTAAGAAAAACATGCATTTACCTGTATTGCGCTAGAAGGAGACTCTTGTTGTGCCTGACTCGAAGCTTGAAAAAAAGTTAAACTTATTAAATTTTCTATAATCAACGGAGATTCGAGACATCTGTTATGTGACTAAAAAAGAAACTTTGTTTTTTGATTAAACATTTAATCTGGCTATTTTAAAACTCGATTGACTGGTTTAGGTTAACCGGGATCACTCAAAAATTCCGAAGTTTCATTTATCCGAAACCATCAATTGCTATTCCGAATTTTCAATTCTGAAAGTAAAATAACGCGAAAGGGTTATTCCCGCCATGGATCATATGTTACATACTATAATTAGGTTAGGTTAGGGTTATATGATATGTGATATCCAGAACAACGATTTTCGGAATTATGAAACTTCGGAATGATGATGGATTCGGACAAATGAAACTTCGGAGTATTGTAGTGTACCCTAGTTAACCCCTAACCAAAAAAGGGGAGCATATGGCTATCTTCAAACATTTGAATTTGAATATAACTAAATTAGTACTTTAAAGCTTAATATTTCGCCAATGGTGTTCCTAACCTATCCAACAATATCCTACACCTTGGGGTAGCCGCAAAAAAAGAATAAAATAAAATAAATACATAGATCTACCTAGTACCAAACTAAGCAAAGCTTGTACTATGGGTACTAGACGACGATATACATAATACGAGGGGCGTCTGAAAAGTTCTAAGCCTAAGATAGAAAAAAACCATTTACACAAATGAACTCGTGTTTATTTTTCAATATAGTCTCCTCCTAAATCAATGCATTTTTTACATTTTTTATACAGTGCTTTTAGGCCATTAAAAAAATAATCTTCATTTTGCCCTTCAAAATGCTCCTGTACAGCCGCCTTCATCTCTTCGTCACTTCTAAATCGCTTTCCCCTCAACTCTTTCTTCAAATTATTGAATAGAAAATAATCGCTTGGGGCTAGATCTGGGCTGTAGGGTGGGTGGTCAATTTCGTCAAAACCAACTTCCTTCAGAGCACGCCTCGCAACATTAGCGGTGTGAACGGGTGCGTTGTCTTGCAAAAACAAAATGCCTTTCCTTAGTTTACCCCGCCTTTTCTCAACTATGGCTTGTCGCACCTGTCTTATTAGATTTTCATAATAAGTTCCGTTTATCGTAAATCATAAATCATAAAATCTTTATTTGTCCAACATAGGTATACAGGTTGTTACATTATGCTATAGATTCACTATGCGGCGCCTTTCGGCATACAAATTGTAAGGGCATGCATGTCACCTTATTTATACTAAGTACTTAAATTATGTCTTCCAAAAACTAGTTGACAGTGTAGTAGCACTTATCGACTAGTAATTTTTTTAGGAGGGTTTTGAACATACTGAGCTCTTGTACAGATTTAATTTGTAGTGGTAATTTATTATATATTTTTGGAGCCATTCCAAGTACATTTTTTTGATACAATGCTGTATTAGGTACTACATGATGTAATATCCTATGACGAAGACGTGTGGTGTTGAAGCTATGATATAAATGAGGGTTCGGTTTAACAAAGACCGACATTTCATAAATGTAAAGGCTAGGAAGTGTCAATATATTTAAATGTTTAAAGTATGGCCTACATGATTCTGAAGGAGCAGCACCGCATACTGACCTTACGCATCTTTTTTGGGCTCGAAATATAATTTCACGGTCAGTTGAATTGCCCCAGAAAATTATACCGTACCTTAACGTTGAGGTTACAAATGCATGGTATGCGGTAAGCACAGCTGACCAACTGACTGTTTTCCTTAAATTATATAGTGCGTATGAGAATTGATTTAATTTCGTACACATAGAGTCAATTTGATGTTTCCAAGTAAGCTTATTGTCTACATTTAATCCTAAAAATTTAGTAATGTCAGTTTCATCTATTTTATGTCCATTAAAAGCTACTCTTAAAGATGGCGGTTCAGTTCTCTGCCTAAATGTCATTAGCTTTGTTTTATCAAAATTAATTTTCAAGTTATTCCTAGTCAGCCATTCTATAATTATACTTAATGTCCTATTGATTTCAGTCTCATACGAACCTACGTTTTCTCCAGATATTATAACGGTACTATCGTCAGCGAAGAGAATCATAGGATGGTCTATAATTTTCGGCATGTCATTTATATAAATGAGAAACAGCAGGGGACCTAAAACGCTCCCCTGTGGCACTCCATAAAAGATATCCCTTGAGTCGGAAGAAAAGGAGATTTCGGTTTTTGACTTAACGCATAGTTTGCTGACTTCAGTAATTTGAGTCCTGCCACTGAGGTATGACTTAATTAGAGAATGGACATTACCACGTATTCCATAGCGATAGAGTTTATCTAAAAGTATTCGATGGTCAACATAGTCGAACGCTTTTGACAAGTCCATATATAATGCGGCAACTGGAATCCTTTTGTCTACGTTAACTAGTACCTTTTGGATTAACTCATAAATAGCCATATTGATGGACATGCCTTTGCGGAATCCTTTCTGTTCTACAGCAAATAATTTGTTTTGTTCAAAGTAACTTGCCACGCTACTGTAAATATGCTTTTCTATGATTTTAGAAAAGATTGGAATAAGCGCTATCGGACGGTAATTACCCATGTCATCCTTAGAGCCTTTTTTGTAAAGTGGTTTTACAACGGATATTTTTAATTTGTTAGGGAATTCGCCCGCCGTAATACACAAGTTAATAATATGACTAAGTATAGGACTAATTATATGCACTACTTTTTTGATAATGAACGTACTCACCCCGTCATAACCAGTGCTGTTAGAGTTTTTAAGACTAAGTATAATTTTACTAACGTCATCAGGAATTGTAGGGTGCATAAACATAGAGTTTAGAGTATTACATGTCAGATTAGATATTTCAGAGGAATTGTCATTCTCAATATTAATTGGTTGCACTTGATCAATAAAGAAGTCGTTAAATTGTTGGGCAATATATTTTGGATCCCTTACAATACTATTGTTTGCCTTAACTTGTGTAATACAGTGCCGGGGCTCATTAAATTTAGATTTGTTGATTATTTTCCAGGTGACTCTAGATTTGTTGACTGCATTCTTAATGGCATAGTCATTTTGAGACTTCTGTGTCAAATTTATAATTTTTTTAAGGCGCGTTGAAAATTTTTTAAAATATTCAATGTCGCCTTCCTCAGGACAGGTACGACATTTCCAGAGAAGAAACCTCTTGCGCTTACAGCAATTCCTGATACCTTTCGATATCCACGTGGGTTTTTTGGTAGTGGAAATTTTTATTTTACGGTAAGGAAAACATAGGTTATAAAATAATTCAAATAGGTCAGAGAATTCATTATAAGCTACATTAGGATCACTGGATGAGTAAACTTCGTTAAAATTGAGATTTAGTAAGCAGTCAATGAATTTATCGATGTTTTCCCGGCTATAGTCTCTTCTTACTATGTACCAGTGACTCAGCAGACTGGTTCGCTTGACGGGGCAATTTAGAATTTGTGCCGCGTGGTCAGAGAGCGCAAGTTCGATTACTCCTACTTTGCCTCCTCTCACATTGTGCATTATGTTATCTATGCAGGTTTTGCTACTCAATCTAGTTGGCTCTGACACGCCTTGTCTCAAATTGAAGCTATTCAATATTTCCTTAAATTGTAGCGACGCTGGTGTCCTTTTAAGAAGGTCAATATTGAAGTCGCCACATATGACGACTTTTTTGTTCGTACGGCATACTTTATTTAATATGTTATTTAACTTATTGTAAAACACTATTAGGCTATTATTTTCATTTCTGGGAACTCTATAAATAGTAATAATAATAATTTTATGTTCTGTCAATTCAATCGCACAGCATTCAAAAAATTCTGTATAGAACATGCCGCAATTTCAGGTAATGCATTATATTTATGTGTATTTCGGACTAATATACAAGAACCCCCGCTTCTAGTGCTCCTAGAAAAATGTGTTGCTAGCTTGTAGTTTACTAATGCTAAGTGAGAGTCATCGTCCAGTTTCATGTTATGCTCCGTTATACAGATTATATCTATTGGTTTATTACATTTTGAGAGTTCCTGCAGATGGACACTGAGAATGTCAGATTTGGATACTAGGCCGTTTATATTTTGATGCAAGATAAAAATAGACTTATAGTTAATAAAGTCTCTATATGTGTCAGTGTCACTATGTCTTAGTGCGTAGCTATCTTTATTACATGTGGGTAAAGTATTTACAACGGGGATGTTCTGCACGAAAAAAAACCGAAGGTTTTTCAGATACTTCAAGACAAACTGACATAGAGTTAATTAAAGTATTCTCTGCCTCTATTATCATCATTAGATGAGATATGTCGAAAAATATCATTTCTAAGCCACGGTTATTAATCTTGCCTGTCCCATATTTAAACATGTTATAGTCATACACTAGATTACGATTACAGTCAAGCAGATATGTATACTCATGTACTAAATTGTCACAATACAATAGATAGTTAAATGTCTCTATTCTAGAATTATACATGACACTTGTGGAGTTAAGTCTAAATGTTGGTAAACACACGATAACATTTGTGTGTTTCATGTTTATTAAATTGCCTCTTATATACGATACAAGATTAGCATAGTTTTGTGTGACATTAAAATCTTCCTCTCCTATGAAAATTATACAGTAATCTTGTTTTGTAAAGTCGGTTAGCTTACTTTCTAAGTTGGTACATAATTGTTGCGCACCAGCACCTGGGTAGAGATAATGACAAATCTCATTTTCCGCACCCAGTATACGCTCGGCAAGTTTAGAAATCGAATTGTCTACATTGGTGCTCAATAAGCAAATTTTCCCATTTTTCGCATTTATTTTGCAGCGCTCATTGTGGACACTTGCAGTAGATGAGCTCGCTGGTGCTTTTGCTTGGTCAGGAGATCCACTGGTGAGTATCTTAGGTTTTTGTGCTGTAACTACACACGGTGCTGATGGCGTCTGTGTAGACAGTCGTTGGGTATTTTCCATTTTCGACTTCAAATTTAAAGATAATGGAATCTGTTGCACCTCAATATTAGTGGAAAAGTCTAAATTTGTTTTGCCTGTACTGCTGCTGCGGATGTGCTTTTTCTTCTTTTTCTTCGTTGAGGTACCCTTACATATGTGAGTCAACTGTTCTATTTTACGTTCCTTTTCAGCAAGTGTCTCAGAAAGCACGCTATTTTCGGCCAACAGGTTTTCTATTTCCCGGTCCGCCGATACCAACTTTTCCCTGAGAATAATGATTGTTTCCTTCATTTCATTAATCTCGTAATTTTGGTTTGTGTGAAGCTCGGGGAAACTTCTGTTCAAGTCAAGATGACCTTCTGAAATACGTGACGAACTATGTGTTTCCTCTATTTCAGAAAGTGTGTCGAAAGAGTTCTCGGTAGGTATGTTGATGCAGAGTTCATCTCTGGTGTCCTGCTCATCTAGAGGTATGGATCTCGTAGCGAGTTTATTTGCCTGCGATAGGTCCCTATATGAAGAGAGTGGTATATCCTGTGTAGGTGACTTTATGCAGTCATCAAGTAAGCCAGCATCTCGGGAAGTACAGGTATTTGAGTTATTAACCTCACTATTTGCTAGAATAGCTCGATTTTGTGACACAATATTATTTCTCCTCAGTGTAATATTAGATGATGGCGTGATGGGCTTGGTCACATTAGAAGACAGCTTATGCTTCCTAGTACATGTTTTACATTTCCAGTTCACCTTTTTTTCCGGTTCCATCATTCTGTACAATTTTTCAGGGTAGCCGTCACAATCAAAATGGAAATAAAAATTGCAGCCGAAGCATAGTACGCTTCTTTTAGGTTCCACGGATCGTTTACATTTATAACATGTAAACTTATTACTGCTAGAGTTTGGAGTTTGTTTATTCATCTTTTCCATTTTTATTTTTGTCATCGTAGAGCCTTTTTCTAAATAATCGATTAAAAGAATGCCATCACAATCCCAAAATACCGTAGCCATTAACTTAGAGGCCGACTTTTGCACTTTAAATTTCTTCGGCGGCCTTTCACCCTTTTCAATCCACTGCATCGACTCAGACTTACACTCCGGATCATACTGTCTGATCCATGTTTCATCAACAGCTACTATTCGGGAACAAACTTCATCTAAATCATCTTCGTACAATTCTAAAAACGCCCGAGAAGTTTCCACACGACGTACTTTATCGAAGGCCGTTAGCATTTTCGGTACCCAACGAGCACTGACTTTACTCATGTACAAATGTTCATGTAAAATTTCTCCGACTCTTTCTTTACTAATACCTAAGACCTCAGCTATTTGCCAAACCTTAATTCTTCTATCTTCTAATACCAGCTTTTTGACTTTTGCTACGTTTTCTTCGGTCACTACCGATATTGGCCGCCCTGAGCGGGGGTCGTCTTCGATCGATTCCCGTCCGAGTTTAAATAAGCGACTCCACTTTTTGACTGTGGCATAAGAAGGCCCAGAATCACCGTAAATAATAGCCATTTCCTCAAAAATACACTGCGGTGATTTGTCACTTTTTGTAAGGAATTTAATTACAGCATGGTGCTCAATTTTCGTAATATTCGTTGGTAATTCACACATGATGTACTTTTCCGTTGAATATCTCGAAACAGAATAATAAAAACGTGACATGTTATTTTTTAATAATTTGTTTTTAAATGGCCTTTCTAGTGGCCAGTATCATAAACGCATATATAACCTCGAAATACCTTAGGCTTAGAACTTTTCAGACGCCCCTCGTATACAATAAATACATACATATATAAGTCGCAGTCATCTGGTTGAATCTGCTATTTGATTGAATGACTAGCACGTTAATCGAATAACAACATTCAATTGAATGACTAAAGGACAACTCGTCAAGTTGTTTAATATAACGTTCAACGTCTTGACTGAACGTCATTTAGCATTTCAATCACCTGACTGATTTTACGTCTGCTCTGTTCAAAGGGCTATATTACAATCCGCTAACTAGTTGGAGAAGAAAGAAAGAATATTTCCCCACTTTACGTGTTACCCTAGAAAAAGATATTTTTAATAGCTTTTATTTAACTTGCAATGTATGTATGTTTGTTTGGGTGAAATCCTGCTTACTCAATTTTGAAGCAGATATATTCAACCGATTGAACTGAAATTTTGTATACCTACACGTTTATTTTGGATGACAATATACGATAAGCTGTGTGACGTTATTCTAAATCCAATATGGCGGAACATCCAAGATGGCGGAATAGTTATTTTTAGGCACTTCTACAATATGGGTATCAAATGAAAGGGCTTGTTGAGAGTAACTCGAAAAATAATGTGACGTCAATCGAAATCCAATATGGCGGAACATCCAAGATGGCGGAGTAGTAATTTTTAACAAATAGTTATTTTTAGTAGCGATAACTAAAAAGTAAAAAATAACTTAAAAGCAAAAAACCTTTAAAAAAAGGTTTTATTTAAATGCTCTAAAAACAAGAAAATAAAACTTCCCTTTAAAATTTTAACTATCAACTTATAACCTCATTATACACAAGGTTTGCGTAGGTAAGTAGGTAGGCTATAAGTTTTTAATTAAACTGAAATTTATAAAAAAATAAACAGCAGATTAGGTTACTCAATTAAATAGGTACTAGTTTATTTACACAAGTAAACACACACTGCAAGCTTTTATGATCATATAAATTGCGTATAATGAGATTATAAGTTGATAGCTAAAATGTTAAAGGGAAATATAATATTATTATTTTCTTTTACTTACTACAAGATTTGATTTTACTACTTTGGCGGTGTGATGAATTATATATTCTTGTCAAATTGCAGCATTCTAGTATTCAGAACCTCGGAGCAAAGTTGCAGACATGGACAGACAAACGCACTATACTTAAGTGTTCCTTGTTGACTACGGAAACGTACAATCCGAGCTTTTACTGAATTCAAAGTATGTAACGTGTGTTACGATTACACAACTCGGTCTTCTTAGGTAGATATTTATGAATTAAAAGATAATTTAGGAAATCTTTGGCCTCAGCAGCGCCGCGTTTTATAAGATTTTGTAATCTCGAGAATAGCCAGCAGCTTTAGGTACTTTGGAATAGGTACGCGCGAGAACGACTGGTTGTCGACGTCGTTTAATTAGTAACAACAAGCCAAAAGTTGTAATGTAATTCTTCAAAGATAGGTTAGGTTTTTTTTTCTGTACTACTGATTCAGTTATGGGATGGATCTCTAGAAACAAAGACGACTTACTGGCAGGCACCGCGGAAGAATCAAATATCTTCGAGTTGTCCCTGTACCGCTTCCAGGCTTTACTTTTCTCCTTTATCTTGTGCAAATAGTTCGGAGCTGAAAAATCATTACATCTACATATATAATAAATTTATTAATATATAAATTATTATGCCCTACTTTAAAAAATTAAAAAATGTAAAATAGGGGGAGCCAAATTTTTTTTAAACATGTAAATCATGTAGGGTTGTCGTCTTAGACCAAACAGCGAAAAATAAGTAATTGATAGATGACACTGATGACAGATACCGAATTTTACTAACGAGATTTCAAATGAAAAACTAAGCGTGTTACTTAATTACTTACGTATTTGTTGGGATTAATTTACAAAAACCGGCCAAGAGCATGTCGGGCCATACCATAGACTGGTATTTCATATTATAAAATGTTCAGGCATTTTGTGAGCCATTTTGGCAACTTGACTTTTCCGAAGAAAAAAAGCCTGCTGAATTCGATTCTGAATATTGCCAAGCTGAATTTTGCCCCCCTCCCCCCATTTCCCCCCTTTTACCTCAAAATATGTCCCTAATCACGGTTTTTATAGTTTTAAACAAAAATTATTACAGTTAGAAAAAAAGTGTCATGGGGGGAGGGGGGCAAAATTCGGCTTGGCAACATTCAGAACCCAATTCAGCAGGCTTTCTTACATCGGAAAAGTCATGTTGCCCAAATGGCTCACAAAATGCCGTTTAACGGTAAAGGAAGCCGATTTTTAGAAATTCCCATCAATTTATACCACGCTCAGTGTAGGGTTCCGTAGTTGCCCATCCTTCACAATAGACGGGCTTAAAATAGCGGTTTCAAGCCCGAGGTTTAAATTACGAGAAAGATTTCAAGCTCTATAAAAAGGTCGTAAACGCCAAAGTAACTGTAATTACTTATTACCTTCTGGAAGTTATTGATTATACGCGCCAGATTGAGTGAAATATTTAATACAGTATGGCACTTAAATAAGGGATATATTTAAATGCACATCTGTATAATTTTTCAGTACACTAGGTAACTCCACTAATTAACTGAATGCGTACCAGAAAAACGAATGCTGTGCAAAAAAAACAATTGATTAACTGAACATATCCTACAAAAAAAACTTAAACATCATAACAAAACGAGATGACCTTTTTAACCGAATTCACACCAAAAATATGGTTCGTACATCAGATATATTTGAAAGTTTCACCAAAAATACTGACTTGCACACTAATTATCCTCGCACTGCACACAAAATCCGACTCGGCCGGGTGAGGTTAGGTTAGTTTTTTTTTTTATATCCAGTAAAACAGTTTTGCAAATACCTTTAATAGTAGTTTATGCAACTGATACATAATGAGAGGCCTTAAAACACGAGTGTGGTTTTATGAAACGAGCGTCAGCGAGTTTCATAATAGGATCACACGAGTGTTTTATTTTAAGGCCTAATTATGTACAGTTGTATACACTACTTTATCTACACACATATCATAAGTACTCTAAGATGGGTTCAGAAGCCATAAGGAAATGACCGGCACCACTAGTGCTACCTGTAAAATATCTAAAAACGACATATACTCATGCAGTAAGAAATAAATCTGAACAAATACATAAACAGATTATTTATGGTAATAGTTGTAATTTACATTTACATTGAAACAATATTTTCAACTAAAATGTGAATTACAATAAACATCACAATTCTACTTTCGTAACAGCAAAGAACCAACAAACAAATGACAACAATAATGGCGGCAATTCGAACCTCCGTCAAGACGAATGTTTTTTTTTTCTAAATCATATTACAAACGAATGTATCCTAGGTTTTATATTTCAGTGATGTATCCATATTCTCATGTCACTCGAGATCAAATGTCGTGCGGTTTTTTATAAAAAAAACATACTGAATTGACGTTTCGTATCGATAACAATATTAATATCTAGTATGGATGGATACTAGAATAGAGACCAACTTGTGTTTTGACAGCTGTTCCTAATTTAAACTCGTAACCTTACAAAAATCGGTACTGTAATAACATTACAGTACAGATTTTACCTACTACCACAGACAAAAAAATCTCATAGTAAAATTGGTTGTAATAATGCTGGTCATTTCCTACGATTTCTGAACTCATTTTAGAGCACTAATGATATGTGCGTAGATAATAGTATATTGTGTCATAAGGGTAGTAAGTAGGGGATTACTAACGAAGGTCTATTAGAAGCACGACGCCGAAGGCGGAGGGCTTTTAATGTCCTGAGTTTGTAATCCCCTTACTACCCGCCTTACACACAATATTTTTCATCACATTTTGGAGTAAATAACAAATAAATAAGCAAAAAATAAACATTAAGCGATAACGATTGACAACCAACTTTTTTCTGTATATATTTTTTTAATTTACTATAAGCACTGGCAAAACGGCCATCAGCTTAAAACAGAAAACAAATATACACAGAATCTTACCATCTATTATTAAACAAATAGCAATTATCAATATTATGCAGCAATAATTAACAGCGTAATATTATAAATTTATAAAACTTAAATATGAACAGTAAGTTTGTTACAAACTAAATAGTTCCTAACCAATAATTTTATAACTTTTTTCCTTTTTTTGTGTCGTCTACCACAGATAATGCTAAGAACTGCGTTTCGTTTAGAAACTTGACAGGCTATACTGCCAAATTGTAACGATAATTAAAAGTTTAATTTAATTTAATAAAATTATTGCAAAATACACATAAATAATTGTAAAACATAAATATTAATGCAGTTACATATACCGTATTAATTCAATACACAATAAAATTTGCTGGTAGGCAAGTTTTGTTGATAGAACAAAAAACCTTGGCTGGATTGAAACCTCCTTAGTCTGAAGTAATCTGCGAGTGCGTACTATATTTTTAAAACTAAAACCATAACTCCCGAGGGAGTTATGTCAATTTATAACTCCCGCGGGAACTATATAGGCCTTAGTCCTTCAGTACACCCGCATGTAATACCATCTTTTACGAGCAAATGTGATGAAAATATTATTATTATATTGAATTCGCATTATTTAGTGTGCATAATTAGTGTGCAAGTCAGTATTTTTGGTGAAACTTTCAAATATTTTGATCGAAAAAAGGGAATATACAGATATCGATTTAAATACATGCCCTTAAATGATATGTGTAACGTTCGAATTATATGGACACCGCGCGGCACTTACGTCATTTTAAAGAAAATTATGAATTTTTGCGATAACTCAAAAACCGGCCAAGTGCGAGTCGGACTCGCGCACCGAGGGTTCCGTACAAATACTCCATCCCTAGGTGGTTAAGTTAAGTTTGCACCTGGTATGTATAGCGCCCCATATAAATTAGGTGCAAAGCTAGGTATTAAAGAAACTACTTACTAGATCTCTTTCAAAACAATTTTCGTTGGTAGTTTTTATAGTAATGTACATCATATGTTTTTTTTAGATTTTTCATTTTCTTATTTTAGAAGTTAGAGGGGGGGGGGGGGACTAACTTTTTTCCACTTTGGAAGCGTCTGTTACGCAAACTATTCGGTTTAGAAAAAAAATATTTTAGAAAGATAGAGAGATAGAAAACAGCACACAGTTGGAAACAATTTTAAACATAATGGACACAACTTTCCGAGACTTCGATTTAAAGCTAAATTTAAATAAAACCAAGACACTAATAATATCTAAACACAGAGAAATACATGAAGTTAAAATAAATAACACAGTACTACAGCAAAGTCCAACAATTTCAATATTTAGGCAGTATAATAACAGAAGACTCGAGATGCTCTACATATATTAAAACTAGAATAGCAATAGCTAAAAACGCTTTTCACAGAAAAAAACATATTTTTAAGTCAAAAATGGCCAAATCTATAAGAAAACGTTTTATTAAAACTTATATTTGGAGCATTGCACTTTATGGCTGCGAGACATGGACCATGACACAACGGGACAGAGAAAAGCTTGAGGCGTTCGAGATGTGGTGCTGGCGAAGGATGGAGGGAATAAGCTGGACAGAAAGATTCACCAATGAGGAAGTATTGGAAAGGGTAAAGGAGAAGAGACATATACTTCATACAATAGAAACTCGAAGAGGGAAAATGATAGGTCATTTGATACGACACGACGATCTAATACAAAAGATAATGGAGGGGAAAATTGAAGGAAGGAGAGGAAGAGGAAGGCCGAGGATTAGCTATTTGGACCAGTTCAAGAAAAAGGCAGACGTCGGGTCGTATCGGGAAGTCAAAGAACTGGCGTTAAGTAGAACGGACTGGAGAGAACTGCACCGACAAGAGTAAAACTCTTAAATAATAATAATAATCCATAGATACCCCACATGTATGTGTTCGATGAAAAAAAAATTTTTGAGTTTCAGTTCTAAGTATGGGGAGCCCCCAATATTTATTATTATTTTTTTTATTTTTGCATCAAAATCTTAATGCGGTTCACAGAATACATCTACCTACCAAGTTTCAACAGTATAGCTCTTATAGTTTCGGAAAAAATGGCTGTGACATACGGACGGACAGACGGACAGACAGACAGACAGACAGACAGACAGACAGACATGACGAATCTATAAGGGTTCCGTTTTTTGCCATTTGGCTACGGAACCCTAAAAACGGCTCGACCGATTCTATTCAATATAAGTAGTTTTCGTTGAAAGTGGTTATAAGGCCTCATTTTTATGAATTTTTCATAATTTTGTGACCAGTTGAAAAGTTAGAGGTGGGGACGACGACGCTATTTTTTGGTTTTCTGGAGCGAATATTTTTAACCCTCAAAAACTTCGTTTTAAGTATGACGGCGCATCAGAGAATTAGCTCGATGGCGCTAGTATCGCCTCTTGATTTATGAATGACCAAACTCTTTAGTACGTAATACCGAACTCTGAGGAGGTGGCCATATAGGACGGGATTGACAGCTGTCGTTTTGGGGCTGTTCTTCCATGTCGAGCTAGCGCCTCACGTGTTGCGGTAGAACGTTATAAAAGTTGGGAATCCTAGATTATTCGTCATAGATACTCTAGATTTATGTTACAGATGCGTTTGGTTCAATCATAGGAAGTGAAGTATACGGATCGGCTGATACTTCTACCAACCCTTGTCTCCTCGCCCGAATACTCACGCGGATGAACCAACCTAATGAAAACCAAGTGTAACTGGACCCTAACTGTGAGTCTTTATCAGAAGTGGGATCTGAGGGCTTGAAAATGAGGGGACAAGTGGAAACACCATCGGCATCACGAGGTCGGATAGCGGAAATGCGATATTTTTTTGATACTTGATTTTGCGTGTAGTTATGACGAGATTTCATAGCATTATGACTGAAGACGCAACAACGAAAACTACAAGATGACAAGAACAACGAAAATGGAACCAAGGCACATCAGTACCAGTTGCATTTCTGGTGTGAAGAAGCTAGCCAGTGAACCGGTTACGTGCAAGGATGTCCAAATCGACAAGAATCTTACAACGAGAGGTCAACATTATCTGGTGAGGTCATTACGTTCATTTTTGGTAGCAGCTTGTGATCCTTTTCAAGGAGAGGTGGTACTCCTCACCACTCCAATTTGGTATAGAATACCTACTACTATCGGTTATCATTTCTGTGGACAGGCAGCCTATAGATCTGATATTTTAAAGGTGAGAGTGAATAAGCACTATCTGGGTAAGCATGTTCCATTGTCGTCTTCAACGTCACTAACCAACTTCTGAGATTGAAGCTATATGGTAAAGGTATAGGACCTATACCTAGGTATAACATAAAAAAAATAACGTAATTATTCAGTGGCCTTAGTGGGAGTAACATTAGGTGGTAGCAACTAGGGCGGAAAGGTGCCTGAGCGGTGACCATGTGCTGGAGGACGACACGTGGAAAAGTTCTTCTACAGGTTGGACTGACGATATTGTAAAGGGTGCAGGAACTCGTTGTTTGCGAGTATCGCGGGGCCATATCGGAAAAGTATTTGCTTAGCATTGGCTGACATGATTATAATGATGAAGATCATGCTAAACATCAGGTGGACAGATCACCTCTTCATTACTGTCTTTGCTATTTAAGATTCCGGAAACCATTACAATAGGTAAAGGTATTCTTGAATTACGTATTTACGTCATAATTAAACAGTACGATCAGCATTTTACCGTTTCACTGACGGCAAGTCATTATATCTTTCGAAGCTAAAGTTGATTTACCTCTGCGAGTTCATCGGTGTTGGGTTTACTCTAAGTTGAATGAGTAGTATAACCCTAGAATGTAGCACGCTAAGTTATTTATCGTGAAACTCACTGTCATTTGAAAGCAACTGTTCCCTGCATGCGTAAAACTGACAGCACGCCGAACACCCGGTACAAAGCTGTTTATTTATTAGAGCTTCATGGTAGTCGGTATAATTTAGAATCTAATCAGCAAACAGACAAAGTCACTACTACCCGAAGGTACCTATTGCTCATGCATAGTTTGATTTTGGTAGGGAAATTCTATTCAGAAATGTAAAATTTAATTAGACAAATTGCCGATTGCTCCACGTCGTTTCGATTCCTAATTAGGACTATTTAAGACTCTAATGTATCATGTAGCTTTGGGTTATGATAAGACCCTGGGCACCATCTATTTTGAACAATTATGGTTTCCATTACGCGGAAAACTAACATAACTTTGTCGGTAACTGTATGATCAAAAATATAAATGATATGCATCGTGCACAGCTTTGAACGGTGGAGTGGAGCCTAGCAATTGAGATGATAATTTTATCCCTTATCCCTTCGGCAACGACAGATATATCCATCAAGGCGTGTAGAGCGATATCAACCTATATGTCTCATAGAGTTCAATGTTGCGATTCGCATTGCAATGTAATGACGTGCGTGTGAATGACAGATTTTGTATTGGACAAAGTGTGAAAAGGTTAAAGCAGGTTAAATGGTGTTGAGGTTTTGCTCGAGTTACTACTTACTTAACAGATAAACAGGAGGCCGAGACGGCGGTTTATGATAAAAAAAATGAATAGCGATCTAACAAATCTACACTTTTAAAATCATTGTTATAGAGAATCCTTGTTAGCCTTCTAATGAGCAGTTACGGAAGTAAGTAGGAAGGATCCTTTGTAGGTGTCGCTACTTGTGATGGCAGAAGAGAGAGAGAGTGCTTTTACATGGTCTGTTTGTAATGGTGAATGATGACTGGTTGACGTGAGTTTATCGGCTAGATCTGCATCACGACCTTGTACTGAAGGCTGGTCAGAAGGGACTGCAGGTACCCGGTCTATGGTTTATGGAAGTGTATGTGGGAGGTGGCTAGTCGGATGGGCTACAGGCGCCCGGTCTACGCCGCACCACAGGCAAGAGCAGGCTGATCCAAAGGGCCTAGCGCGCCCGGTTCACGCCATGATTTGAGGATACGCTGGTCGTAAGGGCCTTAGGCGCCCGGTCCACGCCATTGCTGTGACTTTTACTGCAGTGTGAGCCTGATTGGTTGATTATAGCGAATGCTGCGAATGTTACATTTTAGTAAATGCGAATAGGATGTCAAACTATTGGATACAATACTAATTGACAGATGTCATGGCAGAAGGGGAGCTATTCTGAACTGTGAAGTTCGGAGTTCCTGTGATGTAGTTTAGCTTAGGTACTCAAACATGGGATGGCATGGAGGCAAGAGGGTGTTGGGTCTGCACTTTAAATAGGTATTGAACGGGTGCAGGTGCGGATTGTAGGTACGTGGTATCGAGCCATTTGCTAGATGCATTAGTGAATAGTATGCGCTTCAAGAAAATTTAATTATGAATTTGCCTAGAAGCGAAAGATTGCATACATTGCGTGTTGCATGTTACATGTTGCGAGATAAAGAAAAATGCGTCAGGCAACTATTTGGCAACGCTAGACGCAGACAACATATTGGTCAGGAAGGGTCGAGCTTGCTTAGTTTGAAATCATGTTGTTCTTTTTAGATACTCTTTGTAAAGGTCTAATCACACGAGGGCGTGTGACTGTCAGGGTTGGCCGTGACGGCGCATCAGAGAATTAGCTCGATGGCGCTAGTATCGCCTCTTGATTTATGAATGACCAAACTCTTTAGTACGTAATACCGAACTCTGAGGAGGTGGCCATATAGGACGGGATTGACAGCTGTCGTTTTGGGGCTGTTCTTCCATGTCGAGCTAGCGCCTCACGTGTTGCGGTAGAACGTTATAAAAGTTGGGAATCCTAGATTATTCGTCATAGATACTCTAGATTTATGTTACAGATGCGTTTGGTTCAATCATAGGAAGTGAAGTATACGGATCGGCTGATACTTCTACCAACCCTTGTCTCCTCGCCCGAATACTCACGCGGATGAACCAACCTAATGAAAACCAAGTGTAACTGGACCCTAACTGTGAGTCTTTAAGTCTATACTCTATTGCCCAAAAAAACACTGCTAAACGATGTTATAATGACGCCAAAAAATCTGAAAAGTTCTAAGCCTAAGGTATTTCGAGGTTATATATGCGTTTATGATACTGGCCACTAGAAAGGCCATTTAAAAACAAATTATTAAAAAATAACATGTCACGTTTTTATTATTCTGTTTCGAGATATTCAACGGAAAAGTACATCATGTGTGAATTACCAACGAATATTACGAAAATTGAGCGCCGTGCTGTAATTAAATTCCTTACAAAAAGTGACAAATCACCGCAGTGTATTTTTGAGGAAATGGCTATTATTTACGGTGATTCTGGGCCTTCTTATGCCACAGTCAAAAAGTGGAGTCGCTTATTTAAACTCGGACGGGAATCGATCGAAGACGACCCCCGCTCAGGGCGGCCAATATCGGTAGTGACCGAAGAAAACGTAGCAAAAGTCAAAAAGCTGGTATTAGAAGATAGAAGAATTAAGGTTTGGCAAATAGCTGAGGTCTTAGGTATTAGTAAAGAAAGAGTCGGAGAAATTTTACATGAACATTTGTACATGAGTAAAGTCAGTGCTCGTTGGGTACCGAAAATGCTAACGGCCTTCGATAAAGTACGTCGTGTGGAAACTTCTCGGGCGTTTTTAGAATTGTGCGAAGATGATTTAGATGAAGTTTGTTCCCGAATAGTAACTGTTGATGAAACATGGATCAGACAGTATGATCCGGAGTGTAAGTCTGAGTCGATGCAGTGGATTGAAAAGGGTGAAAGGCCGCCGAAGAAATTTAAAGTGCAAAAGTCGGCCTCTAAGTTAATGGCTACGGTATTTTGGGATTGTGATGGCATTCTTTTAATCGATTATTTAGAAAAAGGCTCTACGATAAACGGAACTTATTATGCAAATCTAATAAGACAGGTGCGACAAGCCATAGTTGAGAAAAGGCGGGGTAAACTAAGGAAAGGCATTTTGTTTTTGCAAGACAACGCACCCGTTCACACCGCTAATGTTGCGAGGCGTGCTCTGAAGGAAGTTGGTTTTGACGAAATTGACCACCCACCCTACAGCCCAGATCTAGCCCCAAGCGATTATTTTCTATTCAATAATTTGAAGAAAGAGTTGAGGGGAAAGCGATTTAGAAGTGACGAAGAGATGTAGGCGGCTGTACAGGAGCATTTTGAAGGGCAAAATGAAGATTATTTTTTTAATGGCCTAAAAGCACTGTATAAAAAATGTAAAAAATGCATTGATTTAGGAGGAGACTATATTGAAAAATAAACACGAGTTCATTTGTGTAAATTGTTTTTTTCTATCTTAGGCTTAGAACTTTTCAGACGCCCCTCGTAGTACCACAGATTACAAGGTAAACAGCTGCATTCACACAATTAGCAATTTAAAAAAAAAGCTTATTTTACTAAGGCATTAAAAAAAAAAGTTTTATCTTCTGTGCATGGATGTTTAGTACCTATAGTGAACGTATACCTTTATGTATAAGTTCATATTTTTTTGACAGATGGTTAGTATAGTGAACGTATACCTTTATGTTTAAGTTCATATTTTTTTGACAGATGGGCGTCAATAAAAAAAAGGTTATCAGAGACTAGGTATTTTTTTTTAAATTTGTTGATTCCGAGCGCGAACGTGTAATTATTTTCTTTGTTGTTTATTTGCATTTTATTTACCTATGAAATGTCGAGTCGTAGTAAAAGTATTGTATGCAACGTTGTATAAGTAGGTAAAAAAACGCTCGTGGCATCTTTCTTACGATGTTTGCTACGCTCACATCGTAACCCATGCCACTCGCGTTTTTAGCCCCCTCTTATACAACGGTTGCATAAAATACTATTAAATTACGAGAAAGATTTCAAGCTCTAAAAGTCGTAAACGCCATAGTAACTGTAATTACTTATTACCTTCTGGAAGTTATCGATTTTACGCGCCAGATTGAGCGAAATGTTTTAATACAGTATAGCACTTAACTAATATGGGTAACGTTCGAAGTATAAGGACACCGCGCGGCACTCACGTCATTTTAAAGAAAATTATGATTTTTTGCGGTAACTCAAAAACGGCAACTGAGCGTGGCCCGATTTGCTTTTGGCCGGTTTTTGTCACTGAAATTGTCAACATGTCGGGATCTAACGACGGGATCCCAAAGAAATCGAGGGCGTAGGAATCAACATTGAAATTGTAAAGCACGATGTAGCTGTGAATTTTTGATATGTTGTAATGATCAGTTAGGGCAGTGTTCATCCAACTATGCAACCTCGAGAAACTTATGCACGTAATATTTTTACTCTATGGCCTAAAACTCGTAAACCGCGTGTTTTCGACAGTCAAGATTGAAGAAGATTTTAAGGGGCCTTATTCCTTTTAAAATGCTGATTGTTTTAGAAATGTTTCTCTATGATGAAACATGTTTCTTAACACATTATTGATGTTACTACCTAGAACAGGGCTATTGGTATTTATTGGTATATATTTGAAACCTACAGTTTCAATTTTTCATGGATAATTTTGTTTCAAAAACTACTCGAAATTGACAAAATTCACGCGGGAAATTAGAGTTTTCATCTTATTTTCGGCTGCACGCAATGGAAGCATGAAATAGCTATGTTACTAGGTACCTAGAACTTGGGGAAAAGCATTATTCACTTCAAAAAGTTGGTTGATATTATCAATATATTTGTTATAATATGAAATATTTTAAAAGGAATAAGGCCTCTTCAAGATCATTAAATTTGCTAATTTAATGTAAGCTATATGTGAGCTCTGTACATTTTATAGCAATGGTCCTTCAAATTACTATTTTTTCCTGAAAGTTATTGTTGAGTTCGTATATCGATGAAGATTTATATTGGCCGCTTAGACTTTTTAGATTTATGTTTCATAATCCAAGTATGTCAATGTAGAACATAGATTCCGCTCCTGGACATGATGGTATTCCCTATTCCTTCATTTGCAATGCAAGTTCCGGCTTTCTCTGTTATTATTTAAATTTGGTTAATTGTATCTTTGATTCAGGTACTATCCCGCTGTCTTGGAAAACTCAGCTGATAATCCCAATCCTTAAACCTAATAAAGACCCAGTGGATCCTTGCTCTTTCCGTCCCATTGCTCTTTCTTCGGTTCTCCTAAAAATTCTTGAGCACCTAATCAAGAATAGGTTGGAATGGTTCGTTGAGTCCAAGGGTTTACTGTCTAGCTCCCAGTTTGGCTTCAGGAAAGGAAGAAGTACTACTGATAGCCTGGCGTTATTCACGACAGATATTCGTGTTGCGTTTTCCAATAATAAATCTGTTGTTGCTGCTTTTTTGGACGTCAAAGCAGCTTATGATAATGTCCAACTCCCATTCCTCTGGGAAAAGCTTCTTCAATTACAGGTACCGAAAAAGTTAAGTAGTTTGGTAATGAAGATTTTATCAGGGCGTCGTATTTCGTTTCGGGGTTGTGAAGATTCAGTTGCTCCTTCTCGCTTCATCTGGAAGGGACTCCCACAAGGGTCTGTTTTGAGTCCGTTACTGTTCAATATTTATTCATCGGACCTGCACACCTCAATAGCTCCTGATTGCAGTGTCCTACAATATGCGGATGATTTGCTGGTTTATTCAATCAGTAATAGCATTACAATTGCCGTGGAATGTATTTCTTCCTCCTTGGAATCCTTGAACTCATGGTTGGAGAATCACGGGCTTCAATTGTCTCCTTCCAAAAGTAACGTAGTTGTTTTTTCAAGGAAAAGATCTCTTCCTCCTACACAGGTGTTTTTGAACGGTCAGGTAATTCCCGTACAGCCACACTTCAAGTTTTTAGGTGTGGTTTTAGACTCAAAACTTTCAGGGTTAGCTCATTGTGAGTACATTGCAGCTAAATGCGAGCGTAATTTAAATGTGCTTCTAGTTTTGTAGAGAATAAGATAACCAAGTTTGAAGAATCCGCAGATCGTCTATTAGAAATTCATGCCCACATGGCCGTTTTCATACTACGTTCATGCCTTTTTGTACCTAAGTTCACGTATGCCCTGCGATGCTGCCCCTTTTGGAAATTTAAATTACTGTGTGAAAACATTGACAACATTATTCACGCTCACTTAGAAAGAATCATTAATGCGAAATTTGACGCTCGTCAATTTTTACAGGCTACGCTACCTGTACGGTTCGGTGGCCTCGGCGTAAGGCAAATGTCAGGTGTCGCCCTTCCAGCGTTCTTGTCCTCGACACATAGCTCGCTACCTCTTATTGGTAAAATATTATACCCTTTACTTTCCGATTCTGAGGTAGCCTGTTTGTCAGAGGCCAAGGACGCTTGGAAAGAGGCCTGCCCTGGTACAGACTTTCCGACGAGTACAGAGATCCAGAAATTGTGGGACATGCCGATAAATCTAAGAGTACACAACCACCTTACTGACACAAGTCCCACCCCGAGAGACAAGGCCAGGCTCCTTGCTGTTTCTGCTCGCGAGTCCGGATACTGGCTTCACGCACTTCCCTCAGTTAATTTCGGCACTTTATTAGATGACAATTCTTTCAGGGTGGCTGTTGGCCTTCGTCTAGGCCTAGACATCGTCGTTCCACACCAATGTCGTTGCGGATACCAGGTAGATCGTTTAGGTCACCACGGCCTTAGCTGCCCCAAAAGCGCCGGCAGACTCTCCCGCCACGCTTGTCTAAACGATATCATACTCGTACGTCGGGCTCTTGTCAGCGTCAACGTGCCTGCGGTACTCGAACCAAATGGCCTCGCACGAGATGATGGCAAGAGACCCGACGGCATGACGTTAGTACCGTGGCGGTTGGGGCGGCCCTTAGTGTGGGACTCCACCTGTGTGGACACTTTGGCACCTTCACACATTGCAACAACGTGCCAAAATCCAGGTGGGGCGGCCACAAACGCGGAGGCGGCTAAACGCCGAAAATATATGTGTTTGGGTGATAACTATATTTTCGTGCCGTTTGCCGTAGAGACTCTAGGCCCATGGGGCCCAGCCGCTCATAATTTGTTTGATTCCTTTAAAAAAAACTAATACGAACTACCTGTGATCCCAGAGCTGGCGCGTTTCTCGGACAAAGGCTCAGTATTGCTGTGCAGCGGGGAAACGCCGCCAGCATCTTGGGATCATTTCCGCCAATGACCGACCTTGGCTAGAGTTAGGTTAGTGTAGGTTTTAGTTTTTAAATAGTTTTACCACTTAATTCGCATGTTTTTTTTAATAAATATATATTTTATTATTAGGTCTTAAAACACTCGTGGGTTTCGCAAAACCAAGCTCAGGTCAATGCTCATGTTTTAAGGCTTATTATTAAGTAACAGTTGTATCGACACCTCCTACGTATACTGATACAAGTGCAAAATCACGATTTTACAGGAGGGCTGTTCAAAGGTATAAAGTGCCATAACTAACTCATATGTTGAAATAATGTACTTAATGAAATTTTCAAATAATTTTAATGAATATATTTTCCTTAAATCTACATATTTACTATTTCAAAATTAATTGTACTTTTAGAAAAAAAGGTAGTTATACCAGTATACGTGAAATTTACGAGTTCTAGTTTTCGGGTATACTGAGACAACTACCACTTGATCCAGTATACGTCGTAAACTATGATTAGATGAATATGGATAATTATATTATTACTATGCCTATTATGCGACATGTACCATTTATTAGATATATAAACAAACTAAAAGCTCGTGTTTGGATGGATCTGATCGGTTAGTTTCATCTGATTTGTCACTTGTACCAGTATACGCCTGAATGAATCCGTTATGTACCAGTATACTGTTAAGGTTATTTTGTATGTTATGTCCAATATAGTAAGTTCAGAAGTAGGTATTTAGGATATTTAAACAAATTACTATTGAAAGACAATAAATAAAGCAAATTTACACTAAAATTACGTTTATTTAAAAGGTAATTAAAATCAGAGCCCGCATTTAGGGAATGGTGTTTTTTGTCTTTGTTACAGCGGTATTATCAACATTATTACTGTTTAACATTTATATTATATAGTAGATTCCAGTTCCTATTTTGTCCATCACAATTTTCAGACCAAAACCTGAATTCATCTACATCATCTTGAAGTATTAATTTAATTAAGTCAAATAATTTGTCATTTAGTCATGTCAACAGTAAGGTGGAAGTACTAGTACTCGACGCGGTACTAATACGCGTCACCATACCTTCAACTCCGATAAATAAGATAAGATTACCGTTACTTTCATAGCAAATAGAATGAATACATGAGAAATGTTTGTAGCTATCGAATTTCACACGCAAAATAATAAAATATACAACCTGACTGCCTGCAAAAGCACGTGACATGTACTGGGACAATCCTATTGGGATTTCATTATATTACGAGATTTTTTTATATGATCATTATATGATATAAATACCATTTAATAAAGGTAAAAGTCATACCTCTCATAAGGGATGAATACATTTGCGATAGACGTGTAAATTAACGTACTATTACGAAACATAAAATAAATATCCCTTGCAATGTCGAGTACTAAGTAGTACTTCCACCTTACCTAACAAGTAGCATTCCCAAACCAAATGCTGTGAAATTATACAGTTTAAGTTTTTTTGTAATAAAACACGCTTAATATTACCGTGAGGAGATGACAAGGTTTTTGAAGGTCGAATACAGCACTCGCATTTTATTAAGTTTAAGTTTTTTTTTTCCTTTTTATTTCAAGTCTCTTTCCTCCATGTGCCAATGTGTTTGGTTGTTTGTTTTTCAGTAGGTGTTTTCAAATTCTCGTAAATGTGACAAGCGTCAACTTAATATTTTGACTGAAAATGTCACGGTATTGTCGAACAGAATAAGCTTGCGCTTCGTATTTGGTAGAATTAAACCACTCCTTGTACAAATTATATTATAATCAATGAAATTCAAACTTCCGCCAGCAAAAATGTGTGTTACGAACTTGAATATTTATTCCTGGTCATGGATGTTATCTCTACATGTACTTTATAAATTATGTATATATCGTCGTCTAGTACCCATAGTACAAGATTTAGCTTTTGCTTGGGACACTGGGTCGATTAGTGTAAGATGGTCCCTTAATATTTATTTATTATTTAAAAAAAAACCGTTCACACTAAAATTTTACGTAATTTTTGTCTTACATGTTTATTATTTGTTTTCTTGGCTTTTTTTTCCTGTATTTTTATTTTATTTAAACTCATGATTAGATTTTTACTTTCTTTGTTCGTCGATCCACATATTATTTAAATTACACTTAAAAACCCGGACATTTGGCGTAAATCGCATTTTGCCCGAAAATAATAAAATTAAAAAAAAAATTGTTTTATTTTCGCCCGGACGGCCTCAAACTAGGACAAATCCGTGGAAACCCAGACGGATGTCAGTGCTAGTGGTGACTCTGGTTTATCCGTAGGTAATGGCGACATATAGCTATTATTGTACTCCAAACAACCATCGGCACTGATTGGAGAAAACTGTATCATAACCAAAAGTAAGCCTAATTTGATACGTAGTAGGTAGAAAAGACGTAGGCCGCATCGACTGTCCGTCGCGCATAGTGGGATATCTTACGTCCGCAACGACGACGAGCAAGCATACTGATGTAACTGCCACTTGTGCCACGCCCGCGCCGCCCTTCCCCGATAGGTGTACTGCGTATAGTGGTACAAGCGACTTATCTCAGTATACGATGTTCTAAATTAAAAAACGGTGTTAGTTGTATCAGTATACGTCACTTTATTTCGAAAACTAGCAGTAATTTTGTCATGAAAAGTTTATAACATGTAGATATAAGTATTTTGATCCTAAATATGCAAAAAAACGAAAATCGTAAAAATGTCAGTTGTATCAGTATACGTAGGAGGTATCGGTATAAACTACTATCAAAATGTTTAATATTCTTATCTATTCATTTATTAAGTTTTATAATACAAGTACGGGTATTTTATAAATAAAATTTATATAGTGTTTAGTATGAACGAGTTGTTACTTACTAGTTTCAGTTTTTAACGCTTTTTTTTTTTTTGTGGAGTACATATTTTATGGAAAATATTATGTAAGTGATGATACCTTATCGTGCCGATAAAAAGTTAATATGTATTAAAATTAACAACATTGTTTTATCTTCTTGCACTTACTGTGTTCTAGTAGCAAACCACAGTATTTTTACTCATTGCTGCCTAGTTATTTAAATAAATAATTCGGTAAAATAAGTTCACACAATAAGTACAGATACCTAAATCTTTCAGACTCTATAGAAATATAATATTTTACACATATACGACCTCATACTTTCAAGGGTTATTCGTAAAACAAAGACGTATGTGCACATGCGTCACGTAGATTTTTGTAAAATAATGACGGATTTGCTGATACGTCGGCTGATGCTTGGTAATAAATAGCCGTATGTGCACATCCGTTACATTATTTTGAAAAATAATGCGTTAAATTAAATGGGACATAACACATTTAATTGATTATATTAATATAAACCTATATGCAAAAGTATATGACAATTCGACGAAACGCAAAAATGTTATCAAGCAAAAATCACTTGCCGAATTTTTTAACTGCTCTCCTGTAAAGTACACATTTTGCAGATGTGGCTTTGTTTTACCAAGGGTGCGAATTCTCGGCCCATTATTATTCCTTATTTACATTAATGATTTGCCTAACCATCTAGAGCATCCATGTATCGTGTTTGCTGATGACACAACTCTATTAGTTAAGTTAAGTCTGGCAATTTCAATAATTTTAATAAAGATATAACGGACTATCCCGACCAGTACCTCCATGTATTGTTTAGGATAGCACATAGGTTATCTCTTCTGTTATCACAGGCTGTTTGCTCAACTCGCAAATATAATATATTTTTAATATTTATCGATATTCTACTTCGTTCAGTAAGTAAAATAGTACAAATCAAAAACCGATCTTCACCAAGCAAAGCTATAAGAAAACTCCATCTATAGCATAATAAGAAAACTCCATCGAGTCCAATCCTCATTCATACTATGGTTTGTGAAGTCAAAACGGATATGGGGATGAAACTTAGGTACCTGTTTTTACGTCGTGAGTTAATTTTAAAACATTGTAAAGACGTCGTATCATATAATTTTATTGCGAAATTCATAAATATTTCTGAATAGAAATATAGTTCTTTTTTACGAGTTACTGTTCAATACGAGTTACTGTTCAATACAATTTATAATTTTGACACAATAACCGTAATAAAGAATACCGTAAAAAACAATAACAAATAATCTTAAAAGCCTAAAATTACATTTGGTATAGTTACTTGACAAAAGTTAATCAAAGCACGAGAATCATAATCATATACTTTTTTTAACAAACATCACAACATCATCATACAACCAATATCAATAAAACTGTTGCCATGAAAATTCCTTAGTAAATTATGATTATCATTGATCGGGAAAATCTGGTCAGCTAAATTATCAACATTAGCTAAATCTGCATTACCAGATTCACCATTGATTTTACTTTCCATATCTAATATCTCACTCAAGATCTCACTGGTATTTAAAGTGGTAGTAGTACTTCTAGCCTGAATATCAGTAGAGCAAATAGGCGTATTTTGAACGTGCCATGCTATGGGGTCGGATTCCCCACTGTTTTGTGAATTGGTGGTGTACATTGATTGGTCAATGTCGTAAATTCGTGATAGCGATGGGTCATTCGGTTCAAACGGCTGCGTAGAATGGAAGGACATTGATTTAGAACAGTTCTCGTCGCTTGAACTCAAGAACTTGTCATTATTGGAATTGTTATTGCTATTTGGATCCGGGCCGCTGCTGCTGGTGTCATCATAATATACGGATAGCTAAAAAAATATAAACCGACATTAGAATATTTGGTGAAAAAGGGTACTTAAACAACTTTTCACGAGTAACAAAAATAATATAAAAGCGTATAATAAAATTGTATGCTTCTATGAAATAAAACAAGCTCTTTTATAGCAAGTTTTTAGATTAGTAGATGGTGAAAGTGCGGTGAGTTGAGAGAGGTCTAAGCGTCATCACAAAAGAAATGGATAGGGAAACCCCGCGAAGGCTAAGATACCGCCATATATACAGGGTGTAACCGACAGCGTACCGAAAACGAAAACTGTAGTTTTAGACCATTATCACGAACTGAAAACGAGTGTTCATTTTCTCGGAAAACTCAAGGATAAGATTTTCCAAAATAAATTATAAAACTCGACGCGCAATGTATTGCGTCCAATTCTCTCGGGTGCAGACGCGCGGGGAGGGGAGCACGCGGCAAGCATCGACCGGTCTGGGCGCTCCCCATTCCACTCACGCGTCAGCGCAAAACATACCGTTACGCCAATGCGCATCGAATGACATGAATGAATGCAACCACAAAAACAACGCAACCACAGATCACAACTAGTGTACTACCTAACACCAATAACAACTGACCGACAAATTAAAACAGTCTAACAAAATTTTCATTCAAGCAAGTAAAGCAAATAAAATGTGCGGGTAGGTAAACATTATTCATGCGTCCGACCGCAACCGACCGCGCCGTCCGGGCTGCGCGAGCGCACTGACTGGCCTGGCGGATCAACGACCGGCCAGTACCGTTATCTGCCCCACTCCACTCTCTGTGTTGTACCGTAAATCTTACATAATACTGTTTGTGATACATTGCGTGTTTTGCGGAAAATGCTATTTTCATGCGATTTTTCATGGAAAATTGTTACCTATATAGAGTTCAATTAACGGAAAAATAAAGAAAAAATGAAAACTCGCTAGGAAAATTTGTGAATTTTCTCAAAGAAATTTCCACGATTTTCCAGGCCAGAATAATGGTCTGAAGCCATGGTTTCAGTTTTCGGTACACCGTCGGTTACACCCTGTATATATACACCGTTGCCGTTAATAACCCGAAAGATTTAAACCACGTATTTTTGACGACAAAACGAGTAAATAATGTTATATCAACATGAGTCTAATTATGTGTCTTAATTAAATTACTATTTCAGTACAAATTAAATCATATTAATTGCCCACTTCTTTGTGAACAAGTCTTTAGTTGAAGAAGAGTGAGCGAGCATGACACTTCACGAATCGCTCCGAAATCATACGACGGACGGCGAATGCCGTGACTTCTGTTCTATGACAAGAAGTGTCAACTTATCGCTGTCTCGATATTACAGGGTTCTATGTTTCACTTTTGACGAGTTCAAATTTGAACATTGGCATAATGACATGAATTAGGGTGTGTTAGACGGGAGATTTTTTTAACTTTTGATTTGTTTTAAATAATTTATATCTCCTTAATTATGAGTTGACTGACTTGTTGTTGTTGGTGTTGAGAGACTATATGTTACATAAGTTTATATACTCTAATTAGGCTCTAGTATCGTTAGCTTAAATCTTTCGGGTTATTAACAGTCACGGTGTATATGTTGGTAGGACATAAATTTGGTACAGGCTTCCTGAATTATTGGTTAAGAAAAACATGCATTTACCTGTATTGCGCTAGAAGGAGACTCTTGTTGTGCCTGACTCGAAGCTTGAAAAAAAGTTAAACTTATTAAATTTTCTATAATCAACGGAGATTCGAGACATCTGTTATGTGACTAAAAAAGAAACTTTGTTTTTTGATTAAACATTTAATCTGGCTATTTTAAAACTCGATTGACTGGTTTAGGTTAACCGGGATCACTCAAAAATTCCGAAGTTTCATTTATCCGAAACCATCAATTCCGAATTTTCAATTCTGAAAGTAAAATAACGCGAAAGGGTTATTCCCGCCATGGATCATATGTTACATACTATAATTAGGTTAGGTTAAGGTTATATGATATGTGATATCCAGAACAACGATTTTCGGAATTATGAAACTTCGGAATGATGATGGATTCGGACAAATTAAACTTCGGAGTATTGTTGTGTACCCTAGTTAACCCCTAACCAAAAAAGGGGAGCATATGGCTATCTTCAAACATTTGAATTTGAATATAACTAAATTAGTACTTTAAAGCTTAATATTTCGCCAATGGTGTTCCTAACCTATCCAACAATATCCTACACCTTGGGGTAGCCGCAAAAAAAGAATAAAATAAAATAAATACATAGATCTACCTAGTACCAAACTAAGCAAAGCTTGTACTATGGGTACTAGACGACGATATACATAATATACAATAAATACATACATATATAAGTCGCAGTCATCTGGTTGAATCTGCTATTTGATTGAATGACTAGCACGTTAATCGAATAACAACATTCAATTGAATGACTAAAGGACAACTCGTCAAGTTGTTTAATATAACGTTCAACGTCTTGACTGAACGTCATTTAGCATTTCAATCACCTGACTGATTTTACGTCTGCTCTGTTCAAAGGGCTATATTACAATCCGCTAACTAGTTGGAGAAGAAAGAAAGAATATTTCCCCACTTTACGTGTTACCCTAGAAAAAGATATTTTTAATAGCTTTTATTTAACTTGCAATGTATGTATGTTTGTTTGGGTGAAATCCTGCTTACTCAATTTTGAAGCAGATATATTCAACCGATTGAACTGAAATTTTGTATACCTACACGTTTATTTTGGATGACAATATACGATAAGCTGTGTGACGTTATTCTAAATCCAATATGGCGGAACATCCAAGATGGCGGAATAGTTATTTTTAGGCACTTCTACAATATGGGTATCAAATGAAAGGGCTTGTTGAGAGTAACTCGAAAAATAATGTGACGTCAATCGAAATCCAATATGGCGGAACATCCAAGATGGCGGAGTAGTAATTTTTAACAAATAGTTATTTTTAGTAGCGATAACTAAAAAGTAAAAAATAACTTAAAAGCAAAAAACCTTTAAAAAAAGGTTTTATTTAAATGCTCTAAAAACAAGAAAATAAAACTTCCCTTTAAAATTTTAACTATCAACTTATAACCTCATTATACACAAGGTTTGCGTAGGTAAGTAGGTACCTATAAGTTTTTAATTAAACTGAAATTTATAAAAAAATAAACAGCAGATTAGGTTACTCAATTAAATAGGTACTAGTTTATTTACACAAGTAAACACACACTGCAAGCTTTTATGATCATATAAATTGCGTATAATGAGATTATAAGTTGATAGCTAAAATGTTAAAGGGAAATATAATATTATTATTTTCTTTTACTTACTACAAGATTTGATTTTACTACTTTGGCGGTGTGATGAATTATATATTCTTGTCAAATTGCAGCATTCTAGTATTCAGAACCTCGGAGCAAAGTTGCAGACATGGACAGACAAACGCACTATACTTAAGTGTTCCTTGTTGACTACGTAAACGTACAATCCGAGCTTTTACTGAATTCAAAGTATGTAACGTGTGTTACGATTACACAACTCGGTCTTCTTAGGTAGATATTTATGAATTAAAAGATAATTTAGGAAATCTTTGGCCTCAGCAGCGCCGCGTTTTATAAGATTTTGTAATCTCGAGAATAGCCAGCAGCTTTAGGTACTTTGGAATAGGTACGCGCGAGAACGACTGGTTGTCGACGTCGTTTAATTAGTAACAACAAGCCAAAAGTTGTAATGTAATTCTTCAAAGATAGGTTAGGTTTTTTTTTCTGTACTACTGATTCAGTTATGGGATGGATCTCTAGAAACAAAGACGACTTACTGGCAGGCACCGCGGAAGAATCAAATATCTTCGAGTTGTCCCTGTACCGCTTCCAGGCTCTACTTTTCTCCTTTATCTTGTGCAAATAGTTCGGAGCTGAAAAATCATTACATCTACATATATAATAAATTTATTAATATATAAATTATTATGCCCTACTTTAAAAAATTAAAAAATGTAAAATAGGGGGAGCCAAATTTTTTTTAAACATGTAAATCATGTAGGGTTGTCGTCTTAGACCAAACAGCGAAAAATAAGTAATTGATAGATGACACTGATGACAGATACCGAATTTTACTAACGAGATTTCAAATGAAAAACTAAGCGTGTTACTTAATTACTTACGTATTTGTTGGGATTAATTTACAAAAACCGGCCAAGAGCATGTCGGGCCATACCATAGACTGGTATTTCATATTATAAAATGTTCAGGCATTTTGTGAGCCATTTTGGCAACTTGACTTTTCCGAAGAAAAAAAGCCTGCTGAATTCGATTCTGAATATTGCCAAGCTGAATTTTGCCCCCCTCCCCCCATTTCCCCCCTTTTACCTCAAAATATGTCCCTAATCACGGTTTTTATAGTTTTAAACAAAAATGATTACAGTTAGAAAAAAAGTGTCATGGGGGTAGGGGGGCAAAATTCGGCTTGGCAACATTCAGAACCCAATTCAGCAGGCTTTCTTACATCGGAAAAGTCATGTTGCCCAAATGGCTCACAAAATGCCGTTTAACGGTAAAGGAAGCCGATTTTTAGAAATTCCCATCAATCTATACCACGCTCAGTGTAGGGTTCCGTAGTTGCCCATCCTTCACAATAGACGGGCTTAAAATAGCGGTTTCAAGCCCGAGGTTTAAATTACGAGAAAGATTTCAAGCTCTATAAAAAGGTCGTAAACGCCAAAGTAACTGTAATTACTTATTACCTTCTGGAAGTTATTGATTATACGCGCCAGATTGAGTGAAATATTTAATACAGTATGGCACTTAAATAAGGGATATATTTAAATGCACATCTGTATAATTTTTCAGTACACTAGGTAACTCCACTAATTAACTGAATGCGTACCAGAAAAACGAATGCTGTGCAAAAAAAAACAATTGATTAACTGAAAATATCCTACAAAAAAAACTTAAACATCATAACAAAACGAGATGACCTTTTTAACCGAATTCACACCAAAAATATGGTTCGTACATCAGATATATTTGAAAGTTTCACCAAAAATACTGACTTGCACACTAATTATCCTCGCACTGCACACAAGATCCGACTCGGCCGGGTGAGGTTAGGTTAGTTTTTTTTTTTTATATCCAGTAAAACAGTTTTGCAAATACCTTTAATAGTAGTTTATGCAACTGATACATAATGAGAGGCCTTAAAACACGAGTGTGGTTTTATGAAACGAGCGTCAGCGAGTTTCATAATAGGATCACACGAGTGTTTTATTTTAAGGCCTAATTATGTACAGTTGTATACACTACTTTATCTACACACATATCATAAGTACTCTAAGATGGGTTCAGAAGCCATAAGGAAATGACCGGCACCACTAGTGCTACCTGTAAAATATCTAAAAACGACATATACTCATGCAGTAAGAAATAAATCTGAACAAATACATAAACAGATTATTTATTGTAATAGTTGTAATTTACATTTACATTGAAACAATATTTTCAACTAAAATGTGAATTACAATAAACATCACAATTCTACTTTCGTAACAGCAAAGAACCAACAAACAAATGACAACAATAATGGCGGCAATTCGAACCTCCGTCAAGACGAATGTTTTTTTTTTCTAAATCATATTACAAACGAATGTATCCTAGGTTTTATATTTCAGTGATGTATCCATATTCTCATGTCACTCGAGATCAAATGTCGTGCGGTTTTTTATAAAAAAAACATACTGAATTGACGTTTCGTATCGATAACAATATTAATATCTAGTATGGATGGATACTAGAATAGAGACCAACTTGTGTTTTGACAGCTGTTCCTAATTTAAACTCGTAACCTTACAAAAATCGGTACTGTAATAACATTACAGTACAGATTTTACCTACTACCACAGACAAAAAAATCTCATAGTAAAATTGGTTGTAATAATGCTGGTCATTTCCTACGATTTCTGAACTCATTTTAGAGCACTAATGATATGTGCGTAGATAATAGTATATTGTGTCATAAGGGTAGTAAGTAGGGGATTACTAACGAAGGTCTATTAGAAGCACGACGCCGAAGGCGGAGGGCTTTTAATGTCCTGAGTTTGTAATCCCCTTACTACCCGCCTTACACACAATATTTTTCATCACATTTTGGAGTAAATAACAAATAAATAAGCAAAAAATAAACATTAAGCGATAACGATTGACAACCAACTTTTTTCTGTATATATTTTTTTAATTTACTATAAGCACTGGCAAAACGGCCATCAGCTTAAAACAGAAAACAAATATACACAGAATCTTACCATCTATTATTAAACAAATAGCAATTATCAATATTATGCAGCAATAATTAACAGCGTAATATTATAAAACTTAAATATGAACAGTAAGTTTGTTACAAACTAAATAGTTCCTAACCAATAATTTTATAACTTTTTTCCTTTTTTTGTGTCGTCTACCACAGATAATGCTAAGAACTGCGTTTCGTTTAGAAACTTGACAGGCTATACTGCAAAGAGTAAAGTAATATACGAGATTTCATAGCATTATGACTGAAGACGCAACAACGAAAACTACAAGATGACAAGAACAACGAAAATGGAACCAAGGCACATCAGTACCAGTTGCATTTCTGGTGTGAAGAAGCTAGCCAGTGAACCGGTTACGTGCAAGGATGTCCAAATCGACAAGAATCTTACAACCAGAGGTCAACATTATCTGGTGAGGTCATTACGTTCATTTTTGGTAGCAGCTTGTGATCCTTTTCAAGGAGAGGTGGTTCTCCTCACCACTCCAATTTGGTATAGAATACCTACTACTATCGGTTATCATTTCTGTGGACAGGCAGCCTATAGATCTGATATTTTAAAGGTGAGAGTGAATAAGCACTATCTGGGTAAGCATGTTCCATTGTCGTCTTCAACGTCACTAACCAACTTCTGAGATTGAAGCTATATGGTAAAGGTATAGGACCTATACCTAGGTATAACATAAAAAAAATAACGTAATTATTCAGTGGCCTTAGTGGGAGTAACATTAGGTGGTAGCAACTAGGGCGGAAAGGTGCCTGAGCGGTGACCATGTGCTGGAGGACGACACGTGGAAAAGTTCTTCTGCAGGTTGGACTGACGATATTGTAAAGGGTGCAGGAACTCGTTGTTTGCGAGTATCGCGGGGCCATATCGGAAAAGTATTTGCTTAGCATTGGCTGACATGATTATAATGATGAAGATCATGCTAAACATCAGGTGGACAGATCACCTCTTCATTACTGTCTTTGCTATTTAAGATTCCGGAAACCATTACAATAGGTAAAGGTATTCTTGAATTACGTATTTACGTCATAATTAAACAGTACGATCAGCATTTTACCGTTTCACTGACGGCAAGTCATTATATCTTTCGAAGCTAAAGTTGATTTACCTCTGCGAGTTCATCGGTGTTGGGTTTACTCTAAGTTGAATGAGTAGTATAACCCTAGAATGTAGCACGCTAAGTTATTTATCGTGAAACTCACTGTCATTTGAAAGCAACTGTTCCCTGCATGCGTAAAACTGACAGCACGCCGAACACCCGGTACAAAGCTGTTTATTTATTAGAGCTTCATGGTAGTCGGTATAATTTAGAATCTAATCAGCAAACAGACAAAGTCACTACTACCCGAAGGTACCTATTGCTCATGCATAGTTTGATTTTGGTAGGGAAATTCTATTCAGAAATGTAAAATTTAATTAGACAAATTGCCCATTGCTCCACGTCGTTTCGATTCCTAATTAGGACTATTTAAGACTCTAATGTATCATGTAGCTTTGGGTTATGATAAGACCCTGGGCACCATCTATTTTGAACAATTATGGTTTCCATTACGCGGAAAACTAACATAACTTTGTCGGTAACTGTATGATCAAAAATATAAATGATATGCATCGTGCACAGCTTTGAACGGTGGAGTGGAGCCTAGCAATTGAGATGATAATTTTATCCCTTATCCCTTCGGCAACGACAGATATATCCATCAAGGCGTGTAGAGCGATATCAACCTATATGTCTCATAGAGTTCAATGTTGCGATTCGCATTGCAATGTAATGACGTGCGTGTGAATGACAGATTTTGTATTGGACAAAGTGTGAAAAGGTTAAAGCAGGTTAAATGGTGTTGAGGTTTTGCTCGAGTTACTACTTACTTAACAGATAAACAGGAGGCCGAGACGGCGGTTTATGATAAAAAAAATGAATAGCGATCTAACAAATCTACACTTTTAAAATCATTGTTATAGAGAATCCTTGTTAGCCTTCTAATGAGCAGTTACGGAAGTAAGTAGGAAGGATCCTTTGTAGGTGTCGCTACTGAGAGTGCTTTTACATGGTCTGTTTGTAACGGTGAATGATGACTGGTTGACGTGAGTTTATCGGCTAGATCTGCATCACGACCTTGTACTGAAGGCTGGTCAGAAGGGACTGCAGGTACCCGGTCTATGGTTTATGGAAGTGTATGTGGGAGGTGGCTAGTCGGATGGGCTACAGGCGCCCGGTCTACGCCGCACCACAGGCAAGAGCAGGCTGATCCAAAGGGCCTAGCGCGCCCGGTTCACGCCATGATTTGAAGATACGCTGGTCGAAAGGGCCTTAGGCGCCCGGTCCACGCCATTGCTGTGACTTTTACTGCAGTGTGAGCCTGATTGGTTGATTATAGCGAATGCTGCGAATGTTACATTTTAGTAAATGCGAATAGGATGTCAAACTATTGGATACAATACTAATTGACAGATGTCATGGCAGAAGGGGAGCTATTCTGAACTGTGAAGTTCGGAGTTCCTGTGATGTAGTTTAGCTTAGGTACTCAAACATGGGATGGCATGGAGGCAAGAGGGTGTTGGGTCTGCACTTTAAATAGGTAATGAACGGGTGCAGGTGCGGATTGTAGGTACGTGGTATCGAGCCATTTGCTAGATGCATTAGTGAATAGTATGCGCTTCAAGAAAATTAAATTGTGAATTTGCCTAGAAGCGAAAGATTGCATACATTGCGTGTTGCATGTTACATGTTGCGAGATAAAGAAAAATGCGTCAGGCAACTATTTGGCAACGCTAGACGCAGACAACATATTGGTCAGGAAGGGTCGAGCTTGCTTAGTTTGAAATCATGTTGTTCTTTTTAGATACTCTTTGTAAAGGTCTAATCACACGAGGGCGTGTGACTGTCAGGGTTGGCCGTGACGGCGCATCAGAGAATTAGCTCGATGGCGCTAGTATCGCCTCTTGATTTATGAATGACCAAACTCTTTAGTACGTAATACCGAACTCTGAGGAGGTGGCCATATAGGACGGGATTGACAGCTGTCGTTTTGGGGCTGTTCTTCCATGTCAAGCTAGCGCCTCACGTGTTGCGGTAGAACGTTATAAATGTTGGGAATCCTAGATTATTCGTCATAGATACTCTAGATTTATGTTACAGATGCGTTTGGTTCAATCATAGGAAGTGAAGTATACGGATCGGCTGATACTTCTACCAACCCTTGTCTCCTCGCCCGAATACTCACGCGGATGAACCAACCTAATGAAAACCAAGTGTAACTGGACCCTAACTTTGAGTCTTTAAGTACATTCATACATTGTTGTCATACAATATTGTATGCAAAATTTGCTTTACAAAAACTTATAATTTGCGTAACTTTGAAGTTACATAATTCAAACCCTAACCTAACCTAACGATAGTAGAATTTATTACTGCTAGTAAAAAAATATTGTAATGATAGAAGGGTAATCCATCACTTTATCGAAAAACGTTTCATCGATTATCGTTTCCCATAACACAATTCACAGAATTTTGTTACAACTTAGGAATCATTCATCGAACTTCGTTACATCGCTTGTACATTCGCTCGAATTACCTTTCACACAAGAATCAATTCATCGAATTTCACTTCATTATTTTATTTGTTCATCGACGTAGTCGTTCATCGAAACGTGTTTTTTTTTTTTTAATGATTCGTCCTTCCGGACAGGCTAAGACCATAGGCCATACTGGCAACCCGACTTGGCTAGATCCGACCTGGTTGGGTTAGGTTTAGGTTATTTTTTTTTATGACCTGAAACCCGACTTGGCTAGATCCGACCTGGTTGGGGGTTAGGTTTAGGTTATTTTTTTTTTATGACCTGAAACCCGACTTGGCTAGATCCGACCTGGTTGGGTTAGGTTTAGGTTTTTTTTTATGACCTGAAACCCGACTTGGCTAGATCCGACCTGGTTGGGTTAGGTTTAGGTTATTTTTTTGTATAAATGGGACGTGCCATCTGTGAATCATGTTTCGATGAAAGGTAAATTCGATGAATAGTTAAGCTACGATTTGAGACAAATTCGAAACAATTTACGTTGAATAGTTGATCGATGATTCGAAAAGCAATGAATTGATGATTATGTGATTCGAAAAAAAAAATGAAAAGACATTCGTGGAATAGTTTTCGATGAAATGAAAATCGATGTAAGAAATTTCGATAAAATGATAGACACCCTTATAAATCACATATGCTGCATGTATTGACGCCTCCAAGGGAATCAAAACTTATAAAGTAAGTTGACTTAGCTAGTTACGGCTTTATAGGACACCAATGTATGCCTGTATGGGGACCAATATTTTTGTCATTAAAGCATGAGCCTTGGCACACTTGTTACTTAGGTGGACTAGAGTTGAAAACGCCCGGGTGACAAGCGCGGACGCCCCGCTGGTGGGGAGGGGGAGGGGGGAAGTTACGTTCCGCCGCGCGTTCTTTCGATCCTCCTGTCATCGTATTTATCGAGACTATGGCATGTTTGATATCATTTTCAGATAAATTGAGGATGACCAATCATTTTCTGGGACATTGATAATATGTTTTCATAGAAAAAAATAGGAATAAAGGCAAGTCAGAATTTTTTTTGAACAACAGTCTCCTTGAAATTTTACTTTATAAAAATAAGGACCCAAAAACAAATTTTATAAATGTTGGAATATGTAATGTAAGTAGCTTAATTGTAAATTATGTAGTTTATAGCTGTATTTACGTATGTTAGCATGTGTATTTATATTTAAAATCCAAAATATTCCTAGTCCATCTGATTGCGGATGTTCAAAAGTTGATGAGAGATGGAAACCTACATGGACTAGCTTGCCAGTAGGTGTTGAGCCCAAATCCTGAATGCAAATATTCAGGTGCAGCAAAAAGAAATGCGCTGCTAGATGCAGGTGTACCCAACAAAAACTAAAGTGCACCGAGTTGTGTGCATGTGATGGAGCATGTTACACATAAATGTATGCATGAATTTAAGTATTTATATTTATATACAGATTAACAATAATATATAATCAGATCCGTGACTTGTTAGTTTTATTTTGAACCAGTCAATTGAAGTCATCAAACGGTTATATTATTCGCAATTTAAAATAACAAACGTAAATACCGCTATAAACTACGTAATATACAATTAAGCTACTTACATTAGGTACATATTCCAACATTTATAAAATTTGTTTTTGGGTCCTTATTTTTATAAAGTAAAATTTTGAGGAGTCTGTTGTTCAAAAAAATTTTTTTTTATAATTTGTTATTCATATTAGTTCTAATACGTTATAAGTTTTTGAATCCTACATAAATGTGGCTTTATAATAATATTTTTTTCATGCCCAAATCGTTGCTCATTTTCAAGTAATCGGAGCAGAAAGATTTTTTTTTCACTAAGATTTTCTGACTTTTGCCTTTATTTCTATTCTATTTTATCAACATGTTATCAATGTCCCAGAAAATGATTGGCCATCCTCAATTTATCCGAAAACGATACCAAAACATGCCATAGTCTTTAACCTCCTGACGACCAGCATTCATAATTTGTCAATTTAATTTTAGCCTTATGACAAATAGTTGACAGTTAACTATTCATTGAAGTTTATGTACTATGTGTAGCACGCTGGAAGTCAGGAGGCTATAAATACGATGATAGGAGGATCGAAAGAAGGCGCGGCGGAACGTAACTTCCCCCCTCCCCCTCCCCACCAGCGGGGCGTCCGCGCTTGTCTCCCGGGCGTTTTCAACTCTAGTCCACCTAAGTAACAAGTGTCCCAAGGCTCATGCTTTAATGACAAAACTATTAGTGTTGTCCTATAAAGCCCTAACTAAGCGTACTTACATAGATGTGATTATAAACTAACCCCGACCTATGTCGATATATCGGGACATTCGGGACAATAGTTTACTCACGGCAATGTTAATTTTGTTCCTCTGTGCATCCCGGCACGCACTTTCCGACTTTTTTTTCAGAAAGTATGGATAATGTCGCGAGTTAGCCGCGGCTTCCCTTGTCGCATGACACAGCATCACCCGTCTGTATCGCACTATACTGAATGGTAAAGGGCGACAATATTTTCCGTTTAACAAAGAGTCGCTTTCACAATTGTCTCGGCATCGGCGGCGAACAGCAGTGACGAGTATCGGCCCATGTTAGGAATGGAAGGACACAGCATGCTCTCTCGCGCCCACCTATGTCCACTGCTCGTCGCTGCCGCTGGCCCCTATTGTCGGTGCCGAGCCGTGACACTTACGAGGATTCTTCTTCTTATTATTCGGTAGATACGCCACGGTAACGGACAAGCTGCGTGACACGCCGCGCTTGGTTGATTGCTCGAGGTACACATCTACCTGAAATGTAAAGATATAAATTATAAGTACCTATACATGGCTCTATAAGTAACCATATGATTATCCTACCCTACCAGGCTACCAAGGTCGGATACTAAATAGGTTTATTGTATTTATATATATCTATATGAAAAGCATATTATGTGGATTCTAGGAAATCAAAAAAATCTGAATAAGTATATATATTAACAATTATGTATAGCACCTCAACTTTTTTGGCGCAGTTACAGCCCTTATAATTGGGGTACGGCGGTGCGTCGAATCTCATAACCAACTGCTTATGGTACTCCGTAACTTTGGCCTTCTGCGTCCAACCGCGTTTGTCACAGAATACCACGTCAGGGTTTTGTCCTTTGAACTGTAAACGAGTTAATAACAATAAACATTATTAAGTACATAGTTCAGTTGCTGGTTCATTGGCGATTCCTCAACCTTGAAAACAATACTCGTTAGACAACCTTAGTATAGGGGTGTACACTGATCGCACGTTTTCTGCGCTCCATAGGAATTTCGAACTTTGACAGTAATTTCGGAGTAGGTAGGTACTCAGAATACCTACTCTAAATGTATTTCTCACTGTTTATATACCTAGACATTATAGATCCCAATAAAAATTGAATCGATTAAAATCTTCAGAAATAAATATCTTATTATGTACATACCTACTACTTTTTAAATTTACAGGTACTTACCTCTTTTTCACACCACATATTCATTTCTGTTCCTCCCGACAAGGGTCCAGCACAGCTGCTAACATGTTTGATTTTCAGGTCACCATACTTCTTTGCGTCGTATATAACGGTCGAAGTGACCGGTTCCAAAGGCGTGGAGTATTTCGTCGGATCGTACACGTCAGCCGGAGTCCAGTCATTATCGGGTAAAAACACTTGGAAGCAGAGACGAACTGTGGTAAAGTCTATCAGCGAATGGTTCTCCAAGTGGGCATAGCCAGCTGTAAACAAAATATATGGAAGTATGTAGTCGAATTTCTCTTAGGTATGCCTTTTTCTATAGGTACCTACTTAAAAGAGGTTCTTCAAGCGCGCGACAGGATAGGCAATACGGATAGGAACACAATAATAAAATGCATGTTAACGCATACATCAGAGAGGGGGCGTGGTCGGCTAGCGGGTGTTTGTTTTTTCGTTCTACTAGTGTGCTACTAGTCTGTGGGGTGCCGTTAAGTAGATCTTTAAAAAATAATAGGGGTCTTCAAACATCATTTTTTGATAAAGCCAGCAGTTTTGTAAATATTCGCTCCAGAAATCCAAACAAAAGCGCCCTCCACCCCTCTAACTTTTCAACCACGGGTAAAAAAAATATGGAAAAATTCATAAAAATGAGGCTTTATAGCTAAGCACTTTCAATGAAAACTATATTGAATAAAATCGGTCAAGCCGTTTTTGAGTTATCGTAAAAATTCATAATTTTCTTTAAAATGACGCAACTGCCGCGCGGTGTCCTTATACTTCGAACGTTACACATACCTATTAGTTAAGTGCCATACTGTATTACAACATTTCGCTCAATCTGGCACGTATCATCGATAAATTCCAGAAGGTAATAAGACTAATAAGTAATTAGTTACTTTGGCGTTTACGACCTTTTTATAGAGCTTGAAATCTTTCTCGTAATTTAAATCTTTCTCGTAATTTTCGTCTATTGTGAAGGACGGGCAACTACGGAACCCTACACTGAGCGTGGCCCGACATGCTCTTGACCGGTTTTTTAACATTGGGGTCAGTGGGTATCATCAAACTTAAATACATAGTCACTAACTCCATTTTAGAGTTACGAGATTTACGTTTTTTAGAATATCTTTTTAAAGAACTCCGATGGGCAAAAGCTAATAGTTTATATATATATTTTTTTTATGTCATAGGGGGCAAACGAGCAAACGTATCGCCTGATGGAAAGCGATTACCGTCGCCCATAAACACTTGCTACACCAGAGGAGTCAAAAGTGCTTGTCTACCCGGAGGACGAAGATAGAATGCCTCTATGCTATAGTAATTTCACCGGCTATCTTACCCCCACGCCAATGCGAACATTGCTGTTTGGCGGTGGGTTAGCAGGCAAGACGGTATAAATTATAATTCAACTACAAGCTCATCAGACAAGCACGACGCACATTTCCGTATCCCTAGCAGCATGATCGCTACCATCGTTGCAGTCGTATTTGTAAGTGATTTTGCACAGGAATAGTACATTACTGCAGACGCCGGGAGATAAGGGCTTGCCGGCTGAGTAGATATAGTGATATGAAGCTGGCAAGCCCATTTCACGGCTAAGGCATGTATTAGTGATTTTCTCAAACATATGCAATGAAATAAAAAAATCACCACATTCATCTCTTAGGCCATGGCCAGGCCCCCCTCAGGCCCACCCCAGGCCCCCCCTGAAAAATAATCTTAGATACGCCAATGGCCTTGAAAGGCCACCGCCACTGACGACCAGCCACGCAGGGGAGTACCGGTACACACGGCGGTAAAACTAGACGGCCTTTTATCCCACGACCTTTGCTCTATTTTGGGACTTGTGTCCAAAATTTATTTATCAACACATTGAATCATACAGATTTGTATTCTGAATATCAGTTCGTGTGTAATAGGAATATTAGGCTTTAACGCGGAGGTTATTGTTGGTACGATACTCATTCAGCCACTAGAAAAAAAATTAAAAAAAAAAAACATCTGTAAAGCCTGTTCATGAACACGACGCCATGTTTACATTAAAATTAAAAACTTCCCGGCCTAGGCCTTCAATTTTGTATGAAAATCCTTTACAGTTCCCTCGAATTGTTCCGCCCGAAACTTGACACTTCGAAGCCTGTTTTAACGCACGTTATGACGATATTTCATTGCATGTTTGAGAAAATGTAAGTAACACCGGATGATGACTCACGGTATTTTTTTATTGAGAGTTGTGCCCGGTAATAGGCTAGTAGACCCAGTTTTGAAATACCTATATTTGAAATGGTTAATAATGATCTTACTAGCTCTAAAAAAAATGTCTTGTATTTTTGTGAAAGCTAGAAAGCTAAATTTTATCAATTGAAAATTAGAAATTTCATGAACAGTCAAAAACGCCGTCCGCCATTTTTGCCTTTTGCTAATCTGTGTCGTGACGTACACCTGTAAATATTCGAAATTCGACCGTCGTATAGTGCCATTCCGCTCACTCCAATATACTTTGACATGCAGGAGATCGAGAGGGACGGCACTATTCGAAGTCGTCAAAGTAGACTTTCAGTTTTGTTTACATGCCCAATGACGTCACTATCATAAGCGAAAATGGCGGACAGCGTTTTAAGCATTTCAAAATACAGACTAAAAATCATATTTTCAAATTACATTTTTTCAGCCATCTTTCACTTTTATGAATTGAAAAATATATAATATATATTTTTCATTATTTAGGTTTCCTTTGCTAAATACTATACGGAATAAACATTAGTATATTACAATTTGACATGAGTCAACTAGCCTATTGTGACTGGAGAATATTAGCTTACCTCTGAAAGGATCAACAGCCATTTCCTGCCGATTTGTCAGCGCTTCTCTGACGTCTGCTTTTGTCTTTTCCTTAACGCATATAATGCCTATATTTTTGAACTTGACCTCAGGAGTCTCTGTGATAACATAGATCGTCCCGTTCGTGCAGATGTAACGTGGATCTGTCCCCCTGACGGTGTGAGGGTGAACACTGTAAATAATAAGCACATGAGGGTTGGTAAAGTCTTTTGAAGACACATTTTTTTTCGATAGTCCTTGCTATAAATTTGGCATGACAGTTTGCAATTTTATTGGCTGAAGAAGGGCTCTCTGTCTTCAACCGGCATCGCCTGATACGATGGCAAGAGACCGGATAGGATGTCCTTAACCCTGCCCTGGAGATTGGGAGGCTAGTGGCACTCTGGCTCCGTCCCATCTTCATGGAACATCATGAACATTTGATTTTATTCCGTTCAGGGTTGAGACCTTTGGTCCGTGGGGGTCCAGTGCTCGCCAGCTCTTCCAGCAGATTGCAAAAAGACTGGTAGACACCGCGGGGGACGCCGAAGAGCTGGCAGCTTTCTCGCTCAACGTTTAGTCTTTTTTAATATTTTACTCCGTTATTTTAGTTAGTTAAGTTCTTAGTTTATAATTTTATTAATTGTTTTCATTGACGACTGTCAGACATCGACATTTTTTTTTAATTGGGTTTTAAATTGCAAACTGAAACATCGAAAATGTAAAATGATTTTGTAAAACCCATGATAAGGATTGCAGAGCTGCAGTTTGTAGCTACATAAACTAGGAGTATCGAAAAAAAAGAGTTTACAAAACGTTGCATTCCCTATTTATCTATTCATATAATTATTAAATAGAATAGGTACACTTTTTGATAAAACATTTAGTGATGTTGTGACGTGTGTTTAGGTCAAATTAAGCTTAATTAAGCACCGTGTAATACAATGTTATGGTGCCTCCGAGCTGGTCTGATGGAGATGGAAGGTGGTCATAGAATCTTCAGTGTACGCAGACTCGTTTTTGAAGTTACTCTAGAGCCGAGTTATTAGATTACTTCGACTGCGAGAAAAATTGGCGATTTTGACGTTTCCAGCGCACCTCCTAGTGCTTAACGGTTAACGGCGCTTTTTTTAGTCTGTACTGTCCCTTTGCAGGGCAAAGGCCTCCTTCCCTTTCTTCCAGTCGTCTCTGATCAAGGCAGCAACGGACCAATCCTTTCGGAATGTGTCTAGGTCGTCCCGCCATCTCCGTCGTGGTCTGCCGCGATGGTGTACTCTATTAGGTGGGATCCAGTCAGTGATGTTATTAGCCCATCACAGTTCGTTCGATATGCGGCAAACGTGGCCCAGTCCCATTTAAGCTTAGTGGATGTCAGGGCTACGTCGGCTACTTGGGTTTTGGAGCGCAAGATGGTATTTCTGATACGATCCGCTAATTTTATGCCCAAGATACTACGCTCCATTGCCCTCTGGCAAACCTTGAGAGAATGCTTTTGGCTCTTAGTCAAAGACCAAGTCTGGGCACCAAGTCTGGGCACTTATAGTTTCCATTTAAATTAAACCCTACGGGCTAAACGATAACTACGCAAGGGCGTAACGGGAATAAACTTATCGTTAATAATATCGCCAATAAAAAGTCAAAAATATTATATGTTTTGTCCAAAATTCATTTAAAAGAAACTTACTAATTATTTTCAGAATTGATGAGTGACAGAAGCACTGCGTAAGGTCCCTGGTATCCATCAAGTCGTATGGCAGGGTAACTTCTATTGTCTGTAGAAGAACCCGGGAGCGACCCGAAGAATCGCGCTTTATCAATTTCACTCACATAACGGAACCTGAAACAGAAATGTTAGTTAATTCTAAACTTCAGTGGACAACTGGACACTCACCAAAGTATAACTTTAATGGTATACCAAATATAAGCTAGTAAATATGTAAATAAAACGAATAGTTTTTAGTAACGGCTTAGGAACAATTAATTTTCCTTTTATGTTATAGTTGTATACCTACCTATTACGCATTAACATTTTAAGGGTTCCGTAGTCAACTATTAGGAACCCTTATAGTTTCGCCATGTCCGTCTGTCCGTCTGTCTGTCCGTCCGCGGCTTAGCTCCGTGATCATTAGTACTAGAAAGCTGAAATTTGGTATGAGTATATGTATGTATCACGCCGACAAAACGGTAATAAAAAACTAAAAAAAAAGTTTTTTTTCGGGTACCTCCCGTACACCTAAAGTGGGGGGGGACACTATTTTTTTTTTTATTTTCGGAACGAATATTTACAAAATTGCTGACTTTATCGAATAATAATGTTTGGAGACCCCTATTATTTTTAAAAGACCTATTCAACGACAACACTACTGTTGGAACGAAAAAAAAAACCATTTTATTTATTTATTTAAACTTTATTAATATAAAATAAGAATAAATTAGAGCCGTCGATTGGTTTCATTGCATACCGCCTACTTACTGCCATGCCAATGCCCGAGCGATAATTTTGGGGATTTCGCGACAAAGAATGGTGAACACACATTGAATTATACTTTTTAATACAGTTGCTCAAAAAGTGGTACAAATCGTGCGAAAAGTTGGATATTTCGAACTAGTGCTTTTTACTTTTAATTTTTTTTAAATTTTCTGTTGTACTAACACGTCATGTCTCATACATCCAAACAAAGGTCAATCACTTTCCGACTTTATTTATTACGTCATACAGCATTGCAAGTGTATACCATATAATTATGCTTAAAATATTTAAATTGCATATTGGATCAATCAAAGGGTTATCTATTAAAAATATTCAAAAACGGTTTTAATAATTTGTCTGAGTGACTTTTATTTAATGAGTAAATGAGTATTATGCGTGACCTATAAAAATTACAAAAGATAAGTATTGTCACAGATTAGAAAATACAGTATTAAGCGTGACCCACGCGCTGCTTTATAAATTCATAACAATTATCGCTAATTTTGTGTATTAAATAATATATTTATTTACAACTATATCAAAATGTAAAGAACTAAAAACACATTCACGATGTTTATTGTTTGGAATCAATTAAATTACTGTGTAACATTATCATATCTCTTCTGAAATATTCTATTCTATTTTTTTTTTATTCTTTTTTAATGGCAACCGGTCACAGTTAAGCGACCATTACTGCCAATGTCTCGTTGCCAATCGCACTAGGCGACTAGATAGAGGATTGATACCACTTTGTACGGTGAGTTGAAAAAATCGTGCTTTTTGTAAAGTGATAGCGATTTACAAAAAACCACGCGGACTATCGGGCCTTGACCCAGGAAGGGCTATGAACGCTTCAAGTTGAATTCTTCATTAGCTATTCACTCATACGTTAGATCACTGCACAATACGCTATCAATACTACACATTGAACAACTAAAATGAATAAATAATGAAGAACTAAACTTAAACGCATGCGGCCATCTTAGGACACGAACCGGAACTTCTGAAATATTAAAACTATTTCTCTTGATTTGGCTGAATAATGACAGCCGACGCCATCTTGAAAAAAAAATACATCTAAAAGTAAAACTTTCTTTTTCATTCAAGAAAGATTGTTTTAATTATGTGTAAATGACACATAAGAATTATAAAATAAGTTTTTGGTAGAAAATGATGGATTCTGATGTTACCAGAATAGATTTAACACTGCGAGCCAAGGCAAAAATTTCAAGTGTATTTTACCCGCAAAATCGAAAGAAAAATTACATTGCCGTCTATGAACATTTTATTGTCTAGAAACGAGAAAGAGAATTATTAACAACTTGAATAAAACTAAACTTACCAGCAAAGGCCTTAAATGCGACCCCTTCACAATTGTTCTAAAAATTGTAGGTACCTACTCTTAATTTTTATCAGACAGAAATAAATATAATTGCCCCTTTCAATTTACTGTTTTAAATTTGTATCAAGTATTGCAATTTTTCGCAAATGTATTAATAAACGATGTTTGGTACACGTGTGGAAGTGTCATTTTAACTCGTCCCGAGTCTTGACCCTCGCCTTGCGGCTCAGGCCAAGACTCCTCGGGACTCGTTCAAAATGACATACTTTCCACACTTGTATCAAAAACTACTATTATATACTTAGTTCTTATGCCCAGCTCTTGGAAAAACCGCTTTGATGCGCAAAAGTGTATGTAGGGAAGAAGTGGCATGAAAGAGCCAGGTTTTGAAAGAGCCACTTGTATTATTTCAGTAGTTTGAGTACAGATTTGGTTGGCAATATTATTTATAGGTGGCAACACTGAATTTCCGTCACCCACAAACATTTGACAGTTCACCGAAACCAACAGACGCCGGTACATCGAGTCAAAGTTTTGGGAACTCAAAAGTAAGCTTTTTTCTTCATTTTATTAGTTTTTTGATATTTTATAGTTAATAATTATAGGCAAATGGATTATAGATTCAGTTTGTGCATATATTTGGCCTTGCAGCTGCATAAAAACTTAGCTGCAAACGCTTTGATATTGTCGTTATTTTGAACGTTATATTTGTTTTTGGAACAAGTCGTGAAAGAGCCGGTTGAATGGGCATTGAAAGAGCCGGCTCTTTCATAATAAAATAACGTAATACTATAAACGCATTTTTTTAATACATTATTAACTAAATTATTTGCTTCAGATATTGCATTTTGGAGAACGCTGGTCCAAAAAAAAGAAAAAAACCCGAAAGGTCAATGTTAGCAATATTATTTTTAAGATTTTAAGGATTTATTGATGTTGGTTTTAACTTTTGATGGAAGATATTATTTTTTATAAGATTTATTTTAAAGACTGTTATTAATTAAAAAAAACCGCTTGTATGTTAGGTTATATAGTAGGTATATGTGACTAATTAATATGTTAAAATTAAAGCCTTTGTAAGGATTACTCAAAATGACTGATAGAATAAAAAATCCTGAAAAATGTTAGTACTAATTATTTAAAAAGTCTGTTACAAATGTATTTGAGTTTTTTTATGACGCCTTTATTGTTGTTTTTGATAATTTTCATAATTACGCGTTGTAATACGAACAGGCTTTTTCAAAACTTGTAGCGGCTCTTTCAATACCGAATAGGAAAGAGCCATATGACACTTTTTTTTAAAATGCATATTTCATTGATATTTGTATGTTGTTTAAGATTTATTTGTACCAAATTACATACTCAAATAAATAAAGAATAAATTATAAAAAACAAATTATATTTTTTTTCATTGTAGGTTGTATTTTTTCCTCCGTAAAGAAAACTGGCTCTTTCATGCCACTTCTCCTCTTGCGATAAGGATTTATAATAAATTACCTACAGATTTGAAACTGTTACCAATACCAGTTTTGAGGCGTAAACTATTAACCCTGCTTACAAATAAGTGTTATTATACTGTTGTCGATTATTTAAATGATGACCTAAATTGTTTGTAATTATTTTTTGACTAATTTAATTTATTTTTTCTTTATTATCATTTCATTGACAATCTAATTATTTCAATTTGTTTTTTCTTTATTATTGTTTCATTGGCAATCTAATTATTTCAACTTGGTTTTTTTATTATTATTTATTTTTATTTTCAATCAAATTATTTAAATCTGACATTATTGTAGGTATATAATGTATTCTTCAAACTTAATAAGCATAATAGATATTAAGGAAATGTTTTTGTACGCCAAGTGGCAAAACATAGTGCAACACGAGGAAATGTAACATCTCTGTATTTATGCAGCCATCACCTATGTTTAGCAAATAAAACACTTTGACTTTGACTTTGACCACAGTATAATAAAGAGTACTAACGTACTGCTTTGACTAAGCAATCCCGGTGTAAGAGGCGTTAAAGAAATTAATCGGAGGGTAGGAAATGTTTGGAAAAAAATACATGCATCTGCGTTAGAATATTTTTAATAAGAAAAGGCATAATGCGTGGACCGATACTGGACTGGTTCCCTCCTTCAAAAAAAAAGGTACAAATACATTATCCCGTCTTATCTCGCCGGGTTAAGTTTGCACATGGTATGTATGGTGCCAGATACAAATGAGGTGCAAAGTTAACGCAACTGTGGGTTCTCCAAATACGAGTTTCTCTGAAAAGGACTATATTTTTATGATTTAATTACAAATGTATAGTTTTCAGAATTACCCCTATGCTTGTAGTATAAGACGGTAGATTCTAGGTCAACGGAAAATACCCTATAAATGTTTCCCTTCAGGGTGTCGAAATATAAGTTTTTTGCGACATAAACTTTCAGCTTTTTTACTCTAACTTAGAACTTTGTTTTTTCCACAGCTTCAAGGGACTGCAGACTTGATTAAGTTGAGTACCTGGGTATTTCAACTCTATATCTGCACGGTAAAGGTCTTGTCACAATTTGTATTAGGGAACCCTAAAAAAAAGGGTGTGCGTGTGGATTGAGTAGGGCTCCTGATATCCGTGTTACACGCCGCAACGTAGCCCCGTATCCTTAGCCCCGGCGGTACTAAGATCACGAATAACACGGACACGCCGAGATACGTAGCCGTGTCTGCGTTTGAATCCGTATCCACGGATAGCTTCGGCTCCGTTCGGGCACACCTCGGACAATGGCGATCAAATGTATGAAAGAAACGCGTTGCTTCGCACACAGTCTAAGCTCGTGTAGGTGAACGAGTACCATGCTTGTGTGAGTGAGATAAGACATGCTAGGGTTGCCGCCATTTTGAACGCACGAGTCGGGAACACAATGTGCAGCGATATGAAATGACCTTGTAATAGCGGCGTCGAATTAATTTTGTGTGCTTATAATTAAACTAATGTCAAACTACGATTTCTAATTCCGCCCGCGTTCAAATTCGATAATCTCAATGACAAAAAACTCATTGCGCGAATCAGGAAGAAATAAGAATCATATTACGCTGTAAGGTGGGTATCAAAGCTCGATTTATACAAATAGTTTCCTATATTGAATCAGTAAAACGAAGTAACTAAATTTTTGTACCTAAGGAAATTCAGGCCACCAAAATATTACGTAAGTTGAAAACATGATTTTTTTGTTCATATATATATTGTGTTGTTTTCAGTGTGATCTGATAGGTTTAGGTCGAAAACGGATAGGGCAAAAAAAAATACTAAACATAAGTACCTATTGTAAGTTGGTTTTCTACTAAAACATAAAACACTTTGAAAATAACTGGGTATGTACTTGCCCTGATTCATCCAATGGGAATCTGTAGAACTCTTTTATTTTTGTTGTTTATAGAGCTTAAACAACCGTACACAGCACAACACACGCCCATTACAAAAGTATTTTGTTTAATATTTGAATATTAAACGTGGCCTCCGCTCTGCGCACTGCGTCGTCGCGTCCTTGCCAGCCGGTAACTGCGAGGTAACCGAGCGCGGGTGGGCGGCACTTTCGGTGGGAGGCAGGGAGTGTCCATACTGTACGTTAGTACTCTTTATTATACTGTGGTTCGGGTATTGAATACTCGTCGGAGCGATCCGCTCCGGCCGGTTGTTACAACAATTAAGGACTTTTGTTGAGTACGGGACGAACGGGGTTTATTTATTGTAATTTGAATCAAACTTGAGTCATATACATATTTTTGCATTGATTTGAGTAAAAATGGTTCTATTTAACTATTAAATATAAATGGCATTATTCATTTTTATACATATATAACCAGCGATTGTGGTTTTAGACAAAATTAGCCACCCGGCCGTGCATTGCACGAATAAAAATATAAATATTTAAATATAATCTATTATGAGAGTAAAAACTACCGACCGATAGACCGACGCCACCGGGTGTTTTGGTTTTAATTCTTTTGATGTAATTTCATTATACTTACATATTGATAAATATATAATTCAAAAAATATTTTTTTTTAAGTTATGTTAAGCGAAAAAGACAATTGAGTCATTCATTATTATTTTATTACCTACCATGGCGACCCTTTTGTCGGTAAGAAGTAGTTGCACTGCACGTGCAGATAAAGATAATAATGGATTGGCGGCGACGTTCTAATATACCCGTGGTAATTTTCCTGATAATTTCATAAGTAGCTTTGGGCTTTACGTCGTATACCTTTTGTTCGTAAAGTTGAAAGAAGTGATCGGGCTGTCTTGTTTTAATACAAATACAAATAATTTTTCAGATAATTTAGAGGGGGCGGTTTAGAATTTAAAACTCATACTCATTAGTCACTAATACGATCTCAGTCGGTCAACACTGCAAATCTTACTGTAGTTGTTAATTTAAAGATATTATCTAATACTTTTTACTTTGTTATTTTGTTGCTGTTAATGTGCGGTTAGTTGTATTGTATGTTTTAAAAGTGTTATAATGAGGAGAAGTTGGGTGTGGACATATGCCACCAGAGTCGGTGATACAGCTTTTTGTACCTTGTCTGATCGGGTGAACAATGAGTTTTCGTGACGTGGTGGTACTACTACAGGATCTATAGGAAAGCATTTGAAAGTAGTTCACTTGAATTCTGCTGTCGCGACCCCGACATCGAACGAGTAAGTACATTTAAACAATAGGTACATTATAATAAATAATGCGTTGTTTAAATAAATTGCAGTGCCAATTATCTTGTACATATTTTATTAAATACGCTAGTTTTCATAGTCTAATTAGTAGAATACGCTTTGAAACGGCTGAACGATTAGTAACTATGAATTAGTTTACCCTAAGAACGTTGATTGTTGTTGGTTTTATTGATATTTTAAAAATGAGCAAATTATTACATTCCAACCTTTTATACTCCGCACAGTGTCTTTCTGTTATTTTAGCCGCCCCGTCTAAATATAAATTATAATATAACTTATTGTAACATAATGTTTGGTATAAAAAATAAAATAAAAATTTAAAACTGTTAATTTCAATAAGGATCACAGCTTAATTATTTAATTGCTACATTTTGTTAGTATTTACGACTCACAAGACAAATTAAGAAGCACGAGTCTCACTCACTATACATTTCCATTCGTAGCTCTTAGAGACATCGCAAATCTTTACTAAACGTCGGGGCGGATCGGATCCACGTGTAATTAAGATACGTGTACCCGTGTTACACGGATACACGTATCTTAATTACACGTAGCCTAATTACACGTGCCGAACGGACCAGAAAACCGTTGCCGTGTAACACGGACACGGAGATCCGGCTACGGGTACACGAAACACGGACACGACCGCGAGCCCTAGGATTGAGTGAGCACCCTTCAAAAATGAGAAAAAATGTGCTGATCATTTAGTAAAAGTTCTAAAACAATTGTAAAACTAATTGATTAATTTGTAAAACGATAAATAAAAATAATACATCCATTAATGTGTGCTCACTCAGTTCTCACAAACTACCAACGAAATCCAACACCCGAGATGTCGGAACAACGGGGCCACGCCGTTTCGCCGTCAAAATAAACATTGTTCGGTTCATGACGCATTGGTGTAAACTGTAATGTTATGTAACCTGTTTTTCAATAAATAAAATAAAATAAAATAAATAAAATCTGTGAATGTGTTTATTCATCACACAGTCCACTTCTTAAAATACATACTTTTTGACCCCCCCTCCCCCTCACTACCTCACGTGTATTTTTTTTTCCCGCCAAAATTTCGTAAAAAAGACTCGCTATTCTGAAGTAAGCGAAGATTTTTTTTAACGAAACCGAGAAAAAATATAGTTTTTTTTTTATTCTGTTCACTGTAGAAAAATACACGTGAGGTCTCCTTATACCCCTCCCTCCCCCAACGTGATATATCGTGATTTTTTCGTGACCGTTGAAAGGTGCTCACTCAATCCACATGCTCACAAAAAAAGGTTCTGAAGTTTACCTATATATCTGAGCAGGCTGCTCTGTGATGGTTACAGTTGGCGTGAGGCTGGATGGGATGGAGTGGTCACCGCTCGACATCCTTTCTAGGCCTCAAGCTGAAAACAGATGTATAATAGGTAAATAATCCTTACTACTAACGCAGTAGAGTACCTATACAGTATATATAAGAGGGTTTTGAGCTTGCCGATGTTGTTCTTATTTGTCGTTTCTGTTGCTAGTAATTAAGGACCATAAAACCTCCCCACTATAGCCCGAGGAAAACTACTATGATTATGTAGTCTTCGCATATTCCGTTTTTTTTAATAATTATATTATTTATAAACACAAATTATGTAGTTACCTAACCTAAAATTTCGTACTTGCATACTTTATCATTGATCGGGTCGCAAACTGCCCTAAAGTGTGGTTGAGGGAAGCGATGGCTGAGATGTCACGCTTGTTCACAGAGTGCTGTTTGTGGGGTCCGCTCTGTTCATACCAGCAACGGCTAAATTAATCGTTTAGGTAGTAGATGTTATTTTTTGCTTTCAAGTTATTTTGAAGTCTGTTCTTTTATTTTTGCTTTTTAGATCAGTAATTTAAATAAAATACATACTATAAAATAAAGGGGTAATCAAATCACCTACCGATCGGGGAAGTCTTATTTGCATGTATCTCATTTGAATTACCCCCTAACACCTAACCGTTAAGAAGTTTTACCTTCCATCATCAGCTCAGCATCATGAGACGATGATTGAACTGGATTAGAAAATATATGAAAACCATTATTAGTGCCCGTAACATTTTAGGGTTTCCCTCTATTTCCCTGCGAACCCATCATCAGATCTTGACTTGGCGAATGACTGAATAAATCCTGACTAATAGGCGACGCTAGGACCACCTCGGTGGCATACTAAAAAGAATACAACTACCTAAAATATTTAAAGAATTAGGTATTCCCTAACTCCTAACCATTAAGGAGTTGTACCTCCCATTATCAGCTCAGCATAATGAGATGATGACTACCAGACGCAAATACCTGAATAACTTTGTACAATACATGAAGCACATCTGCTAGGTAGTACTTATAACATTTGAGGGTTGCCCTCGATTTCTCTGTGATCCCATCATCAGTTCCCGATATGGTGACAATGGGACCACCTCGGAAGTTTACTCTTCCAAATATAAAAATAATTGTGAGAATCAGTTCACAATTGGCGGAAATATAGGGTGGACAACATAAAAAAACCGGCCAAGAGCATGTGGGCCACGCTCAGTGTAGGGTTCCGTAGTTGGCGTAGTTGCCCATCGATCGTTATAATAGACGGGCTTAAAACCGCTGTTTTACACTGGGCGTGTACAAAATTTACATTACGAAAAAGATTTCAAACTCCATAAAAAGGTCGTAAACGCCAAAGTACCTAACTGTAATTACTTATTACCTTCGGGAAGTTATCGATTATACGCGCCAGATTCAGCGGAATGTTTTAATGCAGTATGGAACTTAACTAATATGTGTAACGTTCGAAAGGACACCGCGTGGCATTTACGTCACTTTAAAGAAAATTATGAAATTTTACGATAACTCAAAAACAGCTCGACTGATTTTATTCAATATAGTTTTCATTGAAAGTACTTATTCGGTCTTATTTCCATGAATTATTTCACAATTTTTTGACTCGTGGTTGAAAAGTTAGAGGGAGGGGACGCTTTTTTTTGGATTTCCGGAGCGAATATTTAGGTACAAAACTGCTGACTTTATAAAAAAATAATGTTTGGAGACCCCTATTATTTTTAAGCCGCGGACGGATGGACAGATGGACATGGCGAAACTAGGGTTCCTAATTGACTACGGAACTTAAATCGATTACGCAATTCGGTTAGTGGTTATGTTGAATATCATATTACCTACATTATTCTAGCCCAGTGTGCAGTGCGTTTGTTATCATTGCAAAATAAGACGTAATAATTTGTTTTTCATTTCTGTTTATCACAAGTGGGGTCAAATGTCTTTTTATTATCGGAATTACCCGACACAGTACTGGTTCCCTTCGTTGTCTATCTGTCTGCCAGGGCCAGGGAAATTTCAAAAATTAGGTATTCCCTAATTAGGAGTCAGGGAATAGGTACCTAATATTATATTTTACCATTAAGGAGTTGTAGCCTCCGTCATCAGCTCAGCATAATGAGATGATGACTACCAGACGCAAATATTCAGGATATTCGGGATAACAACAAATAACAAAAACACGTTATATTATAATACCTTTTCATTGACCTAGTTTCGTAAAATTTGACAAGACGCAGTGTGCTAATTATAATACAAGTAGGTACCTATAGGAAAAAAAGGAGAACGACAGTTTTACGGAACCCTCGATACGCGAACCCAACTCGTTTTTATTAATCCTTTCTAGGGTTCCGTAGTCAACTAATAGGAACCCTTATAGTTTCGCCATGTCCGTCTGTCCGTCCGTCCGCGGCTTACCTCCGTGATCATTAGTACCTACTAGAAAGTTGAAATTTGGTATGAATATGTGTATGTATCACGATGACAAAACAGAAAAATAAAAACTAAAAAAAAAAACTTTTTTTCGGATAGGTACCTCATAATTTTCATTAAACTGACGTAAGTGCCGCGCGGTGTCCTTTATACTTCGTACGTTACACATATTAGTTAAATGCCATACTGCATTAAAACATTCCGCTCAATCTGGCGCGTATAATCGATAAGTTCCAGAAGGAAATAAGTACCTAATTAGTTACTTTGGCGCGTTTACGACCTTTTTATAGAGTTTGAAATCTTTCTCGTAATTTGAACGAGCTTAAAACCGCTGTTTTAAGCCCGTCTATTGTGAAGGATGGGCAACTGCGGAACCCTACACTGAGCGTGGCCCGACCCAATATGCCCTTTGCCGGTTTTTTCTGATTACTTACGACCTACTAATTAACTCAAAATCGGTAAAATGTCAGAAGACCGCCGTTTTAAAAATGACGGCTGAAATATTTTATGTCAGTATTGGGATCTGATATAGGATTAAGTATAATGATATTTTAATTAAAAATTACTTACCAAACTTTTTCAATATTAGGATGATGAACTGCTGGAAGTGAAGTTCGATCACTATTATGCGAGTCGCTTAATTCGGAGATACCATAATCAGCATACGTATATCCTAAACGTAAACGGTAATTATAAATGAAACGAATACTCAGTCAGTTTCTGGATAAATCACGGCAAACTCAGTCAGATTTAAATTATACGTTAATGTTTAAGCGCCAGAATACCTAGGCACAGGACATGTGTCGTGCGCTAACGCAACTCTGACCGGACTGAGATGAAGCGGGAACAGATTGGCGAGAGACTCCCGATATCATATCAGTGGTCACTGCGACCAGGCACGAGAGTGACACTAAAAGTGTTTATCCATTTTCAAGTGCAATCATTTTACCTAATCTTATTTAACATATATTTTTTTAATTCTTTTAATTAAGAAGCTTTACATCATTATGATGAACATGTTAGCTTCAGCAGCCTATTGCCGGATGTAGTTTCATCAAGAATAAACAAATAAGCCTATATCTTGTGTTGCGATTGTATTAACGGTGCACCATGTTGCACTGCTCTGCATTCCGCATTTGTACAGGTAATTCGGTGCGGGATCGTAGCCCGTCGGTTGATCGCGGCGCCACGCTCCACACACACACGACGCATTAATAGAAACAACCAATAAAATACAGAGCACGCTAATTTCTAAGTTTGGCGAAGATCACAAGTATAGCTTTTGTTTTTTTTAGTCCTCGGTGTGATGAAAAACATTCCATCTACACCAATATCATAATCATATCTTATAATAATGGCCTCGAATATATCAGAATAGAATACATTAGGTACTACGAGCAGTAAGGTAATTAAATGAAACATTACCACATCGATATGGGTAAGGCTGGTATCCAATAATTTCACGCAAAATGTATCCAAAAATATTCATTTCAGCACGTTAAAAAAGGCTTCATTTAAAATATAGATTGTGTAGGTTAAAAACGTGTGTAAATACAAATTTCAAGGTGTTCAGCAGCCTCCTACTCCTGGCACCTTTCATAAAACCCTTATTTTCAAACCTAAAATCACTTTTCACCTCGGTAAGTTCATATAACTTACAGCCATTACCGACAGTTAATGTCATTGATTCCATCCAGTTAGGTTCGTTAGTTACCTTGCTTTCCTCAGAACGCAAATAAAAGCCCCACAAAGCGGGGCTTCGTTAACTAATAGTTAGTAGAAATAACTGCTTTGAATTTGTGTTACTATTATTATTACTACTACACATTAAGATGACTAGTTTGTTAAAGGATTTATTTAGAAATATCATTTGTGATAAGAGTATTTAGCGTAAAACATTTTAGTCAATAGATAGTCTATGAAACGGTGTTTATGAAATAATAATTAGTCTGACGTTTTTTTGTGAAATGTCAGTAAACCGGTAATGCTACTCCAGCTCCCCCGCGGGGAATATGTACTTAATCATTTAATTGCGGTACAGAAATGTTGCCAAATTAAATTTCACAAACTCTGACATCATCATCATAATTTCAGCCTCTGAAGTTTCATAAGTCTATATTGATTGAAGGTAAACCGAAAACAAAATTCAGTCTTATAATAATGAACTTTATTCTCGTAACATAAATATACATTCTAGTGTTTATTATGTACAAGTTACGATTACAACAGATTCCCACATTTTATGTGATGTTTACATTGCACATTTCTTAGCGAATGCCCGTCTTATGTCTAAAGAGAAGTTTTACAAAACGTTTCTGAAAACTATGTAATTTAGCAAACAATAATATGCGAAATGCGTTAAATATGCGAAAACCAGCTAAATAGATACCTAACTCAGTGTTCATAATGTCTTTTAATTTCATTCGAGGGAAGGACTAACACAATTTAGCATTCAATTATTGTACCTATATAAAACAACCATCTTTTGTCTCATTGATCATTTGCTCGAAGGTTCACATTTATAAAGATCCCCGCGGGCCACTGATGGTTACCTAACGTTTATCGCGCGATAGATAAATAAAAAAAACCTTCCGTCCATTTCCAACGAGTATATAAGTATACGAGGGTGACGGTTGTGTTTTTTTAATCCATAACACTGGTCAACAAAATTTGAATATTGTTTTGACAAAGGAGTGAAATAACATATTTCGGAGATTTTTTGATGCTGGTTCTGAATCAATTCACACAATTGTTCTATTAGGTCTAGTTTGTGTTACAGCTGCTAAAAAAGTGCCTAAACACGTTATTTGGTAATATTTAAAGTATTTTTATATTAACGACACGAAATTCTTGCGTTAATTTCTAGCTAAAACATCATTTAGTTATATATCTTGTTACAAACATTTGTGTACAGTGTAATCTATCACGTGATAAACATTACCAACTCGGGCACGCAGATTATAATAAAAAAAATAGATCACCAGTCAGCATAGCTTTTTTAATTTTTGACACTCGTTAGATCCATAAACATAATTTTTCATACATAGTTTGTTTCGGATATTGTATTTCACTCAAATATTAGTGATTGTCAACGCATGCTATTTTAATAATATACATATGAAAATAAAAAATGGTATCATTGCACTGCTGGTGGTACCACACTTTCTACAACACGGGTTCCTTTTTCGCGAACCAATCTTAAGCAAAGCTACACTTACAACCTTTATAATTCGCGTGCCGAAGCAAAAATACGCGAACGGTAATACTAAATAAATATCACACTAATTTCCAATGAGATACATGAAGTTTATTCCTAGACAGCGTATGCTTAAACGGCTGTGACTGCGCTAGATGTGAGCTATCTAGTCTTTAATCGCTTGATTGAGCCATCAGATTTAAGTCGATAATTTCAATGTCCTCGATGAGTTGGTTTGGTAAAATTAAAATAACTTGTCAATTATTTCTAGTAACATAGAAATGATACAGTTATAATATTTCCCAATTACCATGTCTTTAAAATCTCTCGGATCTTACACTGCTTCAAAAGCCAGACAGAAATAAAGTACATTTAATGTCGTATATTAGTATTTACAATATCAATATCCGTCGCACCGTTATGATACTTACATCCTATTGTGATTTTAGAGTTGCGGAATTCCTACTTGTAACTAATACTAATATCCACAAACATAAACTTTAGAACATTAAAAATCATCAAACAATCTATCAGTTTTGCTGAGAGTTATACTTTCAAACAAAAATTGTAATTACATTTAAACTTAAATTTACAAATGTATGTTTCAACACACAATCTGTTAGAATATGAAATGGGCAACTATTTACATAACAAAGTCTGACATATTGATACATCTATACAAGAATTACGAATTTTTGGAACAGGACTAACGACAGAAATCAGTATAGCCGCTATTTTACATAAAAAAATCACAAAAACATCGTCGACGTAATGCCTGGTTACTACCATAAATTATGAAATTATATAGCTTTAGGCAATAAATGATAGTTGCCGGCAAACTTCATGAGCATAGCCTTGACTGCACAGTAGCCGATTTACGTGAGAAGTTTGCCGGCAACTATAATATCAAGGCATTATTTCAGACCTCATGAAATTACAAATGTCGTAAGTCCTGCCCTTACCTAAGTCTACTAAAACAAGACCACTGTTTAACTTGGACTTGAGACTACTCATAACAGCAGCATCTATTAACGACTTGTAAAACACGATGTTTGTATCGTTAATTTCTGATTGTAAGGCACCAGTGAGTATAATAGTATATCGCCATCTGTGTACCCACAGAAATATATCAAGATAGAAGGAAAGAGTTCAGCAATTTGTAGGGAGACCGAGCGTGTAACATTTTGCGTAGGTACTTTGACGTCACGAGCGTAATTTAGTGATGGGAAACATAAGCCGCGCGAAAACGATTCAGAAACATCGATGCACAGATCGATTCGAACACGGCACCGATTCTATGCATCGCCACCCACACCGCACCGCGCCGCGGCCCAGCCGCCGTCACAAACAAAAACAGTCACAATAATATTTGCTTTGCACTATTTACTTACATTATATAGCTGCATAATAAATAAGAACGTAATTATCATTTCCTCTGTTCTCAAAATCGATTTTAATCGAATAAAAAAATCGCAGTGTACAGCAGCACATGGCAGCACTATTCTTACTTTTGACAGAAAAAATGAGAAATCGACCTTGAACGTGACTCGACAGTTTGAATAGCTTATTTTTACATAGCTGGCTTTGAATACACGCCAAGATTGGCTTGTCAAATTAAAGCCGCAATGGAAAGCTAGCGTTGGACACAATCGCCCGCCTCTGTTTTGATGAAAATAATAAAATAAATCGTTTTGTAATTAATAACAGATATTTAAGGACAAATTGTACATACCAATGAAAGGAAATATCTCGATTAACAGTTCCAATTTTATTGGAAGTGTTTGAACAATTAATTATTGCGCAACAAGCCATTTTGTTTTTAAGACCTGACGTCGCACACAGACCGCGGTCGGGAGCTGACTAATGTTCGCGGCGAGCAAAGTTGACACCGTGTCAACATTTCGCCACGCTAGGTACGTCCACTCTTTCCTTCTATCTTGATATATTTCTGTGTGTGTACCTTTAAAGATGGGCCGCACTGGTGACTAATCGGTTTTCGAATTCTATTAACAATTCGCGGACTCCCCGAATAGACGGCCCATCTCTAATCATTACCCTTTCTTGTTAAAAGGATTGGTTGCTATTTTCGTTTCGGTTTCAGTTTAATCGACCGCTCGACACCCGATGGTCAAATCCAAAAAGCGGATACAAAGTAACAAAAAGCATTATTTGTATTAAAAATAGCTCGCCATTACTTATCAGCCATTCAGTACAGTTGAATATTAGTTGTGGTACAGATATCAATCACTTTCGTCATATTCTCACTAACACTGTGATCTTGCGTTCACACGATGTAGTCTTATGTTCTCACTCGCATGTGATGGTGTTTGCAACCACACTTAGTGTTCGTCAGACGTTTGTTCGGCCTAGCCATGTGACAACAGCTTCGGTGTCAGCGAGGATCATCAGTCCTCGGCCTTCCCCAGCTGTTGTTCGTACCAAGTTTGCGGTCTCACACTTTGGGTGAGTGTAGCTTACATGTGTGGCCTGGAAACAAAATAACTGTTAGGGTCTAGTAAGATACGTTATGATGATGCTATTTTTGGTAGCGAGTTGAACAAGATAAGATAAGATAAGATAAGATAATGTTTATTGCAGAAAAAGGGTTAGTTACATGTCTTAATATTATGTTAAAGTTCCACCTTTTTCGGCTGTCTTCATACAGCATGCAATTGTATATAAATGGGTAGGAAGGAATAATTATTACGCTAATCTTTTATATTTACAGTTAAAGTCATCCAAACCAATGTGCATCAATAGTACCAACATTATAATATATGTACATATATGATCAACACAGTAAAATTAAAATATCAATAGCAATTATCAATCATTTCTAAAATTATGTCATGCTATATGCTTATAATTTATAAATTCTTGAACGCAATGTGCAACAATATCTCTAGAGTATGCAACTAGAGCGCAACAAGTTGGTTTTAGCCCACGCCACATTGCGGATTTAGTGGTACCTACCTACTAATTTACTGGCAACGACCATTTTCTGATAACTGACGTTGAAAGTCAGTTAATGTCTCTACAGTCTGTTTGATATTATAACAAACATTTGTCACATCACAGGACCCATACAACGTAAATCTGCGCGAACATTGAATTTCATAAAAAAAAACAAGGAATGACATAGTGGTTTTTCAAGTATCTATAAACGTTTTTCACTTTCTATTTGATACTATTGAGTTCATGTTATATTTTTTCTTATCACGGTGTTGAAGTATTTAACGATAATAAATCATTACTCAAACAGTTACGTACTACGTCTTATTTTTTTTTAAAGTTGTGTTGTGACTAAATCTTGCGTTTCGATTCATGTGTTATTTCTGTAAATTGGTAAAAATCGATTAAATCGATAAGTTTATAACCTAAAGAAAGAACAATAAAACCAACTATTACTTTACATAGAAAGTTCTAGTGAGTCCGGCGGCTCGTAGCTCAAAAAAAATATTGATTTACACAAAATAAACAAAAATATATTCAGGTTTGAAAACAAGTTCGTCGATAAAATCGATTTCATCAACCATTCATAATCGTTAGGTTTGGCAAACAATATGGCTTTGCTACATCACTACAAACATCAACAGAGAACTGTCAAATGTTTGTTATAATATCAAACACACTACAAACGGGAAACTAAATATCCCGCTTTCAAGTCATTTTCACATAATAAAGCCAAAACTATCCACAGTGATGACTGATGAAAGTAAATATATAGGATTCATTATTTATATCAGAAGAACGAAGGATTGAGCAGCATTCCAGTAAACAATTAATTTGGTCGACGACATATCGCTAATGACATTTTATAATGTCGTCTGTTGACAAGCAAAACTCACTAAGTTACAAATACCTACTTAAAACAAAGCTCGTATCTCAGTATCAAAATATATACTAGATACGAGGTCTTAAAGAGTAGTGACAGAAATATTAGTGCGTTTTGCTTGTTACCAGGCAATATATTAGGTATTTACGATACAAGTGTGTAAGGTAGGTGATTTCAAAAGAGAGTGATTTTTATTCACGAGCGAGGTACGAGCAAGTGATTAAACAAACACGAGTCGGAAATCATCTTACACACGAGTTTCGTACAAAACTTTACTATGCATGTACGGGAAAATAGAAAATACTTTAATACTCACAAAGACTGTTTGCATTGGAAAAAAGTGTTTTGATTTGATTTATCCAACAAGAGGCCGTCGTTAACACTTTTTACTTCTTCAAAAACATTTTACGGGTTTAAATATATGATTCGTCCCATTATCTCGACATTATTTCAGCAGATTTGCACAAAACGACTTCGAAATAAACTAGACATCAATAAAAAATGGCGGGGTTATTTGTAAACTGCGCTCGACATGTCTACTACTGCGCATGTGCAAAAGTATTTTTTTAATATTCGTCTTATATCAGAATGGCACAAGCGCGTGTACATTCAGCCAAATGTATTCAATGAATAACGATTTAAAGTTCGTTTCTTAATTAAATCTTATATCTAATGTAATGAATGACGTGTTAAATGAATTAATGAAGTATTGGTTTTATTGTACTTTTATATGTAGGTAATAATAATCGGTATTTGACTAGTTTATCAAACTTTTTGTAAAAAACAAAACCTCTTTGTGAGAGGCTGTCAAATACAGATAGAAATTTAAAAATAAATTAAAAGTAAAAACAAAAAGCACTAGTGTGGAAAAGTAGTACTTTCCGCACAGTTTGAATGCCTAGAATACGCTCTTTTCGAGCACATGCATTGTAAAATATATTGACGTATGCACATTATTGCCATATGGAAGCTGTTTGTAGCGCTACCTATCCTATGGCAAAACCGGATCTTGCTAGTTGCATTACTACATACATTGACGGTATCAGGTCGCTGGTGGACAGGTGCCGCAGGCTGTCGGAGAGCTCGGCGCGCCCCGGCTCGTTGTTCAACGAGGCGATGATGCCCGACAAGTCGGCCGAATTGAACGATAGGCTGTCACCCTCCATCGGCTGCGGCACTGGCTGCTGCGAGAACAATAATCCTATGAATACTCCATTTGTTTTCACCAAGGTATAATAGTAGATTGTACGACAAGTGCATAAAACGTATCATTTTACACGAGACGTTTATCCATCCGAGCGAGCTTGCGAGCGAGGATGAATATAAAGTCGAGTGTAAAATTCGTTTTATGGACGAGTTGCACACTCTACTTTTCACTTCGATTGCGAGGAAATGAAACTGTATCATGTTAATAACATATATACACATATCATGTATACTTAAAAACAATTTTAATTAAAATTCAATGAGAAATATTTAAAGTAATAGTTTAAAAAGTAATAAATGATAGTAAATAAAAGTTACAAGTTTATTTCAAGAAGTTTTATTGTGTACTTTGGCTGTTGGTATCTTTGCCTTGGTCTTAGAATAGTAACAAAACGAAATACAATAAAGAGTTAAAACCCGTTCCAGACCTTCCGATCCGATCGGATAATGTGTAGTGTATAAAATCCTAACAATATTGCACTACACATTATCCGATTTCTTCCGATAAATCGGATCGGATCGGAAGGTCTGGCACGGGTTTTATTGTATGAAGTTTTTTTTTTTTTTTTTACTCTTTATTAAGGACCTTTTTCGTGTGGCTGTTGGACCGATCGCCTTGGTCTTCGACGACGATTTTACTTTATGCTCTAGAGCATAAAAAGCGATTTTATGTCGCCTACGCACAGCATAAAGTCGAACTTTTAGAGCAAGAGAAGTGAAAATATAATAACAGTACTTGAAGTGCTCTGCACGCCAACAAGCGCAAATGATAACAAAAAAAACAGAATCAGTGAGTGTTTCACAACTCCCAATTGGATTATGGTCATGGATGAACATTTTTGACCGTGGCGGGCACAATGAGTTTCTAAAACCTTTGGTGTTAGAGGTTACGTAAATATCAAACATCGATTACTGTAATATCCAGTCACAACAAATGGAGAAGGGATACAAAATGTGTAGAGTATTTTAAATTTTTTTCCACATCAAGTGTAACTCACCAACGGCATAGGTTGCATCGGCGGCGTGGGGGACGTGAGATGCATGGGAGATTGCTGATGCATCGGCGACGGCTGATGCATGGGCGAGGGTTGGTGCATGGGCGACACGCCGCCCGCCATCGCAGGCATCTGGACTAGGCCCTGCGCCATCGGCATGGTGGGGCCACCCGGCATGGACTGCTGCATGGCTATCGGCGAGAGTCGGTGAACTGGTGACATCGCCTGCATTTTAAATACTTCTTAGTGCACAACATTTTAACTTAATGCCTCAAAGAATGAAAATCAAATTTACTGTTCCATATTCCTCGGTACAGTCAAGGAAACTGGAACACGTACAGTCGTACATGTACCCATTTCGCTCTCGATACAATAACAAAAAGGGTTAGAAACGTACGCCTTTCAGTTTAATTTACTATACATCTTCGATGGACAGCTATCCGTTTCTATTTTTTTCCGAACGAGAATCGTTTGCTCTATCCAACCTTAACGAGACTTGAACTATCAACCATCATGATTTTTTTTGTCAAGTTAAGGGTTACAATTTATTGAAAGTACAACCGAAATCATTTAGAATCTAAATTTTAGATCATCACACCGTGTGCGAAGGGGGCTTAGTAAGTTCTGCAAATGACAAAGACAAAACATTGCAGCGCTCACACTATCACGATGGTACCAGGACCTTCGTAACATACTCGTAAGTACGCATCCGGAGAAATATTACTATTTGTTTCTACTACGGTCGAAGCATACTAGAAAAGGGCTTTTTCTCCAACTTGCTTGGAAATGTTCCCATTAATGTAGTAAAACTGGACCGCGAAATCGTTCGTTATTTTTATAGGGCGTTCATACAAATTAAAATATATATATATATATATTATTGGCGTCGGCCGGGAAATCAATATTATTTAAATAAGACGATTAAGTTAAAAACACACCTTCCGTTATGACGTCTCATACAAATTAGGGTATCTTAATTTGGCCGGTTACTGCATTTTTACTTTTAATTTTTTCAAAGACTTTAATACAGCCAATTGTCCACTACATTTAAAAAATAAAACCTAGTATAAACTGTTTAATTCTCAGACCAATCATCTATAGACTTGACAACCAAATAATAATACCACTACAGAAGGAGATGATCATATACAAATTATAACAAGAGTGACAGAGAGAAGTATATTATTTTTTGTCTTTTTCATAGTTTCACTTTTCCACCGCTGCCACAATCGAGTTTGTGGCAAACAAATAAGTACGTGACATGTCCGCCCAAATTACGTAGGTTGTTTATGATAAGCTGTCAGTCATATTTAAATGTGTTCTTAATTTAGTTGCATAACAATCATGTTAGGGATACCAGATGAAAATATCATAAATTTAGGGGTATTAAATCATACTTCTATTCTAATAACAAAAAACAAACAAATATTGTGAAGATTAAATGAGGATGTCGGTTCCACGGCTTAGAATCGCCAACGGAAATAATTTAATCTAATATGTATCACTACATAGTATAAAACAAAGTCGCTTTCTCTGTCCCCATGTCCCTTTGTATGCTTAAATCTTTAAAACTACGCATCGGATTTTGATGCGGTTTTTTTTAATAGATAGAGTGATTCAAGAGGAATGTTTAATACATGCATAATTTATCAGCATTGCACCCGTGCGAAGCCGGGGCGGGTCGCTAGTTAGTAAATAAACATTAAGGTATGTTACACAAATCAAGCTTTTACTATGGGTACTAGATGGCATAATATATACATAAATACATATATCGATAGCATCCATGACGACCCAGGAACACATATTCGAGTTTGTCGCACAAATATTTGCCCTGGCCGGGATTTCAACCCAGGACCGCCCGCTCAGTAGTATTATTTGTATATAAAAATTAAAATATCGGTAACATTATCTAAATGTGTTTCATTTCTGATTTCTCATCTAACCTTAAACCCCATCCTCATTTTTACTGATAAGATGTTCCAAAAGCTAAGTATTATATGGAGCCACCATGATTGAAAAATGGCATGTCAGTAATATAAAATTATGGGGAAAGTTGAATCAACATGGCCACCCCGAATATATGACGTATTCTATGTCTGTCCCTTACGGGTGTACGCTGACGTCAAGTCTATAGATGATTGGTCTGAGGTTTAATTGTCCTCTGCGTTTAGTTCTTGCACTGAACATTTTTCTGCTCTGCTACTGTGAATATATTTTAAATGTCGACAAATTTCGAATAACGGACAAACAATTTAAATAATAATCTTATAATGCGGTAAATTTATTTTCATGATTCTTAGTTATTTATTAGAGATTTCTCACGAAAGTTTTAATTTTAATAATATGATGGTATTTAATAAGTGAGTTGAAAAATTATAAGTGTACGAAGCGTAAACAAATAAAAAACAAAACAGAAATGATTGTGTCCAAATCAATATAAAAGTTATTTTGAACTTATGATCTTCTCCGAATAATAAATATGGTATGGTTTCTAAAAAAAAACAGCGTTTAGAAGTTGTTGATTTAACTAAATTTCATAATTACGTGCACATTTTTATATTATTGTGTATTCACATAATTTTAATTCTCATTAATATATTTTGTTTTAAATCAAACATACAATTCGGACCCGAATTTTTATTCCTATTCTTAAAAAAAATAAGTACCAAATGAACTTCATGGCACTGACTAGACTAGACTAGAAGTAACTACAATGCTAGGAGATGCATGTAGACACAACCGTCCCGACTTATTGTTGCTGTTTTCACCTGCTTACCTTGGGCTCACGGAAGTAAGAACCAGTGCTGCGATATTTCTCCGATGTCGCACCATTACGCATAATGTTGATTTGATGCCTTTTCGCGGAAACAAATGTGTTTTCTTTCTATCTTTCTGAATTATGAAAAAATGATGCGCACCTGCATGTTAGGCGACATCGCCTGCATGTTGGGCGAGATCGCTTGCATGTTGGGCGAGATCGCTTGCATGTTGGGCGAGATCGCCTGTAGATTAGGCGACATCGTCTGCAGCGTGGGCGACACGGCGAGGTTGGGCGACGGGGACGTGTGCCCGAAGTTCTGCGGGCCCCAGTAGCCTCGGTTGTCGGCGTGGAACGGGTTCGTGCTCGGCACTGTCAGGTTGCTCGCCTCAGGTATCCATTGCTGTAAAATGATGACGTCTATTGTATTTTTACAGCTCTTAACTGTTCACAATTTCAATACAGGTCACGCTTTGTCTCTTCGTAACGGTTGTATCTGTTACGTAGTTACCAGAAGTTTAAGTTAAGTTTTTCTCTAAAGGCAAGGGAAGTGTGCTCAAGCGCTTAAATTAGACAATCATGGGAATAGGATTCAATGCTTTGCCATTGTGAACGGATTAAGTTTCCGTTACTATAGGCTAAGAGGAAATTACACGTACCTGGTACCGGTCGGGCTCGTGGTACTGCGGAGGCTGATAATGCGGGCTGGCCACGCCCATCGGTGGACTGTGGATTTGCAGGCCTGGACTCGCGTCTGTGAAATAAACATTATTAATTACAACAGTAATTTAAAGGCCGGAAAATCTGTCCAATAGATTCTCACAAACAGTCCGACACTACTTGCGCCATAGTCAAAAGAGGCTGTGAGAAACACAGTACGTATAACGCGGTTCTCTATGCATAAAAACTTAATACGGATTCATAAAACATTATAACCAACTACAAGCCAAACGTTATGATCATGAATGAAATTGCTAAGTAGTAGCCGAGTAATGGTATCGAAATCCTTACCGATTTTGACCAAGTGAGCGAAACGTGCCCGTTTTAGCTTGGACCAAAATTATTTCATGTCCGGATGTTTGGATGTCCACACGCTTTACGGCTGTTCTCAGGTAGAGGTCGCATTTGCAACCGATCCTCAAGAAAATTTGTAAATAGGTTCGATAGAATTTTGTCGATTCAGTAGTTCGAAAAATGGCGGAGATATGGGGGTTGAAAACTAAGAAATTACAAATTTCAGTAAATTTGAAATAAACTTATGAGGTCGAGAGCTCACAGAGCCACTAGTATATTTTTACCAAATGTGTAAAAGTTCACTTACCTCTGGGTTCTGTTTTAATGGCAGAGTCATGAACGAATGCCCCTGAAAGAGAAAGATCACCGTAAGTATAACATGTGATTATTTTTGCTTAAAATATTTTAACTACAATTAAAATAATCGTACTTCATACCATGTAAATATGAACGGCAAGTATAATTTGACTATAGACAATAAACTTCAATAAATGGTGGATCAAATAAACCAGTAAAGCAATATTGCTTGCGCATATGCTCATCGTTCTGATTTAGAGATGTGCCGTTCTCGCAAACGTTTCCTAATTTGTATGGGGAAAGAACGTTCTCGACAATATTTCCCATACAAATTGGGAAACGTTCTCGAGAATGGCACATCTCTATTCTGATTACATGCCATAATAAATAATACTAAAGCAGAGTGTGCAAAAAATGGGTTACCCTCATCTGGAAGAATAATATTGGTCAGAAATACACTTCGCATAACACGTTTCGCAGAAACACTTTCGTTCGAATGGTAAGATGGCATAAAAGTATAGTTGGCATTACTACTACCTCGCATAGACACATTTTGCAGCACATTGTTTTGTAGAATATCTCTTTGGCCGACTTTGGTTTAGCATAATTTTATGTACCATAATAATCCTATAGCATACGATTACAATAGCATAATTATTTTCTACTAGCAGAAAAGTGCGTTAAGTAAACTTTACGTAGTAGAATGTAAGTACCGTTAGGTACGACGACGAGCGGTTCGAGGAGCAGTGTTAGGTATCTTGCCGCCAAAATTTTTAATCACAACAATTGTAATGCATAAATTAGGTCCTGATTCCACCTTAGGGCAGGTCCGACTTGGATTAGGTTAGGTACGACGACGAGCGAAGCGAGGAGGAGTGTTAGGTTGAACTGAGACCCTAACGAGCGAGCGAGCCGCGCGGCATCGGCCGGCTACCATACCACTTCATGGACAAAATGTGTAATCACAACAATTTGTAATGCATAAATTAGGTTCTGATTGCACCTCAGGGCAGGTCCGACTTGGATTAGGTTAGGTATTCCGGATATGTCCTGTACAACAAGATAAGACAATGAAGTCTATCTTGGAATCAAATGGTATTCGGCTTGACAACTTTATGCCGCCTAAAATATTATGCAAAAAAATATCTGCGAAAGTAATATTCGTTTAGAAGACTGTTATGCTCATCAACATTATGCCAATATAAGATTCGGTATTATAAAAATCTGCAAAATGATTTATGCCAAAGCATACTCTGCGTAAGATGTTTCTGCCAAACGTTACTTCTGCCAAGTATCCTTATGCAAAACAAATATATGTCAAAAAAGTTTCTACAAGATAATAGTCAACCAAAAAAAATACATTCATACATTATGCGACACAAAAGTTATCTCTGTATTCTATATTAGTAACGGTAACGGTATCATATTCTAAATTCGATTAGGAGTTAAAAGCAAATAATAGGTACATTTTGTAATATATTCCTGACAATGAATACCTATTATTTTGGCTCTGTAGTACATTAAGAACTAATTCCTTCAGAGTGGCGTAATGTAAGAAAGGCTCTAAAAACACTCATGCAAACTTTAAAAAGAAAAAAAACATCTAAACGCCAAGTGTTCTGAGGCTTAAAAACAGTTAGTGAAGAAAACTTAATATTATTTACAAAAGAACAAAAACACATGCATTTTAAACGTCGAACTCAAAGATGCGTACATTACAAGCTAATATAAATGTGTGAATAAGAAAACAATCTTCGAAAAATTGATTACTGAAAATAGTGTTACAATAAAAGAACCACATTTCAAGTGTAAAGGTTTACAGAGAAACACTTCATGTGTACGTTTTATATTTTTAAAATATTGTTCTTCTATGTAACTGAATTTTATTTACAAAATCAAACACAACCATGCTACAAAACAACATCGTACCTTTTGACTTTTAGATAAAAAATGGCTGTGCGGCGAAAAAAAACACGTTTTTTTATTAGCATATTAATAGTTTTCATATCAATCAAGCCTGTGTACCAAAAATATATCGTTATTATAAAAATGTAAAATCTAGACATATATAGGATCAAAAATTATAATAATCGATAATAGTACCTATATCGCTTTGCAGCCTGGTTAAAGTATTGAACGCTTAAATACATATTGTAAATTCTTCTAAAAATGTAATAATGATATTTAAATTTAGTTTTATTATAAAGTCTATCTTAGTTTCCTGATGAAATTATAACATATAGTCATCAATTATGCAATTTAAAAAATTCATGGTCCAAGTGCAGTCAGTTGGCAGGAGTGGAGTACCAACCAGTCTCGACTAGGTACATAGCAAGTAGTGCACTTTACATATATAATTCATAAAACGCGATGTAACGTAAGAATCTTAATAATACATATAACTTACAATAAACGAAATATATTTTATGACGTAATAAGATTTTGAATAAATTTTAAGCTTCGACCGACATAACATTATTACATTAACTTTTTGCATGTTATACTGGATTGCTTTTCTCAATATTTAAAATTGTAACATTACAGAGCAACGTAACGTACGTGATCAACTGATCATTTAATATATCATCAGAAATCGTAAATCATTTCCAATACAAATAAATTATTCGTGTAAACCAAGTCCTATAAGACTTGAGACGTTACCTATCTTGCAGCTTCCTATGATTCAGGATTTCCTCGCACAGTCCCACTTAATAGCTCACTGTAAAATATGTACTTAAATTGTTCTTACATCTATGACTAAACTCAATATGTACTACGTAGCATGGATCGGTTCGCGAGTCAGTCCTCGGAAATAATATAAGGTGTCTTAGATGTATCAATATACAAGTATGACGATATAACCGACTAGGTTCTGTAGTCATTTTCAGAAAAATATACTGTCAAGTGATACAGTTGCTGCTACAAATTCGTCAGTGAAACATTGAGTGATTCTTAAGTAGTAACAATAGCAAAATGAAGTGAATGATTTAAATGGATGTAAAGTATGGTTAATAAATAAAATTGATCGGCAGTGCTGCCGTGTTACAGTAAAAGGTTGTATCTTTATACGGATGCCATAGTAAGATACGTCCTTTTACCGTAGCATGGCAGAGTGGCAAATGATAATGATGAACCATTTCATTTTTCAGGCTTACAGCTACAGTCTATGTACATTCTGTAGTTAGTAGCACAAATATTCACATAAGCTTACAAATAGTGTATTTAAAGAAGTTTGTACTAGAAATATTGAACTGCAGAGTGCAACACTATGCGCTCATAGTGGCTCTTAGCTCTAAACTTAAGGCTCCGTTCCGTTATACAATATACGAACGGATACCGAAATCAGGTCTCACACAGAAAGGTCAAATAATCATTGAAACTATAGAGAAATACAACATCAATTGTCTTGTGGCAGCGTAAAGCATTGACAATATATTATTATGCCGCTGGATAAGATTAAAACCTTCAGACGTCAATTTCAGTGCTTTAGAAACGTTTGCATATGGCTGAAAAGTCATTTCGGGCCTTTTCAGGAGTAGCTCTATCACATATTAGATGATCAAAATATCACCCAAGTTGTCGTCGTGTTCAGGCGTCTGAATCAAGTTTTCAGTCCGTTTTCAAAAGTACATATCAGTTTATAGCGAAATTTCTAGGAGTGACAGAGATATCACTATTAGAAAGAGATACCTATATTCGGAACTTTCGAGAAGTGAGTGACAGAGATAGCACCATTAGAAAGAGATAGCCATACTCGGAACTTTCGAGAAGTGACTGATAAGAAATTGCATCATTAGAAAGAGACATCAATGGCTGAGAGTTTTCACGATGCTTCGACTAGAAGCTACTGGATTAGACAAGCAAAGCATATTCAAGAGTGCGATTCCATGAAATATAAAAGGTTGCCGACGGACGGAAAGGGGTCAGTAAAGTTAAGTTTTAACTACGATACAGTGCGAACAAAGCGATAAATCGGACCGAAGAATCTTTAAGTGATTAATGCGTCGAACGTTTTCAAGTGCAGTTTGTGTAAATTGTGAGTTTGTAATTTCGAAATAAAGTGTGTTTTAATAAGTGGATTAATTTGTGCTATCTCTATCTAACACGAACCAAACGCTCGTAACAATATTGTCTTATAAACCATGATGATTCTGTATAATTATGTCCCTAGGCATTTCTTTCGTGACATTAGTTATGTAATATTTTAAATCATGTTAAGTATGTATAGGTTTTGATACAACCAAGTTTTCCGATCGAGATATATCTTAGTCACGAAAAAATTAAATTTTACCATAAATTATCTAAAGAACAAAACTTAACTGAAAATAGTTCAACGTTTAAAATAACGAAATTTATGGATTAACTATAACCAAATGCACAAAACAACACTCGGCGTTAAAAACTAGAAATCAACATCATCAATCTGGACGTCTCATTAGTCGTCCAGATTCGTACTCGAACCACATGTAATAAATAAATAAAATAGAAGTAACACAAATAATAACTGACATTAATAACAAATAAATAAAACACCCATACACAACCTAGACAATAAACACTTAAATAATCGTACATTTTAGTAAGTAACACCACCACCATAGCAAATTGTTTAAACAAATAATCTTTAAAATTCTGCTAGGTTTAATTATAAAATAACAACAATAAATAACACAACTGTCGCGGTACAATGAGAATATCCCTGGCCGTAGATGGCGCGACCCGTAATCGAGGCCCATAATCATACGACTTGAGGCTTTATGCGTCTGTGTTTATGTAAGTACATAATGTTGCGTCACCTTAGGCCGTAAGTAGGATTTACTGCCCGCTACGCGGGAAGACATTTTACTTCCTGGCCAAGGCAAGACGTAAAATTTAGACAAACCAATAGCGGTAATTAGTAAAGCCCCAGATCGCATATTTATGAACAAAAACAAAAAAACCTGCGATCTGGGACATATACTAATTCACCTTCCTAGGCATACCTAGGAAGCAATTCATTACATATAATGTACTACTTATTAAGTTTACTGGCGGAGGTTTGACAAAACAGTAAACTTTGCATTACACGTTCGCTGCCTGTGCCACACTAACAGTGCAGTGCAGTGTTGGATGTTGGCAGCGAATACATAATTATCGCGACGGACTAGTTAACGTTTCGCCAGAATCAATACACAATTACACATACACAACAAAACGTGTAGGTAAACGTTTTATAGAGTACACTTAAATGGCCGTCACATTTACAAAATGAAGACATAAAACTACACCATAAAAACCTAATATAGAAAGAATACACGATTAAGGTTCATAGGTATGCTCATGCATTAAGGGACGGTTACATACTACCGGTGGCACCGGCGTTCTGTATTATAGTGCCATCCCTTTATTCTTCGTGTCATAGAGATGAATATTGCGAACGACTGAATGATAAACGTTTAATCGTGTATTGGTCTTGGAAATGTATATATATACAATGTGTAATCATAAGTGATATCTTTAGATATTTATTCAATTAAGTTTGACTTAAAATACTTACATCTAGTTATATTTCCAGCCCAGGTTCCTTTGAGAACGTGGCAAGAATAATATATATATATATCAGTATCTTAAGGTTAACACATTATATTAAATTTTGGTAAAATATAAAATCTTATTCCTTTGTAATATTTTAAAAGTACTTATTAGATAGTAGCTGCGCGTTAGATTTGTAAGAGAAAATAACCCAATGGTTGGCATATAATTATTTAAAGTAGTATCTCATCTATAGTACTATCTCAACTATGGTGCCAACCACTGGATTGTTTACCCTATCGTATAAGATTATCCCATCACCTACGTCCCCTAGAATAAATAATGTAAATACATTACGAAACTTACTGTCTTGCTTGTACGTAGATTGCAAGAAAGAATCTATGCTCTGCGCCGTCTTCCGCTTTTTTTTACTTAAATAATCCGAATCTAGAACATAGCAAGGAAAACATCATTAAACACACATTATAGGTTACAAATTAAACCTTCAATTTAAACTCTGGGTGTTTAAAATTATACTAAAGACATTTTAAGATTAACAGATTAGATTGATAAATTAATAATTTTCTAAAGTATTTAGTTTAGAAGCTGCCCTTACTTCAAACAATGAAGTTTTAGGGATAAACCGGATAAACGTTAATGCAAATCATTTGTCATACTTGTTTACGTGACACACTTGTAACATTTTGACTCGCATTATGTGTTTATTATCTAGAGAGCTTGTATATTCAATAAAAAGTTATAATGCAGTAAAAATACTAGAAATATTTGGCTAAGTACGGGGCGGACTAGATTTGTTAGTCTCTCAGAATGAGCCTAATTTACCCTAATTACGCCTAATTTTAAAGACTTCCAAGTAGTATTAGAAAGCCATACTAAGTATCGTTATAATTATAATTTTGGAAAGGCCGCAGTTTAGGTAGCTGAAGCTTTTTCGGCTAATTATAACAGATTAATTTTGAAATTTGCTGCCATCGACCGGCGAATAATAACAGCTGGTTTCATCGAATTCTGACACCGTCGCGTGCGGGGCGATCGCCATGTACAGCGCGTAGTGTTCGGCGTCGGTTAAATCTAAATCGTCTTGTAACTTTTTGAATTGAGAAGCGTCTAAAGCTAGAACGCTTTCAGCCACAAGGATAGTATCGCCATCCGTTGGTGGCAGGGGCGCTAAACTGGCGGGTCGGGATAAACGTGTTTGAGAAGTAGACTTTTCGTTCTCATCTCCATGTAGTGAAATATGAGTGACGCTGTCTGCGTAACTCAAGCCTGTGCCAGACGCATTATCTTTCAGAGACGTGTGGGATACGGATGATTTGAACTTGGAGGGGCGCACACCGGACACGCTGCTGACGGAGCGACCCACCGGTTTGCTCTTCTTGGACGCTTTACCCTCAGACTTGATACTGGGCGCGGGTGACCTTTCCTTTCGTCTAAACAGACGAGACAGGAAAGATCGTTTTTTAGGCGCAGGCGGCAACGCCGGTTCGCTCTTAGCCGTGGAAAGTTCCGTGCGGCTAGTATCTAGATTACGCGTTATGTGTAACTGTCGACCCGGTTTTAGGAAGCTGTTCACGGAAGTCTGCGAAGTTTTAAAGCCTTCAACCGAGGGGGTTTTACGGACACGTTTGGGGGGCAAGGGGGGAGCGCGTTCGTCATCAGTGTCTCGTTTGAGCGGCGCGAACTCTATTATAGGGCCGCGGTAAGTTTGCACTTGGACGTCCTCGTACTGTTCCGGTTCAGATATCAGGACGGGGTTCCTAAATGCTAGCTGGAGGCTAGTGTAAGTGCCAGCGTCATTAAAATCGTCAGCGTCCTCGCTCTCCGCGCTAGTAACGTTTTGCAAGCGCGTGCGATTTTCGGTATAGATTTCGTCTAACTCCGCAACCTGGTCTAGGAGCTCATCGAGGCTCTTTTCGTTATCGACGGGGGGTTCGGAGGCGTTGCCATTGAGGTCGGCGATATTGGCCTCGCCGCTGTCGTCGGACCCGCTAACGCTGTCGCTGGAGGAGCTGACTTGTTTGTCGTTGTCGTTGTTGTTGGAGTCGGTCGGATTGCGTTCGGCGAGCAGTAGAGAGAGCACGGCCCTGTCGGGGAGGGCCTTGCGCGCGGTACCTGCGTAGTCCGGGGTGTACTCGAAGTCTACGGGCACGCTGCGGGCGCTGTCGGAGACTCTCTTGAGGTAAATCTTCACCTGCGAACGAAGGCGGATAGGTATTCATAAACGCGACATTTTTTTTTTCTTTTTATTACAATTTATCTTCATTGACTTAGTTACGCACTTTGTCCGGATGCGTCACTTACCGCAATGTGAGTTTTTATTTGCTTGTTATAAGACTGTAAAATGAAAATCCGTGATTGACAGCATTTTTTTTAACCAGACCTATGTATTTCCGATATAATGAAATAAAGGATAAAAAATTAAATATAACCACATTTTTAATGCTCAAAAATATCCCTATTTATTAATAAAAATCAATTTGAAAAGATCCGCATTCTAGAAGAGCGTAGGCGACAGACGAGTTACACGGGCTGCTATAACCTTTCTTTTTCAATATTTTGAAACTAGTCCGTATAATCAAATAAAAGTAATAGTTCTGGGTTCCGTGCTTCCTGGATAACAAAGTAATGAAATTAGTTTAAACTTAACTCCATTGGAAATTTTAAATCTTGTCATTTGGCCAATGTTAAACAATGGATTTTGTTATTGTGTGGATTAAAAGGTTTGGTTCAATGTTTGTGTTTGAGTAACCCATTACCCAATAATAGTACCTTACTGTAGACGCCGGGAAATAAGGGCTTGCCGGCTGAGTAGGTATAGACGGCCGACCGTAGGGAGACGGCTAAGGTATGTATAGTGCTTTTTTTATTCAAACATATGCAATGAAATAAGAAAATACACCACTGACGCCATGTTTAAAAAATTACTTCCAGGCCTAGGCCTTCAATTTTGTATGAAATTCCTTTACAGTTCTCTCGAATTGTTCCGCCCGAAACGTGGCACTTCGAAGCCTGTTTTAAGGCACGTTATGACGATATTTCGATGCATGTTTGAGAAAAATATATTGGAAGTTCACTTTAACGTTCGTGCGACTGAGAATGCTCTTAATATCGAAGTCTTATTTATAGATTGTCGAGTCTTCTTATAGGGGCATGTGGTTTGTTCTCGTCTATTTCCTATATGTAGTTTACCTTAACGTGGTCCATGCAGGTGGGGTCGCGGTACTGCGGCACCTGGAAGGCGATGGCCACCTGCTTGTGCACCAGGACTATGTTGGCCGGCGCCTCCCACACGGACCCGTCGTCGAATGCTTGGCTGAACACCACCTCCACGTCGTCACGGGTCACCTGAACGTAAATAGTACATTACTGCAGACGCCGGAAAAGAAGGGCTTGCCGGGTGAGCAGGTATAGACTATAGACCGTAGGGAGGCCGGATAGTGATACGAAGCCGGCAAGCCCTTTTCACAGCTATAAGGCATGTATAGTGCTTTTCTCAAACATATGCAATGGTATAAAAACATACACTATACAAGGAAATATAATTCAGCTGTTTAGCCAGTTCATGAACACATACGCCATGTTAAAAAAAGAATACTTCCCGGCCCAGGCCTTAAATTTTGTATGAAATTCCTCCACAGTTCTCTCGAGTTGTTTTCTCCGAAACGTGACACTTCGAAGCCTGTTATAAAGCACGTTATTTCATTGCATGTTTGAGAAAATTCAATAATGCAAAGGATTTCATTTATTTTTACGTCATAAACCTACTTTAAGTAAGTATATAAACTCGGGCATTGGAGGGTTAATCAACCTACATCTTGTTGAATTTTCGTTATAAACTCTGAAACCAGGAAAAGACAGCTTCACAAATGCGTATGGTGGTATTCCAGTGGGTTTCTCTGGTAGTTTGTAATGGCAAATTTTCTGGAAGAGGAATGTCTCTTAGATCTCTTACCCGAATCTTGGTGTCACGCACTCACGTACCTTCTCACAGAGCAGGATAATTTCAGTACCACCGCGCACGCTGGCCGCACAAGTGCTGAGTCGGTTGATCTGCAGCTCGCACATGGCCTTCTTGTCGTAGATCACATCAGACACAACCGGTGCCAGAGCTTGCTTGATCTTGCTGGTGTTTCCGCCTGGGATGTACACTTGGAAACACAGCCGGACGGCGTTGAGGTCGATGTTCTGGGGCTGGTTCTTGTGGGCGAAGCCGGCTGAAATAGAGATAAGGAAATTTCGATTTTTATTACTGCACTACCGTCTATGTTTTTTATTCGAGTTTACTAGCTGATATGAAGAAGGAAGGAGCGAAGAACAGTTAAAGAATATAGTTGGTTTAGTTAGTTATCTTCCTTTCTTCTTTATGCAAATAACCCCGGTCAAACACAGAATGTGCTAAAATCCAACGACTTTTCTACCCTTTTATTTGATATATGTATTTGAATTGGAATCACAATACTGCTAGTCCGCTAATCTAACTGGCTGCCGCTGTGTTTATACTGCTTCCAAACCATAAAACGATTTATTAGTTAACCATCGGGTTTATCTCAACGTTATTGGTCGAAATAGATTTACGATGCGAAACCAATAAAAACGATATATATTGTTATTATTGTAAAAAAATAACAATTGGAAAATAAAAACGTTTTCTATCAGATACGATATTGTTTTACCTACTCATTTAAGCTGCGATTTGTTTTAGTTACTTTATAGGTACATGTGTATATTGCACTTAAAAAAAAAGTTTTAGGTATAGATTTTACCCAAATCTTTCAGTTATTTAGTTAGAGCTGAGTCGAGGAATTCTACGTAATACGGCATTGTTTGCGAGATTAATTCGACTACCGAATGCAGGGCCATGGAAATGGTCGAATAATAAACATTTTTTGAACGCGTGCCATCTGCCATACCTAAACCAGAGTAAACTGCTAATCTCAGTTTCCTGTTCATGTACTAATAGAATCACGGGACCGGTCTTTTATTGTGTGAACCTCTCGTATGCCAATTATTGACCGAGCAAGGAAAGTGTCTCTGTTTCAGCTTCACCAAAATATCTTTGGTATGTCCGGAAGTTTTGGATGTTTCGATTTTCGGCTCTCCTCGCCAACAGGCCACACTTCTCAACCGGTTCTTATGAAATTTTGCGAGTAGATTCAAAATATATATTATATTTTTGTCGTCAGTTTTTAAATTTTTCAAAATAGTAGTTGAAAAGGTAAAAAATTACAAACTTCTGCCATTTCAAAACAATCTTGCGAGGTCTGCAGCTCACAGAGCCACTCTATAGTTACAGAGAGTTAATTATGTTTATCTGTTTCCCGATTCTTCGTAATCTCTACATTCTTATCATATTTTTTAATTTTACTTTTTCGCAGATATAGTTACCCACTTTTTAATATACTTACTTAGGTGCTTATATATTTTTGTTATTTGTTCTTTTTATTAGAGCTGGACGGCCCCTTACTATATCGAAATCCTAGGTTCCGAAGGAAAACCAATGAAAATAGGGGAAAAGAATAAGAGTATGTAGGTATTTCTTAGGCCGGTAATGGCATTCGGGCGGGCTCGCGGCTGGAGCTACAAAAGATGTATTTCCGTCGCGCTATTCCCGGCCGTGACGCGCTGCGTCCAATCGCGTTATTTTCAACTATGACCCGCGATCTAGATTGCCGGATTACAGGCCTTAGACGTACTAAATTCAAGTAAATAAATAAATTGAAATAAGTTTAATTGTACGGCTTGTGGACTGGGCATAGCTCCTAAGGTCGATGTAACTTAATCTATTCATTCAACATTAAAGGAAATTTTCAAAAATATTCTCGGAAAGATCATTAATTTCAAAGTACCTATTATAATAATTTTTGCTCATTAGTATATTTCAATTCACAACATCAAGTCTTATCTCCCAAGCCTCTAAAATCATCTAAAAATAGTTCAAAATAGACTGAGACCCATTGTGGAAAAACAACTTGGACCAGATCAATACGGTTTTAGACAGAACAAAGGGACTAGGGAAGCAATATTGGCTCTTAGATTAATAGCAGATAGAAGATTAGAATTCAACCTAGATACACACATTGCATTTATTGATCTGGAAAAAGCTTTTGACAAGGTGGACTGGAAGATGATGATGGAAATCCTGAGTGCAGCTGGAGTAGATTATAGGAATAGGAAGATCATCATATACGAACTTTTCTCAAACATCCAAGGAAATGTCGTTCTTATGGTCGTGGCAATAGAACGCGAAATACGTCTTTGTATAGCACTTGTTGAAGATTCGTTCTAATTTCAAATTAGAGGTCAATAAAGGAATTTCATACAACAGTAATGGCCGTGGCCAACAAAGAGATTGTCTTTTGTTTCAGTGGGGTTTATTTCTTTTATTGATAATCTATGACATACTGCCAATATAAAAAAAAAACGTAGTTTGTGCATGTTTATTTACGTTTTATTTCTTATATTTAACAAGATCATTCAATTAGATTAAAACAGATATTCAATAAAATAAACAAGGAATCACGTTAATTGTAAAAAATATAACAATATCTAATTAATAAGGTGTTGTAATTTTTTAATAAATAGAATCATCTTAACATTTGGTGGCACAACATTAACCCGAACAGCTTAAAAATAAATTTGAAAAAAAGTAAAAAGTTGGCAGGAATAGTAAATATATATGAATATATAAGTTGAACATTTGTATTATGTCCTTGGATTTATTTGAGAAAAGCACTATACAAGCCTCGGCACGAACGGGGATTGTGCCGGCCTCTGCAGTAATGTACTATTATAGAAACCAGGAGACTGTCATTGAAGTAGGAGATGAAAAAGGAAAAGCCAAGATTAGGCAAGGAGTAAGACAGGGGTGTCCACTCTCACCACTTATTTTTAATTTGTTTATAGAGCAAGCTATTAGAAAAGTAGATTCCGATTTAGGAGGAGTTAAAATTAACAAGTGTAATATACAATTCATTAGATTTGCAGCCGACATAGCAGCGATAGCTGAAAACAGTAATCAGTTACAGGAATTAGTTAGTCAAATGGATATCATCTATGAATTTGGACTTAAAATAAATAGTAGTAAAACCAAAACCATGACTATATCTAAACACACGCCAGCACAATTATCAATTAAACTTCAAGGTAATACTATAGAACAGGTCACTAGATTTAAATATTTGGGCTGTTTGATAACAAGTGACTCCAGATGCACCGATGATGATAATACAGAGGATCGCAATGGCCAAAAAAGCCTTTAACAGCAAGAAACATCTGGTTAAAGGAAAGATGTCTAAAAAAGCTAAAAAAACAGTTAATCAAGGTGTACATTTGGAGTATAGCTTTATATGGTAGTGAGACATGGACACTGACACAAAGGGATAGAGAAAGGCTGGAAGCGTTTGAGATGTGGTGTTGGCGGCGAATGGAAAGTATTAGCTGGACGGAAAAGAAAACCAATGAAGGTTTTGAGTATGGTAAAGGAAGACCGTTGCTTACTAAAAACCATTAAAAATAGAAGAGGACGGATGATTGGACACCTAATGCGACATCCAACAACAACATCATCAACATCAAGGCAAAGTGAACGGGAAAAGAGGCTGAGGAAGACCAAGAATTACGTTTTTTAGTCAAGCGAAAGAGAAAGTGGGCACTGTGTCGTATCAGGAGACCAAAACACTATCAAGAAATAGGGAAGAGTGGCGATTACTCCACCGACAAGAGCGAAGCTCTTAAATTACGAATAAATGAATGACTATATTTGAAAAAGATCAAAAACCTTTATTTGACCGTGCCGGACAGTGACATCACAATTTGGGTTTTCTCTAGGCAATATTTTTCATAATTAACAGACTTCAAAAAACTAGCGATTTATTCTGCCAGTAATTTGAGTTTTGGTTTCACTTTGTTCGCCTATGCAAATATGGGGCACAACACTACTTTGAACCTGACCTGACATCTAGATTGTCCGAATAAAGACCATACACGCGGTAAAATCAATTGGTCAGCTTGTGTGGTGGATAATTGGTTTCACTTTGTAGTAAACTGGCGTAAGAGGAGTCCACAATATGGACCCAAAACATTACAAATATTATTATTTTAGATACGAATGACGCTCGATGTAGTATATGAAATAATTATATTTTAATTAATTGATTAAAATAAGACTGTCTTGGGCTAAAACGCCGCCATATAAAGCGACAGACGGACAGACTAGGCGAAAACAGAGTCTTATTTTCGACTATTACCTTGAAAATGAACTTTTTTTTTCGAGAGAAAATATGTATGAATTGGGCAATCTGAATAAATAAACGCCGTAAAGAGCCGATGCAGCTTTTATCACTTTAATAGTATTTTATGCAACCGTTGTATAAGAGGGGGCAAAACACGCGAGTGGCATGGGTTACGATGTGAGCGTAGCGGACATCGTAAGAAAGATGCCACGAGCGTTATTTGACCTACTTATACAACGTAGCATACAATACTTTTTCTACGACACGACATTTCATAAATAAAATACAAATAAACAACAAAGAAAATAATTACATGTTCCCGCTCGGAGTCAACAAAATAAAAAAAATAGTCTCTCATAAACATCTTTTTATTGACGTCCATCTGTCAAAAAAATATGAACTTATACATAAAGGTATACGTTCACTTTACTTAACATCTGTCAAAAAAATATGAACTTAACATAAAGGTATACGTTCACTATACTAAACATCCATGCACTGAAGACAAAACTTTTCTTTTTTAAGTTGGCAGCAATGCCATAAGTTTTTTTTTTTAATTGCAAATTGTGTGAATGCAGCTATTTCTCTTGTAATCTGTGGTACCAAGTGATGCTTTTTTGGCGACATTATAACATCGTTTAGCAGTGTTTTTTTGGGCAGTAGAGTATAGACTTTTACAGACTTTCATAATTTATGTCTTTATATTAGAGTTAGTAACTATATAAATGACAGAAAAAAGTACTGGAGTAGAAAAAGTCCTTATCAGCTTCTTTGCAGAAGCAGTAATGCAAATTGGTTTCACATTATACAACGAAGGACAGCAAGCACATGTTTCCTTAGGTGAGTGCACAGAAGCCAAGTGGGACAGTAAAATGGGTCATAAAGCAGTTATAGACGCGTTAGCTCACGTCATGGACATTGATAGAATTGCGCGATTTTCTGCCGGTCGTGAGTCTATAAAAGGCGGGCTTTGTATTACAGGTGCGTTGTGGAGTTTCGGAAATAATATGATAATTGAAACGAGATTTTAGGAGGGCAATTCTCATTCGTTCTACAGAACTGTGGAGTCTTGAGAAATAGAGCTCAAACTTACATACAACTAATAATAGGAAATACGCTGTTAGGACGACACAAAAATTGACAGCCACACTCTGAATATCACAACAGCATCCTACAACTGTCAACTTCGTATGTCAATAAGCGCTTAACATTTTAAAATAGAAACGTCTCAGGTAAGTATTTTTTCATCTCTATTACCTACTATGATGAATAAAGGTTGAAGGTCATCTCATCAGGCCATCTATTCGGACAATTTGTCTTTATCAAGCAACAGGACAGGACCTTAGTTGGTATAGGTTCTTTATATATCATAGTGTCCGACCGAAACACATTTTTCTGCCGAAACCGAAACCGAAGGTTCGTTTCTGATTACAGTTTCGGCCGAAACCGAAACCGAAACCGAACCTTTTATAAACGTGATTAAAACGTTGTATAAAAGTCAGCGGGCCGTTCTTTCTAGATCTAATATGAATACAATGAAAATATTTGATGTCCATCGGTCAATTAGGCAATTGACCGAAGGAACGTTTCAGTTTCAGCTTGGCCCAAAATTCTTTCGTTCTCGGAGGTCGTATTTTTTAGATTAGGTATTTTTGTCGATTAGAGAAATTTCAAGAAAGTGGAGATGGATAGAGTGGATTGAGGGTGGATAAAGTAAAAAATTACAAATTTCAACAGTTACTCAAAAAACGCTCGGTTCACTTTTGTTGAATTGATATTTTTAACATTGACACTTGGACTAAATTAAATTACCCAAAAAGTGAAAATGTAGCATTAACCACTGTAATACTTACTTTACTGAGGCAGCGATCTCTTAATTGTAGATGGTATAAAAACAAACAAGTTTAAAAACCTAGCAAAAAAATTATTGATTGAGTCTAAATTTTTATATTTGCGATCAGACAGGATTTCTTTTATCATCACTTTTACCAATATTGTAATCAATTTATTTGTAAATTAAGAAAATTTGCGTTAATAATTACACTGTGAGATGATAAATTCATAACAACAACTAAATTAAGTGGTTACATTTTTAATCCTCCTCTCCTATCCGCTATTTTAAAATTTACAAAAACTAAATCGACGAAAAAATTGTATATACTTACTTATCAGACATACACAGAAAGTTTCATAAGAATCGGTTGAGAAATGCGACATCAAGGCAAGAACAGCCGGTAAGCACTGAGCAAAGTGATCCAGCGGCCGGCGGAGTCAGGCGAGGGACGCCATATTGCCAACCGTGCTGACTGTCGAGCGCACCCGACGTTGGCCGAACGCGACCCGAAAGTACGATTATGTAAGTTTCGGCGCAACCGAAAGGTTCGGCTGTTTTTTGGCCGAAACCGAACCTTAGGCCGAAACTGGCCGAAACCGAAACCGAAACCGAAACTTCGGTCGGTCACTATATATCAACTACCGATAGTAGTTATAAAATGTAAGTAAGGAAGTGTGTCTCACGCGCACAAAACTTGTTTGATTTTGCTAATTAGGTAAACAAATGGACTGATACACGGATTATACAGCTCAGTGACCTTTAAATCGGTATCGTCGAGGAATGCCCCGCCATATGCTATTTTTCTTTTTTACGCTAACAATGTCACGTGAATTCCGTCAGATTAATTATACATTTTTGTACACGTGTAAGAAGTTATGTCGTGAGATGATCGTTTCGAATTGTAAAGTATGGAAAATCCGCTTTTTAACCGATACAAAACCCGATGACATATATATACAGATAATACGACCATTATAATTATAATGTATAATTTAGTTTTAATATTTTATTTTAAAATTTAGATCAGTGTTTCCCCACGCGTTGGTCGTAATCCTTTTTTAAATGAGAAGCCATTTTAAAGAGGCCTCCAAAGACCAGTATATAACCTGCAGTCAGAAGTAGGAGAATCTAGGTTACCGCAGAATAAGCATTAAATCTAAAATCACTTCCTAAAAAGGGTAAGAGGCACAAAGGTAAACGTTCTGAAATAAAACTTAACCCCGATGTTAAAAATTTGCTAATCAACTGATATTTTAACGTAAAGTTGAAATGTCCTGCGCGGATTCGCGTTTAGGCATACGAGGGGTTAACCACAACGCATAGCCCAGTTTTCGTCCGAGCCTTCTTGAGTTGTGTTGTGAAAAGGGAGCCTCTGGCTCGCGACTATTATGTTTGCGACCTGAGGTAGGCTGTAATAAATAATGCACTTACTCTTGAAGGGGTCGACTTTGATTTCCTCCCTCACTTTCAGCGCCTCGGCGATATCCTTGCGCTTGACGCACTGGATGCCCAGGTTGCTGAATGTAACGTGCGAGGAGTCCCCGTTCATCTCCACGGTGCAGACGCCACGGTTGCACATCGGCTCGCGGCCCACAAGGTTGTGGGGGTGCGGTCTGTGGCATAAGAACATAATCGTTCATCGTATTATACTATACGAACAAAACTGAAATTTCAAGCGCAGCAGTTACGTGCCCACGTTTGAGTAAGTTAGTTTAGTACATAAATATTTATTAATGTCAATTGTCAGTAATTGTATTTTTTCTAATTAAAAAAAACGGCCACGTGCGAGACGGACTCGCACACCGAGGTTTCCGCACAAACACTTCCCATTGTAACTGGCCGGGTTAAGTTAAGTTTGCACCTGGTATGTATAGTGCCGCATACAAATGAGGTGCAAAGTTAACGCAACCAATCACGTTTGTTGTATGGGAAGCCCCACTTAAATATTTATTTTATTCTGTTTTTAATATTTGTTGTTATGCAGCGGCAACAGCTCATCATCATCTGTAAAAAGTTTCAACTTTCTAGCTATCACGGTTCATGAGATGCAGCCTGGTGACAGACTGACAGACAGACAGACAGACAGACAGGCAAACAGACAGAGAGACAGAAGGACAGCGGAGCCTTACTAATAGGGTCCCGTTTTTTACCATTTGGGTACGGTACCCTAAAAAATGCTTTTCTTGACGAGTTCTATTATATGTCGTAATACTCTGATCGTATTAGTTTAAAGGATTGTCGTTATAAACGGTCTAACTGTACGTCTACGTCACTACGGGGCGACGTCTTGTGTTTCATAACCGTCATCATGACGCAATTTCACGGGTTATTCTACTGGAATTTCTTAGTTACGCATAAATAAATGATTAGGCTATCCTTATGACACTTAATACTCTCGCGGTTTGTACACATAATTAACACAAATTATAACAGGTCTATCGCGATATTACTTATTTACCTTCATAATCTAACGCGCTTCGGCGGTCTCGTCTCATAGATCGCGATAGAGCCGTTATAATTTGTGTTAATTAAAGGCCATCTTTATAAATTAATGATTGATTCAGAACCGCTATTGGATGAATGGAACAGCTTATCTTTCCTCATTAAATGGTATAACGAAATCATCAACACTTTTTTAGGGTTCCGTACTCAAAGGGTAAAAGACGGATACCCTATTCCTAAGACTCCGCTGTTCGTCTCTGTCACCAGCTGTATCTCATGAACCGTGATAGTCAGACAGTTGAAATTCACAAATGATGTTTTTCTGTTACCGCTGTAACAATACTATAAAACAGAATAACATTAATATCTAAGGGGGCTCCCATACAACAAAAGTGATCGGTTACGTTATCTTTGCACCTCATTTGTATCCGGCGCCATACATGCCAGTTAAAATGGGATACGTGTTTGTACGGAACCCTCGATGTGGGAGTCAGAATCGCACTTGGCCGGTTTTTTTTATAAATAGCTGTCCGCACTTATTACAGAATGTCACGTGCGTTAAATTGACCGCACGCCCATACAAAACAAATGACGATCCTGCATCACGCTATTAAGTTTTTTCTGAAATCATGACCTCTCTCCATATTTCTTCATTGTCCTATTGTGGTCAAAATAAACTACGATTCGAGCCATATAATACATGCAAATTATATCTCGTCTTCTATAATAACATACCTGAAAGGTTTGTCCCGGGTGACACAGGACACGAGCACGACGAACCGTCCCGTGTATCCGACCACTTCGATCGTGGGATACGTCTTCCTCTCCGGCGTGCTGTTCACGCCGGGAATCGAACCCGCCGATCTGCCTTCGCACTCATATCGAAACCTGGGGACAAATACTAGTATGTTTATATTATTATCGAGAACTAATGTGGAAAACGATGGTAAGAAGTATTTTATTGATGAGTTATATATGTTAATTTAATTTAAAACTTCAATGATATGCGATATAATTTATGTAGAGCAAAATATCCATATAAGATTGTTTTTTTTTATCTAGCTTATTTATTTATCGTATGGCATTATTATAGGTCACTGGATAATCAAGATAATAACTAAAATTAAAATTTTGCCCGTTTCAAGTAGGCAGCCGCTTCGTCGGAGATGTTTACGATGTCATCTAAGTTACCCTTGAACCTTGTGAGAGGGCACTCCATGACTATATGTTCGATGGTCTGAACTGGATGTCCGCAGTCGCAAGCAGGTGACATACTGCAACCCCATTTGTGCCAGTTATAAGCGCAGTTTCCTATGCCTGTTCTCAAGCGGTTCAAAGCTGTCCAGAGGCGACGGGGTCCCTTTAATCCAGCAGGGGGCTGCGAGGAGAGAAAGGAAAGAGGGGGTTGGCAGAATCTTTATAGGATTCCCATACCTCGAGCCAGGCCTTACATAAATTAAAATTACACTGCTGGTCAGGGATTATCATAGCAGGAGGGTTCCTTGATTTGAGTATTTTAGGCCCAAAGTCGGCAAGATCTTTGTGGATGGGTAAGTTTTGGCCGCAGCGTGTTTTAGTGGCCTCTCGGTGCAAGCATCTTTTCCTCCGCAGGTGAGCTGGAGCTATATTGCTGAGGGCGGGGAGCCAGTGAATAGGAGTAGGTTTAAGGCAACCGGTTATTAATCGCATAGTGTGGTTAAGCTGCGAGTCAACGGACGGAACATGTGCACTGTTAATCCAAACGGGGGCACAATACTCAGCCGATGAGTAGACAAGGGCTAGGGCTGTGGTTCGGAGGCACGACGCGGGAGCTCCCCATGTAGTTCCAGTCAGCTTCTGAACCAGATTGTTTCTGGTTTTAAGTTTGGCTGCCAGTTTGTGTAGGTGATGCTTGTAGGTTAAGCTCCTGTCCAACGTGACACCAGGGTATTTTGGGACTTTGTTGTGGTTTAGGATTGTGCCCTTGAACGCGACGGTCAGAGATTTTTCTGCCAATTTGTTGTTGAGGTGAAAGCAACATACTTCCGTCTTGGTTGGATTTGGACACAAGCGCCAGCGGGTGAAGTATTCATCCAGCAGAGTCAGGTCGCTCTCTAGAGTAGGTTCGGTGGCTTCCATGCTTTTGTGTTGGGTGATAAGGGCCAGGTCGTCGGCGCAACCAAATTTGCGCGATGAGGTCGTGCACGTATAGGTTAAATAGTAGGGGAGCCAGGACTGAACCCTGCGGAAGCCCGTTGTTCAACACTCTAACACTACTGGTTTCCTCACCTAGGAAGACTTGTACAGGCCTGTTAGTAAGGGTGTTCTCGATGAGTCTATATATCTTCATACATGGGACTGTTTTTAGGAGCTTAAAAAGCAAACCCTGGCGCCAAACTGTGTCGTACGCAGCAGTGAGGTCCATGAAGGCTGCTGAAGAGTTCAGTCCTTTGTTGAACCCGTTCTCAACGTGTGTTGTTAGTGCTAGAACCTGGTCACAACAGCTACGGTTGGGTCGAAAACCGGCCTGCTCCTGAGGAATGACGGCGTTAATTGTGCCTTGTATGCGATTGTACACAAGTCTCTCCATTAGTTTGTATGAGACGCTCAGGAGAGCTATCGGCCTATAGCTATCTGCTCTGTCGTCGGGTTTTTCCGGTTTGAGGATAGCAATCACTTTCGACCGTTTGAGGATGCTGGGCACGTTGCCTGAGCCAATCACAGCACTATAGAAGCTTGCCAGCCAAGCGCGTGTTCTGGGACCGCTATGAATTAGGAACTCAGGGAAGATTCCGTCATCTCCACAGGCTTTATCTGCAGAAATGTGACCCAGTGCCTTAGTGATTTCCTCGACAGTGATAGGCTTGCTGTAAGTGTCATTTAATTTTTAGTATTTAAATAAATAAATAAATATTAAGGGACAATCATACACAAATCGACCTAGTCCCAAACTAAGGAAAGCTTGTACTATGGGTACTAGACGACGATATACATAATATATAAATACATATATAGATAACATCCATGACCCAAGAACAAATATTTGCCCCGGCCGGGATTCGAACCCGGGACTGCCGACTCAGTAGGCAGGTGTCTACAAACCGAGCCAAACGCGTCGTCAATTTGTTGTTATACTTAGCGGCAATAGAAATACATCATCTGTGAAAATTTCAACTGTCTAGCTATCACCGTTCTTGAGATACAGCCTGGTGACAGACGGACGGACGGACGGACGGACAGCGTAGTCTCAGTAATATAATAGGGTCCCGTTTTTACCCTTTGGTATGGAACCCTAAAAAACGGCATCTATGTGGGGACGAGGCAGGGAAAACGCATTGGATGTACGTTAACGTCTTTTCTTTACAAATTTACAACTCTATACAAATCTTCGTTTTCCTTCTACAAAATCATTCTATCGTCTCACACTCGCGGTCATACGTCAGATGTAACACATTTCTTATTTCATTATCAATCAAACTAGCATTAATCGTCTATCAGCCAGCTCCAATACTCTACCAGTTACCAATCCCACATAAATATATTTTTTATTAATCTCATATATCATTTCATAACTAACTCGGTAAAAACCGCTGTAAAGCATGTTATAACAATACATGTGATTACTCACTGAATTTCAACCAGGTTCAATTCCCGGTTAAATGAGCTTTATAAAAAAAAATGCAGTTTTTATCAAATCTAAAATCGACGCCTAAAGTAAAATCCACAGACCTACGGACTAAATTGACAAGTAAGTATGAACAAATGTTGCCACAGTTTGGCCAGTGTCGTTCTCATCGATATTAAAATTATTGTTACATCGTAGGTTTAAGGTCCACCCAGACGGGACAATCAAATTGGCAATTTGATCGGCTAATCTATATACCAACCTTTTCCAGTGATTTTGACAGATCTAATGGTCTGTAGACCCCTAATTAGAGATAAAAATTTAATGTCAAACCAGCAATAATGTACATGAAACATGCAATTATATATTTATGATAATTGATAGTTTATTGAATACATACATTTAATTAAATGAATCAATAAAATTATTGTTCTTTATTTTCAAATTCCCAACAATGTGGTCCATCTTTTTAACAAAAAAAAGCGGGTATCTTCAAAAACAGTTGACCGCTGTTTACAAACTACTTTTATGTATCTAACGATATACGTTATCATTGCTATTACGAGTGTTTATTGAAATTGTTACGTGTTATTATGGATTCGCAAGATTCGGGACCAGAGCCATGTTCATCAAAATGTTCGCCTCCGATATAAAGGAGAAAAAAATCTATTAGTGAAATTGAAAAAGAGACAATTCATAAAGTTTACGTTTATATTTCTAATGAGATGGTAGACAGATTGCAGGACGAACAAGATATCCCAGAGGACATTCATGACAATAAAAACGAGTGTGTCATGAAATCATCCGAATTTCTTGGTATTTCAAGGAGTTCAGTTTTTAAAGTTTTGAAAGAATACAAAGAACAAGAGAAGTTTACAAAATCTTACAACTCGACCATTTAGTGGACAATGTTTTGGATCGTTTTATTATAAATGTAACTGATGATGATGATGTAGATGACGAAATAACGGAGCCTGGGAATGAATAGTATTTTATAATAAAGACTAGTTATCGTCGGACAAGGTGTTTTATTTTTTACCTACAGGCTCGGAAACCTTTTTATGTTTTAAAACTAGTGGGTAAAAACGCGTTTTATCCATCCACTACCTCGAAAATCAAACAAACCAAAACTTGTACCTCTTATTTGGAACTAATATACTTATTTTTAATTTAAACTAGTCTGTTATTTGTACTTTACAACTTGTCGATATATTATTATCGACATATATTACCCTTCACTATTTTTATTTTGCTGTTCCTGGTATCATTTTACCTGTCAGTCATTTGTCAATTTAGTCCGTAGGTCTGTGGATTTTAGTTTAAGAACAGATTTCCCTCTCTTTTACTGTGCACGATGCACGTTTTATCTAGCAAAGAGCGATCTTCCATTCAACCCAACTTTCGGAGAGCAAAGCGACGCAAAATAAACAACATTGCCGAGAGAGAGAAATAAGTTGCGAAAAGATATCACGTGCATTTACCCTAGGGCCATCCGGGCCATGGCAAGGCCAATTTAAAATAAACATAAATAAGTTTCTGTCAAAAATGACATTTTAGTGGCAAGCTTTTGTAGCCGACTGTACTTTTCTTTGGATATCCATCAAATGCTCACTAAGACGATTCTAAAGAACCCAAGCTCGGCAGGATTGCTTTTTCTATTATAGAGTTCCTATGGCCACCTTCCGGCTCTATCATCAGATCAGCCCCATGGTACCATATTACTGTATTGTCATCAAAGTTAAGTAGGTATGCAAAATTTCAGCTCAATCGGTTGACGATATCTGCTTCAAAATTGAGTTGCAAGATTTCACCCGAACAAACATACTTTAAACATACCATGCAATTTAAATAAAAGCTTTAAAAAATAACAAGAACTAGTATTTTTTTAATAGAATCTTTTTATCGATTTTATTTTTTATGTGGAAGTACCACATTTTTTTATTTTTATAAATAATGACACAAAGGTAAACTAAGAAAGACAATTAATTGAATTGTGAAATCTCGTTTAACCTGTAAAGAGACGGTAACGCAAAGGCTCTGCCATTTTATCTCTAAACCGGTTTTTTACGACTTTGCTATTCTTGAACTTGAACTGACAATACTTAATTGCTCTATTTCGTTCAACAAATATCGAATTCGATATTTTGTTGCGGTTTTTAGCGATGTTTTCCGCATTACGTCACATCACAAGTATTTATATATTAAACTTATATTCCTGTTTTTCGTGAAATTCCGAACCCATTTTTAACGAGGCAATCGATTTGAATGAAGGAAACAAGCACAATCACCTGTGTGGCAACATATTCTATGTTGATCCTACAGCGCGCTCGTGACGAGTCAAAATTGTAGTAAACATACAATCATCGACGGCGTGAGATAGCCGGGCCAATTACGAGCCATTGACAGAAGGCTTTATTGCCTCCATTACGAGCATATTATCGCTTTTTCTATCACCAGCCTTCCGATACTTCCTATATTTTTCCTGTTCGCTAGCTCACTACACGCCGCCGTACGTACTCGTAGTAGGTAGTTTTTTTATGCCACTTTGTTCAAAAACAATTAAGTTGTATTCGCTATGGAAGGAATTTGTAAATTCTCACATTTAAAATTGGGATTTCAACTACAGTTTGAAGTAAAAGTACGTATAGAAACATCGTAGGTTCTATTCGTTTTCGAGTGACAATTTTCTAAGTAAATTATGATACAATATCTAATTGATATCCAAAGTAAAACGTTTAAGAATTCATACAATATAACGGCATAACAAAGTCGCAAAAACAATCACACATAAAATACAAGAGTAAATCTAAATAATATATCGCTGTTATGTGTTTACGGCATGCATTGTTATTTTGTGATGAAGGTAGTAGTAATGATGACGCGCCCTTACTGAAATCGTAATAATGAAGGGCCTTTTGGTTTGACTTTATTCCCATATCAATATTTAATATAGGTATACGGGCCAATACTGGTGATGTCCAATGTCACGAAGAAGCTATGATTAAACGAATTCACACGTCCATGAAGGTTGTCTTTGATGGGGTTATGGCAACTCGGTTCGGTTCAACGCCACCAAAATGCGACCTTGTCTATTCACTACAAATCAGAGTCAGTTCACAATAGCGTCCCACTCTTCTAATCTGAACCAAAGGCGACAAGTGCTCTCATAAAAATTGGTATCCTTTTTAAGGGGGCGTTATACTTTGCGATGGAACATATTAGCATTTCTCAGTGTCCATTTCATACCGAGAACCGTTGAAGAGGAGTTATTCTACCGTAAATTCTACGCCATACGTTTACATCTATCAGAAAACAAGTTGCTAAGTCGCACTATTAATCATTATAAATATCATTATAAATCATTTTAATGGGAGCTGTGATCTAAGGAGCTTTCAAAGAACTTGGTTTCTAGTTAGATCTCAATTATTTTATTAGCGATACCGTTTACGAACTTGGCATTTTTTCACATTTATGTTTTTGCTGGGATATCATGATTTTGTGCTAAATAAGGTATTAGTCTCACTTTTTAAATACGTATATAGGCTTAACTTAATATAAATTAATCTCACAGCTGCAAGTGCAAAAGATGGCGTTATAGCTGTTAATTAATAGTTCAGGAGTTAAAATTTACTACTTATTTGTATAGATAAATTAAACATTATATAAATTCGCTGTTTTCCGATTTTATATTTTAATATAATCTACCTAATTGCCAAATTTCAACTTTCTAGGTCACCGGAAGTAGTTAAATATTTATATGAGTGAGCGAGTGGGTGGTAATAAGGCTTTTCGGACGTCAAAAACTCGTGAACGGTATGAGATTTTTGATTGAATTTTATAGGTATACGTTAAGAAACAAATGGTCTTACAATACCCACGAAATTGCAAATCTTTAGGTTAATTAGATTTTAAGTTATTGGGGGGTCAAAAGTGCGCCGAAATTGTTCGTGTTACCCACGGCCGGTGTGTCGCAGTTTTGCTTAGCGAACTTGGCGGACTCACTGCCGTGTGTCTAGATGTCTAACTGTTCACACTTTTCACAGTTGACAATAACCTTTTTATCACAATTAATTATAAACATTACAAACTTTTTGTTAATGTTGCAATTTACAACATTAAACACTAGATTACTCCAAGCGCAACTGTAATATTACTAATATATAGTACTAGCAAATTGTAATTTCGTTGTGAACGTTGCCACCCACGAGCTGTGCAACTTTTTATCCTTATGGGTGTCTAATATAATTCTTGCATAACTTATCGCCTTATCAGCCAGGGTTTTAAAATGGGAATGTGAAAGTCCGGACGTGGGCAAGAGACGTAGGTAGTTATTATGTAACATTTATATAAGCGGCTGGATATAAAATTTGTATTGAATTTTTTTGCAAAAATTGACGCACTTTGTTCAAAATTTTAATCTCAGAAACATTTTAGAAAGTAAGAATTGGGCAAGTGCGAGTCCGACTCGCGCATGAAGGGTTCCGTACCATAATATATAACAAGTCTGTTGTATGGGAGCCCCCCTTAAATATTAATTTTATTTTATTTTTAGTATTTGTTGTTATAGCGGCAATAGAAGTACATCATCTGTGAAAATTTCAACTGTCTAGCTATCACCGTTCTTGACTCTGACAATGATGCTTCTGGTAAATAGGCTTACGTGCCATAGATCCAATCATCGTCAAAGAATATATCGTTCATCATCACCGTCATCAAATCACATGCTTAAAAATATGTAAAATACTTATGATGATAATATAAGGTGGCAATGAGTAACCCAACAGATTTTAACATCGTATTCCTGAGGTCATACATCAACACATTGATTTAAACTTACACGATGTTCACACATTATTATAACAAAACGGGACTTAATTGTGTTCAAAAAGTGTTGTGTGTGTCGTCGAGGTAATTAAATAAACACTTTTTGAACACAATTAAGTCCCGTTTTGTTATAATAATACACATATCAACAACAACACACGAAATCAATCTTACCAATATTTTCATAGATATTGGGTAATTTGGGACATTTGGTAGACTTTAAAATATACGCTTAATCGTTATACTCCAAGTCATTTTCATATGATAGGTATGACGTGAGGCGGATCACCGGTTCACTTATTTGAGTAGACGTCACACAGATTGCGATATCATCTAATAGTTCGGTGAATAGAGACAAAAGTACTAGGGGAGACCTTACAAACGGTCCGGTAGCTTTGAATTTTTAGGGTTCCGTAGTCAACTAGGAACCCTTATAGTTTCGCCATGTCCGTCTGTCCGTCTGTCCGTCTGTCCGTCCGTCCGCGGCTTAGCTCCGTGATCATTAGTACTAGAAAGCTGAAATTTGGTATGAGTATGTGTATGTATCACGCCGACAAAACGGTAAAATAAAAACTAAAAAAAAATTTTTTTTTCGGGTACCTCTCGAACACCTAAAGTGGGGGTGATTTTTTTTTTTCGTTTCAACCCTAGTGTGTGGGGTGTCGTTGAATAGGTCTCTTGAAAATAATAGGGGTTTTCAAACATTACTTTTTGATAAAGTCAGTAGTTTTGTAAATATTCGCTCCGAAAATAAAAAAAATTGTGTCCCCCCCCCTCTAACTTTTGAACCACAAGTCAAAAAAATATGGAAAAATTCATGTTAATGCGGCCTTATAAGTACTTTCAATGAAAACTATATTGAACAAAATCGGTCAAGCCGTTTTTGAGTTATCGCCAAATTTCATATTTTTTCTTTAAAAGGTCGTAAGTTGACTTCCAGAAGGTAATAAGTGATTACAGTTTCTAGGGCGTTTACGACCTTTTTATAGAGCTTAAAATCTGTCTTAACTTAAACCTCGGGCTTAAAACAGCAGTTTATTGTGAAGGATGAGCAACTACGGAACCCTACACTGAGCGTGGCCCGACATGCTCTTGGCCGGTTTTTAATATATTGTCGAAGATGGTTAGGAGTGTTTAATATGCAAATGCACAATAATTTTACATTAAAAAACTGTAAAAGTAGCCTTTTCCGGAAATTTGACAAAGTTCTGGCTTTAGAACGCTGTAACTCAGTTAACGCACGCATGTACATTTTTACATACATTTCCGGAAAATGAGACAATTTTTTACATATCTCCGTAATTATCTGTCCTAGAAACAAAATTTGAAATGTAAATTATAGTACTTTAATTCTCTACGACATTGCCTAATCTTTTTTCTAGCTAAAACGCTCCTATACGAAGATATAAACCAGAAGTTTGATTCAATTCAAAACTACCGGAACGTTTGTAAGGTAATTAAAACCTCCTTTATTCACTAGATTATATATCGGAGCTCTGATAAAGTTGCAATACCATCTTTTCCTGCAACAGACAACTTCATTAAAGTCGCTGACATAACCACTTCAGACTCGAGAAAATATGTGAGACGTGAAATAGTTCAGAATGACTCGTTGGGAGATATAAATAGTGAGGTGACGTCACAGCGGACGCGACGTCACGTCTCGTCGTGATAAAAGCGATGCTTGACATATGTACCTAATGCTAATCACGTCACGCCTTCAGATAAATAGTTAAACTGTTAAATAACTAGACTGACGCGGATAAGAAATATCTATAAGATAATTTGGTATTACCGAGCAATTTAGCCGTATTTTTATGGTTCGGAATTTTGCCATACATTTTATTAAAAGATATACAGATATATAATTGTATAATTTAAAGAAAATCGACATTGGAAGATTTGGAAGGTTAATTGACCTATTATGTACTACGGCCTGCACAAATGCATGACCCAATTATGAATGAATTCAATTCTGCAGCTCACTGTACTTTATCAAGAATATAGATTTAACGTAGGTACAAGATACCATCATTTAATGAGTGGAATAAAAATGCTACAAAACCTGAACATAACAACAAAGTTTGTAATTCTTAGCTTCAATATTGGCTGTGATCCTATAACATGATACAATCAAAGTTGAATATCTTGGAAACGGTTGCAGATATTTTTACAAATATATGAAATAGGATTCAGTTTTAATTTGAACACAATATTGTATTGAAGCTAAGAATTCCATGTAGCTACGCCCAGAGATATTTCAGCCGGTGTATGAAAAACTATCTTTGGTTTTTTGGGTTCCGTAGTCAACTATAAGGTATGTAAATAGATTGATTTAAAATTATTTTCTCATAATAGTTTGCACAATATTCATTATACACTGTTATGTAAAAATATGTAAAAAAAAACATGAAGTCACCTAGTTTTGAAGAACGGTACCCATTCACAGCTCTAGTTCCGCGCGTAAATCCCCGAATTCTTCAACTGTTTTCTATCGTTCTAATTAGCGTTTTTTACGTGGGAGTAAATCGATCGTCGGCAATATACGAGTTGGCAATAATACCTATACTGCACAGTTTAGCGTTTACATCGATAATAATAGTTATTTATGAACTTATGACCATAGGGTAATAATACTAATAATAGACGCAGACGCCAGGAAAGAAGAGCTTGTCGGGTGAGTTAGGTACGGAAGGAAATCATCTTACACGCGTGTTTTACACAAAAATTTTAAAACTTACGATAAAGATAAAGATAAAGATATTTATTGCAAGAACAGTGTAGCTACAATGGATGTTGATAACACACAGGAAGTTCATGTTCGACCTAAAATAGGCATGCAATATAATTAATTTTTGTTCGCTGTTTACAATATTATGAAGAACATAACTTAGACAGTAGGCACAATTCTATATTAAATGTCGACTTATTATTAATAAGATTACAATAGATTACAATATGTCAAAATTGGGGAATATATTTGTTTTAAATGTTATTATCATTATTATTATATTGTTCATTCAGAAAGTCTTGGACGGAATAATAACATTTTTCAAGAAGCCAACTTGTTATGACTTTGTTAAACTGATTAAGGGGGCATTCCTGTACATACGTCGGTAAATTATTGAAAATTTTAATTGCCATACAATAAGAATTGTTGTCAAAAACATGCGTTTTGGATCGAGGCAAGTATAGTTTATCCTTATGTCTAGTTGATCTAGTGTAAATTTGATCATGTTTTATAAAATATTCAGGATGTCGTTTTACAAATAATGCAATCTGTTTAATATACATGCATGGTAAAGGTAAGACCCCCGTAGCTTGGAATAAAGGTTTACAATGTGCCAGGTAGTGGGTGTTACACACAGCCCTTATACACTTCTTTTGTGCTAAAAATAAATTTTTCACATCTACTGAATTACCCCATATCATTAATCCATAATTCAGCATAGAAGAAACATTCCCATGATATGCTGTAAGTGCTACCTCTCTAGAGCTGGTACAACTTAATCTTCTTAGAGCAAACACAAATTTGTGTAGTTTAGAACAAATTTCAGAAATGTGGGTCTTCCAACTACAACATTGATCTATATAAATTCCTAAAAATTTGGTCGTTGCTACTTCTTTTACTTTCTCGTTTTCATGGTGTATATTTAATTTACATGTACGACCTTTGTTGGTTCTGAATTGCACCAGTTGGGTTTTATTAACATTAACGTTTAACTTATTATTATTTAACCAGTCTATAACTTTTGAGAGTGCATCATTAATTTCATCATTATACTCATCAATATCATTGGATTTAATTACTAACGTAGTATCATCGGCAAACATTATACAGTTGTGGTTTAAGTTGCTCGGGAGATCATTCAAATATAATAAAAATAGCAACGGACCAAGTATACTACCCTGTGGCACTCCACGGTGGTTATATTTGTATGCTGATCTAGCCATTTTCAATTCACCATTTATAATGTTATTTATTTCAGTACATTGTTGTCGGCCAGACAAATAACTACGAATCCAATCATAAGCATTTCCTCTGATTCCGTACCTTTCTAATTTATTTAACAATATTGAATGGTCCACGGAATCAAAAGCTTTACTTAGGTCTAAGAAAATCGCAGCCACAGGTTTTTTCTCGTTCATGGAGTCTGTTATAATTTTGACGAGATTAAAACACGCTAAGGTGGTTGAGCTACCTTTTCGGAAACCAAACTGATTACTGTTCAAAATAGAGTTAGCATTTAAGAACGAAATAACCCGACTGTACAGTGCTTTCTCAAAAATCTTTGACAAAATTGGTATAAGTGCAATGGGCCGATAGTTATTCATACATGATTTGTCCCCTTTTTTAAATAAAGGTTTAATAATTGTATATTTTAAGCAGTCAGGAAAGCGACCCTCTTCCATAGACAAGTTTACTATGTGCGTTAGTGGTTCCGAAAATTGTTTAGCGCACAGCTTAATGACTCTGGTACTAATATCATCAATTCCTGACGCGTTACTATTATTTAAGGATAATATGATTTTATGTATGTCTTGTGTACTGAAGGGATTGAGAAATATGGTCATCGGCTTGAAAGAAACTGCAACATGTTTAATATTTACATTACCTGACGAGGAATTATTCGCTACATCGACAAAGAAATCATTGAAAAGCTCAGCTATGGCAGTTGGGTCGGAGTATTTGGTTTTATTATAATCAATACAATCTATATTTTCATGCTCAAAATTTCTATCACCATTAACAATTTGCCAAGTAGCTTTAGATTTATTTTTTGCTGACGAAATAAATTTCTTGTTTTGCAATTGGCGAGCTTTATATACACATCCCCTTAAAACTCTGGCGTACCGTCTATATTTATTTTTATTTAAGAGTTTATTTGAAGCTTCTTGTACATATTTAAGATGCAATTTTTTCTTACTTATGCATGATTTGCGTATCCCTTTAGACACCCATCTATTATTACGTCCATGCTTAAGTTTTATTTTAATGTAAGGAAAGCATAAGTCGTTGAATAAGGAAAGTTGATTATGGAATTCACGAAATGCTGCGTTTGTATCATTGATATTAAAAACATCGGAAAATGACAATGCCTCCATGTAGCTTTTAAATTTTCGCAAATTGTCAACACTGTAGTCTCGTCTTTTAATATACTTTAACTCCGATTGACGAGTTTTCTTAACATCAAAAGACACGAATTGGGCCGTTTCATGGTCAGATAGCGCCAACGGGAGAACACAAGAGTGTATATTTTTTTTCATCATATTGCTCGCGATCTGATCCAAACAAGACTGGCCTCGAGTAGGAGAATTTATGTGCGCTCGTAAATTGTAATTGCTTAATAACCGTAACAATTCCACATTAGTTTTTTCGTTTTTTTTTAAGATATTGAAATTCCAGTCGCCGCTAACAATAATTTTATGCCTCTTCATATTTTTATTTAACTTAAATAGTAGAGCCTCCAGTAGAAGTAGGAACTGTTTTTCATACATGCGTTTTGGAACGCGATATATGTTTATTATTATTACATTATGATCTGGAATTTCAATCCCACAACATTCAAAAACGTTTGGAATACTCAAGTCTTTACATATTTGTAGTTGCTTGCAACATAGATTGTTTTTTACTAAAATACAGGATCCACCTCTGCTTTGTTTGCAACGAGAAAAGGAAGAGGCTAATTTATATTGATTTATTTTTAGGTTACTTTCTGTCCCTTTTCGAATAAAAGTTTCACTCAGACACAAAACATCGACATGTGTTCCATTCTTTAGTAGTTCCTGTATAGTAGTTTCGAGGAGATCTAATTTGCTTAGGACACCTTGAATATTTTGATGCATTAGTACAAAGTTTTTAGTATTCACGAAAAAAACTATCACCAGAAGAATTATCCGGATTATCTATTGGTGTGTCAGGATTAGAAACTGAGGAACAGCTTATCCAGGAAATTAGGTTGATTAGATCATTTAATATGATGACAGAAAGTCATTGGAAAGAAAGTATTTTGCTTTTGATTTATCCGGTAAGAGGCTGTAATTAACATTTTTAACCGACTTCAAAAAAGGAGGAGGTTCTCAATTCGAACTAATTTTTTATTTTTTTTTGTATGTGTGTTACTCGATATCTCCGAGAACCGTGAATTGATTTTCAATTATTTTTTTTTAATCGAAAGGGTATAACTCCGAGTTGGTCCCATTGGCACTAAGTCGGGATCTGATGATGGAATCTTGGAGAAAACGAGGGAACTCTTCAAATGTTATAGGGACATGTACGGCGCTTTCGGTAATTTATTGATAAAGTCAAGAATTTACATTCAGTAAATAGGATTTGGTGTAAGGAAGCTGATGATGAACACCACAGATGGCCACTAGAACTTTACTTCTAAACGGCCAGTGTTTCGAAGGTAGCGATTAGATGTGCCGATTCGGATAGTTAAATTACTAGGAGGAAACAATTGTACATGGTGCCATTGAATACGGTACCATAAAACTGGTCTGATGCTGGAACCAGAAAGGACCCTACAGAGCACGGTAACCAAACAACGTAACCGAGTCGTGTTTGGTGTTACTGGAATTGTCCTGACAAGCATTCTGAGTACAGAGGACTTATTTTTTATTAATCGACTTCTTAATCGATATTTATTACACAATAACAGTACAATATCTACATAACAGTTCTGGTGCTTAGACGAAAGTATTACAATTTAACACGTACCTAATTATGTTTTCTTTATTTACAATCATTATTTATGCTTCAGGGTTAATTATAGAAGGCATCTCCTTAAAATTAAAATAATAATACCTATGTCACCTATGTTATATTTATATAATGTTTCAATATTTAACAATAATGTTTTATACGTGAAATATTATGTACCTACACTAAAGATATAATATCCTATCGGAAACGGAAATGTTTCGCCTCAGCATCACTCGTGATTCGACGCCTAATTTTATGGTTGGTAAGAAGCCACCACAGTTATTGACGTCCTTAGGGATAACGTTGTCTGGTGGCTTCCTACCATACGTTGCCGTCTCGCGCGATTCATCTACAGCGTTAAATGCAGGGATCGATACCGGTATTCATGAAAACGCTCTAATTTCGCGTTTTTTTTCGAATGTGAAAGGCTTGTGTTATGTAGAATTTCGTTATAGATATAGATCCTTGAAATTAGCCCACTAAAATATAAACATGTGTGATAATGAGCGAAAAACCGGAATATAATAACGTTATTTTGTGCTATTTTGTATGGAGCAAAATAACGGTATCGATCCCTGGTTAAATGTGTAGACGCGGTGAGCTTTTCAGTGGTCATTTTGTTATTGTATGCGTCTACCTGTCTAACTGTAGGGAAAATGCGGACAGCAGCTCCGTCTACAAAATCACCTGCCAAAGGTACATGTCGCCGCTCACATAATAATTCGAACTAATTTTTTTTTGTATGTATGTTACTCGATATCTCCGAGAACCGTGAACCGATTTTTTATTTATTTTTTTAATTGGAAAGGGTATAACTCTGAGTTGGTCCCGTTGGCACTAAGTCGGGATCTGATAATGGAATCTTGGAGAAATCGAGGGAACTCTTCAAATGTTATAGGGACATGTACGGCGCTTTCGGTAATTTATTGATAAAGTCAAGAATTTACATTCAGTAAATAGGATTTGGTGTCAGGAAACTGATGATGAACACCACAGATGGCCACTAGAACTTTGATATGAATCACTAAACAGCAAAAAAAAAATTTTTTTTAACAAAAAAAGAACCGACTTCAGTAAAACTAAAAAAAAACAAAAATAACCCGTTCAAGTACAGATTACATTTGACTCACCCTCCTAAGTCGGTGCCAAACCTCGCGTAAACTATAATATAAATATAAGAAATGAGTGAAACTGAGTAAAAAAATTTTTTTACTTCTTGAATAACATGCTCCGGGTTTAGATTTATTGATTCGTCTTTTGAATACGATATTATTTAAGCAGATTTGCACATCGACTTTGAAATAACCAAGGCAGAAGTTAAAATGGCGGGGTTCTTTGTAGATTGCGCTCGACATATCTACTATGGGCATGTGCAAAAAGCAATTTATTTCTATTCGTCAAAATGGCACGAGCGCGTGTACATTTATCCAAATGTATTTAATGAATAAGTATTTAATAGTAGTTTATTGATCAAATCCTAAATCTAATGTAATTAATAACGTGTTTAAGGAAATATTGGTTTCGGTAATAATAATAATCGGCATTCGACTGATTTATCAAACTTTTTAAATAATAAAACCTCTGCGTTGGGCTAAAAATAAAATAAAAATAAAAAAACGGCCAAGTGCGAGTCTGACTCGCGCACCGAGGGTTCCGTACAAACTTTCACTTATCCCATCTTAATTGGCCTGGTTGGGTTAAGTTTGCCTGACCTGTATGACCTTAAGTGAACCTGAAATGTATGGTGCCGCATACAAACGAGGTGCAAACTTAACGCAACCGAGTTCTCCAAATATGATGTTTGAAAAGGACTATAATATATATAATTACAAAATAGTTTTCAGATTTTTATAAGTATTTGTAGTATGTGAAGATCTGGGGGCACGGTAGTGCCCCCGCCAAGACGAACAAAAAAGAGGCGGGGCACTACCTACCTTTTCTCGAACCGTTTCGTCTCATTTTCAAACCCTCATAGTTTCGTCCCAGTTAACACGAGAACGCCCAAATTCACAGGTTAAGATGCAGTTAGGGAGCATATAAAATGTACAAAATTTCATTGATCTAGCTTTTATACTTTAGGTTTTATTGGTACCTAAAATACGCCGATTTTGCCACTCACTTATACACTGACGTATCAAAACCTCTGGGGTACTTCCCGATGACCTAGAAAGCTGAAATTTGGTATGTAAGCTAGTATTAGTACACAAACAACAAAATAATTCTAAAACTTGGAACTTTTACCCCCCAACCCCTTAAACTAGGGGATGGAAGTTTGTATGAGAATTCTGCAAATTTTGATACTAGAGGTCTGAAAATTGGTATAGGGACTCCTTGTTATAAATAAAACACATAATATTCTAGGATTTTTAGAAAATCACCCTCCACCCTTTAAATAAGGGGATGTAAGTTTGTATGGGGTTCCCATAATAGGGGATAAAAGTGTATATATATATGGGGCTAAAAGTAGGTATTTCTTAAATACACAATTATTACTACTTCTGTATCTACATTGACTTCGTATTTTAAATATTTCTTTATAGACCTACCAAAATGCGATAATAAATGTAGCACAATTAACACGCGGAATTTTATATTTTATATTGTTGAATCAATGATTTTTATATCCATCTTAAGCAGATTTAAGCGTAAGACGAATGCATAAGAGGAAATGATATCAACAAGAGAAATATGCAAAGATAGAGCTCTGAAGACTGATGCTCAAGAAACGCTACAGCCCAAAATAAATAAAAAAGCTAGGGCACCTTACAAAAAGAAATAAGATCCCACCAAAACATTTCATGTAAAATTGGCGGCCAAGATTCACATGCTCATAACGCTTTCACTGTAAAAAGTTATCAAATCCCAGGAAAAGCCAAGCCCCTAAGCCCTGACTTTACTAACCCTACACCTTGGTTTCAAAAGTATGGCTTGGCCGTTTCATAGTACCTTAAATAAGTCCAACGGACCGTTTGGCCTATTACGGTTTATATATTTACGGTAACCTATGAAACAGCCAAGCCATACTTTTGAAACCAAGGTGTAGGGTTAGTAAAGTCAGGGCTTAGGGGCTTGGCTTTTCCTGGGATCTGATAACTTTTTACAGTGAAAGCGTTATGAGCATGTGAGTCTTGGCCGCCAATTTTACATGAAATGTTTTGGTGGGATATTACCTGCTTGTCATATTTCATAGTTCTAGGTCATCGGGATGTACCCTATTATCATTTTGATTCCCTTGAGTGTCGAAATGTACGTTTTTTGCGACATAAACGGCCGTATCTTTTTTTCACGTTAACGTAGAAGTTTAATTTTTTCACAGATTCAAGGGACCGTAGACTTAAGTATATGGTTTAAATTTCAAATCGATACCTCCACGCATTCTCGAGATAAAGGGTCTTGACAGACAGACAGACGGACAGACAACAAAGTGATCCTATAAGGGTTCCGTTTTTTCCGATTGAGGTACGGAGCCCTAAAAATAAAGTAAATAACACTAGCGCGGAAAAGTAGTACTTGACGTCACCCTTAGGGGACAAAATTTCACTTCCTGGCCAAGGCAAGACGTAAAACTTTAGACAAACCGCGGGCGGTAATTAGTAAAGGCCCAGATCGCATTTTTATGGCCCTCACCTTCGGTTACGAAAATGAGATCTTCAACGTAAATATGGAGACAAGCGTCGGACGTTCAATAGGTCGCTTGCATCCTACGGCATTTCATCCGAATAGCACCAGGCACTTACGAGCTCGGATTGTCATGTAGGGCAGCCTCGGCTCGCCAGAGGGCAGGGGAACCGACGGCGGTGCCGTCGCCTGCCGGGTTTCTTTTTTAATTGGCGTTGGAAGATGCACCTACAGGTTGGATCATTCAAGATATAAGGATTTGCCGGCTGGTTGTTGCACGATCCTTACCTGCTGGGACATAGACCATGGCGGCGCCGTCGACTGCCGGTACATCTCTTATGTACTTGATTCATATAGCGTTTGATGACTCACCGTAAGGACTTGCCGGCCGGTTGCTCCACGATCCTCACGTAAGGCAGCCTCGGCTCGCCGGAGGGCTGGGGCACCGACGGCGGCGGTGCCGTCGCCTGCCGGTACATCTCTTCTACGCCGACGCCGAACGTCGGGTCCGCGATCGAGATGGCATGTACTGTGTAACAAAGTTAATCTTAGAAGCAATTATAATAGATACAACGGTTTGTGAAGGGTATTCCGATGTTTGTTACTCAATAAATTGTAAAAATAATTTAGATCAAATTTAGTAAACATAATCATCGGATAATGCCCGTGTATATGTACATTCTGGCCATATTCCAAATATAGGATACCTATTTCGGCAAGTACGTTGGAACTAAATTGTATTTTCGCAATTGCACAGACAAACTAAACGAACACTGGCATCTATACCCACTTTATTTTCTACCGACATTATAGAGATATATGATCTAACTAACCAAGCTGGAATAAAATACTTACATGCTAAAACTGAAAATACTAAAACATCGTATCTTACTTCTGGGGGTGGCGATAACGATTCATCGTCATCTAGCTAGCCGCGCGCAGCACTACACTGGCGTGGCCATGGCAACTTAATTAACAACTCAATTCTATTCATCTTTTTTCAATACATAAGCTTTGATTGTGTAAAATACTTAATAAAACTATAAGACTTCATATAATTGGTTTTACCTATATACATGCAATATCGCCAATTATTCAGGGGGTTATATAGAACTAAAAGAATGTAAGAAACGCGAACACAGAACCTACAAGTTGCTGTTACTACGTACCTCTTTGGGTCAAACGTAAAATCTGTGCTGCTATACAGGTGTAAAACCTGGAAGGGAACCAAACTCATCTCGATCTCCCAAGTTTTTGTGAACCCGATGTCTTTGTAAAATACTAGTAATCTACTGGCCCGAGAACTCCGATCAACCAGCAGATCAAACGCTGCAAGCACACTCCAAAGGGGAGGTATCGACTGATCATATGTACATATATACCCAAACATACTATGGATTCGAATGCTGGAACCCCCAAAGGAAGCAAAAACGTGCGCCCTCTTAATTCACAATACAAAAAAAAATACTTTCGTCCAAGGCATATATGGCTGAAAATGTTAAAAAAAAACCTCGGCTATCACCCCCTTAAAGCTTTGCACCTAGCTACCAAACACCCTGTATAAAATGCATGTACAATTGAAGGAATGCTTACAAAAAAGCATAACTGACTAGCAGTGGCGTGGCGTCAAACTAATTTCTAGGCAAGCCGGAACTTAGTTTGGGCTACTTTTTCTTCGGAAGCTTTAGAGAATAGTGTTCAATCGTCCTGAAGTGGGCAACCCAGTGGGAATCGGGTTGTATGGACGCCATGCCTCTGCTAACTCGACTGGTTGACCAAACGAGCGAAGGCACGAGAAAAAGCTAGCGTTTACATAACGGAGGCAACCCTAGCGCACATTCCAATGACGTTGCGTCACCCGGCCGCGTCCAATAGGAGCGAGTCAATGGAGGGGGCAACGATAGCGGTGGCAACGCCCGCCGTCCAAACAACTGGTGTATCTGTTACGTACTTATGTAGTAACTTGTATAATAATCTGTGACCTAGCATAAGTCGGAAAGTGACATGCATTACAAAATATTCCATTAATAACATCGCTTGCGTTTAATACGAGAGTGAAGATTTATTTATACGCGGGCATGATAAACATCACAATGCATGAGAATATACGGAAAGATATTGAATTTCCAATACTTCCATAACTTCCGTAAAGTGGAACGACCAAAAACGGCATTGGTATGCTAATTATTACTTATTTATCAAGAATATTAGCATACTCACGCATGGGGTCAACGCAAAACCAATAATAGCCCATTTCACACAAACACCAACATAACAAGTCACACAGAAACTAACCAATACTGGATGCGACACACCTTACGATGAACACTTCAACACTAAAAGCACTTCATACAGTCAACAACATCTACATGGACAGAGCTCAAAAATACACTAGCTCGTAAGTCTCTTGACCATAGAGTTGTTTTTCAATCTGATGACCTGCTGACTGTAGATTTGAGATTTTACACTTTCCGTGAGCGAATTCCGCGCGTTTGAATATATGTATTAACTGCCCGTGAAACAATATACGACTGAATCGATGATAGCAATTTACAATACAAACGTTACTTGACTACAACAGTTCTTGGGTTATAACGCGGGTTTTCCCGTACAAGTTGAATGGGGAAATAATACGAAAATACACGTAATCGTCTATACTACAAGTCGGAGCCACGCTCTTTATATGGATGTGTCGTGTCTACGTAACTATGTAAAAACAATCAGCACGATTTAGTCATATTTTCCTGTATTTCTACTAGAAATAATTATATTCTATTTTAGTGATTATATCGACACGTATAATTTAAGAATATGCGATAATATTATATATAATACTAGAGGCCCGCTGCGGCGTCAAACCGCCGCTAGAATATGGAAATCCGGTAGTGTTACAGAAAATAACTACTTTATCGATAAGAAGTTTTTGGCGAATGAAGAATAAATACTGTAAAAAAATACGTTAAAATTATGTTTTAAAAACGTTAAAACATGCCAGGCTAGAGCCAGGCCTGATAGCCAACAGCCAGCTTCATCGTGACAACTTTTTCAACTCTTTTGTAAAAATAACTTGTGCATTAATGACATGTGATCTGCTGATCGGTTTCACAAATAAAATGCATATTATTCGATTAAATTCATAAAAAAAATCCCATAGGTACCTTAAAAAAAAGATTGACATATTTTCATAGGACCGAACATAAGATTGGTAAAATTTTAATTTGTTGTTCTTTCTTCAGGACATAAATTTATCGATTTGATCGATTTCTATCAATTTCCAGAAATAGCACATGAATCGAAACGACAGATTTGGGCTCTCACTACGCAGGTTTTAAAAAGGAAATCATGTAGTGCGTAACTGTTTATGTATTCATTTATAATCGTAAATACTTAAAAATAATGATAATAAGAAATGTTACATAAACTCAATTGTATGAAATAGAGAGTATAAAACGTTTATAGATAGGTACACGAAAAACCACTATTATCAATGCTTGTTTTTTTAATGAAATTCAATAGATCGTGCAAATTTTCTTAATATGGGTGCTGCCATGTCATCATCATCAATCATTTATTCAATAACAATTAAACAATTGCGTTTGAAATTCTTACGCTAGGTATACTTAATCAAACCCTATTTACTAATCTAAATAAATAACTGACCAACAATACTCCACCTAAAAAAAAAAAAAGAATGTGTCAAATATGTGTAGGTAATAAATAAATTCCAATATATAAAACAGCTAAAAATGTTAAAAAAAAGAATATTAAGATATATTTTTTTCAATAAGTGCTGAAGGCCTAATACACGAATTCCAAATTCAAACTTTCATCTTTCCTCTCATTGAAATAGTGTCTGACAGAAGAGTGAGGGAGATGCTATCTATACTCTCAAGTCTATGATATAAACCTAATTTTAGGGTTCCTTACCATAGTCGGTAAAAACGGAAGCCTCATAAAATCAATTTGTTTTGTTGACAGCAAAATTTGACAAATTTTATTTTGAATGAGAATAAGAATGATCAGCCAGACGTCATTAATTCAACTATGAATTATTCTTGAGCGCGTCGATTTTTTGAAATTTGCATCATATGTAGGTTATTTCTACCATCAAGTTTCGCATGTTAGGGTAACATGTTAATTATTCCACATTGCCAACTCGTCCACAATGTCAGCTCGTCTATATTCCCATCTGGGTCACAATGCCAACTTGTGCACACACTCAACACGTCCACATTGCCAACTTGTTCATACGCCCAACTCATCTGCATCGCCAACTCGTCTATATTACCAATTCGTCTCCATTGGCAACTCGTCCATATTCCCAATTTGTCCACAATACAAACTCGACCATATTGCTAACTCGTCCATATACCCAACACGTCCACAATTCCAACGCGTCCATATTGCTTACTCGTCCATAATGCCAACACGTTCACAAATACAACTCGTCTACATTTCCAACTCGTCCGTATTTCCAACTCGTCCATATTTCCAACTCGTCCACATTTCCAACTCGTACACAATGCCAAATCGTCCACATTGCCCACTCGTCCATAAACCCAACTCATCTACAATGCCAACTCGTTCATATTACCAACTCGTCTTTATTGCCAACTCATCCATATTCCCAACTCGTCCACAATGCCAACTCATCCATATTGCTAACTCGTCCACATTTCCTACTCGTCCACATTCCCAACTCGTACACAATGCCAAATCGTCCACATTGCCCACTCGTCCATAAACCCAACTCACAACTCATCTACAATGCCAACTCGTTCATATTACCAACTCGTCTTTATTGCCAACTCATCCATATTCCCAACTCGTCCACAATGCCAACTCATCCATATTGCTAACTCGTCCACATTTCCTACTCGTCCCTAAACCCAACTCGTCTACAATACCAACTCGTCTTTATTGCTAACTCGTCCATATACCCAACACGTCCACAATTCCAACGCGTCCATATTGCTTACTCGTCCATAATGCCAACACGTTCACAAATACAACTCGTCTACATTTCCAACTCGTCCATATTTCCAACTCGTCCATATTTCCAACTCGTCCACATTCCCAACTCGTACACAATGCCAAATCGTCCACATTGCCTACTCGTCCATAAACCCAACTCATCTACAATGCCAACTCGTTCATATTACCAACTCGTCTTTATTGCCAACTCATCCATATTCCCAACTCGTCCACAATGCCAACTCATCCATATTGCTAACTCGTCCACATTTCCTACTCGTCCCTAAACCCAACTCGTCTACAATACCAACTCGTCTTTATTGCCAATCTCGTCCATATTATCAACTCGTCCGTATTACCAACTCGTCTTCATTGCCAACTCGTTTATATTCCCAACTCATCTACAATGCCAACGCGTCCATATTACTTGCTCGTCCACAATGCCAACTCGTCCACATTTCCAACTCGTCCATATTCCCACCTTCTCCACAATGCCAAGTCATCCACATTACCAACTCATCTACATTGCCAACTCGTCTTCATTTCCAACTCATCAACAATGCCAACTCGTCCTTATTGCTAACTCGTCCATATTGCTAACTCGTCCATAAATACAACTCGTCCACATTTCCAACTTGTCCATAGGCCCAACTCCTCCACAATTCCAAGTCGTCCACATTTCCAACTCGTCCATATTCCCAACTCGACGATACACCCAACTCGTCTATACAAACTCATCCTTATTATCAGCCCGTCTTTATTGCCAACTCGTCCATATTCCCAACTTGTTCATTTTGCCAACTCATCCACATTCCCCACTCGTCCATATTCTCAACTCGTCCATGTTGACAACTCGTCCGTATTACCAAGTCCTCTTCATTGCCAACTCGTCCATATTCCCAACTCGTCCACATTGACAACTCGTCCATATTACCAACTTGTCCGTATTACCAACTCGTCTTCATTGCCAACTCGTCCATAATGTGAACTCGTCCACATTGCCTCCTTGTCCATGTTCCCAACTTGCCAATTTTACCAACTCATCCACATTGCCAACTCAACCACATTTCCAACTCGTCCATATTCCCAACTCGACGATACACCCAACTCGTCTACAATATCAACTTGTCCTTATTATCAGCTCGTCTTTATTGCCAAATCTTCCATATCACCAAATCGTCCGTATTACCAACTCGTCCATTTTACCAACTCATCCATATTCTCAATGTAGATACATTCCCAACTTAGCTACATTGTCAAGTCATCCATATTCTCAACTCGACCACATTTCCCATCCCGTCGACATGCAAGCGGAAGGACTAAGTTTTTTCTAGTACAATACCATTTAATTTACCATAACTCATGCCATTTTCCTTGGAATAATTTTTTTGATGGACTTATGTAATCATATTTATAATAATCTATCATAAATTTACTGATTTGAATGACGTTTAAATTAGTTTTACTACATTTTTTCTGCTTTGATTTATTGTAAAACTCGCCTATAAAAATAATCTATTCTTGAATGACGGTCAGTTTTTCTAGTCTTGCGAGCACCAGTCCAACTCGCACTTAACCGGCATTTTCCTCCACATTTTTAACAGGTATGCGAAAAAAGTTTCCTTATCAACATTTTAAAAAGAAAAACAACCTGGCAATTTAGATCATTGACATAATAGCCCCCAAAAAAAATACATTAAAAGTTGACAGAATAAATGGTTACTGTCATTCATTGTCAACAAACTGTAAAATTATTTTTGCATATTCGTACATGTTTCATGTGTTGCGGATATTATGTTGCCGACTCAAAAATAATATTTCATCATGCTATACAACTTACTACAGGTTTGTGAGCAAATCATGCTTATTATTATTTGGCCATCTTATGTTAAAATAGGGATCACAGGTCACGTGGTTAGCGCACAGTAGTTTTTTCAAATCCATTTTTCAGTACATTTTCAGGAAAAAATTAAAAATCCAAGAGTTTTATGCACCTCTCCAGCATGAGACGAATCTAATGACATATCATTTATCAAAATCGGACCATAACTGTAGATCTGATGGGATGTACAAAAATCGGCCTCGCGTAATATATATATAGATTATACTTGCGAATGTTTGGATATTTGGATGTTTATAACTCGATAACGCCTAAACTGCCGTAAACCGTCGAATGGATTAGTTAAAGTAGGCACACAGATACATAAATAAAATGCGAATTGACTATTATATAAGTGAAGTCAATAGTTAAGATGAAGCAAGCCTACCCAGAAGACATCTGTTCAATCGACATCAAACATACTAAAAATTAATTGATTAATTTGGAAATAACAACTTAGGACTCATTGGGTTGGGGCCGCGTTGGGGCTTAAAGACAATTCACGAGACACCTAATATTTGCTGCTAAAATGCATACCTTACTTGCAACGTTGAGGGTTTTGGCCTATTTTTAACTATGAAGAGCATATAACAGTGGATCGTCAACTATCCGGCCGGCAGTCAGCGCAGGCGCACTGCCTATTCAATATTATGAAAATAAACAAGATTTCTCGACGAATTAGCATCGATATTACTGAAGTTAGTGACATAATTTTAATAAAATTAATACCATAGAGAGAAACCTGCCTGGCTGCTAAAACTGCTATACAATACAGCCTTCTATAATTTACAATCCTCAATACTCCCACTAAAATTGTACATTACGAGTTACGTAGTAACAGCAACTGTAAACAACCCAGAATAACTCGGACGCTTATTCAGAAAGTTTATGATGCCCACGAAATTGAATATCGAAAAATTGCTCCATCTTTTGCAAAAATCAGGATCTCCCGTGATCAGGATTGCATGCCCGGTAACACGTGAATGCATAATAATAATAATAATCATTTATTTTAGCAAAACTACTTACAAAACATGTGAGTTATCCATCAGTCTCCGAACTAGGCTATGTCCGGTATTTTGGTTAGCTTTTCAGTTTCATCATATGACAAAGTAAGTAGCCATGTTTCCACTACCCTTTTAGCTTCGAAAACAGTTAACGTTTTAATGTATTGACGGCTGCAGACATTATTGTAGGCATAGGGATGAGAGTAAGCCGGTGACTTCCTCGCGAGCGCTGAAATCAGTGGCGGAAGCGGCGCTCTAAAAATACGCTTTCTCAACAGGTTTCCTTAACATGGAGAATTGGACAGGTTAATGTGGGTCCTTGAAATTGCTTTAAGGATATAAAGTTGACGAACTCTTAGTACCTTACTCTCGTAGTATAGGGAATCGGTGGGATACCGAAAAGGTTTCTTTAACATAACTTTTATTACAGCTCTTTGCGCACGTTCAATCTCGATCATATGAGTCTTCGGCGCACTGCCCCATACAGCAACTCCGTACTGCAGGATGGATTGGCATAGTGCAAAATAAACAAGGCGAAGTACACTAGGACCAGCACAGTCGCGTAATCTCTTCATCACATAAATCAACTTCCTGGCTTTTGCGGCGAGAGTGGAAATTTGTTTTTGAAGGAGAGATGTTGATAAAAAAGAAGCCCTAAGTACCCTCTTAATCTCTTGACAGGAACACTGCCCGGGGCGACCAGATGTTTGTTTCCCACAGGTATGAAACTTGACTGTTCTGTCCGCTGGCGGGGACGATGCGGAGGTTTTTGAAAAAGCGATGAAGTTGGTCTTGTCAACATTTAATGTGAGTAGGTTACTATCCAACCATGCAGCTACGGCTGCAAGCGAATCATCAGCCAGGCAAAACGTTTCCTCCCATGATTTCCCATTTATTGTCATTACAGTATCGTCGGCATAACAAATAAGGTTTACATTTCGAATATCAATTTTTAAAATATCGTTGATATACAAAATGAAAAGCGTTGGGCCAAGTATACTCCCCTGTGGGACCCCAAAGTTACCAGGAAGTTGGTCACTCAGGTGCTCTCCTATTTTCACCATCTGACGTCGTCCGGTTAGGTAACTAGCAAACCAGTCGTATGCCACACCCCTGATCCCCATGTGTTCAAGTTTCTTCAGTAGGATGGTTAGCGAGACCGTGTCAAAGGCCTTGGCGAGGTCTAAGAATATACTCATGCACTTATTACCGTGGTCAAGGTGACCAGAAATCTGGTCAGTGAGCAAAATAGCTGCATCTTCCGTAGACTTCCCAGCCCTGAAACCAAATTGGTAGTCCGAGATAAGGTGGTTTCTATCAATGAAATTGACTAATCTGTAGTTAATAATTTTTTCTAGGACTTTGGAAAAAACACACAACAAGGATATAGGCCTAAAATTACTCGGGGTGTGCTTAGAACCACTTTTGAAGATAGGACACACCGAAGCAGTCTTCCAGCAATCCGGAAAGCGCCCTGTCGCGATGCTTAGGTTACAGATGTAAGTAAGTGGATCCAGAATAACATCCCTTACCTCTTTTATGAGCAATGGTGTTACGCCGTCCGGACCAGGTGCACTATGTGGTTTAATCTCTGAAATAATCCTGTTTACTTCATGTGTGTCGGTAGGGTGCATAAAGAACGAGTCAGCAGCCGCTTGCAGAGGTTTGCAATTTGCTGCGAGTGTGATTTGCGTCTCTTTAGTTCTTTCTAGGATAGCATCAGCAAGTTTCTCGCCAACCGTAGAAAAATATGCATTGCTATCATTTAGTGAATATAGTACCGTTTTACCACTAATGTCAAGAAGTTCATCTGCATCACTTCTGTTGAAGGGGTTTGACATATGTCTTTTATCGATTTCCAGAGTCTCTTGGGATTTGTACAGCAGTCAGCTAATTGTTTACTCTGATATTCATTTTTTAGAGAGTACAACAGGTTGTCACAGAAGTTCCTGTATCTCTTATAGGTTAGCTTAAGGATTTCATCATGCGGGGAAGCTCTTGCTTGTGTGTGGAGTTTATCTCTATGCTTCATACAACGTATTAAGCCAGGCGTGACCCAGGGCTTGATATTGAATTTCGACCGACTTACTTTTACGGATTGCGTATTGCTTTTTATTGCTTGTGCGATTTTATGGCCAAAGTTTTCAGCAGCTACATTTGCGTCACTCACTAGTTACGCATGACCAGTCAGCCACTCTAAGCTGCTCTGCGACCTTTTGATAATCAGTTTTAAACGTAGTGCGATTTCGAATCGCGATCTTGTGATCCAAAAGGCCCGCCATTGCCATATCGTGATCAGTTACAGAGCACGGACAGACAGCTCCCACCATTGTGTTATTATATTTTATAAAAATGTGGTCGAGACAAGCATCATTCCGAGTTGGTTTTGTGATGACGGGGAGCAAACCATGCGATGACAGAAGGCACAGGTATTCGGCAAGTTGATTAGCTGGGCCACCCAGTAAATCTATGTTTATGTCACCTGCTAGAATAATATGCTGGTTGGGCTTTACCTGTCTTAAGGTATTGTCGAGCGACCTTATAAACCTGTCAGCGTTTGTAAATGAAGGGGAACGATAAATACCGAGAAGTGTTATTTCGTCAGATATACTAACTGTGAGACAATTTGCGTCATCGACAGGGGATTCTACTCCTGTAGCACTTAGGCTATTTTTAACATAGATCACAACACCACCGCTTTTGTTTATGATTTTAGTTGTATTGAAAGAGTTATATCCAGGTAATTGGTCCACAATAGAACCCTCGCCAAGCCAGCATTCAGTTAAGATTATGGCATCATACAGAATATCTATTTGATTTAAGGCTATCACAAAGGAATCGAAATTCCCTTGCAAACTTCGTATATTAAGTGTAAGTAATTTAAATCTGTAGTTAGGGGTGAAAATACCTTTACATTGGTTAGGATTCTCAAGCATATGACAGGCGATCTCGATTTCTTGATCTATGCTATCTACTAAGTCAGGTAATGCCATTCACTTTACTGTAATATAATAAAAGCTTTTTGTTATTAAGTTTGGTTAAAGTCATAGCTTTTTCCAAAACAAGTTTAACCGCAGAAACTGAAATTTATCGCTACTCAGTCATGACTCATGAGGTTGCGATGAATAATTACCAACTTAAGGCGTAAATTTCATTAATAAATTCAAATACTTACAAACTTCACTTATATTCAGGTCGGCGGGAGTCTCTTCGTCATTCTGCGTTACACCCAGTTGCAGGGCGTCTGTGGAGAAAACAGATTCATAAGATTTACTTCAATCCCAATAAACAATGAGGCTGGTATAATTTTTGGAACACCATTTTTTTATAGTGTTTGCTGTAAAGTACAACTCTTGCATTATTCTTTACTATGGTTTATAAAAAAAAAATGTATGTCAATTTGACAGTTCGCAATGTTACTGGCTGAAGGGATCTTTGCCTTCGAAAGCAAACCTCATACAATGTTAAAGGCTCATCCAGCTTAGTTTCGGTGGGCAACGATGGCATCAAACCAATGTGCTGCAACGGTATTTCCTCGGTGCATCAGTCAAAGTTTTATCGTTGTCGTCGAATCAGTTGACAAGCGCCTACAAGATTTTGCACCCAGTATACTTGTGAGACCGTATCGATTAATGGTCGAAGAAACCGACTGCCAGTTATCAAGAGTATCCAGTACAGCCTGAGCATAAGTATTCCGAGTCCCAGGTACCTGTAATTTCTCAGCGTCTAAATGCTCAGGTCTCGCCCCTTGAGATCTACGAGGGAGGTGAAGACGGAGTTTTAACTTAGTGATGACTAGCCTCTGGTCAATCTAGCAGTGTGCTCCTCGTATGACGCGAGAAATGCGAACTTGGGAAGAATTGCTTTGCCTCACTATAATGTAGTCTATCAGGTTCCAGTGTTTTGACCTGGAATCCATGTAGTCTTATATTTAGCGAGTAGTCTAAACATGGTGTTGGTACTTTCCAGATCAAATTACAATGTGGACCATATTCTTATTTCAAATATCGGTTATACGGTATATTCTATACGGTTCCATTTCTAGTAAAATCGGACCCTAAGTGCACAGCCTCGTTTTGTATTCTAAAACTAACTGTACACGTCGTAAAGTTCGTTTGCAACCAAGAAGTATGAAAATCGAGTACTGTGTTGAGATTTTGACACTTCTCCGCAAAAAGATCAGCCACTGAAGAACTCGTGATAGTTCGAATACCGAAGAACTGAGCCATTTTATCTTAGACTTAGACAATCTATTTAATGGTTATTGCACTGTGCACAAGAGCTAGTGTCACAATTTTACTAACCAGTATACAAGAAGCGGAAGTGTTTTACGATGAAAACATAGCCCACGCACATGCATAGTAAAAAAGTCAACGAACTCACAACTAATCACAATTAACTAATAAAAACTAATAGACGTTATGATTGTCACAGGTCAAACAATTAACCACCAAGATTCTTCGGCAGTTGTGAATTACTGTTAAACAAATACGTGTGATAAGAATACGTAGGTACACCGTGTCCAATAAGTTCGAATACACTTTTTTAGCGCTGTTTGTTAAGAATATATACAACATAGAGTATATTGAATGTATTATATACAACTAAAAAAAAACAATGTCATTACATTTTGAAGTGTATATTGTAATTATAATTAGCTCGTTCTTAATTCATGATGAAGCCGTTCCGGGAACCTATTATTCCAAAATTTCTTAAGGGCGACAGCCCAAGTGCAAATGTTTGCGGCGTTGAAACCTTTTGGAATTAGACGTAACTTAGTTTACACTGCAATTAGGAGATACAAGGAGACCTCCTCATTAGCAGAACGCAAGAGATCTGGACGTCCGCGTTCAGCTAGAACGGACAGAGTCGTAAAAAATCGTGAGAGAGCGTGTTCGCAGGAAAAAACACTGCTCGATCCGAAAATTAGCTGCCGATTTAAAGATTTCAAGGGGATCCGTTCACCACATCTTGAGAGAAGACCTCGGGTGTCATGCTTACAAGACAAAAAAAGTTTACGGCATTTCCGAAGCGACAAAGAAAAAACGCGTAGATCGATCAAGCAGTATACTGTCTTGGCACATAGGGGATGAATTCGTTTTTTCGGACGAAAAACTTTTCGTATTGAAGCAATCGCACAATGCTCAAAATCACCGTTTGTGGGCAGCAAATGTGAAGGACATTCCAGATGATCAGAGGAATGTGCCAAGATTTCAAAGTGCACCATCAGTTATGGTTTGGGGAGCAGTTTGCAAGCGGGGTAAACTTCCATTGGTATTTATCGACAAACGAGTAAAAATCAATTCCGAATACTATAAAATGGAAGTCGTGGAAAAAAATGTTGCTACACTCCAGTTTTTAATTAGGCGAACTAGTGTATTCTAGTGTATTCGATAGTACTATGGCTATCGAATACACTGATAACTGTACATTTGTAAACGAATATAAACCTTATTACAACATAATTAAGTGCCTATGGGTGTATTGTTAAGGTTATATCAACATATTTGTATCGACATAAACCAATCACTATTTATTTTTTTTCTATTCCTGACAACATTTTCAGCTGTCAAGTTAGTTCGCCTAATTAAAAACTGGAGTGCTCCAGTTTTTAATTAGGCGAACTAACTTGACAGTTCATTGCAACGAATGTTGCCACAGTTTTGCTAGTGTTGTTAATATCGATATTTAAAAAAACCAGTTCCAACCAGAGGTTTAGTTAAACAGCATTAAAAAAAAGTAGACATTACGTGTTTCATAAATTTTGAATTATTGTGTTTGAAATCTAACTAATAATTGGATTACACGAATCAATAATAATACAACGGTTGGTATTCAAATACTTACATCGAACGAACTTTATTTTAGGACATCGCTAAGAACGCTGTCCACCTTTTTGTTTTCTTGACAGTTCCATAGTACTATCGAATACACTGATAACTGTACATTTGTAAACGAATATAAACCTTATTAAAACATAATTAAGTGTCTATGGGTGTATTGTTAAGGTTATATCAACATATTTGTATCGACATAAACCAATCACTATTTATTTTTTTCTATTCCTGACAACATTTTCAGCTGTCAAGTTAGTTCGCCTAATTAAAAACTGGAGTTGTACACGGAGCTCCATCCCATACGGCTTACTCTGTTCAAGCGTTGTGCAAGGCTAATTTAACCGATTTATTGTCCAAAAATTAATGGCCCCCAAGTTCTCCTGATTTAAATGTACTTGACTTTTTCGTATGGTCGTACATGCTCTCAAAGCTTAACAACTATAAAATAAAAAAATTGGAGCATTTAAAAAAGTTATCGTGGGAATTTGGGAGGAAATGCCGATGGAGGTCTTGCGTGCCGCGTGTGACGGTTTCGAAAAACGGTTGAAGCTGGTGATGAAGGTTAAAAGAGGTTAAAGGTGGAGTCATCCCAAAACATTTATTATAAATATTGTATCTAACGACATCTTTTATAAAATATATTTTTTATTACATTTATTATCAGAACTTTGTTTTAATGAGTTTGTAACTGTATGCGAACTTATTGGACACGGTGTATAATCCTATGTCAACAATTAGTGCAATGTTATAAATTCGGATCTAGGATAAAGTTCGTCAACAATAACCGGTATAGAACTGGGTATACATATGCGTATGTATACTTATATGTTTTATATGACTGGACTATGTTTTTCCGATAGCCGTGAAAGTCAAATATATAGATCAAGTGATTATCTTCATTTAAAAATGATGAGTGCATTTAAAAGTCCTATAAATCTATATAATAGAAATTATTTTTGCTTTAGGAAATCAATGTTATTATTATTAGGTCTAGTGTTACATAGTATAGGACGAAAAGAAAGGGAATTTGACTGACAACCAAAATATACCGTAATATTATGTCGTAAGGTACCTTGCTAAAATATATATTATAGCTTCGTGTGTGACGGGCTTAAGTCAATTTGGTCCATCAAAAATAAAAGTTTTATTAACTCGTACATAAAAAAAAAGTTTAAAGTTTAAATGATACTGTAATTGCAGTTGAGCCCTTTGCCAGCAAAATAATATTATGTCATTGTCACTGCTTATTTACGTGACGATGTACTCGTATCACGAGTATAACAAATAAAATAACTGAACATTATCGTCGTATGTCACCGACCATGTATTACAATTATTATTGCCATTTGACCTACAGATATTAATTGTGTTGTCAAGCTAGTCGGCTAAGATATGACACAATGTTTGTAAACGATTCGATTCGAGCAAATATTGTTTGATCAACATCTGCTGTTTAGGGTGAGGTGTTCCTAAATACCTATCCTTATCTTCATTAATTGTGTTGTGTTTGTGTAAAATGCGTGTACTTTGTCCTTTCAAGCGATATCAGGGCAAGGGATCGACGTGATAATTTTGGATATACAGGGCGTCCCAAGACTATAGGACATCAAGGGAAAGTACCTTAAATGTCGTAGATAGGATATTTAGCTGAAAGAAGAGTTTATGTTATTTTTAAAAGTTAGTAATTCTGCATTTAAAGTTTTTCTAAGAATTACTTGCTTCGTCTGGGAATCGAACCGACCTAAATGAAAAAAAAACACCCTAATTTTTATGATGCCAATCGAAAGAATGGACAAAAAATAATAATTCTTCCTTAGTAACAGTAAATGTTTGAGTTAAATTTCAAGAAAATTATTTATTGTCGACGACGAATAATTAAGCAAGTAATTCTTAGAAAATCTTTAAATGCAGAACTACTAACTTTTAAAAATAACATAAAGTTTTCTTTCAGCAAAATATCCTATCTACGATATTTAAGGTACTTTCCCTTGATGTCCCATGGTCTTGGGACACCCGGTAGATATAATGTAGGCTTATTTTTGCCCTGCATAAAACGCAAGGTTCAAGAGTTCAATGATATAAATGTATAAAGTGGTTAGGTGAGAGAATGAGCACCAATAAATCCGGATTGTTTAATATCCAAAATAGCTTATACATATTCCCCACTAACTAAAATAGTTTTGGGGATACCTCGCACCTTATCATTATCACTTCAATGTAAGTAACTTTATAGTACATTTGTACCTTTATATTTTTGTATATGTGTGCAACATCAAGTAAAAACATATATATGTGAATAAAGAAAAAGGATTAAGCATTTAATAGAATAATTCGTGTTCTATGAAATAATATAATGAGGTAGCACTACGAGTTATTTATTCAGCAACATGAAAACTGTATGAATGAATGACTAATTACTTAAGTGATTAAATATGTACAGCCCAAACATTTAATTTATACCTATTAGTTCTATCGAGTTTATTTACTAGTAGTACTAACTACCGCGGGTGTAGGTACAAAACAAAGTCATAGTGTAAAATGAAGATAATTATAAATATTGGGGGACAATCTTACACAAATCGATCTCGTCCCAAACTAAGCAAAGCTTGCACTATGGATATGTATATTAAATACTTAATACTTAGTGTCTTATTTTTTGTCTAAATTATCTGTACGCTTTGTACATAAAGGTAACTAAGTCTTTATACCAGCAATTAGTTTACTTGTTATAGTCTATCCGGAATTCTAAGATCAAATTATGTCAAACTGTGTTCTGGTTAGGTATCTAAGTTTACCGGACATCTAACAAATATCCGAAAATGGCATCAAAATCTACGCCCAATTCTTCCAAAACATGTCCACGAAGGTGAGGAAAGGTTGACACGCTCGAATAATGACCCATTTGGCCCAAGTGTTTCGAGTATTAAACTTCATACCGTCCTACGTTTCGTTACATAGAGTTATTTTTAATATTTTTATGAAATAGTTTATCAATTAACGTTTTGCAAAATAACTGATTTTTAAAACGATTTATTCGTGAAGTGAACATTTTTTAATGAAACTTTGTCTTTCAATATGTTTATAAAGCGTCAAAGTTACTAAATGTATATTTGTCGAGTAATTATTTGTAAAATGAGCATTTTAAGGAATGGACAGGTTTGTGAAATGAATACTTTGTGAATCGTTGTTTGTTAAGTGATTATTTGTAAAAAGTTGTTTAGCAAATGATGATAAACCATTTTTGCTGCACAAGTAGCTGAAAATTCAAATAAGATTACGTTGGAACTTGACTACGGGGAACATAAGTTAAATTTTTCCAAAAAATAAACTCCCACTTCATCAATCATCTGAAAATTTGGGTCAATCAACTATTTTCTGCCACTCGTTGACATGGCGATGTCCCCTAGGTCACTTTTTAAAACTACGATTTTCCATGTTATATTTAGCAACAACTTTGTTTTAAGCAGTTATAAGCCCATTCTTATGTAGACTATCTCCTGACAATACCAGTAATATTAATTATCAACACTTTTCTTAGAAGTTTAATCACTGTTATCCCCTGGGTCACGGGACAGAATAACAGCAAGAAAAAGTTGATCCACCCATTTGTTTTTACGAGTGCAGGGACGATACCACCGCCGTCGTGCTTCCTGAATCTCACTGCTTAATCTCCGCTACATAATGTTTCTATAGTTAGTTGCGCTGGGCATTTTCCGCAAGTCGACATCCAACGTGCCTATTTTGCCTATGTTTCTATATCGCACGGCTTTAATTTAGGGTAGAGTCCGTTTAGATAATACGACTAGATATGTGATCTCATACAAAAACGTTAATTCCCACGCTATCGTAACGTACCTAACCCATAAAATATTTAATGAATGCCAGCGGCAGTGGCGAGTGGCAGCCATAGGAGTGAACGGGAGGCCGTAGCGCGAGAAACCGCGGTTCCACGCCCACCTACGGCCGCCGCTCGATCAAAATCAAAATCAAAATCAAAATATTTATTTGTCCAACATAGGTAAATTTAGGTGTTACATATTTATTGTACCACTATGTGGTGCCATTGGGCATACAAATGCTGCCGCCACCACTATACTATCCTAAGAAATAAGGGTTGTAACTGGGTTCCGTTGCCAGACAAGTATTTAAACACTAGCGCTAAGCTAACCTAACCAGTTTGTTACAAAACTGAATTGTGTAACTTTTTATTTTCAACTTTATCTCCGACAATTTTAAAATTTTCGAAACACTAAATCGACTATAAAACTACTTACCGAAGTTACTCACAAAATTTAATGAGAATCGGTTAAAACATACGACCTCTTGGCGAGAACAACCGTAAAACAGAACATCCGAAAGAATTTCGGGCTAAACTGAAACGGACTCACTTTTATTTATTTAAAAGTTATTGCACAAAATACAAAAGTAAAAGTACAAATGGCGGACTTAATACCATAAGGCATTTTCTACCAGTCAACCATAGGGCCAAACAGAAACGAGCAGTTGGTGCAGGTGGTTGGTGTTGGTGGTGGTAGTGGATAGTTCTATTTGTTATGAAAAAAAGCTGCACTTTGTGATGGAAGCAAGCCGTTTTGCACAGTGATAATATAGACCAAAATAAACGATTTCACTCGAGGCGAAATTAGTTTCACCCCTTAGGATAAGAGATGGCGCCACTTATTAAAAAAAAGTTTAAAAAATTGTAAGTCCTGAACGGATACTCCGATTTTGACGAAAGAGGTGCCAAACGGCAGATAGTTACCCAATTTAACATAAAAAAAATTGAAAACAGGTAAAAATTTATTTTGGATACCCAAAAAAATATAATTTCTGAAAAAACTATTTAAAATTTGTGATTTTTTGGAATTTTACTCGTAAAAATGTATGTACATGGTACTTTTTTATTTATTTATATTAATATACAACTAATTTTACATTTACGAAAAAAAACCGCATATCATTAGCCCGTTTAGTTTCAAAGTTATTGAAGAATACAGACATGGCGCCGCTGGGTCAAAAAATCTTACAAAAAATCTTAAACCTCAACGGATATTCCGATTTTGATAATTAAGGTGCTAATCGACAGATAATTACTTACATTAGTTTCAAAAAATAAAATTAAAATTAAAATAGGCAAAAAGTAAAAATAAATACAAAAAAACATACATTTTGAAAAAAAAATGCAGTTTTTTGGGGGTTTTATGTAATTTCATACAAAAAAATGTATGAATTTATGGCTTTATTTTACTTATGTATATTATAATACTATTAATTGATCGATTAATAAAAAACCGCATATCAAGAACTTGTACAGTTCCAAAGTTATTGAAGATTTTACTATAGGGTGCCGGTGCGATGTTGCCGCCGCACGTGTTACTTATGTACATGTATTTATAAAAGTATTCTCCCGCTTCGAAGGTACTGATTACCCTGAAAATATAACCACAATTGAAAGTACAAATAATAATCATCCCAAGTAGCACACAACACATTTATATCCCTTATACAGCTTAAATTAGAGTTTTAACGAGTGAATAGGCTCTTTTACAACCTGTTTGCTAATATCGCAAGTATATTAGATGCTAAATAGCATTTCTGAATCAATATTTTACTTACTTAAAGTTTTATTTTCACTTTAGTCTTTGCAGGTTCTGCATTGTAACGTGCAAGTTAGACCGTCGCATCAGCAACAACAACGCATTGTGCCACAGCCCAATTTGTATCCATAATGTTCAAGGAGTTTTCAAATTGAACTAACCTTCAACTATTGTGGATTCCACCTACCTTTGATGCCGTTTCATTCCCAAAAAGAAGGACTTGGGACTCGATATTTCCAAATTAAAACGTGAACCCACACTTGGTTAGCATGAAACGGTATTCAATTTGCAGCTGAAATACATGGACGGTATCTCAAAAGCTTGTTTAGTTTAGTGTTTTTTAGTTTAAACAGATCTTTTCGAATCGCATTAACAGTAATAATATATGCTCTGTTGTAGCATCGTATAGCCTGCATGTGAATCTGGGACACACAACAACACAACGTTACGATTAATTGAAAACCAATGAATGACATTAATATAGTGATTGAATCTTACACGATTTTCACACATTACATCAAAATAATAAAACGGGACTTAATTGCGGTAATTAAACATTTTTGTTATAATAATGAATGACATTAATTATGTTAACACACCCCAAAAAAAAGAAACAAAAATGGCCCTAAGTAGCCGTTTCACATGAGCAATACACGTATCCAGAGAGAATTTCTATCGATAGCGATGTACTTGCAAAAGCAGTAGTTATTTCAGGGTATAACATGCATGTTTTAAAACAGGTCTCTTTTCTTATTGTATTGAAATTAGACGTCTTGTCATACTCTGAGAAAGCCTTGAAGTGCAGTCATCATTTCATTAAGTAATAACTGTTTTGTAATCTGCTACTAGTACGACCGTCGCACTGACGACTGAGTACAATTTGAATGCTTCAATGCTTTCACAGAGCTGGCGACAAGCCATTCGCCGACTACTTCAGCTGCCTTTGAACAACATGTTCTGCGTGTAGCGTTTTAAGCGAGCCAAATGTGCAAAAAACGTCTTAATTTGGATATATATCCTGTCCCAAGTCCTTTCTTTTTGGGAGTGGAATGGCGTTGGAAGCAGGTTGCAGGTGCGATCCACAACAGAACAGTCATTATGGGTGCAAATCGGGCTGTGGCAAAATGCGTTGTTGCAGCCGATGCACCGGGCTAACTTGCACGTTACAATGAAAGTTTAGTGAAAATAAAAATATACTTGTGATATTTGCAAATAGGTTGCCGTTAAAACTCTAATTTAAGCTGTATAAGGGATATAAGTCGAGAAACTGACACATATCTGTAAAGACTCTCCCCAAGCAGCTTACACAGCACTCACTAAAGCTGCCCAATTCAAATGGTCATTCCTACAACGTGTAATCGCCGATTCCAACGTACTCTTTGAACCACTGACACATGCATTACGGACCAATTTCATGCCAACTCTGATGGGCAGTGAAATCACACCCGACGAAGCCGATCTGTTTTCCCTTCCTGTGCATAAAGGTGGTTTGGCAATATCTAATCCGTCTACCGAGAATAATTTGAGCTACAATTCTTCCAAAAAAGGCTGTTTAATCCTCTCATCGGCTTTGATCAGGACACAACATGTAGACCTAGCCCAACACAATAAATCCCTGATTGACGCACGCAAAGAGAGCCGAACAATAAAAGATGCTCGTGACAACGAACTTTTAGACACTATATTGGCCAAACTATCCCCTAACAAACGACGAGCTATAGAAAGATCAATCGCATCGAAAATGAAAACAAAGTCTTCCACCTGGCTATCTGCTATACCAACAAAGAAAGATAACTTCGACTTGTCTCCTCATGAATTCAGAGATGCCCTGGCAATACGCTATTACAGAACCCCAAACTCAATGCCACCCTCTTGTGACGGATGCGGCAACAGCCATTTTAATATCGACCATGCTCTCTGTTGCAAGACTGGCGGGCTAATTTCAAGACGGCACAACGAAATACGAGACCTATTTGCTGAACTATGTCACCAAGCATGGGGCAACATCACAATAGAACCTATAATCACAGAAGGTGACCTTGGATTACGCGGTGACTTATCCTGCCGTGGCGTATGGAATGCACAGAGAGAGGCGTTATTCGATATCCGTGTCGTAGACACCGACGCTCCCTCTTACATTGCACGTCATGTCACTTCTGTCCTAAAATCTGCTGAGACTGAAAAACAAAGAAAATACTCTGCTGCCTGCGAAGTGAAACATGCTACTTTCACCCCCCTCGTGACCTCTGTCGATGGCATATTCGCACCACAGATGGCCTCCTTCGTCAAACACTTAGGCGAAGCCCTCTCGGACCGTTGGAACAAATCGCTGAGTACGATACTGGGTTGGCTTAGAACAAGGATATGCACTGCTATAATTCGAGCCTCCAGTATGTGCATACGAGGCACACGTCACAAATTCAAACCTACAGCGAAACTGTTGGGGTTTGACGACGGAGCAGCCATTCCCAGTTTGCAGCACTAGCTAAACTACAACTTGCAGAGATGTGTTTTATAACTTTTTGCTACACATTATTATTTTTATTACTATTTCTTTGTTATAAGTTAAGTTTTTCTTGCAATAAAACTTTAATATATAAGTGGAGTTGTGTGCTACTTGTGATGATTATTATTTGTACTTTCAATTGTGGTTATATTTTCAGGGTAATCAGTACCTTCGAAGCGGGAGAATACTTTTATAAATACATGTACATAAGTAGCACGTGCGGCGGCAACATCGCACCGGCACCCTATAGTAAAATCTTCAATACTTTGGAACTGTACAAGTTCTTGATATGCGGTTTTTTATTAATCGATCAATTAATAGTGTTATAATATACATAAGTAAAATAAAGCCATAAATTCATACATTTTTTTGTATGAAATTACATAAAACCCCCAAAAAACTGCATTTTTTTTTTCAAAATGTATGTTTTTTTGTATTTATTTTTACTCGTTGCCTATTTTAATTTTAATTTTATTTTTTGAAACTAATTTAAGTAATTATCTGTCGATTAGCACCTTAATTATCAAAATCGGAATATCCGTTGAGGTTTAAGATTTTTGTAAGATTTTTTGACCCAGCGGCGCCATGTCTGTATTCTTCAATAACTTTGAAACTATACGGGCTAATGATATGCGGTTTTTTTTCGTAAATGTAAAATTAGTTGTATATTAATATAAATAAATAAATAAAGTACCATGTACATACATTTTTACGAGTAAAATTCCAAAAAATCACAAATTTTAAATAGTTTTTTCAGAAATTATATTTTTTTGGGTATCCAAAATAAATTTTTACCTGTTTTCAATTTTTTTTATGTTAAATTGGGTAACTATCTGCCGTTTGGCACCTCTTTCGTCAAAATCGGAGTATCCGTTCAGGACTTACAATTTTTTAAACTTTTTTTTAATAAGTGGCGCCATCTCTTATCCTAAGGGGTGAAACTAATTTCGCCTCGAGTGAAATCGTTTATTTTGGTCTATATTATCACTGTGCAAAACGGCTTGCTTCCATCACAAAGTGCAGCTTCCGGGCCAAAACCGTCCATAACAAGTAAGACTAGGAGTGTTTATTAGGTTTTGTAACTTTAAATACTTATGTTCAAATGCTGAAAAATATCAGTAACCTTCTCATACATTTTCGAAAGTTATACTTATATTTAATAGATTATGTCATTCAATTTTATTTTGACTCCAGGAAACTATTCGTATTGATGAGTATGTATACAGTTTGAGGAAACCGCGCACATACGTAGATTTGACCGATTTAGGCGGCCAAAATTATTTTAGCGCTAATGTTATTTAAATTGGGGTTTATAACAAAAATACGTTGGATTTTATTGAAATCTATTATTATTTTCAAATAAAATACAAAAAATATAAAAAAAACTTCTTCATACACATGTAACTTAAAAAAAAATTACGCAATGATGTCACAACAATAATAATAATATAGCATATAGTTATTTTATAAAAAATAATAATAATTAATTAATTAAAACTGATAAATACATAATTATTAAAATTAAATTGCTGTGCATTTGTAAGATCTTTTATAGGCTCTTATTTAGCGCTAGGCACTTTTAGGCAGAAACTGTTATTGTTATTATAATTTTGAATATATGCAAAAAATATTGTGATATAAAGAACACCTGGGACGACCTGGGAAGTATTTCAAAATGGCTTTTGAAAAATAAAATTTACAAAAACTTGCTTAAAAAAGGTGTTACGTTTAAATGCTTGTTAGATACAGTAAACTTACCATTTTTTTTACATTTATATATTCTATCAATAGATTCTTACCTGAATTATAGGAACCCATTGCTTCCACTACACAAGAGTACGCCGAATTTTTTTGTTGCAATTTGTAACTAAGTAAACTAAAGGCACCGCGTACGTATCGGTACACTGCATGTGACGACCTGATTTCGATTACCTGTAGATTTGTGCAGTTGTTAGCTAATGAGTTGAAAATAGTGAGGGTACGTGCCCTGGAATGTTAGGTACATAATGGCGTCAATTGTTTATTTGTGTGGTGATTTTCAATATTTCGACTTATGGCCGCCTAAATCGGTGAAATCTACGTATGTGCCGCGTGAAAAACATAGATACAGTTTGAGGAAACCGCGTGAAAAAAATAGTTTATATACATTATAACACGTTCCCTAGGGTGTTTCATTTTCAAAAAGTTTGATTTTTCATGTGACTTCGCTCAAATCCTTAATCGCACTTACCCAAAAGGCCTCTGTGCCAAATTTCAGCTTAATTGAACATTATTTAGAGGTTGCGCAACATTGTGGAATTTGCAACAAATACGTAAATTCTTGAGCAATATTCAAATAAGAATTTCACCATTTTTGAATTATTAAATTAAAAAAAATTGGGCAAGTGCGAGCCCGACTCGCGCATGAAGGGTTCCGTACCTATTCATATATATAATCTATAACAAGTTTGTTGTATGGGAGCCCCCCTTAAATATTTATTTTATTTTTAGTATTTGTTGTTATAGCGGCAATAGAAATACATCATCTGTGAAAATTTCAACTGTCTAGCTATCACCGTTGTTGAGATACAGCCTGGTGACAGACGGACAGCGAAGTCTCAGTAATAGGGTCCCGTTTTTACCCTTTGGGTACGGAACCCTAAAAAACTTATCTGGCATCAGTAAAGCTTCTTCTAATGAATTTCTATAAACATAGGCTCTTTCAAAGAAAAGTATAATTTTAGTATACACTCATTATGACAAAAAAAATGCTATACTGATATGCATTACATATTGATAAACAATAGCAAATTATACAAATATATATATTTTCTCTTGAAGGCTCTGACTTTATAGAAATTGAACAATAGTTTAATTACTTACATTTAAACTTCTCTACGGGTAATACTCTTTACTTCCAAACAGAGATATTTATGATTAACATCTTATAACATATAAAATCAGTACTTCAGAACTATTACGAATTTTAACATTTGTTAAAATTTGCGCGATTTGATTTGTTCAGTTTGCGCAACCTCTAAACGTCCTCAAATTTTCTTGAAATTTGGAACAAATATTTTATTTTATTATAGAGACTCGATCCCCAAGCGAAGTCTTAAAAAAATACACAGTTTATTTTTTTCCATACAAAGATGAAACACCCTAACGTTCCCCGTCCGAGCCCTCAATTCAATTAGTTTTGGGTTATGCTCTCAATTGCCATGGTTGTTAACTGCTAGATATTTATGTTTTAAAGTAACGGGGAGATATGTTACAGATATTAAATAACTTTAAAAAACGACCATTAGTTTTTCTTTGCCCACGATTAATTTTAGAAATCTTATTTGTAATGCTTTTAATTTATCTATACAATAAGATTTAAATGTGAGCCACGGCAAGCCTCTTTTGCAAAGCTGTAAGATTTACTATTCAGATTCGGACAGCAAACGTGTCAAAATATTGGTGAGATAATATAGGGTTAATTACATCACTATTCTTACTAGGCGACTCATGTTTAACGAGCAAGTCATATTTTTTCAAGTTCATCATAACAATAGCTCATGCCATGCGGGGAATCGACTCCAGGACCGTTAGCGTCATAGGCAGCTGCACTAGCTAGACCACATAATTAATCACGTCGTCAAAGTACTACGTCTTAGGGCCTATTACTTGATTACTAAACAAAGAAAGTCATCAAGCTAGAGTCCAGTACAAGTACGAAATCCACCTATTTGACAAAAGTTTTGTCACAAAACACATTACCTAACTATAAATCAAGCAAACCGGCTTGAGCTGTTAAATATTGATAGCTTACAATCAGGTACTTCCTCCTGATAATAGGTACTCCAAGGTCATAACGCCGATATAGATATATTATAAACATTATATTTGTATTTAACTAAGGCACGCTACCTACACATGTATACAAATAAGCATGGTACAAACAACTACAAGTAGGTAGTAATAGTAATACTAGGTATCTGTGTAGATGAATCTACTAAAAAATCTTCAGAAGCAGTTGGGGAATGATTCATGCATACCACAACCCAAATCCAGTTTAGTGTTTATTTTTTTACTAAAACAAGCTAAAATTCTACAATAAAGTTACGTAGAAGTGTGTTTAAGTGTGGATTTCGGCACGTTTTTTTATATATATTACTTATATAGTTCATTAACTAAAAGTAAAGCTGCATATCACATAGTAAGCTGATTCAATGCATTTGTATGTTAATAGATAGTCCATTGATGACACCTTAGAGTGAACTCCATGAACCCAATTGCCTGTTTAAAATTTACAGGGTTAACCTATAATAATGTGCGTATTTAAATTCCCTTGTCTCTCCCGAGGATTGAACGGGGAAAACAAAAAAAAAACTTGAAAAAATGTAAACAAAATTACAAGTAATTAATGTCTGCAATATTCAAGTATCTATAGGATAGCCAAAGCAGATTTGGTAATTTTTTCTTCAGTGTGCAGAAGAATAAATCAGCTTATTTAATCACCTAAAAATTAAACACCAAATTATGGCCAACAGTACAAAACGTATGGTCGAGGTAGGTAGATGGGCAGACAATGCATTATATTGACGAGTATATTTACTTAGGCCAGATAGTCTCTTTCAGCAACAGACAGGATAAGGAAGTCAAAAGACAAGTCTCAAATGCTTGGAAGAGCTAGACCAGACCTCTACTACTACTACTACTAGTCCATGGAAGTGAGGATAAAGGGAACCCTTCTATTAACACCTTGCCGCATATAAATATTTGACCCATGTCAATAAGGTCAAATTATTATCTGCCATATATAGTTTTGTATGCAGTAAAGGGTTAAAACACTTAAGTGCAAACTCGACGACATGTGCATTCTGCTTAGGTGACAAAAGGACACAACCAACAAGATATGTTGCAGACCTAAGACCTAGTAGATGTGGGCTAAATATGGCCAAGAAATGTCCGAAAATCATAGGTAAAAAATTGTACAACAATTTTCCAAAGTTAATGGAGGCTCTGACTAAAATGAATACTTTCAGTCGCCAGGTAAAATACTACTCCTTAGTAAAACCTTATATAGCATATTAGAATACATGAATAATAAATATAAATGACAATTTAAGTGTATAATAATGAAGCATATATGTTAAGTAGGTAATTGACAACATTTCATATTTTTAAGACTATCATTTTATTACTTTTCTGAATTCTGCTTAAAAAGGTGTTACGTTTAAATGCTTGTTAGATACAGTAAACTTACCATTTTTTTTACATTTATATATTCTATCAATAGATTCTTACCTGAATTATAGGAACCCATTGCTTCCACTACACAAGAGTACGCCGAATTTTTTTGTTGCAATTTGTAACTAAGTAAACTAAAGGCACCGCGTACGTATCGGTACACTGCATGTGACGACCTGATTTCGATTACCTGTAGATTTGTGCAGTTGTTAGCTAATGAGTTGAAAATAGTGAGGGTACGTGCCCTGGAATGTTAGGTACATAATGGCGTCAATTGTTTATTTGTGTGGTGATTTTCAATATTTCGACTTATGGCCGCCTAAATCGGTGAAATCTACGTATGTGCCGCGTGAAAAACATAGATACAGTTTGAGGAAACCGCGTGAAAAAAATAGTTTATATACATTATAACACGTTCCCTAGGGTGTTTCATTTTCAAAAAGTTTGATTTTTCATGTGACTTCGCTCAAATCCTTAATCGCACTTACCCAAAAGGCCTCTGTGCCAAATTTCAGCTTAATTGAACATTATTTAGAGGTTGCGCAACATTGTGGAATTTGCAACAAATACGTAAATTCTTGAGCAATATTCAAATAAGAATTTCACCATTTTTGAATTATTAAATTAAAAAAAATTGGGCAAGTGCGAGCCCGACTCGCGCATGAAGGGTTCCGTACCTATTCATATATATAATCTATAACAAGTTTGTTGTATGGGAGCCCCCCTTAAATATTTATTTTATTTTTAGTATTTGTTGTTATAGCGGCAATAGAAATACATCATCTGTGAAAATTTCAACTGTCTAGCTATCACCGTTGTTGAGATACAGCCTGGTGACAGACGGACAGCGAAGTCTCAGTAATAGGGTCCCGTTTTTACCCTTTGGGTACGGAACCCTAAAAAACTTATCTGGCATCAGTAAAGCTTCTTCTAATGAATTTCTATAAACATAGGCTCTTTCAAAGAAAAGTATAATTTTAGTATACACTCATTATGACAAAAAAAATGCTATACTGATATGCATTACATATTGATAAACAATAGCAAATTATACAAATACATATATTTTCTCTTGAAGGCTCTGACTTTATAGAAATTGAACAATAGTTTAATTACTTACATTTAAACTTCTCTACGGGTAATACTCTTTACTTCCAAACAGAGATATTTATGATTAACATCTTATAACATATAAAATCAGTACTTCAGAACTATTACGAATTTTAACATTTGTTAAAATTTGCGCGATTTGATTTGTTCAGTTTGCGCAACCTCTAAACGTCCTCAAATTTTCTTGAAATTTGGAACAAATATTTTATTTTATTATAGAGACTCGATCCCCAAGCGAAGTCTTAAAAAAATACACAGTTTATTTTTTTCCATACAAAGATGAAACACCCTAACGTTCCCCGTCCGAGCCCTCAATTCAATTAGTTTTGGGTTATGCTCTCAATTGCCATGGTTGTTAACTGCTAGATATTTATGTTTTAAAGTAACGGGGAGATATGTTACAGATATTAAATAACTTTAAAAAACGACCATTAGTTTTTCTTTGCCCACGATTAATTTTAGAAATCTTATTTGTAATGCTTTTAATTTATCTATACAATAAGATTTAAATGTGAGCCACGGCAAGCCTCTTTTGCAAAGCTGTAAGATTTACTATTCAGATTCGGACAGCAAACGTGTCAAAATATTGGTGAGATAATATAGGGTTAATTACATCACTATTCTTCACATGAATTTATTAGTCTAGCACAGCATCTTTATTCAACAATATCGAGTCACACTGTGTGATTCTGATACCTATGGCATTTTAATGTGTGTCTGCTACAAAGAGTATGTAATCACCTGCTACACACCACGTAAGCGTAACGTAATGTACGATAAAAAACTCTATTTTTCTTTCTACTTTCCGACCTACAACAATGTACGGTTTAGATTCTCACACTAAGGATAACAAGAGAAGGTACCTGGGATCCTGGGAACTGGGAAGGTACCCCATCCCTACTTCGATAGTTAGAAGCGCCTGTGTATTTAAGGCGGCTGTTTAGCAATTGCCTAAACGATCGATATGTCAAGGAAGATGGTTTCATTTTAGCATTATCCAAGGCTTACGAAGATGCCACGAATTTGCGCGGCGAGCGGTTGAGTGAGAGATCCGCGGTGACCAATAGGGGTACCGCTACCGCTGTCGCCTGTCACGGAAAGCCGTAGCGTCTCCGTTAGTCTTATGTTCTGTATTATGTTATGGAGCGGAGCGTCCGATTTGAGAACTGCGATCTCCTGTCCTTCCTGGTGTGAGAATTAATGCCTTGTTATTGAAAATCCCCTATACGGCAGGTATAACAAAAAACGATACCGCTTCACCTACCGTCGCGTAGCTCACGTGGCAGTAACCGCTCGCAGCGGCAAAACATGACCCTGCCGAGCCACTAATTGAGCTCCTCTGCTCGCGGTGGCATGAAGACGGCCCAGCAGCACAGCCGCACGAGTCTCTGCTCGCGATGGTTAAAGGAGAAGACGACAACCTATGCCATCCCTCAAATTATGGCCAATCCGCAGACTGGTGGTTTCGAGCCGCACCCGAGCGACTTAGAGTCTGATAGCGCTCACCAGACCTCCGCACCGCCATGACCATGATAGGCTGTAACTGTTGGTTTATTGTCTGTTGTCAGTGGCGGCTTTAGGGGGAGTCAACCCGGGCGGCGGCCGCCCGGAGGCGCTGCAGCGGCGGCGTTTCTTTAACCAGGTCTTGGGCGCCTAATGCCACATAATGAGTGCTGAAGGCTGTCTGTTCTACGGTGGCGGTCGGGCCAGGGTAGCAGCGGCGTGTCTGCTACCAGAACCAAAAACTGGCCTTAGCGACATATAACGTACGCACTACAGTAAGCAGCACGACAGAATAGTTTCGTTGGGGCACTTTAGGATTTTCCGAAGTTCTAAGAGTCCTGAAGTCTGGCAACCTTTTCTATTGCCGGGAGAGTGATCAACTGGTGTTGAGTTTGTCGTCCACGAGAACCTAATCACAACGTGGTTTGTGTTGTGTGTCGGCGAGGATGGGTTGCCTTTTACTCACAATTACCAAACGGTATTTCTTTTCACGGTATTGTCGGGGCGGCCTGTCGGTGACTAGGGGTCGTTTTTTTGCCTCTTGCAGTCGCCACGCTGAGCAGACGGGTTGGCAATCGTTGAGGTCGAGAGTTGGTATGTTGGTAATAATTTACGGCGCATTGTTGCCAACCTTCACTATGTCTCTACGATCAGTCGAGAACCGGACCGGAACACTAAGTCAAGAAACTAAGAAAATCGGCATTTCGGACTTTGTATATTTATTTCTAGATTCTGGCGACTAGGCGACTCATGTTTAACGAGCAAGTCATATTTTTTTCAAGTTCATCATAACAATAGCTCATGCCATGCGGGGAATCGACTCCAGGACCGTTAGCGTCATAGGCAGCTGCACTAGCTAGACCACATAATTAATCACGTCGTCAAAGTACTACGTCTTAGGGCCTATTACTTGATTACTAAACAAAGAAAGTCATCAAGCTAGAGTCCAGTACAAGTACGAAATCCACCTATTTGACAAAAGTTTTGTCACAAAACACATTACCTAACTATAAATCAAGCAAACCGGCTTGAGCTGTTAAATATTGATAGCTTACAATCAGGTACTTCCTCCTGATAATAGGTACTCCAAGGTCATAACGCCGATATAGATATATTATAAACATTATATTTGTATTTAACTAAGGCACGCTACCTACACATGTATACAAATAAGCATGGTACAAACAACTACAAGTAGGTAGTAATAGTAATACTAGGTATCTGTGTAGATGAATCTACTAAAAAATCTTCAGAAGCAGTTGGGGAATGATTCATGCATACCACAACCCAAATCCAGTTTAGTGTTTATTTTTTTACTAAAACAAGCTAAAATTCTACAATAAAGTTACGTAGAAGTGTGTTTAAGTGTGGAGTGTGGATTTCGGCACGTTTTTTTATATATATTACTTATATAGTTCATTAACTAAAAGTAAAGCTGCATATCACATAGTAAGCTGATTCAATGCATTTGTATGTTAATAGATAGTCCATTGATGACACCTTAGAGTGAACTCCATGAACCCAATTGCCTGTTTAAAATTTACAGGGTTAACCTATAATAATGTGCGTATTTAAATTCCCTTGTCTCTCCCGAGGATTGAACGGGGAAAACAAAAAAAAAACTTGAAAAAATGTAAACAAAATTACAAGTAATTAATGTCTGCAATATTCAAGTATCTATAGGATAGCCAAAGCAGATTTGGTAATTTTTTCTTCAGTGTGCAGAAGAATAAATCAGCTTATTTAATCACCTAAAAATTAAACACCAAATTATGGCCAACAGTACAAAACGTATGGTCGAGGTAGGTAGATGGGCAGACAATGCATTATATTGACGAGTATATTTACTTAGGCCAGATAGTCTCTTTCAGCAACAGACAGGATAAGGAAGTCAAAAGACAAGTCTCAAATGCTTGGAAGAGCTAGACCAGACCTCTACTACTACTACTACTAGTCCATGGAAGTGAGGATAAAGGGAACCCTTCTATTAACACCTTGCCGCATATAAATATTTGACCCATGTCAATAAGGTCAAATTATTATCTGCCATATATAGTTTTGTATGCAGTAAAGGGTTAAAACACTTAAGTGCAAACTCGACGACATGTGCATTCTGCTTAGGTGACAAAAGGACACAACCAACAAGATATGTTGCAGACCTAAGACCTAGTAGATGTGGGCTAAATATGGCCAAGAAATGTCCGAAAATCATAGGTAAAAAATTGTACAACAATTTTCCAAAGTTAATGGAGGCTCTGACTAAAATGAATACTTTCAGTCGCCAGGTAAAATACTACTCCTTAGTAAAACCTTATATAGCATATTAGAATACATGAATAATAAATATAAATGACAATTTAAGTGTATAATAATGAAGCATATATGTTAAGTAGGTAATTGACAACATTTCATATTTTTAAGACTATCATTTTATTACTTTTCTGAATTCTGCTTAAAAAGGTGAAGTAATCTCTGTTTTTATTTATTTTCTGAGATGATTATTTATTTTATTATTAATTTATAAAAACATACTCATTATAAAATGTGGCAACACCAAAACCAGAACTTAATGGAACGGTTACTTTAGTCGGTTTAATTATTAAAAAAAAACTTCCTACAGTGCTCAGACATGGTCACTCATGGAAAGTCCGAAGTCCAAGTTGAAGGTTTGCCAACGCACAATGGAGCGCAGCATCCTAGGTGTAAAAAGGATAGATATCCATATTCAGAATACTATGCTGCACTCCGTAACACGCATAGCTGAAGTAAAAGCAAAAAAATGCCAAACTCAAGTGGGACTGGGCTGGCCACATAAGCCGCATGCACCCACAGGTGGGCTTATATAGTCACCTAGTGGGTACCGCAAGAAAGGCGGCAACACCAAGGCAGATCGAGACGGAGATGGTGTGGCGGTTTAGATACATTCTATTCTATCCAGTCAACTGGCTGGAAGCAACAGCCAATAGGGAGTTCTGGATATCAACTGAGAGGCCGGTGGCCAGCAGTGGGACACTCGAGCAGGTTAACTCAATAATTTATTTTTAATACCTATACAGTTTATTACATAAAATAACAATATCATAACAAAAGCATTAAAGTTTTGTAGATAATATGCCAAGTATATTAATGGAATATGTACATATATATATATATATATATATATATATATAGTGAGTAGTGGTTAGATGTGAACTACGACGTATAGGGTGAGCATCAAGGTGTTGTGATGTGGTGCCGAGGTTGGTGTGGATGAGGAAACCTCTTAAAGACTTAAAAAATTACAACCACATTAAAAAGGTAGAGAACTTTATAATTCATAAGAAATAAGAAATAGAATAATAACACAACAGAAGAAGTTGCAAGCAACCACTAGAAGCATTCATAGAAGACAAATCATGAAATAGTCATAGACAATTAGACAAAACTGTACAGTAGTGAAATAACTGGTACAATGCATAAGCAAAATAAATGCATATAAAGTACTAACAAGATACAAGAGAGACTATGGCTAGGAGAGTAATTTTTACCAATATGTAATAGAAATTGATTACACATTATAAAGAGATGTCCACAATACCTACCTCAAGTATTCAAGTATATTGAATAAGTTGGGTTGAAAACAAAGTTATGTAAAGCAAGTAGGTCTATGCATGACACTTGATAATGATAATTATGGAAAACAAAATGTTTGATACAAATTAGCTTATTCAGTGTCTTAATTAGGGCATATCAAGTGCAAAACAACTAATATTAATATAGTGTGGTGTGAGTATACTGTTGTATTCAAGGGTAGCTTTATAATGATAAGGGCAACAATATCATCATAATTGTTAGGTACCTGTTGGAAGCAACCACATATCTAGTATGCGGCCAGCTTTCGAGTTATTTATAGAACACTCCACCACAGCACACTACACAGTTACCAAAAGCTTCCAATGCAGTTTCAACTACAAGTAAAAGATTTATATGCATTAAAAGTGATGGCTAAGCCTCTAAAAACAACTGCATGCCATAAACAAGTGCCCTGAGCGTGACCGTGTCCTTGCATCCAAAGCGATTTAGGACAGGCATGCATCGTTTACCTCCGATGTCGTCCATCGCACTTTAATACGATTAAAAATGCGTCGTCGACGCCACACAGCGCTCCCTGGCAGACGCACTTGGTAATCAAATCGCACATTTAGTGAAATTCGACATATCACTGGCCGCTACGCACTATTAACAGCGAAATATTAACTATTATCTCGACACACCACCTCACTGATCAAACTTATTTCCGATTAAAACTAACGCACACGATCGACCGCCACAATACCGATGTAAACTAAAGACGTACCTCCATGAGCATCCTATAATAATAACTGTCTCTTCGTTTGTCCAAGGAACTAGTTATCAAGGTCTCGTCTCGAACGCAGCACGCACGGTTCCAAGAAATTAATCAGAGGTTATGTCGCGACAACTGCCACTTTCAACTGATTATCACAATTACAACACTTATAAAAGTTTATTAGAAAGCCGGCGAGACACGATTAAAATTGGACTTATTAACAGTTTGTGAGGAAATACAGAAAATATCACTTTAAACACCTTTTCAAAGAAGGAAGAAGTGAACGTCACGACAAAAATAATGCTGGCACAGCTGTGTGTGTGAAACTTTAACGTCAAACGTCACACCACGACAGACTGGCTGCAATTGGCCGCAGTCGAACGAATACAATGAAGCGTTTTCCACAATACAAAATAAACCGCGTTTGCGTAAGCATTCAACAACATTTTGGAGTTCAACGAATTGAAACCATTAAGGTTTATACTTAAATAAATGTATGAAGTTTACTTACAGCTAAACCAATTTGGTTTTTCACATTGGTAAAGAATAATGATAAATAATAATATTATATTTATTTTTATAGCCACTGTTCTAGTTTTATGTATGGGGGTCTTCCCATCCCCTATCCACCTAGGGCTAGGGTCAATTTAAGAACACAACCAGATCATTATTTGTTTTGTGCATGGTATAAGAAAATAAGGTATGGCACTCCACTCCGGAATATCATCACGCTATGATTGGTTAGTTAGTTCTGTCAAAGTTCGTTTCTGTGTCGTCAGTAATGTATCATAATACTCCCCGATTCCCTTGTTAACTGTATGAATCTCATAAAATCGTGAATGTTTTAAATCAATTATTGCAACAAAATAAGACTTAGTCAAAGAAAATGACAATTGTAATGCATAACTGCATAATTATTATTTCTTGTACGATTGGTGGCAAACATTTTATCCCTGTAATTATTTTGTTACCATAAAGTGGCATCTAATTAGTGACCGAGAAAGTCTCACTTGCCGGAGTGCCATACCTTATTTAATATTTTCTTATACCATGCATGAACTAATCTAGTCGCCGGCGCGGTATGGTTCGTCGCTTCGGCGTCACTGCGCGATCATGTCAGCGGTGTTCACGCGGTGTCGTTACGTTACGGATTTTTCGGCTACTTTTTGAGCCCCCCTCCTCCCCCTGGTGATATTTGTTGAGGTTTTTTGTTACCCCCCTCCCCCCTGACAACCTCACGTGTATTTTTATTTTCGCCAGAATTTTGTAAAATAAGCTCGCTATTTTGAAGTATTTAGCAAGTGAAGATTTATTTTTAACGAAACCGAGAAAAATCTACTCGTGGTAGATTTTATTTCTTAGAAAAATACACGTGAGCTCTCCTTATACCCCTCCCTGCCCCAACGTGATCTGTAGTGATTTTTTCGTGACCCCTCCCCACTATCAAACCTCGCGTGATTTATGCACAAGCCCTAAGAGCAAGCGTTCAAGCACGTTTTGTCTCTCACTACAGTCGCTTACGTCGCTACCCCGCGTTATACAGGATGTCCCACGACTATGCCACATGGAGGGGGTGTACCTTAAATATTTTTGACAGGATATTTTGCTCAATGAAGACAACCTTTATTATTAAAATTAAGTAGTACTACATGAACAATTAAAAAAAAATGCTTATCTCATCTGGGAACCGAACCGACCGATGTAAAAAAAATCTGTGATAAAAGTGTAATTTTTATGATGCCAATCGAAATTGTAAATGGCAAAGAATAATTCTCCTTAAATTACATAAAATGTAAAAAAAAAAAAAATTTTGTAAGGTTTAATGTTTTTAATTGGATTTTTCCCGGTTTACACGATTTTATGCTATCGACTTGTTTATTTCCTAGTTTTAAATTATTATAATTATTACCTAAAATATATAACATAACAGCATACATAACTGTACTAAAGTATGTTTTAATAGTTGATTATGTTCATGCAATGCAACTCAAATTCAAATAGAAAACGTAAAAAATACATTAAAATAACAATATGCCTGTCTGTGATGGATTTTTGATTGACTGTTGACTGATTGTTGTCGCAGATTTCTATGTCGGATATATTATATAACATTTTTGATAAATATCGGATATATTATCATAAATATCCAATATTTCGATAAACCCTGAATCTGCTCATTATGTAGCATAAGGGGTTTTTAGGTATAGAACGCTACATTTTATATACTGCTCAAAGAAAATAAGGACCCCTTGAATTTTGGACACTACAAATTTAACATTTTCGTGTAGTCTTCTAAATGGCAGTAAAAAGGAACATCACAATAGTAAGTTAAAACTACGTAAGTATTTTCAAATCCCAAATTATTCTCTTTTCCTTATTTAAGGTCATGTTGTATTGTAGGTCAGGCTTTAGATCAGGTTTAAGGTCAGGTTTTCCTTATTTATGGAGTTTAAAATCGGCATTAAAAATTACTTGGTCCTTATATTTTTAGACCACTACAGTTTCAGCTATTGGTTCTCCATGAACAAATAAATAAACAAATTAAATACGGAACTACTGAAACTTTATTCACGGATGTTAAATTGAAAAACGTCTCTGGTCCATGTGACGTAGATTTACGCATGCGTATTGCTGCGTCCAATCACTCGCACGATAGCTTTCAAACGGAGTGTTATGTTTCCCGCCATTTTCCCCGTCTTGAAGCTACAGGTGTTTGCTTGCGTACCATACCATAACCCTTCAGGTGGCAGCGCCACCAGTTGCATGGCAGGAGAAGTGGCGCGTCTATTTTACAAAATGTACCGTTAAGTGGCAGGAACCGGGAGCCGGACCCAACGTCAAGTGGCAGAGATCCGGGAGCCGGATCGGACAAAACAAGCCGTTGGGTGGCAGGATCCGGCTCCCGGACCCTGTGCGATGTCTTATTTCGCACCCGAAATAAAACCGTCAAAACTATATTTTGCTTGCTCACACTTGTAAGATGCATTCTTCAATAAGCAAGGACGGCATTCACTAACGGTCGAATTGACGCGCAAAGCAAAGTTCGTTAGAAATTGCGTCATCTTCATCTTCCCGACCCCCCCGACCATTACGCGTCGACCGCCGAGCCGTGAGCATTTTAAAAACCTTGTGGTTAGAAAATATTGTATAGTGAGGTGTAATAAAAAAGGTTATAGGTGTTAATAAATATATAGATTTGCCATTAAATTAGTTTTTTCTACGGATCACTGTTTTTTTTCCTAATTATAGTTATTTTTATACATAAAGTGGTTAAAATTTAGTCATTCGACGATTGATCAAGACTAGCAAAATTTCTATAAATGGAATGGCATTAATTTCTATACAATAAATATGGCATTTTATGATGAATCCAACGATATATAGTTTATATACAACATCTGTACATTTTTTTTGAGAAAAGATATTTTTTGTAACATGCGGAAATTCGCGATGACCACCCGTGGGAGGCCCGCCACTTAACGGTATATTTTGCCAAGATGGCTGTGCCACTTCTCCTGTCATGCAATCAGAAACCTTGCCACTCAACGGCTTGTTTTGTCAGGTCCGGCTCCCGGATGCCTGCCACTTGACGTGGGGTCCGGCTCCCGGTTTCTGCCACTGGAAGGGATAATGGTTTTCATTTAAAATGTATAAATAGAATTATAATTAAATTAAACTACCATGATTAAATTTGTATTATTTGCATGAAACGAGTAGGTACGAGTATTAATATAATTGTATTTAAATAAAGACTAATTAATTGACGACACGTTTGGCTCGGTTTGTAGACACCTGCCTACTGAGCCGGCGGTCCCGGGTTCGAATCCCGGCCAGGGCAAATATATGTGTGATGAACTCGAATATTTGTGCTTGGGTCATGGTTGTTCCTATGTATTTAAGTATATATTTATCTATATAAGTATGTATATCGTCGTCTGGTACCCATAACACAAGCCTTCTTGAGCTTAATTTGGGACTAGATCGATTTGTGTGAGGTTGTCTGATTTATTTATTTATTATTTATTTATTTTATTGACTGGCCAATGAACGTGCTGCGATTTACAAAAAAGTGTTTGTTTATTTTGTAAGTAAACAGAACAAGATAACTTGCATACCTACTTTAAAGTTAGAATATCTCTGGAAGAATTATGAGTCAGACTTAGCTCAGTAGGAGTGGGCGGCCGTTTCATGTTTCAGTAGGTTTGGGATTCAGGAATGAGTCACCGTGCGTGACGCATAATAAATAACGTTACAGGTTACAGGGCTCTGATGATATTAAGGACGATAAACCCCCGAGATAAGGCTATTCAGGCTACGAGTATTTTGAAAAATAGGATCAAGGCTAATTTGTTAATTTTACTTTCAAAGAATTATTATTGATTATTGTAAGTAATAAGTCTTATAATTATGTGACTACACTAATGTGATTTTTAATTAATCCATCAACACTGCAGAGCCTGCATTATTTAAATAGCAAACATTTCTGTCTCGATTTTTATAGTTTTTCGGAAAGGCGCTATCTGAAGTAGGTACACCTTAACTAATTCCGTTCCTGTTTTTGTCTGTCATTGTCTGATTCCGTTTCTTTTGCTCTATTATTTTAGGCTTAGAGTACAATTTGATTTGATCGTGTTATAGTCGGAAACCGCACGCGCACTGATTACGGTACCTACAATATATTAATTGGTAACGTTGATTTCTATTTTTCTCTTATAATTTAAAATGTACAGTCAATTCAATACAAGTAGAATATAGTTTAAATTCAGTCGCCGCTTATTTGCGCGCCGCGCCGCGCCGCCTAGCCTGGCGCCCTGCACGTCGGCGCGCTGTCGCGTCGGCCGACTTTCGCGTGTGGCGCCTTTCCCGCCATTTCCACCCCAACTGAAAAGGTGCATTCAATATCAGTCAATTAATTTTTATGCTTGATTTAGGTACCTATATTTGATACGTACAAAACCCGAAAGATTAATTAAGAACGCGGACAAGAAAAACACATTTTGTATTTATTTTATGTTGTTGTTACCCACAAAGTTTTTCAGCACCAGCTCAATCATGCCACTTTTGCTGCGAGATAACAGTGAAGAAAATGCGATTTTGACCTTTTTAATATTTTCAATCTTACGAGCCACTGATTGTCATTTCGCAGCCTCGGGTTAGCAATAAAATTTTCTTACATTCATAATAAATTTACCATGAAAGCTTTTTATTATTAGATTTAGTTGTACTTATATTAGGTATAATGAAAACATTGAAGTAGGTATTTACTTCACTTTTTTTTGCCCTTGATAAGGTTATTGAAAGTGGGTTTGTTGCCCCTTTGCAAATATAATGAAATAATTAATTCACCTATTTTTAACCCTCCCTTCACACACTTTCCTTCCTTTATTAAATTATTCCATTCCATGTCTTGCCTCGATGAGTCATGATATATCATTGCTAATGTGTTTGCCAGCATTGGGTGTAAATAAATTTAAAATGATCGTTGATATTGAAATTAAAATAAAACTACGTTACGTAGTACTTACCTACTTGGTACCGGTACCTAATTTATCTTCCTTGCTAATACGTAGGTAGGTAAACATTCAAGAAGCTGACGTTGACTTTATTTAAAGGCTTATTAAGTATATAGTATATAAGGAATAAATCCTACAACAGATGCCTATACCTAACCTACCTCCATTTTGCGTTAGGCTTAGGCACGTTACTTACAGTTCAAATTTCTAGAAACGTTTCCTTTTTTACAAACTCGTATACTTGTACCAACTGAATAGTACCACTAACATAATATTGATTGAGTCTTTGCAGCTGTAGTTTATCTGTCTATGAACTCTTGTTACATGGTGAACCCTTCACCCAACCGGGCTATTACCTACGCACGATTTCGGCGACGCACCGACTCGCCTACCTACTGGCGCCACACGCAAAGGCACTGTCATTACCTGGGGCTAGAATTAGGTACTCGTATCGTATGTCACCGTGGGGGAAAGTCCTAAGTATAGGTACAGGGGTCATTGTAACGTCAATTGTCGGAATCGGGGCAATGCTAAACTAAAGATAGCATTTTTGAAACGGTTTGATTCACGCGAACTATTTTCATGTAGGTAGGTGATGTACCTAGGTAAAACTTGTTTTAGGCGGGAATGCAGGATTCTAGAAAATCGGAAATATTTTCTTTATTGAAGATTAATTGGCGAAATGCATGTAAATTAAATATGATTTTCATTCTAGAAATAGACCTTAATGTAGTATAAATTGTATTAGACAGATTGAATCTATTTCGGCGTCCAGTTAGGTATGCGATAGTTGGATGATGACTTCATTCATATCCTACCCAAAACATAAATTGCATAATGAGAGGATGAGACAAATTTAGAACCTTCTGGTAAATTAGCTCCAATAAAGACATATGAAAAGTCATGGCTAAATCAAAGTACCTAATAGAGAAGTTTGGAGCCAGTTTATAATGAGGACAATAACACTAAGTCATAACAAAAATATATCAAAATTTTAAGGGGCAAACATCTAAGAAACCGTTGCTGTTTGTTTCTAGTAGCTGTATTTTATAATAATAATAAGTAAAAAGTATCCTGTACCAAAATTGGTTAAAATCCGTCTAGCCGTTTCGTTTCGACGTGATGAGAGGACAAAGAAAATTTTATCAACATTTTATCTTATTTTATGGCGCTGTACGGCTGGCGCAACGCTGCAGCATCGTGCCCGTGACTAGCCAACTTTTACAAGACATAAAGTATTTTTATGTCTGAAAGAAATGAACAGTATTTTATAAAAATTAACAGTATTGTTTTTTTTTTTTTATTTTTTTTTAAATACGTATGTTTAGTGCCTAAACTTCATAAGCCTCAACACAATCTCGTGCCTCTCGGGACCTTTATCTTTATCTTGAAAATTTTACATCTTTATTATTTTCAGATCTATAAGTAATGTTGAAAATTGCTTAACGTGCTTTTTTGCAGTTGTTTGCGAAATACATAGTAACGAACCCAGCGTTGCCAGATGGTTACATTTGTTACATTTTTCGTAACTTTTGACCCTCTCTCGTAACATGTAAGTAACTTTTGATTTCTGGGGAATTTTCGTAACTTTTCAATAGGCTTTGTTAAAAATACTAAAGTGGGAACATTAATTTCGATTCTGAATCCAAATAACATATACTATCGGGCAAAAATACATCATATGTACTACTGAAAATTTTTAAGAGCCCTTATTCCTTTTAAAATGCTGATTGCTTTAGTAATTTTTCCCTATAATCAAACATGTTTCTTAACATATTATTGATGTTACTACCTAGAACAGGGCTATTGGGATTTATTGGCATATATTTGAAACCTACAGTTTGAATTTTTCATTGATAATTTTTGTTTAAAAAACTACTCGAAATTGACAAAATTCACGCGGAAAATTAGTTTTTTCAACTTATTTTCGACTGCACGCAATAAAAGCATGAAATAGCTACGTTACTACCTAGAACTCGGACAAAAGTATTTTTCACTTCAAAAAGTTGGTTGAAATTATCAATATATTAAAACCCTTTACAACCGAGCTGATACGATCGTGCGGGTTAAACTGCAACTGACAATAACCTGACAATAAGGTTCAAATTCAATTGCAGTTAACCCGCACGATCGTATCAGCTCGGTTGTAAAGGGTTAGTCATAGGTAATATGAAAAAAATAATTTTTAAAAGGAATAAGGCCTCTGAAAATTTCGATAATGTGTTTCAGTTTTTTCTCAAATAAGTACCATTAATGTAATAATCCAGTATATATTCGGAATCAACTTACGAAGCCCTTTCATAAGATACGCCATAATATGATAGGATTCATAACACAATATGTGAAAATACTCTGGTGCAGTCCTTCGAGTTGAAATCATACAAAAATGTATGATTTCAACTCGAGGGACTGCACCAAAATTTAAGATGGCTATCCTTCTAAAAATATTCTTAGGATTCAAAGAACTTCCGATCGTCAAATCACTTCGTTGTCCATCTGTCAAGATACAAACGATTATGTTCCGTTTGTATCCGAAATCTGTATATTTGTATTTATATAGTTAAAAAAAAGCGAACACATTTTTGTAGAGGTTGGAAAGTAAACAACGGATGGATGAGTAAGTTCGAGGGCCAAGATGAGGCCCTAGATAATACAAGTCCATCTATTGTACTTTCGGCCAAGACATTTTAATATTTAATAATATGTATATGATGCTTTTAACAACTAATAAAATAAAATAGATATTTACACAATATCGCAAATCGATATTAACATTGTTTCTCCCGTCAGTTTTAAATTTTTAAATATTTTCTTTAACCTGCACTCTTAAAGTTTGTCATACAAGTCATGTCCCTTGAAAGATGCGATAAATTCGAAAACCTAACAAATATCAATATCGACAGTAAATATACCTAAAAATAGAATACAATTCCGTAATAAAAATAGAATACGATTCCGTGATTAAGTTTTTAAAATATGATTTATCTAACGCATATATTCGGTGTACTATCAGTGCAGATACCTGTAAGAATTTTGAATTGGCTGCTTTTATCAAGCTACACCACTCGCTTAACAGACTATCTATTAGCCAGTACTAAACATATTAAAGCTGAGGCGTCTTCCTTGATTTTTTTTAGCTTGATTTTCAATTAGCGGGAGTAAAATGACGCAATTTTTTACGAGCGTAATTTGATTAAGTTTAATTTGGTTTCAACATATCACTTTTTATCAATAAGTCAATCTAATATCAGCAATTACGTGGATTCTCATTATTTTTTTTAAGAAATAATTTCTGAATAACGAAAATATAAATTACGACATCCGTCAAATCACCGGATAATTAAAAATTCAACTTTAGATATAAAACTGTTAGTGGTTGTAACTGTTAAAAAAATATACCTCAAAAATTATGCATTCTCATTGGTCAATTTACTTTGACATTTGTTGTGATTGGTCCAATTGTCGTTTATAACAACAACATTTATGGTTATGTCTATTTATTTATTTATTTATTAGACACACCAACAAAACACAGGCTTATACAATCACAAAATAAAATTATAAAACACAGGTAGCACGTCTAGCTTGTGCCTCAATTACAGGCGTGCAACAGCATTCTCAAGTAGACGGCTAGTTTACTGAACTACGTACGAGTATATACAGTGGTGTCAATTTTAAAAATAAGATTTATATTACAAAATTTAAAACATAGAATAACAATAATAAAAACATAAAAGTTAAACTATGGATTATTTCAGCATAAGAAATAAAAGAACTAACTAAACTATTTATTTATTTATGACTACTTTGCTAGATGACAGCAACCTACGCCTCCAACTGGCCAACTCAACAAGATTATTGTACATAACAGCTTCACGTCACGTGGAAAGCATCCAAAACAGGTTGATCGACCTGGTTAGGTTTGCGGGAAGCAATTGGATGAGGGCGGCGCATAACCGATCGTTGTGGAGAAATTTGGGGATGCTTTTGTCTAGCAGTGGACGTATACCTATTGGCTGATATGATGATGATGACACAGTTTCCCATGGTAAATAAAGAGTAATAGACTGTGTATGGACACATTTTTGGGTAGTGACGGTTATATTTTTTTGATATTACAAACTTATTTAAAGTAAAGCCTGACCAGAAATATATGAGGATTGTCAAGAGGGCGCTATTTATAAGATTTATATGGCAACCATTTTGCAACCAATCGCAACCCACCATAATAATGACATTAGTTTAAGTACCTGTCAGTTCCAATATGTTAACCTCGTAATATCATTTAATGGAATGCACTCTTTTCCTGACTGTTTTTCGTGTAGTAAACACGTGTACACTTTATTTATAATCTTACGTTCACGGCTATGAATGGTTTTCGGCATTTTCTTTAGATAATTTTAAATATTTGTCTTTTAAAGAAATCAATCACCACGAATGACATTGGCATTGTTGACAAACCATCATAAAATCATTGCCAGTGTAAGAAATTAGTTCCAGTGAAATTCCGCAATATGGCGCATCCTCATATATTTCTGGTCAGGCTTTAAATATTCTATACTTTCATTTCATATTTTGTACCTTTGGAACCCTCGGTACGCGAATCCGACTCGCGCTTGACCGGTTTTTTATTAATATCAAAAACGCTGAAATAAGTTTTCTTCTATTTTATTTTAATACCTTTCAAGTTCCTAGATTAAAAAAAAACTTGCACCCCTATTTAAACCTCTTAGGGGAGGTTTTTCCAAAAATCCTTTCTTATCTCTACCCCACGTTATAAAAGTAACCTACTGTGCAAAAATCAACTCTGTAACATTGGTATATAGTTTCGGCTGTGCGTTGATGAGTCAGTCAGGACTTCTTCTTTTATATATATCATGGACCTAGTAAATACTATAGTATACCTGGACTGCTCAATGCTTCGTTCGAACGATTCAAGTAAGAAAGCCGCCAAGGGGGCAGTTTGTCCCACTCTGCTGGAGTAACCAAATATTTAGCAATAAAGAGGGACTCATCCTTACTCCATTTTATTACAAGTTTGGCTCGGTTTGTAGACACCTGCCTACTGAGCCAGCGGTCCCGGGTTCGAATCCCGGCCGGGGCAAATATTTGTATGATGAACTCGAATATTTGTGCTTGGGTGATGGTTGTTCTATGTATTTAAGTATATATTTATCTATATAAGTACGTATATCGTCGTCTAGTATAACACAAGCCTTGAGCTTAATTTGGGACTAGATTGATTTGTGTGAGGTTGTCCGATATTTATATGTATAAAAAAAATGAAAATAATTAAAGTCTAAAAATGTATATTGGCTGGCACTGTAGCTAGAATTTATTTTATATACCTACCTATGGAAACTCATAAATAAATATAGTGAATGTTAGCTACTATGCCAGCAATAACACACTTTTGGCTCCTGTTATTTTAACAGAACGCAGCAATCCCGTAACTGTCAATTTGATTTGATAAATGACAAACTTCGTTAAGTCATACTTAAAAACAAAACAAACAAAAAACATATTCTGATGTACGTGGACATGAACTCATTTATGAGGATATAAAAAAGTGGTTATTTGTAGGGTACCATAAATTAATTAGGGAGGTAAAACTGTAAGTATACCGTTATTTTATAAACTACCTGTACAACTCTGTTTTACCAATGCAAGACTACGCAATACTTTTTATTACTGTACTAACGGTTACTAAGTATATGGCGAAATAAAAGCAAAAAAAAAACGACTTCAAAAAAAACTAAAAAGCTAAAAATAACCCATTTAAGTACAGATTACGTTTGAATCACGTTTTGAAGACGATACCAAACAACTCATTTATTATATTTTTATATTATATAAGTATATTTTTTTGTTTTTAGTGATTCATATTAAATACTTATGGCGGGGTGATCTGGGAGGTCTTAAAGGCATACATCTCGTTTGAGTTATCTCCTAACTTCGGTTCTACGATTGCTACTACTACTACGATTACTTAGGCGGGTAGCAATGTTCTAGGTGGGCTCGCCCTGCGGGCCCTTGGGCTCGCGCGCTACGCCGTCTCTGGGACGCTCCGCACCTTTGGTGCTACACGGAGCTCGGCCTGCGGCCTCGTGGGGGGACGTTCGCCCTTAAGCCTGCGGCCCTCGGTCGAACTAAAATATTAAAGTTTGTTGTCCGATATTTTCTTAATTTGACCGATTTTTTTTAATTTCGATTTCAGATTCCGACTCGGGGGCCCCAAAAACCGCCTGATACCGAATTTCAGCCCCCTCGGACCAATATGAAATTTTCTCCATACAAATCTTGTTTTTCCGATATTTTCCGAATTTGACCGAATTTTCGGACACCGATTCCAGATTCATATTTGTGAGCCCCAAATGCCCCCCGATATCTAGTTTCAGCCCCCTAGCACCAACTTGAAATAAAAAAAAAGTCGCCATTTCGATTTTTTTTTCACGACTGTAATTCATAAAAAATTTCAGCTCGCTACGACCACTTTGAAATTTTGACGCCTATTAACCACCCTTAGATAGCGAAGGATTATCGTAGTATAGTTAAAACGACATTACTGCAATAGTACAGTACGACACAAAAGAGTAGAAATTAAAAAGTAGCAATACTGTAGTGTCGTCCCTTTTTTCTTAGAGCGATTAGAAAGGGACGACACTACAGTATTGCCACTTTTTAATTTCTACTCTTTTGTGTCGTACTATACATATACAATGCTCAGATTGTTTTTAGTAGGAATAATATTTTCGAAGTAAAACGTAGATCGGAATTATCCGGTAATTTTGTAAATTCATTGTCACTCTATTAGTACTTTATCAAAGTTTGACATGCTTTCATATTAATATATGATACCATATATTACCTGAAAAAATATACTTTTCTCAAAAATTGCATGTACATTTGCCTTACCATCGCTAGATAGACTACAGTAAGTGGAACATACCGAAGACTTTTTAGAAGTGTCCAGTAAACAGCGAGATTTTAAATTTGGAATCAATATTTGTCCAGTAAGTAAGTATGTAATTCCTGTTACGTATCAAGATATTTGAATATCGAAACACGATTTACATCGTCACCGACTTATAAAAAAACTAAGGATGTGAAGGCGATGAGGTCGTATATAAATGTAAAAAGGATGCATTCCACAAATTGTTTTAATTATAAGTACAGTGCGACAGCAAATTGTAGAAATTAAAAAGTGGCGTCCCTTTTTCATAGATTAAATAGAAAGAGACGACATTGCAGTATACACTTGCAATTTACACTAAGAGCAAATGTAAAATAAAAAGAGGTTAGCACTATTGGCAGTATAAACGCAACACAAGATGCATATTAAAAAAAAAGTAGCGACAAGGTTTAGTGCGGAAGTTTGTATGCAGCGTTTAGTTCATAATTGTGCTGTGTAAAATGACAATGATATTTCGGAATTCCTTCCTTTTTTGTGTCGTTTAGAAAAAACCTCGGATTTAAAATTGAAGGTACGCTTTATGATATGAAAATTAGTTAGAAAATACAAAAAATTATAACAATAATTAAATTTTATCTTTAAGACTTAGATTTGTAAGACAGTGCAAATAATTAAACGCAGTATTTATAAAAAAATAAATTAAGGCGGGATTTAAATTAAAAGACAAAAATTTCAAATTTGTTTGTGTGATCTATTACAATAATTCAGCAAAAATGAGTTCAGACGAGTCTGATTCCGAATAGACGGCACTCCTCCATACTTAAAAGCGGAGGCAGAGTCAGCTAAAATAATTTACTTCCGACTAAATCCAAGGAGATATAAAAAAATACAAGAGATTCATTAAATGGAAGGAAGAAAATCAAGTTAATAATTGGTCAGATAATGTGTGATAAGGTCAGAATATTTCAACAATCTTTCTGAGACAATCGGATGGCTACAAAGGAACGAAATCACAAATATTCAGCAGCAAAATATAGAAAAGTTCTTAAATCAAGCTCTAGATGATAACCATTTTGGCGATGAAGGTAAATAAATGCTGCCACTATTTGATAACGATATAACTATATCTTTTATCCAAGTATAAACTCATAATTATTTTTGTTATAGGTTGTTATCATGGGAGTTAATGGTGCCTGCGACGACGAATATCACAATGTGTAATAATAAAAATGGGATATAACAAAAATATTCATTGGAAAATGGCCGAATATGAATGTCACCTACAAAATATAATTTTAATCTAATTTTCTTGTTTAATTTTTGAGAAAAGCACTATACTTGCTTCGACCGTAAGAGCCATCCTGGCCTCGTATTATATCCGGACCTCGCCTACGGCTCGGTCCGTCTAATTCCTACTCGGCCAGTATGGCTTACTTACTGGTCTCTGCCGTAATGTACTATAATAGCCACCAAAAGATTTCCTTTTGCAACCTTTAATTCCAGTTACCATGATGCAATCATAAGTATGTAATTTTTTTAATCAGAAAAGATACCATTAAGCACTGTCAAAAATGCTGACAGTTTACAATTATATTAATAAGATTTCAAATTTAAAGGTTTTATCCTGCCCTAACATAAAATTATTTTTGTATACTAACGGATTGTATAACTTTCATAATTTTTTGCGTTAGTTTCTTTGGTGACGCGTAAGAAAGTTTAGCTAATAAAATATTTAATTATTTGAAGTGAATAGTGTTAATTTAAAGAAAAATATAAACTACTAATAACTACCATTTAATTTGAAAACTACTAATTATTACTATTTTTTGTGACTGGCAATATTAGAAAGGGACACACTACCTATGTGCAAGCTGTCTCTGTCTGACCGTGACCCCTTCACCCGTAAAATATACCTTATGTATTAACACTAAGATTTAATTTTGTGTGAACACTTATTCTGAGTTCGCACTTCTGTTGTCTTAAATATAAGCTCCTTGATATATATAGATAGATAGATTAATATTAATTACTTATGCAACCTACTTGGAGAAATATGCACGACATCAGAGGTTAAATATACTTGGGAGATACGAAGGCGTACAAAAAATCTCTGAAAAATTATGCGATTCTAAATTCAAAAAAACAATTCAATCAAGTAACCCGTCAATCTAACAGACATCACTCAAACGATATATTTTCTACAGCCTCCTGCGATTTTTACCTGATATTAAAATATTCCAATACAAGTTCAAGTGTAACCTAAATCTTTAGATATATTTGAAGTCGAAGTGCAGAATGCCGGAAAATCCCAAGCAGCAGACGACTCCGGAGCCAATTAGCCGGTCCGGAGCCGGAGATATTTCGGAGCGAGAATTGTCCAGGGAACGGAATACTATGCGAACCACTCCGCCTGCGTAAGTACTTAGTCACACACATATAGGCCCTTGCGTCTATTGCAGACGAATTATGGTGTAGTGTTTGGGATACACCGTTTCTGGTGGCTAACTAAACCGATACGAGATCGACACATTTTACCGCAGGCCTGACAAGAGAAGTGTGCGACGGGTGGTACTGCGTCGCCTTGTCGACGTCTTTGTCTCTTGTCAGCGAGTGCCGCGAACCAGGTCTCATCGCATAACTTGCGACCTTCAACAACGCATTTGCGCCACTCCGTCCGATTCTCCGCAAGCTTTTCCCATTTCTGGTGGTCAATATGGAAGGCGGCCATGTCCCTCTTTGCGCAATCTTTAAAGCGAAGCAATGGTCTGCCAACGTTTCTTCTTGCATTCGCCACCGCGCCAAGAAGAACACTACGAGGAAGACGAGAAGGTTCCATCCTGTACACATGCCCTAGCCAACGCAGACGTCTCTGTTTGAGAAACGCGGTCAAACTAGGCAGCTGTGAAATTTCTAGAACCCTTTCGTTTGTTACCCTGTCTTGCCACGATATGCCCAAGATCTTACGAAGGCAACGCATGTAAAAAGAGTTTAAACGCCGTTCTACTTTTGCATACGTTGTCCAGGTTTCAGCTCCGTACAAGAGTATGCTTAGAATGGACGCCTGAAAAATTAGCATTTTGGTATTTGTCGTGAGATGTTTGTTTTGCCATACTCTTATACTAAGCTTCCCGAACATGGCGGCCGCTTTTCCGATACGTATGTCGACCTCTGCATCGAGCGTGAGGTTGTTCGTTACGGTCGACCCTAGGTAGCAAAACCTGTCCACTACTTCTAACAGCGTGCCATTGAGCGAGATCATTGGGGCCACAGAGCTATTTTGTGCTAGCACAACGGTCTTTTTGGCGTTTATAGACATGGCAAACAGGGAACATGCCTGGGAGAATTGACTCACCATTGACTGGAGCTCTTGTTCCGAGTGAGCGACAAAGGCTGCATCATCGGCATATAAAAGGTTGTCGACGAAAAGATCCTGACGGTTTCTTTTAGATTTGAGGAGAGAGATGTTAAACATCTTTCCGTCGGTCCTCGTGTGCAGATGGATACCCTGTTGGTTATCGCGGAAAGCTGTACGTAATATAAGGGAAAAGTATATACCAAACAGGGTAGGCGCCAAGACACAGCCCTGTCGCACTCCTCTGGACACAAGGAAAGGCTCTGATGGTTTGCCATTAAAGACTACCGTGCCCTTCGTGTTATCGTGGAAAGATGCCACGAGGTGCAGAAATTTTGATGGACACCCAATGCTCTCGAGCGCTGTGTACAAACCCTTTCGGCTAACCGTATCGAAGGCCTTATTAAGGTCCACGAAAGCCACAACTAAGGGGGTATTTTGTTCACGACACTTCTCCTGTATTTGGCGAAGTGTGAAAATCATGTCTACTGTGGAACGCTCAGAGCGGAAGCCACATTGTGACTCAGGATAAATACGTCCTGCAAGCTTTTGTAGTCTTGACAACACGACTAGACCGAAAAGCTTGCCTACAATGCTCAGTAGGGAGATACCGCGGTAGTTGTTGCAGTCACCGCGGTCGCCTTTCCCTTTGTACAACGTGACGATGTTAGCGTCACGCATATCCTGAGGCACACTTCCTGCTTGCCAGCATTTGCACAGCAGATTGTACAAAATTGGTCGCACGCATTCGAGTTTTATTATCTCGGCTTGGGTGCCATCACCGCCGGGACTCTTTCCGCGCTTAAGCCGATTGACAGCCTTGGTGAACTCCTCTATAGACGGTAGATCATCTAGCTCGGTCATTTGTTCCAGTCTAGGCATGCCCTGCACAGCCTCCGGGTGTATGTCAACAGGACTCGAGTAGAGGTCGGTGTAATGCTCGACCCAACGGTCGAGTTGTCGTTTACTATCTAAAATGATAGTACCATTCGCGTCCTTAAGAGGGGCGGTCTTCTTAACCACAGGTCCGAGGACCCGTTTGATGCCTTCATAGACACCGCTTATGTTTCCACTGTCAGCACACAACTGCATGGTGCGCCCAAGATCTGACCAGTACAAGTTCGCAAAATACCTTGTGCTTCGTTGAAGAGTGGCCTTGGCCTCACGAAGAACTTTGTCAGTTTCCGGACAAGGATTCATGCGGTGTCTAAGAGCGGCGTCGCGCTTTGAGTCAATTAGAGGTTGGAGATGTTCGACGTTCTCTGAGAACCAGTCCTGGGACTTGGTTTCCACTAATCCGAAAACCTCAACGGCGCTTTCAGTCAGTAGCTTCTTGACACTCTCCCACTCATTGCCTATAGGCGTGTTGGAGTCCCATGAAGCCATTTCAGTTTTTGCCAAACACTCAAACTCACGATATTTTTCGTCATCCCTAGTATTAGAAAGATTCAACTTTCTTCTGCCAGGCGTTTTGGACGAATGTATCCTGTTATGAGCGATGACTACATGTGCTGCTACTAACGAGTGGTCCGTGTCACAATCGGCACTATGGAACGTGCGTGTGTGGGTAAAGTCGCGGAGGTCCTTTCTTCTGGTAAGTATCACGTCCAACTGATGCCAGTGACCAGATCGCGGGTGTTTCCAGGAGACTTTTCGGGAAAACTTGCCTTTGAAGTATGTATTTGTTACACATAACTGGAAATCAGAGCAAAACTCCAGTAAGCGTTGGCCGTTGTCATTTATGTTGCCAACTCCATGGTAACCAATACATTCAGGCCACGTGGAAAAATCCCGACCCACACGAGCATTAAAATCTCCTAGGATATAAAGGCGATCGCCACCGGGAACAGAGTTCACTGTGTCGGCCAGTTGGTCATAGAATTTGTCTTTTGTCTCGTCCGAAGATTTTAATGTCGGACCATAAGCAGTAATTAAAGTAGCATAACCGCAGCTGCTTTTCAGTCTCAAGACCATTATGCGTTCCGAAACGCCGCGCGGGGTCTCAATGGCGCCAAGTATATCGTTACGGACCGCAAAGCCAACACCGTATTCGCGAACATCAGCGGAGTCTTTCCCTCTCCAGAAGAATGTATAAGAGGATTCCCGCAATGAGCCTTCGTCGGGCAATCTAGTCTCTTGGAGAGCGCATATTGAGATGTTAAGCCTGTTTAATTCTGTATCGACTACAGCAGTTTTACGCAGATTTTGTGCGCAACCGGAACCTCCACAAGTGTGCGGGAGGCCTGTCCTCATGGTTCGGACATTCCATGTTGCAATGCGCATGGATTGGTGAGGCGTGTTTTTATACTGCTTTTTGGAACCAGGTGTGTAGATTAACGTCACCAGCTATCTAGCCGAAGGCTAGTGCTCCCTACACCTCAAAGGAGCAAGCTGGCAACGGGACGGATCGGTACCTTACTGTCCGGGGGCTGCCCAGATTAAAGCGGGCGGTAACCAATCGATGGGTCTGCGATGGACCCTCCCACTGTCGAAAGTGACCCCTAGCGTCCGCACTCACGCCCATCTGTGCAGGACTTATAACTGGTGACTGCCACTTCCCGTGTTGTTGCACACGCAGTGAAAACTGACGTGGGTGGAGTGACCTCTCCACAGACAATACACCGCCTGGGACGGATTTTAGGAAACGCAGGGATGCCCAGCACCTGCATCACCCTCTCGGCTTCACTGGCTTAGTCCACAGGAAAGGCAAGCCAATACGTGCGGAACCAGATTAGCTGCAGAAATTTGCCGTACATTTCGGGTTGTACCCTAGTCACGCCTTACGATAACTCCGAACCGGGTTTAATTTTGGAGTTTTCCTTCTCCTAGATGGGTTGCAAGCCAATGCTTAGAGGCCCATCTCCCCTATTTCGAAGCATATGATGTCTGCTGCTTCGTTTGTGGACTTAGTCGCCTCTTACGACACCCTTGTCCTTCCCTAGGGTTGGCGCTATTCTTAATCCGGACACCCACACGGACAAAACTTACCGGTACTTAGTCAATGGTACGGTTTATTGGAGAAAATCGTAACACACAGTACATTGACATTTTAAGCCGGACGAAAACAAAAACATAATTTTAAGTGTCTGTCTGTGGCATTGTTCCAATTTTAATTCATTTGAAACGAGACTTAATCGGGAGTGTTAGAGGTAACCGGTTCAGTATTTTGAATTCATCATCTATTTGGCGCCGGTGGTTTTTAGGGTTCCGTACCCAAATGGTAAAAACGGGACCCTATTACTAAGACTCCACTGTCCGTCTGTCTGTCTGTGTCCGTCTGTCTGTCCGTCTGTCCGTCTGTCCGTCTGTCCGTCTGTCCGTCTGTCCGTCTGTCCGTCTGTCCGTCTGTCCGTCTGTCCGTCTGTCCGTCTGTCCGTCTGTCCGTCTGTCCGTCTGTCCGTCTGTCCGTCTGTCCGTCCGTCCGTCCGTCCGTCCGTCCGTCCGTCCGTCCGTCCGTCTGTCTGTCTGTCTGTCTGTCTGTCTGTCTGTCCGTCCGTCCGTCCGTCCGAAAATAAAATAAATATTTAAGTTAGGCTCCCATACAAGAAACGTGATCGGTTGCGTTAACTTTGCACCTCATTTGTATCCGGCACCATACATAACAGGTGCAAACTTAACCCGTCCCCGTTAAGATGGCATATATGGTTGAACGGAACCCTCTGTGCGCGAGTCCACTTCGCTGGTTTTTAACGATAAGCACTTATGTGATTCCTATTCCTATTTTACCACACCTATTATACTGTAACATACCTAAGGTACATTTTAGCATTATGGCCGAAACAGTCTTTTATTTATTACAAATCTTACAATACAATGTGATAATAATTTTACTTTATTGTTTAATTACAGGCGTCACCAACGCGTTCCGCACAAGAACAAGGTATTCTCTGTTCCCGTGAACAAGTTCACCACCCGCTGCCAGAATCCAAGCCCCAACCTGGCCCGCATCCGCAGCTGCCTCGAGGAACTGCGCTCCACGACGCCCGTCAGGCCGGTCAAAATAGGCCCCAAAGCGGTCTCTATGGAGGACTTAACGCCTACAAAAAGGATAAAACGAGAAAGGTAATTTACTTTGCTACTTCTGGTAATGCTACTTTGGCTTAGTGATCCAAAAAGATCTAGGTATCCGAAACGAAAGCCTACGAAGGGAAACGAAGGATCCTGCGCAGTTTCTTGCTTATTTATCAACAGCGGGTCCAGTGCCTCTCCAGCGATGTCTCAATAGACATACGATCCACTAAAGATAGCTTCAACTCGTTTAGAACATTATAACAGACTACTAACTTATTTGACTGTCTCGCATTTGTCTAGTAGAGACGCAGCCATTTAAATTTAGGTACCATATCGATTTGTAGCCTTATGGAGTTCCGCTCGTATCCATTCAATGTAATATAGGATAAGTAGGCAGAGCCTAAGGCTCGTCCATTGAAGCGGAACGGAGAAAATGAACCAATTAGGCTGACGCATTTGTGAAGCCCAATAGAAGTGCATTTAAATCTGAGGAATGTGATTGGTAAATTTTTCACAGCTCCGCTTCAGTGAAAATGAACCAATTAGGCTACGCATTTGTGAAGCCCAATAGAAGTGCATTTAAATCTGAGGAATGTGATTGGTAAATTTTTCACAGCTCCGCTCCAGTGGATAGCAGCCTTAGAGTTTGTTTAGAATACTGTATTCGCGTTTATAGCCCCAGTAAAGTAAAGGAACCTTCAACATATTACTCCTTACACATAACCGCTGTAAATTTATTGTCTTTTTAGAATCGCCTGATTGACCGCCCCTTATAAATTTATTAGGGCTCATGTAGGGCTAGCCTTTGCGTGCTAGCATTTGGAAAGGGTTACGTAAAGTTAGGGTGCCTACCTGGGGTAGTGTGTTTATTATGTAATCAACGCGTGATGTGCCTCGGTTACCAAGGTTATGACTAATTACGTTGATTAGTATCGAGGAGTCCATAAAACTGAATAATATTTTTAACTAGATACTTTCATAACTTCTAAAGTAAGTGAAGACTTGAAGAGTATACCTTAGGTAGGTACTCCTAGTATCGTTCTAGAATTCACCAAGAATAATTGGAATCAATATCTGCAAGCTAATTTCTAAGACCGCGAACTCATAAGTTCGTTAGATACACTGGGTACTATGGTTATGTATCTTATCATTTAAGACATAAATTGTATAAACGCAAACGTATTAGAAGCTGCTCGCGAAATTCGTCCGTGCGGAAGAGAATGCCATAACATAACTCATTTATTGCTTCTCTGTAGTCATCAGCTAAAAAGTATCCGAAATGCTCAGGTATCCCCGTGTGCGAAAAATAGGTTTAGGTTTAAGCAAGCACAACTACCCATATAGCTAGGTACATACAGGAATCCAACAAAAAAACGATTCAGTGGCCTCTAATCCAAAAAGCCTAGGTTAGGGCTAGGCAACTTATTTTTTGGAAAAAGATTCGCCCACTGAATAACTAGCCCTGGCTTCGCCACATCCACGCCATATGCCTCTACAACCAGAGGAAGGTACCTATAAGCCTCTCGTTAAGGCTCCTTATCTGTTCAAAACTGCAGATTGTTTTAGACATTTTCTTTATGATCAACCATGTTTCTTAATCTCTTAGTGTAAGAACATACAATTCATAATTTTATTATAAGAACATAAATTTTGTTTTTTTTTGCGGTAGCAATACCAAGGAAACCCCAAGGTCTCCTCTAGTTGGAGCGGAGGAGCACGCCGCAGCCAGGATCGGACGATTCATGCTAGTGTGTGCGTGGAGACGGCGGCGCGACGAAGTCAGGTGCCTCCGCAAGACGCTAGAGTTCCAGGTAATATTATTTCGGGAAGATCTGGTAAATAAATAACACTATTTTTGATGTATCAGGAAGGAAAGGACTAGTTATTTTCAGTTAGGGCTATATATTTTGATCGCGATTTAGAGAAAAGATCTGTACCTAAACCTTGTCAATGTATATTTACTTTCAGATCTCGTGCTCTGAGCGACTCCGTATCCAAGTGCACGCGCTGAAGTCTCTCCTGGACGCAGACAACAACAAGGTCCGTCTTGCCATCCGTGAGCTCGAGCGCCTCAAACAGCTCCTCAAGGACAAAGAGACAGAAAAGAGCGTTTTAGAGAAGGTATTAAGGTATCCTAGATTAATTCTATGTGATACCTACTAAATTAAATCCTAAGTCTGCACTTAGCTTACTATATAAGCATTTATTGACGTATTTTTTTTTGCGTTCTTACTACCTATACCTCTGAGATCTTACAGACGGAGTGACGATCGTACTTTGTCCTATCAACAAAATTTTCATGGATTTTATGAAAATGTTTCTCGTAAGGTTGTGAGTAGTGATGGCATTGCACAGAATAATAAATTAACTGCGGTGAATTCCATCTCCATTAGTCCATTATACTCCTTGACCATTGACCTCCTTTTTATGTCGGTTAAAATATAACAAACATACTTACATAAAATCACGCCTTTTTCCCAACGGGGTAGGCAGAGACCACATCTTTCCACCTTCTACAGTCCTACAAAATATAAAAATGTTAATTTATCATCATGAACCATTGATATAAAAAAAAAATTATGAGACATTACATGTTACACAAATTTGATGGTATTATTATTGTTTTCCAGGAGAGGAACGCTCTCGAAAGAGATTTGGGCAGTGCAGAAGATCGCGCCTCGGAAATGAGCATCGGTAAGCAAGATACTGTAACTTCTCGTTGCGAGTAGTAAAGTAGTATATAGGTACCTACTCAGAATTCCATCATTTACATTTACTATACCGGTATATAAATTGAAGCATACTAAAAGAGTTACCACTCGAACGTGTCATATTTAAATTTTTCGATATTAGTAGGTATATACCTAACGAGTACGTATCCCAATTTCAACAAATATGAGCAGATATTTCTTATTCTAAACTTACTCAAATCATCAAAAATCTTCTTTCGCTTATGTTGACTAAGGAATATAATTATTTTGAGAGAATTATTACCGCTACCCCACCACGTAAATATAATACTTATACAATATATTGTCTTCTAACAGCGACATTCATTGGCATAGTAATAGGGTAACGGGACTGAAAAACTGCTTTGGGCCCCAGATTAAATGGTGTATCGGGCGAGTTTTAGTTTTAGTGGAGAAGGAAGCATACCCTCCGATAAACTTGCCATGGGCCTGTATTACGCTGGTAGTTATGGCACTGACTATATCGAAATCGATACTACTACAAACAATACCTACTTTGTGAACTAGTAGCAACCTTTTCTAGGTTGGCGGAACTGCCGTAACGAGCTAGAAGGCGTTCGCGCCGCAGCGGCAGTGAACGAACACGCATTATCTTTGGAGCGCGCCGCCGGCGCAGAGGCGCGTGCGCAGCGCGACCGCGCCTACTCCAGGGTACGTACCGTCCTTCAGGATATATTCAAGAACGAACCAATAAGTCGAGAGGACTGCCGATCCCTGTTCTACCGACCAGTTGGTTGGTTGTTACCTTATTGTACTAGTTTATGTTATGTCCCATACCTTTCGAATTACGCTTAGATCTTTCTTAATACACTAGCGTCAAAATAGCTCTAATAAGACTCTTTTCAGCTGGCACACCTCGAAGCAGACCTAAATCAGCATGAAACGTTACTATCAGCCGCGGAAGCAGAAGCTGCTGCGTTACGGCGCGAAGCAGACGAGAAACAAGCCCTGCTGCAGATGACCACAGAGCAGTTGCAGTTGGAGAAAGAGTGAGTAGGCAGACACTTGTATATCTACCCCTACTGCTTAGCTGGGGTAGTTCCCATTTGTTCTATGGAACATGACGTAACTGGAATTTTGTACCAACTCAGTTAGGAAATATATAATAAAATTGGCGGCCAAGACTCAAATGCCATAACGCTTATCGCTGTAAAAATGTTATCAGATCCTAGAAAATTTCAGCTTTCGAGGACATTGGTCGGGAATATCTTATTTTACTAATTCTGTACAAAGACCTGCACCCCCTTTAGAATTCCTTAATTTCTATATTCTTTGCATGCAAACCCTAGGGTCCATGCCAAATTTCAGCTTTCTAGGTCATCGGGAAGTACCCCATAGGTTTTGATACGTGAGTGAGTGTGTTAGTGAGTGAGTAGCGAAATCGGCGTATTTTAGGTACTAATAAAACTTAAAGTATAAAAAACTACTAAAACTAGATCAATTAAATTTGGTTCATTAAATATGATCCCTAACTACCTATACATCTTAAACTGTGAATTTGGGCGCTCTGTTGGTAACTGGGACTAAGCAAAGTATGAGGGTTTGAAAATGAGACGAAACTGTTCGAAAAAAGGGTAGGTAGTGCCCCGCTTCTTTTTTGTTCTGACGGGGGCACTGCCGTGCCCCCAGATGTCACAAAGACCGCCCGACACTTCAAAACTCAGTTTTATCGCGATCGAACCCGGAAAGAAAGTTACTTCTTACGTCTTAGTAGGTTCAGCACCGGGTTCGGATCGGACGTTTAACTGTAGACAATTTTTGCCACCACAAATTCCAACTCTAGTAACATTGTATGGCAGTGGTCGAGAGAGTTGCGCGCGCGAATGCTCAGCTCTGTCTGCGCGGGTATCACTAGCGGCAGAAGAGACCGACCAGCTGAAGGGCGTCGTGAGTGAACTACGCGTTGAGCTAGTAAGGCTCGACGCGGAGCTTCGCGTCACCCGGGAGCAGCTAGCGTGGTGGCCGCGGCCTCTGACCAGGTAACCTGAGTCCTAGTAGTAATGTAGCTGAGAGAGCTAGTGTCATCGGTGGTAGACCGGCAAACTTAGGGGGGTTGTGGCCGCGACCTCGAACCAAATAGCCTGTGTCCTAGTAGTAATTTAACCCAGAAAGCTAGTGACAATGAAGGTAGAGCGAACAGCGCGCTGAGTTTGTAAGAGATGACACACCGCGTTGCGTTTGCAGCACGTTTGCACCCTGAGCGTCGTTGATAGGGAGCACATGGCTACGCATACGCGCTGCAGCCGTGCCACACCCGCATATACCGGCTTTAACGTCTCATATTGTCAATATCTCTTACGTACCACTCATTACAATCTCGGCGGTTACGGCTAGTGACGAAGTACTTATTACAGATTGCATATCCATAGCTCTGATAAAAAAAAATATAATATTAATGTGATCATAAAATATTTCTGATTAATGATGAAAGTATTAACCGGTGTTCGTGTTTATCACGCATCCGTAAGTTTTCGGAGAGTCAGCAAATTATGAGTGTAAAATAAGTGATGGATGCTATATCCGCATCGCGCGATAAGAGCGACCATCATGGGCCACCTGGCAGTTGTGCACTGATGATTCATTCTGTATGTTGGCAGGATGATGGGCGCCGCGCGGTCTCTGCTGCGCTACCCGCTGTCAGTGCCCGAGGCCATCGTGTGGGCACTGGTGCCCGCGCGCCACGGATGCTGACCCTGCCCGCCTTCAAGGTGCTTTTCCATCCGGCGAAGCAAGGCGAAACGAGACGAGATAAAAAAAAACCTTTAATCGAAAGCGAGCTCGTGTTTGCTTTCTATATATGCTGGTAGAAAAGCACCTTTTCACATTTTCTTCGGTGTGCGAACGTATTTTCTAAAACGACACCTGGAAACGTGAGACGGAATCTGTCTTCCTAAAACGACACGAGTTCCGGAACTTGCCTAACTATTAGAAATACTCCTGACACTTATATGCAAGATTTTCCAACTCAGATGCGTGATTTTGCTACTCACGGGTATGATTACGCGACTAACGTGCATGATTTTGTCACTCACGTTCACGTGCAAGTGCACGATGTTGATTTTGTCAACCCTGCGTTTGGGCCATAGCAAAAATAAATCACAAACACTTGGGCTAGAAAATCGTTCATGGAAACCTACATATTGTCCAAAGTTTGCAGGTGAGTATATTTTAATTTTAATACTACATAATAATATTGTATTGTTAATTAGTTTTTATGGGTTATGTATACACGTATTTTATAAGATTTTCAAGCGGCTTGTGTTTTGCTGGTAAGTTTTCTTATTGAATTGTAAGAATTTTATTAAATGAAATGTTAACATATGTTGTGGTTTAATATTTTTTTATTAAATAACTTTGTTGTAATAGCATCGGACTCTTGTTGGCACGGTAGGACTAATGGAGTCGATATTAACATTAAAATACAATTCATACACATACTCATTCATCTATTTCATTCCAAACTGCCTTTATGGTTATTGTGGTTAACATTCCCAAGCTAGATTACTAAAATTATAAATATATTTTTTTACGATATTTCGAACTCCTTATTTAGCTCTTTTAATTGTCATACATAAATGGATATTCGATCAATATAGAACCCAATTTACTCCAGGAAACATGGGAAAAAGTCGCAAATATTTACGTATTTTATGGTGGCGACAAAACAAAACAATGCTTACACAAATCAGGTCTTTGTATATTCTTCTGACTTTGTCCTTGACTACAAAATCATGCGGGTATTTATTAAAACTGATAATAATATGATCCATTAGTAATTGTTTGCATGTATTAGCTAATCATAATAATGTGAATTAACACGTTCACTGCGGCAACCTAAAACTGTCCTGAATTTCAGTGCGTTACGGGGCCTGATTGACCCCTTGGTGGTTTTCGCCGTGATGCGTTACGGGTATAAAAGTGCCCCGTACGCCCCCGTCAGTTAAAACTGCTCTAAAATCCTGAAATCGTATTTTTTTACAAATTTGTTTTTATCAATTCAAAGAGTATATAATGACATATGTGACCCTGCTTCCGCACGTAGACACGATGAAAGGTTATTAAATTAGGAGGAAAAGAAAGTACGGGGTTCTATTACCCCCGTATCGCACTAGAATTGACAGAGTACGGGGTTAAGCTGACCCCGGACCGCACAGACTTTGTGTGTGTCGATAAGTTGATAGTGATGGGAATAAAAACGATAAATTTAAATGCGATTTAAACTGTATATATAAAAATAAACAAGTGGAACAGTCTTAAGTAACTTGACTAACATACAAAATATTGCACATACATTTGAGCTGTATTCTAAATAATAACAATTTAAACAGGGGTTTTTGACGTGACAACGTCTTAAATTAGGTTGCGCTCGGAGTCACTCATGAAAAAGTGTAACGCCCGCTCACGTCTGTTACGAGGGCCGGTTGTCCCGCTAAAACTCGAGAACGGCTGAACCGATTTGGCTAATTTTAGTAGGTTTAAACGGTGAGAAAATATTGAATAAATGAGTGGAAAATAATAAAAACGATAATTTTATATTCCCATACAAATACAAACTGTTCGTACTTACCTGTCAAACATAGATAAACAGAAATTGTGAATGGATATGATACAAATAAATATTCTACAGAGAAAAAGACGTTGTCACGTAAAATCTTCCTTCGCCCGTAAAACCGACTTTACAGGCAACCATTTTTTTTATGTTGTGTACAATCCAAGCGTTGATCATCGCTGTTCCAAATATAAGCTCCGTACCATTTGAGACCTCGCTTTAATGTAGAATGAAATGAGCAGACATTTGGTGGCTGAAGTCTATGCCTTTTTTGTTTTTATTATATTTTAATACGCACTCAGGTTTTTTAATTTCTTGCGAGACACCTCTTTTACTTCTCTGAATGATCTTATCTGCGATACAATTTACCGATACCGTACCGATAACAAGACTTGCAATAATGAATGCACTAGTGACACTGAGCTCATTAGCCCGTACGGGGTTTTCAGTACCCCATATCGCACTGGAAGACAATTTTCGTTCTGTGGTCGGCACGGGGTTCGTGGGACCCCGTTTATCTTTATAAAAGACTTTATAAAAGGATCATAATTATATATTTTGTGTCTATTGTAGCCAAAAAAATACCAAAGTTACAGGCTCCGCACCAGCGAGTAAACACTGTTTTTTGTCCCCCGCACTGAATGACGACGTCGTACGGGGTTCCGAGTCCCCCGTACCGCAGTGATCGTGTTAACTGCACAATTAAATTTCTTAAATCCGCACATTCAATGTAGTGGGCGTACAGCGCAATTGTCGTTACTCATATCACGCTGTCATTTAAGTCACTTGTCAATTTATTTACTGTACATTGCTGGCAATTAAGATTTTGTTAGAAAGTTAATAAACCCTGAATTTAATTTACGTGAAAAATCTATGTTACTTTAGGTACCTACTCTACTTTAAGAAAAGCCTACTTGGCGGTAACACATTGTATACGAAAGTGACGTAGCAAAATATTTTATCGACAAAAATATATCGATGTTACTGTCAACATCAAGATGTCATCGACATAAATAAATATTACTTATTTCTCCGCATTTTCCTGTAGTATACTTGAAACACTTAGCTTAATTCACCTGGGTGAATCAATTATACTAATAGTATCCTTTATTCACTTTGTGCACCTAGTGAGTGCATCAAGTTTACTTAAAGTCAACTCGATGCACTCGTCTGCGGGCATGGGTGCATTAAGTTAACTTTCGGTGGACTTTACGCACCCAGTAAGTGCATCAAGTTTACTAAAAGTTGACTTGATGCACTTTGTCTGCGGGTACAGCCCGACACAAAAGAGTAGAAAATAAATGAGGGCGCCACTTCCTTCGCAACTGTCACATTTTTGACGTAAAGTGCTTGAATATGGTAACAATTTTGTATGAAAATTTTTAGTTCCTTTTTCATCCGTTTTCTACTCTTTTGTGTCGGGCTGTAGGGTGCATTAAATTAACTTTTGGTGTACGAGGGGCGTTCAATAAAAAGTGAGAATGAGATGCAAACTCTTTCAATATTAGGAAATTAAATACTGGCCGGTAAAGTTAATCTAACTAGCGTATTGCTCATGAAAAAAAAATCCAACTGCTTCTTGTTTAAAAAAAATACGGCCATTTCTTTGCAACGCTATGAAGTACGTGAGCGAAAATGGAGAAAATTGAACTTCGCGCCGTTATCAAATACTTGTGTTTGAAAAAAATTTCTAGGGACCAAGTCAATTTAGATCTGCGGGACACTTTAGGGTCTAATGCCCCTCAGTATTCGACAGTCGCACGTTGGTGCGCCGAAATTAGACGTGGAAGAACATCGACCATGGACGAACCCCGCTCCGGACGCCCTACTACAACAGTAACTGAAGAAATTGTGAAAAAAGTCGAAAACTTAGTTTTGGCGGATCGTCGTGTCACGGTTCGTTTTATTGCTGAAAATGTAAAGATTTCAACGGGGAGCTTACATAATATTTTACATGAACGCTTGGGTATGAAAAAGATATCTGCGCGTTGGGTACCAAGAATGCTTACTGACACGCAAAAACAAACTAGAGTCGAGATTTGACAAGAAGCTTTGGACCTGATAAAGCAAGACCGGAAACTTTTTCTGGCGCGATTTATAACAATGGACGAGACATGGCTCCACCATTACGACCCTGAAACGAAACTGCAGTCTATGACATGGAAAAGGCCATCATCTCCAACTCCGAAGAAATTCAAGGTGGGCCCATCTGCCGGTACTGCATGGGCTCTGTTTTTTGGGATGATAAAGGGGTAGTAATGATTGAGTATCTCGAGCATGGAGCCACTATTACGGGCACTTTATATGCTAAACAAATAGCAACATTTCGCAATGAGATCCGCGAAAAACGGCGAGGTAAACTCTCGAAAGTTGTGCTGTTCCACCAGGACAATGCCCCGGCACACAAGTCCGCCGCCGTTGCAATGGCTGCAATTCGTAATTCTGGGTTCGATATCATTAAGCATCCTCCGTATTCACCAGATCTCGCCCCCAGTGATTTCTACCTATTTCCGAGATTGAAAGAATACCTGAGAGGCCAGAAATTTGAAGACGACGACGCGGTAGTCGCTGCAGTACAAGATTTTTTAAGTACTCAAGACCTTTTTTAAAAATGAAATTTTAAGTTTAGAAAAAAGATATACTAAGTGTATTATGCTAAAAGGTGACTATGTCGAAAAATAAAATGACATTTAATAAAAGTTGTTTATATAACATACTCATTCTCACTTTTTATTGAACGCCCCTCGTACTTTACACACCTTTGAATTACTAAGGCCAATGTCTACAAATCCCTTATAGTTTCGCCATGTCCGTATGTCCGTCTGTCCGTCTGTCCGTCTGTCCGTCCGTCCGCGGCTTATCTCCGTGATCATGAGTACTAGAAAGCTGAAATTTGGAATGAGTATGAGTATCACGCCGACAAAACGGAAAAAAAACACATTTTTTCGGGTAGGTAGGTACCTCTGGTACACCTAAGGTAGGAGGTAGTAAGGTAAGGGGGTGATTTTTTTTTCTAGTTCCAACACTAGGTTGTGGAGTGTCGTTGAATAGATCTTTTAAAAATAATAGGGGTTTTGAAACATTTTTTTTTATTAAGTCGGCAGTTTTGTAAATATTCGCTCCAGAAGAAAAAAAAATAGCGTCACCACCCCCCCGCTCTAACTTTTCAACCACGGGTCGAAAAATTATGGAAAAATTCATGAAAATGTGGCCTTCAACTACTTTGAGTGAAAACTATATCGAATAAAATTGGTCGAGCCGTTTTTGAGTCATCGCAAAATTTCATAATTTTCTTTAAAATGACGTAAGTGCCGCGCGGTCACAGATTATATACAAGTTACTAGCGCGGTGTCATTGACGTAATAATTACATGGACACACAATCAGACGGAAAAAATGGCACCCTCCCAACTAATGCAAAATCACAAAGGGCGATCAGTCTCGTTTAGACCATGACACGTGACGGGTCTCAAAAGTGACTTAATTTTCAGTGAAAAATTACAGAAATAACAACTATAAAATAAAGGAACAGGACGGAATATTCTTTTTTACTTAAGTTCTATTGATTAATTACCGAATCCTATGTAAAATCATAGCAATTTTTGTATTAGAATTATTAACTTTGTCCCTACAAAATGCACCTCATCACAGAATAAAAATCGAAGGAGTCGCTATAGTTTTATATTTTATTAATAAATTAAGGAGTGCAATAAATAATTATCCTATTTTTAGGGTTCCGTAGCCAAATGGCAAAAAACGGAACCCTTATATATTCGTCATGTCTGTCTGTCCGTCTGTCGGTCCGTATGTCACAGGCATTTTTTTCCGAAACTATAAGAGCTATACTTGGTAGGTAGATGTATTCTGTGAACCGCATTAAGATTTTGATGAAAAAATAATAATATATATTGGGGGCTCCCCATACTTAGAACTGAAACTCAAAAATTTTTTTTTTCATCAAACACATACGTGTGGGTGGATAGATCTTCAAAAATGATATCGAGGTTTCTAAAATATTTTTTTTCTAAACCGAATAGTTTGCGTGACAGACGCTTCCAAAGTGGAAAAAAGTTGCCCCCCCCCACCCCTCTAACTTCTAAAATAAGAAAATGAAAAATCTAAAAAAAACATATGATGTACATTACTATAAAAACTACCAACGAAAATTGTTTTGAACGAGATCTAGTTAGTAGTTTTTTTTTTATATAATATAAATCGTAAACCGTTTCATTAAATCAACTCAAATATAAAAATAAACAAAAGGCCTTTAATTTCATAAATCAATGGTAAGGAACCCTTTGTGCGTGAGTCCGACACGCACTTGGCCGGTTTTTTTTATTCAAGATTCCCATTCTCAACAACTTAAAAATGGAGATCACATTTAGCAAGAGACAAACGCGAAGAATAATTGAAGCCAAATAATTCGTCTCTCGTGTGTTCGGCATAATCATGTTTTTTTATGTTAATCAACAGAAGCGTAAAAATGGTGACATTCATAAATTACTAAAAAATAGCTCTGTTGTTATTGTTTTATTTTGTCACAGAGTCTAGACACTGTCAGTTTAAAACTTTGAACGCCAAGAGCACATAAAGGCGACGGCGACGTGTGCTGCCGTGCATACCACGCCACCGACAAATAAGATCAAACTTTAAAGGGTTAATAATGTCAATATTTTGCACTTGTCTTACTCTCATTTCACATACTGGAACAAGGAGAAATAATGTAATTATTACTGATCCCTTCTATCGGAAACTTTTTATGCAGTTGTTAAATAAAAACGTAACTAAATTTTTTATTAACAATTTACAATAAAAACGTAACTTAATTAGTTATTAACAATTTACGAGTTTATTTAGTTCAAACAAAAAATGTATTGAAATACCTAAATAAAATAATAGTGAAAATATTTTCAGTATGTAAAAATATTAAAATCTGATCCATTCGTGCCATGTTCCAAGTTTGACAAGAGACTTCAGTCAGAATACGCTAAAAAAGTTAATTTACACGTAAAATATTTGTGGTAATAAGTAATTAAGTCAATTTGACACTTAAACGTTTAAACATAGAGTTCTTTTGTACGAAGTCAATTATGTTGCTGCAAATTATAAATAAGCGTTATTGGCATCTACTTGAACATGACAACGGTGCCACTTTATTTGACACTTTTGTTCGGGTCTGTGGCTCTATATAAATAATACCTCAATGCGCGGTGTACTTATACTTTGAACGTTACACAGATTAGTTAAGTGCCATACTGCATTAAAACATTCCGCTCAGTCTGGCGCGTATAAGTGATAACTTCCAGAAGGTAATAAGTAATTACAGTTACCAACTTTGGCGTTTACGACCTTTTTATAGAGCTTGAAATCTTTCTTGTAATTGATAAGGATGGGCAACCACGGAACTATACACTGAGCGTGGCCTGGCATGCTTTGGCCGGTTTTTTTTAATTGCTAAGAGTTAGTTTTTTTTTGATAGCTAACTAATAGTTAAACAAACTGGATTTGGCTTTCGATCAATAAGCGTGAATGCTATACAGTCTTCTTTGACTAATCATTACGTAGGCACTTAAAATTGAAGTGTTTATTACAATGTCATTATCACTTTGAAGTCGACTTACCTATTAGGCCTATTACGCTTACCGAATTGCTTTCTGAATGAAAAACCAACCTACCTTTACCTTGACTGTAAAGTCGCCTTCAGACAATAACGCATCGAACGCACGACTCTATTTTCAAGGCATTAGAATGCATGTTCAGATATTTGGAGCACCCTAAATAAATAATATATAGATATTTGTGATGGCGACTGTACACATTGACTTTAAGAATAATATCGACAACGTTTTTGTTTGGTTTTGTTTTCATGGAGCGAAGGAACTAGTATTTAATAATTAAGTGAATGCAGTCAGCATCATATGGTTTGTAGCAGCCAAGGCTGCGAAATAGATCGGAATAAATGTGTGTAACGATATAATAATTTGGTGGCCTTGGCTGCTACGAACTATGTGACGCTGACTGTACTTATGCCAAAACCAAAATGCACGCGTGGAGAACACCACAGTGCACAAAATTATCTTTCAGTAAACTTAATGTAGGTACCTACCGCCTACTCAGGTGCACAAAGTTTACTTGAAAAATCGATGAAATTTATTTTAATGCTGTAAGTCTATTAAATGTAGGTACTTTTAGTTTACTTGATTCACCTGGGTGAATCAAGCTAAGTGTTTCAAGTATACTACAGGCACATTTTGAAATAATAAAAATAAACATATTAAAACGTGTACAATATTTACGTTTATTTTAATATAATTTTCATAATAAACAATCAATTTTTTTTCCATATTCCTCGGTATTAAATGAATGCCGTCTAGATGAAAATATCCACTTTAAGCTGCTAAACGTTCTCTCAACGTCCACTGTGGTCAACGGGGTACTTACTGGTATACTTAAATATTTATAATGACACAAAGCTAATTTCTCATTCATGTTGGTTATTGAAATTTCGACACCTTTTATAAGTCTGTTTACTTTTTTCATGGTGTCATAACCAGTATTTTTTTTTCTAGAACCATCCTTAGTAAATACTTTTTCCATTTTTATCCACATACAATTTCGATAAATAAATAAATAAATAAATAATAAGGGACAATCATACACAAATCGACCTAGTCCCAAACTAAGCAAAGCTTGTACTATGGGTACTAGACGACGATATACATAATATATAAATACATATATAGATAACATCCATGACCCAAGAACAAATATTTTGCACAAATATTTGCCCCGGCCGGGATTCGAACCCGGGACCGCCGACTCAGTAGGCAGGTGTCTACCAACCGAGCCAAACGCGTCGTCGTATAAATCAGCTTGTACTCTTTTTATTATTGCAATGCTGTCGTCTAGCGTCAATTGAGGAGACTGCAGTTCTTTAAGAGCTTTTGTGATGACAGACATATTCTCAGCTATGAAATTTAGGTCATGTTGGATATTTTGTTTTCTTAAGATTCTTTTAGATTTCGAAACACAAAGTTCCTGACCACGGCAACATATCGATAAGTAACTCTCTTTATATTATCGAAATGCTTAGCATAATACTTTGCAGCTTGTATCCACGTGCCCCACAGAATAATCGTTGGTTTTGGTGGAAGTGTTTGGTAGCATACTTTTGAAAGTTTTTATTCTTTTTGTAGACTTCAGGAACACCTTTTTCACGGCAGATATTAATTTATTAACATTTGGAAATAGACCTCGAACTTTTTCTGCTACTAAATTCAAACTATGTGCTACGCAAGTTACGTGCGTCATATTGAATAGCTTAGGTGCCAACATTCTTGCAGCTTTTTTCATGTATGCTGCCCCGTCTGTATTAACACGTTCACTGTCCGTGTCCCATATGTGGGGCTACGGCAAGCCTCTATTACAGTGACATAAGGTTCACATGTCAAACTGGGACAGTGAATGTAGTAAAACTTTGTCGTATTGCATACTGTCATGCCCCCATAAATCTTGAAGTGATTCCAAAATCAATTAAGAGATTGTAGAGCTATCTGTCTTGTCTAAACATTTGCTGGCAATTATGTGTGGCTTGCTAATCTCGTCTTCGACAAGTTTGCCTACTAATACATTAGCAATTTGTTGACCTTTTGAATCTGTGGTTTCATCAACGGAAACATGAATATAATTATTACCAATATCTTTGCGTATATTGTTCATTGTTTTTTTATACATCTCTGGTAGTATTTTTTTCCTTACCAATGAAGACGACGGGATATCACAATTTTGAATTTCCCGTCCATACAATTTCTGATGAAATTGTAGAATGACGGATTTTCTAGTTGATGCCATGGTATATTACGTTAAGCGCGACGAGTTGAAGACCCGACCACCTGTGGTCATCAATTATAATTTCGTCGGAGGGGTGCTGACTTGCAGCATTTGTGGCCGTACATTTGCAGCAAAAATTGGCTATGTCAGTCACATGAGAGCACACGAACGACGCTCTGACTAGCTAGTATGTCCAGTCGCCGTGGCCGAAATCGGCTAGGATTGGATGAATGAATGAATGAATGAAATATTCGATGAAATCATGAACTTGGTCAAGTCTTCGTGAAAAACTGTATTTTTCTTGGTAATATTTTCATGAGTATCTGATTGAACGTGACGCGTGACATTATATTTTTTCGGGAGAAAACTGATATTGCATTTAAATAATTTTGACTCACGTAGTTGTATGTCAGGATATTCACAAATCCATGAGTTGATATAGATATTCGCGTGGGCGTGGATGTTTCTTGGGCGGCATGATTATTTTGGACTTCGTAACAAACGTAGCGGAATATTACCTCCATTACCTCTTTTTTTTTTTTTTTTTTTTTTTTATGGCAATTGTCTATTGACATTTTTGCCAGCGTCACGTCAATATAGAGCATTATAACGGTTTACAAGTTCACGGGAATAAGTGCAAAACAGATCAGAGCAATTACACAATAATAATTAAAAAAAAAAAAACAATAATTATACAGTTTACAAATAATACAAAAAAAAAAAAAAAACGGACAACAATACAGTTAGTGAAGCAGATAGATAAGGATAAAGTTAAGTTTAAAAAAGAACTACAATTTCAACTTATTAATTCTCAAAAAATTTGCAAGAAATCTAAAAATAACAGAATCAAATGCTAGAAGAGTGATCATATGAGTAGGAAGCGGAATTTTTTGAAAAGTCAATCCAAAATATAAATTAGAATGGTTAAGAAGTGGGCAGGCTAAAAAAATATGATTCAAATCTCCCTCATCTATACCACATTCACAAATCGAGGAATCTCGTATCCTGAGTTTAGCCAAGTGGGCAGGACAGCAACAATGACCAATTCTCATACGGATTATAGATGATGTTATCATTTTGCTTAGACTGGTTTTAGAGAACCATACTTTTCTAGGGATATCCGGTTGGATTAGAGAATACTTAACCCCTTTAATTTTACTAGAATTCCTCCAGCGAGAGCTCCAAGATTTTAAAAGGTATGATTTGGGGAGGGACAGAAGATCGTGAACATAGTTCTTGAAGGGAACTTTATCACCACAAATTACTGCTTGTTTAGCAATCATGTCCACCTTTTCATTTCCTAAGATGCCTGAATGACTTGGGATCCAGGCTAACACAACCTCAAGGCCTTTAATGTTGCATTGGTGTATTGCTTCCTTGATTGAGAAAACCAAAGGGTGGAGATTGGATGAAAAAGGGCTAGAAAGAAGAGCTTCCAAGGAACAACGGGAGTCGGAGAAAATTAAAGACCGTTTTAACCCAGCCAAAAGGATATACTCTAGGCACTTAAGAATTCCAAAGCATTCCCCAGTAAACACGGATGACTCCGGAGGGCATTTAGCTTTCTGTACAATATTATACTGGGAGTGGAACGTTCCAACTCCCACACACCCCAAAGGGGATAATTTAGAAGCATCAGAATATAGCGTATGCCACCCAACCCAATCATTCCCAAGAATACATCGAGAGTTGACGTTGGCCAGTGGGTCTCCCTTCGTGATATTGAAGTCTAGAACTACTCGGGGGTGGAGAGTGACAATATGGTATGGATGCTCATACACGGGAAGATTAGAAGAATGGTGCGTTGGGTCTTTGATAAGTTTGAATCTACGTAAGCTTATAACCAGACAAGGAAGTTTTTTATTTTGCCAAAAGTCAGAATCATGAGCTAACTCTTCTAATAATTTGATTTTTAGATAAATTGGGTGTGATGAAAATTGGAGCGAGCGGAAAAGGAAACGATCAGCAAGAAACTGGCGACGGAAATCAAGAGGGGGGTCTAAACACTCAACCTGAAGGGCATTTATGGGGCTTGACCTCATTGCTCCAGACACTAAACGAAGAGCCTTCGATTGAATAAGGTCAAGACTCCGTAGACCCGCTTTGCTCGCTGGTTCTAGAAGAAAAGTGCCATAGTCCAGAACGCTTCTAATGACTGCATTATATAACAATTTAAGTGAGAAAGGATGAGCACCCCACCATACACCCGACAAGCACCGTAAAATATTTAGATTACGCTCGCATTTTGAGGTAATATATTCGAAATGCGGCAAACCAGAAAGTTTGGAGTCGAGTACTAGTCCTAAAAATTTGAAATGAGGCTTCAAAGGAATACAGTTGCCGTTAACTGATACCTGAATGGCCGGGATAATTCTTTTCCTAGTAAAGACAACAACGCTACTTTTCAATGGAGATAATTGCAAACCGTGCTCTTGAAGCCATTTGTTGATAGAAAATAAGGACTTAGAAACTGAAGCCGCCGCATTTTCGATAACCGACTTACAAGAATAAATCAAGATGTCATCAGCATATTGAAGAAAGTTACAGGACCCACTACTTAATTCTAAATCGAAGGTGTAAATATTAAATAAAAGTGGGCTAAGGACCGAACCCTGAGGTAAGCCTTTCCAGATTACTCTAGATGGAGAAATAGTTTTATCATTTCCCCTAAACACTATACAGCGTTGGGACAGTAAACGTATAACAAAGTTGCTCAACCTTACCGGTACACGCAGCTGATGAAGTTTTCTTCTGAGAGTAGGAAGTAGAACGTTATCGTACGCGGCCGTAATGTCAAGGAAGGCAGCCACTACCGAATCATTGTTAGAAAAAGCCAGACGAATATCAGTAGTAAAAATACCTAGGCTATCATTACAACTTCTGCCCTTTCTAAAACCGTACTGTGACTTGGCTAGTAAACCCTTACTCTCTACAAACCATTCCATGCGATTCTTAACCAGGTGCTCCAAAATCTTAAGAAGAGTCGAGGACAGAGCAATAGGGCGATACGAACGCGGATCCGACGGATCTTTATCAGGTTTAAGAATGGGAATAATTAATTGAGAACTCCACGAACAAGGCAGGTGACCAGACGTAAAAACTAAATTAATTAAATCAAGATAATATTTGAGGAAATGGTCGCTTGCATTACAGATAAAAGAGTAAGGGATACCGTCGATGCCGGGTGCAGAATCCTTTACAGTGCTGAGAACATATTTTAGTTCTATAAACGAGAAAGGGGAGTCCAGCGGATCTAAAGAGTCGGGGTAGAAACCAGGGTTGAATTCCGAGAGATTAGGGACGTATTGAGGAGCAAGGGTATCCATAAAAGCTTCAGCCCATTCGTAAGAGGCGGGGTGGGAGCGCGTTGATCTATTTTTACAACCTCTAAACTTTCTGATGTTACCCCATACAAAACGAGAAGGAGTAGATGGGGATATAGATGAGCAAAAAGATTTCCAACCCTCTTGTTTTTTTGACCGGAGAATTAGTTTCGTCTGAGCTGAAATCCTACTAAGCTCAATAAAGTTAGCCAACGTCAGATTACGATGATATTCAACTTCGGCCTTTTTTCGTCCCCTTATTGCATCAGTGCACTGTGAGTCCCACCACGGAGGAGACGGAAGTTTGCCAGATGCAGCGTTTTTAAGGGGAAAAACCGACTCCGCACATTGATAAATAGCATCCGAGAAGGCTATGGCACACTCATCAATATTATCTGAAGAAATTTCCAACAGTAAAGGAGAAAGAAGATTTAGCTTTTGTTTGAATTCATCCCAGTTAGCATTAAAAAGGATAAATTTGAGTAAGGGCTCGGGGGGGCTACATATATTTTTAGAAAAAAGGGGAAAATCAATTGCAATTGGGAAATGGTCGCTTCCAAAAGACGAATTTAAAACCTGCCATGATAATTGTGAAGCTAGGCCAGGGGAACATAAAGAAAGGTCTATTGCACTCTTCACCTCGTTCGGACGAGATCTTCTGGTGGCGGAACCAGTATTTAAAATGCATAAATTACATCTGTCTAATATCTCGAGAAGCTGAAGTCCTGAATCGTCAGTTTTGCCACTGCCCCACATTTGATGATGACAGTTAAAATCACCCAGTATTAAAACCGGAGTGGGGAGAGATGATAACATTGACAGTAGATCATTTAAAATATTTTTTGAAGGATGAGGGATATAAATGGATACAAAAGTAATAGCATTCGTTTGAATAGAAACTGCATGAAACCCGCCTTTGTTAGCCGTTGTAATAACCTTATAAGACAAGGTATTTTTAACAAGAATTGCACTGCCAGCATATCCGTCAGGTCTCACGTCACGGATGCAGGTAAAACCTGGGATACTGAAATTTGAGTCCGGCTTGAGCCAGATTTCAGATAGCGCAAATAACATGGGATTATATTTATTAATTAAATAAATTATATCATGTTTTTTATTAAGAGCACTACGACTATTCCATTGGAGCACCACCTGGTCCATTATCGAAGGATGAAATAAGTGAGGAGATCAGAGGGGCAACGTGGGACATCGTATTAATGGAAGAAGATGGATTGACTTTTGAAATGACAGTAAGCAACTGGATGAAAATTGCGATTATACGTTCAAATGAAGAGGTTGCATGAGGATTATTTAATGCAGCACCAATAGGCGGAGGGGCGAGGTCTTCATTTAGAAGCTTCATGTGAGCTGCTTTATCATATCCTTTACCAGGAGGTGGGGGAGGGCGGGATTTTATTGAAACGGTTTTTTTATACGATGTTGAAACTGAAGGAGGAGCAGCCGCGGCACTTGCATAAGATTTTCCAACGATAGGGTGTAATTTATTAGCCTCAGCATACGAGATACTGCTCTCAGACATAGATTTTTTGATGTTACATTGTCGGATGAATTCGGGACAGGATTTGCTAGTCGCGGAGTGTCCGGTTTCGCCTTTGCAATTCACACATTTCTGGACAATATTATCGGATTCACAGGTGCTGCCAGCGTGGTCACCGCCGCAGCGGAAGCATCGAGGGAGTGAGCGACATTTATCCTTGGTGTGACCAAATCTGCAACACTGATAGCACTGTATGGTTGGAAACAAGTATCTTTCCACAGTAAGGGAATTGTAGCATGCAAAAACCCTTGCAGGTAACACCTGGCCGTCAAAAGTCAACAAGACAGTTTCTGAGGGAGCCCACGTGTAAGAACCCTCTTGAAAGTTATTTTTTTTATAATTGAGACGCCTTGATTTAATAACCGGGCCGCAGCCTTCAGGAACTTTCACAAGATTTAATATATCTTGTGGGGACCACTCCGTAGGAATACCCTTCACTATTCCCACTCTAGTGACATTGAATGTAGGAATAAACGCTTTCAGCTTTTTATTGAGAACTGTATTCGAAAGAATAAAATCATTGGCGTCCTGTGCTTTGTGAAAGCTAATAGAGACTCGATTACGTCCCAATCCCTTTACTGAACCTTCAACCACATTCGGGAATTCACGGTGGTGGGTGTGAATGAAATGACCGAAAGAGACAGGGTGAAGAGTTGCGCCAGGAGAAGGGCTATCATACTGCACGTGAACCGTGTATGGCCCCGGGTCACTATGCCTATACTGCTGCCTGTCTGCAACAGCTTGCAAAGAATTAGGTGACACATCAGAGGGTTGAGAAATCGGAGGAGAGGCCTGCAGGGGGGATGGGGGAGTTAACTGCGAGGTAGTCTTTATTACTTGGCCAGGAGGAAGAGACAAGTCATGGCTAGATTCGAGTGGGAGGGAGCTGAATGAATTTTGAAGATCAAGCCGCGACGGCGGAACAGTCTCAACAGCTAGTCTATAATCCGTATCAGAAAGAGGTGAACGTGATCGAGAGGTCGACCGTGAACGGGAAGATTTTTTGTTGTTAACCTCACTAAAACCGTTATATGTCTTAACCCTGGCTCTACGGTCACTTTTCCTGCAACTAACCAATGTATAAGAATTTTCCAAGTGGTCACTTTCAATACCCAGCTCTACAAAAGCAGCCGGGGAAGTAGGACCTAAATTAAAGCTTTCTCTAGAGCCCCCCGGTTCCCCGGGGGTATTATCCCCCATGGCGGACGCTATCAGAACAAACTCAAAATCGTGACAGCCACACAAAATATAAAATCACACAGAACGCTCTGATCTGTTAAATAAGAGATTCAGAATTAATATAAAACGCAATCGAAAACGAACACAGAAAAACGCGATTGACGTTCAGCCGGCCGAAATTCCATTACCTCCTTGGATGAAGTACCTATGGATTCGGCATATGCGTATACCCGAAAGGGACAACAGCAAAGTACATGACTAACACAGGGTTACCAGGTTCCAAATAATTCTCCCGTTTTTCCAGTGCTAGTTGTTAGGCTAACAACTAGCTAACAATGTTAGCGGTGTGAATTAGTTTTAAATGTATTATTATATTGTATGGGACAAATTATAAAATAATTACAATAAAACTTTACAAAAAAAACTTTCAAATGTAATGGTAAAATATATTTATTTACATACATTTAATTACAATTTCGAGAGAGCAGCAAGATAGCCCATAGGAGGCATGTGGCAAGATGTTTATTGTCCTTTAAATTGTCGTGAACATATACAAGCATTTTTGGTTGGTTCCCAATTCGATCGTCCTGTTGCACGTATCCAACATTGGAGTAAAGCAGGATCATGTTTTGGAAATCTAAAACAAAAAAATATATAATAAATATATTTGTAAAACTCCATGAGTTAAGGGTAATTTACCAATTCTTATACTGGTATCCCTTAAAATCGAATAAAGCAGACAAATTAAAAAGCAGTAAAAAACGCGGCGGAACGTCAAGTAAAGGTGAAGACAAAGAGTAAAGACTACTGACACTGACAAGACGTAAAGACTATTGAATTTGTAGGGGTAATACCTAAAAATAAGATATTTTAAATGAGATTTTAAGCAGATTTCTGATGATTTGATATGATTTTGCTGTGCTATTTATCGTATAAATAATTATTAAATATATATTTGCAGAAATCAAGCAAGAGCAAAGTCGAAACATCGCACTTACCTATGAAAGCTTATATTTTCACTTTTTTGGCCTGTGTCGCTTTTACAGCCAATTATGGAGCAACGCACCATTGTTTTACAAATCTATAGCTAATAGCACTCACTATTATTCATATATAAACTTTCGAAATGTAAAATTATCCACAATATTCGTTGTTTTATAGTAGGCTACAACGCACATTTGAATTGCCCGGCAGTATTTAGCGGAGCTCTGTCAATTTGACAATCATCCGCTAAACAAAAAAAAGCGGAACTCTGATAAGGACAAAACATCTTGTCTATGTCTCTGTCGCTCTTAACGGTTTCTGTAAATAGTTGTCCCGTTCCCTCCTGGTATTATTATTCGCTTGTCATGTCCAGAGGTTACTTGGTCCATGATTACCTCTTATATTATTCTTACTCTAAGACATTAATGGTACTGACAGTAAAATGTCATTTTGATTGAAATGACATCCTCATACTTTTACTATCTTAATTTAAGAGGCTCAATATCAGATATGACATCGAACCTCTTTATAGTAATCGAGAATGTTCAATGAGCACATTATATTAATTTAATTATATCGACATCTTTTTTATTGATATCCTATCCCTAGAACGTGCCCCGAATTATCCTAGGTATGCTTATGACTATGAGTATGAATTGTATATTAATGTTAATATCGGCTCCATAGCTCTCCATTAGTCCTACCGTGCTAACGAAAGTCCGATGCCTGGTAATAATAGGCTAGTTGATTCATGTCAAATTGTATTAAACTAATGTTTATTTCGTATAAGTATAGTATTTATTTAGCATAGGAAACCTAAATATACCTATATTTCTCAATTCATAAAAGTGAAAGGTGGCTGAAAAAATTGAGTTTGAAAATATGGTTTTTAATCTGTATTTTGAAATACTTAAAACGCTGTCAAATAAATTTTCACTTATGACAGTGACGTCATCGGTCCCGTAAAGAATACTGAAGGTCTACTCCGACGACTTCTAATAGTGCCGTCCCTCTCGATCTGGGACCGAATATACGGGACATACGACGGTCGAATTTCGAATATTTACGCAGATTTCTACGTCACGTTACAGATTAGCAGGTACAGATTGGCTGGAATCGCTTGTATTGGTGTACATACTTCTCATTGTCCCTCTAAATATAATGGTTTACATGTCCCCTGTAGATATAGTGGTACAGCCAGCTTTAAAAACACCTGCACACTTTAGTAACATAACATGTCGCTTTAACATCATTAGTGAGAGCCACTATACGAAAGTAAAACCTTGGAGTGAAACCTTGGTCTTGTTTGGCGCATAGTCTTTTGGTTTCTTTTTTTAATTAAATAACATTTCTCGATACTTAATAGCTTCGTGGTAAACTGCGATACACCCGCCATCCTGACAGTCAGAATGGCGGGTGTACCTTAACATGCATTGTAATAACTTTGTGTACGGATCGGTACCATTTTTTTAAAGTAGGAACAAAATAGTACATTTTTAGGGTTCCGTAGTCAACTAGGAGAACGTAGTCGGCTTAGATCCGTGATCATTAGTACTAGAAAGCTGAAATTTGGTATGAGTATGTGTATGTATAACGCCGACAGAACGGTAAAATAAAATTAAAAAAAAAAAAAAAAATCGGGTAGGTACCAACCCACCTAAAGTGGGGGTGATTTTTTTTTCTTTTCAACACTGGTGTGTGGGGTGTAGTTGAATAGGTCTTGTAAAAATAATAGGGGTCTTATAACATTATTTTTTCATAAAGTCAGCAGTTTTGTAAATATTCGCTTCAAAAACAAAAAAAATAGTGTCCCCCCCCTCTAGCTTTTCAACCACGGGTCAAAAAAAAACGGAAAAATTCATGTTAATGAGGCCTTATAAGTACTTTCAATGAAAACTATATTGAACAAAATCGGTCGAGTCGTTTTTGAGTTATCGCCAAATTTCATATTTTTTCTTTAAAAGGTCGTAAGTTGACTTACAGAAGGTAATAAGTGATTACAGTTTCTAGGGCGTTTACGATTTTTTATAGAGCTTAAAATCTTTCTTAACTTAAACCTCGGGCTTAAAACAGCAGTTTATTGTGAAGGATGAGCTACGGAACCCTACACTGAGCGTGGCCGGACATGCTCTTGGCCGGTTTTTTTTTGGTATAATTGTTATACAAATTCGTACTGGTACCTACTCCCACCGTTCTGACTTTGAAGTAAATACATATATATGACTGAGAGGGTGAACACCAGGAAAAGATAAAAAAGTAAATAGGTGTCAATTGTTTATTTCAGTCTTACATTTCTAAGCAACAATGTCTACAAAATATCAACATTTTGAAATGGACTATCACTTTCAATAATTGCCGAAGTAAATAGTATCTGAACGTACGATTCCACTACAAGTAACATTTATGGAGACTACGGTAGACTCCGCCATCAGGTCACAATAACTCGATAAATTTGAGTTTATTTTATACACTCGTGCGTACAACTGTGTAATCTGTCCATCATCGAATTCAGGGAGTTGTTTACTGACCTCGCCGCCAAATCTACGTAACTATAATCGAAATAAAATAAATATGTACTTAATATGTCTTTAAAGTTTTCCTACCATACTATACTAGTTTATTATACAAAATTAGTTAAATAAATATTTTGCACAAAAATACAGTGATAATACAATTGAAAACGATCCAACAAAAGCGAATGAGACACGCGAGCCCGATGAATCCGTATCAACTACCATCGTACTTTTGCTGTATACCTACTACTCGTACTGAACCTAATAAGTGACTCAAATTTATGTAAGTAAAACGTTGTTTATCAATAATTTGTTTCTTTGGAGATATTAGAATCTTAACATCAGTAAATAAATTAGAACAATATTATTTATAATATTTTTAGACTAGATAGTTTCTGAGAAATGGAGTTTTCCATGGAGTTTCTAGTTTAGCTTAGGCCTCTTCTCATTTGTACTAATGAATACAAAATATCATCTGGTAACCTGAAAACAATGAGTTTGAAATTGAACACATATTAAAATTAAGCGTACAGTCGAACATAGAACCTCCTCCTTTTCTGGAAGTCGGTTAAAAACGAGTAATACCCATACGAAACGGAGAAAGATAAAAATGTAATTATTCACGCCTTTAAATGGGTTCCACGCCACGAGGTGATCTGACTGATCAGGTCACCCTTCAATAACAATCGGGTTTCAAGAAGACAAGTTTCGTCAATTTCATACCATCTACCAAAATGTTATTCTAATCGAATTCTCCGTGAAATTGTATCGTGCAGAACTTGTGTAATAATTCCTCTCTAAGCTACGAGTATTTATAACTTCTAGCTCTACTCGTACGTACGCCGCCGCTGCTAGTACCTAAAGCTGGCCGTTATTCAGCTGCTAAAGATTGAATAGGGCAGACGTATTTTTGAATGGGAAAATCTATCTAGCAACTTTGTTTCTCAAATATTACAAATCCAGGTTTGCTCTGTCAGACAGATGTTTCAGATCCGAATGATTTAAAACATGCTTAACCTAACCTTTATTTTTTGTTTATCTAGGTGTTACAAAACTGCATAAATATTGGTACTTACTAGAAATTAACATGAATTAACACCTTATTTCGTAAATAATTACGCTGTTAGATTCCGTGTATTTTATAAATTAAATCAATGTTTTTTTTTATGACAAACTTTAATAGCTGACGATACTACTTCTGTTTGAACATCCATCAATTGTTCACTGAGACGATTCTAAAGACACCAAACTTGGTAGGATTGCTTTATCTTTTACAGAGTTTCTAGGGCCATCCTACCGGCTCCATCGTCAAACCAGCCCCATCGTACTAGTACATGATATATTATTGTATTGTCATTCATCATCAGGGGTCGGACTTTCTTTCGCACGGTAGGACTAATGGAGAACTATGGAGTCGTTATTAACATTAAAATACAATTCATACTCATACTCATAAGTGTATTTCATTCGCAATTTTAATTTTATAGTCGAGGACAATGTCAGAAGAATGAACAAAGACCTGATTTGTGTAGGCATTGTTATTTTCGCCACCATAAAATACGTAAATATTTGCAACTTTATCCATGTTTTCTGGAGTACGTAAATTGGGTTCTATATTGATCGAATATCCATTTATGACTAGAAAGTTCATGATATTGACAATAAATTGAGTTAAATTAGGAGTTAGAAGTTTTGTAAAAAAATATTTTATTCATAGTTTTAGTGTAGTAGTAGTAGGGAATGTTAACCATAATAACCACAAAGGCAGTTTGGAATGAAATAGATGCATGAGTATGAGTATGAATTGTATTTTAATGTTAATAACGACTCCATAGTTCTCCATTAGTCCTACCGTGCGAAAGAAAGTCCGACCCCTGTTCATCATAGTTAAGTAGGTATGCAAATTTCAGCTCAATCGGTTGAAGATAGCTGCTTCAAAATTGAGTTGCAATGCAAGATTCGACCGGAACAAACATAGTTATATACATACATTGAAAGTTAAATAAAAGCTTGTAAACTGAATACTGTTTGTATGAGAACTGCGGTAAAAATCTTCCTACCCATCGATCCCGATTGATAAAAATAAGGTAAACTTCAACGTCGTAATTTTACCATAGTAAATATGAGAGCAATTCAATTTAAATAAAAAATTGAAAAAATTAGGCGCCATAATCGGTGGCTTAATAATTAATATAAAAAAAATATTTATGTAATTTTTCACTAATAAACATTTTTTCTTCAATCAATATATTTTAGCACGTCCAGTATTCTCTAATAATTATAGGCTTAATTACTGCAGATACAGAATACAAATTTGCAAATAAATTGTAGGTATGTGTTGTACCTAATGCCTAGAAATACTTTTCATACAAGAATGCCTTTGACATTCATTTTATAAATGCATGATGAGATCGCAAGTAGTAAGTAGTACATTGTTATAACTTTATAAGGTTTCTAATTAATTACCCATTTTTATAAATATATCAATTAACTTTTTCAAATCACAACATATTTAATATTGCAATAAATACTAATAAATATAAATGAATACTGTCATCGCTATTTAGATACATCAATAAAACAAGAATGGACCTATTATTTAAACCTCGACTAACTATAAGTTCAATATAATTATCTACATTGACGCATCAAACATTTTACGACTGCACTTTATTGCATTTTAGGACAGATTTTTCATTAAATCCTAGCATACGCTTACGTCTACGAATACAACTAGTGATTAGTTGTTTTATTAATTTCCATTCCTGAAAATATCCGTATATCATGGTCATACACGCAATCGAGCGAGCATTAAGCGGATACGCCAGTGTGTAAAGTTGATGTGAATACCTTGCTGTATTTTTTATTTACATAATTTACGTACCTATCACATTTTACACTCTCGCGTGTTATAACTATAAGTAATTTTATTTCGGTACCAATTTACCTATATTATTCAAAGTATCGGTGTTGTGTGATTTACGTTACGTAGTCACAAAATTTAAAAATACCTTAATTGGTTGTTATTTTATAAACTTTCATATACCCGCCCGATACCTGCTTGATTGCGATGACTATGAGTAGTCACATCAACTACTTGAAAATGCAATTTCACAACATTTATTGTGCATGTAATCCATTCATGTTGACAATATAGCACGGATAACTTTATTGTCACATACATATCAATTCCTCGCCCTTAAGGACGTCGCTTTAGGCAGGACTCGCGTTGTGTACCTTATAATGTACCTTATATATGTAACTTATTATAAATTGGGGTTCGCCTCTTGGCTCGTGAATAGTACTTTTAATTATTACACAATCGGTTAACACGGGTTGTATTAACGACTTTTAGCGGAGCAAGTGACGTTAAAATTTGTCTGACAAATGTCAACGCCACCAATTCCGGATTCAACGTTATACATATTTTACAACACAGACAGTTTATACCAACCCGCACTTAAACTAAAGTATATTGCACGAATGTCTTCCAGACGCAATATTGGCTATTTTATCAATTATCATACAACAACCTTAGTAGATCTCGAACATTGGTAGCTTGTAAACACCAAATAACTCATAAAATTTGGATCGAAACTCTTTGGTCAAAGGGATGAGTGCTAAAAAGTTGTATACGTAAACTGAAATTATTATCAGCACAAAGTTTTATGCAACATCAACGACTACGATATTCGTAGATCAACTGGTGGTTCTTTTGGAATTTTTCATTCATCATCAAAGGGCGGACAGTGGATGCAATATACGTCAAAATCATGTCAAACGATTTACGTAATATGGATATGACTACAAAAACTGCATACATAAATGTTACGGGAAATGTAATAAGTCTTATCCATGTTCTGCTTTCGTCACCATATTGCATTCACTGTCCGCCCTTTGTTCATCATACAATACGTATACATATTTTTCAACTTTCACCACCGTCACAATTAACTTTTCACGTTCCTTTAAACAAATTTTGAGAGAGTATTAGAGAAGGTAGTTCGCCTTCCTTTGGTTCGTTCGGTGGCAAGTATCCTTAAATATAAAATAAATATGTTTAATTAGTCTTTGAGACGTGACTAGATGTGTACAGTGGAGTTAGTGTGTTGTTCCCGTTTTCCGAGTCCTCAATATCAACAACCTTTGATATGCTGGTCCTGAAATATAACAATAATAAAAATCACTTCATTATACGAAAAAGTAATATGTTTTTACTGAAAACGTAGAATAGAAATTATATATAAGGCGATCTTGTATGAATATCTACTTTAGTAACTTGGCCATCTTTTATTCTACTACTATAAAGGAATTTCTAATACAATACAAACGCACTCAAACTATTTAAGTAGAGAATACTATTGAAGGTAAACGTATTCTTATAACTGACAGAGATAGTTATGGTTTTTTTTATGACCCTAACCTAAACAGTTAGGGTTATTTTATTTATGACCCTAAAACGAACCTGCTCCCAGAGATAGGTAGGTTAGGGTTTTTTTTGTGACCCGTAAAATGAAACTGCTCCCAGAGTATGCCTAGGAATTTCATGATCTGCCTAAACGTCACTGGTGGGTGTTACTTAGCCAGATCATGCAATGGCGGCGTTTCATGATATGCCTAGGAATTTCATGATCTGCCTAAACGTCATTGGGCAATCCGTAAAAACGTTATGTTTTGAATGATATGGCGGATGTCATTTAGCCAAATCATGAAATGGCGGCGTTTCACGATATGCCTAATTTCGTGATCTGCCGGATTTTACGATCGGCGGCCGACATCTATACAAATAAGCGTCGCGCCGAACTCCCTGCGTGATCGCCTTCATACAAAATTGGCTCGCAAGTTGCAAGTGTGATAAAACTGATAAGGCCCTTAGTGGAACGTGCTCGTATGTACGACGTATAAAAAAACGATGAAAGTAGGTTATTTGGTCATATATCTAGAAGGAATATTTATCGCAGTTGCTATGCGCACCTGTGTTCAGATCATGCCGAAGCCCTCGCCGCCCTCGTTGATAGCCCACAGCAGAGCGTGCACCAGTTGTTCGTAGGAGTCGTAGTCCGGCATGCACAGCTGGTTGAAGCACGTGTGCGCCGTGGGCAGCGCGCCGAACGTCGGGGCCGCCGTGATCTGGAACCGAGGGTTCAGCTCCTGCGGAGTTCGAGAACGTTTTTAGTAATGTTAGGCTACTAACCACAGAAGAATTGCATATATTATCGAGAACACGCAAGCGACAAATTATTGTTTTTTCTCTATCGTCAGATTCTCTTTTGCTCTATCCCATGTACCAAGTCAGATCAGGCCTACTCGGTTCCAGTTATTTGTGCAACAAGAGAGCAAATTGTTTTTTATTGCGAGCGATTTTGAGTCTCGAGGAAGCGAAGTATTCTGTGGTAAATTAAAAAGTTACTTATACGTCCCTCGAAACAAAATGGCATTTCGTTCACTGTTATCTCGCAGCAAAATCACCATGTATGAGCCGTTGAGGTGAAAACTAAAACAGCCAATACCTGAAAGCCAGCGGGCGGGAGTTGCGAGCAGCCAGTAGTGAATTGCAGCAGGCGCGCGCGCTCCTCCGCGCTGAAGTTGGCGACGGCGGCCCAGAACCAGCCCAGCAGCCGCTCCCAGCCGCGGCCCGCGCCCGCCACCAGCGCGTGCGCGCGCCAGTCCGCCACCGACACCTCGCCCGTGCCGCACACCAGCAGCTGTGCACGCACACCCGTCACACACGCCACATCACATCACACTAGCGGGGCAACCTCTAACTCCTCTGGCCTAATATTATACTGTAGCAATAAGGTCAAAGGTGTGAATACCGTGAAATAGGCGAGCCGCGAGCATCTAATGAACATTTAATAACGCGTGGGTATTATACAAATACTTATAAATCTAAAGTAAGTTGTAGGAACATTAGACAAGCGAGGACGTACAGTTTTACCAGGTGCCTTAACGGCAAGTGTCAAAGTTTGAACAATAATGGCGTTTGAGTTGGCACGCCAGAGAGTCAGCAACGAACAGCGTCGCTTCCTAATGTAATCGTATAAAAACAGTCTGTACTGCTGTCTGTATCCAGACCAGAGGCAGTCCATTTTATGTTTTGTTTCAATATATACAGTGTTATCGCAGTTTGAATTATCTGCGCAAGCGCTATTTTCTTCATAATAAAGTTTATCTAATAAAGACAATAGAGGTATATGTATTCCACCTGTTTTACACTACGCACAACACTGTATGTATGCCATACGATAAAATAATAATAGATAGAGTATGAATACAGTGATTGTGTAAAGGTACTCGGTGTAGTTAGCTACTCTATTATCTAGCTATTTTATCCAGTTGGTGGCAGTTACCTCGAGCTCGTTCTCGTCGAAGATGGCGAGCAAGTTGTCGGGCACGAGCAGCGTGAGTCCCCGCAGGAACGCGTCGGTCTCGAGCCGACAGCGCGCCGCCAGCCGCCATTGCGCCAGCGCGTCCAGGTACTTCATCTTTGTGCTATTTGTAACCTAAAAAACATATTTAACGTCTATACTATTATAACATTCAAGATTCGTATTGAAAATCAGTTTTCTATGGGGAGGGGTCGTGATTTCAGGAAAAATCTTAGTAGCGTGATGCAGGATCGTCATTTGTTTTGTATGGGCGCGCGGCGCCATGCCAGTCTGGCGCCATCTGTTGGTCATAATTCCCATTGTCCTCTCATCACGCCGAAACGGCTGGACGAATTTTAAGCAATTTTGCTACAGGGATTCAAAGGTGGTGGTAGGATACTTTTTACCTGTCAACAGTAAAAAAAATACGCGGACGAAGCTGCGGGCGCCTCTTAGTGTCAAATATAAATATTTCTTCTACATATAACGCTTCATGCGTTTTTCATGATCTTAATACAATAAAAAGATCCATATGGAAATGAAAATCTCACCCGTATTGTAGAACCAATGACAACCAAGTTGTGTGCCTTTACGAGATGCATGTAGGTGGATCAACTTTTTGAAGTGAAACTTCTAATGCGACTTCCAACAAGGTTGCGTTAAACGTTTAACGCTACCGTGGAGGGGGTAGGAAAGCACTGTTGCGTTAAAAGTTCAACGCAACAATCCCACGGACAATGCGACGGATTTAAGGTTATGTCAAGGTACGTCTCTTGTGAATATCAATTGATTGTTAGGTTTTCTCTTTTGAAATTACAATTTCTACCCCTTTCTATTTACATTTCCACATTACGAAGTTTCACTTCTTACGCGCGGAGGGCCTCTACGCACTATTTTTTCTATTTGTTATTCTGTCCCGTTGCCCAGGGGACAATAATTGCAGAAAGTGTTGATAATTTATATTACTGGTATTGTCAGGAGATAGTCTACATAAGAAATGGACTTACAACTGTTGTTGGAATTAAAGCCTGACCAGAAATATATGAGGATTGTCAAGAGGGCGCTATTTATAAGATTTATATGGCAACAATTTTGTAACCCACTATAATGACATTAGTTTAAATACCTGTCAGTTCCACTATGTTAACCTCGTAATATCATTTAATGGAATGCACTCTTTTCCTAACTGTTTTTCTTGTAGTAAACGCGTGTACACTTTATTTATAATCTTACGTTCACAACTGTGAATGTTTTTCGGCATTTTCTTTGAACAATTTTAAATATTTTTCTTTTAATGAAATCACCACGAATGACATTGACATTGTTGAAAAACCATCATAAAATCATTGCCAGTGTAAAAAATTAGTTCCAGTGAAATTCCGCAATATGGCGCATCCTCATATATTTCTGGTCAGGCTTTACAAAGATTTTGGTAAATATAACCGCCGAAATCATAATTTTAATCGAAGTTTTAAAGAGTTGCCCATTGGACATCACGGTGGTCACGAGCAACAAAAAAAATTGAACCATCTCAAGAATCGACTCGATAGAGTCCAGGTCTGTCTCCAACAGGTACTTGATCTTAGACAGGTATAGCTTGGAGTCTTCTTGCTCGAAATATTGTGAAAAACTATATATAGAAATCTCACCCTTATCGTCGAGCCATTAGGTACCAAGTCGTGCGTCTCCACGAGATGTCCCGTCGAATCGTAGACGTCTTCCGCAAAGTATATCTCCGGCACCGACTCGGCCGCGTCCAGATCCGTCTCCAACAAGTATTTGATCTTTGAGAGGTACAGCTCCGGGTCATCTTGCTCGAAATACTGTGGAGATTCATTTGCTAATTACATTAGTTAAAAAATATGCGGTAATATTTGGTAACAGGGCCTGAATAACTCGACTACGAGTCCTTAATGTACAATCAGCATCAAAACTAACTGAAAGTTTTACTACTGGCTTATGTCAAATTGCATACTAAAATAATTAACTAATTTTGAAAGAAAAATAAAAACAGTAAAGAAAGAAACTTTCGATGCTGACTGTACTAATAACGCACAGTCCTATAGTCTAACAGTAACAGCTCATTGCGTAAGATTATTGTACAGTTTTGTTAACTACGTTTGCGTCACCTTTCGCGTTTGACGACGCGTTTGGCTCGGTTGGTAGACACCTGCCTACTGAGTCGGCGGTCCCGGGTTCGAATCCCGGCCGGGGCAAATATTTGTGCAAATATTTGTTCTTGGGTCATGGATGTTATCTATATATGTATTATATATTATGTATATCGTCGTCTAGTACCCATAGTACAAGCTTTGCTTAGTTTGGGACTAGGTCGATTTGTGTATGATTGTCCCTTATTATTTATTATTATTATTTTATTATTACCTTGTAGTGCACGCGCAGGCCGATGATTTGCGCGAGGAATGAGCGCGAGAGCCGCGCCCGGACCAGCTGTCGGTAGCTGCCGCCCAGCGCGCTTTCGTACAAGCACTTGCCGACCAGCTTTCCCGCCAACTCGAAGTGTTTCAACTAGAAGTCGGAAAATATACTTGTATGTAACTACGCAGTTATGGTGGAAAGGCGGTGTACAAGAATAAAATCCACTGATAAGATTACTAGTGTGTCTCGGCGGTATTTTCCTCGATCGCCCATTGGTAGTTATTTTTTCCGTACTAAATTAAGTCAAAGAGGGACACAATGTATTAAAAGGGCAGAAATGACGACCATAGTATAAATGCATGTATAAATTGTCTTAGCGTAATTTATACTGACATCTTATATTATGAAATAAATAAATCTAATCTAATCTAATCTAATGAGCAATTAAGCAATACGGTACCTTAAGGTGCTTGGGCCGGTCCGGGTTGGGGTGGACGAGGCCGGTGGGCGAGTCGTGGAAGGGCGCGAACAGTCCGAAGCGCGCGTCGAACAGCGTGCCGCACAGCAGCGAGAACCACTCGCGTCGCACGCCGCCCCAGTCCACTCCTGGACAAAACATTCACCACATTAGCAACGCTTACCTTGACTACTAATCATTTACAACATTCGGTATTTGAGACATGTTTATTATCAACGGCGTATATGGATTAACCTGGATTCGCCCCTTTGATTGGATTCAGTGATCCATAAACAGCGTACCTTGTGCTCGGAAAGTGACATTGAAGTTGTATCAGTCGGCGACGGTGAAGCGGCGCGCGGTCTTGTGGCTGGTAACAAGGCCAGTACATACTCGTAGTATCCGGATGGAGAGCTTAGTTGTGCACGAGTCGACGCGTTCAAAGAACACGTTTTGCAGATACGTCAGTCAGAGTAGAAAAAGGAGCAAGTCCTGTTCGTTCTGACGCAACCACAGACAACCCCCACTAGACGGAGCATGTAAGGCGACCCGCGCGCACCAACGATATGGTACGGCAGAACATTAAAGTGTCAACACGGCGGCCACCGTTTAGTCGCGTCCTTGTTTATGATTCCATGCGTACGTCAACGAAAAAATAAATTAAATAAATAACATGGTAAATTAAATTGTAGTGTTAAGTGGTGTAGAGAGACCTCACAAACATGGACGCAACTAAACGGTGGCCGCCGTGTTGATACTTTAATGTTCTGCCGTAATAACATATCGTTGGTGCGCGCGGGTCGCCTCACATGTGCCTTACATGCTCCGTCTAGTGGGGGTGGTCTGTGGAGGCAACTATTAGCATACCCTGTTCCCCCTGGAAGGTGACGTCGAAGTTCTTGCACCAGTCGGCGACGGTGAAGTGGCGCGTGGCTTTGAGACTAGTGGCTACGAGGTCAGCGCGCAGCACGCGGATCGCGAGCTTGTCGTGCGCGTGTCGAGAGTGCGCCTTTCGCACTTCGCTGTAGAAGAAGTCCTGTTTGTTCTGAAAAGGTAGGCACAATGACTTTGTAAGTCTACATTAAGCTTATTGGACAATCTTAGCGAAAGACGTTCACTGCAGATTATAGGCATCTCCAAATGCAGTTTATCTCTAAAACGACCGAATAGGTAAGTGCTGTTCTCACGATAAGATCCATCTTATCTCTTAAACAACTCATGAAATGTCCCGGAAATCAGTCCGTCGTTCTCGTACTTTAAACGTGCCTTCCGAGTGGTCAGCTTCAAGATCAACTTAACCATAAAGAGATGATAAAAACTGGTCACCTTGAAGGTGTCCTCTCCTCCGCAGTTTGCGACGAGCAACTGTGCGAAAGTAGCGGCTATGAGGTCGCGCTGCGGAGACAGCAATTCGACCCGCGGTTGTACCCCATCGTCCAGTGCGAATGCACCCTCTCCTGAACTATCTTCACTCGGCTTCAAGATTAACTGAAAACCATACAGAAAATTATCAAAACAATGATTAACTATTATTATTATTATCATTCCTTATCTACCTATTGCGTTAAAACACGTGGGCATCAGTACAAAAACACTAGACAGCTACGCGACTGTTGAGAAAGCGAAAACGAGACAGGGGAACTTACAAACCATGGCGTCGATTTTAGATTGAATAGAAGCTGCATTAATTTTTATTATATATCTCATACATAGATAACCGGGAATTGAACCTGGTTAAAATTCTGTACTTAATCACATGTCGTATTGTAACATTCATTACTGCGGTTTCCGTTAGGTATGTATAAAATTATGTTTGAGATGTATAAAAAAATAATAAATGCAGTTTTTATTTTTAAATCTAAAATCAACGCCATGGTTCCTAAGAACAGATTTCCCTATCTCTTATAGTTTCTGATTTCTCCCTACTGAACCAATTGGATTGATCACCCTGTATGTGAGTTGGAGAGTAACGGTGTCGCTGTACACTGACCTTAGTGGACGGACACAGCCGGAAGGCTGTGCTGCGACGCGGAATGAAGCCCAGTATGTAGTCCTTGACCACGAGTTGCTTGCGACTGAGACAGCAGAGGACGCGGCGCGGCTTGGCGGGCGGCGGCGCGCGGCACGCGTAGCACCACATGTGCCGTTTGGACGACATGTTGCGCTGGAGCGTGGCGGTATCCGACGCTGAAATACGTGTTTTAGCTTCAATAATTATCCAATGTCGATCTCGACGCTTATGACAAAAAAAACAGAATCAGACAATTAATAGGGTCGAGTGGAAAATATAAGCCAGGTGCCTTTACATTTATTTAGCATGATAAATGCAACCATCCCGTTGACATGATGTGCATATTTTTGTAAATTTATATGTATGCCTAATTTTTTACGTATTTTTTCTTTTGGGTTATATGGACAGTAGACTATTTGTAGTCATATTATAAAATGAGAAGTTATTCATTGATATAACTTACCAGTAAGGACGATGCAATCAAATTCCCCGTTGTGCAATAAGACAGATTCATAATAAATGCCAGCTCTGTACAGTCCCGCCTGAAAGAAAAATCATGTATAATGAGAACGTAATTATTATTACATGTAACAATAATATAATGTATACAATGCATAGTAGTGGCGTACGACCATACAAACAGATTCATTGCTAGCTGAAGAAAATGTAAGCGAAATATACCACGGCTGGTCCTGAGTTTTTGTTTGACGCCGCGCACATTGATCCTGAGAACCCTCTCTACATATGGATACCACCCACCGTTTAGAACGATCGAATTCCCGTTAATGACTTTCGGTTTAGACAATGCGGCTCAAACATTTCGAAGGTGTATGAACGAAATGATGCTACGTGAGTTCTTCTTGGTAAATGGATACTTTAATAATATTTTGCTACAATCCTTTGACATACCTGCGGGAAACACAGCGTCATGGACACACGCTGATTGACGGCGTCGTACTGAAACGAGGCTGAAGATGATAACTCCTCATCTACTGGACCGCCCAGCGGGTTGATCCGGATCGAGAAACCTTCCTGTACAATAAACATAACATTAATTCCTTATAATCGTTGTCAAACTATCCGTACGCGTACGGCGTACTCTTAGCAGTCATCATCATCATTGCATCCGGCCGATTTCGGCCACGGCGACTGAACGCTGGCTAATGAGAGCGTCGCTCGTGAGCTCTCAGGTGGCTGACGTAGCCAATTTTTGCAGCAAATGTGCGACCACATTCGCTGCATGTCAGCACCCCACCGACAAAATTATACAAGATGGCCGCTGTTGGTCGGGCCTTGAGCTCCTCGCGCTTAGCGTCGAGCTCACTCCTTCTTTTCTCTTCGAAGGCTTGCACGCTTACCGCCACTGTTTGCCTCCACTTAGGCCGATCTTGTGCCAAGTTCTCCCAATGCGATGGGTCAATGTCACCTTTCCGCATATGGCGCTTCAGTGCATCTTTGTATCGCAGGAATTGGCCGCCCTGTTTCCGCTTGCCGTCCTGCAGTTCTGAGTAAAAGATGCGCTTTGCGATTTTATTATCGGACATTCGGGAGACATGACCACACCATCATAGCTGTCGCCGCATTAGATAGGCTTCGATACCACTGACATTAGCGCGCGGCAGAACCACCGTGTTTCTGACACGGTCCGACCAAGAGATGTTCATAATGTCACGCAGGCATTTCAAATGAAACCTATCTAAATTGCGAATATGCTTACGATAAAGGCACCAAGTTTCGGAGGCATACAGAAGATTGGGCAATACAATAGCCATGTACACAGAGATCTTGGTTGGGAGCTTTAAGTCGTGTGAACGGAACACCTTGAGACGAAGCTTTCCAAAGGCAGCAGTAGCCGCTCCAATTCTTTTCTCTATCTCTATTAATTTCATCATCAAGGTGACACTTAGACATTACTGTGCTCCCCAGATACCTGAAGCGGTCCACCCGCTTAAGTGAGTCATCCCCGAGTTTGATGTCTATTGGCATTAGCGGATCAGACCCCATTACTTCTGTCTTTTTCACACTTATTTTAAGGCCAAAACGTTGACAGTCGTTAAGACTCGACATAAGCGTTTGTAGGCCATCTGGGCAATCCGCCACAAAGCAAAGATCATCTGCGTACATTATACGCGCAAAGATCATCTCCGTGACGGTAGTATGAGATACCTTTGTGCGTGCCCTCAGCCGAGCCAAATTAAAAACACTGCCGTGTCAGTACGAAAACGAATGCGGATGCCATCAGCCAAATCCTGCAGGGCATCTCTGACTACAACTGCAAAGTAAAAGCTCTTCTTAGCAGTAAAAGTATCTCAGCTAATGCATGCTCAAAACATGCTCAAAATTGATCTGAGTCGTTTATAGATAATTTCGAGTACTTGATTCGTGTATCGTGTGTATTGGTGTACCTACTGTAATTTTAATGTTCATTAAAATTTTAACGGTTGATTATTGAAGTGGCCTGTCAGTGCCCATTAAAATGTGTATCCATAACAAAGAATAAAACGCTGCCGCCTGTTTTTGGGTGACGTGTTTCTTTTCAGCACGCGATGTCAGCAGGCCCGGACTTAGAGGGCCAGGGTCCCTAGACACTTGGCATTTATTTGGGGCCCCCTCCCCTATCTCAAAACGCTTTTCAGCAAATTAAATAGTATGTAGTATTCTTTTAAGTGATAAATAAGGAGAAGATGAGTATGGTGCAAGTCCTACTTCTGGAACTGGGGCCAGTAGACTACACAAAAAACAAAACAAAAAAAAACCCAAGCTGAAAATATGTTCCTATTTCCTACTGATGAAAATGAGGTATTTAAGGTTCTGATGTCACTAAAAAATACACCATCTGTAGGTTTCGACGGTATATGCACTAAAGTACTAAAATACACTGCTGACTGTTTATCACCCATACTTAGTTACCTTATTAATAGATCCTTCTCTGAAGGTGTATTCCCAGAAAAACTTAAGCGATCAGTAGTTAAACCTCTATCCAAAAAAGGGGACAAGGAAATAATTGACAATTATAGACCAATATCCCTAATACCTGTTCTATCAAAAGTTATAGAAAAATTAATGCACATTAGGATTACACATTTTTTAAACAAACATAATATACTTGCACCACAGCAAAATGGTTTTCAAAAGGGCAAATCAACTACTTTGGCGGCTTTTAACTTAGTCAAAGAAATAACATCAAATTTAGACAATAAAATACCGACCACAGCGATATTCTTTGACATGAGTAAAGCTTTTGACTTTGTCTCACATAAAATCTTGCTACATAAATGTGAAGCGTATGGCTTAAGAGGAGTGACAAAAAAATGGCTCTCAATCCATTTTTTTGTCACTCCTCTTAAGCCATACTTGAGCAATAGATATCAACAGGTACAGTTGATGAGTATTGACCCAAACGGTGCCGCTTTAAATTGCCAATCTGACCCAAAACTAAACAACGTAGGTGTCCCTCAGGGTAGTATTTTGGGCCCGTTACTATTCCTTATATATATATATATATATATATATATAACGACTCACAGTTAGGGTCCAGTTACACTTGGTTTTCATTAGGTTGGTTCATCCGCGTGAGTATTCGGGCGAGGAGACAAGGGTTGGTTGGTAGAAGTATCAGCCGATCCGTATACTTCACTTCCTATGATTGAACCAAACGCATCTGTAACATAAATCTAGAGTATCTATGACGAATAATCTAGGATTCCCAACTTTTATAACGTTCTACCGCAACACGTGAGGCGCTAGCTCGACATGGAAGAACAGCCCCAAAACGACAGCTGTCAATCCCGTCGTATATGGCCACATCCTCAGAGTTCGGTATTACGTACTAAAGAGTTTGGTCATTCATAAATCAAGAGGCGATACTAGCGCCATCGAGCTAATTCTCTGATGCGCCGTCACGGCCAACCCTGACAGTCACACGCCCTCGTGTGATTAGACCTTTACAAAGAGTATCTAAAAAGAACAACATGATTTCAAACTAAGCAAGCTCGACCCTTCCTGACCAATATGTTGTCTGCGTCTAGCGTTGCCAAATAGTTGCCTGACGCATTTTTCTTTATCTCGCAACATGTAAGCAATCTTTCGCTTCTAGGCAAATTCATAATTTAATTTTCTTGAAGCGCATACTATTCACTAATGCATCTAGCAAATGGCTCGATACCACGTACCTACAATCCGCACCTGCACCCGTTCAATACCTATTTAAAGTGCAGACCCAACACCCTCTTGCCTCCATGCCATCCCATGTTTGAGTACCTAAGCTAAACTACAGCACAGGAACTCCGAACTTCACAGTTCAGAATAGCTCCACTTCTGCCATGACATCTGTCAATTAGTATTGTATCCAATAGTTTGACATCCTATTCGCATTTACTAAAATGTAACATTAGCAGCATTCGCTATAATCAACCAATCAGGCTCACACTGCAGTAAAAGTCACAGTAATGGCGTGGACCGGGCGCCTAAGGCCCTTTCGACCAGCGTATCCTCAAATCATGGCGTGAACCGGGCGCGCTAGGCCCTTTGGATCAGCCTGCTCTTGCTTGTGGTGCGGCGTAGACCGGGCGCCTGTAGCCCATCCGACTAGCCACCTCCCACATACACTTCCATAAACCATAGACCGGGTACCTGCAGTCCCTTCTGACCAGCCTTCAGTACAAGGTCGTGATGCAGATCTAGCCGATAAACTCACGTCAACCAGTCATCATTCACCATTACAAAAAAACCATGTAAAAGCACTCTCTCTCTTTTCTGCCATCACAAGTAGCGACACCTACAAAGGATCCTTCCTACTTACTTCCGTAACTGCTCATTAGAAGGCTAACAAGGATTCTCTATAACAATGATTTTAAAAGTGTAGATTTGTTAGATCGCTATTCTTTTTTTTTTTTAAAAAAAAAGGTAAACTTATCGCTCTTTATTTTTGGAACCAGAAACTATTCAGAACTACTCGTCAGATCTTCACACATGGATGGTTCACTCGACACCGAGAGTATCATTGTCGCTATTTTATCATAAACCGCCGTCTCGGCCTCCTTTTTATCTGTTAAGTAAGTAGTAACTCGAGCAAAACTTCAACACCATTTAACCTGCTTTAACCTTTTCACACTTTGTCAAATACAAAATCTGTCATTCACACGCACGTCATTACATTGCAATGCGAATCGCAACATTGAACTCTATGAGGCATATAGGTTGATACGCTCTACACGCCTTGATGGATATATCTGTCGTTGGCGTCCGAAGGGATAAGGGATAAAATTATCATCTCAATTGCTAGGCTCCACTCCACCGTTCAAAGCTGTGCACGATGCATATCATTTATATTTTTGATCATACAGTTACCGACAAAGTTATGTTAGTTTTCCGCGTAATGGAAACCATAACTGTTCAAAATAGATGGTGCCCAGGGTCTTATCATAACCCAAAGCTACATGATACATTAGAGTCTTAAATAGTCCTAATTAGGAATCGAAACGACGTGAGCAATGGGCAATTTGTCTAATTAAATTTTACATTTCTGAATAGAGTTTCCCTACCAAAATCAAACTATGCATGAGCAATAGGTATTGTTTACTGAATAAATAACTATGAACTATGAACCTTCGGGTAGTAGTGACTGTCTGTTTGCTGATTAGATTCTAAATTATACCGACTACCATGAAGCTCTAATAAATAAACAGCTTTGTACCGGGTGTTCGGCGTGCTGTCAGTTTTACGCATGTAGGGAACAGTTGCTTTCAAATGACAGTGAGTTTCACGATAAATAACTTAGCGTGCTACATTCTAGGGTTATACTACTCATTCAACTTAGGGTAAACCCAACACCGATGAACTCGCAGAGGTAAATCAACTTTAGCTTCGAAAGATATAATGACTTGCCGTCAGTGAAACGGTAAAATGCTGATCGTACTGTTTAATTATGACGTAAATACGTAATTCAAGAATACCTTTACCTATTGTAATGGTTTCCGGAATCTTAAATAGCAAAGACAGTAATGAAGAGGTGATCTGTCCACCTGATGTTTAGCATGATCATCATCATTATAATCATGTCAGCCAATGCTAAGCAAATACTTTTCCGATATGGCCCCGCGATACTCGCATACAACGAGTTCCTGCACCCTTTACAATATCGTCAGTCCAACCTGCAGAAGAACTTTTCCACGTGTCGTCCTCCAGCACATGGTCACCGCTCACGCACCTTTCCGCCCTAGTTGCTACCACCTAATGTTACTCCCACTAAGGCCACTGAATAATTACGTTATTTTTTTATGTTATACCTAGGTATAGGTCCTATACCTTTACCATATAGCTTCAATCTCAGAAGTTGGTTAGTGACGTTGAAGACGACAATGGAACATGCTTACCCAGATAGTGCTTATTCACTCTCACCTTTAAAATATCACATCTATAGGCTGCCTGTCCACAGAAATGATAACCGATAGTAGTAGGTATTCTATACCAAATTGGAGTGGTGAGAAGTACCACCTCTCCTTGAAAAGGATCACAAGCTGCTACCAAAAATGAACGTAATGACCTCACCAGATAATGTTGACCTCTCGTTGTAAGATTCTTGTCGATTTGGACATCCTTGCACGTAACCGGTTCACTGGCTAGCTTCTTCACACCAGAAATGCAACTGGTACTGATGTGCCTTGGTTCCATTTTCGTTGTTCTTGTCATCTTGTAGTTTTCTTTGTTGCGTCTTCAGTCATACTGCTATGAAATCTCGTCATAACTACACGCAAAATCAAGTATCTTGCACAAACCCTACATCTGAACCAGCTTCACCTTGATCAGGATCACACTTGATAAGATTTGTGTATGCAAGACTCGTAGGTGTATTATGTGTTGCCACAATCAACTGAGAGAGCCATGCTCCCATATAACCAAAAAAATATCGCATTTCCGCTATCCGACCTCGTGATGCCGATGGTGTTTCCACTTGTCCCCTCATTTTCAAGCCCTCAGATCCCACTTCTGATAACGACTCACAGTTAGGGTCCAGTTACACTTGGTTTTCATTAGGTTGGTTCATCCGCGTGAGTATTCGGGCGAGGAGACAAGGGTTGGTTGGTAGAAGTATCAGCCGATCCGTATACTTCACTTCCTATGATTGAACCAAACGCATCTGTAACATAAATCTAGAGTATCTATGACGAATAATCTAGGATTCCCAACTTTTATAACGTTCTACCGCAACACGTGAGGCGCTAGCTCGACATGGAAGAACAGCCCCAAAACGACAGCTGTCAATCCCGTCGTATATGGCCACATCCTCAGAGTTCGGTATTACGTACTAAAGAGTTTGGTCATTCATAAATCAAGAGGCGATACTAGCGCCATCGAGCTAATTCTCTGATGCGCCGTCATATATATATATATATATATAAACGACTTGCCCCTGGTAACACGCCACCACTGTACTCTATTTGCTGACGATATTTCTGTTGTAATTAGGTGTACAGATAAAGAAAGATTTAATAATGACATAAATCAAGCAGTTAGTGACATAATACAATGGCTTAAAGATAATAACCTGACAGTAAACCTCAAAAAAACTACATACGTTCAATTCTACAACAGGTACGAAAATAAACAAAAAATTTAAGTCACTTATGAAGATCAGATCATAACGGAATCTGATGACATAAAATGTTTAGGTATAACCTTAGATAATAAATGTCCCTGGAAAAAACACGTGGAAAATATAAGTAGCAAAATAAATCGATTCGCTTATGCACTTTGGAGACTAGCAAAAATAACCAGCCAACAAACCGCTCTTAAAGCCTGTCATGGCTACGTGGGATCAATTTTAAGATATGGTATATTATTATGGGGAAACTCCATCGATCTAAACCGCATTTTTGTAGGTCAAAAGCAGTGCATACGCGGTATATGTGACGTTAGTCCCATAACATCATGTAAGCCATTGTTCAAGAAACTGAACCTCTTAACTGTACCATGTCTGTATGAAAACTCATGCACATTACTTTAAAACAAAAGACCAAGTATGTAACTTCAACACGAGATATCCGAATAGGTTACAGTATCCAAAAACAAAAACAGCCTTATATCGCAAAAATTGTTTTCCAATGGCTATCCGTATATTTAATAAGTTACCAGATGATTTCAAGGACCTACAATTGCAGACATTTAAAACTAAATTATACAATTGGTTAAAAGAAAATACATTTTATTCGGTTAGGGATTATTTAAATAATTAATTGAGGACGTTCGTTCTTATTATGTGTTTAAGTTAATTTGTATGTGTATGTGTGTAATCAGAATACATTTTCTATTATATTTAATTTGACATGTCATGTATTTTGGTAACTTTTATAGCTATAGACTCTATTGTATGTTTTTGCATGCCAGCATTGCTGGTTAGATATGCCATTTGTGCTTATATATTTTTCATCCATCTATCTGTACCATATCTAAAGCAAATAAATAATTTCATTTCAAATAATTTCATTTCATTTCAGACTGGCCCCAGTCTAATAAGACCCAGTATAATAGAATAGGAAACTGACCGCGGGCTGCGGGTGCGTGGGGTTGTCGAACTGGTCCCTGGGATGCACGTGCAGCGCGCGCGCGTGGCCGGCGCACCACACGAGCGCGGCGCCGGCGCGCGCCACCCGCGAGCGCCGCGCTTCCACGCGCCCGGCCGTGAACCAGCGCCGGTACGGACTCCCGCTGATGTTCACACCACCTGCCCGCCCATTACACACATTCAATTCATAACGGTTTTTCTTATCAGTAAAATAGTACATTACTGCAGAGGCCGTGAAGTAAGGGATTGCTGGACGAGTTTGGGGTAGATGGCCGAGTCGAAGACGAGGCCAGATAGAACGAGTCCTGCAATCCCTGTTCCGGCCGAAGCTTGTATAGTGCTTTTCTCAAACGATGTGAGGAAATATTAAAATTAAAATAACTAATAGATAATCAAGTAAACAAAACAAAATATGCTACGAGAAAAAAGTAAAAAATATTATTCATTTTGCATGGCTAAATTTGCCTCCTCATAAGTTCCCCGTCATCCTTTGTTCATAAGTTCCCTGTCACTCTCATCACTAGAAGTAATTTTTATGTCTGTTAAAATTATATTATAATCACTACGAAATACGAATAAGCAGAAAAAAAGTTGTTCATATTGCTGCCTTTTTTATTTTTTAAATATGTTATTTGATCCAGCTATTTGAGCACCATGTTTATAATAATAATAATAATAATAATAGCCCTTTATTCAGACGATATAAAAGTATAAAATTACAGTTTTTCTTAGTTCCTATTCATACATGTTTGTTTTTCTCCACTTTTGTATGTCTGCTTGGCAATTGGCAAAGGCCTCCTCCAATCTTCTCCACTCTGGCCTATCGATGGCCACTCTACCCCATGTTGTTCCTGCTACCTGTCTGATGTCATCATCCCACCTTTTATATGGCCTTCCCCTTCTCCTTTTCCCTTCTCTTGGGTACCATTGTGTGACTATTTTGCTCCATTTTTCTCGCCCCCTTATCATATGGCCGGCCCATTTCCATTTCTGCCTCCTTATTTTTAGGGTTATGTCCTGAACCCTAGTCTTTTTCCTGATAATACTGTTTCTTGTCCTTTCTTTTATTTTCAATCCTGTCATGCTTCTTTCCATACTGTGCTGGCATATGGTAAGATTACTAACTGTATTTTTTGTTAACGACCATGTTTCGCTTCCATATACCAAGACTGGTAGAATGCTGGTGTTGAACAGTTTGCCCTTTGTAGATGTGTGGAGATGTTTGTCCTTCATTACTTCTTTCAGGCTCCAGTATCTCTTCCACCCGCTCGCTATTCTTCTTTCAATTTCCTTACTTATGTTGTTATTGGGTGCCATCAGCTGCCCAAGATATATGTATTCGTCTACATAATTGATGTGTGATTCACCTATCAGTATCGGGTTTTTAATGCCATTTGTCATTATTTTAGTTTTTTCTGGGTTGAGGTTTAACCCAACCTTCTCACTCTCTGATGCTAGTTCGTTTATCGAGCACCATGTTTAACCGCACATAAATATAGTACCATAGATTTTGTTTTTTTTTTATATCGCAAGTATGCTTACAGATGGCAGTGGTGGTTGGCTGTATGCAATTTTTCCTTTGCCAATTTAACGTTAGTAAGGAAATTTAAAAAGTTAGAGCAGCGGACAATAATGGATTTTCATACTAAATTTTTTGGCCTAGGCCAAGAAGTAATGTAGGGAGCTATAAACGAGAAACTTCATGTCCTCATATCGGGACATTAACGCATACATTTCCGAGCATGTTTGAGAAAATGATATTATTGCTAAATAATAACATCGATTTCGATAATATTATTTATTCAAATTTCGAACATCTCTGAAAAACGTTGAAATTTAATTTGACCTCTATTCTAATATCAGTCGAGATGACGTTTAGTTCGAAATAAATTGACTATTTGCAATCGCACGTAAGTAAGATATCGAACGATATGATAGTTGGGGCCGACTCTAGCTTGTCTCTGAATTAAAAATAAATCTATGACAGCTGCCAGAAAACTTCATTACCGCCATTACCGAGTAATATTTGTTATAATCTGCGACTCCTGAATGCATCATGGATAGGGAATGCAACCCGGTTATAACCGAAACCGTAAAAACCGGTTTTAACCGGTTATGTTGGTCTAATTGTGTAACCGGGTTTTGGGAGTAACAGAACCGGTTACGGTTATTTTTCGGTTATTTCTTCTAATGCTAAATAAGCATACGCTTACTTAATTTTTTCAAAAACACGATCTCTTTATTTATCGTTCAGCGTATTGGCCGGGTGCACGACGTGAGCGCCGCCTAGCGTTCGCAACTTTGGCGGAGCTGTCAAAAGTGTTAAGTAATGGACGCAACAAAATAAACGTAAATAATTGAAAATATTGATTGTAGAGCACCTAACAAGTGCAAAATCTGTTTGTTTTTAATGTGAAACACATTTGGTTCCTAGCTTTATTGAAGAAAGTAATTATTATATACGTGTTTAGTATTATTATGTCAATTGACTTCTTTGTTGTTTCCTTACAAATTAAAGGAAAAAAATAATGTTTTATTATGTTTGTTTCCAGATAATTGAAAAATTACTACTATTTTCAAAACTGGCTTCCAAAGCATTGGTCAGAACATAAGGTTTCAGCCTCAAACCGAGAGTAAAGGGAAGCTGTTCGTTTTGGCACATTAATAATAATAAACAAATAACAACAGTAACATTTACAAATTATAAGTAATTCTACATTTCATATTTTTGAAACATTGTAATCATTCTATTATAATATTATTATTGCAGTAAATTGATAAAAATGTTCAGTTTAATACACTTACTTTATTTTCTGATCTTGTTTCCAACTCGGTGTAGGAAAGCATAACATTTGCAATTGCTGTTTCGTCCTGTAATTGCAGTTTACCACACAACACCTATCGTGACCCATTTTATTTTATACCTAGTAGAAAACGTAAGGATTATAACTGAAAAGTATGACGTTTGACAGAAACAGAGAGGCCAAAGTTACCACTTTTGGCCACATCAAGCGCTGCGATCATTTTCGCTTTCCCTACGCGACCTCTGCACCCGGCCAATATTTAACTCTAAATGCTATTACATGTAAAAAAAAAGCGGTGGTAGCCTAGTGGTTAGGGCATGCGACTTTCAATCCGGAGGTCGTGGGTTCGAACCCGGCCCGTACCAATGAGTTTTTCGGAACTTATGTACGGAATGTCATTTGATATTTACCACTCGCTTTTCGGTGAAGGAAAACATCGTGAGGAAACCACCTAAGCCCAATAAGGCCTAGTTTCCCCTATGGGTTGGAAGGTCAGATGGCAGTCGCTTACGTAAAAACTAGTGCCTACGCCACATCTTGGGATAAAGGTAGCCGACCCCTATTGAGAATTCATTCTCAAAAAATGGGACAAAAGGCTAGGAGGATGATGATGCTGTATTACATGCTGAAGTACGTTAACTGGATGTTTAATTAAATAATACGAGTACGGTATGAATGGTATGCTATAGTGCCTCGTCAAGTAAAAATAATTACATTGTATGAACTTACGTAGCTAGTGACTAATAGTCATCAACACACGCAGAAATTACGTTAAAAGTTTCGTCCTTTTTGTTTCCTTAGCATAAATAATAACAAAACAAGCCTTGAACATTTGTGATTGAGAATTTGAGATATTTTATCGTTGCTTGTAATGAATATAAATATACTTAACATTTTTGTGTTAGACATCTGAGTTATGAGGTGATTTTATTTTAACTCTTGATTTAGGTAATGATAGAATCTTATTATCCTTTGTTAAATATATTTAAAATATGAATGAGATGTACATATTTTATTTATACCGCTTTTTTTCCAATATTTACGTCATTATTTGTTATTTTAATATTTTTTCGGTTATAACCGGTTATCGGTTATTTTACGATCATAACCGATAGGAAACCCGGTTACGATATTTTTCCGGTTATTGCATTCCCTAATCATGGATGCTTCTGATATGTGGCTAGATAAAGTAGTGTATGTAACTGTACATAATTAGGCATTAAAACACTCGTGTGATGTTATTATGAAACTTGCCTTCGGCTCGTTTCATAAACCCACACCCGTGTTTAATACCCTTCATTATGTACAGTCACATAAACTACTATTTCTATGGAGAGGGGGTCATGATTTCAGGAAAAATGGATAGTGTGATGCAGGAACGTCATTTGTTTTATATGGGCGCGCGGCGCTGTGCCAACCTTGCGCCATCTGTTTTCATAATTTCCTTTGTCCTCGCCATCACGCCGAAACAGCTGAACAATTTTTTACCAATTAAGGTATACAGGGATAGCTGGACATCCAAAGACGGCTATAGGACACTTTTTATCTGTCTATGGTAAATAAAAAAATAGGCGGACGAAGTTGCGGGCACTTCCTAGTGATTTAATAAATATGAGATTGTACCAATGGTGACAGCGACGATGTAGACGCCGGCGGTCCGGACGGTGAACTTGACGCGCGCCGTGTGCGCCTGCGCCGGGTCGCCCGACCCCAACTCGATCACTGCTGTCATCTGCAACCGATGTTCCAATGGCATTGGTCATTATGGCAAAATAGAGTTTAACTTTCTGTCTTGCCTCTATCTGTATTGTCACTTAGGGATAGAACACATGGAACCCAACAGCACTCCCTAATAAGGAAATGCACGGTCGAGCGGTTTGTATTTTATGTATATAGGTACAATAACCCACCTCCGCTCAAATACGACAGCAACCTATAGACAGATCTTCTAGTGTTATATGCCTTTGTGGTGGTAAGTGGTTCGCCTCGTTGTCGTTTGCAATCCATTAAATAATAGAAACTCTTAATGTACTGCAAAGGAAACTGAAACCTTTCAAACCCTTAAATACTATAAATGTTATTAAACCAGAGATAGGTACATTATTTTCCAACACCATCTTCGTTTTACCTTTCTGGTCCCGAGCGAGATGGTGACCGCCAGCTCGTCTGTGTCGCACACGGGGTAGGGCTGCCCATTGCGCTGGTAGCACTGCACTGTGAAGCACATTGTGTCTCCTACCGGGTGGGGCTCTTCCCATCCCCACTCCACCTAAGGATTAGGATAACTTTTAGAACACAACCAGATCATTGCAACTATCAAAACCGGTGCCAAAGTAACATTGAACCAAGGACCATATACACGGGACCGCTATTCTTCATACTACGCACCGTACTCCGTTAGTTACTATCGTTCTACGTCGCTAGATGCCGCTAAAGGTCTCAATTCATTCAAAAGTCGTCATTTTTCAATCTCTACCGTACGGTACGCGCAAGCGTGAAGTAACACAGTCGTCAAGCGTTCAACGACATTCCAACTTCCAAGTGATACAGTAAAAAGTGAATAGATGACGTTAGGTGCGATGTATGTTTTCTACGTTCCGTTTCGTCTCACATCACTACTTTTGTACTATAATGTCAATATATTATTTTACAGAAAGTCTCTTGGCGAAAAGTTATCATTTGCTTTTAATTTCTAAATTAGGAACATATGTCAGTTTCAATCGAGAAAATCGTAAAATAATTTTCAAATACGTTATTATTAATAATTTGAAAAATAAAATGTTTGCCGCTAACCGTGAACTATTAAGAGAGAATGACTGAAAACTATGAAGAGCTCAAATAGTGGAGTTACACTTGTAAGGAATTTATGAAGCCTAACCACAATCTCTTGCCTTTCAAATGGCAACGGAGCAATTTTATGGCATGTTTTTTGGGTGTGGAGATAGTTAGGGAGCTGGAGGGTGACAAAGCAAAGGCTACTCTTTACCGCAATCAAACATCTCATTCCCATGGGAAAATCTATAATAGAGTTAATTCCCTTTGACCACTCGAGCGATGCCGCGGGTAACAGCTAGCATACCTATAACAGAACTCGCGACATGATAAATGGCTCTGGATTCCAGTTTTGACAAAGTGCCTTGGCCCCACAAAGGTCAGCTCACCATGTCAACATGATGTCAACATTGTCATCGTTAATCTGTTGCCTATTTACGATTAACAAACTCCGTACGTGCAAAACTTATCTAACAGATATTACGTTACTGACTGTTTGTTAGTGGGAAATGTCGCTCGTCAATTCGGGCGTAATTTATTTTGTCCACATTACACCAGTTCACCAACGCCATCTAGCTATTTTGTGTAGCAAAAATTGACGAGCCCGCAAGCAACCTTGAGCTATCCAGAGGTAGTGCCATCTATTTTAATACGATCAAACCACGTTGTTGAAGACTAAAAAATATAATCCTTAAAAATTGTGTATTTAAATTATATTATCGTATTAAAATGAAGCAGTAACGCGTTTGATCTTCAAAAATCAAAAACACTTTAAAATATTGGTGAAAAATACAATTTTTGACACTTCCAGGCTACGAAGCAGCGCCATCTAGTTTTTATACCGAATTTTGAGCTTTTTCAGAGTTACGTTTTCTTGTATGAGAACGTCGGTCTCGGTGTATATAGTCGTTGCATTGAACTATAGTAATAAAAATCCGATCCGTGCGAGTCGACACACCGAGGGTTCCATATAGAAACTACGAAAACACTGAATACTTCTAACGATAAGACAACCTGGATTGAAGGACTAACTTAACTTTGCGGTAAGTAAACTATTCCGTAAACGTAACAAGATACTGTAAGTTAAGAATAATAATGTTGTTACTAACCTTGCAGCTGGGTGGATGCAAGTACTTCCCGGTGACGTACTGCAACAGTGAGTGCTTGGCTTCAGGCGCCAGCGAGGGCTGTGTCATGGCGGCCAGCGTAACCAACCCGCATACCGACACCGATACCACCAGCATGCCGCCTGGAGACAAACCCAAACATCATTAGTTGGTCAAGCCCTATTTTATTTTCCATCGTTATCTCGATCGTCATATCGACGGTAAGAAAAAAACAATGTAAGTCAATGTGTGAATGAATAGACATCGCAACTAGAGAGACAATGTTCTTGTCAAATATAACATTTTGCGAGTTTTACTTATTGCATTGCCAAAGGGCGGACAGTGGATGCGATATGGTGACGAAAGCAGAAGATGGATAAGACTTATTTTATATTTCGAGTAACATTTATGTATGCGGTTTTTGTTATAAATATATCAGTAAGTACAAAATAGCTCTATAATGGTGAAGTAACACTACGAATACGCACCTCTTACATCTGTAGATGTAGAGACGCCTTTACCAGAGCTAGGTGGCCAGAGACGAGATAGGTGGACAGTGAACCATAAAAGGAATGGACTGAAAATATGTAATATAGAAAAAAATATGATAATTTACTACAACAATAAAATTGTATAACTATTATGCATTCATGTTGTCTCCTTTAAACCAATTGTAGTCATATCCATATTACGTATATCGTTAGACATGATTTTGACGTATATTGCATCCAGTGTCCGCCCTTTGCTTATTGCACACTCATTATTAGCTGCTCGTACTACCTCTATATATTATTTAATCATCCGATCTGATATTGCGTTGTCATTGACGTTACACGTGATAATGTGATACCAATACCTTATTAGAATTCACTTTATTTTAGGAGACTTGTTTAACATACCAAACGAATTAACCTACAATATTTTTCGTACCAACTTTTTTCGTTTCCAAATGTTTACAATGAAGCGAAAAATTGAAAAAAAAAAAATAATGATTCTGACAGGATTCGAACCTGCGTTTCCAACGGCTTTCCGGGCCAACACGGGCGTCCTACCAACTGGACCACGAACCAGATGTCAGAGCCATTGAATCTTTTAACCAGTTGCCTCAACATGCGTTAGGGTGGCATCGTAGCGCCATCTACCGTAAAGATTTAGACTTTATCGTCGGCACCATATCGTCTCAAATTTGCTGAGAATCGATAGTAACGATGTGCTACACCCGAATTAATTACTTTTTTTATTAAAGCAGTAACGTTTGCTAACGTAAACCAAATGTTTACAATGAAGCGAAATATTGAAAAATTTAATGGTTCGGACAGGATTCGAACCTGCGTTTGTTTTTTTGCTGTTTGGTTTCGTTTTTTTTCCTGCAAAGGATTTTCGTTCGCGACTGCGTGCTGATAATGTTTTTAATAAGTGTGAAGGGTTCGACGAGAGCAGCGGGGAAGTGTTATGGCTAACTTAAGAGAAGCATATACATATATGTGGCGCCAATTGTAAAAAAAAAATCAAAAGGAGTCGCTGACTGAGTTTTACATACTAACAGTCACCTAATTGCGCTAAATCACTGCATATGTCCTCTTCCCTTAGTTAGTGTTGTCTTCTGACACTTGTTAACTCCTCAACCCAAGGTTGACCATCTCACTCAACCCCGCCCTTGGGGTCCAGGGAAATAGGGCAGGCTCAAGCTTACTAAACTTTATATTACAGGTACTCACCCCACGTCCAAGCATCCTGGTGTTTACTGTTCTTGACGACGGCGCTCCAGAGGTCAGACTTGAGTGTCTGCAAGGCGTCCTTCCCAGTAGGCAGGCTCTGCCGCGCCGCCGACCACGCGCCAAAGTCCTTGGGATCAAGGACATGCCGGGCAGTGGTATCTTCCAGCCAGTACACATCTTCCAGAGAGGACACGTCCAAGCTTAACAATCTGAAAAGAAGAGATTATTTTTATTAATCGTTTTGTCAAATAAACAATTATTATTAAAGTGTGTAAAGTCAACTAAACTGTTAGAAAAAACGAAGAACTCCTAAATAAAAACCTCCGAAAACCATAATTTTGTAGTTACATTACTTACAGTATTTTTTTTATTACAAACATATTTGCAATTAGTATAACTAACCCCGACCTTTGTCGATGTATGACGACAGCAGCGCCTCTAGCACAAAGCACAACTGTCATACGCGACTCATTCTCGCGCGAGATATTTATCTATCTCTTTCTGTGCAGTACTGTGAGAAAGTAACAGATGACACTACGCCGCGCGACAAGCTTTCCAACGGTAAAGTCAAGTTAGTCGCTCAGTGCAGTTTATCCTTTCGTTAAAGCAATACCTATGCAGTGAAATTATCGTTTGTACGGAACCCTCGAACCCTCTGGAGTATGTCTCGCACTTGACCGCCTTGTTTTAAAAGTGCTTCAATTTAAATTTCATAAAAACTTGGTGAGTAAAAGTAGGTAACAATAAATTAGAACTACGAGTATGTCAACGAAGATGACACTTTACTGTGACATTACTCATGATAATTATTTCTTTGTCTATGTTATACCTCATAAGTATAAGTACTTTATGTATATCTATTTCAAAAAATGATTCCATTGTGCATTCTTCCTAAAACCTTATCTCCTTAGTTAGAGATATATACATAAAGGTACTTAGTACAAACAAACTCTGCGAATTTACCCCAGATTCACTATCACAGAACAACTTATCAAGTTAAACTAAGCTCGTGTGTAATTTAACAACAATGGTCATTCAGCGCTAGTGGGAGTTTCAACTCTGCAAATAACCGACAAGTGGGCCAGCGATTGTGGGACTATCTTACTTCAAAACTAGTCCCTTTTAGGTTGCCTATTATATGTAGGTAGGTACATTAGGTATATTCATTACATTAGAATGTAGTAAAATGTTACGTTTTTTTTATCGGTTTCGAATAACCGGTACCTTAAAATCGTAATGTGAAAAATTTCGACCTCGTTCTTTTGATTGCTTAAATATGAAAATTGAATTGTAGGAAAATGGCGTAAGTGAACTCAGCCGTTATTTGATCTAAACTCACTCACTTCCAAAACCGCTAACATTTCGGACATAGAAACTAATATGCATGATTTACAAATACGCAACAGCAATGGGCTTAAATAACTTAACTTAGCTGATAATAATTGGTGGAATGGGGCGCGTCCGAGGCTTAGCCAAAGCTGCGCAAAGTCCCTCGTATTTAATATCGGACGGAACACCGCGTTCTCGCGGGCCATTTGTCATCCCGACGTAAGGCTGTCACAAAAACAAATTTCCTGAAGCAAGCTTTATATAAGTCTGGAGAGACGTAATACACTACACATTATAGCTAGCACACTTGAAATCCTGTATGTAACAACAACAACATACAGAGATACGTGCCTGTACCTGGTAGGTATGGTGACTCATTACCTAAAATTACGCACAGATGATGCCAACAACGCAAAGTGACAAAAATACCATGAAAAGTGAGAAACTATTAACAAAATTTCATATATCAATAAATTTCATATGTTTGATATCATCAGTGCTTACTGACCCACCTCTCCCCGAGCCAGCGCATTTTATCGCGAAGAGATATCCATTAGTACGGGTGTTCAATACGGAAGTAAAAAGTGAATCTAATGTTAGGGTTGCGTAAGGCCTCTCATGATAAAATAATAAATAGTTCAACATATCGGGTAGTGTAGCGAGTAGCGACCCTGATCGGATCCCGTTCGCCCCATTACCGGCCATTACCATCACTCCCGACCGTAGATAATGCATCGTTTAACTTCCAAATTTAAATAGATACTTATGTTTATCTACTAGCATATATACTAATATCATATCGAGGCATCCATTATAAGTTATAAGTATAGGTGCTAAGCGTTATGTAATGGCCACGGCGATTTTAATCGTTGCTATAAGACATGAGAAGTGCGAAACTAAGCAATTAATAGTTTAAATATGAATAACACCCCTCTGAACTATTTTCATTATGCCACATTGTCTACAGAAATATTGGTTTAACGTGGTGAGATATCCATTAGTACGGTTTTTTTCCATATAGTTTACTCGGCTAATTCCGAATGGCGGGTAATTCCGAAAATTACTGATATCTAATAAACGGGGTAACATTTTTTGCGCTAGCAACACTTCCTCAGATACTATACACTTCTACAGTAAGAAGTGTTGCTGCCGCTTAGCCGAGTAAACCATACGACGACAAATTGTCGTGAACGTCTTGTTATAATAAAGTATTAAATGTAAGTAGGTATGTAAATTCTAGGCTCAATACCAAATTAAGTATAGCTTTCTAGGACATCGGGAAGTACCTACCTAGGGGTTTTAATCGGTGAATTAGTGAGCGAGTAAATGGGCAAATCGTCAAAGTATAAAAGCTGTGATGAATATAACTTGGTATATTTCATTTGTTACCTACATCTTATTCTGAGAATTTGGGCTCTCTGGCGTTATCTGGTACAAAGCTATGAAGGTTTGAAAATGAAACGAAACGGTTTGAGAAAAGGGAGGTGACGGCCTTCTTTTTTGCTCGTGTTATTCAATAAATGACAGAAACAGCATGGTTAATGTTATGAAGGCTTTGCAATCTTTCTAAAACGAAATCCTAAGTTACAGTGTTTTGTAGCAGCCCTGATCGGATCCCGTCCGCGTCATTAATGTTGACCCACCACCGACCTGCGGTAATGCCTCGTTTACCCTCGCGCTTTGAATACTAATACCTATACCTATATGCTGGTCTTATCTTGCGTTGTCGTCCATTATAGTTTGTTATCCAGGGTGAAAGGAGTAGTCCAACGCATGTTTAAATATATTTATTATCGTAATTTCACAGTGTACAAAACACAATTCACACAGTAATTTGGTAACAAGCACATCTCACCTTACACACTTTGACGGTAGGACTCGTGACAGCAGAATGGCCCAGACCGCCTATCTTCCCGTTCACGCAACCAGTTCCCGCCATTTTAAAAACTATACGTAAACTCGTCTGTGATTGGTTCATGAAACGCTTAACCAATCAGAGACGCGATTCAATGGCGGGTTATTAAAGTGTTGCCAGTTATGATTATTCTAATATTTAGTTCAGGATATTTGACGAGTTTATTATCAATCATAATCACTGCCTGAGTCGCTAACAGCTCGGCCATCCTACTTGAGCGAGTCCCGTCGCGATTAAATTGATTAATAAATAAGACTACTTTAAAATTCTGTGATATAATAATACCATGTTTTAGATATATATTCAAAACATATGAATGGTATGGTCAATTGTACATAACTCATATTTTACTAGGTATATGATACCGCTACCGCTACAATTAATAATTTATTCGGGTTTCAGCAATAATCGATAGTTTTAACTACTTACGAAATTGTAGCGTAATTGACCAAATCATAGTTTTATTATTTACAACATACAATAAATACGAGTAGGTAATAACCTTCTCTTACCTACTTATTATATATACACAAATCAATATATATTGATTTGTGAAATTAACAATTGTTTCTTTAGCCCTGACACTAGTTTCTAATAATGATACTAAGTGATAAAATCAAAATATGACAACTAAACTTGCAACTAATCGATTTTAGTAATCTATATAATATATATACACTGTCTTCAGCTTCAGATTCTGAAGTTTCAAAGTTTTTATCGAATACAAGCCAAGGTTTCAATTTGTCTATTACTACAACATTTTCATGACGGCGATGACCATGCTTGCGCGTTAATGGTGTATCCTGTATTAAAAACGATCATTAGGTAGAGTCTCTAAAATACGATACGGGCCCTGAAATTTAACCACTAATTTAGTATTACACCTACCAGGTGGTTGTACACAATGGCCACCTAATCCTCGCAAAGGTGGTAGTTCTTCTGTATCAAATTTTAGTTCCATTTTTTTTAGCCTCACTCTCTCTTATGAAGGTACACTGACTACATAAGTCCACCTGACAGGTAAGTATTAACGCAGCATTTACGCATATATCTATTATGTATTTATGATTAGAGTTACCTGTTTGATCTAACACGAACACTTGTTTTTAATTTTTAGGTCCATCATCACTACAATCTATTGTCTGAGAGCTATTTGGGGGTTTCGATCTACAGTACATGTCAAGATGTCCCATTTTATCGCAGGAACTGCATTTGTTAGGTGGTTTATTACATTTGAAGCTCTTATGACCCTCAACATTACAGTTATGGCACGTAAAAACATTGGCGTTGGGTTTCTCGGACGAGTCTACTTTTTTATCTGATGAAGTGGATGGAGCAATTTTCCTATCACAACCATTTTTATCATTAAGTCCTCTACTACTAACAACAGGCTTTACCGTTTTAAAATATTTTAATACGTCCTCAGGTTCACGAAAACGCGCTGCTTGTGCCCCTATTTTTACCGCACGATCGTCTACGCCATGTATTACGCAATCTACCGCTTTTCGTCCCGTGATACCGCATTTGTTTAATAAGTTAATTTTTTGGTAATAGTACTGTTCCAATGATTCTCCATAACGCGCATGCTTGGCCAGCATATCGGTAAGTAATTCTGCATAATCTTCTCTACAGGGAAATGACTCTATAAGCTTTCGTTTCCATTCATTCCATGTATAAAGAACCGAGCTCAATCCTTGATACCATTGTTTAGCAACACCACTCAATTTAGGGATAGCAAAATGAATAGTCTCGCGCTCGTCCCAATTGTAAATTTCCACACATTCTTCTACCTTAGTCAACCACGTAACTATTGTTTGGTCTTTACACATTGGGTCGAACTCGGGAACCACATTGGTCATCGAAAGCTTAGGAGTCGATTGCCCTTTTACACTACTTATTATCTCGAGAAACTTATTTAATATACCGCTCGTTGTATCGGGTAAGTCGTCACTGTCGTGTGGTAAATCGTGAAGAGCACGCCGCGAGGGAGTGCGAGACCTCCTACGCTTCAGTAAGCGTTTTACAGGACTACCATTTTGACTATCGCTACTTGGACTACGACGCCGGCGTCGCCCTACCCTCGGTGCGCGCTCCCCATCGGAAGTAGACTCTCTGACGACATAAGTCCGCTGTGAACTTCTAGGTCGTCTAGGTGTCTCCCGTCGACGCGATCTGGACCGGCTTTTACGTTGATAGTCAATTCGTCGACGTGAAAAATAAGATTGATCATTGGAGTCTTGTTGCCGAGCTGTACCCGTTCCCAGCCCCACTGACAACTCCCTACTCCTCGATCGTGTATGTGAGCGTTTGCGGACTTGCCTTTTAGTGCTCCCTTCCGCTCCCTCGCTCTGATTTTCATGCCGCTGTGGAGTCTGCCGTGCAGTCTTGGTTATACAGACCCCTGCTGATTGGCTCACCCTCCACATCACTGCGACCTTCACATTCGGATGCTGCCCGCGTTCTCATCATCTGTTAATGTTATCATCGCATTAATTTCTTTATAATTAAACTTTATTGTAGCTAACACCTAATTACCGGAGTACCGGAACCGTACACGATGTAGTTTGAAAAGGAAAAAAGAGGTTATTTATATTATTAGATTAGATTAGATTAGATTAGATTACATTAGATTACATTAGATTACATTAGATTAGATTAGATTACATTAGATTAGAATAGATTACATTAGATTAGATTAGATTAGATTAGATTAGATTAGATTAGATTAGATTAGATTAGATTAGATTAGATTAGATTAGATTAGATCCAGACCAGACCAGACCAGACCAGACCAGACCAGACCAGACCAGACCAGACCAGATCAGATCAGATCAGATTATATTAGATTCGATTCGATTCGATTAGACTTGACTTGTCCTGATTCGATCCGACTAGATCCGGCCAGAACAGACCAGATCAGATCACATGACGTCACCTAACATAAGATTCGATTAGATTTACACTAGCTTTAGTTTATTTTAATTTTAATTTATATAAACATCTTCGTCTGTAATTTGCTCACTTGTTAAGGATGAATGTTAAACTACCCGTTTCATAAAATAAACAACATGATAAATAAAATAACGGGCATCAAGAATTTACTGTATTGTCCAAATTGGACCGAATATATAATATAATAATGTAAACAACGTTACGTAACAAAAAAAACAATTATCATTTATATGTATGCATTATAAAATAACTCCCAAAATATGACTATGTACTCGTACTTGTACTTACTATCTGCTGATGAAAACGAGATAATAACATGTATTGGTGTTACTCCCTTCAGTTAAAGCAGTTTAAAAATTAACAATTTGGCCGATCATTTGCAGGCTGGGGCTGCTTGGATAAAATTTACAATTTTATCTGCATTTATCTCACTTCTGAGTTGAAAGGAGTAGTCCAACGCATGTTTAAATATATTTATTATCGTAATTTCACAGTGTACAAAACACAATTCACACAGTAATTTGGTAACAAGCACATCTCACCTTACACACTTTGACGGTAGGACTCGTGACAGCAGAATGGCCCAGACCGCCTATCTTCCCGTTCACGCAACCAGTTCCCGCCATTTTAAAAACTATACGTAAACTCGTCTGTGATTGGTTCATGAAACGCTTAACCAATCAGAGACGCGATTCAATGGCGGGTTATTAAAGTGTTGCCAGTTATGATTATTCTAATATTTAGTTCAGGATATTTGACGAGTTTATTATCAATCATAATCACTGCCTGAGTCGCTAACAAGGGCGTCTGCCCTTAGTGCGCAGGGATAAGTGAAACAAAAAGAGGGGTGTTACAAGTTTAACGTCTGTAAGTATATGTGTATTTGAACCGATTTGTATGCAGTTTATTTTTATCGGAACCATTTGTTTGTCGTGATGGTTCCCAGCCTGGTAGGTGAAAATAAAAGCGGCCGTCTTTAAAATATTCCGCTTCGATTGAAACTAGAAATCGGATCACAGCACAGCAAATATAGAAGCAAATAATTCAAAATATTTTGGTAAGGATCAGTTAGCTTTTTCTACTCATTAAATGACCAGCCGCACCCGAAACGTGAGACTTCCGAGACTATAATATGGAACACAATGTCAATATTTTATGGCGTATTTGAGAAAAAGTCCTAACAAGTGGTAGCGCCCTTAGCGTCGCTCCATTACCGGCGACCCGAGCCCCGACCCGACGTAATGCCTTGTTTAACCTCGTGCATTGAATATTGACCACCTATGTAGAGTTGTTTTATCGAACACAGATATGTCAATTGACGTGGATTGTATTTATTGACTGAAAAAGTACATTCGTCATTAGGGTCTTATAAAAATCGTTAGACAATACAAATCATAAATTCGTCGTTGTATCCCTCTGTAACAACATAATGTTTCCCACATTTTCACGAATATTTTGCTTACCTAAGGTAAGTTAGGGTTTATTTTAATTTATATGTTTAGCATCGACTGTACAAGCTTCATAAGTTGCGGTTTTGCCCTAGTTAGTGGCGCTACAATATGTTAACAACTTAATTCAAAACATCGTGTACCGGAAGGTTGCTTCGTCCTTCGTTCTTCTTCTGAAATAAATACTAATCATATTAATAAATACTTGACTTTCTTCACTGTGGATAGTTTTGGCTTTATTATGCGAAGATTACCTACTTGAAATTTGCGGAATATTTAGTCCTGTTTCCTCTTTGTTTACGTCAGTTACATTCACAGGCGTTCAACGGTATGTTAGTTACCAAATTAGTCCCACTCAAAAACTCGCAATATGGCGTAGGCTAAAAACCAACTTGTTGGACTATACATAGTACTAGATGGATACATACACTAGAATATAGATGAATATAAATAACGATATAATATACATTGGCTCTGTGAGCTGTAGACCTCGCGAGTTACTATCGAAATGGTTGAAGTTTGTAATTTATTACCTTTATAAATAATGACACAAAGGTAATCGTGCGTGTAAAGCGCACATCCTAGGGTAGGTATATATGGCAAATGCGCATAAGCATTTCAATAGTTATTTGTGCAACAAGAGAGCAAAGTTGTTTTTTGTTACGAGTGCTGATTTTGAGTCCCGAGCAAGCGAAGGATTACGTTTGAATTACGAGCGTAGCGAGTGATTCTATGTTAGAATCCTAAGTGTAGCGAGGGACTCAACAGCACGAGATGCAAAAAACTTTGCTCTCGTGTAGCACACACAACTTTTCACCTCATCAGCGAGAACATATTCGACATTTTGTGCTTTTTCTTCCAACGTATGTAATTATAGTCTTTGTTGCTGATTTCAATAATATTATTAATCAGAAAATAGATAAGTTCTGCTTAAAAAGGAATAAAAATATAATTTAATTTATAATCAACCAACCAACGCGGTTATTGACATTAGGTATTTGTTCAAATTGGAAGATTTAGCAGATACATGACGTGTTTATTTATAAATACATATTATATTACGAGATTTTGTTTATAAATTGATTAATATTTTTACTCGAAAAACACCAAACAAAATAAATGCAAAAGAAAATAACAATTACAATATGAACTCGTTATTTTTTAAGGTACGTTTCGGATATGCATCTATGATAAATGGTGAAATTATAAATTATTATTAATTTTATTATATTTACAGTAAGTAATAAGTTGAATAATCTTATTTTATTTGAGCAATGATCTATTGTTTTATATAAAAGGCACAATAATTTTAATATTCGGTCGTTAAATAAAAATATAATAAAGAAAAAAAAACAAATGTTGCAATTAAAACTTTTTCCGGTGTTGTTAATGAATTTTTTGGTATAACGCGTATCCGAACTGTTCTCAATCGAGGTCGGATTCGAAAATTGAATTTCAAATTGATAAGTTTCTATCCCTCTCTTTTATATACATATGAAAGAAACAGAGTGCATCGAGATTCAAATGATTAGAATTTTATAATTAACCTTTGGCTGAAGAATGACAATTCGTGGTCAGATATTGAAAAAAATAAAAAGCTACTTTCTACTCACGCTCGAAACAAAATCGCATTTTGTTCACTGTTATCTGACAGCAAAATCGCCATGTTTGAGCTGGTGAGGTGAAAACACATATGACGCAGAAGGCGCGTAATGCGACGTCCAGTAGCGTAAGAATTATGGAATGAAAGATTGACAGTTGGGAGAGCAATACGCCGGAAACATAGAGGTCGCAGGTTCAAATCCTGCTGAGATTGTAGTAGATCACATTCAGTTTTTCTTTCTTAATTTACCTTTGTGTCATTATTTATAAAAATAAAAGTATGGTATTTCCACATAAAAAAATAGAATCGATAAAAAAATCTACAAAATTTATTACTTTTTATACGTAGATAAGATAAGATAAGAATCATTTAATCAATTGGGATTCACTGGAACCACTTTTGCATCGTCATTGAATACATAGCTATTACATTGGTGCAATGGTAATAAAATAACATTAACACAAAATTATAATAGGTAATACACAAGATTTCCAAACATTTGCAATATTTCCGCAGTAATGCTTCGTCAAAAGTAAACTAGGTGATAAATTTCATGAAAGATTATGATGATTAAAATTACTTTAACCTTTTTAATAAAAAAAAAAAAATACAGTATAAGTTATCAAAATATACAGACAGTACCTAATACGGGCAATTGCGATTGTACAACCGTGTTGTGTTCCTATTTAAGAGTTACTTAATTACTGCCATTAGATTCGAAGTTAGCAATTAGCATCTAGTTTGCAAGAGATGCTATGGATACCAGCTGCAAGCATAATCAACTGAACTCATTCTGGCTTAGTAATAATTTGCCGAAAGCCGTAGCCGTGGGACGTGGGTTCAAATCCCGCTCAAAGCATAAAAAATAAATTTCTCGTTTCTATATAAATATTTAGTTTACGTTAGCATTTATTTATCATTACAATCTTCATTAAAGCAGTAACGTTGGAATGATTTCAATCTCATTTCCCTATTTCAATCTTAAATCTGTAGAATCAATCCTAATTTTCACAGCAAGGTTATCTCTAGGTATCCCATCACGACTGAACAAAGACGCCGTCTAAGTCCCACCCGCCGTTATACAATTACATCGGCATTCAGTGCAGATATCGGCCTTCGACTTCGTGAGCGCCATTCAATGCCTATTCAATCCGGTTTAGGTTTATCAAAGGCTTATGGCAGTAGATATACATAGGATGTGGGATGATCGGAATCTTTGATATCTATTCTATAATACCTAGAATAGAAGCAATAGTATGCAAAATCTACAAATTTAAGATGGAGTCTCTATTTTGGAAATAAGAGGGCGCCGAGCGTTAGCGACTAAACTATAGAGCGCGGGGAACGCGTACCTATTGCGTATTTAGATCGGCGCGCGGCCGCCATAGTAAAAATGTATGGAGAATTAAAAGCACTTTTTGATAAATCTGGACCTTTAATACCAAACAATTATTGAAATATTTGATGCGGAGAAATTGTAGGGTAAAATATTAATAATCTTATAGTTTTTCCACGGAGGAGTTGTTAACACATTCTTCGAAATGCTAAATATAGGTATTAGAAATGGATTAAACAACTAGTGTCGACGTTATCTACTTAACGGCAACTGCCTATTTTTAGGGTTCCGTACCCAAAGGGTAAAAACGGGACCCTATTACTGAGACTTCGCTGTCTGTCCGTCCTTCTATCACCAGGCTGTATCTCAAGGATGGTGATAGCTAGACAGTTGAAATTTTCACAGATGATGTATTTCTATTGCCGCTATAACAACAAATACTAAAAATAAAATAAAATAAATATTTAAGGGGGGCTCCCATACAACAAACTTACAGATAATGGTACGGAACCCTTCGTGCGCGAGTCCCACCCGCACTTGGCCGATTTTTTAGGGTTCCGTAGTCAAATAGGAACCCTTATAGTTTCGCCATGTCCGTCTATCCGTCCGTCCGTCCGCGGCTTAGCTCCGTGATCATTAGTACTAGAAAGCTGAAAATTGGTATGAGTATGTGTATGTATAAGGCCGACAGAACGGTAAAATAAAATTAAAAAAAAAAAAAAAAACGGGTACCTCTCGAACACCTAAAGTGGGGGTGATTTTCTTTTTCTTTTCAACACTGGTGTGTGGGGTGTCGTTGAATAGGTCTTGTAAAAATAAAAGGGGTCTTCTGATATTATTTTTTTATAAAGTCAGCAGTTTTGTAAATATTCGCTCCAAAAACAAAAAAAATAGTGTCCCCCCCCCCTCTAACTAACAATCTAACAAAAAAAAATCATGTTAATGAGGCCTTATAAGTACTTTCAATGAAAACTATATTGAACAAAATCGGTTGAGCCGTTTTTGAGTTATCGCCAATATTCATATTTTTTCTTAAAAAGGTCGTAAGTTGACTTCCAGAAGGTAATAAGTGATTACAGTTTCTAGGGCGTATACGACCTTTTTATAGAGCTTAAAATCTTTCTTAACATAAACCTCGGGCTTAAAACAGCAGTTTATTGTGAAGGATGAGCAACTACGGAACCCTACACTGAGCGTGGCCCGACATGCTCTTGGCCGGTTTTATTCACATTTCGAAATGTGACTGACTCCTAGATTTGTCTTTGTGTATAGGCGTACTTACGACTCCAATATGTCATTAAACATACATAACATACATATATGTAGGTTACGAAAAAACCGTAGAAAAACCTTTACAACTTAACATATAAAAAAAACTCCTGATTCCTAATACTTAGGTACTTATTATAAACATCCCACTGGCACTCTCTGCTTAATTTACAAGTGCTTACTCGTGGTTGCATTGCAATTCTGCATTCTGGGGTATGTTTGCCGGCTTACTACGATAATATCTGACATCTGACCACATTTTGTAGGCACATTCAGCCCTTATTCTTTGCATCCCGTAAATAAACTGAATAACGAATCCGTGAGCATAAAAAACAGACGAAATACATACATATGGAACGAAGTGCAATAGTTATTGACACACAAAGCCTTCCACGAGCCGCACGGGCGCCCGCCTCGCGTGACTCGCGCGGCGAGGCGAGAACCTGGCGGCGCTCCAAAACGCTTGCCCGATAGAAAGAAGGCTTTTACCTTTAGGTTTCATCAACAATACTGTATCTCAAGTACCTACGAGATTTTTTTACAAGCTTTGTTTCTTTTAGAGTAGTAGACTCTTGACCACGATGGGACTTTCTGACGACCTGGATTGTATATTGAGAGAGTAATAAAAGCAGAAAAAAAAGTCTGGTTTATTTTTAGTATTTTTTGTTATAGCGGCAATTGTAATACACATTATGCGAAAATTTCAAGTCACTACCTATTACGTTGGAAAGATACGTACAGCCCTGTGACAGACGGGGACATACGGTCAGACAGACAACGGAGGTTTAGTAAAGTACGAAGCCCTTATAAAGCCGACATGTGGGTCAGGACCAAAAAAGTTGGATGAAATTAAGTCGTAGTTAGGAAAGAAGGAATTAAACACAATTGAAAAAGTTCCGTTGTGCGACAAAAAATAACGATACAATAAGGAACCTTAAAATAGAACATTAAGGTACGTTATTGAAAGGTCGTCGCACAACGGAGACTTTGACACAAATATTAATTGAGTGAGTTAAGGGTGAGTTAAGGTTGCAAACTTTTTGGTCTTCACCCACGTCGTCGGCCGTCGACGCCTGCTGGCCAAAGAATATCGCAGTCAGTGCAGCTCTGCAGTCGCAGCCAGATGAAGTAAAAGGCATTTTTAGTCATTCTCTTTTCTGCATATAAATTTATCTGAAAGCTTTATATGGGCGCATTTCATTTGATATTGATATTCGTTGCTCATTCATTGTAGATAATAATAAACTGCTAACAATAGGTACATAATAAGAATTAGAAAAGTATCCTAGGTGTACATTTATTTATACGTAATGAAAGGCTAGTGTAATCTCCATTCCTACAAGATTTATTCAAGGATTAAAGTTAACGTTTTTAGAAGCAGGCGTGAGGCATGGCGAGTATAACGGTGTCTTTATTACAGTTCAGATGACAGGAGGCTTCATTGCCGCAGTGCAGGAAGGTATAACAGAAGCTGATTCGGGAACGCCAGCTGCGCTGCACATAATTCATTATATCATGACGAGTTCGTAACTGATTTGAACTGGTGTGTATTATTTAAAATGCGCTGTTAATGAAGCCAGCTGCTCTCTCGGCAACGTTCATCAATCTCACAATACGGATGTGCAATGTGCATGTGCATACACTTGAAGTTTGTGTTAAGATTGCTTTATTAGGTGTCATGTAGATTGTAGATGATACGATTAACGCAGTGGTAGTCGGCGGTTTTGGGTTCGAATCCCGCCAAGGGTAAATATTCCATACACATAGATACATGGATTATATAATGTCGTCGTCTAGTATCTAAATCTACCCATAACTGATAAATCCTCCTCCCAATCTTCCAAAAAACGGTTGAGGGAGTTTATTGCCAGAACGGCTATGTTTGGGTGGATAGCTTTGCCGAATTCGTCGAATGGGCAGGGTAAGGACGACTCCCAGCTCGTAAATAAATTAAAATGAATATAAATTAAGAAATGTTATTATTCGATAGGGGACTTTTTTAATGATAATAATTTTAAATGAATACTTTTGACATTGAAATAATTAATAAGTATTAAGATAAATGTAAAATTTGAATTTTAAAATTGTAAATAACCATTTTAATAATATGATTGTGATATGTGTATGTTTATAGTTAAATTAACAAATGTCAAACATTGCATGTGTTGTTCCCTTAGATTAAGTTAAATAAGCTATACCCTAACCGGGTCCATGATGTACCTTACATGTATATAAAATTGTAACACCTATAATACCATGGTTGCTATAAATAAATAAATAAAAAAGGTGCAGTTTGATCAAATAACGCGCTACCGGTCGAGGTAGTTGTTTATTATATTTAGTAATTATTCTCCATAAGCTATGTATTAGGTACATGGGCAGGGTAAGGTGCAGTTTGATCAGATAGCGCGCTATCGGTGGAGGTCGTTATTCACAAGCACTGGCGCTAGCGGCACGTAAGCGGAAAGATACCAGTTAGCTTTAGCCAACATATTACCTACGGGCCTTTATCATCCCTGACCGAACTTAGATAACTAAAATGTTTAGATAAAATAGTATTTACATGCCCTCGTCAGTTCATCCAATTTAATTTCATAATTTTCCAAAGGAGTGAGAGGTGAAGATGTACGATTATGATGCCAGCGCAAGTCATTATAATAGAGTTTATAATATGTAGTGCCTATATTTCCAAGCTAACTACATGGGTAGGGTAAAACGGTGTAGTTTGATCAGATAGCGCGCTACCGGTGGAGGTCGTTATTCACGAGCACCGGCGCCAGCGGCCCGAAAGCGGAAAGATACCGATTACCTTCAGCCAACATATTACTGGCCTTTATCATCCCTGACCTAACTCGGTTCATGGTTTTTATTCTGATTATATACCTAAGTTGAGCTGCACATTTAGTCATCTCAGCGATGCACTCAAAAATACTTTATTATAGGCAACATCATCTAGCCGACGCTGGACAAAGACAAAGGCCTCCCGAAAGGTTTTCCACATTGATCGCTGTATATAGTCCCGTGTTACGAGCATTCAACAGCTCTCCGTAACCTTCACAAGATCTTGACGAAAGCTTGTCGTAAATGCCGTAGGTAATTCATGTACCTACATGCGTCTTCCAGCACGTGGAGACCACTCGAGAACCTTTCCTCGCCACCAGCCGTCGGTTCTACGAGTGACGTACCTGAAGCGCCTTTAGCAAATATCAAAAGATTCACTAGAAATAATCCTCTACACTGTTTTAATCTGAGCTCATGTATAAAACAATTCTGACTCAGTGCTTAAAGTCAGATATACAGGGAACCCACCTACATTTGCAGCATTAGTGGAAATTGGGCGATAAGAACGGCCTTTTTGTTGCGGTAATACCGTAATACTAATAATAAATGTGTCGCGGCGCGTTATTGCTTCATGAAGCAGCAAAGGACAATGGATGTCCGCCCCAAATTGCCTAAATTTATGACACCTTATAACGTTTTTATTCAGTTTCATCTCTCTGTAATAATGAAGCGCTATTTTATGTAATAATCTAGCTGGAGCGAAGAAATTCTGTTATAATCTGAATATATATTTAGTACATTGTTGTAGAGGCTGGAAAGTAACCAATACACGGTCTGCACGGACGAGTAAGCTTGAGGGCCGACCCGAAGCACTATGGGAGGAATTCAATGGCTTCATACTGGCGCGTGAATCTGTGATAATAAACATTAAAAAAAACACAACTGAATTAAGAATTACCGCTTTTTAGACGTCGGTTGAAAACCATACATCTTACATATAATATTTTGTTTCTCTAGCTCTACATCTTTCTCTTTTAGCCGTTACCTATAACCAGTCGACGAATAATTAGGAATGCATCTAAAATCTAAATCGTCACGTCATCTCCGTCTCGGTCTGCTCTGCCGTTGCCTCCCATCCTGCTGCACCCACTTGATTACTAAATAATCCCACATAGGTGGGATGATAGCCTGGTGAATACGGCTAACGTGACCAGCTCAGTCCCACTTGAAAATGGCGTTTTTTTGCTCAAACATGAGCTATACGAATTTGGACGCGAAGCATAGTGATCATTCGGACGTGATCCGTCCTCTAAAGAGATTGGATTGCCAAAGAACTTATTTGATAAAAAGTGTAAGTTGTGAGTAGTATACTCACCCATGCAACCTAAATACAGTACCTATCATATTATATGGCTATATTATCTTTGATCTTGGTTACTTTGTTCATGAGTATATGAAACAGACACACGCAAACTTGGCCAGACGAGTGCATTAGGGTATTATATTAGCTAATGTAGCAGACTACCTATGTAGTACGAAGTACAGTTGGCATATAAACATAGCTAGTAAAATGTACTGAGCGAACTACATTCAGAATTTGCAAGCTTGTTTGGCTTACGTGGCGTGGCACCTATTGTTTGTGTAGTTGCTGTAGATATTGAAGATTAAAGATTTATACCTGCGTATATCAAAATAGATTTATTCACCCCAAATCAATAAAATAAAATGTCAAATTGATTAACTTGCACAAAACATGTCGCTAAAGTCGTGTTGATCTGTCCTAGAAATGTTTTTAGTCATGTGTAATATCGTCTCACGTTTGAGTAATGCTCTAATTAAACTATAACAATGAGAATAACATAGTATACACAGTATACAGGAACAACACCTCTTATTACAATCCTATCGTAAGAATGTGCCGTCAGTACAAAGACCTAGTGTCAAAAAATAATAACATCGACATTTTCAATCCACGATTTTTGGTATTCAGGAGGCAGATTGTAGCTTTAGCGCTTTCGCCTTAAACGCCATCTCTGTTTACACATCTTTGAATGTTTTGTCATTCTATTTCAAAATGCTCAATATGTATAAAATATTTAAATAGAATGTTAAATTAAACAGTTTAGCCATTATAATAATATTACATTCATAATATTTTTTATTTTAGGGTATTTTTTCAATGTACAGTCGCCATCAGATATATCGCAGAATATAAGGCGTTCATAAATATGTGAACATGTACTGTAACGCCCAGTCAATAAGAGTCGTGTTCAGATATTTATGAATACCTTACATGCTACGATATGTCTGATGGCGACTGTACATATATTGTTAAAATCATGATGTGCATGATTATTTTGGATGACATTATTGACATTTATCTGTAATGCCTGTCCTTTGATCTTTATTTTTTTAAATGGATGTAATCTGTATAGTGTGCCAATAAAGAAAAATAAAATAAAAAATAAATAAGAATTTGTAAACCTTAACGCAGATGTCCGAATATCGGCCCTGATGACCTAGTTTTCTGACACCAGGTAGCATTATTTATGGATGCAAATATCGTCGTTTCCTTTAGGGAGTTGCACTCATTGTGTATGGACGTAAACACTTTAGTAATAGACACATTAATTTGATCTACGTCGCGCTTGCCTATTTGAGGCGATGGCGCTATGTAGGAGACTTCAGGTAACTAGATGAGCTTACGACCAACAGGCCATTGACGACGTTTATCTATTATAGTGCACACATTAAACAATAAATAAATGACAAACGCATATCACGAGGTATACGCCAAGAGTGAAGGATGCCTTGTCATTTATTTGGCAGAAATCATTTAGCAAAAACTATTCCGTTGTAACAAAACACAGCACACAAATGCAATTTAGGACCGATTGAGTAATTCAATTAAAAAAATTAAGTACTAATTGAGTTTTTACAACGAAAGTCTAGAACTTGTATTAGCTGAGCCATCGTGGAGTCTAATTTCCATAGTCATAAAGTTTCAGTTTTATGCTTTGTTTCACTCACTGCACCCTATATGGAATAAATGTAAATGGTGAACCATCGTTAACATAGGTAGTTATTAAGTAGTCTTACTATCTATGTAGAAAACCCTATATAAATTAACATACTTCCTTCAGTTTTTCAGCATCAATATATAGCAAATGTACTCTTAAGTCTATCTCCACAATACATGGCTACAATTTTATGATTGGACGCAAACACAGACAAAGTTATGATTGGACGGTCGAACACGATTTCGTTGTCCGAGCCCGACCCATTTCGCTGCAGGGAACGTTATTGATTGCTACACCGACGTTTCATTACCTGTGCTCTGTACTGTTACGACTTACGAGCTAAACAAACTTGTACAGTCGTCAGAAATATCCACACGGACTTAAATAATCATTTTTGGCAAAAAATAACCGACGTCAACAAACGCAGCTATATTATAAAATATTAAGACCAACTAGAAAGTATGCTCTTTGAAACAAAAAAAGAATTCTCCAAATCAGTCCAGCCGTTTTCGGCACTACCAAAAAAAAAACCGACAAACTGAGAACCTACTCCGTTTTTTGCCGTCGGTTGAAAATATATTAATATATTATCCTCTCCACGATTCAAAGATCGAGACAAAAGGCACACCACAAATCCGTTCAAATTCTAGGGAAGGCGAATGACCTTGAACATTCCTTTCTTTCTTTGACGTGATTGGAAGATCCCTACCTGCAATGGGGAGTGCATATCTTGCTCTTGGAAAATCAGCTGCGGAGGCCGGTCTCCAATCCAAGTTAATTTGGCCAAGACTATACGTACCTCCCTGAAAGCGTCAAAAACCCAGCAAGTTCTACTACAAGAAATTAACATTGGCAGTAGCATCTTCGCTAGCGTCAATGAGTATAAATACCTTGGGTCCTTTTAGTAACTGATAACAACTATATTTCTACAGAAATAAGCAGGAGAATAATGGCTGCTAACAAGTGCTACTTCGGCGTGCTAGGATACTTCCGCTTGAAACTTCTTTCAATAATCATAAAACTTCTACGAGTATCAGCTAGGTCACACTACGGTAGAAGTAGGTTTATTTTTTATGTACCTAAGTAGATGGGTGGGGTAGTCTGATGGGAGATGGATGAGTGCGTTAAACTAAAAAGTAGGTAAAATATCGGTAACCTCATCTGTTACTGTAACTGATGTGATGGCTGAAATGTTCTAGAAGTTAGTTTTACAGAGTAAATTTTATTTAAAGCTTTTTTACTATATATTTTGTTTAATATTTTTCAATGAATGGAATCGCTGTTTACACTGGTGGCGTTGGCATTTAGCCATGTCAACGATCGTAGAATACATTCTGCTAGTGCAATATTGGATTATCCCCCAGGGCATAAGTGCATTGCCATAACACTTCACCGCCGCCGACGCCATATTGCTTCCCACAGTTACTCTCAACTCAATTCAAACAGAATATGAATATTGAAAAACAGAACATTATTTTAGAAGTAGTACATTACTACAGAAGAAGCCGGGAAAATGGGGATTGCCTGCCGAGTAGCGATACGAGACTGGCAGTCCTTTTTCACGCCGAGGTATGTATAGTGCTTTTCTCAAATATAACTCAAATCACAACTCATAAAAAATTTACAAAGTGACCACCAAGTGTCAAAAGGTTTTTTTACATGTATTATAGGTATATTTTGTTTGAACATTCGAATATATTTTTTAAAAGGCTTCATCCAGCGATGTCCAATCTGTTTAGATAAAAAAAAAAAAACAAAAAAAAAACGTAGTTTAATTCAAAATTATAATATCAAAGTTCTGACGACGCGTTTGGCTCGGTTTGTAGACACCTGCCTACTGAGCCGGCGGTCCCGGGTTCGAATCCCGGCCAGGGCAAATATTTGTGTGATGAACTCGAATATTTGTGCTTGGGTCATGGTTGTTCTATGTATTTAGGTATATATTTATCTATATAAGTATGTATATCGTCGTCTAGTACCCATAACACAAGCCTTCTAGAGCTTAATTTGGGACTAGATCGATTTGTGTGAGGTTGTCCGATATTTATTTTATTTATTTATAAAGTTATGTATGTTAATTGAAATTCAAAGTTTTTATTTCAGACAACATGATCCAAATTATTAAAGTTGTGTATTAAAACCGCAAACATCGCTTATTGTTCTTTTATTGGCGTAGTGGTCGAATGCCATAACGCTTATTTTTATTAAGGGCTGAACGCTAGGATGTTGTGTCAAAGATTTATGTTAAAAAAAAAAGAAGGTTGCTTTTCAGGCTAGGTGCCTGACATATTGGTTAAAATACCATTACACGTGCGAACCCCTACCGCACACGAAACGTGAAACTTCCGTCTCGTATACGGAACACATTATTAATACTTCGAACATATATTTTTACATGTTTTTTTAACATGTAGCATGTATTTGAACTATTTGAAGCCATTATTAGGCAAATTGGACAGGAGACCGTCAGACCTTTCCTAAAAAAGGTCACCACAAAACGCAATTTTATTACTATTATATTCATCGTATTTCGTTGGCGAAGATACCAAAGAAAATGTCGTAAAATCACCCGTCAATGTTATTGGCCTCAGTAAGCGCCTTTAACATAAGGCGGAAGTACAGGTCTAAATATTTGCCATATGTTTGAACTGATCTAAAAATCGCAATATTGAACAGTCGTAGGAAACCCGAGAAAATATGTGTGGAGTATTTGGCAGGACCTAACCGCCTTTGTCTACACCTGACACAGTTCGCTGCAACTGGAAGCGATTGATGCCCGTGTTGCCGTGTCGACGTTTGATTAGCGTGCTTCGCGAACGCAAACAAAAAGCAAGGTGTAAGCCAGTAGGGTAATTCTGCGCATTTGGTTGGTAAAATGTAGTTTAGATCTTTTGGGCATTGGGAAAAGTGAAGAGATTGGGAAGCATAAAGATTGAAGGAGCTAGTGAAAATACTTAGGTACATTACATATAAACAAATACTGTTAAGAGCGGCCACGAAAAATGCAACACACGTCAAAAACCCGTGCAAATATGAGTATGGAGTATGTGGCAGGACCGAACCGCCTTTGTCCACGCCTGACCCAGTTCGCTGCAACTGAGGTAGCGATTGATGCCCGTGATGCCGCGTCGACATTTCATTAGCGCGCTCCGGTAACACAAACAAAAGCCAAAATGTATGCCAATAGGTTGATTCTACGCGTTTGGAACTTTAGACGGTAAAATGTAATTTTCTTCTCTCGGGAAGAGTGGTGAGTCTAGGGAAAAGACACATACATTTACATAATATACATTTTTGCTTGCCATATTCGCTAACGATCAAGTCCTCTGAGGATCTATATATAAAAAACGAATAAGGTCAGGTGGGGTAAGCGAAACACATGGGGGTAATAGAGACACTCAAAATAAACCACAGTATGTGTCGGCGAAACAGATTTTTCGAAACCGGGCTGTGTAAAAAAATTAAAAATAAATGTCGCTGCAGTTGGTCGTTTTACCTGTTTAACTATTAAAGCTATTATTATAAAGAACTTATTCCAAAGTATTCCACTTCTCCTATGGTTTTCTCTTATTCACCTGACCTTTGAGTTTTCGAAAAATATTTTCTATATGACATGGACATGTTCCATCTGTATTTACATTTCATTTTACTATCATAAAAGAACTGGGTATATCCAAAGATTCCAAAGCATATAACTTAAATGGTTACATTATTTCGAGAGAGTTCGACTTTTGGATTTAATCGCAATATCATGAACTCTCTACAGAATCTGTAATCAAAATAGATGATTTAGAAAATTACGTCTTCGCATGTTTATTCTGTAATTTGAACGGAGTCCCGTCACAAGTTAAATTTAAGTATAAATATTGATGTTGGATATCGAGTCTTATCCAAACCCACTTAAAAGCCCGCGTAATAGAATACCCTTTTACGACCAAGAGAGAACTTTTTACATTAATAAATTAAACTTTAAGATCCTATTAACGAGATCCAGTAGCTTAATAAGTATCTGCCACCTTTATTATAAAAAGAGGGAGGTTGTGCTGTAGTGACTCAAAACAAGAACGCTAACGCATACATAAGATTTTTTGGTGTGTTGTTGTCATACCCGCTCGTGTGTGGCAGTGGCGCCGACATATCGGCGAATATTAGCATTTCAAGAAGACGACGCTCAAATATTATATTTTTCTCCAACTTGCTTGGAAATGTTGCCATTAATGTAGTAAAACTGGACCGCGAAATCGTTCGTTATATTTAGAAGGCGTAAATGAAAATTAAAAAAAATATATATTATTGGCCTTAGCCGGGAAATCAATATTATTTAAATAAGGCGATTAAGTAAAAAACACACCTTCCGTTTATAACGTCTCATACAAATGAGGGTAATCTTAATTTGGTCGGTTACTGCATTTTTACTTTTAATTTTTTCAAAGACTTTGATAATTCACCATACAGCCAATTGTCCACTAAATTTAAAAAATGAAAACTATTATAAACTTTTTAATTGTTCTCTGCGTTTAGTTCTTGCACTGAACATTTTTTTGCTCTGCTACTGTCAATGTATTTAAAATGTCGACAAATTTCGAATAACGGACAAACAATTTGAATAATAATCTTATATGCGGTTAATTTATTTTCATGATTCTTAGTTATTTATTAGAGATTTCTCACGACAGTTTTAATTTTAATAATATGATGATATTTAATGAGTGATTTGAAAATTAATAAGTGTACCAAACGTAAACAAATAAAAAATAAAACAGAAATGATTGTGTCCAAATCAATATAAAAGTTATTTTGAACTTATGATCTTCTCCGAATGATAAATATGGTATGGTTTCTAAAAAAACAGTGTGTTTAGAAGTTGTTCATTTAACTAAAATTTATAATTACCTATATGCATACTTTTTGTTATTGTGTTTTCATATATATTTAATTCTTATTCATATATTTTGTTTTAAATCAAACATATGATTCGGACCCGAAATTTTATTCCTATTCCTAAAAAAAATAAGTACCAAATGAACTTCATGGTACTGATACATTAAATTAAAATGTAGATTGGTGATTATTTCCAAGCATATTTGGAGAAAAGCACTATACAAGCCTCGGCGGGAATGTCAGTTCGCAGATTCGTATTATTGAAGGACTCGGCTACGCCTCGTCCTTCAAAATCATACTCATCCACGAACTGACTTTTCCCGGCCTCGGCAGTAATATACTATTATGTGCTATGCGGTCGGACAGCACAAAATTTTAGTGTTTTCTCCTTTAGTAGCACTCATATATTGACCGGGTCGCCGTTTTCGTAGGCGATGTAGGCATATCTGCCGCTTTACTGCGAACACGTAATTATGTCAGTATATTGTTCATAATACCGGCTCCATTAGATACAATGGAAGGGCCACGCTGAAATTTTCACAGCGTGTGCTATGGGATGAATTTTCTCAAATATATTTAAAATACCTAAATTTTATACCGGGCTCTCGGTGCGCTCCAACTATCTAATCTAACGAGATAATTCCTCGTACCTAATTTTAAATGTAGTGTTTGTTGCTTGTTAGCTAACAATAATAGATACAAAACATTGGTTGAACAGGCTCTAAAATACCAAATTAATGTATTGTCATCTGAATTGGTACTGGTAGAAGCGGTAGAGTATAAGAAGGTGGCGAGGCCTTATTCCTTTTAAAATGCTGATTGTTTTAGACATTTTTCTCTATGACCAAACATGTTTCTTAACATATTATTGATGTTACTACCTAGAACAGGGCTATTGGGATTTATTGGTATATATTCGACACCTACAGTTTGAACTTTTCATTGATAATTTTTGTTTCAAAAATACTCGGAATAGACAAAATTCACGCGGAAAATTAGTTTTTTCAACTTATTTTCGACTGCACGCAATAAAAGCATGAAATAGCTATGTCACTACCTACAACTCGGGAAAAAGTATTATTCACTTCAAAAAGTTGGTTGAAATTATCAATATATTTGAAATAATATGAAGAAAAATTCTTTTTTTAAAGGAATAAGGCCTTTTTCTCAAACATCCAAGGAAATGTCGTTCTTATGATCATGTTAATAGATCGCGAAATACGTCTGTGTATAGCAATTGTTGAAGATTCGTTCTAATTTCAAATTAGAGGTCAATAAAGGAATTTCATACAACATTATTGGCCGTGGCCAACAAAGAGATTGTCTTTTGTTTCAGTGGGGTTTATTTCTTTTATTGATAATCTATGGTATACTGCCAATAAAAAAAAAACGTTGTTTGTGCATGTATATTTACATTTATTTCCTATATTTAACTAGATTATTTAATTAGATTAAAACAGATATTCAATAAAATAAACAAGGAATCACGTTTATTTAAAAAAAAATACAATCTCTAATTAATAAGGTGTTGTCATTTTTTATTAAATAGAATCATCTTAACATTTGGTGACAAAAACCTTAACCCGAACAGCTTAAAAAAATATATTTGAAAACGTAAAAAGTTGGCGGAAATAGTAAAAATATATGAATATATAAGTTGAACATTTGTATTATTTCCTTGGATTTATTTGAGAAAAGCACTATACAAGCCTCGGCGCGAACAGGGATTGTCGGCCTCGTATCTCTAGATGACCTCGTTATCACTCGGCCATCTATTACTACTCGGCCAACAATTCCCTATTTCGCGGCCTCTGCAGTAATGTACTATTAATGTTAGTTCAAATATAATGATATAAAGAAGGTGATATATTTTTAACCCCGGACAAAGAAGAGGGGTGTTATTAGTTATAAGTTTAACATGTGTATCTGTGTGTCCGTGTATCTGTGTATCTGCGTATCTGTGTGTCTGTCTGTGGCATCCCAAACGGATGGTCCGATTTAAATGCGGAATTTTTATTCAAAGTATTTTTTTGTCTGTCGAGTGTTAAGATGGTCCTTAGCTATGTTTGGTTGGCTCTTAGCAATGTCGGGGGTTTATTTGGGTGGGGGTGAGTTTAGATTACAAATTTTAATATGTACCAAGTAAGATGTAAATAGCTATTGACACAAAGGTATGAAATAAAAAAATGTAATGTGATCCACTGCAATGTAAGTAGGACTCAAACATATATAAAAATAAAAATTTGGTATTTTCACATTAAAACAGAATCGATATTAAAGATTCTACTAAGAACAAAAATGTAAATAGTTTGTATAATGTAAATGAAGACGTAAAGAAAACCTAGTACATTTCATTCCGATACGATATTTAAAGTAGGTTAACATCATCTTCCAAGATTACATAGTTAGTCATTTTAGTTTATATAGCCAAACAAGACAGTTTTTTGGCCACGCCATATTGCGGATGTTTAATGGTACTAATTTATTTTACTGGCAACGACATTTTTTTAGTATCTGACGTGGAAAGGCAATGAATTTCACTAATGTAAACAAAGCGGAAATACGACTAAATATTCCTCGAATTTCAAGTAGGTAAGTAGGTAATCTTCACACAATAAAGTCAAAACTATCCAAAGTGATGAAAGTCAAGTTTTTATTTTCTTCAATACGATTCAGTATTTAATTTAGAGGAAGAAGGAAGGATTGCGCAGCAATCCGGTAAACAATGTTTTTAATTATAGTTATAACTATAACTACTTATTAACTAATAGTAGGTACGCACTTACGCAGAGGTTAAAAATACACTTGATTTCAAAACTTGAAGTAAACAGCCATTAGCTAGTGCAAGTAAGTTCGAAAAGGAAAGCAATCCAACAATAATAATAAAGTAGGGAGAAAACCAATGAATACGAGAACGGAGCTCGTAAAGGCAACGTGTAGCGGATTGTTTCTTTTCAGGGTTCAGGGGTGCGAGGAATTTCGGTGAACCCGTACCAACTACTTGACTCATTTAAGTACCTATAGAATTTTCCTACAAACACATATTACTATGGATTGGAAAATACCAAAAGAGGAATGGATGTTGTCGCCATGAAACGGCAACACTGGCTGACGTCACATCCGAGCTGGTGCGCTAGTGGGGACCCTGCAGCGAAGGCATGGAGGGAGGAACGCGCCCGACAGCCATCACTTTTGTACTGGACTTCGAGCGAGAATGTAGACTATGAATTGATTAATAGATAGATATATATTAACTACTTGTATACTACTTGTACAATATAATACCTTGAGTTGATTATAATGTTGTTCATCCATATCGGCCTTTCATTACTAAAATCAGAAGTGTCCGAACCGCCCAATGGCCAAAAGAATACACAGCGTTCTTAAAAGTAGAAACAAAATAGATGAGAAACAGAATAAATGTTGACATAGGTAAATAAAATTCGAGCGTGGAGTCAAGTGCGTCTTCCAGAAGCAGGTCGTCATCATTCAGTACGGGCAGTGGTTCTAGCAGCCGCAGAGGAAGGCATCGGTGGAAGCGTAAACGAGTTGGTAACCGCTCGTTGACAGTGAGTCAAAATGTTTTATCGTCCTCCTCGCGCAACACGTTAGTGATGACATATACACTTGGGTAAACGTTGTTAATGCTAATGCCCGAGCATTTGGATGATCGGATAAAATAGTAAAATATCAATCGTTACGCCGGCAAGACACAATTAATAAAATTAAAAAAAAAAAAAGTATGTTAGTATATAAAGGAAAAGACATTATATAGCGGTTATCGTAGGGTATTTGGTAATAAACATAATTTGTGCAGAAACTGGTGCAGGTAGTTTTCGCTTGTAATGAATTACCTTAATTTTTACAAAGTAAAATCATTCGACATTGACATAGAAGTTGATAATAAAACGAACGCGACTAATCTTGTACCGAAACAGCGAACTTTTCGGCCGAATGGCGGGTCTGTTATTAGAAAAGAGTAAATAAGTAAATTATATATAGAGCCACATGTAGATTTAAAGCATAGTCTAATGCTAAGTCGAAAAGTCGGTTGAAGTAAAATTTAGTGTAAATATCAAAATTTTAGCGATTGCTCGTTAATTTCTTCTATAAGTGAGAGTACAACCTCATAATGACAAATAGTATCATTCAATTCTGTGCATATTGAGTGGTGAGTTATAAACGAGAGATGTACTGACATATAGCGAGTTCGGAGTTGGTTTGTCCTTCAGTGGGTGTGTGAGTAACAGATATGAGTGACAAGATATAGGTAGTTCAGTTGGATCACTCACTCGCAAACGACACGCATCTGATTGGTTCATTTTCATTTGTAGATCTATGTATGCAATTGTCTAAGCGTGAGAAGCGAGTGAAACGGCTCTGTTGTAGTTTCGCTAGATTTTCGGATTTCTCGCCTACAGGACGCTGTTCTCAGCCAATACCTCATGACTTTTTGAGTATCTTCGATAAGTACATCAGTGTTTTTTTTTTTTGTCGATTCAGTTTTTTCGATGCGGGTAGAAACAGTAAAAAAAAAAAAGAAAATAGTAATTTCAGTAATTTCGAAACAAACTCGCGAGGTATATCTACAGCTCACAGGACCATTAGTTAGAGAACTCTCAGGTGTGACATTGATTCGTAGAAGCTTTACCAAAAATTAAAAATTATGTATAGGCATACGTAACTCTCGAATGTCCAACCTATAATATAAACCTATAAAATAATTAAGGACCAAATATATGTTTGATTGTGAGGACAGACAGTGCGGAAAATGTGGAAATTCTAGGAAATTTATTTTCTAAATACCCGAAGTGCGTAGCCAAGGATTTATTAAGTTTGGACAAAACATCATCTGTCGAGCTTGATATCAAAGTTACCACTACTAAACCTCTGTATGCTAACAACTATATCGTATGTTATGTATCGGTAACTGTTAAAGATTTGTTGAAAAACAGCATAATACGCGAGAGTAATAACCCTTACGCGAGTCCGGTTCCAATATTAGTTGACACTCAATGAATAAAAGCGATTATGTGTCGACAGTTGTGTGTATAGACTTTTAGACGTTGTATATAGACAGTTTAACAAAATAACTACAAAAGAAAGATACTCGGCTAGGCCTATTTGTAGAAGATCTGATACATAGATTAAGCGTTTGGAAGTGTTTTTTTTATTTTTATTGGGGACTCATCGGATAAAAATCGAGGAAGATTATATCCCTAGGACTGCTTTTATTATGCCAAAGGGTCACTGAGAGTGCGTTCGGGTTCCGTTTTCCGGGATTTTCTAACGGGCTTGCAGTATTTCCGAGATTAATGGATATGATGGCGGGTAAATTTCTATTCGATACGTTTCATGAACAATTTAATAGTAGCAACAGATAGAAACCCGACCCTAAAAAAAAAAAAAAAAATTAAAACCGCTTGAGTGAGCCTGTCCGGATAGCTTTACAAAACGGGTTAATAATAAATTTAGTTATTTTTTTTTTCGGTATTTAATATGCTCGAATATGGAGTTAGAAGTGAAGGGAAGGAATAAAAATATAAAAAACTGTCTGGAATCGAAGATGTCCCAACACCAGAGAGAATGTGCATCTGGTCAGACAATGCCTCGGTTCTGTAAATTATATTCGTAAATCTGTGAGAAATTGTGCGTTTTTGCGTGGTCCGCTAACAAAATTGTAAAGTGGTAAAAAACAAGGTGTTTACGGGAATACGGCTTATAACAAATGAAGCAGTAAGGAAATTTCAAAATTAACTATTTACAAACGCATTGCTTACAATATTTGACACAAAGTTACCTGTAATTCAATATATCTTAGAAGCTTCTAAAAAAGGGGTCAGGTACTTATATAGTGAAACTGTTTTCTAATAGCTGAAGAAAAGCAATATCATTGGGTTGAGCCCGGGTTTACCAATTGTTGTCGGTTTAAAGAAATTTGGACATTATTTGCTGGGATAACAATTTATGATTGTAACTAATTGCAATAAGGCACATTATCACAAAACAAGAAATAAACGTTCATATATGTAGGTAGGGTGTGTTATGCACGCAAGGATTTTACTTTGACATCGTGCATAGGCCGGGAGCCCAGATGTTTTTAATCAGAAATCCTGTCGGATACTCCGCGACCAGTAGGTGGTAATAATGGATAGTAACGATAACGTGATGTTAATCTCAATTACGGAAACTGATTGACTCTTATCTGTGCAGTTTCATGACCCGAGTATCTGTTCAATGACCGATATTTTAGCATCAGGGGAGGCCGAGTTGCATAAACAGATTTAACAAGTATGAATTGGTAGAAAATAAGGTATATCCTAAAACTGAATACGTGGTAAAAGCGGGCTAGTAACCAAAACAATAAAAATGACAAGTGATAAGAGCCAATCATGATGGTATTGTGGTTGATGAGACAATTGAAATGAATAAAAATTCAATAAGTAAGGGTTTGCTTACATATAAATAAAAAGTAGTGTATAAAACAACTGTTTAAAATGCATTTATTTCAAAGACGTCAATAATAATAATAATAAAAAAAAGGAATACATCTTACAGTAAATATAGTTCGTAATAAATGAGTTGAACAAACTTTGTAAGTTTTGGCAATCCTGACGCTGGTGCTGTGATTTTATGTCCATGTTGTTTTGCGATTTCTGTATTAAAAGCAAGTGTTCCGTTCCGACTGTTTTGAAGCGTTAAGTACGGAGGTAGTAAATGTACATTAACAATGGGACATTCATATTACTGACATCCAATAAAGTATTATTAATTCTAGCATAAATAAATTACTATCGCTGTGTAGTATTTTGGCAACCGATCCCAAATAGTTTGCGAATGAAGATTAAACTCGTAGGGTTACTGTCATAAGGAGAGGATACTATGCGATATAAAGTATCGAATTAATTGTTCTTAAATTATCAAGTCAAAACAAGGACTGCCAGACTACCAAATTATTGCCAGTGTTTAATCCCTTATTTCCGAGTTACAGCAGCGCTGGGACACGACCGCTACAAGATGGCAGACGCTGAGCCATATGAGGCGCTGAGCGGTCCACGAGGCGATACGTGGGAGTCACATGTGTAAAGAAATTGAAACCGCATTAAACTCGCATCACGGACATACAGGTAGAGGACGAGACATTCAGTTTGATCCGGATGTTGTCAGGTATTTACAATGGTAGCTGTATCGTCCTAATTTGTCTTGGTGTTTACAATGTTTAGATGTGTAAATAAAGGGATATCTTAATCGTGATTATAAATGATAGAGATAATAGTGTCTAATGCATATAATGCTACGAATGTGAGTGTATTACATGCGTGGGTTGGCGATACACACTGACCGTCGATGGAACAGTTAAGCCAATTTGGAATGTGAATGGCGATACACACTGACCGTCGATGGAACAGTCAAGCCAAATTGAATGTGAATGCACCATAGTCGTACATGATGCTTATTGCTTACAGGAATTATTTATATGTACACTTAAGTGGACTGGCCGTCGATGGGATAGAATACTTTATTGTACATATAAACCAACCTACACCCGACACCTCGCGTGTAAATGAGTGGATATGTCTATCTGTAAAGGCTTACCGTCGATGGAATAGCCAATACACACAGTGGCATATGAACTTATTTATAGGGGAGGTGCCTCTTGGATTATGTAATGTGGGATATATACTTATACAAGTGTTATTGTTCGCAGCATATATGCATCAGACATGAACGCAGTCGAGGACGACTGCGTATGCAGGACGGCCGGATGTTGTCGCCATGAAACGGCAACACTGGCTGACGTCACATCCGAGCTGGTGCGCTAGTGGGGACCCTGCAGCGAAGGCATGGAGGGAGGAACGCGCCCGACAGCCATCACTTTTGTACTGGACTTCGAGCGAGAATGTAGACTATGAATTGATTAATAGATAGATATATATTAACTACTTGTATACTACTTGTACAATATAATACCTTGAGTTGATTATAATGTTGTTCATCCATATCGGCCTTTCATTACTAAAATGGATGAATTTGAAAAAATCTTGAAATTTTGTTTATAGGTTTGTTATTTTTGTATATAACCCTTATATAATTTCTAGAAAAAAATTACACATTTTTCTGTAGCAAAAAAAAATTAAAAAGATGAAAATGTTTTCTCCCGCCTTGTACTGGCATCTCTCAATTGCATCCGCGGAAACCTAACTTAATTATTTATAAGCTATAGGAAAATCTGCAACTTTTTTCTAGGAATGAAGGGGATATTCTTAACTATAAACAAACTATGATGTGTGGAAATAAAAAAAAAAACTAAATAACATAGCCCTAAAACGAAGTAAACGAAAATTAAATTAAATTCGTCGACTGAAATCAAAACTGTAATGCACTCAAATGTTGTCGTAAACTTTATTAATACGAGTAGTTACATTGCATACCTAGGGCGGTGAATTAATGAGTTCCCAGTACGCAGGTGTTTGTGCCCGAACCGAAGGTGAGGGTCATAAATATGCGATCTGGGCTTTTCTAATTACCGCCTGAGGTTTGTCTACAGTAAAGGTACATACGGCATAGGGTGACGTAGATAGTTTAAACGATACGTAAGTCCAACGTTTGAAAATATAGCTCATGGCGCGTCGTCGATCGTTAATACAACCGAGTACTCCTCATACTTTAATACCTTATACTTTAGTTTCGAAATTGGTTTTTCACCAGTAATAATGGAGGGTGGCAGATTTATGGGCGGGACGGCTCGCCTGTCTCGCTGCCATTAACGTTACGGCCAGTCCAGGCTTAGTCGTAATAGCAGCTACTTTAACTCCACAGTTATCGTCCTATGTTAACTGAGAAAACCCAACATTTAATTGTGTCTTCGTTTCTTTTTTACTTTAACTCTTTATGTTTTATATCTAAAGTAGGTTTTTACAGTAATAATGGAGGATGGATTTAAATCGCTTGTTTAGCCGACATGAACGTTACCGCCCATCAAGGCTGTAATAGCATCAGTATGGGCTGAAATCAACAACGGATTAACTCTACATTTATCTCATTATATTGGCCGAGTGTGTTCATTTTTAGGGTTCCGTCACTCAATTGGCAAAAACGGAACGGTTATAGGATCAGTTTGTTGACCGACTCTAAACCCTCTTTTCTCAGGAACGCGTGGAGGAAGCTGGAATGGTGGCAGATTTATGAGCGGACTTCTCGCCTGTCTCACCGCCATTATCGATACGGCCAGTTAAAGCTAGTCGTGATAGCAGCAGTAAGAGCTGAAGTCGACTGCGGACTAACTCAGTTATTATTTAAATAGTCGAGAGAAATCATTTTATTTAATCTTCATTTCTCTTAATGGGTACTTTAATTCCTTATGGCATTCAAATTCTGGCCAACAAAGACAAAGACAACGCAGTGGGTTTTTAGGGCCTTTTTTAGGGTTAAGTTTCCGTACCTCAATTGGAAATTGCGGACCCCTTAAAGAATCACTTTGTTGTCCGGCCGTCCGTCTGTCTCGGGAACGCGTGGAGGTATCGAGTTGAAATTTAAACCACATATGTATATTCAGGTCTACACAGTCCCTATCCCTATTGAAGCTGTAAAACGATCTAAATTCTAACTTAACGCAAAAAATATATATATTGAAATAGGTATATAAAAATGAATATTTGTTTATAAATATAAGTATGAATATATTTTTTTCACTTACAAGGGAATCCGAATTTATATAGGGTATTTTCCGTTGACCCAGAACTATGAAATTTGGCAAGTAATACCGTCTAATACCTACCACAAGTACTTATAGGGAAAAAACTGAAGTAATTAAGTCATAAAAATATAGTCTTTATTTAGGTATTCCCTTGTTTTGTCTAAAAATTATTTGCCTAATTTCAGTTTGCCTAACAACTTTTAGTATAACCAACGGTTTGCCTAATTTCAGTTTTCATAATTATTGTTTCAATAAATGATCACTTTGTCGAAACTCGTTTAGTCTAATCATCACTTCAAATAAAGTTTGTTTTGTTTAATATTAGTTTAACTAATTCTTATATTGCCGAAAGTTATTTTAACTAATGATTAATATTGCCGAATGTTATTTTAACTAATGATTATTTTGCCGAATGTTATTCTAACTAACGACCATCACGTTAAAACTCATTTTATGAACATAACATTTAAAGGCAGGTCCGACTTGGCTTAGGTTTGGTACGACGACGAGCGAAGCGAGGAGGAGTTTTAGGTTTAACTGCGACCAAAACGAGCGAGCGAGCCGCGCAGGTCCGACTTGGCTTGCGATTCCTAACAATACCTATTGCACCTTAAGGCAGATCCGATGATCCGACTTGGCTTAGGTTAGGTACGACGACGAGCGAAGCGAGGAGGAGTGTTAGGTTGAACTGCGACCCGAACGCGCACCGAGGGTTCAATACAAACACTTTTCATCCTCAAGTTTTGCAGGGAATTGAATATATTTAAGGTGTATACTTTGATTAATAAATAAATAAATAATAGGTAATAAAAAAAACGTAAAATAATATACTGTGCAAATTAGGCAAACTGAAATTATACAAAAATTGTAGTAGGCAAACTAGCGTTTATAGGAAATGTAATTATATTAGTTGAATAATAGATAAAATGAAATTATATATACAAAAATTAGGCAATATGAAAATTCGGCGAAACAAGATTATGCAAAATATTCATTAAGCGAAATGACTTTAGACTAAACTTATATTAGGCAAATTGAAAAAATATGCAAAGTAATTTTAGACAAAATGAAATTAGGCAAATCAAAATAAGGCATAAAATTATTATACCAAACAAGGGTAAACCCTTTATTAAAAGTACGTAAAATACTTTTCCAACGGTAAAGTTAAGTTTGTCGCTCAGTACAGTACAGTTTTGTTTTTTTTTTTTTGCGTTAGAGCAATATGCAGTGCATTTAGAGTTCGCGTACGGAACCCTCTGTGTGCGAGTTCGACTCAAGCTTGACCGGCTGTTTTTAATTCATAAAGGTACCAAAGATTGACAGTACTCAGTATCACCTGATGTTATGTAACTGCGAAGTCGCATTTGTAGTTAAATGCACTGTAGGTATGCTGAATTCTTACTAATACATTGGTTTCATGAAACATTCGCGTAGACCCTCCGAATACAGAACATGACTTTCGTTCCCCGTTCGCGCTTGACCGGTTATCCTCCTATTTACATTTAATAGCCTCCTCGGGCCGGTTGCCGCGGCGATTCAATTTTTAAGCACGGCCTGGATTTGAACCCACGCCCCGACCCGACCTATGGGATTACATTTATGGAGACACGAGTATTTTGCATAGTAATGATGATGGCGAAGGGAACCTTGCTAAACTGAGGCTATTTTTGAGGTTATTTTTCGCCATAACTTATTGGTCGTTAGTCTTACTTATTTTAGCCAAAATATTGGACTTATCAAGTGCCTCAATTAAGTTATAATTTTTGATATAACTATCAAGTACAGTCAATAAAAAAGAAAGATGACGTGTATTATATTATATATGACAGATGGAAAGGGGATTCGTATTCTCTACGCCTGAATATTTCCGACAATTAGGTACCGAACGACAATATGAAAAAATCTGACAACGCATGTTATTTTTACAATAACTTTGATTTAGATAGATTAAGTCAAACCAGCCAGTTCTTTGGAGATAAACTTGATATTCATACTTTTTAGGGTTCCGTACCCAAAGGGTAAAAACGGGACCCTATTACTGAGACTTCGCTGTCCGTCCGTCCGTCTGTCACCAGGCTGTATCTCAAGAACGGTGTTGGCTAGACAGTTGAAATTTTCACAGATGATGTATTTCTATTGCCGCTATAACATCAAATACTAAAAATGAAATAAAATAAATATTTAAGGGGGCTCCCATACAACAAACTTGTTATAGATTATGGTACGGAACCCTTCATGCGCGAGTCGGACTCGCACATGCCCAATTTTTACAAGAAATGTTTTGCTTATATAGGTCTTTTCTAGTAGCCTTCAGAAACAGAACCATAATAAAAATGAATTTAAAACAGCTGTATACATAGGTACCTATACTCTTACTCTGTATACAATTTTTATCTCACTGCTGCCGACTCCATTCGGATATTTCCGCCGTTTCCGCCCGCAAATTGAATCGTGTCCCGTCATCCCGAACATCCAACACGACATGCCTCGGGCGATACATAGGAATTATAAGAATTTTCGCCAGTTCCAATATTGACGTTTTGATCTATCGGATGTATGCCTTACATTTCTTGGTAAAACTGGGCACGTTTGATTGTAAAGGCTTACCGCGTGCCTGAAAGATTACATTTGGCGAAAACCCAGAAATATTATTTACTATAGCTGTGCCCGCGGCTCCGCACGCGTGGAAATCGGTCTGTGTCGGTAAAAGACTAACTCACCTCCGAAATTTCTCTTCCCCTCTCCTGGAGGCGGAACTTGAAGTAAAGTAAAGTGAATACGATAGATGACTGTTGTCCCGATTAAATATTTTACAATTACAACTAAATAAAACTATTTACACTTCTAAATCAATAGCTTTTTTCGCCCTTATTAAATTTTTTGACGTGATTTAAACGACATATGTATCTAGTAGGTGTATATGGTACGATATAGTGCCTTTTTTGTATTTCTTACGTTCTTAACCTACAAATTTAAAACCTTAAGTTTATCAGGGTACTCGATAGTCTTAGCACATTTATTATATCTTCCATGTACAGACTTTCGACCCTCTTTAGCTTTATTATATGTATAAGTAAATAGATTCTGGGTTAACGCCAAATTAAATATTCTATTGCGGTGGCAGGCAGTGATAGTTTGAACTTTGTCACTCTAAGATTACATCAATTAACGCAACTTAGTTTTTGTGTGAAGCAAAAACCCTGAGATACGCTTGTTGTATCACGCTCCGACACGGCCCGTTCAGTGGGAATCCTTGTAGATTAGGGTACGACCGCGAGCATTCGCCTAAGATGACGTAAACTTTCATCCCATTTGTTTTGTATGAAAATTTCATTTGTTTTTCGTAACAGACATGCGCTTCATGGTCGATGAGGAAGCATTCTTAGCCGGCCACAACCAATGAACGACCATAACTAAGCGTGGCAAGCGAATTCTCTCTTCATTGCGCGGACGATACGCGCACAGCGGTTTATTTTCATAGCATCATGCACGATGTATCAGGAATTCGCTCACTGCGCCACCGGTTGCGAGATATCGTTGCCGGGTTGTCAACTTGTCACAGACTACTTACTTAGTATAGGCGTGCTGCAGCCTATGCGTAGACAACCACTGACGCAGTACGAGCCGCTGTTGGAGCACCTGCGCCGCGCGCCGCAGCCTCCTCTCCTCCGCCGCTGGTAGTTCTGGCAGGCGCTCAAACTGCTCCGGCGAACCGCAGCCTGATAACGTAGAGATGCCTGAAACAAAATATCAGATGTTATTACACAACTAAACATATACGAGAACAGCAAACGTAGCCATGCAGAATAACAGGTATAGAACGATTTGTACTAACCGTATTCTGGTTATAGTCATGTGGCGGCAAGTGTACGCAGTGGATATGTGCGGTAAGTGTCCGCAAACCCATTAATTTCCCACTGAAGTACCTAAGTACATGGGTTTGCGGACACTTACCTACTGCGTACACTTGCCGCCACATGGCTTTACCTAATATCTATGTCCGTATGTATATCATTTTCAGATCCATTTAAGTATTTGAGTACTCGTTTAGCGTAATAACTTCTGCCGTTGTATTTTTGATTTGATATCATATCAATTCATAATAGGTAAAACAAGTCATCCAAAACAGTTTTAGTAATAAAAAAATAAGCGCAAAACTCTCCCTATTGTTAGCAATAGGTACAATAAAAATGGTAAGCAACTAAACTCCCCGAAACACGTAGTTGCAATCTCAGAATTTACTGCGCAAAATGTTAAATTCAGGAGACGCTTTGTTCGAATTTATTCAACTTTTAAAATTATTTACGTGTAATACACGCCAGTCCTTTATTGCCACAGATGTCGTTTATAGTGACAACGTGACTACAATAACTATAGGGCGATATTTACGAATAAAAAATACGGTATTTAAAGGGTTTTGCTAGTAATAAAGAAAGAAAGAAAGAAAAAGTATTGAGTTAAGCATAAATCCTATATCTGCGTTAAATGAACAATCTACATAAAACATAACCCTAATCCCATACTTAAAAAAAAAACATGAAGTTACATACTTAGATGATGATTGTTTAGCAACACGGATTTATCGTAGCAAAGTAAGTTGAGAAGACGTGGCTCCACGCCATGGCGGTAGACATTTCAGAAAACAAGATTAACCTTAAGTGTAAGGGTGACCTGATATCAAATAATTAACTAAATAAATCTTTGCACATCATTATTTATTTACCTTATACAATAAGAAAAAAAAATCAGCGCTTTAATACGAGTTTTCTATTGTTTCAGTGGATGAAATTTTTCAATAAAAAATTACTTACCGCCTTAGGATGTAATTTAGGTTTTACTGCCCGCTTTTCTAGCATGTAACTTTGATTTAGATAGATTAAGAAAGATTTTAGAAACCTCGATATCATTTTTGAAGACCTATCCATAGATACCCCACACGTATGTGTTTAATGATAAGTATGGGGAGCCCCCAATATTTATTATTATTATTTTTATTTTTGCATCAAAATCTTAATGCGATTCACAGAATACATCTACCTACCAAGTTTCAACAGTATAGCTCTTATAGTTTCGGAAAAAAATGGCTGTGACATACGGACGGATAGACGGACAGACAGACGGACAGACGGACAGACAGACATGACGAATCTATAAGGGTTCCGTTTTTTGCCATTTGGCTACGGAACCCTAAAAAGGCTTAGCTTCAAATATACCCAATACGGAAAGTGAAAAGGCTCGGATATCCCTTCAGTAGCTAGGCATTTGCAGTCTATATAATCTATCACTCTACTGTAAGTAGCGTGGTTTGTAACATGCATAATTTATAGAAATACAAGTAATGTATCGACATTCGGTACGTGTAACAACCTAGTGAGGGGTAAAATTAATGTCTAGAACTTAATATTTATGGTCTCAACTAAAGCGTACAAAAGAGCGGCTTGTGAATAGCTCATATTTATCATAATTATAAGCGCACATACTCTTCTGTCATTAAATTTATCCAAAGTATTTGCGGTTTTTTTGTTATATAGACCTCAAAGAGATATTTATTATGTGGTTAAGGTTATTAAAAAGTTCATGTACTTTTTGTGAGTCTTTTTATTCGTATTTGGGATAAAAAAAAATTACGTGCCATCTTCGAAAAAACGCTGTTGGTGCAGTGGGTGAATTATTCTGTTTAGATATTTATAGTTGTATTATGTTCTTGGTTTTGTAAATTTTAGTATTAAGAATAAGTAAAATGCTAATCAGGTATTTATTATTGTAAACTAATTTAAATTACTTACTTTTCGAAATTGGAACAACGTCTAAGTGAAATGGTAATTTAAAATTTTACGCTCACTGTCAAAATGTGCGCGCGTTTGTGTGTGTGTGTGTGTGTGTGTGTGTGTGTGTGTGTGTGTGTGTGTGTGTGTGTGTGTGTGTGTGTGATTTCCCTCCGTCACAAGTCCGTTCCTATGTGATATCATTAATTCTTCTTCATATCAAATAGGTAGATATAGAACTTATGACACCTACCGAAAGAGCACAATTATGCAGTATAATTAATTTAAAAGTCGGTTTGTTGGCAGCCTGTTGCTCGGCAACTCTTTACCTTGACCCCGGCAGTTACCAAGTAATTGAAGACGCCGTAAACTTGCCACGAAAGGTATTGTTCATGCAGGTTTACTTTGGCGCTGTAATAACGTATAACACGCGAATGTGTCATAGACTCATCGAGAAAAAACCGGCCAAGAGCATGTCGGGCCACGCTCAGTGTAGGGTTCCGTAGTTGCTCATCCTTCACAATAAACTGCTGTTTTAAGCCCGAGGTTTAAGTTAAGACAGATTTTAAGCTCTTTAAAAAGGTCGTAAACGCCCTAGAAACTGTAATCACTTATTACCTTCTGGAAGTCAACTTACGACCTTTTAAAGAAAAAATATGAAATTTGGCGATAACTCAAAAACGGCTTGACCGATTTTGTTCAATATAGTTTTCATTGAAAGTACTTATAAGGCCGCATTAACATGAATTTTTCCATATTTTTTTGACTTGTGGTTCAAAAGTTAGAGGGGGGGGGACACAATTTTTTTTATTTTCGGAGCGAATATTTACAAAACTACTGACTTTATCAAAAAGTAATGTTTGAAAACCCCTATTATTTTCAAGAGACCTATTCAACGACACCCCACACACTAGGGTTGAAACGAAAAAAAAAAATCACCCCCACTTTAGGTGTTCGAGAGGTACCCGAAAAAAAATTTTTTTTTTAGTTTTTATTTTACCGTTTTGTCGGCGTGATACATACACATACTCATACCAAATTTCAGCTTTCTAGTACTAATGATCACGGAGCTAAGCCGCGGACGGACGGACAGACGGACAGACGGACAGACGGACATGGCGAAACTATAAGGGTTCCTAGTTGACTACGGAACCCTAAAAAGTAAGCTAAACTAAAATCCACAGACCTACGGACTAAATTGACATCTGACTGACAGGTCAAATGATACCAGGAACAGCAAAATAAAAATATTGAAGGGTATATGTCGATAACAATATATCGACAAGTTGTAAAGTACGAATAACAGACTAGTTTAAATCAAAAATAAGTATATTAGTTTCAAATAAGAGGTACAAATTTTGGTTTGTTTGATTTTCGAGGTAGTGGATGGATTTTTACCCACTAGTTTTAAAGCATAAAAAGGTTTCCGAGCCTGTAGGTAAAAAATAAAACACCTTGTCCGATAACTAGTCTTTATTATAAAATATTATTCATTCCCAGGCTCCGTTATTTCGTCATCTACATCATCATCATCATCATCAGTTCCATTTATAATAAAACGATCCGAAACATTGTCCACTAAATGGTCGAGTTGTAACATTTTGTAAACTTCTCTTGTTCTTTGTATTCTTTCAAAACTTTAAAAACTGAACTTCTTGAAATACGGATGATTTCGAAGAATTTCGGATGATTTCATGACACACTCGTTTTTATTGTCATGAATGTCCTCTGGGATATTTTGTTCGTCCTGCAATCTGTCTACCATCTCATTATAAATATAAACGTAACGTATGAATCGTCTCTTTTTCAATTTCACTAATAGATTTTTTTCTCCTTTATATCGGAGGCAAACATTTTGATGAACATGGCTCTGGTCCCGAATCTTGCGAATCCATAATAACACGTAACAATTTCAATAAACACTCGTAATAGCAATGATAACGTATATCGTTAGATACATAAAAGTAGTTTGTAAACAGCGGTCAACTATTTCTGAAGATACCCGCTTTTTTTTTGTTAAAAGATGGACCACATTGTTGGGAATTTGAAAATAAAGAACAATAATTTTATTAATTCATTTAATTAAATGTATGTATTCAATAAACTATCAATTATCATAAATATATAATTGCATCATGTTTCATGTACATTATTGCTGGTTTGACATTAAATTTTTATATCTAATTAGGGGTCTACAGACCATTTGATCTGTCAAAATCACTGGAAAAAGTTGGTATATAGATTAGCCGATCAAATTGCCAATTTGATTGTCGCGTCTGGGTGGACCTTAAACCTACGATGTAACAATAATTTTAATATCGATGAGAACGACACTGGCCAAACTGTGGCAACATTTGTTCATACTTACTTGTCAATTTAGTCCGTAGGTCTGTGGATTTTACTTTATAGCAAGGTGTTTTTCAACCCACGCCATATTGCGGGATTTTAGTGGTACTAATTTTTTTTTTCACGACACTGCTCGAAAATGTGGCTATAGATTACCTGAATCCAGTACACAAAACTGCTTATATATGTTCATTTGTAAACTGTATATCTATGTTAGATCACGACAACAATGTAGGACGTTACGGCAGCAGTTCGTATCTACACATGAATTTCATAGTAAGATACGACTTTTTAGAAAATATTTCAGAGTAATTTTCTCGGCGGCTTAAACGACAATTTAACCAATAAACGCCTAACAGTAGGCGCTGCATATCAAATTAAATTGACCAATGAGAATGCGTCATTTATGAGGTGTATTTTTTACTTAAACTTATAAATACCCGCAAACGAATTTATTTTCTTAAGTAAAATAATACTCCTGGTTTACTTTTTATAGGTTTTCGTTAAAGAGGTTTTACCCTGAAATTCTTGAACATTTATATTTAAAGTTCGTTATGGGGCGTAAAACAATTTCCTAATTTCAACAAATACAAATTTTTCAACAAATAAAACAGTTTCGGGTGATTATTTGGGCGTTTCAACCGTCTCATTAATCTGCCCGCAATATTGGCCAACTCATAAAAGCTATCAACATCATTTTGATAGGAATTGTAGAAATCCGCGACTTCTATACAAGACAACCGAAAATGGCGCCGCGGATCATACGGAGTTCGTCAATACATATCGCGGACAGATTAATGAGGCGGTTAAAACGCTCAAATAATCGCCCTTTCAACAAATAAACATTTTAAATTATGTATTTTGAGTTCATGTTTTTTTTTTATTTGGCTGAATAGCCATGACTCCATTGCGTTGCGTGAGATGCACGCATGCGCTACGGGACAGCCCGCCATATTAAAAAAAAAACAAATGTATTGTTTAGTAAATATTAAGTATTGGTTTTGTGATGTGATTAATTTAATAAAGTTTACATTGACTCACGAAATAAATAATATTATTAGTAACGTATGTTAATATTACGTACCGTTAAAATGACCTTTCAGTGTAGAATGTATTGTGGGGTTGTTTTCCTGAGTGTAACCTAGACTAAATGTTATTAAGTTGAAACTGAGGTAAGTTTGAATATTATTGTTATTTAATACTATTAAAACCATCGTGAGACATCTTTAATAATTATAAAAACGATTTAAACTCACGTAAAAATTGTCAAGAACGGCCCGGCATGTTTTGAATTTGGTTAATGACAAATCTCTCAATTCGTATTTTATTCTAATCAATCAATAAAGAAACACTGTAAATTGTTATTACTAGTATTAAGTTTTTAGTAAGCAGTGTTAAGTTTGGTAAACCAGAAGACGACATAAAATGTAAACTTTTGTCTACACCCTGACAGGGTCCTTGTACCTAGTACTTGGATGCAATAAATATATTATTGTAAATCGCAATCTTATATAATAAACTCCTGATACTATTTTTGAAGTAATTCTAGTTGCATTGGATTTTGGGTCTCTCTTTTTAACTTCTAGTTTAATTTAAGGAACTGCCTGATGCTGCATGCTGTAATTAGTACCAGGTTGATGAATGTAGGTAAGTATTATGTGTAGCCAAATACGCAGGCACATCGCTCACTGTAGAGAAACAAGGCAGCTAAACTTTCTTAGTCTCTAAATGAAACTTGAGCACTTAATAATAAGCGACAGGAATCCCTGCTTTGATATTGTCGACGTTAGAGTTGGTCGAAAATGTAGATAATCTAGAGTTCTAGAACCTTTGTCTCTAGACCAACACGTGCATATCCCTTTTGGCGAGTCTAGCCATTAGAAAATTGATTTGGAGATCATTTTATGGCTGAAAATCGCCATTTGGACCTAATTTTTAACCGACTTCCAAAAAAGGAGAAGGCGGTTCTATGTTCGACTGTATGTACCTACTATTGGTTTTTTTATTTATGTCCATTGTCCACCGATTACTCCGCCAATTGTGGACCGATTTTAAAAATTCTTTTTTTATTTGAACGACTATACTCCTGAAGTGGTCCCATTATAACCGAGTTGGGATGTGATGATGGAAACCCAGGGAAATCGAGGGCAACCCTCAAATTTTATAGGCACTGTTTTTCATATATTTTCTAAAGCTATTTAAGTATTTGACTATGGTAGTCATCATCTTACTAACTTCAGTTTATAAAATCCCATCAAAAACATAAATGTAAAATGAGAGCCAAGTTCAATATCGCGTGCACTTCGCCGACAAAAGAATTGAGATCTGCAAGGGCGCCAAGTTCTTTGCCCTAAAATTTTTAGATACAAGGACATGCGACATACTCAATGCATTTATTTTACTTGGGGTGTAATTCAATATCAAGATTTGACTTGGCTAGTTTTCACAAACTAACTAAATTTTATATAAGTAACAAGACGTACACTAACTTGCGTACTTACCTTTACGAAAATAGGTTAATGATTTGATTGATTCTTATTTATAATATAAATTTATATTTTAAAACTAGCCAAGTCAAGTCTTGATATTGAATTACACCCCAAGTAAAATAAATGCATTGAGTATGTCGCATGTCCTTGTATCTAAAAATTTTAGGGCAAAGAACTTGGCGCCCTTGCAGATCTCAATTCTTTTGTCGGCGAAGTGCACGCGATATTGAACTTGGCTCTCATTTTACATTTATGTTTTTGATGGGATATCATTACTTTTTGTACAGAAATTATTATGATGTGTAGATTACTCAATTATTATTTGTTAATTAGTTCTGTGTGCTATTCTAGTACATCTTTTGAAAGTTTTGAACGAACAAAGAATTTTCCAAAACGGTTAATACGTATTGGATTTTTATGTGCATGTATGTGTAAGTGTGTGCGTGTGAGTGTATATGCTATTCTAGTATATCTTTCAAACAAAAAAAGAATTTTCCAAATCGGTTTATAAATGACAGAGTTCTGAGGCAACAACCATCAATAATAATAATAATAATAAAAAAACATAAAAAAACACTGTTTTCGATTTTTATATGTATACACACACAATTACTAAGCTGGATGCCAAATTTCACCTTTCTAGGTCACCTGGAAGTGGGTTAGGTTTTTGATTACTAGTCAGTCAGTCAGTGATAAAAATACCGTTTTTTGGACTTTATTATCTCAATAACTATTTAACCTATATTATTGAAATTTGGGGTTCTACTTGTTCTAAAGGATCTTAATACATAAGCCAAATTTCATTTTTTTATGTTAAATAGATTTGGAGTTATTGGGGGGTCAAAAGTGGCTCCAAACGGTTCGTGTAATATAACACACGGCTGCTGCTCGCCAGTTCCTGCGGTGAACTTGGCTGGACAGGGTAAGTAATATAAGATATAAGAACTTATACTATAATATTCATATTATATACGCTCATATTGTATAAGCTTGTTTTGTATACCGTTCAAGGTGTATAATGAACGTTAGATATAACATCAAAATATCTATTTTTGTTAAGTATAACGTTATTTAAGTATAATATCATTGTATATAACGATCATAACGTATAACGTTCATAATAATATCTCAGATTTATAATGTATATTACTCAATACATCTAACACCAAAATGCATAATGCTCCTATAGAATAACCGCCTGCACATCAATTGTGTACATACTTATGCAATAGTTCGCTGTAACATTTTAATTTATGTACCTCCATGCAAGAAAGAATTTTGACGCTACGCTCGCTTCGCTCGCTCCGCTATCCATGGTTATAAAACAAACCTAACCTAACCTACAGTTTTCGGTTTTTGACCCATATTCCATTTTGTCGCAGTTCTTCCAAACGGTATACTCGTATTTGCCAGAGTTTCATCTGCCATTATCAATTGTGTACATACTTATGTAATAGTTCGCTGTTAAATTTTAATATACCTCCATGCAAGCAAGCATTTTGACGCTCCGCTCGCTTCGCTCGCTCCGCTATCTATTGTCATAAAACGAACCTAACCTAACCTACAGTTTTCGGTTTTTGACCCATATTCCATTTTATCGCAGTTCTTCCAAACGGTATAGTCTTACTTGCCAGAATTTCATCTGCCATTATCAATTGTGAACATACGTATGCAATAGTCCGCAGTTAAATTTTAATGTAGGTACCTCCATGCAAGCAATAATTTTGACGCTCCGCTCGCTTTGCTCGCTCCGCTATCCATGGTCATAAAACAAACCTAACCTAACCTACAGTTTTCTGTTTTTGACCCATGTTCCATTTTAGGGGCATAGGGGTAGCTGTTATAACCTATTTAATATATCATACGCTATTATATTTTCTAATCATTATACTAAAAGAAAGTATATACTATGAACGATATACGTTATGTATGTTATATTAACTGAATTTAGAGTATTTGAGTGTTATATAAAAAATGATTCTACAACATGAGTATTATGCTAATTGGCCGTTATTCCTAATAAAAATATAGATTTTGATGTTATAGCAAAAGTTAATTATATCTTGTGAACGTTATTAATATAAAATTATATATTATGTAGTTATATCTCATGGGACGCACCCGGCTGGACACGCTGCCGCGTGTCTAGATCTTAACAGCTGTGAATGATGAAAGGTGAAATTTAAAACAAAATACGAAACAAATCTGTGAAAAGATTTAGGTGCTATAAATAAGAAAGTATTACGGATGAGATCTACGTGATGAAAACAACCAATGAATTAAGTATTATGTTGCCGTGATACTGAAGCTAAGTCAAGCATGCTTGGAAAACCAAATAAACCTTGGGAAACCAAAACCAAAACTAATAAATTTTGCTCATATCGTGCCCCATATCACAAACATACTCGTTTTGTTATGTTTATGTATTTTGATAGGTACGTACCGCACGCGAACTTTATTTTAAGACACGTTTGATAACTTTACGGGCGGTTGGATAACTTCTAAAGCGAAGTAATTAATTAGGCAGAAGTGTCAAAATCGCATTAGCGTAGCTACTTTTCAGAATGTCTCAAGAAAAGTAATTAAAATGAATAAAAAGTTAGAAAAAAATCATACCTCTTTTTAATTAAACTTTGGTTTGATGAAACTCCGATCCGAAACCTCTATTTAAAATATGTTACAAAAAGCATTTTGTATTAATAAAAAGACTCGTTTCACCTCTAGTTACCAAAACGAATTCCTTGTACTTTCACGTCTACTGGTCATCAATCCTTGATAAAAGATACTAAAGGAGATTTTGTGTTATTTGCTGTAATTAATTCGTAATGATTGACCGCCAATAGTTTGAGCGAGAATGAAATTGGTGCCTTTTATTCCGATTTGAACATACATATTAATTTTCATTTCGAATGTGAGGAAAGAAACCAAAAGTTATAGTAGAAAAGCACATTAAAAAAACTCACTACACTACACGCGCAAGTATGGTTGATGTATGGTTGAGGTTAACAAAATAGGCTATCGAGAATAAATGCGCTTAGGAAATACACGATTGGTAAAAAATGCGACAAAGAATATTAGCGATTATGAATATAACGTACAAAAAAATACGATACAAAATATAAAACTGAACGGGAAAATACGCTACGGGAATATTTACTACAATGAAATATCGATTTCAGGAAAACGATCTAACAAATCGATTTCAGCACCAAACTTGATTGCAAATATTACAATCCAGTGACTTTTAGAAGCTGCCATTTGAATAAATATAAACATTTTAAGCCAGATTTACATATTGTTTATGAAACTCTGGGCAAAATATTACAGTAGATACGACACAAAAGAGTAGAAATTAAAAAGTGGCGATACTGTAGTGTAGTCCCTTTTTTCTTAGATTGATTAGAAAGGGACGACACTACATTATTGCCACTTTTTAATTTCTACTCTTTTGTGTCGTACTGTAAACCTATAGCAATTGACAATATTTCATATTTTTAAGACTACAATTTTATTACTTTTCTGAATTCTGCTTAGAAAGATGAAGTAATCTCTGTTTTTATATTTTTTCTGAGATAACTATTTATTTTATTATTAATTTATAAAAACTTACTAATTTTAAAATGTGGCAACACCAAAACTATGTCTCAGTGGAACGGTTACTTTCGATCCTTCTGATTTCTAATTAAGAAAACGGAATGACGTCGAGGTTGACATGACATTGTCAAAATTCAATATTGTCAAATTGTTTTTGTGCATATTACTGATTCTGGAAACAGTAACTAGGTATCGAACTTACATCTTCTAAATGTAATGTTCGATCTCAATACAAATTTGATATCAAACTCCCCAAAATTAATAATGCAATTTATAAGAAGAGTGCTTTTGTATCAGCCATTCGCATTTTTAACAATCTTCCTGCTGATATTAAAGGTATAGAAGATAGCAGTTTTAAAAGGAGGCTAAAGGGCTGGTTATTAGATAAGTCATTTTATAACTTAAATGAATTTTATAATTGTTAAATTTTAATAAATTTTATGATAGTTATTAAGGCCATTAAACATTGTATGCCCGGAGGGGTAACTGTTGGAAGTTATATTTAATGACACCACCATGTACCTATACATACACAGTATTATACAATAAAGATTTTCTATTCTATTCTATTCATCAAGATGGTCTTCTTCGTTTCTTTGACAACCAATTTCCCCATGCTCGACACCAATGTCCTTTATTCTTATGTGGCACATGAAAGAAATGTTTATCGGGTGTTTTCGTCGAATCGATTTGCAGTCCGGCACAAAACAATACTTGGTGTATTTTGGATGAGCATATATATACCACATCAACCCATACAGGTGCAAGTCTATCCATTTTTGTAAATTAATCCCAGCAAATACGTAAGTAATTAATTAACACGGTTAGTTTTTAGGGTTCCGTAGTAAACTAGGAACCATTATAGTTTCGCCATGTCCGTCTGTCTGTCCGTCCGCGGCTTAGCTCCGTGATCAATAGTACTAGAAAGCTGAAATTTGGTATGAGTAGGTATGTGTATGTATCACGCCGACAAAACGGTAAAATAAAAACTGTTTTTCGGGTACCTCCCGTACACCTAAAGTGGGGGTGATTTATTTTTTTCGTTTCAAACTAGTGTGTGGGGTGTCGTTGAATGGGTATTTAAAAAAATAATAGGGGTCTTGGAACACGTCCCCCCCCCCTCTAACTTTTCAACCACGGGTCAAAAAATTGTGGAGAAATTCATGAAAATGAGGCGTTATAAGTATTCAATGAAAACTATATTGAATAAAATCGGTTGAGCCGTTTTTGAGTTATCGCAATAATTCATAATTTTCTTTAAAATGACGTAAGTGCCGTGCGGTGTCCTTATACTTCGAACGTTACACATATTAGCTAAGTGCCATACTGTATTAAAACATTTCGCTCAATCTGGTGCGTATAATCGATAACTTCTAGAAGGTAATAAGTAATTACTGTTACTTTGGCGTTTACGACCTTTTTATAGAGCTTGAAATCTTTCTCGTAATTTTCGTCTATTGTGAAGGAACTACGGAACCCTACACTGACCGTGGCCCGACATGCTCTTGGCCGGTTTGATTTATTTGAATTCTCGTTAATAAAATTCGGTATCTCGTTAATAAAATAGCATCTGTCAACATCAAATAAAAAAAATGAGTCTAAGACAACCCTATTCATGTCTTAGATTGCGGTAATTTTGTGTATTTTGCGCGTACACGACACAAAGCCTTTATATTAATTTCCACGTGTTAGAAATATGAAATGTTGTCAATTGGTGCTTGAGGTGTTCTTTTTTTTTAGAAAGCAGGATTGAGGAAATGTATTTTCAGCATTAACGAAGAGTGTCATTTAGCTTGATTGTGTTTCTCAGTAGGTATCCTGGTATTTTTTTCACGAACAAGTCGTAAGCGACGGTACATATATAAAACTCAAAGGTGACTGACTGACTGACTGACTGACATAGTGATCTATCAATGCACAGCCCAAACCACTGGACGAATCGGGCTGAAATTTGGCATGCAGGTAGATGTTATGACGTAGGCATCCGATAAGAAAGGATTTTTCAAAACTCACCCCCTAAAGGGGTGAAATGGGGTTCCAAAGTTTGTATGGGGAAACAAGATTAGTTAGACTATTTTATTCGAAACTTCACAGGAGTATTCCTAAAGATAAATGAGTAAACACGTGTTTCAGGTTTTTTGAAAATTCAACCTCTAAAAGGGAGAAATGTGGTGACAAAGTCTGAAAATCAGCATGGGTATTGTTTTTATGGTTTATCGGGTCGCTGATTACAAAAACCGCAACGATTTTAAAATCCAACGTGGCGGACGTGAGTTACCATCTCCCCTGTTGGGGTGAAATGGGGTTGAAATGTCTAAATACTAAACCGCTGGTTCTAGAGAGTTCAAATTTGGCACGTAGGTTCCTTATAAGGTGTAGGGGTGCACTAAGAAAGGATTTTTTAAAATTTACCCCCTAAAGGGGTGAAATGGGGTTCCAGAGTTTGTATGGGGAAACAAGATTAGTTAGACTATTTTATTCGAAACTTCACAGGAGTATTTCTAACAATAAATGAACACGTGTTTCAGGTTTTTTTAATTCAACCCCTAAAAGGGAGAAATGTGGTGACAAAGTCTGAAAATCCATTGGTAATGCTTTTATGGTTTATCGGGTCGGGTCGCCTGTTGGGGTGCGATGGGGTTGAAATGACTAATTATGATTACGGGTCTAATTTTTATGGTTTGTTGGGACGTTAATTACGAATATGCCACCGATTTTGAAATTTTATTTGTGGTCATGAAAATTCTTGAAAGCATTTGCGCCAAATTGCAATTTAATCGGTCCAGTAGTTTTGCAGCAAATCGATTGTAACAGACGGACTGAAAGACAGCTACACGTGATCCTATTAGGGGGTTCTTTTTTTGCTTTTGAGGTATGGACAGAGACCCGCGTTATCCTAATAGATTAAAAAAATAGTATTTGGTGGCATCTCGATCGTCGTCAATCGGTACCTATAGGCGGGCGGCGCGTTGGGACGGGATACCTGCATCCGTAATTAATACATTAAAGCTTTTCAATAATAAGTCATTTCAGAATTCTGAATTACGTTTATCTGGCTCAGAATAATACATTTTTTATTCATCAACGAAGAGAACCTCAATATCTTACAATAGAACATGACGTAACTTAGAACATGGCTTAGAATCATTAAACCAATCTCGAATATCCCAAATCGATAAGCGGAGGCTCGGGACGTTATAAAAGCTTTATACAAATAAAATGCACACATATCCCGGTGTCTTAGCTTCACTTCTGTGTATGTTTTGTTACTTCTTCACGCTAAAACGGCTGGACGGATATGCATGAGGGAAATGCAGATTGCAGATTATACCCTTACTTAACAAATAGCCTACTTTTAATCCTGAAAAAAAGAGCATTGTTCCCGTAGGATGATGTATATTATATAGGCACGCGAGCGAAGCCGCGGGTTAATGCTAGTCTTTCAATAAACCTACATATTCACTCTTATTAAAATAATGAGATTAACATAAAATAAAAGATGAATAGTAATTGATAAAACTACCTTCCTTGGTATTAAGTACTCACGGTTATATTGCATGATCCCACGTTGTGCGCCAAGTTTAGATAAGAGCTTACTGTTGTTATACGTACTCGTATAAGTCAAAGCTCACGCATACAATTTAAAGAGCGTAGATGATATAATTTATAATCATATACGCTCTGTAAAGTGTATTTGTAATTAATTCATTCAAAATTATAGTTTAACTAAGAATTTAATATGTAACTGAAAAACTTCTTTGAGACATCGATATCTTAAAGTGTTTTTTTTTAAGATAATTTGTCTTTGTTATTTCATAGTTTCTTGACTTTGAGTCTTGGGAACAACGAAGCCACAAATTGAGAAGGCGACTGAAAACGCTGGCTCCTTTGGAAATTAGTTTGAGTTGAGTAGAGAGTGGTCTAATAAATATTAAAGTTTAGTAGCGGGTACCATAGAGTATAGAATTTTGGTACGTTATTGAGATTTTGTACGCGGGTATAAAAAAAAGTCAGCATGCTACAATGAGCTAAATATAACAACCGCGGGTTCCTCGTCTCGCTGTCTGCGGGGGATTATGATAACGGTTTTTCTTTGTAAAACTTTATTCTTGCCTCGATGAAACTCGATAAACAAGCGCAATAAGAAAACTTGAGTTTTTCATAAGATTTTATTAAACTTTACCTGAACGTGCGTCAGTGAATTATAAGTATTTTTTTCTACTCCAGTACTTTTTTCTGTCATTTATATAGTTACTAACTCTAATATAAAGACATAAATTATGAAAGTCTGTAAAAGTCTATACTCTATTTCCCAAAAAAACACTGTTAGACGATTTTATAATGTCGCCAAAAAAGCATCACTTAGTACCACAGATTACAAGATAAACAGCTGCATTCACACAATTTGCAATTTAAAAAAAAACTTATTGTACTAAGGCATTGCTGCCAACTTAAAAAAAAGTTTTATCAGTGCATGAATGTTTAGTATAGTGAACGTATACCTTTATGTTCATATTTTTTGACAGATGGACGTCAATAAAAAAAAAGTTTATCAGAGACTATTTATTTTTAATTTTGTTGATTCCGAGCGGGAACATGTAATTATTTTCTTTGTTGTTTATTTGCATTTTATATAAAATGTCGAGTCGTAGAAAAAGTATGGTATGCAACGTTGTATTAAGTAGGTCAAAAAACACTCGTGGCATCTTTCTTACGATGTTCGCTACTCTCACATCGTAACCAATGCCACTCGCGTTTTTTGCCCCCTCTTATACAACGGTTGCATAAAATACTATTTCGGCTTCGTAAAAACACGCTTTACTCCTGTTGTAGATGAAGTTACAATGTTACCAGCCAGAAATCTTAGGATCGTATGATTACGTGGCAGCACAAATATAAAAAAAACGTAAACAACAGGCGGTCTTATCGTTAGAGAGCGATCTCTTCCAGACAACCTTTGAAATTAAAGGATTCCAAGAATATTCATTCGCCACCAATATCGTGACCCCGCTAGTGATAACCAACGTGTTATATGTGGGTAAACGTGTAGAGCTACACTAAAACAGCTTCTATTTAGCCATTAAAAAGCTAATTCCTGAGATAGGAATCTCGAAAGAGCCGAGCTCGTAAACAAGGCGCCTCGTGCAGCACGCGACGGTGTGATGTAACCGGCGGATTACCCGCCAATGTTGCCAACTTGGATTAGTATTCGTGCGCCTACAACGCTAGATTTGTCCTTTGGGTACCAAACAAAAAAGTCTGCCAAAACCGGGGGCATAGCATAGACACATATTTGCACACTCAAGTCTCTCAACTCAAGCACTAAATATCGGGAACACCCAAATACTCCGAAATATTTTATTCCGATTTTCAAAACACCGAATTTCATTATTCCTAAGAAATAAAATTCCGATCGTTAAAAACCACGAAATTTAATATTCCGAATTTAAAGTCCGAGTTTTTTTATTTCCGTGAATTATAACATCGAAGAGTTAAAAGCCCGACGTGGCTCTAGCCCCAAAAACAGAATAACGATTTTGTATTTTCCGAAATTTTATAGCTTTTTCAGAATTTTGACATTCGGTCAGATAAGCTTTCGTTTTGAAAATACATCATCGCAATTTTTACTATTAAACTGATAAATTTCGTATTTTTGAAAATCGGAATAAAAAAATTGGAGTACTTACCTACCCTTATCTGTAAGAGCGAAAGGAGCGCAGGCAAGGCAGGTCCGACTTGGCTTAGGTTAGGTACGACGACAAGCGAGCGAGGAGGAGTGTTAAGTAGAACTACGACCCTAGCGAGCGAAGCGAGCGAGCCGCGCAGGTCCGACTTGGTTTGCCATTCCTAACATTACCAGTTTACCTTAAGGCTTGGCTTAGGTTTGGTAGGTCTTTTGATGATTCGTATTAATATGGACTTTTAATTTTTCGGTGTATTAAAATTCGGAATTTTGAAAATCGGTTTTTTAGCAATCGGAATTCGTACTTGTGATAAATCGGAATATTTATAATTCGGACTTTTTATACTTCGGTGTACAGCGATTCGGAATTTTGAAATTCGTAATTATAACCATTAGGATTTTTGTAATTTCAGGAATGTAAAAATCAGATTTATGAAATATCGTAATAATCATATTCGGAATGTTGATCCATTCGGAAATGCAAAAATCGGTATTTTGAAATTCATGATTATAAATATGGGAATTAAGTTGTTCGTATTTATGTAGTGTACCCCTAAATATCACTGACGAGTTGTGAGTTGGGCTTTTAGCCGCTTTTTCCCGCTGAGAAAATCGAATAATGGAACTAAAATGGAACTATGTACGGTTTTATCCCGTTTCGGCATTATTTTATACATAAACACTGCGCAATGAAAATTTAAAAGACATAAACGACAGAAGTTTGATTACCTTTTACAGGTGTCTGTCTAAGGTTAGATTCCCTTGTAAAATCCATAATGTTAGTTGTCGATTCTGCCACGACTCTTCTTTCCGCACAGACTCTAACCATGGAGTTACCATCGGATTTACCCGACAATGTAGCTAATTTAAACTATTAAGCATTAATTCACCTAAGTAGTTCATTAGACATATCGTCGGTGAGATATGTCACAAGAAGTTTTGTGTGGTAACGAAATAAAAAAAATACATATACTTATTTGAAATACGAGGAAATTGATATGAGGTTAGGATTTTATCAGACACTAAAAGGAATAAGTTTCTGTCAAAAATGACATTTTAGTGGCAAGCTTTTATAGCCGACTGTACTTTTCTTTGGATATCCATCAAATGCTCACTGAGACGATTGTAAAGAGCCCCAGCTCGGTAGGATTGCTTTTTCTATTATACAGTTCCTATGGCCACCTTCCGGCTCCATCATCAGATCAGCCCCATGGTAACATATTATTGTATTGTCATCAAAGTTAAGTAAGTATGGAAAATTTCAGCTCAATCGGTTGACGATATCTGCTTCAAAATTGAGTTGCAAGATTTCACCCGAACAAACATACTTAGATACATACATACATACATACTTACATTGCAAGTTAAATAAAAGCTTTTAAAAAGGAACGAAACATTTTTATATTGTTAACAAAGATGCAAAACTCGTTTATTTGATATATCGCGAGCCAAGAAACAAAGTTAGAAAGCTCTCAAACCCCGTATGTACGTCAGCGACGAAATGGCAAAGGTCGGAAACTTCTTCGGCAGAATCTTCAAAAGAACTTCGAACCGGGCCAATTCAATTATTTCCAAATCTTGGAGGATATTTTTAGATTTCTGATAGCAGTTTCTAATTAGTTTGTATACACGCGACATTTGTTGACACGACACGTTTGTAGGCACCTGATGCGTTGCTCAAAATATGCTATAATCTGACTTCAATAGGTGATTCAAATGTAATCTGTAGATGAACGGGGTATTTTAAAAGCTTTTATTTAACTTGCATTGTATGTATGTATGTATCTAAGTATGTTTGTTCGGGTGAAATCTTGCAACTCAATTTTGAAGCAGATATCGTTAACCGATTGAGCTGAAATTTTGCATACTTACTTTACTTTGATGACAATACAATAATATGTTACCATGGGGCTGATCTGATGATGGAGCCGGAAAGTGGCCATAGGTACTCTATAATAGAAAAAGCAAGCCTGCCGAGCTTGGGCTCTTTAGAATCGTCTCAGTGAGCATTTGTTGGATATCCAAAGAAAAGTACAGTCGGCTATAAAAGCTTGCCACTAAAATGTAATTTTTGACAGAAACTTATTTGCTTTTCAGTTTAATTTGAAGTCGGTTCTTTTTTTTTCTTAATTTTTTTTGTTAATTACTTAGAAATTACCAGAGTACACATAATTTATTAAGTAGGTAATCCGAATAACTATCAATATTTGATGTCTAAATTTAGCAATAATGAAATCGAAGATCTTCGTATCACTGAACTTCAGAAAACCAAATCAACCTTTTCAAGCAATTCCAGAAATCAATTTTGAAAGCCAACATTGACTTTACCACTTAACGGTTTCGAGTATACGATTCCGCGCTTTATATTTTTAGGAGTAACGGTGAAAATCGTGTTCTAGTTACTTCAACCAGATTGTGATTAGGACAATATTTGCAAGGTACCCTTGAAAACGTCGAATTGGCAATTTCGTTTTCCTTCGTGATGTTGACTAATATTGTAAAGGCGTATAATTTTTATTTTTAAAACACGTCTACTTATACGACTTAGTAGATGTAATTGATCCGATACATATACACACACACATACTAGCCCACATCGAGTTAATTGAGTACCATTACTTCATGCGTGGAACATTATTTTTTATGTTTTTTCCTGGCCGGACATAGCTTCTTGGAGGAGTTTATTTTCAGGAGAGTTTTTAGTGCATCTCTGCTTCTTCTATTTCAAAGGGCAGGGCAGGAACATATATGTTCATGTTCCTACGTAGAAACAGACTTATAACTCTAATGCATTTGGTTTCCAGTTCCCATTTTTGTTATTTAGGATTTACCTACCTAGTAAGAGGGAAGAAAGCCGTCTGCAGTGTATCCCCTCCGTGCATAAAACTTCTCACATCCCAAATGTATGTATAAATAATAGCTATTTGCAGAAACGTAAGAATTTACAAGACGATGGGGCCTCAATGGGACGTCTCATTTCACACCCTTTCCACTGATGACATCGAAGTAGTCTCAGACATATGGAATACTTTTAATGCTGTTTTTATCAATCTTACTTGGTTGGTTTGGTTACTTCAGAATGATTTGAGAGTAGAAAAGGGACGGAATCGCAGGTTTTTAAATAGTTGTTAACAAATTACACAACAATGCGTGTCAGATACGCAATCGGTTGACACGCGCAGTCTGCAGCCATGCACCGTGGCGTTGCCCCGCAACCTGTAGTGTAGGGGCCGGGTCGTTCGATGCGCTATTTAGCCATGCCATGCCAGCCCGGGTCGCTGCAACAAGTGCTCAGTAAAGCCAAAGAAAAATCTATAGAAATAACGTATTGATGTGCGTGTCAGATACGCAATAAGTTGACACGCGCAGTCTCTGCAGCGAGCAGAGTGGCGTTGCCCTGCAACCTGTAGGGGCCGGGTCGCTCGATGCCCCACTTATGCCCAGCCCGGGTCGCTGCAACAAGTGCTCCCTAAAGCCGCAACAAAAATCTATCGAAATTATAAGTGATGCGATTGCCAATATTGCAAGATATTGTAAGCTCCATAAAAGAGGCAAGTATTCTATCTCAAATCCACTGATTTAAAGTACGTCGTAACTCGGCGCGCGGCGTCAAACCTAAGATGAAGCATGCTTGCCTAGGAAATGCCTACTATAGTACAAGTATCGTTTTGTATCTTTCTTTTTTATTATGCCATGATTGGACTATGAAGCACGGAAAAAATCATAACATACGTTCAAATCGTGCAAAGCAAAGTGCATCTTACCTACGGATTAGTTTGATGGCACACCACAGCACGTCCGTCCCTTCACGACTTCAAAGTATTTGTCATGCACAAATAGACGCCGGTCGCGCGATAATCCTACTTTAGTGATTATTAGGGACTGTAGTATACCCAACCCTATGCCAGGCACAGTACAGCTGTTTATATAGGTCACTATGCGAAAACTTAGCTCGACAACGCACCACCAATCTCGGCAACGGTCGGACAGCAACTAACCCCACTCCGTTGATTCTGACGTATGCGCACGAGATAAGGATAGCAACACTACATCCCTTTTTATTTTAATTAAAATTAGATTAATTGGTGATCGTATAAATAATAATATGTGAATGTTTATCTATTTAAATAAAAAGGTTGTTTCACTCAAAACCCATAAAGTATTTAACCAGTCTTGTTTTATGTTATCTAGACCGGTTAATAGTTTAATTTTAGATCTCATTTGATTTTGAACTAGCTTTGCAATATAAACTTGCCGCGAACCTTGTTGACACAACAATATAGAGGATACTTTGAGGATACACAAAGGATACCGATTCGAAGTCGCTTCAGCGTGCAATATGCTGTAGTCGCCGGTTAGTCTGTCGCAGCTAACCGGTCCCGTACGGGTTCGCGATAAGGAAAAGTTCTCCCACGCCAATGTGGATAGGGAGGGAGTCACACTGGTGGAAAGGAAGAGCAAGGCGCGCATGGTGCCCCGCAAGACTAAGTGGCACAGGCGAGCCGGTTAATTCAGTTCTTGGGATTGCGACACCGTGGACATGAAGGTGTACCACTTCAGACCTGTCACTACGTGCCATTCAGCTCGTTTGACAAAAATAATATCAATAAGTAAGTAAAACTGCATGATTCGCCAGGATTTATTTGCAAATGTGCAATAACCGTTATTTTTTTAACGAATGACCCATTACGAACTAAAACTTGTTTACGAGTCGATCCCTGTACCTACTGGGATAGTTGAGCAGTGCACAGCTACTCACTAGATAGATGTCTTTTGTTCCACAGTTATTAGTGAACTATAACTTGGATAAATTAACTTCAATGACACTGTATCATATCACTATCGAGCTTGCCCTGTATTTATTATACATTTACTGTGCAAGTACACGTTAGACTGCTTTTGTCGCGTTCCCGCCTATTCTTTTTTTATCTTGAAGGCGTAATTAGATTTCTACTCACTTTTGTCCTCGTCGCCACTTGTAGTATACCTAACCCTATGCCAGGCACAGTACATTACTATGCGAGAACTTAGCTCGACAACGCACCACCAATCTCGGCAACGGTCGGGCACCAACTAACCCCACTCCGTTGGTTCTGACGTATGCGCACGAGATAAGGATAGCAACACTACAGGGACCATTGAATACTACCTCGGGGAAATGTTAGCGCGGATGTTCAATACATCTCTAAATTATATATATATATTTTTTTTACAATCTATGCAATTCAATATGTCGGTACATGCCAAAAGAATAGAGATGTGTAGCTCGCGAGTGAGTGATTCAAAAGAGCTATATCATTTGGTTTAGCTCACTAGCTCTTTCGCTCACTGAAGATTCAAGTAGCTCAGTATCTCATCTATCATCTCAGTATTACTCGCTCGCTCTCGAGTTTTTGTCGTTGTTTCGTCTTTTAAATCTAGATTGTCTCTAGTTCTCTATTCACTCGTGAACGATATAGTCTAAAGATCTACTGAGCTAAATGAGCTAAATGAGTGATACATATCTCGGTGAACTGACACATATCACTCTTTTCACTTTAGTGACACATTCTGCGCATCTGTACAAAAGAACTTTTAAAAACCGGCCAAGAGCATGTCGGGCCACGCTCAGTGTAGGGTTCCGTAGTTGCCCATCCTTCACAACAGACGGGCTTCGAAGTTTAAATTACGAGAAAGATTTCAAGCTCTATAAAGGGTCGTAAACGCCAAAGTAGCTGTAATTACTTATTACGTTCTGGAACTTATCGATTATACGCGCCAGATTGAGCGGAATGTTTAATGCAGTATGGCACTTAACTAATATGTGTAACGTTCGAAGTATAAGAACACCGCGCGGCACTTACGTCATTTTAAAGAAAATTATGAAATTTTGCGATAACTCAAAAACGGCTCGACCGATTTCATTCAATATAGTTTTCATTGAAATTACATATAAAGCCTCATTTTCATGAATTTTTCCATAATTTTTTGACCCGTGGTTAAAAAGTTAGAGGGGGGGAACACTCTTTTTTTATTTTCGGCGCGAATATTTACAAAACTGCTGACCTGATCAAAATAGTAGTTTTTGATACAAGTGTGGAAAGTATGTCATTTTGAACGAGTCCCGAGGAGTCTTGGCCTGAGCCACAAGGCGAGGGTCAAGACTCGGGACGAGTTAAAATGACACTTCCACACGAAACAACGTTTTTTAATACATTTGCGAAAAATTGCAATAATACAAATTTAAAACAGTAATTGGAAGGGGCAATTATATTTTTGCTGTCTGATAAAAAATAAGAGTACCTACCTACAATTTTTAGAGCAATTGTCAAGGGTCGCATTTAAGGCCTTTGCTGGTAAGTTTAAAGTTTTATTCAAGTTGTTAATACATCTCATTTTCTCGTTTGCAGCCAATAAAATGTTCATAGACGGCAATGTAATTTTTCTTTCGATTTTGCGGGTAAAATACTCTCACTTGCAATTTTTGCCTTGGCTCGTATATAGGGCGGTGTTAAATCTATTCTGGTAACATCAGAATCCATCCTTTTCTATCAAAAACTCTTATTTTATAAATCTTACTTGTCATAATTAAAACAATCTTGAATGAAAAAGAAAGTTTTACTTTTAATTGTCATATTTTTTTTTCAAGATGGCGTCGGCTGTCATCATTCAGCCAAATCAAAAGAAATAGTTTTAATATTTCCGAAGAGATATGATAATGTTACACAGTAATTTAATTGATTCCAAACAATAAACATCGTGAATCTGTTTTTAGTTCTTTACACTTCATATAATTGTAACTAAATATATTATGTAATACACAAAAATAGCGATTATTCATAATTATTATGAATTTATAAAGCAGTGCGTGGGTCACGCTTAATACCTACTGTATTTTCTAATCTGTGACAATACTTTTCTTTTTAATTTTTTTAGGTCACGCATAATACTCATTTGCTCATTAAATAATAGTCAAAAACAAATTATTAACACCGTTTTTGAGTTTTTTTAATAGATAGCCCTTTGATTGATCCAATATGCAATTTAAATAATTTAAGCATAATTATGAGATATACACCTGCAATGCTGCATGACGTAATAAATAAAGTCAGAAAGTGATTGACCTTTGTTTGGATGTATGAGGTATGACGTGTTAGTACAACAGAAAATTAAAAAAAATTGAAAAGTAAAAGCACTAGTTCGAAATAACCAACTTTGCGCACGATTTGCAGCTACGAAAAGTACCACTTTTTGAGCAACTGTATTAAAAAATAATGTTTGAAGACCCCTATTATTTTAAAAAGACCTATCCAACGACACCCCACACACTAGTGTTGAAACGAAAAAAAAAAATCACCACCACTAGGTGTTTGAGAGCCTACCCGAAAAAATATTTTTTTTTTTTAGTTTTTATTTCACCGTTTTGTCGGCGTGATACATACACGTACTCATACCAAATTTCAGCTTTCTAGTACTAATTATCACGGAGCTAAGCCGCGGACGGACAGATGGACAGACGGACATGGCGAAACTATAAGGGTTCCTAGTTGACTACGGAACCCTAAAAACCACACTACATGAAACTAAAAATATCCGTAACTCTAAATCCACATCCCTATAACACGAACACTATCGAGGGCTTTCTATGAAGACGTCCGTCACGGAACTTGATGTTTGGGAACGTTAAGTTTCCCAGGGGATTCACAATGAGACGCTTACGTTTCAATGTGAATCTCTGGGAATCTTAGCGAGGATGTGCCGATACGTAGTTGTCTGGTTCATGTGTATGTACATGCAAAGCTTTTATATGGTTGAAACTCATACCAGTAGGTAAGGACTAAGGGCGTTCAATTAAAAACCCTTTACTGTCAGATTTTTTAAGCACACATTTGACACTTCTCTGTTGATGTTTGAAGTGATGTAGCAAACACATATTGTATGCCAAATCTAACGCCATAACTGATTGATCGAATCGATTTTATCGACGAACCCTTTTTTGAACCTATATATATTTTGTTTATTTTGTGTCAATATTTTTTTGAGCAAACGAGCCGTCGGACTCTCCGGAGCTTTCTATGTAAAATAGTAATTTGTTCTATTGTTCTTTCTTCGTGTTATTAATTTATCAATTAATTTACAGAAATAACACATGAATCGAAACGCAAAATTTGGTCACAACACAGCTTTAAAAAAAAAGCCCTTAGTACGTAACTGTTTAGGTAATGATTTAATATCGTTAAAAACTTCAACACCGTGATAAGAAAAAATATAACATGAACTCAATTGTATCAAATAGAAAAGTTAAAAACGTTTAGGTATAGATACTTGAAACACCACTATGCATATGTCATTACTAGTTTTTTTTATGAAATTCAATAAGTCGTGCCGGTCGTGCGTCGAGATTTACATTATATGGGTCCTGTCGTATGTAAAATGTGTGTTAAAAAAACAGACTACAACTACTCATTAAAGCGTTTTTAATTTAACGCCCTTATAATTGGAGGCACCTAGTTACGCACAAAAGTGCCAACCCACAGGTTACTCGAAAGAGAATATTGAATTTTCTGCGGTTTGAGGGTTGGAACTAGTGACCGACCGAAACATGATTTTTTGCCGAAACCGAAACCGAAGGTTCGGCTTTGATTATAGTTTCGGCCGAAACCGAAACCGAAACCGAACCTTTTATAAACGCGATTATAACGTTGGATTAAATATCAGTGGGCCGTTTTTTTACAGATATATGCATGCAGTTTTGATAATGAAACATTTCGCTGGCCTAATATTACATGGTTCTGGGTTTCGCTTCTGTTATAAAGTTAATAGGGTGTTTTTTATTTCCAAAATTTAGATTTTTATGTGACCGCATGCACATTGAACGCACTTACCCAAAATGCCGCTGTGTCAAATTTCAGCTTAATTGAACATTATGTTGAGGTTGCGCAACATTGTCGAATTTAAAAGAAATGCGTATTAACGCTTGAACATTATTCAAATACGGATTTCACCTTTCGTAGGATGATACATATTAAAACAAAAACATAGACGTAAAAAGAAATAACTTACGAGAAATTTAGCTTTAAGTAAAGCTTCTACTAATGAATTTCTAGAAACTTATCTACAAACACTATAACAAAAAAAATATCTTGCGATTATATGTCAACATCTGCTAAGGACATGAAGTGAGAAAGATATGCAACAGTACAATAGATTAGTTACTTATAGCTTAACGCTTATAGCTTCTCTACGGCTATCACTTTTTATGTCCAGGAAGAGATTTTTATGATTAACAACTTAGAAAAGATAAAATCAGTGCTTGAGAACTATTAGAAATGTGGTTAAGTTGCGCAACTTCTAAACGTCCTCAAATTTTCTTTAAATTTGGAACAAAAACTTATTTTATTATAGTGACTTGACCGCAAGCGCATTGGTTAATTCACAATTTATTTTTTAATATTTATTTCTAACGGCTAACACTTTTTATGTCCAGGAAGAGATTTTTATGATTAACAACTTAGAAAAGATAAAATCAGTGCTTGAGAACTATTAGAAATGTGGTTAAGTTGCGCAACTTCTAAACGTCCTCAAATTTTCTTTAAATTTGGAACAAAAACTTATTTTATTATACCTAGTGACTTGACCGCAAGCGCATTGGTTAATTCACAATTTATTTTTTAATATTTATTTCGCGATTTAAATATATTTATTTCTAATAAGAAACACGGTTTCGCTTACATATGAACATTAAAAGCTAGGTAAATATTAATTATAGAAATAAATAGTTAATTCGTGCTTGGCAAGTATTTTGTGTTAGGTTAAAAGAAAAAGAAACCGTACCGTTTTTAATGTGGGTAAAATAATACCACACTATTAAATGGCTATAATTCAAAGATCGTCGATCGTCTTAACTCTTAAGACGCTGGACCGGCAATCCAAATATAACGATATGAGCGCAATATTTTTTTTCGTGTACCTATTGATATTTGTGTGTATAGAGCAATTTTCCCAAATAGTGACATTTAACCCTAACAGTGACACTGGGTCTAAACTGCACTACTCTCAATAGTAAAAGTTTTACGTTAACTGTAATACCGTGGCAGCGAGCTGTAAATTGTTGATGGACGCCATATTGCCAACCTTGCCGAGCACACCCGCCGTCAGCCGACGCGACTCGAAAGTAACATGTAATAAGTTTCGGCTCGGCCGAAAGGTTCGGCTGTTTTTTGGCCGAAACCGAACCTTTGGCCGAAACATGATTTTTAGGCCGAAACTGGCCGAAACCGAAACCGAAACTTCGGTCGGACACTAATAAAAAGGTCGTAAACGCCCTAGAAACTGTAATCACTTATTACCTTCTGGAAGTCAACTTACGCCCTTTTAAAGAAAAAATATGAAATTTGGCGATAACTCAAAAACGGCTCGACCGATTTTATTCAATATAGTTTTCATTGAAAGTACTTATAAGGCCTCATTAACATGAATTTTTCCGAATTTTTTTGACCCGTGGTTGAAAAGTTAGAGAGGGGGGGCACTATTTTTTTTGTTTTAGGTGCGAATATTTACAAAACTGCTGAATTTATCCAAAAATAATGTTAGAAGACCCCTATTATTTTTACAAGACCTATTCAACGACACCCCACACACTAGTGTTAAAAAAAAAATTACCCCCCACTTTAGGTGTTAGAGGTACCCGAAAAAATTTTTTTTTTTAATTTTTATTTTACCGTTCTGTCGGCGTTATACATACGCATACTCATACCAAATTTCAGCTTTCTAGTATTAATGATCACGGAGCTAAGCCGCGGACGGACATGGCGAAACTATAAGGGTTCCTAGTTGACTACGGAACCCTAAAAAGTATTACTAGTACTTTATTTTATTTTAAACTTTACTGCACATAACAAAAGTCATTACAAAGAGCAGACTTAATGTCGACTAGCATTCCCTCCCAGTCAACAAACCTGAGACCTGTGCTTAGTAATGATATAATTCCACCGGCATCCATTCCACTGACGGTGCTGTACTCGTAACTATAAAGTGTAGTAGGAATCCGCCCGATAGTAGGATTAGCGGGGTAGATGTAGTATGCAAATGCAAATGCGGCACTTCGTGTTAGCTGTCGGGTGAATGTTCATTTCATTTGAACTATTTGATACGTGTAGAGATAAATCCCGAGTTCGCCTAGTATGTTCGGAACACTTATGCCCCATACGTGACTTTGCAAATAAAATAAGTCTTGGTAACAGTGGTTGTAGGTAGTTATCTAAATCGCGGCTATCGAATCGATATATACAATCAAAGGAAAGACGGAAGGAATCAGAAAACCCTTTGTAGCACACGCATTAATTTAATGATGTGAACGCCTGAATAGACTACGACGTCAATTGCGACAAAAAATTCCTTTGTTTTCGTTACAATTTGTACACTCTACCAAAGTGTCTGATTGAGTATTTAAGAACACTAAAACGTCTAATCCTAGCGTAAAGCCTAAGCTTAACGTAAGCGTAGCGTACTGTGAGTATTGAACTCCAGTAATTAAAAAATGTAGGAAGATTTTCAGAGAAGAGGGCCAGCAATTCGGCAACCGCAATTTGGCACATGTAAATTCTTGAGTGAAGTATTTACCATAGAAAATGCCCATATCATCAGGTCTCAAGCCAATCTGCAGGCGGGAGAAACAACATTTTTGACCGTCACTTTTGTTTGTCTCGGGTGTTACTCATAATATTTATTTACGAAGTTACCAAGAAATCGGGCTTCTACTAATATACATATTTTCTGTTTATGACAGCCATTATTTAAAGGTGTAATTTTGCGAGGAAGTTTAAATGTCGCGGACAGATTTGTATCGGTCAAACAGTTGATTCGCCCAGGGAAAAGTTTTCTGCCGATGTTCGCCTAAAGACTGCTGTGTCCCGCTGTGCCAACGAACACAGCGGTCCTGTTTACATTATTCTAGAAAGTATGAGCATATCATATGCATGTGTGAAAACCGGAACCGGAGTTATTTCGAGGATCGGTCATAAAGTTGAAGCCAGCCAGACAGTGTATTTCAGTGATAATAAAGAGATATAGTTGTAGAAAAAAAAATATTCTCATTTTTTTACCGGCAACAGTAATAGACATCCTGTGAAAATTTCAAGAGCTATTAAAATTATGGTCGACATTTATAACCTGTGATAAAAAGACATAAAGATACGGGGATACTGTCATACTTTTGGCTATGAAACAATTAAAAAGCATGCTTTTTTAGTAAAAATGTATGAGCTCAAGGGCACCGATCGCATCGTCAATGTTTACGAGCGACTATCCGTTGCTGATAGCCGCTTTCGGTACTTTATAGCTCTCATTTCGCAGTGATAGCTGCGGGTATTCCAATTTATTATAGTTATTTCACATACCTATACGTACAAGTAGGTAAGTATCTTACCTAAAACCGGCGGCACGTTCCACAAGTCATATTAAAACATTTTTTCTGCATACCCAGTATTATTAAAGCTAAATACATTTTCCATGAATCAAAGGATTTAATAACTACCTAAGACAATTTTATGGGAAATTATCCAATATAATAGGTACAGAGTACACTGTTATGTTATTTATTAATTTCATTATATTACGCATTCATAAATGAACGTCATTGCTTCGAACAATATAAATAATACAATTATATTTTTTATATAAAAAAATATATTCATAAATAAATGGCACAAGAACTCCAGGCTGCAGAAGGGACTCTGAGTCAATATCTAAACTCCTCTATGTAGTCATTAGGTCATAATTATACAAATGATAGTAAAGCAGAGCTTCAAGTTTAGTGCTTCCGTACCACAGAAATATATCAAGTTAGAAGGAAAGAGTGGACGTACCTAGCGTGGCGAAATGTTGACACGGTGTCAACTTTGCTCGCCGCGAACATTAGTCAGCTCCCGACCGCGGTCTGTGTGCGACATCAGGTCTTAAAAACAAAATGGCTTGTTGCGCAATAATTAATTGTTCAAACACTTCCAATAAAATTGGAACTGTTAATCGAGATATTTCCTTTCATTGGTATGTACAATTTGTCCTTAAATATCTGTTATTAATTACAAAACTATTTATTTTATTATTTTCATAAAAACAGAGGCGGGCGATTGTGTCCAACGCTAGCTTTCCATTGCGGCTTTAATTTGACAAGCCAACCTTAGCGTGCATTCAAAGCCAGCTATGTAAAAATAAGCTATTCAAACTGTCGAGTCACGTTCAAGGTCGATTTCTCATTTTTTCTGTCAAAAGTAAGAATAGTGCTGCCATGTGCTGCTGTACACTGCGATTTCTTTATTCGATTAAAATCGATTTTGAGAACAAAGGAAATGATAATTACGTTCTTATTTATTATGCAGCTATATAATGTAAGTACATAGTGCAAAGCAAATATTATTGTGACTGTTTTTGTTTGTGACGGCGGCTGGGCCGCGGCGCGGTGCGGTGTGGGTGGCGATGCATAGAATCGGTGCCGTGTTCGAATCGATCTGTGCATCGATGTTTCTGAATCGTTTTCGCGCGGCTTATGTTTCCCATCACTAAATTACGCTCGTGACGTCAAAGTACCTACGCAAAATGTTACACGCTCGGTCTCCCTACAAATTGCTGAACTCTTTCCTTCTATCTTGATATATTTCTGTGTTCCGTACCTATATTGAACGTACGAGTACGTATGTAGTCTAATAATACGTAGTCTTGTGATTCTTACAATGTCACAAGATAAAAACAATACAATGTCACAAGATAAAAATATCCTGCCACCGCAGTAAATCTAACCTATGGTCATATAACACTCAATCTTTAGAAACCTATTAGCCATAATAATGAGTTTTATTACTAACTCTCTCTCTCTCATGTGCTCCAATAATTGGGACATCTCTGTTACAGCACCCAACTGTACAGTCGAGCGCATTCATGCAAGCTCGGTGTTTTAATATCGCATTCGTTTAGGCTTGGCTCGCACCCAACACGCCATTGCAGATGGACACTCGCCTCTGTATTTCTGATTAAGTTGCAGAGTATTACGGTAAGTTTATCATTCGACTTCATAACATAGAATTGTATCTACTTATAAATGTAGTGAGTGTTGTGACGGTGTCTAATAGGCCTAGCTGGAAAGGCCCCACGTTGGGCGCCACTGGAGAGTTTAGTGTACAACAAATTAACATAATTTTTACTAAGTTAATAAAATCTAATATGTAGGAAGGTATTATTGGAGCTTCGGTAACAAGAATAATTTACACGCGGTGGGTGTCATAAGAACGCAGTAAAGTTAGTCCATTAGTACTCAGTTTCCGCTTTTCGATTTATTTCCAACAAACCATGCTTTATCTCAAGGTTGGCAGACGCGAGCCAATTGCCATTGGCATAGACTAAGGCCGTGCCCAGTGGACGGAGACCTTTTTGAACAAGTTCCAAGAGCGCTCGCTGTGAGCAGTGGCTGGCTACACTTGAGGGCTGGCGTGAGCTTAACTCCTGACGGGTCGATTGTTTCTGTTTGAGTGCCACATGCACATTACAAACGATTGATGTTGCCCTATCAATGTAATACGGGTGTCAATTATGGTAAATATAGAAGCGCTGTAATCATGAAAATTAAAACCAATGTGATACCCTTGTTTAATTTGTGTGAGGTATTCTAAATTACTTTTCCACCTCACCAGCTCTAACATGCCGATTTGCTGCGTGATGCTGCGTGATAAAAGTGAACAAAATGCGATTTTGTTTCGAGTGAGACTCAAAGTAACTTTTTAATTTTTACAGAGTTTTTTGTAGAGTGCCACGTACCTACTGTCATTGCTCGGTCACACGTTGTACATATATACAATTTGAATATTACGAACTTTTACCTCTTTCATATCTGTGTAAAAACGAGCATTAGTAATTAGATTTTCAAATCCAACGTCAAAAAATTACACGTTCCGTTCCGATACGCGTAATAACGTAAAACTTAAAAATACCCGAAATAGTTTTAATTCCCAATCTTACACGTAAAACAAATACATTACTGTTGAATTAAATGAAGTTTTAATTATACCTTCAAAAATATGGAGGTGACGAAAATACCTTTAAAAATATGTCATATATATTGTTTTTTTTTTATGTTGCATTTATTTTGCTTAGTGATTTACGAGTAAAAACAGGATAAACAAGTAATAATAAATACCTACGTTATGTATTTATATACTCTATGGTACCCGCTACTGAACTTTCATATTTCATAAGAAAACAACTATAATGATTTTCAAACAGAGAACTGTTGTTCGAACCAATCAGGGAACATTAGTTGAAATTATTTGAGTTGAACGATAAAAGTTACGTCAAAAATAAAAAATCATAGTGGGGAACGACGATTACAGTAATAAAAAATGTTTTACTGCGTATTGCTCGTATTAAAAGTAATGTAAAAAACTTTTTTTGATCATTCTTAACACAACGAAAGTATGTTGCCTTGTCTATTCTGTCCAGGGTGTCGGAGTTCCGTTGTGACTTCACGCGGCTAAAACGGATGATTTTAGAATCATATTTTCTTACCCCTATATACCGATACATAAACAATGGTTACACTGTACTTTTTAGCCGACTACTCTACTCTGCGAACAAAGTTGCAGGCGCCTTCCAGTAGTAACCTAACCAATTTTTACGTATTTTAACTTAAACTCCGTCGTCCGTACCGAGCGCAAACTTTAGGTACGGTTTACGGTCAGAGTGCACTCGCCAATTAGCTACATTTTCTTTTTATTTCTCTACTTGCTGTAGCTTGCAATGCAGCACCTACGCTGGTAAAATGGAGATTATATTTTAAAATCTTTCAAACTCTTTGCAGCTACAGAATTATATTGGATTTATTTATTTAATGTTGGGCTTTAGCATTACCTACCACTATTAATGTTTTTTTATCGTTTCGTTAAAAAAAATGTTGATTCAAAGTATGTATACCTTAATAAATTACGAAGCTACATACATATAATGATGTCTTATTTAATAATAAAAATAAACACGTGAACAGTCAACACTATAATATTTTATTTATTTCTTTCAAACACACACAGCATTACAGTTGTACTAATTCCCTGTGAATTACAAAAATAAGTTAAACATTACAACATATATATCATCGGCTTGCCTTACAGTACCTACCCTAAACATTCACGATATGGAAATTGATACTCGGCATTAGTCGAGTTTCCGAGTTTTCCCAAGGACAGTTCTTCATTCAATATATCTATCGTCATAATTACTCATAACTATACTATAACTAAATCTAAATATCACCATTATAGTAGGTCACAACTTTAGCGATGTGTTCTATTTAAATTAAAATTACAAATCGTCAATGCGACGAATTTGGTTCCTTTTCCCTTTAGAACTTCTAGGAAGGAGTACAAATAAAATTAACATTTCCGTGAGCGCAGTTTCCTTCGACGTGCCATCGACGCGAGAAGCGGGAAGATTTATCCTCCACAGCGGACGAGGGTTCGAACGTGAAAAACTATCGCTCGGGCCACTGTCAGCCTCACAGCCTCAGTCAGTCAGTCAGCCTTTGTTAGTTTGGGCGTCTATAGAAGAGATAAATATTTTATCAATAAATAACGCAGACAGTTTTACTTTTAGTAAGTAGATACTTTAGGTGCTTTTTATAAGTTATTTGCATTATTTACCTCCAAGTTTAAACAAAAAACCTTGAACTTTTGATGATCTTTCAGTCTGCGACTTTTTACTCAATGCGTCTCTGTTATAGACCGGTTACGGATTACGGTCTTCGATCTGCGGCTCCGTCTTTGGTAACTGAAGAACCAAAAAAAGAACAAGATTTGAGAATTGAGATCCACCTATTCGATATACCTATAGATATACCGATTAACAACTTAGTGAAATAATGAATCAAAAATCGAACCATACGCATAGTAAAACGACCAAATTATTTACACTTTGTGGAAATTGGAGGTAGAAGTAGAGGACACATACTCGTAGAAACGCTAAAACAAAGTTTCGTAAGGGTTCAACAACTAAAAAGGACTATACAAATACAATTCTGCGCTTCCCGAGCAAATGGCGTCGCATATGCCGGCACTTTTAACGCTGTTAAAGTGAACCTTCGCACACCTCTGTCTCATTGTGATGAACACAGGAGCTATGTACTTAGTTAGGTTGCTGTTCATGTCTCGGATCCGTGCTGGAAATATAATCGCAATATCGGTTGTAGGTAGGGACATCTATAAGAATATGTAGGTGCAAGTGCAAGAATTTTGAGTAATTAGTAATTACTGAGTAAGAGTTTTGCGACGTATTAGGTTTGTTATAGTTTGTATTTTTTTTTCATTATTTAAATATTTCATATTATTTTCTAAAGGGGCCACCGACAAAGTTATGCCGCGACAAACTCGCGACGCAGATTTTTAGTTTGTGGAGGTTATTTAAATGTTACTTACTTGAAGAAACTTGCCAATGCGAGTCGGACTCGCAACCGAGGGTTCCGTACAAACACTATTATCCCATCTTAACTGGCCGGGTTAAGTTTGCACCTGGTATGCATGGCGCCGGCTACAAATGAGGTGCAAGGTTAACGCAACCGATCACGTTTGTTCACGGGAGCCCCCTTAAATATTTATCTTATTCTGTTTTTAGGGTTCCGTAGTCAATAATTAATAATAACATTATTCCGTAGTCAACGTGGAAACCTTATAGTTTCGCCATAACCGTCTGTCCGTCTGTCTGTCCGTCCGCGGCTTAGCTCCGTGTTCATTAGTAAGTATTTGGTATGAGTATGACTATGTGTATGTATCACGCCGACAAAATGGTAAAATAAAAACTAAAAACAAAACTTTTTTTCGGTTAGGTGGGTACATGTCCGCGAAAAATTTTACATTTGATATTTTTGCTTGACTCAATTTTATTTTAATTTACCGGGATCCTTATTCGATTATATAAAAGCTGTTGGATATTGTATAAAATAGAATATATGTTCTATCTTATGTAATTCTATGAAATTTGAGCCCACTGTTAGGTTTTTATATATTTTTATTCACTTTATCATTGACACCTATTTTGTCCAACTACTACTCCTGCAGCAAAAACTGTCAGCATTACGAAATGGAATCACTATCCCATCTATTTAAAGTAAACGTGCAGTTCTATGGTATTTAACCCACACGTTTCTGAAGAGCTTTCATCAAAAACTGTTATCATACTTTTTAAATATGTTTTTAAAAACGTGTCCACATTTTGAGACTATGTGTAACGTCATGAAAGTAACGCTTCTTACTCCACTATACAAACAGAATATCCTCCCACCTATAAAATAAATATTTTTCTCGAATGGTGACACCATAATATGATGCCAAATAGCAGCCATATTTCATGAGTAAAATGATGTTTTTGTGTCAACAACAGTTTTGTGGCTCAATTTTTTTCTTTTTTAGAGTTGTTATTGCACGGTAAGTATTGTTATAATATATATTATTACTCAGAATTCCAATTCACTTACCGAATTAATGAGATGTGGAGTTCATTGCTATGTCGCGATTGAGTGCTATCTTCATTTTACAAGCTTTTATTTAACTTGCAATGTATGTATGTATGTATGTATTTAAGTATGTTTGTTCGGGTGAAATCTTGCAACTCAATTTTGAAGCAGATATCGTCAACCGATTGAGCTGAAATTTTGCATACTTACTTAACATTGATGACAATACAATAATATGGTACCATGGGGCTGATCTGATGATGGAGCCGGAAGGTGGCCTTAGGAACTCTATAATAGATAAGTTTCTGTCAAAAATGACATTTTAGTGGCAAGCTTTTATAGCCGACTGTACTTTTCTTTGGATATCCATCAAATGCTCACTGAGACGATTCTAAAGAGCCCAAGCTCGGTAGGATTGCTTTTTCTATTATACAGTTCCTATGGCCACCTTCCGGCTCCATCATAACGGTACACTTTTTCGCGGACATACCCAGGTACCTCTCGTACACGTAAAGTAGGGGGGTTTTTTTTTCGTTCCAAACTAGCGTGTGTGGTGTTGTTGAATAGGTCTTTTAAAAATTATAGGGGTCTTCAAACACAATTTTTTGATAGTCAGCAGTTTTGTAATTATTCGCTCCGGAAATGAAATAAAATAGCGTCGTCGTCGTCGTCTTTAGTTTAATTCTTCGTCTATTGTGGAGGATCGGCATCTACGGAACCCTACACTGAGCGTGGCCCGACATGCTCTTGGCTGGTTTTTTTAGTATTTGTTGTTATAGCGGCAACAGAAATACTGCTGACAGATGGACAGCGAAGGCTTAGTAATAGGGTCCCGTTTTTACCCTTTGGGTACGCAACCCTAAAAAGATACCGGTCAGTATGAAGGGACAAATATCAACCTCGTGCAATTAGTTTTACTGTTCCTGATCACATCAAAGTCGTCAAAAGATGTTGGGGGTTTGCTCAGAAGGCGCCAGTAACTTGGCTCGCAAATAAAGGAAAAATATCATACCTACTCATCTTTTCTGATCTAACATAGTAAGATAAAAAGTACTACAATTATCTGTGAATGTCCTCGACTTGGAATTTATTAACATAAGTAAGTTTTATATCTCTTTTGTTGTCTCACGGGCCTCCAAAGCTTCCTGCCTTGAAATCCGGCTCGGCATGTAGGCTATATTTTATAATAACTATGCAATTTTCGGTTGCACAAAGGTACTAATAACATTGTCATCAGTAATCATGGCAACTTAACTTACACATTATACAAACAGGAAAAACCTTTTTTTTCATCTTCTATGAATTTATTGTGTAGCCAATTACTAGCTATACAGATTTTAGGTTTTATTTAGCTAATTACCTGAAAACTGTGACACTCCAGACAGCATCGACAGGCCGGAGTTGCGGCTGTGGGAAGGATGGATCATCCCTATGGAACATATCTCCGAGTCCTCAAACTGCCACATTGTAACTCAGCTTAGACCTAACACATCCAAACTTTGAGCACTTTAATGTTACTGGAAAAATAAATGGGTATAGCTTTAATTGATAGATTTTGAGTTATTGATGATGTTTTTATCACATGACGAGTTAAAGCAGTTTCAGTGATGTGTTGCGGATATGCGTACAGCAGTCCGCGCGGCACGAAGGCTGCGGCGAGACTGGAGCTCGACTCGGCTCGGCCGGGTGGTTTCCCCCACTCTGCCCCCTTGCTTTTGTGTTGGTGGGAGGGGGCGACGTCATGGGACCGGGACGGCCTGTACTGAGGCATTATCGCTATTCTGTCGCATTGTTATCGTTTTCATTAAGGAAAGCAATTTGGTATGAGATGAAATTTGATTCATTAAGGATGCTATTGTTCGAGCGTTTTACTTTAGAGGCTTTAATTTGACTTACGTTACAAGGATTGCTACACGGTCACGGTGTTTGGGCGGGAACAGTTAAATAATTAATATCTAAATATTACATGGTATTTAAATTTGAAGTGGAATAACGTTTTATTATCTAATCAATATCATAATATAATTAATGATTTTGTGTCTGATGGGGCTTCCATCGAACTTTTACCATCTGCTAACCTTTAGGCCGTTAAGGCGATAAGTACTTTTTTTAGGGACGTCATGTATGGCGTACTCCCGTTCAAAAGCGTTGACTGCCAGTCAGTGTTTGTGATTTTTCAGTGATTCGTGGGTGGATTCATTTATTATTAGTAATTGTAACGTAACTTTTTGACGTGTCGTTCATAGAACCTAATTCAAACTGGCTTGCCTGTTACAAGGCCTTTGAACTAAGTCATGTCTACTCCGGCCTGCCCAAGAATACTTTTGACACCCTGCCATACAAACATCTACGCCAGGAAGGTAATTTTTTTACTATTAATGTGACATTATTCAATCGTGACTATAGGCAAACGTGGCTTCATTTTCAAGAATGTTCAACTTTCCAAAGATGAAATAGCCGATGTCGAAAAAAAAACACATCGGATCGTTGCTTTATTGTCTTTTAATTTAAAGTAGAACAAAGCCGCATACAGCAAACATAATCATATTTAACAAGGAAACAAACAGGATAAGCATAGCTAGGGTGACCAGATGTCAGGAATTTTCCTGACATGTCAGGAATTTTAGACATATGTCAGGAATGCGGCCGGAAAAGGGAAATGTCAGGAATTTTCGGCAAATAAATGAAACCATAGAATGTTATACACTGTAAACTTTTATTATTAATCACAATAACAAAAAGGGCAAAGCCACAAGTACTTTGGAGTTTCATGAATTGCAACTTATTAATAATCGCATTTATCTTTTTTTACAATATAAACATAAATCAATCAACATTGACAAATTGAAAAAATAGGACTCGTGTCAGGAATTTTGGCCGAAAATCAGGAATTTTGTCAGGACTTTTGAAATTTGTATCTGGTAACCCTAAGCATAGCCCTTAATCAGATTAGAAGCACACAGTGAATTAGTCGGGCTGATGAGATTTTAAAGCAATGTCGTGGTAGCGGGTATTATGATGGATCTGACTGGGATTAAATTGAATGGTCACGGCCCGGGACTGGGACGTATCTGCAGTATACGGCACAATTAGCTGCTCATAACTGAGGCAGCGCTTCGAGGTGAACACTCGGGACCACAAATGTCAACAGCAGCTAATACAACAATGTAAACCTAGTATTACGGTACAAATCTAATCTGACAAGTAATTTATACTCATGAATAATTTAACTTACTCATTAAAATGAAGCGTTGATTTCATTAAATTACCTACCTACTAGGTAACTATAGATCGAATTATTAAGTACGTTTTTCAATCAGTTACATGAAAGTTAAAGTTAGATTATAGACAAATACGTCGCAATATTTACTTGAAGAACTACGTGTCTTCCTTAGCAGAAGATTTTTTCTTTCTTGAACAAAAATAATCTATGCCTCTGGCTAATCTACCCATATATGCAATAATTTGCGAATAATTGCCAAAAAATTAATACATTTTTGTATAGGCAACGGTAATGGGATTAGACGAACTGATAAGTTTTTATAGCAATGAATAATCTGACCCGACGAAGTTAACACACCTCTTCATTTATTTCGAGCTTTGCGATAACCAAATTTTAAGCTTTAGGAATATCCCGAATCACAAAGGTGCGCCGGAAGACTTAGAAGTCAACTTCACACGCGCTCTACGGTGAATCGTCATATGCAACAAGGAGAAACTCAACTAGGTGCTCGTCACTCCAAAACACGGAGATCTAGCAGATGCTGCTAGATGCTGAAAATAAAAGACTATCCGCTAGTGGCTCTGTGAGCTGTACCTAGTTAGACCTCGCTATATTTTTTTTCGAAATGGCTTTATTATTTATTTTTTTACGCCTCCAACATAGATCTCTGCCATTTTGAAAAATCGAAAACCTGACTAGATAATAAAATTTATGTTCACAAGATTCGGTTGACAAATGCAGCCTGTAAGCAAGAACAGCCGGCCATCCGAACATCCAAACATCCGGATATACGAAAGATATTTTGGCCGAAATGAAACGGAGATGGTTCGCTCGCTTCGTCAATTTCGTTTGCATAGTGTAGTGTAATACCTATACGGGAATCCATCATTTTACCGAAAATCGTATCATCTATTATCGTTTCCCATAACTATTCGCAGAATTTTATCTTCGGCCTACAAATATGTTGTGAAAATTTCAAAGCTAAAATCTATTTTCGAACGCGTTTTTCTCGTAATGAACTTCTTCACAACTGGCGGGCATTCTAGCTCAAAAGTATATTAACCAACCGCTCTGAGTGTGAATATTCAATAGGGTACAATCTATTCACACCTAACATATGATATTATTAATAATTTGATAATAGTTTTTTTATGACATTATGTTCAAACACCTCAAAAACATGCAATTTTTACTTTTTTAATCATTATTAGGCTCATATTGTTAGAAAATATGTTATATTAAATGCGGTGGTAGCCTAGTGGCTAGGGCATGCGACTTTCAATCCGGAGGTCGCGGGTTCGAACCCGGCCTGTACCAATGAGTTTTTCGGAACTTATGTACGGAATGTCATTTGATATTTACCACTCGCTTTTCGGTGAAGGAAAACATCGTGAGGAAACCACCTAAGCCCAATAAGGTCTAGTTTCCCCTCTGGGTTGGAAGGTCAGATGGCAGTCGCTCGCGTAAAAACTAGGCGCCACATCTTGGGATTTAGGTAGCCGACCCCGATTGAGAATTCATTCTCTACAAAGATATGGGACAAAGGCTAGGAGGATGATTGTTAGAAAATATGTTGTTAACGATAAAAAAATGTAATGAAAACCAGCAAAAACTCGAATGGCGATCGTCCATGGACTGCACTATTTCCCCCGAAAATTACTTCAAAAAATTACAATGTGACTTTAAAACTTCCCCCAAGTTTAAACAAATTCTGATAGTGATAATTCCTTCACTCAAAAGAAATCACGAAAAATACAAAATTTCGGCCTACTAACCCTACACCAGATTTATTATTTATTTATCGTATGGCGTACAATTTACACTGCGTGTTAACTTATAATCTAAATTTACAATTTGTGAGGAAATTAACAGCTTCGCTTGTAAGGTCTTTAAGATCTTCCACTTGGCCTGCGAATCTAGTTAGTGGGCATTCCAAGACAATATGGCGTACAGTCTGCTGTGGGCATCCGCATTCGCAGCTTTCGTCCTCGGTCCAGCCCCATCTTTTCCGTAGTTGGTTGCAGTTACCAACTCCCGTTCTCAGGCGGTTGAGCGTGCACCAAACCGGACGTTTTTCTTTAAAACCAGGTGGGCGAGAGCGTGGATTCAGCTCGAACAGCTCGGGTGGGATGCATCTGGCTGACCATTCCACAGACCAGACCTCGTTTGTGTTCCAGTTGGAGTGTGGTTGGTGTGCCTGCAGGCACACCAACTTATTACATGTAATGCCGGTGGATTTCGCGATTTTAGCCTTGTCGATTTGAAGGCGGCTAGGTCTCCGTTGATAGGCAACTCGGGACGTCTGAGCGTCTTATTCACTTCCGCATATAGGTGGTGTGTGCGACGGAGGTGGGGCGGGGCAATACTGCACAAAGCCGGAAGCCAGTATAGAGGAGTCGGTTTTTAACATCCCGTAATTAGGCGCATGGTGTGGTTTAGCTGTGTATCGACTACAGTGGTATGAGAGCTGTTTAACCAAGTAGAGGCGCAGTATTCTGCCGTTGTATATACGAGCGCCAAAGCGGAAGTTCTTAAGCAGCTGGCTAAAGACTAAATGGTGTAAATCAACACACAATCTGAAGGTTTTATCTAACAAATGCAATATCAAGGGATTAATTGGGTATGTTTTACGTTTACACATGTTTTACAAAAAAATACCGTAGAGCTCTCCACACCAGGCATGTTTCCAAAATATTATGATGTAGCAGCTATTATTTTAGAATCTCCTAGATGGAAAAACATTTTTATTTCATAGTGTTTCTGTAAAAGTAAGTTAATTAAACAAAACAAAATTGGTATTCGAAGCCTTGCGGTGCATTCGACACTAAACCATAAATATGCCTATTCTCCATAAGAATAGAACTCAATTTAAATTCGAAATTGAATATTTCAAAAGGAATAATATAAAGACATTACTGGGAATCTTGTGAAGTGGCGTCCACAGAACCTGATTCCAACCGGCCTGCCCATTTTAAAGCATATTAGCACTTTTCTCTAGTTAATCCAACCCCATTATAGAGGTTCCAGATCTCCCTGGGCAACAACAGAACAATTTCTTAGAAAATAACTACGCCAATTCTGCTCCAGCTTGCCCAGAGATCTGACACCTCTCTATAATGACATTGGATTCACTCCTAAAATTGTAAGAAATGTCAATTTCAGTTTTGTACACCATTACCACTAGTAGTTGCACTTAAGTAAAAAAAATAAAGGACATAACACACATAGACTAATCTATATATATAAAAGAAGAAGAAGAGTCAGGACTGACTGACTCATCAACGCACAGCCGAAACTACCAATGTCAGAGAGTTGATTTTTGCACAGTAGGTTACTTTTATAACGTGGGCTAGGGATAAGAAGGGATTTTTGGAAATACCTCCCCTAAGAGGTTTAAATAGGGGTGCAAAGTTTGTATGGGGTACAAGTTTTTTTTTTAATCTAGGAACTTGAAACTTTGTAAAAAGTTATTAAAATAAAATGGAAGAAAACTAATTACAGCGTTTTTGAAAATTCACCCCCTAAGGTGGTAAAAAGGGGTTAAAAGTTTGTATGGAAATTAAGTATTTTTTTGAGGGCGGGACTTGAATTTTTGTGTAAAGGTACACTATTAGAATACAAGAAAAGTGATTTCAGCGTTTTCAAAAATTCGTCCCTTAAAAGGGTTAAAAAGAGGATGAAAGGTTGTATGGGGTATAAGTTGTATTTTAAGCTAGGAATTAGAAACATTGTAAAAAGGTATTTTATTAAAAGATAAGATTTTTTTTTTTAAACTCATCAAATTTAGTAAAGTTATTCGTTCGTAGATGTACCTGATTTTATAGTGACACCGCGTAATTAGAGCTCATTAGCCGAAAGTGTGATTTCAAACGCAATGTAAATTGTTAAATGAATAAATACTTATGACTTATGAAAAAAAAAAAAAAAAAAGGCCAAGAGCGAGTCGGACTCGCGTACGAAGGGTTCGTTACTATGTATTTCGTAAACAACTGCAAAAAAAGCACGTTAAGCAATTTCAACATTACTTATAGATCTGAAAATAATAAAGATGTAAAATTTTCAAGATAAAGGTTCCACGCGGACGAAGTCGCGGGCAACAGCTAGTAATCACATAAACAGATATATAAGTGAGAGCTTTGATCCTAAAAAACAAACAAATTGAAACATTTGAGTTCTTTCTCTTTTCTGATTTGAAAATTATTTGGTTTTAAAGTGTAATATCACAGTAATTCTTAATAATATTCCATAAGTAATTGTTATATTTTTAATGAATTTATAATCAAATGCTGTTATTGTTACACTTACACCTTTATTTGCACTATTAGACATATGAAGCCAGATTTCCACTATTAAATAAAATTGGAACATTTGTAATTGGTATAATTATAGTCTAACATTGCAGCAGTCTAACGAGAAGTTAGATTAAAGTAAAACTAGAAGATTACATGTATAGTTACTCTTTCTGGCTTGGCTTGTTTCCATCATATTGGTCTACACTGTGTAGTGAATTCATTTCTGAGCAACAAAAAGGCCCACACAATGAAACCTTACATTAATTTTGCATGTATGTGAAGGTGTTAAAAATTTACCTACTTTTGTGGATTTTATTGTCTTAACAGTTTAAATAAACGGTTTAATTACCTAATAAATTACTTAAAACAGGCACTCTTTACATACCTATAGTAGTCTGATGTGATTTTCATGTCACATAAATTCTAAGTTTTCACCAAACCTAAATATCTCATCTGCAGAAATTTATATTTATTTGGATTGTTTTCGCAGAACTGCATTCACAGCAGTTTGTTGATAAAGATGAAATAATTCAAAGAGGAGTGTTTAAATAGTTGAATCTCAAGCACACAAACCACTCTATAAATATCCAACAGTAAATTTTATTGACTTTAGCCTTTAGGAATGCACATAATCTCATTAGTATTCTGCGCTAGCAAATAACTTTCCCTCCCTTCTAATTGTGGCACAACAGACCGTAACACGGGCGCGGCGAAATGTCTCGGTAATACGTCAATTATTTTTCAGGTAATAACCATACAACTTTACGACTCACTTAAAGTAATTCTGCATAATTTTAAGCGCAATTTAGTATAATTTACTTACCATATTCCTTAAATAACTTCTTGTATTCGCCGAGATCGTTCTGGTCCAACCACTCTTCCACTTGCGCCGTCTCGTCCTCAAAAATCTCAGTCAATACCACTCTTGTTAAATAAGTCAGGGAACACAGAAAGAATACCGTACCGAAATATTGCATCCGCTTTGTCATTATCGCAAATCTTTAGTCATAATTTCTAATATTTTTGTAAGTAAACAAACGAGGACGGCAATAAATTGGATTTTGACAATTCGATACACGTTCGGAAACGCGGATCGATAATATAAGTTTGACAGTTGAAGTTCTACGTTCGAGTAGACGTTTTTCACTTGTATTTAATTTAATTACTCTTACTTGAACTGGTTATCACCTTGAATTTAAATAGATTTAAATCTATTATTCATGATTATTCATCTGTGATTTAAATACTTGAAATTAGTTTTGTTGTATTATCCGTATTGCAAGGCCTAAAGCTAGAACTTAGTAATGTTTTGGTATAACGTTTATTTACTATAACCATCGTAATTATGATATATACAAATGATATGATATACAGGGTTCGGAAATGCGGGTGGATATTTACCTAAACTTTGGCGGCGCCTTTGTTGTTCAGTTGTAGGTATAGGCGGCTTTGAAGTATGAGTGAAATAGCAATGCTGCCGTGCTAAGCTAAAATGCGACCTTTTTGTATGGAGCTCCATAAAGTCGCCTTTTACCTTAGCACGGCAAAAATAGGATTTTGTCAACTTTAGGTAAATATCCACCCGATTTTCCGATCCCTAGACATAACTATGTAGTGATATAAAATACGTGTGTTGTATGGACAACATTTACTAAACTTGACCATTACTTACCGAGATAATGGACTCCTAAATCGGCCGAAACTGACTCCGCCTTTAGCTCCGACGCTGCGGGGAGAGCAGCCCTTCCGTGACAAAATACGGTCCCTCTGTCACGGCGGGCGAGGGCTGCTCTCCCTCCGCACATTCGGCTTTACAAAAACACACTAGGGTGCTCTGTCGGCACGCGTCCTTACCAGCGGGAGCCAATTCGGAGCCCTAAAAAACTACTACAATCCGCCATTTATCTTGGTAATTGGTAGGTAGTAAATCTATGATTACTTACTTATATGTATTATCTTTAGAATATTATACCAAGTTATTAAGCATGCAAACTGTACATTAGATAAAATTAACGTTATATCATATTATGTTCATTAAGTATAAGAATGCTCATTATTAAAATGTATGTTATTCGATCAAATGACCTTTATATAAAATTATAATAACATATGTAAATATAATAAATACTAAGTGTTATTATATCAAATGAGCGTTATAAATCGACTAAAATTATTACAAATGTATATGCATCGTTACGCACGTCTAGTGACCTTCACCTGTCCATCTCGTGGTTGCCCAACTCACGCTGTGTCCTACGTTATGGTGCGTGGTCGCCACTCAAGAACTCTCCGGCCCCAGCAGCCGTCAATTCCACGAGAAATGCTCCTCGAGTTATGCCGGTTACTCTGGGAGTCTGGGGTACGTTAAAATGCACGTTGTTAGGCAATTCGTGTATAAGACCAAATAAGACGTTACAGAGCAAATGTATTACTTTCCTTATTTAAGTACCTCTTAACCGCCCAGCTCGTCGCGTCGGCAGAAAACTGTGTCCCAAACGCCAAAATTTAGTCAAATTATTAAAAAAGGCATTATGCATTTTTAGTCGAAATGAACCCTACTCTTCTAGAGATCTCTTTATTCCTGATTCAATCTGGAAAAAAATTTTTGCATGTTAACCTACTATTACTGTTTACCTATACTTAAAAAAAAAAACACATTTTTGAGATTGACATGTTTAATTCGTTACTGGGTATATCACAAGGTGTGCTTCAACAGTCTATGACCTGTAAAGCTATAGGTGTGTCTTACAGTCACAAGGATCTGGCCGTTGAATGAAAAATCTAGTCGGCACACTAGTCTTTGACATTCCCAATATAAACTACAAATTAACAGACTACATTTTTACTTCAACGGCTAGTAACAAAAAGTCGAAAACTTATTTCTTGACTTTGAGTTTGTCTGCGAGGGAGCATGAAAGACCAGTGCCATCTGGTTCTACGTTTAGCTGTTCAACTTTATTGTCGTTGATGACCATAGAGAAGCGTTTGGAGCGGAAGCCGCCGAGGGGAGGCAGGTTAGTGCCCAGGTCGAGTGCCTTGATGAACGTGCCGTTGGGGTCAGCCAGCATGCGGACCTGAGGAAGAAATATCAGTTTATTATTTCATGGTTTCGTATTCTTCCCATTTACTAATAGCAGTCAGTGATACCAGAATAGTCATTTTTTCTCGTTTTATCCCATAGTGTGGGGTGCCGTCGGATATACTACTTTCTACTTGATTTCGATGTAAATTATAGGTACCTACATAAATGCTTTCGATAAACTTTTTATCAAAAAAACAATCAATCCTAACATTTCTAATTATATATTAAACGGATTTAGATAAAACTTGGTAGATCTATATCAATTTTATTTTAGGTAGTATACAGGGTGTAACCGACGGTGTGCCGAAAACTGAAACCATGGCTTCAGACCATTATTCTGGGCTGGAAAATCGTGGAAATTTCTTTGAGAAAATACACAAATTTTCCTCGCGAGTTTTCATTCTTTCTTTATTTTTCCGTTAATCGAACTCTACCGGTTACAATTTTTCATGAAAAATCGCATGAAAATAGCATTTTCCGCAAAACACACAATGTATCACAAACAGTATTATGTAAGCTTTACGGTATAACAAGGAGCGCGTGGAGTGGGAAAGATAACTGGTCCGCCAGGCCAGTGTGCTCGCACAGGCCGCTGCGGTCGGACGCATGATATGTTTACCTACCCGCACATTTTATTTGCTTTACTTGCTTGAATGAAAATAATCTTGTTAGACTGTTTTAATTTATCGGTCAGTTGTTATTGGTTTTAGGTAGTACACTAGTTGTGATTTGTGGTTGCGTTGTTTTTGTGGTTGCATTCATTCATGTCATTCGATGCGCATTGGCGTAACGGTATGTTTTGCGCTGACGCGTGAGTGGAGTGGGGAGCGCCTCGCCTGGACCGGTCGCCGCGTGCTCCCCTCCCCGCGCGTCTGCACCCGAGAGAATTGGACGCAATACATTGCGCGTCGAGTTTTATAATTTATTTTGGAAAATCTTATCCTTGAGTTTTCCGAGAAAATGAACACTCGTTTTCAGTTCGTGATTATGGTCTAAAACTACGGTTTTCGTTTTCGGTACCCTGTCGGTTACACCCATGTAGTTTTTATGAAATAAAAAACACAGGATATGTAGTTCTGTTCCGGGTACCCAACGCGAACCGTGTGTAAACGCTAGTCTATCAGGTAACAAACATTATGAGATGATATAATATGATGCAATACTATTGATTAGTATAATCCTTTCCTTCGTGAGCCACCGTGCATGACGGAAATAGCGGCATGCATAATTAATGACCTCAATCGGCAATACTATTAACCAGTCATTTGGTATTGTCCACGCTTAGCCTGTTCAGTGACGATCATTTACTAGGTTTTCCTGTAGTAGCCCTGCCTACATCTACATGGATCATGGCTCTTAGGCTTTATGTTTATTTTGCTCAATCGGCAATTATGATCCTGGTGGTCTATTCAAAATTAACAAAATTCACAGTTCTTATGCTTCACAGAATAGAAAAAACAGTTTTCTCTGTGCTTCAATACATTATACTATACACACATTATACAGACACCCTAGCCATAAAAAAAACCCTATTTGAGTATTTACAAGTTGATATAAATCTTAACTAAACACCATTGACACCATATTATTTAGATTATATCATTGATAACTTGCAAACCATTTTCATGCAACCTTGGAGTTAGTAGTGAGAGTAGTACAATCTGGCTTTTTTTTGTTTGCAACAATGTAATAAATAAAGATTCATTGGATGGTGGTTCAAAAAAAGACTAACTCCTTGCCAGAAAATATTTCAGTGAATTAGATTAACATGTACATCACATAAAAATTACAGTAAAAACGAATAAACATAAATATTAAGATCATATATTGTACAATAGATCATAGTTGAGTTTTTATGACTTTTATGTTTAAAATATGAAAACAAATATTGTGTAAGAGGCTGTGTAAGAGCTTTCGCATAGGGTGTGATCAAAAAGTTAGTAATAAATATCCCTAAAAAGAGTCAATTTAAAGTCGGTTAATATCTGAACAAGGTAAGCTTGATGACTGTTATATAAAATTACTGTATTATAAAATAAAGGCCAGTTTTACTAATAATAATAAACCATATTAATTAGACAGAAAGTAGGTATACTTGAAATCAAGGTTAATGATTAACTAAAAGAGTAAAAAGTTGTTAACAATGACTGGTGGGAATTGAAAGTCCACTTCATTTTTATTATAAATGTGTGAGTTTTCAGGTGATATGAAGGTCACTACCTGGTATTGATTACAAAGTGAACATTTTTTGTGGTTCATATATGATGAACAAATAACATAGTATACAATTCTTAGCATTCACCTAAACACCTCATTTGTAATGATGTGGTGAATAATATGTGTTTTCCTTCTTAGCAATTACTGAGTCGCCTTGGAAAACACAATATAATATACAAAGGCTATTTGAGGAAGTAATGTCTATTGTCCTTATAAGAGAAAAAAATGCAATTACTGGTTATATTTCATTAACATACATAACCTCATAATGCACCTTATCTTACAATGTCAATTTAATAAAGCGCAATCTATAAAATATACTATTGCAAGTAGGGAATGGCAAACCCAGTTATTTTACCATATAAATAACCAGTTATAACAGGGTTTACTATACGAAAATAACCAGGTTTGTATTCCCTCATTACAAGGCAATATAAAAAATATTATCTTGGCTTGCCTTATTTAAAAAGAGAGAGATTACACTTAACGTAAAAATAAAACACCAATATAATATTTTTTTTATGGGCAACAGAAGATAAATGTCTACAACTAGTGAAGTTCAAATCCATGTGATATGATATCATAGCATTAATTAGGCACTCCAAGTATGTCCAAAATTTAACCACAAAAATATAAATAGATTAGATTTTTTAAATATTTTACAGAAAACAACAACTTGGTTTAATATCATTCTATATCAAACCTTGCTCAGATACCCTATGACTTCAGAGACCTTATGATAAGATAATGTGGGTAGGTGTGTGAAAACCTTTGCAAGTAGGTATATAAGCAATTGTAACTAAAATTCCACACATTTTGTCCATATAACCTACTTATCCTAAATTTATCTAGCAATCAAATTATTTTTATTTAACCACAGCCTCTAAGTGAGATAGATGATTATTATCTCAATTTATAAATGTTAGTATTCCCTCTAATTTTCTGTGGATTGACGGCCGTTCCTCATATGCAGGCCTATACGTACAAAGATTAGAAGACCAATCAATATTGTAAGACGAAATAATCCAAAAATTTCTTACCTTTCCTTTGGTATTGTGCTGGTTGCCCCAAGCAGCCATCACGTAGGGATCATTCACAGAGACGCAAACAATCTCATCAACTCCTTCAGACTTCATCTTGTCGGCATTTTGCACGTAACCCGGCAAGTGAGTTTTGGAGCAACCCGGAGTGAACGCACCGGGTACAGCAAACAAGACAACCTTTTTACCAGTTCCCAATTCGCACGTATTGACTTTATTCGCCGGCGAATCCTCAAATAGATCCGCTGTCGGTATGTTATCTCCAACCTTAAAAAACAAAAAACTAATTAATTTATTTACTACAAAGTTACGTAATAAAGCATTAAGTTAATAAACAACCTGAATCGGTGCCATGGCTAGGTGAGACGTGTGCAGCGATCGTGCCGTTCGAGTGGTAAATGCAGAAATACCTCGAATAATTAAGGAGGTCGTGGGAAACATTGGCGACAGTGTATGTATATTTTATTGAAGTTGACACCTTTGTATCGATTCGATGGATTCGATTGACTTGACTTGCCGGTGAGCGAATGAAATAGAATGAATGACCTTCAACAATTTTTTTTAAATAATTTAGCAGGTTCTTACCCTGGCACGAGACTACTCGCGAAGTCGCGAAGTTGAGGTTAGGCGAGTATGACATTGAGGGCCACACTACTCGGGAAGTTGACCAATGTCGGACGAATATATGATAAAACCGGTGCGTATCCTCGGATACAAGCGGTTCGGTCGTCTGCGACATAGAGTATATTGAATGTATGTTGTCTGCGAGTGTCGTATCGTATGGTGTGCGTTTTTTTCCCTACTCTAAGGGTGCGTCCACACTTGTATCATTTCGCCGATCCGATCCCCGTCGCGTATCTTCACCGCGTATCATGAACGGTAAGTGTGGACGTCGCGCCGTCGCGATCATGCAACGCTCGCGCGAAATCCATGTTGATACGCGTATCTTCAGTACCCCGCACACTCGCGATCACGAAAGCATTGCATGATCGCGACGGCGTGACGTCCACACTTTCGTTCATGATACGCGGTGAGGATACGGGGTGAGGATCGGCCGTGATCCATCTCGAGTGGGTTTTTGCCCGATCATCAAAGGCGCTATTTGAGTCATCGTTCCACGCTGCGGTCATTGGTTCTTAATCCTTAATCTTTACGATAATTAAAAAATACCATACCACTGATGGACTGTCTACTTTGTTAGGCCTTTCCATGCGGCGTCTTCCGGCACGCGGTTTCCACTCGAGAACCTTTCTGCCGCATGCCATAAAACAAACACAGTCATACGAAGGCCATGTCTCCGTGAGTGGGTGCCTTAATCGAAGGCCTCCCCACGCGGCGTCTTTCAGCACGCGGTTTCCACTCGAGAATCTTTCTGCCGCATTATGTATTATAAAACGAGCACAGTCATGTCCTAAATCTCCATGAGCAGATGACAAAAATGAAGGCCTTCCTCGCTGCGACTTCCGGTACACGGCCCCCACTCAAGAATATTTCTGTCCCAAGGTTCAGTGAGCGATCTCAGCGGGCGACATTTTTAAATGGGACGCAACTCCGCACAGAACAACGATCACAAACGAAATGAAATGTTCGGCGAAAACGAAACGCCAAAATGATCGGGGCGGTGATACGGTGCTACGATACGGATAGCGTCCAAACTACTGCACGCCGAAATGATCGATGCGGCGATACGCAACGAGGATACGATACGGCAAGTGTGGACGCGTTTCTTCGCGCGACGGCGCAAATGATACGGAGTGCCCGCAGTGAGCGTCCAAACAGCACGATACGCGGTGGAGATACGCAACGGGGATCGGATCGGATCGCACCCTTAGGGTGCGTCCACACTTGTATCATTTCGCCGATCCGATCCCCGTCGCGTATCTTCACCGCGTATCATGAACGGTAAGTGTGGACGTCGCGCCGTCGCGATCATGCAACGCTCGCGCGAAATCCATGTTGATACGCGTATCTTCAGTACCCCGCACACTCGCGATCACGAAAGCATTGCATGATCGCGACGGCGTGACGTCCACACTTTCGTTCATGATACGCGGTGAGGATACGGGGTGAGGATCGGCCGTGATCCATCTCGAGTGGGTTTTTGCCCGATCATCAAAGGCGCTATTTGAGTCATCGATCCACGCTGCGGTCATTGGTTCTTAATCCTTAATCTTTAGGATAATTAAAAAATACCATACCACTGATGGACTGTCTACTTTGTTAGGCCTCTCCATGCGGCGTCTTCCGGCACGCGGTTTCCACTCGAGAACCTTTCTGCCGCATGCCATAAAACAAACACAGTCATACGAAGGCCATGTCTCCGTGAGCGGGTGCCTTAATCGAAGGCCTCCCCACGCGGCGTCTTCCAGCACGCGGTTTCCACTCGAGAATCTTTCTGCCGCATTATGTATTATAAAACGAGCACAGTCATGTCCTAAATCTCCATGAGCAGATGACAAAAATGAAGGCCTTCTCGCTGCGACTTCCGATACACGGCCCCCACTCAAGAATATTTCTGTCCCAAGGTTCAGTGAGCGATCTCAGCGGGCGACATTTTTAAATGGGACGCAACTCCGCACAGAACAACGATCACAAACGAAATGAAATGTTCGGCGAAAACGAAACGCCAAAATGATCGGGGCGGTGAATACGGTGCTACGATACGGATAGCGTCCAAACTACTGCACGCCGAAATGATCGGCGCGGCGATACGCAACGAGGATACGATACGGCAAGTGTGGACGCGTTTCTTCGCGCGACGGCGCAAATGATACGGAGTGCCCGCAGTGAGCCAGCCTCGCGCAACTCTCAAGGTAAAAAACGATCGACAACGGCTGTATGAAACGGGGGTGAATTTTTTACCTATCTAAGTTTGAAAGAACGTTGAAACCTACAAAGCATTAGATAATTGGCGACAATCGAATTTAGGCGGGTTGTACTTCAGCCGCCATTTTTGTCCGCCATGCCATGTTAGATGACGTTTCTATTTTGTTGTGTAGTCTGCTTCTGTCAAGGTTCTGCGGGGACCACTAATGTACAGCCAAATAATGCTCAACCCAATAATGTACAGCCCAATAATCCGCGTCCATCATGGACGCGGATTATTGGGCTGTACATTATTGGGATGTACATTATTGGGTCGAGCATTATCGGTACGGGCCAATAATGTGCGGCCAATAATCGGCGTCTGCTAAATGGATTCGAGTTATTGGGTCGTGCATTATTGGGATGAGCATTATTTGGCTGTACAAGCTCGGTCCGAGGCAATAATGTACAGCCCAATAATTGGCGACCACTTTCCGCTTCAGACCACAGACTATAAATATTTGACACATAGAGTGATATTCTAGGGATGGGCGACGAATTTTAAGTTTACGATTCAATAATGTTGCCATGCACAAAAAATAAGCAGATAGAGTGAAAAAGGTGCCTGCAATTTGCGAACTTAGAATTTCGCCTTGGTGGTATGGAAGTGGTCCGCCGATTATGACCGATTTATTGATAAAATAGAGGTGCCGTCGCAACAATAGCAATTTGTGGCACTAGTTTTTGCATTTGTGGGCATTTTTTTTTTTAAATTTAGAGCGCTCAATTATTGATGTGGCCGAAGGCATACGTTTAGTAACCCCGGCCGCAGACCCATGGAATTTTCCGAACGCAAACATGTGCAAGCGAGACAGCGCTATGCATGTGTAGAGCGACGTCTCGTTCACATCTGTTATTCCGTACAGAAACCGAATGAACATTCCGTACATCTGGGCCATCCTTAAATATTTTATTTTCGACGCCATTGTACTTATCCATACTAATATTATAAATGCGAAAGTGTCTGTCTATTACCTCATAGCCGCTGAACCGATTTAGTTGAAATCCATACTAATATTATAAATGCGAAAGTGTGTCTCTCTGTTCCCTCTTCACCTTAAACCGCTGAACCGATTTATTAGAAATTTGGTATAGATATAGTTTGAATCCCGGGGAAGGACATAGGATACTTTTTATCCCAGAACTCACCCCTCAAGGGGATGAAAATTTGTATGGGGAATCAATAACAGATGTAGATGAAACTCGGCATGGGGATAGTTTGAGCTGTGGGGAAGGATATAGAATAATTTTTATCCCCGAAATCATCCCTTAAGGGTGTAAAAAATGAAGTGGTAATTGATAGTGGACCTATTTGAGGGTGAAAAAAAGGATGGTTTTAAAAGCAGATTTGTTTAAAAATTAAGGCACCCAAATTACTTACTCCACACAGACAAAGTCGCGGGCAAAAGCTAGTACCTATTATATATGCATACATAGGTCCAACTAGTTTTGATGTCTATCAAATAGCTCTTCTCTTCTTCAAATAGGAACAGTTTTCAATAAAAGTTGTCATCAACTGTACAAAGATATTTTATTTTCTTGTCACTTTTTTGCATCACATGAACGAAGAGGCCGCTATACAATCAAAAGTGACGCTCTCATTTAAAAACGACAAGTTAATAGAAACTTGGCATAAACAATAAAGTAACATTTCTGTCTGGTTTCCCTTGTTAAAAATTGATACATCGAAGTTAGATCAAGATAAGTCTGAAACGATTTCGATAGCACACGCAGTGCAACTAGTGCAAGTGTTATTTTAAACGTCATACTCCTATGAAATTATGGCGTATAAAATGACACTTGCATTGCGTATGGTATCAAAATCGTTACAAGACTTTTTGGTCTAACTCTAGACATATTAGTCATATTATACTTTAATATTCATGCTATTTAGCCGTTTACTGTTCAGCATGTCATTATAAAATGAGAGTGTAACTTCAATTGCATAGATATACACATTACCTAGTTTTTAAATGAACCAACAAACATGGAAACAAAACGACATTTTAGTATTAAGGCGAGTATAGCCGCGAAACTATCGCCACTTCAGAAATGTTTTTATATCTCCTAAATTAGATCAATTTTGAATAATTTCCGCCAGTTATATACTAGGGAAACACCTATAAGTAATATGTATTAAATCACTGTATACAATTTGTCGTTCTTGTTCCCAAAAACTAGCACAACAAAAGGCGGCCGTTTTAGTTTTGTGCAGGTTTTTGGGGACGACTACACAACGAGAAATTGTATACAGACAGTGCCATGATTTAATACATATTATAGGCGTTTCCCTAGTATCTAAATCTAACAGGTGGAAATTATTGAAAATTTATCTAATTTAGGAGATTTTATTTCTGAAGTGGCGCTAGTTTCGTGGCTATACTCGCTTTAAGTTACTTATACAATCCATCTACCAAATCAGGAACAAAATTAATAATAATAATAATAATAAAATTATGTTAACAGAAATACTCATAAAAAGAAGTTTTATAATTAAAAATTATTAAGAACTAGCGACCCGCCCCGGCTTCGCACGGGTTACACAAAACCTTAACAATTTTTTCACCTAAACCCTTCTCGAGAATCACTCTATAGATAAGTGAAAACCTCATGACAATCCGTTCAGTAGCTTTGAGTTTACCTTGAACATACACAAACCAGAAGCGGCGGGGGACACGTGACCGCTGCCACACATGTGAAGCGGGGACAGATGGGAGTTATCTATATGAATGTATATATTCCCATCTGTCCCCGGACGGACGAGACAATTGGGAATACAACGATAGGTATCAAAATATTATCCTAGATCCACCGTGTCAATTATAATTATAGATATCTAACACGGGTTGCCGTTTTTGAAGAACGCCTATACGCGGGCGGGAGCGAATTCACGGAGGGCGCCGGCAGAGGTGCAAAGAGCGCTGGTGCCCGCCCTGAAGGTGCGAGGGACGGGGCCGCAGGCGCAGGCGGTATCGCTGGTCGGACTGGTGCTGGAGGTTGCCTGTAAATGATAGGATCGGTATCAGATAAAACATAACCCAGTTATACATGATGTTCGAGAATCTTCTGTTTTTAAATAAAATAAATCCATACTATACTAATATTATAAATGCGAAAGTGTGTCTGTCTGTCTGTCTGTTACCTCTTCACGCTTAAACCGCTGAACCGACTTAGATGAATTTTGGTATAGAGATAGTTTGAGACCCGGGAAAGGACATAGGATACTTTTCATCCCGAATAAATTTAGTGTTCCCGTGGTATGAGCGGGTAACACCGCGGGGCACAGCTAGTATTATAGATAGTAGTATAGATATTGAATATTAAACACACGGGAGTGGTACATTATGAGGGAATGTTGGGGTGCGTGATTGAATTTGTTTTTTATGAACGATTTTATAGGCGGTTTAGTGAGCTTGTGATTTTGGATACTGACGTATCGTTTGGATATTAAATATGCAAAAGCGATCGTCTCCATTTTTTTTTATTTCATATTTATAATATTAATATTAAATATATATTAAGGGACAATCATACACAAATCGACCTAGTCCCAAACTAAGCAAAGCTTGTACTATGGGTACTAGACGACGATATACATAATATATAAATACATATACATATAGATAACATCCATGCCCTAAGAACAAATATTTTGCACAAATATTTGCCCCAGCCGGGATTCGAACCCGGGACCGCCGACTCAGTAGGCAGGTGTCTAGAAGTCAGCCAAACGCGTTGTCAAATAAATTGTTTACGTTAATTGTTTACCAATGTTAATTTTGTTTGTTTTGTTGTGTGTGTTAAGTTACATTTGTTTTTTGTCTGTTATTCTTGATACTCACAGTGCCTTAGTGTAAACTGTTATGCTGTGTTTGTGTTTGAAAAAAAAAATGATTTAAAGGTTCAAAAAAATGTCTGTCGCAGTGTGTCAGTAAGAAGAACGGTAGAGCTGGGTACAAAGAGCCAGGTAAACGTAGCGGATCTCCATTTAGTTCAGAGTAAACTGGACACCTAAAGTGCTACTAACGGTAGTGTTCTTAAGTACATATATATTGCCATTAGTACTGACTTTTGTTTTGTGCAATAAAGTTTAAATAAATAAAATAAATACATGTTGTGATGCTGTCACCGTGGTTCATTCATTAGAGCCACGGTAACGGTTTTCATATTAAGATTTATTTGGAGATATATGTGACATTAATTAAACATTATACGTTGTAGTATATACAATTGATCCAATTAGCTCCAGGATGGTAGTGTAATATGTGATTCGTATGCGTGCCTCCATCAATTGGTTGAACAAGACAGATTTGAACTGTCAACCTCCTTTGTGGTGTTGTGACGAGCATGCCAAACCGAGAGATCTACCCATCTATAAAGCAAACGGCTGCCTCCTCTGCAAGCTCTGCTGCAGCAAGATCAATTATAGTGAGACAATACCCGTTCGATAACAGGCATGTGACGATGATGTCGCCTGCAGGCTGTTAGAGCAGTGAAATCACCAAGCGGGGATGATACTAGGCGGGGTACCGTACCTAATCTATTGGTGTGAAAGGCACACACGACGAGGGCCACACGTGGCCTTGCCTTACGCCGTGCAGGCGCGCGAAGGTAGAGGTCGGCAATGGTGTGGCGGCGGTGCAGGCGCGCCGATCCTCATTTCACACAGGAAAGTGACTGTGTCAGTGACTCTGTCTGTGTCACGCGGGAGAGTGTAGGTATACACTCTCCCGCGTGACACCTGAGGAGAAAAAAAAATTATGGCAAAAGTTATTATTTTTTTTATTTTTGGGATTTGTCAGGTTTCCTCACTATTTAAAAAAGCAAATAAGTAGGTAAGTTATAAATAGTTATTTGTTATACAAGGGGAGAAAGTTGTATTTTACCCGCGAGTGTTCATTTGAAACACGAGCTAGCGAAAGGATTCTATGATTGACCACGAGCGAAATAAAATTTACCTCCACAGCCTCCCCCCTCGCCTTTTGTCAGTTATGGCAGGCCCCCGCCAAGCTTCAAGTGATTGTTCATGTGGACTTGCTGTGTGATACCCAAAGTGGATGAAGGCGATCTGTAAGCTAAGTAAGACGCAACCCCCCGTATCAGGACATTAGCAGCACCGATAAACAATCCTCGTATTTCACAACAAGAAATTATTTACCGTTGCCCCCAGGGCGCACCGGCTAAGACCCTTCCGTTTCCTGTCGATCAACAGAATCAAGAGGAATTGGAAGTGCCTAGGCTCTCGAGGAGGTTTCCTGACGTGGCTCCCCACCATCCCTCCCTCCACTGCTTAAAAAACGTACATACCTGGACTAAGTGAGTTTAGTTCAGTTATTTATGTTTTTTGTCACAGAAAAAATTTAAAATGAAAAATAAAAAATCTAAACATTAAAAAAAGCATAAGTACATAAAAAACAAAAAACCATACTTAACACAAGACGACTCGGCGATTCAGCGGTCAGAGCCGCGAAGCCCCTGTAACAATAAAATAATTTAAACAACATGTTAAGCATTTACACGTAAGTACTAAATGGTCAGACTAATAAATGTGAGAAAGTCCTTGACTCAGCGATGACATGCGGCGACTTCTCCGCGCGGCGCCTGCAAAAAAGAAAATCTTTATCAGTAATTAAAATGTACCTATACTTAAAGAAACTTAGAAAGTATTGAAATCAACCAAATAACCACTGAAAAACATCATTTCTAATAAGATTTTCATCAATAATTGCAGTAACGAACGGATCACCTCATAAACATTACGCTGTCTAGTATGTCTATGAATCGTATTGTTGGAACGTAGACAGTTGGAATGAAAGGTACGATGATAAGTGTCATCTCCATACAATATATACCAAATGTCGCATAATTGTATTCAATGGACACCTGTCATTGTACCCTTCCAGTTTGAAGAATACCTAACCTAATACACGAAATAGTTGATTTGACTCTCACCAGATTGGGATGATAAAATTGATAAACTGATTGCCAGTTCCGCTGCTCAATGTGATGATCCTCACGTAGGCTGCGACCGCGTGCTGCAACAAGTTACAATTCTTATCTAGTATCGTATTAGTAGAGTCTGAGCGGAAAGAGAAGAGCCTTAAAATGTATGGGTTTCCAATATATTCTACGACTATTACAAGCTTTTATTTAGCTTGCATGGTATGTTTAAAGTATGTATGTTTGGGTGAAATCTTGCAACTCAATTTTGAAGCAGATATCGTCAACCGATTGAGCTGAAATTTTGCATACTTACTTAACTTTGATGACAATACAATAATATGGTACCATGGGGCTGATCTGATGATGGAGCCGGAAGGTGGCCATAGGAACTCTATAATAGAAAAAGCAATCCTACCGAGCTTGGGCTCTTTAGAATTGTCTCAGTGAGCATTTGATGGATATCCAAAGAAAAGTACAGTCGGCTATAAAAGCTTGCCACTAAAATGACATTTTTGACAGAAACTTTTTATTTTCTTTCCGCACAGACTCTACCTAGTTGTTTTTCGTAAAATGAGACTCTCATGGAACAACCGAATGGACGAATGAAATTACGTACCTAGATGCTCCGTCTCTCCATCTCCATCTCCGTCCGACTCTGACTTCGTCATACAACTCGTACACGTAATCCTGAAACATTGTGGAAACAATAAGTAGGTACATTTTCGTTATTTACCTATTCACTCAAGTAAGTCGCATCAAGAATGTTGTAGCGAATTTAGACCAACCTTATAAATATATGTTAATGCAGGAGCCAATATGGGTCCTGCAATATGGACACCTGTCGCGCAGCTGCGGCCCGGAGGCCTGTACGCCGACGATGCACTCGTCGCACAACACGTGTCCGCACGGTATCAGCACACGCGTGGGCGGCCCCTCCTGGCACACGCCGCAGCGCGCGCCGGCGGGTGCGGGGGGCGCGGGGGGCGCCGGCGCCGGCCCCGGCGCGGCAGCCGGCGCCGGCAAGGGGGCCGCGGGAGGCAGCGGCACCTCCTCCTCGGCGTCGGAGACTTCCTCCGCCCAGTCGGCCACCTCCACCTCCTCGGCCATCTCGGGGACGTCGACCGCTTCCCCGACGTGTATGCGGGTGCTGGCGGCGACTAGGAAGTGTCGCAGTGTGATAATGCCCGCGTCGAGTGCCCGCAGATTGTTATTGACCGCGGCCGCTCGGATCAGTTGACGTGCGCGGTTGCGCCTGGTCGGTTGCGCGGCTCCGGCCAGTTGGGCCTGCCGACGTGCCGTGCAGTTGGCAAACATTTCTGCCATTTTTTCTGTTAATAAATACATATATCTAAAAACACGAATTACTATAAATTCAAACACTCAAAAGTTCCTAAAAATCATCTAAAAATTACTTTTACGTCACCCTTAGCTGTAAAGCGGGATTTACGCCCGCTTCGCGGGACGAAAATCTCACTTCCCGACCAAGGCAAGAAGTAAAAGTTTAGACAAACCACGGGCGGTAATTCGTAAAGCCCCAGATCGCATATTTATGTCCCTCGCCTTCGGCTCGGGCGACAAACACCTGCGATCTGGGACTTTTACGTATTCACCGCCCTAGACATATAATATATTTTTATTGAAGAAATCAAATGATCCAAAAAATATAGGTACAATGTGAGGTACAACTACTTATAAATTTAAATTGTTAAAAAGATAGGTAGGTATTACCCTCCCTATATATAAAAAAATATGATCCTGCCAGTACATACCTGTATGATACAAATAGGTAAGTACACAACTAATATAATCATAGAAATTACCTATAATTATTGGACTGCTAATTTAGTCAGCCTCCTGCCAAAATTTATTAACACCAAAAATTACAATAACCTGGACTTGACTTGAAGTAATAATACCATACTACATAAACTACATACTATAAAAACTACTAATTATTTATTTGAATTAATACTCACTTTTTATGCTCTGTAGAAAATAAACACTTCTGCAATCTGTAAAGCAGCAACTGTGAAAAAAACTACTATCTTTACTACAAAACTATCTAATACTAATATGCATACTAACTAAAACTAAAAACTAAAGCAGTCAATTCATTCAGCAACTATAACCATTAGGTACTTACGTACATAGAACCACCCACTTGCACCATCCCGCTAAGCCGGGGTTAAGCGGTTAAACCGGTTAACCCAGTGTTGAATTGTACTGGTAACCATGGTAACTCCAGGTGTAACCGGTTAACCCGGGTTAGTGGAATGGTGCAAGTGGGCCTAAATCTGATATAGTACCTACTTAAGAGGTCACAGCAAGCTCAGTCGAATTTCACCTTCCTATACAAACGGAGTTTCGTTCTATTTTAAAACTAAGAGTACGTGTTGGATTGTAATGAATGCACAGTATACAATGACATGAGGTATTGCTATGCCTGTAATTAGTTTACATACCTAGCTCCAGCTTATAAAAAAAATAGAGCAAAAACAAGTTTTGTACGAAAAACTTAAATTTGCTGTATTTTTTAACTATGGTAGGAACCTACTTAAAACTTACAGGCATAGATATACCTTATCCTATTGTAAGTACAAAGTTTCAGAGCATTTTTGATTTTAGAGAAAAGTTGCCCATACAAAACATGCTTATTTTAGCGTCTTCTATACGATAGCATCATAAAAAATAGGTGTCATAATGACACCACCCCCATCAAAAATTCTGTCCTGGGTCCCCTTTGCTACACCCCGACCTAGGGCATTGCCCCATAATGCCCCCCTAGCTTAGCTAGTCGTTTTAAAATGAGAGCGTACCTAATAACTACGTTTGTATGGGAGAACAGATCTTGCTGCGGACTCTTAATTGGGCAACCCATTATCAGGTTGTGGAACTTACAGTCTATCTCAATATGATGCAATAGGTGGATATTAATGTCGTTTTCTCATATTAAGTTTTCCAAAAGTATTCAAATTATATTTTTTTCTGATAGTATACGTTATTTCGACTTAATACCTACCTACGAATAGTTTATTTTTAGGACGTATAGTTATTTAGATATCATTTTTTAAAACCTCGATGTGACGTTTGCTTAAATGATGGATGTATGCAGCATTACTTTGGTCTGTATGGAATCAGTAAGGAGAATTAAAAAAAAGTAAAACTAATTCCATACAGTCTAATAAAGTAATGCTGCATACAGCCATCATTTAACCAAACGTCACATCGAGGTTTTAAAAAATGATATTTAAAAAACTATACGTCCTAAAAATAAACTATTTGTAGATTCTGAGTTCAAATAGCGTACCTCTGGAAAACTTAATGATCCCATATTGGGAAGAGAAACTGATAACGGAAAATGCTACTGGACTTCTAATAGCTACTTATACTTGTATCTAAGGTTATTTCTTACGTGTAAAGGACCACACGTTGGGTCCCGGGCCTCCCATGCATGTCGCGAGAATGCGGTGATAACTCTCCGCGATGTTGCTCGTCCTGTGTGGACGACCATGCACGGAGAAACAGTCTGGTGTCACCTAAAAATAATATATAAATGCATTGTCACACTGCAGCGGGCGCGATGAATACTAGGCGCTACCGCGGATGAAACCTTTAGAATGGTCTAGTAGCACCATAAAGTACCCAATAGTAGAATGTACCTATGTAGTAGGTACTGCTGTTAAAGACAAAGTAAGCGTAAGTAATTATGAATTAAATGAATACTTGTGTTAGCATTTAGTGAATACTAGCGACTAGCGACCCACCTCGGCTTCGCACGTATTAACAAATTATACACCTAAATCTAAATTTGGAGTTCCTAGCTTCAATATTGGCTGAGATCTTGTCACTTGTTCCACTAATTAAGCTGAATATCTTGGAGACGACTGCTCCGATTTTCATCAGACAAAGCTAAGAATAATCGGGATAAAATTATTTATGACACAAAAAAAACCAAACGACAATCGGTTCATTCGTTTGGGAGCTACGATACCACCGACAGATACACAAACAGACACGACTTATAACACCCCTCTTTTTTGCTCGGTAGTTAAAAACAAGTGCGAGTCGGACTCGCGCACGAAGGGTTCCGAACCATTATCTATAAAAACGGCAAAAAAATCACGTTTGTTGTATGGGAGCCCCATTAGATATTTATTTTATTCTATTTTTTAGTATTTGTTGTTATAGCGGCAACAGAAATGCATCATCTGTGAAAATTTCAACTTTCTAGCTATCACGGTTGATGAGATACAGCCTGGTGACAGACAGATAGACAGACGGACGGACGGACGGACAGCGAAGTCTTAGTAATAGGGTCCCGTTTTTACCCTTTGGGTACGGAACCCTAAAAATTACTTACTTGAACCATCCAGAAATCCACGAAGTATGAGTGGAAGTCTGCGTTGAACGGCAGACGTTCCCCGCGCGCCGCGCGAGGCAGCTCCTGCAGCGCGGGGGGGATGCGCTCAGGGGGCAGGAGCGCCAGCGCGCAGTACAGGCGCACCAGCCTTAGCCCCGGGCTGTTGGGCCTCACAGAGATATGAAGCCCCTTGGCCTTCCGGATTAATGCCTGAAATTTATGAACATGTATATTCTATTAGCTAGGTGAATGAGGTTTCACTGATTTTATTAATTTACCAACTACATATTAGGCACTTATTTGGTAAAAACTGAAGTAGTATGTTAAGAGTAGCCCGTTTGATCAGAGACTGGAATATAATGTACCTATTACTAATTTAAGAATAAGTTGGACAAGCACAATGCAGATTTTACTCAACACTGGAAACTTTGTTAAGATGATGCATGCTGAATTATCAGTTACTGCAACTGCCTGCCTGCTTTACTAATAATAATAATTAATTTAATAATAATTGGCCATAACTTATTTTACAAAAAAAGATTTGAAGAAAAATAATAAAAGTTATCTCTGAATTACCTGTGTGTAGTGGAAATAACATCCCACTGTGGGAATGCCCGACACCTGCCCTAGTGCTCCCTGCAGGGCCGGCTCATAGTCCGTCACGATGTGCTCGGGGCGAGGGTTGCCCGCGAGCTCCCACACTCTCTGGAACACCGCCACGTAAAGTGGTCGCTGGCGGTGTTCCATCAGGGCCACCAAAGGGTGATAATAATGCCCATTGATTGTGCAATGCACAGTTAGAATTTGGCTGGCGCGCAAACCAGCAGGCACAGTTTTAAAAGTACCATCGGCGAGTATGGTGTCCGCTGCCGCCAGGATTTCTTGGTACCCTGGCGGGCCTAGTATCACCGCTTGGCCCCCGCCTGCGGCTTCCACTGTGCCTATATACAGCCTGGAAAACTGGCCGTGATTCTCCAGGGCTGTTGCGCATTCGGCCATTGTTCTCGGCACTGGTGGCTGGTTAGCACGCCTCCACTTCCGCATTGACGGCACGATATTATCGTACAGTAAATGAGGAGCGGCGTCTGGATATCTGAAACAATCATTAATACATGAAACATTCACCTTGCAATACCCAAACTGAAGTTAAACCTAGACATACATGCAGTCTTTGAAACCACTATACATTTATACCATACTATACGAATACTCTTTATTGCACACCTCAAATACAAAGAAAAAAACCGGCCAAGTGCGAGTCGTACTCGCGCACCGAGGATTCCGTACAAACCTGCAAGGTTTACAAAGTTCTTATAATTTTTTTTTTTTTCACGGGTTAAAGGCAATTAGATCTAAGTATTTGATATGAATTTCAACTTGATAGCTCTACGCGTTCATGAGGAAAAAAGTAATAAGTTTATATTTATTAAAAAATATATATTTTGTAATGTAACTAAAAATTTAAGGTTTTCGGAATTTTTCCTTTATGTGTGCTATAAAACGTTGCTTCATGCCAAATTTCAAGATTCTAGGTCGACTGGAAGTACCCTTTAGGTTTTGATTCCCTTGCGAGTACTTGCGAGTTTCAAAATATGCAGCTTAAATTGCTGTTTCTTTTGATTGCGTTGACATAGAAGTTTGATTTTGTTACAGCTTAAAGGTATTATAGACCTGAGTATTTGGTATGAATTTCAATTTAATACCTCTACGCGTTTATGAGGAAATGGGTAGTAAGTTTGCAATTATTAAAAAAAAATATATTATGTGATGCAACTAAAAATTTATGGTTTTCGTAATTTTTCCTTTATCTATGCTATAAGACGTTGCTTCATACCAAATTTCAAGATTCTGAGTTCACGGGAAGCACCCTGTAGGTTTTGATTCCCTTGCAAGTGTCGAAAATTTGCGGCATAAACGGCTGTATCTTTTGATTGCGTTGGCTTAGAAGTTTGATTTTTTCACAGCTTCAAGGGACAGTAGACCTGAGTAATTGATATAAATTTCAGCTTCATACCTCCACGCGTTCCTGAGAAAAAGGGTCTTGACAGACGGACGGACGGACGGACAGACGGACAACAAAGTGATCCTATAAGGGTTCCGTTTTTTCCTTTTGAGGTACGGAACCCTAAAAACAATAAGTACGTTTATACCACTAAGTAATATATTAAATTTTATAAATTACACATATTTTACTACTTTTTATGTAACTGGGAATGCTATTGTAAATATAAATAGAACTTTTTAGAAGGTTCCTAAAAAGTAACTATGTAAATTAAATACTTCACTATTCGTGGCCCCACACGCATTTGGCTGGTTTTTAGGGTTCCGTACCTCAATCGGAAAAAACGGAACCCTTATAGGATCACTTTGTTGTCCGTCTGTCCGTCCGTCCGTCCGTCCGTCCTTCCGTCTGTCTGTCAAGACCCTTTATCTCAAGAACGCGTAGAGGTATCAAGTTAAAATTTAAACCATATACTCAAGTCTACGGTCCCTTGAAGCTGTGAAAAAATCAAACTTCTACGTTTACGTAAAAAAAAAGATACGGCCGTTTACGTCGCAAAAAACGTACATTTCGACACTCTCAAGGGAATCAAATTGATAGGGTACTTCCCGTTGACCTAGAACTATGAAATTTGGCAAGTAATATCGTCACATACTACAAATACTGAGATAAATCTGAAAACTATACATTTGTAATTACATCATAAAAAATATGGTCATTTTCAACCGTCATATTTGGAGAACTCGGTTGCGTTAAGTTTGCACCTCGTTTGTATGCGGCGCCATACATTTCAGGTGCAAACTTAACTCAACCCGGCCAATTAAGATGGGATAAGTAAAAGTTTGTATGGAACCCTCGGTGCGCGAGTCAGACTCGCACTTGGCCGGTTTTTAACGCATTGTCTGGCTAAATCGAATGTACCATAAAAATATATGCATACCTGGCCGCCTCCTCCAAGTGAATCGTCATTAACGCGGTAGCCTCTTCTCGACAGCGTCTCTTTATGTTTTGATACATTTGGTTCCTGAAAAAATAATATTGAATTTACTTTAGTGGGAAATACGTTTTTTTTTTTCACTTCTCATGCCAAACAATCTACTCTCAATCGTTTGTTCACTGCACAATACACTATCAAATACTATATTGAACAACTAAAAAAGCCAAATAACAAAGAAAATAACTTATAGGTATGCGGCCATCTTGGCCAGGACATATGTACGTTATTATTGTTTCAATTTGTGAGAATGCATGGCCTTGTCACGCATCCACATCTTTTTATTATCCGCACGTGGATCAGACGGCTCTTCTTGGCCTCAAATCTGCTATACCTGTTAGGAATCCAGGGTTCCTCGTCGTGGTCGTGTTGTCCGCGAACTGGTCCCAGCACGCCGTTTCGCACGTTGAAGGTCGCCCTGCATGCAGCTGCCGTGCAACTGTAGCTGGTAGTGCAGCCCCGCCTACGTGATGCCCTGTAAAAATAAACGTCTCTTTTAACCCACTCAAAATCCATACGGAAATTACTAATAACTTCCATTGTAACCTTCCGAGTCCCACAGGAATAATAAATACCAAAAACAAAAACCACTACAAACACAATTGAACAAACAACAACTACTTTCTGGGACTTAGAAGGATAGATAAAGTGATTAGTTAATTTCAACAAATATTAAATTTTAGGATAATATGTAATAATATTTCAAATATTTGGTAGGAGAGAACACAGCCGTAATGTCGAAATTTTGCGCGTAGCAAATGAGCGATTTTCTGTTTTGGTCTGTTATTTATACTAGAATCACAGATAAAGAATAGTCTGGTAAAGAGAGCCCTCTCGTGCGTTTTCGATGCAGACAATTTTGAAGCGCCACCTACAAATCTTAACTAAAACTATCATCGATGTCTATAAAATGTAAGCAAACGCGCTTAAAAGAGCCCTGTCAATCTCGCCAGGCCCTTTTTACGTGCGTTACCTATTTTTGTATGACTCACCTAACAAGCCATTTTGTTCTAATTTGCTTGTTATAATAAATTCAAATGTAAATGGCAAGCTGTCTTACATTTTTTAAATACGTAAATACTTAAATAAGAAAATATTGTCACGATAATATTAATGCCAATTTTGAAACACGTCAATTGAAACAAAGTAACTTAGAAATGCAAGCAAGATAAAGGAGAATAATAGCTGATAAACGTAAAAATAGTAAATTTAAACAACAGTTTTTTATTTATTAATACAATTATTTATTTCGTAAAATATGTAGCTGATGCTCTGAAGGGTTTAACTCTGCTCCGCGTTATACACTTCAGAGTACCAGCTAACGATCTTTCAACCGCGATACAGCCAGCTGACGAGTTGATTTGCTATCAATAGGTACTCAATAGCATATAAACTTTCATCTGATAACATTTTCAGCCGGGAGGCGATGACTGTTTTTTTTTTTTTACGTGTTCGAGTGACCAGCTGGCGTATTTTCCACCGCGCTACAACCAGCTGACGATTTTTTATCTTTTAGAAATTGGTTTAACTATACGTTGACAAATTTCCAGCCGGGAGGCCATGACTGATTTTTTTTTACGTGTTTGGGAGGCTGCTGCGACTCATCCCACCCACTGAACCGCAGCTGACGTTCACTAGGCTTCATGAAATAACTTTCTTAATCATATTAAAAGTTATCGCCCGGGAGACGATTGGTCACGGAAATCTGTTGCTAGCCCGCGGTCTATTAGTAGAAATGGGCCGGCGCGATTTCAATTCTCGTCCCACCTCGTCTCGTCTCGCCTCGCCGGTGGAAAACCACCTTCACGCGTTTGCTTATGTACATTTTATAGACATCGGCGATAGTTTTAGTTAAGATTTGTAGATGGCGCTTCAAAATTGTTTGCACCAAAAACGCACGAGTAGAGCTCTCTTTACCAGTTATATCACAATATCTGTGGTTAAATTATACTACTCTTTGAGGGGCACACTCAGTACTTTGTTTCTGTGTTGCCAGTGGTTTGACATAATATTCCCCGGTTCACTATTTACTTACCTTTAATCTCGTAAAATTCTGAGTGTCTAAATCATTTATTGCGACAATAGTCAAAGAAAATTACAGTTATAATGCTTATATAATTATAATATTTTTTGATACCGTTGCTCAAAAAGTGGTACTTTTCGTAGCTGCAAATCGTGCGCAAAGTTGGATATTTCGAACTAGTGCTTTTTACTTTTCAATTTTTTTTAATTTTCTGTTGTACTAACACGTCATGTCTCATACATCCAAACAAAGGTCAATCACTTTCCGACTTTATTTATTACGTCATACAGCATTGCAAGTGCATATCTTATAATTATGCTTAAAATATTTAAATAGCATATTGGATCAATCAAACGGTTATCTATTAAAAATATTCAAAAACGGTTTTAATAATTTGTCTGAGTGACTCTTATTTAATGAGCAAATGAGTATTATGAGTGACCTAAAACAATTAAAAAGAAAAGTATTGTCACAGATTAAAAATACAGTATTAAGCGTGACCCACGCGCTGCTATATAAATTCATAATAATTATGAATAATCGCTATTTTTGTGTATTAAATAATATATTTATTTACAATTATATGAAATGAAAAGAACTAAAACCAGATTCACGATGTTTATTGTCTGGAATCAATTAAATTATTGTGTAACATTATCATATCTCTTCTGAAATATTAAAACATTTCTTTTGATTTGGCTGAACGATAACAGCCGACGCCATCTTGAAAAAAAAATTACAATTAAAAGTAAAACTTTCTTTTTCATTCAACATTGTTTTAATTATGTGTAAATGACACGTAAGATTTATGAAATAAGAGTTTTTGATAGAAAACGATGGATTCTGATGTTACCAGAATAAATTTAACACCGCCCTATACACGTCCAAGGCAAAAATTGCAAGTGAGAGTATATTACCCGCAAAGTCGAAAAAAAAATTACATTGCCGTCTATGAACATTTTATTGGCTGGAAACGAGAAAAAGAGGATTATTAACAACTTGAATAAAACTTTAAACTTACCAGTAAATGCTTTAAATGCGACCCTTCACAATTGCTCTAAAAATTGTGGGTACTCTTAATTTTTATCAGACAGAAATAAATATAATTGCCCCTTTCAATTACTGTTTTAAATTTGTATTATTGCAATTTTTCGCAAATGTATTAAAAAACGTTGTTTGGTACACGTGTGGAAGTGTCATTTTAACTCGTCCCGAGTCTTGACCCTCGCCTGCGGCTCAGGCCAAGTCCTCGGGGCTCGTTCAAAATGACATACTTTCCACACTTGTATCAAAAACTACTATTTTGGAGGGTTGACGGAAGAAATTATTTTCCTTATTATTTATTTGTTCTTAAAGCGGCAAGCTGGGAAGATACTGGGAAGCTTTAAGAGGGCGCATACGCTTTGGCTGGCTCTCTCTATCACTGAGCGTAAGCGTGAGCGAGATGGAAGTGCGTGCTTGGGAGCGCGGAAATCATGTTTTTTCAGTTTTGTCATAAACGTGTGCATTTTATACTAGAAATAGCTTGGTTGTTTTTGAGAACTTATAATTGTGTATCTATTAAGCCAAAAAACAATGTTGAAAACGGAAGGGTTTTGAAGATTACATCGAAAATATCTAAAAAAAAGCGTTATGTTTGAGAGACAAAACTATCGAGAAAATTATTACCAATCGTGTTTTCACGCTGGGCAGATTGAAGAAAAACAGTTCAAGTTGCTTATTTTCAAAGGACAGATTTTTAATCACTATAGATGTTGAGATATGGGATCATTCACCGGACGAATTTAATCAGCGTATGTGGGCTCTTAAACCCGTCACACACGGAGCGATAATATATCGGCCGATATATTAATACTAGCTTTTGCCCGCGGCTTCGCTCGCGTAAGTAGAAGTCGGGGTATGCTATCCTACGGGAAACATGCTTTTTTTTTTCAAAGTAAGTACCCACCTTCGTGGCCATTATTGAGTGCTTAAAGGAGGCGATACGTATGAATAATTGAATATGAATGCGATATAATTACGATAATGTAAAATTCATGACAGAGTAAATTAATAATTTTCTATTATTTCTTAGTATATTAAATAATTGTGCAAATACGCGTGTTGATACTGTTGATATGTGTGTGTTGATTTTACTACTACGTAACCTCATTTTTAGTTTACTTGGAATACTATGGCATGGCGCAGCTCTTTTCCTAAGACGGTCACTGATTTTGAGGAGCGTTGCTTGCAAGACCTCGATGCAAAACGCCTTAACTAAAATACCCGTCCAAAGCCTTCCTATATAAATACAACGACAGAGATGAGTTGCATTGTGTGCCCTGCAATGCAACCTTGGTTCGCCATTGACGGACACGTCAAGGAGGACGATATATATCGACACTGGAAATTTCAAATGTCGTAAGGGCAATACTTTAACATGTCCCTTACGACATTTGAAATTTCCAGTGTCGATATGTATGTATACAGGCTGATCAATCTAAATCGGTCAGTAGGGAGAAGTCAGAAACTATAAGAGATAGGAAAATCTGTTCTTGGGAACCATGGCGTCGATTTTAGAATTATTAAAAATTGCATTCGATTTTTTTTACAAGTCTCATACATAACTGGGAATCGAACCCGGTCAAAATTGGAGAGATTTTATTTTTGAAGATGTCAATCGATCATATTTTATATTGGCAACAAATGTCAGTATGAGAGTACATACATTTATGCCCCAAGTACCTACACTACAAGCGGAGTTGGCCAGTTGGCCGAGGTTAGGCGAATACGAGAGTGTATATAGACTACTGTACTGTGTAAATGATTATTTTGATTATTATAAATCTTGAGTTTTGTTAGTAATAAATTAATTTAATGGAATTATGGTTGACCTAATATGTTATATAATATGATATGATGTGTAATGAGAGATTGTCAAATGTTGACATTGTAATTTTGTACCTAATTGTAACTCGTGTTTTTTTTATATTTTATTGTTCCATTTACCTATGTCCATTCTGTATGCCAGTTACTGGTGAATTGTGTGTTTCTCTGTTTTCCTGTCTGACCATCTTTTGTACCACTTTTTAAGCAGAATAAATAACTTTAACTTTAGACGGTCACAACGTGCTATACTTCGTGCAAATTTACCTCGCCTCGGTCGACTTCCAAAAGTTGTCGGTTTTTGTGCCCGAGTCAAAGGAGTGACAGTGACAGGGCTGCCTAGGAGTTGACGAGTGTAGACACGCACTTCGGACTGCTGTCAGAAGTTGCCCGAGTACTTCGCCGAGGAACTTCGCTAGTAGTGTACTCGTAGCATTAGAGTGCTCTAAGAATCAGAAATTGCTGTTAAAGACTTAAAGCTGAAAACGCTCCATACCATGATCCAAGAAAACAAGGTCTGCTCATCAGACTACAACACTTGGCTGCGTCACTGAATAGTTGCCGCTGCATAAGAAATAAATAATAAGGAAAACAATTTCTTCCGTCGCTCGTCCAAAAAATATTATAATAATATATGCTTAAGTAATAATTATAATAATTAAATATTATAATAATTTATGCTTTTGTCTTTAGCGATAAGACCACCTGTTGTCTACCGTTACTAAAATTATTGTTCTGTATTGATTTTGTGAACTTTTTTGGTGTGCAATAAAGCATTTTGTATTGTATTGTATTGTATGCTATATGACATTTTCTTTGACACACTGTCGTAATAACACAGATTACTGGTTTAAAACGCCCAGGATTTTATGAGATTAATGTAGGTGTAGTGATCCTCTTTGTACATTTTTATTTTTATAATTGATATAGGTATGTCATATCCTTATGTCAAGTTTAGCAAATTAAAACCTGCAGTCAGGTTTTGGCTTTTATTTCAATTTAATTTGCAAACTTATCGACTAATATCGCATGGACAAGTATCTACGACCGGAGCGGTTTGACGGCGACCCGTCGCAAAGTTCGGCGGCCGCAGAGTGGTCGCACTGGAAAAAAACCTTCACAAATTTTCTTGCGGCGCAGGATCCGGCCACCACAGACGGGGTCAAGCTGACGATACTGATTAACCACATCTCTCCAAATGTTTATAGTCACGTAAGCGATTGTCAAACATATGAACAGGCTTTAAGCCTCTTGAACCGACTGTATGTAAGAGAAGGAAGCTCGACAACATTAGCCTGCTTTAATCTTATAAAAATAATAACGGAGTCGATTAATAATAAAATACCAATAGCTGCGGTCTTTTTGGACCTAAGCAAAGCATTTGACTTCGTAAACCACTCAATTTTATTGCATAAACTGGAGAAATATGGCATCAGAGGTAATGCGCTTAACTGGATACAAAGTTATCTTTCTCAAAGAATGCAATGTACAGAAATTCAGCAGATTTCAAATGGTGACCTTGTTTCCGAAAGATCACAGTTTAAATACAACTGCTGTGGAGTACCTCAAGGAAGTGTATTCTCGTCCCGTTATTATTTCTTATTTACATAAATGACTTGCCTAACCATCTAGAGCATCCATGTATAATGTTTGCTGATGACACAACTCTATTAGTTAAGTCTGACAATTTCAATAATTTTAATAAAGATATAACGGACACTATAAATAATGTAATTAACTGGTTAAATCATAACAATCTCAAAATTAACATTAATAAGACAAACATAATTCAATTCAGGACATATCGGAATAAGGATAATAATATAAATATACAGTACCATAACGAAATAATAAATGAAGTAGAATCCGTAAAATTCCTCGGCATCTATATAGACGGATTTTGTAATTGGAAACGTCATATTACTGAAATCTGTGAAAAACTAGATAGGTTTGTATTTGCTCTGAGAAGATTAAGCAGCACCTCATCTAAAGAAGTAGCTCTAGCAGCTTATCACGGCTACGTCTCTTCCGTGCTGAGCTACGGACTGCTGATTTGGGGCAACTCTGTAGATGTCCACAAAGCATTCATGGTGCAAAAAAAAATGTGTAAGAGCTATATGTAATGCACACTACCTAGAACCTTGCAGACCCTTATTTATTGCCACTAATATTTTACCTCTACCCTGCATGTATATAAAACAGGCGTCTACATTTGTAAGAGAACACCCTGAATATTTTGATACGCATAGTAGTCGGTACCCCAGATCGACTAGGCATAGAGACAAAATACACTTGCCAAGGGCTAAATTTAATATGTTTAAAAACAATGCTCCATGTATGTCAGTACAGATTTATAATAAATTACCTAAGGAAATAAGAGAATGTCATCCTAAACTATTTGCAGGAGCTCTTCATAAATGGCTTCTATCTAATTGTTTCTACTCTATAAAAGAATTTTTGTCTGGCAACAATTAATATGAAATTGCATATTTATTTAAGTTAGTTTATATTGTAACTAGAATATCAATTATATTATTATTATTAATTATTAATTAACTAGAATAGCAATTATCTTATTATTATGTTTCTGTATATTCATTAGTATCCATACAATAAGCACCGTTAAATTCAACACACATTAAATGTTTGCATGCCTCTACGGTAGAACATAAGCACTTACTGTTTACTACATCATCTAATGTACCTACTATGTTCTTGCAAATAAACATTCATTCATTCATTCATTCATGTAAAACCTAACAATATTCTCTACGCACGTCATGCTCTTGCCACGCGAAGGCAGCATAGCCACGAGACTATTGACACGTACATTCAGGCATTAAAACAATTGTCCAAAGACTGTAATTTCACCGATGTCGACCGAAAGACAAATCGAGACGATAACATTCGTGATGCTTTTATAGCTGGCATCTCTTCGACTAAAATAAGAGAGCGACTCCTGGAAAATCTCAACTTAACATTAGATGAAGCGCATAACCAGGCACGTTCTTTGGAAATGGCTGAAGTTAACACATTGCAGTACGACACCATACCTGTGAACGCAATCAACGAAAACATTAATTCTGTCCCCAGTAGAAATGCTTCTGCCGCCAGCCCGCCACGCCGACCTTTCTGAACCGATCAAACCGTAAATGCTTCTTTTGTGGGGGTCGGGTGCATCCACGCAAAACGTGTCCTGCCTTCGATGCTACGTGCCAGATATGCAGTAAGAAAGGGCATTTCGCAAATGTCTGCCGGAGTAAAAACCTTATCAGCGCTGCCATGACAGATCAGGAGATCGTTAACGCTTGTATCATTGCCGCATCACCAGCATCGCTTCGCAAAGCTACCGTGCCTGCGTATATTAAAGGAATTAGAGCAGAAGCTTTATTAGACACTGGTAGTTCCAAAAGTTTCATCAATTTTGAATTTTCCAAATTATGCTCATTGAAGTTAAAACCCAGTAAACAGACAATATCCATGGCCTCTCTTAACCATATATCATCAGTCAAAGGAGAAACCTGCCTCTCACTTACCCTGGGTAAGCACACATACGAAAACATCCAACTACTTGTAGTAGATAACCTGTGCTCCGATATTGATCATAGGACACGACGTACTAGAAAAGCATTCTTCCCTTGAATTTGTTGAGGAAGAGGTGAAGAATCTCCTAAACGAAGGCATCATCGAAGAGAGCAGGTCACCATGGCGAGCACAGGTGCTCATTACAAAGAACGCTAACCACAAGAAACGCCTTGTTATCGATTATTCAAGAACAATAAATCAATTCACTGAACTAGATGCATATCCACTTCCTAAAATAGAGGAATTGGTTTCAAAAGTAGCCAAATATTCTGTTTTTAGCGCCATTGACCTGAAAAGTGCATATCATCAAGTTCCAATCTTGCCGGAAGAAAAACCGTACACTGCATTCGAAGCCGCTGGAAATTTATATCAGTTCCGTCGTATTCCTTTTGGCGTGACCAATGGGGTTGCCAGTTTTCAAAGAACGATTGATTGGCTTATTCGTACGGAGAAGCTTGAAGGTACATTCGCTTATCTAGATGATATAACGATTTGCGGAAAGAGTCCGGAAGAACACGACAGAAATTTGCAAAATTTCCTTACGAGCGCTAAAAAGTATGGCCTAACACTTAATGAAACTAAATCCATATTCAAACAAACTTCAATTAACATACTTGGGTATACAATCTCGAATAATATAATAAAACCCGATAATGACAGATTAGAACCACTTCTAAATTTACCGCCACCTCACGATTTGCCTAGTAGGTATGCGGAGAGCCCTGGGCATGTTCGCCCACTATTCAAAGTGGATACCAAACTTCTCTGAAAAGGTAAACGAGCTGTCCGAAACTAAAACCTTCCCATTGAACAACGCATTGATCGAAGATTTTCAAACTTAAAAATGACGTTGTCAAATCTTGCGTTCACGCGATTGATGATAACGTGCCATTCACCGTAGAAACTGATGCGTCTGAACACTCAATTGCAGCGACTCTTTCTCAAGCAGGCAGGCCCGTGGCATTCTATTCAAGGACACTCAATCAAAGCGAGCAGAATCATTCTGCCATTGAGAAGGAAGCTTACGCAATTGTAGAATCGTTGAAGAAATGGCGACATTTTCTCATATGAAAAGAATTTCTGCTTATCACTGATCAACGATCTGTCTCTTTCAAGTTCGATGTGAAGCACTCTAGCAAAATTAAAAACGAGAAGATTCAGCGCTGGCGATTAGAACTATCTGCATATAAATACGACATCATATACAGGCCTGGAGCACAGAACCATGTAGCAGATGCTCTATCTCGGGTTTGCGCTATCGTCACGATGCCTTCGAAGCTACGAGCGCTCCACGAAGCCCTCTGTCACCCTGGAGTGACCAGAATGGCGCATTGGGTTCGCTCTAAGAATTTGGCTTATACCATCGAGGAAATAAGACGCATAACTAGCGAATGCCGCATCTGCTCTGAAGTCAAGCCTCGGTTCCTTAAAGCTGACCAGCAAAACAAACTGATCAAAGCTATAGCGCCGTTTGAAAGACTGAGCATCGATTTTAAAGGACCCGTACCATCAAAATCGAATAATAGATTTATTTTAACAATCATTGACGAGTAGGTACTCACGGTTCCCTTTTGCTTTCCCGTGCTCTGACATTAGCGCGAAGACTGTCATGTTATGTACCGTGTTAGCTAGACATTTGAAATTTTCACATATGATGTATTTCTGTTGCCGCTAGATGAACAAAAAACACAATAAAATAAATATTTAAGTAGGGCTCCCATACAGCAAACGTGCGCGAAACCCTCGGTGCGTGAGTCCGACTCGCACTTGACCAGTTTTTATAGCCTAAAACCTGATCGGGGATTTTCTCGACAGATTAGTAAAGTTTGCATCAAAATCCGTTCAGCCGTTTTCAGATGCGGCGACAAATACACAGATAAACAGACAAAAATTCTAAAAACTGTTGGAACGTGTTCTGTTATAGATTCTCAGTATCTCAAGCCAACTTTTTTTCGAATATCTTTCATGTAAAGACTTTCGACCCTCTTCAGCTTTATTATATGTATAGATATTTATTATATGTACCTATATAGAAGATCCCTCCTGGCGCCTAACAACATACCTAGTTCATCATACACAGACAAACAGATAAACAGACAAAAATTCTAAAAACTGTTGGAACGTGTTCTGTTATAGATTCTCAGTATCTCAAGCCAACTTTTTTCGAATATCTTTCATGTAAAGACTTTCGACCCTCTTCAGCTTTATTATAAGTATAGATATTTATTATATGTACCTATATAGAAGATCCCTCCTGGCGCCTAACAACATACCTAGTTCATCATAAGTTATTCATAAGTACTTAAGTTATTTCATCATTAGATCCGAACTTGTACATATTTTGTACTAATAACTTTTATTACTTACGTACTTGCTATATCCTGGCAAGGTAGGTTGTTGAGCAAAATTGAAAATTGAAAATTCAAAAGTTTATTCTGTAAGTAGGCCACAAGGGCACTTTACAAGTCTGAATCTGAATCTACCGACATTTCACAAGAGGAGACCGCTGTTGAGAAGATAAGGTTTATACTTAAAAACTATTACAAGTGTGTTATACTTAACTAATTGGTACACGTAAAGATGTGATGGATTCTCAAAATCATTAACCCTAGAGTGCTCGCGCTTTGAGCGTTATGCCGCTCTGCGCAAGAAAAGTTCATTATCTATGCATTTGGTAAGGTTAAGCGTCTCTGTAGCTGCCCTCTAGAACCTTACATATATACCTAGTCGGTCCCTAAGTTCTGATGTAATTTAACGTAATTTGCTGTCTCAGTTTTGCATAACTTTATGTAATATTCAGAAAAAAGTTATAAAAAAACATGCGAAAAATACGCGGCCTGTTCAAGGTGCTACGGAATTTTCATTCGGTTTCTGTACGGAATAACAGGTGTGAAAGAGACGTCGCCCTACACATGCATAGCGCTGTCTCGCTTGCACATGTCCTTGCGTTCGGAAAATTCCATGGGTCTGCAGCCGGGGTTACTAAACGTATGCCTTCGGCCACATCAATAATTGAGCGCTCTAAATTAAAAAAAATGCCCCCAAATGCGAAAACTAGTGCCACAAATTGCTATTGTTGCGTCGGCACCTCCATTTTATCAATAAATCGGTCATAATCGGCGGACCACTTCCATACCACCAAGGCGAAAATCTAAGTTCGCAAATTGCAGGCACCTTTTTCACTCGTTTCATTGCTCGGACAATAACTAACCTTACCATTAGAGTCTGTCTAATGAAAGCTGAACCTGAGAAAAAGCGGCAAATTTAAAAAATCATTACATGGTATTACCTATCAAAGTAGGAATAAACGATTTTGATACTTTTCTTTATTTTGGTGGGTACTAAGGGAGAGGAAACTCCTAATATTTCATGAACATTTATTTATGTATTTGATTTTATGGCACAAAGTAATAACTTATGATGAGTCTGACAGTAGTTCAGATGAATCAATGGAAGTAGTTTCTAGAAACCGATTTTGATTACAGTTCTTAACCCTTTACACCCGAGAGAAAAAAATCTTTAACAGCTCCGTGCGACATTACGTAACTTTATTATCAGTTCATAAGGAGTTTAGGAAAAATTATAAAAAAAAACCTGACTGAGCTGGTGTTCCACAATCAGACCCTCACGTTCGTGTGGCTCAGGAATAATATGTAACTCGCACGTTCGTGAGGGTCATGATGTGGATGTGTAGAAATGTTACATTTAAACGGTTATTGAGGAATTTTAATGAATAAAACACAGTTATAAAAATAAAACTAAGTTACTTATAATTTCCGCACCAAATCACAGCAATTTCTCAGGCACCATTATAAAATAATCAACAAAATTATAGTTTTCATAACTAGATGAATGGAAAAGAGCTTGCAGATTTCATAGGCGGTCGTTTTTAATCCTACGCCTGTTTTTCGCATGTAATACAAGTTCGTACATCTAGCGATCTCTTTCACGTACTCGTTGTCAATGTATTCTTGACAGTACTCTACCGGGGAACGGACAGGTTTCACTGGTAGCGAAGTGTAATTATGTGGCTTATCCGTAGACAGAGCTCGCTTCCATGTTCGACTTCAAGGTGCGGGTGCTGATATGGATCTTCCACTGCGTACATTTCCCCGTGTGCGGAGAGATCTACCTCTGCCTATTCGAACCTTTCTAGGTATAGATTCCGACCTACCTTGACCTGGTCGTCTTTTACTTAGCTCTGATTTGCAACGGCGAAATAGGTGGCGGTGACAATGTCCCTAGTGGTGGAGTCGCTGGTCGCGGAGAAGGGGGTGGAGAAGAAGCTCGCGGTGAACTTAGGGGAGAACGTGACCGTGGCCTTACTTCATGTAGTTGTAGAGTATAAATTTCTTCTTACGAGAGCCAGTCATCATCACTGCTAAGTTATCGAAAAAGTTAGGCACATCTTCCAAAACATCGTCATCGTCTAAACCTTCAACTTCTGACAGGTTTCCGTCTTCGAGCAGATCTAATAGTATTTTATCGGTCAACAGAGCTCCGAAAATAAGCAAATCATCCCGATAAGTAAGCCAAGCGTGTAAATAAATAAGTTATACCTATTAAACCAACATCACAAAACACAACCGAAACCGCACGATCGTGAGAGTTCAATTATACGCAATGCAACCGAAGTCGCACGGTCGTGATACTTTAAATTCAAAAACCAATTGCACATATGTATTTCATTCGAAAAAATGCAGAATACTAAAAATATATCACACAAACAAGTACTTTTCGCAATCCGATAGTAAATTACGAAGATATTTGCTTGTAATTAGTAAAAAAAAAACACTTACGATAGTGAGATCGACGTTCAAAGAACACAGCCATCCCCCACGCCACGTCATGGAGACTGACGCGTACGCATGAGCCTTCTGTATTTTTTGTTGCATTCTAGCATAGCCGCACGACCGATCGACATCGGTTGGGTTCGCAAAAGCGGTTCGCCATACGCGAAATATTTTTTAAAAATCAACACTCACTATCATTACAAGTCGGGTGTAAAGGGTTAAAATAAATAAAACTTTTAACTTTAGTTTATGACTTTATTCGAATGTTTTTTTAACCCCAACAAAAAAAAGAGTTGTATGTGTGTGTATAACATATATACATTATAACTATGTTTTTATTTATTTAAGTATATAATTATCTAGTAAAACTTGTTTTTAAGTTAGTTGTTATGCACATAATTTATCTACTTAGTTCAAAGGTTGACTGGTAGAGAATGCCTTACGGCATTAAGTCCGCCATTTGTACGAACAATGTATATATGTTATACACACACATACACACTCTTTTTTTTGTTGGGGTTAAAAAAACATTCGAATAAAAAGTCATAATCATAAACTAAAGTTAAAAGTTTTATTTATTTTAAGAACTGTAATCAAAATCGGTTTCTAGAAACTACTTCCATTGATTCATCTGAACTACTGTCAGACTCATCATCATGCACACTTATAATAAATGATTCCAGGTTTTCGGTTATCCCATCCCTGGCTTTGTACTGAGCTTCAATATTAAGCACATGATCAGTCATTTTCTTCCAATGCTCTGATGTTATGCTCTCAAAAGCCTCTTTAATATTTTTTCCATTTCAGCTGCTGATCCGGCAATATTTTTACTTGCGATTTTTCTCTTCGCCGAACTCCATATTAATTCGATTGGGTTCAGATCACAATGATAGGGCGGAAGTCGCAAGACCTCATGACCATGCTCTCTTAGAATTTTGTCTGCTTCGTAGATTGGGTCCAGTTTGTGTTTCTGTACCAATACAAGAAGTTCTGCAATGGTATGATATTCCTCATACTCCTCATTGTGAATTTGATTCACACAAAGCCACTCTTTTATTTCTGCTTTGCGGCTGTTGGTATTTGAAGGCTTATTAATTTGCAGCATATGGTAGCTGGCATTGTCCATGACAATCACGCTCGGTTTAGTCAAGTTCGGAATAAGCTTCTCATGTAACCACTTATTAAAATTTGTGGCGTTCATGTCACGGTGCTAGTCGGCTTTAATTGATTTTGTGCTAAATGTTAATAACGCATTAGACACAAAACCATTTTCTGATCCAGCGTGAACAATAATATATTGTTTACCGGACGAGATATTGTCAACTAGACCTTTGGTGGAAGGCCCTTGCCATGATCGTTTTAATTTATAATTCTGGTGAACGTAAGTCTCGTCCAGGTATATTATTTGTTTACCTTCAGCACTTTTATTGCAATAGTCCGTAAGTAACGGTGTCGCCAAGCTGCAATGTCAAAGCGCTCAATAAGAACTGAGCGTTGATCAATATTTTGTTTAAATTCGTATCCATTCACATGCAATATTCGGCGTAAAGTTTCAAGGCATCCGGTAAAATTGATGCTTTCTCTCAACTCTGCCAATAGGCACCTGAGTGTAGGCACTTGCTTCTTTACGATATAAAATTCGTTGATTTTATTTCGGATGGCTTGGATATCAAAGCTATCTAAATTGGATACTGTGGTCTTGTGAGGTCGCTTTTTTCCTGGGGTACTGAAGACACCACTGTTTACTTTTCCTTCATTGCTTATTCTCTTCAAAGTTGAAACACTGAGATCAGTTATTGCCGATATTTCCTCTAAATACTTGTTTTGACTTAGAAATTCGTTTTGCTCCAACTCTTTCAGCTTCCCAAGATTATCCAAAAGGAGTTGTTTTTCTTCAGTCGTCAAGTTTATCTGAAATGAATACATCATTTATGAAAAAAATAAAATTAAATATCAATTTAAAAAGATAGTTTGGACGGGAAAAGATATATTGTGAATCATTGGATTGAAGATAATTATATTAATATGCCTTACTAACCTACAAATGCAGTCACCACATCTAAACACTCTTTTTTCTGTTTGAACAAGGCTTCCCTCTCCTCTTGTTTTTATTTGCATTTGCTTATCATGGCAAAAATTATCGGACGCACACCACTTTTAATTGTTTTACCCATGTTTCAGCAGTAAACTTTCGAAAAATCTCTTCTATTTGACACTCGAATGCAGCCTCAAACTAACCTCAACAACAACGACTTTGCTAGTGGTCTCGGTCAACATTCCTTAGCCCTTGGGTATTCTGTGTGAGAATACGCAAAGAGTTATGGACATATAATATATTTCATAAAAGCTAATATATTTCATAAAAATATTCACTTAAAAAGATTTCTATATATTTATTTGTGAGTTATATATAGTTTATTTTTGTTTGCTAGTCAATGTCAAAATGACATTTTAATAGTGTTGCCGCTCAAATAATCGATGGGTTCAGCTTTCGTTAGACAGACTCTATCTGCTTATTTTTTGTGCATGGCAACATTATTGAATCGTAAACTTATTCCTAGAATATCACTCTATGTGTCAAATATTTATACTCTGTGGTCTGAAGCGGAAAGTGGTCGCCAATTATTGGGCTGTACATTATTGGGCCGTACATTATTTGGTCGAGCATTATCGGTACGGGCCAATAATGTGCCGCCAATAATCGGCGTCTACTAAATGGATTCGAATTATTGGGTCGTGCATTATTGGGATGAGCATTATTTGGCTGTACAAGCTCGGTCCGAGGCAATAATGTGAAGCCACTATTTGGACAGGGCAATAATGTACATCCCAATAATCCGCGTCCAAAAAAGTGGTCGCGGATTATTGGGCTGTACATTATTTGGTCGTACATTAACCGGACTCGGTTCTGCGATCTTTTCAAATAATTCAAATTTCACAAATAATCTAATAATTTGCATTCTTTGGGTGTAGTGGTCGTCTAGAAGGTACACAAGACAATCACAATTGCAAAAATGAGTGGATTGAAAAGGAAAAAGTGCGAAATATGCAGAATGAAAACGTGTCGAATGGACGGTCAAAAAAGACTATTCATGGCAAGATTTCCACCGTTCGAAGATCGGTAAGTAAAAAATATACTTAATTACTGCGTGTTATAACCATGTTAATCGTAAGTTTCATTGAAAACTTGGTATTTCGGGTAAAATAATACATACCCTTATACGTATGTAAACAATAGTGCTGTATGTAAGTTTTATCGATAATTTTCATTTGAAGTGAAAAATACCTGGGTAAACACGGAATATCTTTCTTCAAGCAAAAGCCTATTGGTATGTGTACTTATACAAAAGTGTGCACTTGAATACAGCTGTTAAAGCCGTCTCAGATGAGAGGATAAGACATTATTATCACTACTTTTTATGCCAGTTTGAGTTAGATTATGGTCACTGGTCACAGAAATATTTTACGAAAAATCTTTAATGGACTATGAATGGTACGGTTTCATCTGGACAAACAGATTCATTTTTACTCTGTAATTTTCTGTTTACCCTGTATTATTTGTGTTGCAGAACTTCCAACCTGGAGCACAGACTGGAGCGATGAAACGGCTTTTTTCGTCTATGTTTATCAGCAAGCCAAGCAAAGTTTGAACGAAATAAAATTATTTGCACACTATTGTTTTTTTTATGAAGTCAGTAACCTAAAGTAAACCAAATGTTTACATTGAAGCGAAATATTTAATGATTTCAATTACCGGAAAGCCGTTGGAGACGCGGGTGCGAATGCGAACCCCGCCTGAACCATTTTTTTTAAATACCGATATCGATATCGATAATTCGATAATTTGTGTAACATGTGACATCCCTATTTTGTTCTTGATGTTGGCATTATGTCATGAGTTGACACTGACACTGATATTGTTTGCGGCTTCATATTGGCAGTATGTTTCGCCCCCGTTTCATACTAATGCGAGTTCACGCTTTTTGTATGGCACTCCCGTCTCTTAAAACGTAGTGATTACATACTCTTTGCAGTGAGCGTCCAAACAGCACGATACGCGGTGGAGATACGCAACGGGGATCGGATCGGCGAAATTATACAAGTGTGGACGCACCCTAAGGTGCGTTCATAAAATTAAAAAGTAAAAAATGGCGCCAAATCAGACATTTCACATTTGTTGTGTCAGGTTCAGGTCAGGTGTCAGATGTTTCAACTTTCGGCGAGAAGAAAAGTTAAATAAAACAACAAAATCCGATTAAACATAGCTTACAAATATATCAAATATGAAATTCGCTATCCCTGAAATCTCGTGGCATAATAGGGACCCGGTTTTGAGTGTAGATTTCCAGCCAAAAACAGAAGCAAGTGGTCCTTTGCGATTAGCAACTGGAGGAACAGATTCCCACGTTTTGGTGAGTTTTCAGTCACAAAATAAAAGGTGAACTAAGATATCGCCATCGTTGTAGCTTTAAATTACGTTTTGTTTATAGATATGGTACGTGTCTCCGTTAGCAAACGGTTCAGTTAATTTAGAAGTGGCAGCTGATCTTACGCGGCATCAGAAAGCTGTTAATGTGGTGCGATGGTCGCCCAGCGGCCAGTATTTGGCGTCCGGAGACGATGAGTCGATCATATTCGTATGGCAGCAGAAAACAGAGAAAGATTCAATGCCTACTGACCCTAATGAAGAACAGTACAAAGAAACCTGGGTCATTTATAAGGTCAGTTCAGAAGTTTGTATGGTTTGTCATGGTGGCAAGTCGTATTGTATGGTTTGGTTGTTTGTGCGTGTCTTATGGAATCCATAATAAACTTTGCAGTCCTAATCTATTTATAGAGCTCTGATAAAAATCCACATTCCTGTTGTTATGTAAATATAAAAGTTACAAAATTATTATTATGCTATCTATATAACCAATGCAGGCTAGTGTGCATGTTAAGTTTTTGTTAAACTTATGAATGCCATAGTTGGCATGTTAAGTCCAGATGGTAAGACCAGAAAATTGTGCCACATACCAAACTGACCTAATGTTAAGACTGCACCGAGCGAAATGTGAAAAAATAGGCAGTTGCCGTTAAGTACATAACGTCAACACTAGTTGATTAATCTATTTCTAAACTATATATTTAGCACCTCGAAGAATGTGTCAACAACTTCTCCGTAAAAAAAATATAAGATTCTTAATATTTTACCCTAGAGAACTAAGTAAAGTTGGACGAAAATTGTAAAATCGTAAGCAGGCGTTAAATGTTTTTTATACTTTAACAATGGAAATCTATTCTGATTTTCAGTTCAAAAAAAAGATGAATGTTTACATTACAATTTGTCCGCATCAAATATTTCAATAATTGTTTGGTATTAAAGGTCCAGATTTATCAAAAAGTGCTTTTAATTCTCCATACATTTTTACTATGGCGGCCGCGCGCCGATCTAAATACGCATTCCCCGCGCTCTATGGGTCAGTCGCAAACGCTCGGCGCCCTCTTAATGTACAAGGTTTTATTTAATCTCTGTTGTTGATTTTGGAGAATTTCTTAATATTTTTGCTCATATGGCATCAGGGGCATGACGAGTTGCTTGCCACTTGGAATTCAAAAGTTTAAGTTGGGATCAATAGGCTGATGTGTGATATTCATATTGTGAATCGAGTCTAGCTGGTGCTTAGCTCCTTTTGGGTTACCATGATCATAACTATATTTGGGAGTTGGACTGCTGCGTCTACTGTTTAATACCTTCTTTGTAAGTCTCTAAGGATGCAAGTTTCTTCACATTGCTTTGGCACTGGTAAAATTCTGTTTACCTAGCTTTAAGAATATTCTGCCTCGTACATAGCGCAACTTACATTTCTGTTTTAAAACTAAAACTTGCATTATTTGCAGACTCTCCGTGGGCATCTGGAAGATGTGCTGGACCTCAGCTGGTCTTCTAGCTCGCTGCATCTTGCATCAGGCTCTGTGGACAACAAACTGGTGGTGTGGGATGTAGCTCGGGGCAAGTACAGCACTATCCTGAGTGACCACAAAGGGTTTGTGCAGGGAGTGGCCTGGGATCCAAAAGGTCAACTTATTGCTTCCGCTAGCACAGACAGGTAATTTTTAATTTGTACAACTTATCTGTGGGTCTTGGATGGTTTCTCCATACTAGGTGCCTAAACTTTTATTTGTACTGATAGTACTAACATTGCTTAATTTGTGTATGGGTTTCTCACTTTACTTGAAGTTGTCCAACATTAAAAAACTTTCTATTGTTGTTAATTTCTTCATCTGTAGTTGTAGCTTATAAATTATAAAATAAGTGCACTTGTAACAAAACATTACTAGTTTACAGTAGTTTACCAGGAAATTCAATGTAATAGGATGTGATATGAATGTAACTTATCACTGGCCCTAACTTATCCTATTTCTTTTTCAGAGTATTCCGCACATTTGACGTAAACACCAAGAAGGTGATATCCCGGAGCAGCAAGGTCTGCCTGCCGTTCCCCGCGTCGCACCCGCTGCACGGGGCAGCGGTGCGTCTGTTCCACGACGACACGCTGCAGACCTACTACCGGCGGCTGCAGTTCAGCCCTGACGGCGCGCTCGTCGCCGTGCCCGCGGGTCGTATCGAGCCTGAGATCAAGACAGACCTCAAGCCGATCAACGCGGTTTATATTTATACAAGATACAGTTTGAAAGTGTGAGTATTTAGCGCTTATCTGACATTAGTTTGGGACAGCAAGATTCTTGAGTGGCAACCACAAATCCAAGACGCAGTGTGAAATGAAAGGCCACTGACGCATTTGACATCATTAAGATGTCAAGGTTAGGTCCGAGATGAAGTTGGACTTGAAGCTGATCAACTAACAGCATAATGAACCATCATTTATCTGTCCCACACGCATATTTGGGGCATGCTCAAAGAAGTTATCGACCTTGATTATTGCTACATCCCTACTCAGCTCATCCGTTCCACACACAATGGCCTGACCTTGATGGGCCAAGTACCGCAAGAGTGACTATCATAAAAGTACGCATCTATGGTGCGATTTTTAATTACATTGCCTTGTTACACTATACGATGACAAATATTGTCACCCCACAGCCCAGCAGTCGTCCTGCCATGCGGCGACTGCGCCCTCGTGGTACGCTGGAGCCCCATCATCTACTCGCTGCGCGCCGGCGGCCCGAAGCCCGCGTTCCCTCTCAAGAAGCGGATGCTCCTAGCGGTGGCTACACGACGGTCCGTCATGGTGTACGACACGCAGCAGCGGACGCCCATCGCCGTCATATCCAACATACATTACACTAGGTAAATAAATAATAATCTGCCTTTTCAGTCGAACTCTCGCAGTGGTCGTGGTGGAACTATAAATTAGGTTTATTCTAACGGCCCGGCCATGACTTCGAAAATCATACCTATACATATATATGAAGCACGCCACCACAGTATTATGAACTGCCGCGAACGGTGCCACTTTAGCGGGCGTGGGGCGCGACGGTAGATAACAAGTGTATCGGTAAAAGAACGCTGTAGAACGCGAAAAGACGCCATGACTTCCCAGCGACGCATTCGCGCGGACGGATCGCGCGGTGTCTGTGGCATACAATACAATACAACAATACTTTATTGCACACCAACAAGAAAAATATTAGATGAGAAATCATAAATTAAATAATGGTAGACAATAGGCGGTCTTATCGCTAAAGAACGAGCGATCTCTTCCAGACAACCTTTGGGTGGCGGAGAAAACAAAATTAAACAGAAAATAATAGGTGGTGAGATAAGAACTTTAAGTAATTTGAGAAATAATAAATAAACGACAAACAAAATATTAAAGGCAGATAGGTCATACACATACACAAATAATATCTATATATATAAACATACATAAACGTACATACATACAAAAAGGAAGAATGAAAAGAATATCACAGCTAACATTAGACTTATAATGAAAAACGTCAGCATAGAATTATTAAAGGATTAGGCTACGGTAGAGATAAATAGTGTTCTTTAAGTTTATATTTAAAAATTGCCAAAGTTTTAGCTTGTCTTAGATCCACCGGAAGCGAGTTCCACAGTAAAATAGCTTGCACAGTAAAAGAATTAGAATAAAATTTTGACTTCGATGCCAGAACAGTGAGTATACAATTTTGAGCGGACCTTGCAGATGTGAGGTAACTAAACCGATCTTTAAGGTAGCGGGGAGTTGCAGGGTTAAAAAGAATATTATAGAGAAGTGAAAGTGTGTGAAAGTTAGGACGAAGACGGATAGGGAGCCACTTGAGTTGTGAACGGAAACTGGAAACATGGTCATACTTGCGTAACCCAAATATGAACCTAATGCAGAAGTTTTGAATACGCTCAAGTTTGTTAAGCTGCTCCTCGGAAAGGTCAATATAGGAAATATCAGCGTAATCTAAAATAGAGAGGAGTAATGTCTGAGCAAGCGTAATTTTAGTAGCAATAACGAAGCCTCCTCAGAGAACCTACTGCGGCAAACACCTTCCTACTTACCTCACCAAGCTGAGGCACTCAAGAAAGTGTGCGATCCAATAACACCCAGGTTTTTAACCTGATGAGAGAAAGGAATCAGAATGCCATTGAACAAAATAGGTGGAAGGTTTATGTTATGAAGTAAATTTTTGCGATCATCTTAGGGCTACCAATGATTATAACTTGAGTCTTGTCAGGGTTGATTTTCAGACCGTAGCTACTGCTCCAGTCTGAAATACGCTCCAGATCACAATTTGTCGAGGATATGACCGATGGTAGATCACCGAGCACACCCTGCGAACTTGCCGTTTAAGACCGAATTTCGCGGCCGATCCGTAAATCTGCGTTCGCGTAATAAATGTGTTACGAGTTTGATCAAAGATTGCAGACGTACACAACTCGCATGAGAGACGTCATGTAGGCATGACGTTCAAAGTTAACCAGGATCTCAAAATTAAGAGGCCTTATTCATTTTAAAATGCTGATTGTTTTAGACATTTTTCTCTATCATAAAATATGTTTCTTAACATATTATTGATGTTACTACCTAGAACAGGGCTATTGGGATTTATTGGTATATATTTGAAAGCTACAGTTTGAATTTTTCATTGATAATTTTTGTTTCAAATACTACTCGAAATTGACAAAATTCACGCGGAAAATTCGTTTTTTCAACTTATTTTCGACTGCACGCAATGAAAGCATGAAATAACTGTGTTACTACCCAGAACTCGGGGAAAAGTATTTATTAACTTCAAAAAGTTGGTTGAAATTATCAATATGTTTGTCATAATATGAAAAAAATCATTTTAAAAGGAATAAGGCCTCTTAAAACTACCTATGTACCCTATTTGTTTAAATATTTAATAAAAGTAAATAATTGTAACTTATTACAACGGAGGTAATCTAAAGTTTAGGCGTAGTTGCAAACGCCGTGGTCTCAGACGTACTGTATAAAAAGTAAATAATTTTGCACCTGGACAAATGGGGCGAAGCAGTTATTTATTTATAGCATAATTATTTTGATGCAACTTGTTCTCATCCCCAGACTGACGGACTTGAGCTGGTCTCCCGACGGGCGCACGCTTGTCGCATCTAGTACGGACGGATACTGTTCCGTCATCTCATTTGCTGAAGGAGAGCTGGGCGCTATTCTGCCAGAAGAACCAGTCAAGGATACTGCAGGTACATGATTGGGCAACAAAATAAAATCCTATCTCAATCACCTCAATGTGGATATTTGTAACGTAACTCAAAGCATAGCTTTTTTATTATTTTTATTATGCTGTCTTCTTCTTTGCTCCTTCCCATTTTAGGAGGGGTCGTCTCGCCTAATATAATTGCGCCATGACGTTCTATTCATGGTTGTCGGGTCAGGAATGTTCTGATTCTTCAAGAGTAAAATCTGATCACCGTTCCACAATCTAGTTTATAATTTAAGAACATTGATTATTTTCCAGAACAAATGGAGGTTGACACTGAAGAGCAAACAGAAGCAGAGAACCTCAACACAGAAATAAAAGTTGTAGATAAAAAAGATGAGCCGTCCCCAAGCCCTAAATCAAAAACACGTAAAATAGATTCATTCATGAAATTCAAAGCACCTTCTGAGAAATCGCCGAAGAAGAAAAAAACTGAGTCTGAACCAAAAACACCAGTGAAAATAGATCTGCTCGTTGACACTGCGATGCCGTCATGGTCCGATAATTCCAGCAACGAAATGATCAAATTACCATCAGATAAAGATAAAAACAAAGATGAAGTAATGGTTATTGAAGATAGTGAAGACATGAAGCTTGTTTATGAGGAAACTGTAAACAAATCCAGTGAGAGTAAATCCCCTGACACTAAAGTATCTCAAGACACAGCAAAGCCAGACACAGACTCGAAATCATCAAAAGAAACACCTCCCAAGACAAAGGTTTCTCCCAAAACTAAAGATATAACATCATTCCTAAATCTAGCTAAGGTAACAGACATGAAAGAGCCAGTGGCTGTGCAGACTGTTCCAAGTCCAAAGGCTCCGAGAAGAGTCAGTTTCGTCACACTGTCGAGCCCTAAGAATTCTAAGAAAAAGTTATAGAGAATTGAACACTGCCTGATAATGAGAAACGTATTAAATATGAAATAATAGTATTCGAAGACACAAATATTAATTTCGATCTAAAAGATCTTGACTATATTGAAGAACCAAGAATCTGTTATGACCTTATGACACTTAAATGCAAACATATAAAAATGCCTGGAGTAAATTTTAAATTAATTATAAATGTGATATATTACATGACTATTGCATTTCAAATAATATAATACTATCTGACTTATTGATAATATTATGTGTTCAGTGTAATAATCGTCTAATAATTGAAGTATATCCTTTAAGATCAATAAACCAAATTTTACATACCTGGATTTTTTTTCATATATTATTTAATGTATCAATTATATTTTAGAACTGTGTAACATAGCCACATGCTGTAATATTGTGTGACAATGTTTAAATAAAATATCAGTAATAAAAGTAAACATTTTTAATAAATATTTACAATGCAATCACATTCGAAATAAAAAGAGAGTTTATAACAAAATATATTTACTTAAAAATAAAACGGCATACTTACCTAACTCGCTCAGAGTTGACTCGTTCATTGGTTTCCTAAGATACATAATGAACTCAAAAATCAAATCTTTTATAGTCCTCATTCATTCGTCGGCGGAGTTGTAGTATTATCTCTATAGTTTATTTATTATTGTCAAAATAATAACATTTGTAGTAGTACTAAAGTAAACATATATTTTATTTTTGCTCGTTGGCAAATTGCTTGTCACTCATAGTTTATACAGCTAAGGAAATACTAGGTCAAAATGCTTTTGTTCAAATACACATTGTATACAAATCTACTCATACAGATTTATTCACCTTCACCTGATGTGAAAAGTGATCCTCTACCGCAAATACATGTTTGTACGATAGAACGCAAACTTCTTCGCGGCTTCCGAGCTTTAGGAGTTGCCTGCTTGCTGCTAACTACAGAGCCTTTGTATAACGGAAAGTAAATACGATTTCTTTGCAGACGATGGTTTCGTGCATAAAGATACCAGTTCCCTACTAGTGAACTGAGAACAATAATGCGAGTTTGTCGTTTGGTTCAGCAGAAGTTCAACTTTGATTTTGGCTACACGAATTTGTGGTACCGGCACTCTTATTTTATTTTATAAATTATTATTTTTATACTTCTGATACATACAAAAAAAAATACAAATTCGAAATAAAAAGAAGTCGGTACCATTCACGGTCTACCCGTAAATGTTAAACACGTTCTCTGTCCTCTATATAAACATAAAAATTAAACTCCTAAGTTTGATATTCGTTGTTAAACTTCGGTCTTTTGAACGCCCCCATCGTTTTGCGCATTTTAGGTGGTGCATGCCAATTGAGGCACTCAAAAGAATATTTATGAATTCTATTATTTATAATTAATAGCTTTTTCTCAACCATGCAATGAAGTGTCGTCATAACGTGCGTTATAACAGGCTTCGGAAGTACTTATCACTATACGAGCGGAACAACTCGAGAGAACTGTAAAGGAATTTCATACAAAATTGATGGCCGGAGCCTTCATTTCATTGCATATGTTTGAGGAAAGCACTATACATGCCTAGCCGAGAAGAGGGCTTGCGGGTTTCGTATCACTATTCGGTCAATTATAACCTACTCGCCCGACAAGACCTCTCCCGGTGTCTGTGGTAATGTACTGTTCAGTCCGAAAAATATATATGACTGGCAAAAAATAATGTGGACAAGGTACGTGTTAAGAAACTAAAAACAGAACTTGTGAAAGCACTGCCTTAACAAAATGATCGAACAGTGATTTCCATTCTTCGGATAGTTTCGGACGTAATTTTAAGGAAAACAATTGAATCCAAGAAAATAACGAAATTCACACATTTGGTCTTAGCGCACAGATTTAACCCTCAGATGCATTAAAAGTGATACTACCTACAAGTCGAAATCAAATTACCGTTAATTTGGGACTCTGTCAAACTAAGTCCTAAAAGTCTCAATATTGACATGGATCGATTTTATTGACGTCATTTCAGAAATAAACAATTTTTCGGGACCGCATGCATCTAAGGGTTAGAATTTAGTTGTGTATCATTTTCGCTAAATAACTTTAACAGCTAAACAATAATGTACACATGATCTATTTTATTTATATTGTATAGCATTGACATTATTTAACAATCATCTTTCCAATAAAAAAAAATCTTCATATTATCGCGTTTCTAAAAAGGTAAATCTCACTCAATACACGTAATTTAGTAAAAATAAGGGATTTTAGCCTGCCAATAGGCGATGAACACTGAACATGTCCTGTTCGGCCTCCTATATTTGTTGCAAAACGGATACTTTGCATGGACATTCGATATATACGATACGAGCTTATTCGATAATGTATTGCATAATATTTATGCAGTTCCGCACAATCGAATCGAATTGAAGTGTATTTCTAGATTGCACTGCCGCTTCATACCCTCCTGACTTCCAGCGTCCTACACATAGTACATAAACAACAATGAATAGTTAACTGTCAACTTTTTGTCATAAGGCTAAAATTAAATTGACAAATTATGAATGCTGGTCGTCAGGAGGGTGTATGTTCCTAATCTCTTCTAGAGCACCACCATAATATGTTTTGACCTTTCCATAATCACCAACTAAAGTAGTAGAATGCTGTATCAGTTCAGTATCCCTATCTTATGAATTGACGAACTAAAACTCTGAAAACGCAAAAGGCATGAAGTGATCCAGTCCGTTTTTAAAGAGAAAATAAAATTGTGATAGCTTTTCTTCGGTTATTATAATTAGTTTTGTCCTAGATCTACCCCTTGGGTAAGTTGAGTGAGTCTTCGAGTCATTATCGGTACAACCTTGCGAAGTCCCGCAGCAAACGCGTCATTTCCTTGCATTTCTCTGCCCTGTAATAAATACACAAATATTAATTCCTGAGATGGGAAATATTTCGACGGCGCCTAACGCCTAAGAATTCTTTTTTTTTTTTCTTATATGTAGATACAGATAGCTTACAATGAGATTTTAACGTATGACAAACTGTATTTAGGATATAATTCCAAAAGATATGCTCCTCATCAGTCTTAATCGGTTTAGTTTGAGCGCTGCCTCTGTGCCTTGTGTGTAGAGCTCTTTTTTAATTAAATTTAAATGCATAAAACACGGATTTACACAATTGGGTCCTATTCTACGGACGGAGCAAGCCGGGGTACGAAACGCACGCGTTCGTGTGTATCAAACTCATGTAAGTATAGAAAGAATTATTGTTCGAGTCCGAAACGACTTGTATAAATGCTAACAATTCGTTAACTATGACCTGTGACACTCGCGAGGAGGCCATAGTGACAATACGGGCAGCGATTAAAATCGCACGATTCGCGAATTAAGCAATTCGTACTGTGCACTGCGACACGACCTTGCATTTGATCTTGATCGCGCATTGCACTGCACTCTTAATTTTACGGGACAACGAAGAAGAGAGATAATGACAGCGTTCGCAGGTAACAAGATTAGGACTACAAAAAAAATCTTACTTTAATAGGAGACAGAGGTTTTCAAGCTTGAGCTCCAGTCCAGAAATCCGAAAAAATATGACGTACCCACAGACTACCCCCACTAGACGGAGCATGTAAGGCACATGTAAGGCGACCCGCGCGCACCAACGATATGGTACGGCAGAACATTAAAGTATCAACACGGCGGCAACCGTTTAGTTGCGTCCATGTTTGTGAGGTCTCTCTACACCACTTAACACTACAATTTACCATGTTATTTATTTAATTTCTTTTTTCGTTGCCGTACGCATGGATCATAAACAAGGACGCGACTAAACGGTGGCCGCCGTGTTGACACTTTAATGTTCTGCCGTACCATATCGTTGGTGCGCGCGGGTCGCCTTACATGCTCCGTCTAGTGGGGGTCGTCTGTGGCCGTACCTCATGGCCAGCTGGTGGAAGTGCCAGCACTGCTGCTCGGTGGCGGCCACGGCGCCCCGGGGCAGGCGCGCCAGCGCCGGCGACAGCCAGTCCACGCCGCGCGCGCGCTGCCAGCGCACCAGCTCCAGCAGCACCTCGCCCACCTCCGACAGCATGTACGCGTGCAGGTGCAACACCGACGACTCCATTAGGGCGTACGTTAGGTCCGCGCCGTACGTCTGCAGAGTCGAGTCCGCTAACGCTGTATACAAAGCGAAATATTAGTTATGTTACCATTGTGAGCCATAGGCATCATCGTTGCTCAAAAAAACCTGTAAGGCCAAATAAGTCTACATATGTACATTTTCGATTATTAATGACTTAATCACTTGGGGTCAAACATACTTTATATTAAGGAACAAAACCATTTTTCTCAAACATGCAATGAAATATTGTCTTTACGTTCCTTATAATAGGCTCGGAAGTATCGCCTTTTGGGCGCAACAACTCGAGAGGACTGTAAAGGGATTTCATACTGCTTTTCAGGCCTAGGCCTGCAAAGTAACTTTTTTTTGGTTTCAACAAGGTCATTCACATGGTGTACTATCGTTTGACCAAAAAACGTTTGACAAATGATCACTTGAAGATGAAGATAAGATAAAGATACGTTAAAGATAAGATAAAGATACACGTTTTTTGGTCAAACATTAGTGAACCCATTCACACAGCTGGCTGGTTTGACAAAAAACAGGTTTTGTTTTTAAAGGTTGGTTGTTAGACTAAAATGTCCTATTTGTCAATTAATAAAATTTTGTTCATTGAAGTATATTTTTTTATTTCTTTATATGTTTGAGAAAAGCACTATACATGCCTCGTCGTGAAAACGGATTCCCGGCCTCGTATCACTATCCGGCCTCGCTCGCACACTCGCTCGGCCATATAATACCTACTTGGCCGGAAATCCTCATTTTCCCGGCCTCTGATGTAATGTACTATTGTTTAGCGGCAAAGTTTTAAATTCACGGCTTATGTATTTGATCCTAGTGATTCAGGGCGCCTCGCCCTTCAATTAAGATTAAACAGCTTCAATCAAAACTAAACTAGTCAGTATACGTTTAGCGCTCAGGGATATTGAACTGGCTGCCGACGATGGTCCGGCTTCTGACTTTACGCTTCCCTTCAAGCTTAAAAGAACTGGTTTCGGAGGCGTTAAATCTCAGGGGTTTGTAGGCCATCGGATTTATAAGTGCTATAGAAACCTTTGATCTCCGCGTTCTGCGTTCGGGTCGACGTGGCCCTGGTGACCAGGTCATGCAGGAATTTCATCACGGAGCAGTTGGCTTCGCGGTGGTCCAGCGCAGTGGCCAGCGTGCCGCACTGCACTACGGCAGGCAGCGCGCCTGATGACAGGAACTCGAGGGGAATTCGTTGCAGGAACCTGAAATGTGGACGGATTAAATTGGCCGTATACCGGAATAGTACATTACTGCAGAGGCCGCGAAATAGGGAATTGTTGGCCGAGTAGTAATAGATGGCCGAGTGATAACGAGGCCATCTAGAGATACGAGGCCGACAATCCCTGTTCGCGCCGAGGCTTGTATAGTGCTTTTCTCAAATAAATTCAAGGAAATAATACAAATGTTCAACTTATATAATCTATAATTCTTACTATTCCAGCCAACTTTTTACTTTTTCAAAATTTATTTTTTAAGCTGTTCAGGTTCATGGTTTTGCCACCAAATGTTAAGATGATTCTATTTATTCAAAAATTACAACACCGTATTAATTAGATATTGTTATATTTTTTAACAACAAACGTGATTCCTTGTTTATTTTATTGAATATCTGTTTTAATGTAATTAAATGATCTAGTTAAATAATATAAGAAATAAAACGTAAATATTACATGCACAAACTACGTTTTTTTTTATTGGCAGTAGGTATGCCATAGATTATCAATAAAAGAAATAAACCCCGCTGAAACAAAAGACGATCTCTTTGTTGGCCACGGCCAATAATGTTGTATGAAATTCCTTTATTGACCTCTAATTTGAAATTAGAACGAATCTTCAACAAGTGATATACAAAGACGTATTTCGCGTTCTATTACCACGAGCATAAGAACGACATTACCTTGGATGTTTGAGAAAAAGTATATTCTGTACCCAAAGATGAATTACGAATAACGAATCTCACGTACCCATCTGTTTGGATTATAAGAGATCAATTTTTAACGAGCACATACAATTAAGGGGTTCCAGACACTACAGGTACAAAAGATACCAATGGGCTTAAGTGTATCTGTATTCCGTTGACTGATTCCGCTTAACTGTATAGCTCATCCAAGATACAATCGGCACACTCACCTAATACATAATCTGAACAGATCATCCACAGTATCGGGGTTGTCCTTCAGTCCGTTCTCCTGCTGCAACAGCACAAAGGCCCGGGGCATGAGCGCCTTAAGGAGCTCTATAAGATCCGGGACGCACTCCGCCTCGTTGGCCAGTTCGTCGACGAGGATGCTGGCGAGGTAGAGCAGGCAGCTGTGCGCGTGGTTGGCGTAGATGTCGGCCATGGCGCGCGCCAGGTGCGGCAGCAGCGGCGCGGCGCGGCGCGACGTGCAGCGCAGCGCGAAGCGCAGCGCGCGGCAGCCGCGCTCCATCACGCGCCCGTCGTGCTGGTATCTGTCGACATACACCTCGCTGAACCTGTTTCTAAACATACTCATTACAATCCGTGGCCTCTTAACCTTTTCTTTTCTTGGCCGTCAACAAAAAATCGTGCCCCTGACGCCACGTCGGCCACAGCCGTCCAAATTTCAATGATCAAAAACTTTGTAATTCTAACCGCTACAAGTATTTATCAATCCCTGTTGATTTTGGGGCACATCTTTTTTTTTTACTCTGGCGTCAGTGGCACGGTAAATTGCTAGACCGCTTGGCGGTCGATAGGTTAAAATAACATTTGTTTTGATACCTGTTCCGGTCGCATTTATGCCTTCAAGCACTGACCCTATTTGATATTCCCCGTACCAGAATGCTATTCTGATAGCTCACGGGCTGTACGATGAATTTAAGTTTGACGGTAAATTTTCACTCGAATGTGACACGGACCTTGCTAAGCATGATCAAGTTCAGGGCTCAATTTGGTAATGGAATACCTTACAGTATTGAAACAGTTACAAAAATTCAAAATAAATATCGAAAACCATCAAAAATAGTGTAACACAGACTATCTAAATGTTCAACGGCGCACAGTGTGGCTTTTGGCCTTAGTTGCGGCCATCCTTTTTTCATTTTCTATTAGCATGTGTTTTGATATGGTTTTACCGTAATAAAGCATATACAGCAACCCCCGGTGCAATATCTTTTCTAATTTCGTAATTATAGATTTTTTCCCGTGAGGTCAACGACCTTCATAAAAAATGTTTTGATCGAAAATTCCTATTAAATATAAAATTACCGTTTCAAATTAAATGCTCGTTAATTGCCTGTCTAAAGTACTTTCGTCGTTTCAAGTTTCAAGACTCTGGCGGCATAAGGAGGCGGTACATTAAACAAATTCTAAAATTTCATAAAAATGTGCAAAAAAAAAATCTATTTAACGGACGCATTTTCTTTTACCTATAAAATTAACTACACAAACGTACCTTTCAACAGTGAAAATTGTGTGTAATTATCTCTCAGGAACTATGAGTAATTGCGTATTTCAGTTTTTTCTGATTTCTATGGAAATAGGGTTGGCACAAGAAGCTTAAGGAAAAGTATTTTATTCTATTATTTTTGATGCGTTCTTTTGTTCTGATCCTTATAGGAACGACTTATAATTGTTGTTTTGTATGGGAAATTTACTGAAAACTGATTTTTCCGTACTGACATTTTTGCTATTATTTTGAGTTCGGTTAATAACAAACAAAGGACTGACTTTTTCATAATACAGTTTTTTATGATCTTATTCATCATTAAAAAACTTTACGAAAAAAATTATACAGGACATAATTGCGCTTAAGGAAGCGATGAATCAATCGACCTGTTTTGAAGTTACAGTCCAACAAAAAAGAGTAGATATGAAATAAAATGGAAATAACATATATCGTACATACAAATACATTTATCGATTTATGTTATAATTTCGTCTTGTCTTGCTAAAGTGAAGACATCGGATTCAATATTCAGTGGGTTATAATTGACATTATCTGTTGTTACTTTTAGAAGGCGAAGAACTTTGTTGGGTATAGGTACACGGTTTTGTTTTTTCTTCCGTAAACTGAGGGTAGTTAGGAAAGGGTCGGATGATTCTAGTGCTCTGTGGAATAAGTCTAAATTAGTGGTCTTGCGATCTAATTTTCTGGTGTGGTGCTCCCGATCATAACGCCAGTACTTGTTCCTCGACTCGCCAGCTTGCTCAGACAACATCCCTATCGGTAGTGAACTGGATTCTATAATATTTTTGCCGTGTATAAGTATCTTGTGTAAAGTGACGGGCATGTAGAACCAGTTATATGTTTGTACATACTTTACTGCAAGAGCCCTACAAAATTCGTCAAATTTTTCAGTATCAATATGCAACCCGCTTGATAAAGCTACTAATATGGTATGCAAGTCTTCCACCAGCCACATCTCAACGCCTAATATTTCAGCAAACATTTGTCGATGTTCGTCCGACAATGCTGTTCGTGCGGTGTTACCGTCATTAGTGGTCCCTCCAGAAGGACGAACGACATCAACTAACAATGACATTTTAGCTCTCATTTCCCTTTGTATTGTCTTTTTGCGGTCTTCTACTATTCTAGCTTCCGGTGTGTTTTTTGTTACTCGCCACTTCATAACAGCTGGATCATTTTTATAGCCCAAATGCAGTAGGAATTCAAAAATCCTTATCCAAGCGTGTAAAGGGCTCAGTCCATGTCGTAAAGCTTCTCGGTTTAATACTTTTTTACCAACGATTTCGAGCTTATTAAACTCTGTTGGCGTAGAACCACAACAAGCGCACCGTAGTTGTGAAGTAGTGTCATTAATTATGTTAAACACTTTACCATCTATGATAGTTAGATGTAGTAAAGGATTTGCAATCAATGTATGACTGGAAAGAGTTTCAGCATACAGCGGTGTCAAAGTTTTTATCTCATTTTCTACACGCATTTTCTCACCCATAATCAGATCTTTACTTTCTTTTCTATATTGGATTTTTAGAGGGCGACAAAATCGAAAGGATTGTGGGCTAGGGTTAGACCACAGCACAAAGCCGTCTTCTGTTTTTAAATATAATGGTATATATGTAGTTGCGAACAAGCAGTTTTCATTGTCATCATCTTCGGGATCTAGAAACCTTTGTTTATATAAAGACTGCCCTGTACTGCCATCGAAACCCCAGGAACCCTCAAATGTACAATAAACGTCATCTTTTTGGTTTTGCTTAAAATACTCCGTTATTTGTACATCACAGGATTCTACAATCCTACGAAATGTGTGTATCAATAAACCTTGCAATGTAACACTTGCTTCTCTTTCAGTAACAACTACGTCATCTTCCGGGTAACATTTTTTCTTTGCTATTTTTACCCGATTGTACGAAGGATAAGCTGGGAAGCCTCTTTCCTTTAAATCCATTTGCTCGGTAATATAGTCATCTACAGTTAGTTTTCGATCAATCATATATGAAAGGGCTTCGTCAGGGGTATAGGGTTTAGGTTCCGATTTTGATTTCACAGTGGAGGCAATTTTTATAGGACGTGTTGGACTTTTCAGACATTCTTTTAATATAAATTTCAACTCCTGAGCAGGTTTCTTATTAAGTTTCTTGCCGGTTTCGTCTTTAGCAATGCGTGACATTACTTTGATTATTTTTGACGGAGGTTCATCTTCAAGCGATTTTTCCAGTTTTTTACATAGACGACGCTTTTGCCGGTCACTTAAATTTTCGTATGATGTTGAGTTGGAATAACCGTCAAATGAAGTTCCAGGTACTGGATCTAGTGATGGATCAAGTACTTGGGGGTTCGAACTGTTCGAAGTATCTTGAAGGGCACAGTTACTGATCTCCCTTTCACTCGAAGTAGAAGGATGGCTTTGCAATGAGTATGTCGTATCTAGTTCTATAAGATTTGGTTGTGACAATGGACTAAGTAGCACGTTTAATTCTGGTATACTGATATCAAATATGGTCGATAGCCAGTTTTTGTTTTTGTTGCAAAATCGGTTAAAGTTCCTGTGACATTTCTTGTACAAAGTTTCACATTTATCTAAAAACTTAGTAATGTTGTTTATAAATTCTTTGTTTTTGGTGTCAATAATGTTAGGAATCCCATCTGGATATAAAGCATTTAATACAATAAGGCTTCGTTCGTCACTGTCGAGATCCAATGGCCTTGTCTTTGTCCCGTGTAAATGTGCCTTATCAACTAGAATTTGAAACATTTCTAGTTTTGTGAGCGTCTTTTTCTGGTCCATATTCATGCTTTGGTCGTCGATTAGAGTTGCCACTCGCTGACCAGCATGAGGGTTGGCGCCCTCATGCCCCCCTTGCATTAAGTCCTCTGGTCGGGGCCCAGAAGGACATCCCTCAGCAGGACGGGTCAATGCCTGCTGAGGCAAAGCAGTGCCATGGGTCTTTAACGGCTCCATGACACCTCACCCCCGCTTCTCCAGATACTATGTATAGGAATTGGGTTTCGACAATTGTCTAACGAGGGCGGACCCCTTCCCAATTCCACATAATATCTTTCATCGAAGATTGATTGAGATAAACCAAGCGATCAGATCGTATGGGGTCGAATATTGATTCCCAAGGGATTCAAAAATAAACATTATGTTTAAATTAAGACAACATTGATACACGGAAACCAAGCCACAAAAGTCACATAAGTCACACACCATGTCCACCATCGCTCTTTTCACTTACAGAGCAAGTCTGGAGCAAGGTTCAGGAGATTCCGAAAAAAAAAATTATAATTGTTGACTGTATGTGACAACCCTAACCTAAAAAAATAAAAATTAATATCTCCGTATTCCTGCATTGGATGCATCTGATTTTTTTTGTGGTAGTAGTTATTATATTATTTAATAATCGTGTAAAGAAAAAAAATGCGTCCGTGTACGGAATAGCCGAATAAAAAAAAATACCATATCATAGAAATTTTAAAAAATACGCTTATTTAGGAGTATTTTCTAAAGTTTAAAACCATACATTGGTGTTATTATATAAGGTCTAGTATGCCGCTGAACATTCATTGCTAAATCTGCTTCAACAAAGTCATAAATGCGTTTCTTAGGTTTTTCAGGTTTTTTCTCGATTTTTTTTATATCTCATAAACTATGATACGTGAAGCTACGGGAGTTTTAATAGAAGATTTTTTTGGTTATCCTGTATCCAAAAACTGCAAACAATAGGGATGGCCGCAACTAAGGCCAAAAGCCACACTGTGCGGCGTAATTGGCCGTACTTCCGTAACATCCACACAAGTGTGTCTACAAAAATCGATTCACTATTATCATGACGTCGTTGCGTAGCACGGGCCAGGTGTCACTGAGCGCCGTGACAGCTAGCGACTTTGGTCCGTGGCACTATTGGCCGCGTGCAGAGGTCGCGTAGGGAAAGCGAAAACGATCGCAGCACTTGATGTGGCCAAAAACGGTAACTTTGGCTGCTGTTTCTGTCACGTCATACTTTTTAATTATAATGCTTACGTTTTCTGCTATAAAATAAAAAAAAAACTGAAATAAAATGGGTCACGATAGATGTTGTGTGGTAAACTGCAATAATACAGGACGAAACAGCAATTGCAAATTTTATCGCTTTCCTACACTATTTATTTTATTATTAATGAAATGGATCGCTGCTGTTAGAAGAATAAAGTAAGTGTATTAAATTGAACATATTTTTATCTATTTAGTGCAATAATTATATTATGATAGAATGATTATAATGTTTCAAAAATATAAAATGAAGACTTACTTTTATAATTTGTAAATGTTTATTGTTTGTTTACTGATGTGCCAAAAGTAACAAGTTCCCTTTACTCCCGGTTTGAGGCTGAAACCTTATGTGGTGACCAATGCTTTGAAAACCATCAAACATAATAAAACATTATATTTTTCCTTTAATTTGTAAGAAAACAACAAAGAAGTTAATTGACATGATAATACTAAACAACACTTATAATAATAAAATAACTTTCTTCAATGAAGGTAAGATGAATTTTAAAAACAAACAGATTTTGCACTTGTTAGGTGCTCTACAATCAATATTTTCAATTATTTACCTTAATTTTGTTGCTTCTATCATTGAACACTTTTGACAGAGCCGCCAAAGTTGCGAACGCTATTCGGCGGTGACGTAGTGCACCCGGCCAATAATTCGTACTTACTTGACGATGACGTCGCGCAGTACGGGCCAGGCGTCGCCGAGCGCTGGCACGAAGGCCTCCGCCTTCTGCGGCGACAACTCGCGGAACAGGGCCGCCAGTAGATCCAGCGCCGCGCACGGGTCCGGCGTGTCCCCGGCGCCGGCCTCTGTGCCCGCGAGGAGTTGCTTCAGTGCGCCCAGTTGGATCGATGCCGCCTCGCGCATAGCTACCGTCAGCTGAAAGCAGACTTAACATTTGGGATCATCTCGTACATTACACAACTGTGACACGCGACTCATTCTCGCGCGAGAAATACTACCTATCCCTTTCTTCGCTGTACTGTCAGAGAGTGACGGGCGACGTTATTTCGCGCGACAAGGGTCGCGAAGCGTAGTTGTGCTAGACGGGATGTAAGTTGTTATATGTTATGTCATACATCGATGACGTAAAGGTAGCGATCGTTAAACTTACTGGGCGCGACAGAAATGTCAACAACCAATCACCAAAAACTAATGAGGAATGGCAAATATCTTCATCATCAATGTGAAACAAAAGACTTTAGTTTTGCACAAGGTAATCAATTGAAAACTGGCGCATTATGGGGTAGATAACGGATTGTTTCCGTGTCTTGGAGACCTATAGTTTTCAAAACTTGTCCAACAAAAACGTAGACGGTATGTTTTACCTGGTCTTGTGGGAGAGATGCGAGGGCACTAGCTAAGGCCCGAACGAGAGAAGCGCCGGCGCCGGGCGGCAGCGCCAAGCTGTCCAGGTGTCGTGTAGCTCGAAGTAGTGTTACCGCGTGCGAGGCCGCCTCCTTACTACACGCCTTGCAGATGCTCTGTGTCGTGAAAAAAGACCAAATTAGTCATTAATGGGCTACACAGCATTGGGTAAAATAGAGCAAATAATAAAGAACACACAAATTAATTGGAAATCGATCGTATAACGTGCCGGTGAGTTTCCACGTGAGGCAAAGCGGAATATAGACCAATGGAATTAACCAATCACGTGAATTGAAATTTAACTAGTGTCTGAAAATACGGCTGACAATCCGGGATGTCTCTCGATAATATCGCACAGCTCTCCCAGAAACAATATACTTGTCTTCCTAAGTGTACCAAATATACCTGTAACGCAGTGGCAGCCGCAGGAGCCAGTTTCGGTTCCTGAAGCGCGGTGACCAGGGTCTGCAAGCAAGGTTCCAGGCACGTGGGATGCCTCTCGATCCAATCACACAGCTCTCCCAGCAGCAGGATACACGTTTTCCGAACCGCCGGGTGTGCAGCCTCGGGCATTGAGAGTATAGCTTCCACTACTTTGGGTACGTATTCGTATTCATCTCTGGAAAGTATACAACTTTGATATAACCAATACTCATGTATGGATCTTTGTAACCCCCGGGGCCCCAGATCACTGATAAAAGGTTTACACCTTTTGAAGGGAGCCCAGACCTTCAATTATACGGCTCCAACGGCAGTAGATACGCCGCTGGCACTTGTATATAATTTGTACTCACGGAAGAATATTCTTGGCGACAGCTTGCATGACGTAGAGGGCGGCTTCTGTCCGCTCCCACGAAAGATCAGCCTGCAGCGCTCCAAACATTTGCCGGAACACCGAGCTTGATCCCACGATGAACACCACATCTTTGATCAATTCCATTACCTTCACTCGGAACTCCTGAAAATAAATAGATAGTATTGGTGGGTCAGAATCAAAAAGGTGAGTACGATTCTGACATCAAGATCAAATAATGCATATCCTATAGGTTCATGTTTCTCACCTGAATTCCTACGAACTAATGAACTGCCAGCAGGGTTGGAGCTAAGGTTATGAACCCAGGAGACGAGTTTCGCATCTCTGTAACTTTTCATAAGAAAAGAAGCCTATGCCCGCAGATTGCAGGCTTTGCAGGTTTGAGAATGCCCCTTAGAAGCTTGTACCTTGGCAGTCGCCTCCTCGGTCAGCCCTTAACTAGACCCTGATACCCTGACAAGTAATCCATAAGATTTTGTCACAAGAAGTAGATAATAAGGAATGCAATCTGTTATTATTAGTCAGGGATAAATTCATAACTAAAATTACGTTTTTATTTTTCATATAAATCAGTCGCGGCATCCCCTGCCGCGAAATGCGAATTGCGGATTTGAAATTGTTCTGAATGAATTGTTTCATAAATTGGCCATGCATTTGTGCAGCCCATAGTACAATATCGATTTTTGTACAAAAACCACACGGTACAAATACACTGACTCTGCATCTCCGTGTAAGTGATATTCTATTGCCGTCTGCACCTCTCAGCGGGATGCAGTACCAGTGTCATAGCTTCAGTAGATAACACTTAACTTCTTTTGGGAATACTTACATAAAAATCATCTCCCTCATCTAATAGCTGCGTGTGGTCAGGTTCACACTGGCAATGCCTTGCCAACGCCTCAACAAGTCGCTCAATGTGTGGCTTAAAAGCATCTGTCAGGGGCTGGTAGTCTCTGCGGTACACATCTTCTGACAGGCGGTACCACAGATTAAAAGTTATTTCAGCTACCTGAAAAAAAACCGTTATAATGTTATAGTATGTTAGCTTCTTTGGATAGCAATAGCACTTCTAAAAAAATTTATAGTAATTACAATTTTGTGATGAGAGTTAGGAAGCAGTGATTAGCATTGTCTGTTTTAGGTACTAATAGATGTTGGCATTAGTTTCCAAACAAGAATAAGAATATAATAAGAAATGTCTTCAATAAGTAAGCCACAACTGAAAAAAAAATCCTATGTAATTTATAAGCATTAATTTTTGGTTAAATTATTATTCATGTAACACTAATGGTTACTTTTCCTAATTATGACTAATTAAATAATCAAGTCTGGACTATTTAATTAACAAATGCCCTCATTAAATTCAAATTAATAAAAACATTTAAAAAAAGCAATGCAAAGGTAAACAAATTTAAATAAGCAGTGAATGTATTTATTTGCCTTTTTTTTAATGAAAATATAAAACTAATCGACATGAATTCATATTTTTAAGAATACAATTTTATTGCTTTTGTATATTCTGCTTAGAAAGAGGATACAATCAGTTTTTTTCTAAGGTTACTAATGATTTAACTATCAATTTATTAAAATTTACTTATACAGTAACTCCAAAACTATAAAATTTACTCATCTAAAATTTTGTAACTCCTAATCTATCTACCTATTTGGTGACAAATTTAAAAACTAATGATGTTAAGCTTGGCATTATTGACAGCTTATTTTATTTCACAGATAGGTCAAAGACTACAACTATATGCAGGCATAGTTGTTGTAAATTTTGGTAATTTTATATATTTCTTTACATACAGAGAAAAGTATTCAAATATTTTCTAACAATGTGCTCAACGCAAAGATTAATTTCAACTTGTTACAAATATGAAATGTTGTCAATTATGAGCCATTTTACCTCATAATCATGATGTCCAACACACACAAGAGCCAACTCTAGTGACCTCATTGCAAAGTGGGTCTGTCCTGTTGATGTGGCAGAAATAATCTTCTCCAAAAATGTCTCCGCCAACTCTGTGAAGATCCTGGCAAAGTTTGCAGCCTTCTCCTCTTCTTCATGAGCCACCGCTATGTGATAGCACTCTTCTAAAGCTGCCACGCTCTCAAATAATAGCCTTTCTATATCCTCATTATTGTTGTTTTCTTCTAGACTGTGTAGTAATGAACACAGACAATCTGACGCTACATCATGAAGAGTATTAATACAATTGTAATCTCTTAAAACCTGCAAACAGTATGCTATAACTGCATTCTGTGGTATTTCCTGTATATTCACAGCCCTAACCTGTATCCAGGATGTCATACATTTAATTATTTTAAGCGCTAACTGTGTGTTCTGAGAGCATGTTATACTTTCTTTTAAAAACATTGTCACTAGATCGGTATTTGATCGTAATTCTTGCCTAATATCTTCACGTCTATTTTCACCTAGTTTCAGACTAGAAGAGTCAATTTCTTGTGGTAGAACTGTTAAAATTTCTAATAAAGCTGTGTTGTTTTTGTCCGAAAATGATTTGATTAGGTCACTAGTGCAGTTCTTCCATGTGGGCATTTGTAATGCTAGATCAGCGAGAGCCAGACATAGCTGTGTGAGAATGGCTGGACTAGTATCCAGCATAGCGCCTCTCAAGTGCGCCACTAGAGAGTCCCTGAGAGAAATCCGAGCTTCATCAGGAAGTTCAGATAAATTATGCTGCACTTTCGATCGCATAGTTTGAGCAGCAAAATAACACGAGTGAATATCCTTCTTCTGCTGTAACAACTCGTCGGCTATCTTCCAAGAATGAATCTGAAAACAAAATAAAAACAGAATTTTAAATTATAACATTCATAATTATTTTCTAACCATTTCGTACGGAATGAATATCAATATTGCATGAATTAAAGATGTAGGCTACAGGATCCTGCATTTTAGAAACTGACTTACCGACTTTTGCACTTCTCCGAGCCATTTGGAAGCCTTTTCTTTTTCATTTGCATTAGGGTTATCGTACAGAGCACTTATGGCCTGGTAAATAGTGTCCATGGACGGCGTATCCATGATGTTTTCACTTGCTTGCCGTGAGGGAACCTCAACACTACACTATCAAAACACTGAAAACAGTATAAATCACATACTATTGTACGTAGAAAATAACGAAATGTCGAAGTAAAACAATCAAACAAGCAGCCGAATGAAAAATGCTCGAATCGAATGAAGATTGAAGGAAGGAAACCAACCATAAATAAGTAGAGTTACTATATTAAAATTTGACGTGTCGTGTTGTTTTTTTTTTATGAAATGACAAGTTGTAATGGATTTTATTAACCTTTTGACCGCCACAGTCGGCTGTGGCCGTCAACAAAAAATCGTGCCCCTGACGCCACGTCGGCCACAGCCGTCCAAATTTCAATGATCAAAAACTTTGTAATTCTAACTGCTACAAGTATTTTTCAATCCCTGTTGATTTTGGGGCACATCTTTTTTTTTTTACTCTGGCGTCAGTGGCACGGTAAATTGCTAGACCGCTTGGCGGTCAATAGGTTAAATAGAAAATTATATCAAACCATTTTTGAAAACAACATCTTTTTTCATATATGTGCATAAATATTTTAAGTTGCTTGTTGGACGATTCAATTCACATTCAATTCGGTCAGGAATTCGAGGGATTTTGAGGTAATAATTGGGCGAATACCATGGACCGGTCTATCAGGTACAGTCGCCATCAGATATATTATATCACAGCATATAAGGCGTTCATAAATATCTGAACACGACTCTTATCTCAGAATAATAAACTCTTATTGACTGGTCGTTACAGTACATGTTCAGATATTTATGAACGCCTTATATGCTGCGATATATCTGATGGCGACACTATAATGGCGAATACAGAATATGTTGTGAGACAATAAAATAGTATTGTCTATGATTGTCAGCTGTTCAACTGTTCGGTTGTGCCGGTGTAAAAATGGTGTCGCAAATGCAATCTTTAATAAACTGAATTACTTGTAGACTTCCAAGAGTGTTTATTCTCATCAAATCCTATCAGGTTATGGGCCCAGAGCTCGTAATTCTGTTCAGGTGAAGATTGCGGCGGAGATCGGGATCCGGGGTTGACGAGGAGGCGGAGGTCTATAGCGGAGTCTGAGGGGGGTCGCGTGCTGTGTGAGCGTGGCATCAGTCTTTTGCGGTGTGACAGCATCGTCAAAATGGAGTCCCACACCATATCTTCAGCAGTGAGGCTGGAGGGGCAAAGAAACTGGAGCACATGGAAGTTCCAGGTGTCGGTTACACTTAAAGGAGCAGAACTGTTCGCAGTGGTAGATGGCACTGAACAAAAGACGGAAGCCAACCAGGTAGAGTGGTCCAAAAAGGACGCAAGAGCTCAATCAGTTATTGTGTCAAGGCTGAGCGAGACGGTGATGATACATGTGTTGACATGTGAGACTGCTAAGGAGATGTGGATGAAACTTAAAGCAGTATATGAGCCTAAGTCTGCAACGAGCACGTTGATGCTTCAACAAAGATTTCTCCAGTGTAAGTACGAAGGTGGCGACTTATCAGTATTTCTCTCTAAGCTACAAGAGATGAAATGTCAGTTAAAGCAAGGCGGAGAGGAGGTGTCCGACAAATTCCTGATTACTAAGGTGCTAATGTCCTTGCCGGAGAACTACAGTCATTTTATTTCGGCGTGGGAGTCAGTTGAAACAAGTCGTCAGAGCTATGAGGACTTGGTGGCACGGTTACTCGTGGAGGAAGAGAGAATAAAGGCCAGAGATGATAAAGAAGACGAGAATGTGGCTTTGTATGCGCATCAACGAGGGAATAATATGAAGTCAGGCGGTTTCAGAAAATGTTTCAAGTGCGGGAAGGTTGGTCATTTTGCACAAGCTTGTAAGAGTAACAATTCCGAGAACCGGAAGTGCTTCGTGTGTAACAAGATTGGTCATTTGAAGTTGGACTGCCCGAGGCTGCAAAACAAATTTCATCAAAAAGATAATTTGAAGTTTGGAAATTCGTCATATAATAACGCATTGACGGCAACGACAGTGACAGCCATGACGTCCGAGTATGATGGAGGTCAATTACTCGATGATAGATGGGTTATTGACAGCGGAGCAAGTGAACATATGACATATGACAGGTCATTATTGTCGAAATATCAAACAATGTCAAATAGATTTGTTGTTGTTGGTGATGGGCGGAGATTACCCGTTCTGGGTGTCGGCAATGTTGAATTAGAGGTGTTTAATGGGGATTCTCTGATTAAATCCACCATGAATGATGTCCTGTACAAAAGTCATCTTTAAACTTCTAACGTCAAAGTCTTTAGCCTCCCATACTTCAAATGGCGTTTTTCCCTCAATTCTACTTTTGCCAGTTCGATTAAGCACGTATACGGCCATATTAACTGCTTCCGACCAAAGCATTTTGTCAAGACCACGTAACATTGAACGTGCAGCCTCTACAAGGGTACGCATCTCTCGTTCCGCTCTGCCATTTTGCTCGGGACTGTAGGGTACTGTGGTTTGATGAATAATCCCTTGACCACTCAAAAACTCGTTTACTTCTTGATTTACAAACTCCTTTCCGTTGTCTGTCTTCAAAATGTTCATCTTCTTTGACGTGTATCTCTCAGAAGTTAAAATATAATGCTTTAACTTTCCTGCAACTTCAGACTTTTTCTTTAGGAAATAAACTACTCTATAGTTTGACAGATCATCTTTAAGGAGTAGGAAATACTTGGCTCCGCCAATTGATTCAACCTCCATAGGTCCCGCCACGTCAGCATGTACCAGATCCAATATTTCTTCTGACACTGACTGTAGTTCTCCGGCAAGGACATTAGCACCTTAGTAATCAGGAATTTGTCGGACACCTCCTCTCCGCCTTGCTTTAACTGACATTTCATCTCTTGTAGCTTAGAGAGAAATACTGATAAGTCGCCACCTTCGTACTTACACTGGAGAAATCTTTGTTGAAGCATCAACGTGCTCGTTGCAGACTTAGGCTCATATACTGCTTTAAGTTTCATCCACATCTCCTTAGCAGTCTCACATGTCAACACATGTATCATCACCGTCTCGCTCAGCCTTGACACAATAACTGATTGAGCTCTTGCGTCCTTTTTGGACCACTCTACCTGGTTGGCTTCCGTCTTTTGTTCAGTGCCATCTACCACTGCGAACAGTTCTGCTCCTTTAAGTGTAACCGACACCTGGAACTTCCATGTGCTCCAGTTTCTTTGCCCCTCCAGCCTCACTGCTGAAGATATGGTGTGGGACTCCATTTTGACGATGCTGTCACACCGCAAAAGACTGATGCCACGCTCACACAGCACGCGACCCCCTCAGACTCCGCTATAGACCTCCGCCTCCTCGTCAACCCCGGATCCCGATCTCCGCCGCAATCTTCACCTGAACAGAATTACGAGCTCTGGGCCCATAACCTGATAGGATTTGATGAGAATAAACACTCTTGGAAGTCTACAAGTAATGCATGATGTTGGAGATAATATCGAAGTCAACATAGAGAATCATGAGGATGAGGTTGAACAGGATGACGTATTGCAACCTGATGACTGTGACGGCTATCAATCTGCAAGTGAGCAGGCGATCCCAGTAATTGATGAGCAGGAAGCTGGAACATCATCTGACAGCGTGGTGGGAGAAACGCGAACTCGATCTGGGAGGCACATTAAGAAACCACAGAGATATGATGTCAGTCTGATGGTCGGAGATGAGCCGAGTTCCTATAGTCAAGCAATGAAATCCAAAGACGCTAACCAATGGAGAGACGCTATAAATAAAGAACTTGACCAAATGAAAGAATATAATACGTGGACGGAGGTGAAAAATATTCCTGAAGGAGCTCCTGCAGTCAGCTCGAAATGGGTTTTTAAGAAAAAGGGCGAAGATTTGTATAAGGCGAGGTTAGTCGCGCGAGGTTTCGAACAAAATTGTAGTAGTGACTATACAGTATATGCTCCTGTAGCTAGGCTTAATACGTTTCGTATTTTTGTAAGTGTAGCGACAAAATTGAATGTAGAAATCAGGCAGATGGATGTATGTGGAGCGTTTTTGAATGCAAATTTAGATGAGGATTTGTATTTGAAGTTACCTGAGGGATGCGAAGCTAAGTATGGTAAATTAAACAAGTCGTTGTATGGGTTGAAGGGCGCACCTAGGTATTGGAATGATACGTTTGTAAGTGTGATGCTGGCAATGGGTTTCAAACAATCGGAGAAAGATTTTTGCTTGTTTTCGAAATGTGATGGACAATCGAAAACTTGGCTATTGTTGTATGTGGATGACATATTGTATTTTGGAACGTGTATGAAAGAGACTACGAAATTGCGAGATAGATTATGTAAATCATTTAAAATTAAAGATATGGGTAAAATAAATACATTTTTAGGCTTTGAAGTGCAACAGAACTTAAAAGAGAAGTGTACGATTATCTCTCAAAAAGATTATGTACACAAATTGTTGATTACCTACGGCATGTCTGAATGTAAACCGTTATCGTTACCAATTGATAAAAACTTTGACTTTCATGTGTTGAAAAGGGAATGTTCAGAAAGCGTGGAGTTAGAGCACAAATGCAGAACTTTGATTGGGAGTCTGGCGTACTTGTCCGCAGGCACGAGGCCCGATATTTGTGCGGCTGTAGCGATCTTAAGTAGGTATCAAAGTTGTGCATCTGCTTTGTTGTATAAATTACTTTTGAATATTCTGAGATATTTGAAAGGAACGGTTTGTTTGTGTTTGAAATATGAGTGTAAGGAGAAGGATGTTGTAGGATATGTGGATAGTGATTGGGGAAGGAGTGAGGATCGCAAGTCAACCACTGGTTGCTGTTTCAGGTTATTTGGTGATGCCATAGTATGGTTTACAAAAAAACAGCAATCGGTTACTTTGTCCTCTACTGAGGCTGAGTTTGTTGCTTTGAGTCATGCGACTAGCGAGGCTTGTTGGCTCAGGGATATACTAGCTGATTTTGACATCAGTTTAGCTCCAATTACTTTATATGAGGACAACCAGTCCACTATCAAGATGGCTAATTTAACTTGTATGTCTAGGGTAAAGCACCTAGAGATCAAACAAAGCTTTGTAAAAGAGAAAATGGCTAAGGGCATTATTGCATTAAATTATATAAGTACTGATCAGCAGTTGGCTGATATGTTTACCAAAGCTTTGGGTGGAGTGCAGTTTACAAAGTTTAGGTACATGTTGTTATTTAGTTTTTGAACTGACAGTTGACAATTAAGTGATGGGAATGTTGAAGTATTTTTTAGGGATGTACCTGTCACTGTTATTTTTGTTGAGAAGTATTAAAATATTTTATTGAGGGGTGGTGTTGTGAGACAATAAAATAGTATTGTCTATGATTGTCAGCTGTTCAACTGTTCGGTTGTGCCGGTGTAAAAATGGTGTCGCAAATGCAATCTTTAATAAACTGAATTACTTGTAGACTTCCAAGAGTGTTTATTCTCATCAAATCCTATCAGAATATGATTAGATTAGTCTGGGGGGCACTTCGATGCGGAAACCCATACTTCGGCCAACTTCGCCTCGCCCAACTTTAGTCAACTTCGTGAGTAGTGAGGAGCTGGGGTATATTTTTAGCATGGTAACATTTAATTTCGAGTTTCAAAACTAAAAAACTGCAACATTGATAACTTCTTTTTGACGTTTCTTTGGATCGTGCAAAGTCAAACGCAAAAATGGTTTGTGAATTTCTAAATTTAATCGCAATAAATCAAGTCTTACGTGAATTATAGTAATAAAAGATTGTGTGAATCATGTTACTTGTGTTATGGATTCTACACTAGCAGTGGTATTTCAACGACGAACCTTGTATATTTCAGGTGAACGTACCTAAACAGCGCAGGACGTACTGCAAAAAATGCAAGGTCCACAAGACCCACAAGGTGTCCCAGTACAAGAAGTCGAAGGAAAGGCACGCCGCTCAGGGCAGAAGGCGTTACGACCGTAAACAGCAAGGTTACGGTGGTCAGTCCAAGCCCATCTTCAAGAAAAAGGTAAACAACATAACCTCTTAACGCCGATTATATTTGTCGTGCTTTTTCATTCAAGTTTCCTAATCTAAAAGTAAAGGGTCTATAGCAAAGGGGGCCCGATTTTAGGACTTAGAAAAATATGGTACATGGGTTGAAAACCGAAAACTGTAGGTTAGGTTTGTTTTGTGACTATGTATAGCGGAACGAGCGAAGCGAGCGGAGCGTCAAAATGCTTGCTTACATTTATTTACCTACATCTAAATATGTTATGCATTTGAATCCCAATATCTTGGTAAATATCCATCTGAGAGAAAAAGTTTAAAGAATAAAATATGCTTATTTTAGCGTAATCTAAAAGATTCAATCTAATTTAAGCCCAAAAAAAAAGTTTGGTCGTAAATTTTGTCCTAAAATCGGGCCCCCTTTGCTATACTCTGACCTCAATAATTTCAAGAATAAATTAGACAAGCATACCACTGAATAACAATCTAAAGACAGATCACTGGATGTAGGCCACAGATCACCTCCACATAGATAGCTAATGTTGATAGTTTTGTTCACGATACAGTTCACTGCGCAGCAGGTTGACAGGTGGGGAGCGGGTAGGCGGTACCTGCATCTTGAGTGGCCAATTCATGAAGCGCGCGTACTCATAGGGATGTGTCACGTTCATTAGAAGCGTATAAATTGTGCAAATAAAGGAAATATTAATTATAATTAAAAGTCAAGGCTACGCACATGTTGTAACTAAAGCTAAGCTGAGTAAGATAATTAAGAAGGCATTAAGTTATTCAATAGGTTGTAAAGTTGATATACTTCTAGAAATAACCTGGTAACTTTTTATAAAAAAATTTTTTTAGGGTTTGTTAATAAAAAAGGTTTTTTGTTTTACAATTGTGTACTAACGTACAAAACATTATCAGTGGTAGGACCTACGGCATACAAAATCGATGGTCTTTGGTTCAAAATTCCACATCTTTCATACAATTTTTAGAAAATCTAAGGGATAAGTATTCAAAACATGCGGTGATATGGAAGGTTAAAAGAAAGGTTTTTAACAGCAAAATCCAACTCTGAAAGCCATCGCACTTACTAAGTCCAACATCAGATAGATCCATCGTGTGCCACTAGTTCTAATTGTTTGCCAAGAGGAATCGAAAAACTAAAACTGCATAACTCTATGTCAAACCAACTTCGAGATCTGTCGCACTTCCTCCAAGTCCATCATCAGGCCCGTCTTGTGACGCTGGCTCTAACGGCTCGCTAAGAGGAATCGAAAACTCCAAACAGCAAAACTCGATGTCAAACGAACTCCGAGATCCGTCGCACTTCCTCCAAGGCTATCATCAGGTCCATCTTGTGAGCCTGGCTCTAACATCTTGCTGCCAACGACAACGAAACGAACACAAAACGAAAAAAAAAACGAAATACGTGCGTTTACCGATTTAATTTAATATTTTAATAAACAAATCAAATCATAATATTTATTCAAACTAAAAACATCTACAAACCTAATAAAGCTACCAAATTAATAATCTAAATTACTATTTAATACAACAATAAAAATAAATATTAATACGTTATTAACAAAATTCGGTAAAGCTAAAAGTCGATTTGGTACCGTCTGCAGGAAATCACTAGGATACACGTGCTTTCGTAAGAATCGGTTAAAAAAGGGATAGCTTAATTGCTTTCTTCATTTGATCAAAAGGGACGGACACATTTCACTACTTCCGAGTAACGTTCACTAGTTCCAAGTGACCAGTGTAAAGAGAACTCCGTGCTCTGTGGTTAGGAACAAAATCTTCGTTTTATACAGTGAAATAGACTTCTCTATGGAATGTTATACAATCTTTTTAATGACGGGAAGTCCGAGAGGTCTTTCCAAACCACTTAACACTACAATTTACCATGTTTTAGCATGTAAATTATTTAATTTATTTTTTCGTTCTGGTACGCATGGATCATAAACATGGACGCAACTAAACGGTGGCCGCCCGCGTTGATACTTTAATATGATCGCAGTACCATACCGTTGGCGCGCGCGGCTCGCCTTACATGCTCCGTCTAGTGGGGATTGTCTGTGATGTAGGCATTATCAGTTGTTAAGGCGACGGGTAATGCGAAACCACAGAATACTTAATAGTATTGCATACAGAATGGACACGCACACCCCCGCACCGAATTGAGCTACCTCACCCCGCAAGGGCACGGAGGTGCCGGGAGTAGGCTACGTAGAAAATTTCGAAAGGGTTGTTTGTGTATATGGTTACAGTAGCCGGCAAACAACTTGAACCAAAATGGCGGATCTGCGCATGTACATAAATTTGTACGTAAATCGGCTACTGCGCAGTCAAGGTGACTCGTGAAATAGTGATGGTGTTGGTGATGGTAATATGATGATGGTGGTGATAATGATGATGATGGTGATGAATATGGTGGTGATGGGTGGTGGTAGTGTTGACGATGATAATGAATATGGTGGTGACGAAGGTGGTGTTGGTGATGATGATGATGATGATGATGATGATGGTGATGATGATGGTAGTGGTGGTGGTGGTGATGGTGATCACCACCACCATACCACCGCCACATCACCAACACCACCATCACCACCACCACCTTTATCACCATGACCACCACCACCATCATCACCACCACAATCACCAACACCACCATCTTCATCACCACCACCACCATCACTCCACCTTCTCACGACCACCACCACCACCACTACCATCATCATCACCACCACTACCGTTGTTGTGTGGTTGTGATAATTTTCTATCTCATTATGTCATATTTATGTGCAACTAAGACACCAACTAGTTGTTGCAATGCGTCTGAGGCAGCCCTATGCGTCTTACACGCACACATTGACACTGACATTCAAGTTCAGTTTTTAGTAGGCAGTGTCCGCCCTGTGGCGAAACTAGGGCCACTTTCGTTTTTTTCTTATACCTTCATAATCTGATATTTTTTTAGAAATAGCCGAAGTCTAGGAGCTAGCAAAACACCTTTAATATTTATTAAATCACTATATACAATTTGTTCACTGTAGTTTACCTTACAAAACTTGTTCACTTCAAAAGCGGCCGCAATAGTTTTGGACAAGTTTTTAGAGACAACTAAAGAACAAGAAATTGTGTATAATGATTTAATAAACATTAAAGGTGTTTTACCAGCTCCTCAAATCTTGCAATTACTGAAAATTGATCTGGTTTGGAAGATATAATAAAAATTCGTAAGTGGCGCTAGTTTCGCATTACCCGTCGCCTTAAACTGCCGGTCTCATTATAAATAATAATAATAATAATAATAATTTAACCAAATTGCGAAAACATATGTTTTTCTTAGTCAACCTTTGACAATGCTAACTTTCTGTAAAGGTATTGAAATGTTAGGAAGGCTCGAAGAATACCTATTATGTTTAAAATGTATTATTTAAACAGTGTTTTCATTAAATGAAATAATCATGCTATAAGTTTACACACCTCCCAGTTGAATGCATACTTTTCTCACAACTTTTGGACATGAGTAGTAATTGACGTTGATAGCTTTTCTAATGTCCTCGCCGTTAATTGTTTATCAATTATCAATCATTTTTAAATCAGAAGTGTCAATGAGGTTTTAGAGGGTCCACTTAATAAATTGAACAGTCCTAATATCTAGTTTTTTTGAGGTATCAATTTTTTGTAATTTTTTATTAGAGTATACGTAACGAAATTTGAGCCATGGAAGAAAGATCTTATGGAATTGGCATGTAGGTTAAATCGTGCGAAAACCGCCGTCGCTAAACTCATACAAACAAAGGCAAATCGTTACACGTCACACTATTACAAATCTTTTTTCATTGGTTTAAAGTAACAGCATTATCAACACCAAAATGTCACTTAAGTTACGTCAGTTCTAGACTTAAAGCAACTTTACCTCGCTTCATTTGCGATGTAGGTAAATTACAATGTGCGAAAATTGTAACATCGTTTGTTTGTTTTTATCCTTCGGAGACAATTTTTGCCTTGGTTGAATTTCGGCAGCTTATCACTGCACAATATGGCATGATCAATTTAAAATAATTCAAACCTAGTCTGTGGTTGACTAGCGACTGACGATGGATAGGTGCCAGGGCACCGATTTTGGAAACACGGGAACGCCTACTTGCCATTGCCACTTCCATTGGTTCTTTCTTCCATGATTTGAGCAATGAAAAGTTTGTGACCTTTGGTTAAAAAAAAATTGGGCAAGTGCGAGTCCGACTCGCGCATGAAGGGTTCCGTACCATAATCTTTAACAAGTTTTTGTATGGGAGCCCCCCGTAAATATTTATTTTATTTTATTTTTAGAATTTGTTGTTATAGTGGCAATAGAAATACATCACATCATCTGTGAACATTTCAACTGTCTAGCTATCACCGTGCTTGAGATACAGCCTGGTGACAGACGGACGGACGGACGGACAGCGAAGTCTCAGTAATAGGGTCCCGTTTTTACCCTTTGGGTACGGAACCCTAAAAAGCTCATAAGCTAGGCTCATACTGAGGTTCAAATGTATTATAAAAAATAATATATTTGGAATAAAAGTTTTGAAATGTGTGGAAGTGGTATTTAATATTTGTTTCTGCTGAATTCTTATTATATATGATAATAAGACTTTCCTTCGATATTTGTTTTAAAGGCCTTTTGCACACCATGTTATTTAGCTCCGTGATTTTTTTGCACACCTACATTCAATTAAGTAACTGATTTGCTTCGTATCGATAAAGACGATGTTAACACCCGTTAGCGTCGAGAGTAAACTTTCCTCGTCAGATATACAATACAATTCAAGTGCGCTTTATAAAATAAAATTTATTTTTTATTTTATTTAATTTCTTTTTATTTATTTTATAATCTTGTTAAATATTGTTTTAGGCGAAAACTACCAAGAAAATTGTGCTCCGTCTGGAATGTGCTGACTGCAAGGTGCGATCACAAGTGGCGCTGAAGCGATGCAAGCACTTCGAGCTTGGAGGTGACAAGAAGAGGAAGGGACAGATGATCCAGTTCTAGGCGCGATAATAAATAAGAATAACTACCCTATGTGTTTCATTTCTCTGTAATTCTATAATGTAATTTGACCTCAGTCACAGATTTTGTCAGTCAGTTTGACCCGTTTCTTCCGTAGTCTTGAAGGATTATTTAATGTTAAACCTACAAAGAGTACCAAGACCAAAGATCCCGCTTACCCGTGTCATACTTTCTAGCGGTGACATGGTATCGTACGGAATTCAAACTCATATCAAACAAATGTACGAAATTGTACGCTAGTTAAAAAAAATATGTACTACACGTACTTACGAGAAAACTGATCAATTTGTCACCGCTAGGAAGCATACTTTCTGGCGGGGTCATACTTTCTTGGTATCGCACGGAATTCAAACTCATATAAAAAAAATGTACGAAATTGTACGCTATCGCTAGTTAAAAAAATATGTACTACACGTACTTACGAGTTACGAGAAAACAGTGCTCAATCTGTCACCGCTAGGAAGCATACTTTCTGGCGGTGTCATACTTTCTTGATATCGTACGGAATTCAAACTCATCAAAAAAATGTACGCTATTTAAAAAAACATGTACTACACGTACTTACGAGAAACAACGCTCACTCTGTCGCCACTAGGAAGCATACTTTCTGGCGGTGTCATACTTTCTTGGTAGGTATCGTACGGAATTTGGAATCCAAATAAAGCGTAGGTACAATTTCGTACATTTATCGTATTTTTTTTATATAGGTTTGAATTCCATACGATACCAAGAAAGTATGCTTCCTAGCCTAGCGGTGACGGATTGATCACTGTTTTCTCGTAAGTACGTGTAGTACATATTTTTTTAACTCAATTTCGTACATTTTTAGGGTTCCGTAGTCAGCTAGGTTTTGATATGAGTTTGAATTCCGTACGATACCATGTCACCGCTAGAAAGTATGACACGCTTACAGTTGCCGAGAAACTTCTTGACCCAAAATGGCGGATCTGCTCATGCATATTTGTAGGTACGTAAATCGGCTACTGCGCAGTCAAGGTTAGGCTCAAGAAGTTTCTCGGCAACTGTACCCTTGTATATGCTAAATTATGAATTATTATCATTTATAATTCTCTATCACAGCTGGTACGCGACTGTCGCACTATAAATAATGTCCTGTCTCTTTCAATTTCGAGACAGACGCTATGTCATAGATATGCTAGCCCACAGCTGTATACGGTTGCAGAGAATCTTCTTGACCCAAAATGGCGGATCTGCGCATGCATATTTGTACGTAAATCGGCTACTGCGCAGTCAAGGTTAGGCTCAAGAAGATTCTCGGCAATTATACCAATTTATCCACCAGTAATTGACCAAACTAATAGGGAAATTAACCAATACAGAGCATAGGATGTCACAGAAGTAACACGTTACAGTGGCACCGGAGGAGGCTCTAGCTCAAGAGAGACCTAACACGACCCCAGTAAAAGTTGCACCCGTGTTACCAAGTCTACCTACCGAAACTTTTAAAGGTGTTCAGCAGCTGTCAACGGGGTAAATAATATAAAAATAATACCTCAATGTACCGTATTTATATTTATTCAAAAAAGTATACCGTAAAACCAGTATCAAAAAAATACCTGACGTTGGACCCTGGATTTGCCTACTGGATCTCAGGAATGATTCAAAAGGCAAGGCAGGCAAATAACAAATCAGTGCGGCTTCTGTACCTAGTGTCTATTCTCTTTTGAAAGTAGGCTCCCATAATCAGTTCATTTTTGTGGATTCGAAGCTGAGCTGTACCCGGGTGGATTCGCGAAAACTGCACAAAAACATGTTCCCGGTGTTTTGAAAATGAAACAATACATTATCGTTATGTATTAATATGTAGAACAATACAGGACGTGTTTCGCAACAATAGGCCGGAATTCAAATTTGTCTATTTATTTTATATAATTTATAAATCGAATTAACACTGACTAAACATCATCACCATTAGCAAAAAAAAATGACTTATGAAAGTTCGGGACATATTTCTTAAAAATCCACCGCACGCAACCCGTTTTTTTTATTATATTTAGTAAAAGTATATCCTGTCAATGTTCGTAAAGAAATCTCGAAGCGTTTCATGAATACTATCTAAGGATAAAAAATAAAACAAATTTTGGCACAGAATTTCGTCATCGCCATTGCGGTCGCGTCAAAGTATTTTTATTTTATTTCCGAATGGCTGAATACCCGAAACGACATCACCTACCCGCTCTTCAGTCACTATTACAAAGCGGACTAGAGTGCACGCGAGGTTGCTGCACGGGAAGTTAAATTTTTCGGCTTAAATATACCATTGGAAATTGTGTGGTCACATTTCAGCGTCATCACCAACAACATAATAAATCAGGTTTAGATAAAAATATTACTTTTATTCAACCACGTTGTGTAAGAGGTGTACGGTGCAATTTCTCAAAATGACGGAGTCCTCTGGTTTAATCTGTCGTTTTGAGTTTTGACGATATTTATCTGTTTTCGTCATCACCATAAACATCATTACCATTTTCTTGTGTAAATGGTAATGTTTTTGTTTGACTGGTAATGACGAACTGATACTTTTACTTCGGCGCATTTTAAGGAAAAAACCAAAAGAAAACTATATTTACGATCTTCTTGGTCGTATACTTCATAGCTGAAGGTCGTGTCCCTGAAAGCTTTTCGTTGTATTGTGTACTAGCTGTTTCCAGTTTGTTCGGTTTTCGGCTTCCTTCAGGGCAAAGGAAACTGGAAGACCAGTGATTTCGGTCACTTGGTCACACCATCGACGCGGGGATCTATCGCGGGGTCTTCTTCCTTCCACTTTGCCCATTATCACTAGCCTGTCAAGGCTGTCGGTATTCAGGCGAGCAACATGACTAAAATATCCAAGTATCCTTTGGTAGCACATGGTCGACAGTCTGGTTTTCACCCTCAGTTGTGTTAGGATGGATTTGTTGGTCCTCATGGCTGTCCATGGTATCCTGAGCATCCTCCGCCAACACCACATCTCAAAGGCATCTATTTACTTTCGGTCTATGGCGCAGATTGTCCACGACTCTGACCCGTAGAGAAAGATTGAGAAGATCAAAGTTCGGACTAGTCTCAACTTGGTGACATTGGAGATATTTCTGGCTTGCCATATCTGTGTCATCTTGCTCATTGCAGCTTTGACCATCTGAGTCCTCCTTTTGATCTCTCGCTCACTTCCACCCTGATCAGTTAGTAGGGATCCGAGGTAGACAAACTCGCTGACGACTTCCAATTCCGAGATTTCTCCTGTCCGAGCGAGCTGGCCGGACCTGTCAAATTTCATGACTTTTGTCTTTGTTTTGTTGATGGTTAGCCCAACCAGCCCACTCTCAACCTCCACTCTATGGAATATCTCTGCCAGTTCCTTCTGCGATGTAGCAAAAAGTGTGGTGTCGTCTGCGTATCTCAGATTGCTAATCTTTACGCCACCGACAGAGATGCGTCCATCCCATCCTTCTAAGGCTTTTCTCATTATATATTCACCATAAATGTTAAACAGGATGGGAGAGAGAATACATCCCTGCCTTTACCCCTTTCTTTGTCTTGAAAGTTCCAGAAACTACGTCGTTAACCCTCACCACGGACTTTCCATCTTGATAAAGACTTGCAATCAACATTACAAGATATTTAGGTACGCCCATCTCCAGTAATATGGACCACATGCAATCCCACCTTACGCGGTCAAACGCTTTCGAGTAGTCGATGAAGCACATGAGGATAGGGGTATTGAACACCCGACTTTTTTCTATTATTTTCCTCATATTAACAATTTGTTCAATTGTTCCTCGTCCCTTCACGAAACCCGCCTGCTTACTAGGTATTCACGATATCATATATAAAAAAGAAAAAGAAAAGAGAGTCCCAACTAAATTACAAATATTCAGAGGCACCCTTGCTGTGCATCAAGTATTATGGAAGAAAGAAACCCAAAATTTAACATTTCGTAATGCTAGTTGCTTTGAGTGTGTCTGTGGAGCTATATGTAACCATGGGAAACATCGGATATGGACAGGGTTCCACTTCCGAAACACCAGTGGTTCCTCTCATAGCCACAAAAAAGCAATATGGAGTCCTGACCAATATTACAAACACCGCAACTACAACATTTAGTACTGTGGGTCTACCATCAAATATACGGATTTTATCTAATAAGGTGATAATAAAAAATCTAAAAATTAGGATATTAAGACACCTACTAGTATATGTAAGTTTGATATTATATACCTAAGATAAATGTTACTCTTACAATGGCTGCTGGGATTATGGACATTTTGCGTTCGTAAATTAGGTCATTGTGCGACGGAGGGCCTATTTTTTATGTTAATTACCGTGTTACTTCAATTGCTTTACTTTTTCTGCATTTTTTAATCAAGGCTGCTGATTACCAAATTTAACAATGTATAATGTATATGATGATTTGGTGTAGGGACGCCCGGCCGGAGACAGGCGGGCTGTCGATCGCGTGGATGCGTTCATTCAGCCCAATTCCCAATTGGAGCCAACAATTACTGTCCCGGCGGCGCTCCCATTGAGCCTTCTTCCTCAAATCTCCTCGAAGGAAAGGACATCTTTAAGATTAATGTCCCTCAGCTCTTCTTCTTCTAGTTTGTCTTTTCTGAAGATGCTATAGCGTGCTGCTGCATACATTGCACACTCCGCTATGACGTGCTTACTTGTCTCCTCTTGTGCGAACAGTATGGATTACTTACTACATCCATAATGTTTAGGTGCCTGTTAATTGTGTCCCGTGATTTTTCTTACCTAGTTCCAGGAGATACCTGGTCCTTTTCCTGTTTATGCCTCCTAGGATCACCTTCGAATGTCGACAGTCCGTTGTATCACGCCATTGTCTGTTAGCCTCTTCCTCCATTAGCCTGGCTATAACTCCTTTCGTGACTTCTGCCGATATTGGCAGTGCAGGTTCGGGTCCTATGAGTTCCCTTTCTGCCCCTAGTCTCGCCATCTCGTCTGCTCTTTCATTCCCTGTCACACCCTGATGTCCAGGTACCCATGCTACCATAATCTTTGTGTGCTCTCTAAGTTTGTTTAGGGCTTCCCTACATTCCTTTACCAAGGATGAGCTTACCATCGGCTTGTCTAACGCTTTTAGCGCAGCCTGGCTATCTGTGTATATTACAACAGATCCCTCTTTCTGCGAACATTCATCTATTATTTGCACACATCTCATTATGCCGCATACCTCTGCCTGAAATACGCTAGCATACCTCCCCAGATGTATGTGTACCTTCTTCCCCAGCTTTGGTATCACTAAACCGGCTCCTGCCAGTTTCGTCGATTCCCGCCGAGAACCATCCGTAAAACAGATAGTCACGGGGTGCTCTACCTCTATTTTCCAGTTGTCCCTGTCTCCTATATGTATCCTATATTTCTTATCGAACATTTCTTGTCTCTTTATGAGGTCGTTGTTTTGGGTGAGCATCCCCATCTTCGAACATGCTTCCCTCTGAATGAGTGCATGTCCCTTGTCCACACAGTTTCCTCTCCATTCCTTACATGCTTTCATTCTATACCATTGTTCCATGGCCCTCTTCTCCGCTTCTATTTTAAGTGACTTGAGACCGAGCATGATTTCCATTGCTTGCGTGGGCGTTGTCCTCATTGCCCCCGTGATCATAAGACATGCCAGTCTTTGTACTTTTGATAGTTCTTTGTGGTATTCTTTGTTGTTGGCCTTATGCCACCATACTAGGGCCCCGTATAGTATCCTGGGTAGTATCACTGCCTTGTAAATCCAGTGTATCATGGATGGTTTCAGGCCCCATTTTCTTCCTACCGCCCTTTTACACTGATGACACTTGCCTCGTTTAAGTAAAAAAATATGTTCATAAACAAAAAAAAAGTTGCCTCAGATCTCTTACCTTAAATTGAACTTGTATTGTTATTTGTTGATATGTATCAATGTCGTAAATTACATTTTTCCTGGCATTGGGCGTGTGTCATTTACAAACTCTAATAATTTACTTTATATTCGTCATTACCATCTACTTGGTATCATTACCATTTTTAAAAAAGTCATTCCATATGCCTAGCGTCATTACCATTTTCATGACGTAACTTTTAAAGCCAATAACTTCTATTTTTATAAGTCTACATTGGTGCCAACTGCTGTTTTTTGTTGCTCTTTATTATATCTTTAGATTTACACCACTTAGCACGCATTCCCAACAATTAAAAAAAAAATGACCAAAAAAAATATCAAATAATAAAAAAGGCGAATCCACCCACCCCAGCTCACACTACTCACGAAGTTGCGGCCAACTTCGTGAGTGGTTTTAGGCTAGGGCTACATCAGAGGGCATTAACCGGATTCGAAACGAAAGTTTGACTTTGACAGTTGCCATTGACGAGTGACGACATCGGTCATCGTCATCGGAGTGTAAACAAAACAAACTTCTGAATATTTGTTAATTGTGTGCCTAATTCAATATTTCAGGGTAAATAAATCGTTTCATAATGAACGAGCCTTTCAGCTCTAACGTCCCGGAGCCCAAGAAAGTCGGAGTTTGGACTGAGGGCGTTCGCATTGAACCTAAGTGAGTTCTCCCCAAAGTAACTGTTAATTAGTTTTCCCGTGGTATTTATTGTAATGTATAAATTGTTGTAACAATATTATTAGTATATGAGATAGCCAACAAACAGAAGTTTAAAGAAATTTTATGCATAAGTAGCTACTTGCCGGTTTCTTCCACTAATATAAGGACAATGGGTAATTCTCATATTGGCTTGCAGCCATTCATGTTGAAACTTTGTTTTCCTACATGACACTGCTTGTATAGTTTGTAAAAGCCTAAAAGGCAAGGCATTTGCCTTTGACTGATTGATGTAACATACATGGTATGTAATGTAAGTATATATGGTAATTAAAATAAATAAATAAATATTAGGGGACAATCCCCAATAGTCCCAAACTAAGCAAAGCTTGTACTATGGGTACTAGACGACGATATACATAATATATAAATACATATATAGATAACATCCATTACCCAAGAACAAATATTCGCATTCATCACACAAATATTTGCCCCGGCCGGGATTCAAACCCAGGCCCGCCGGCTCAGTAGGCAGGTGTTTGCAAACTGCGCCAAACATGTCGTCGTGTCGTAATTATTATATATATATTCACTTGTATCTGATATCTAAGACACACAACTATTAAATTTCTATCCTGCCAGTTTTTGCCCTATGGTTGACAAGTTTCATATTTATTTAGTAGAGTGCATACATTTCTCTGTAGCTTATTCCTACTAAAAATCAACAAATTAACTTTTTGTTTTTACTAATTACAGAGAATTTATAATCCCAAAGAATTCACCGGAGTCCAGTGATGACATACCAACAATACCAGATTTGGATGACTTGCAAGACATCTTAGAGAAGGAGATATCAAAACCACCTTCGTAAGCATCTGAACTATGGATTTTCTACAGAGAATGAAAGGCATTCAGGAAACCCAATTCTTACAGGCTTGCATATTTTAAGGCATTTGGTTACTCTCATACTACAACTGAAATTAACATGGCAAATTAAAATTGTGGTGTACCCACATTAAAAAAAAAATGAGACATTACATGTTTCATAAATTTATAACATGGCATTACTAACCTTATTCGAAAAAAAAAAACCTAATTCATTTTTTGCATTGCTTAGTAGATAGTATGTGAGTAATCCAAACAAGTATGTCAAAACATCTATTTCAGTACTGAGCGTAAAGACACCGAGACAGTGAACACCCTAGCTGAAGTTGGCGATGGATATTCAGGCGCTGCTGATGGCGTAGAGGCTGCGCTAGCAGCACTTCGCGCACGCGTACCACTGGCCAAGCGGCCGCCCGATGCTGTGTGGACCATAGACTCACTGCTGGCCCAGTTGGCAGAGGATGGGAATGAGCAAGAATAGGGTAAAGGTGGGATAATATGAGTAATAAGGTTGACGATACACAGTAGCGCGGCGTCGAATATTTTCTTGGTCAAGCCAAAGCAGGTTTGGCTTATAATTTTGTCTGGAAGTTGAAAAAACTACTTGTGCTAAAATAGTTAAGCCATTGGGAATAAGGTTCTACATACGCCACGCAACTGCTAATATAACAGATACTTTATGTATAAGGCTACGTTTTCACCAGTGCGAGGATGCGTAGCGAGAGCGAGGAATGTGTTTTTGTTAACTATCTAATAGAATCAGTTGCGCTGAGCGAGCTAAGTAAATGAAGTTATTCCATTGGTTAACAAAAACACATCCCTCGCTACGCATCCTCGCACATCTCTGGTGGAAACGCAGCCTTAACCTCTAGAAAACGAGGACTTTTTGGGAAAGCCAGTTTTGGAACCTACAGCTGTAAAACCGTAGGTAGGAGAATTTGCCGAATATAGTGATGTTCGAAATCTAGATGGAGAAAATAAAATAACGTCCAAGTGCGAGTTGGTCTCGCGCACCGAGGGTTCCGTACAAATATTTCCCATCTTAATTGGCCGGGTTACGTTTGCACCTGGTATGTATGGCGCCGGCGCCGGCGATCACGTTTGTTATATGGGAGCCCCCCTTAAATATTTAATTTATTCTGTTTTTAGTATTAGTTGTTATAGCTGCAACAGAAACTGTCTAGCTATCACGTACAGCTTGGTGACAGACAGACAGATAGACAGGCAGACGGACAGATAGACAGACGGACAGCGGAGTCTTAACCCTTAAATGCATGGTGTAAGATGCAGCTTACATAAACAAAAATGAATTACTGGTTGATAACAAGAAACATTTATTTGAAATAAAATAATATTTTATGATATTGTTTTTTTTATTCATGCATTTAAGGGTTAATAATAGGGTCCCGTTTTTTTAAAAAAATGGGTGTTTCTGCCTCTGTAAATTTGGTAGTTCTACCGGAGAGTAGTTGCAGCTGGTGAAGGAAGGGAATGGGCGGGAATAGTTATCTATAGTTTTGTCAAGCTTGCAAATTTATTTATTTTAAGTAATAATTGTTTTTAAGCTCTCACGAATAGGACTTACTTGTTTTTAATATGAAATACTCATTAGGTGAAATGTAATAATTGATTAGAGTAAATAAATGATTTTAATATTTTCTTCGGTTTCCAGGACTGTCACACATTTACTAAAACCATTTAAACGGATTATACCAATCGCGTATATTAATTATTTGCAGAGTTCGACATTATCAAGATAATAACGAGCCGTGATAATTATCGGATAATTATCACCAGTATTAAAAGATCATTTGTTAAATTGTTTCATAAGAAATATCGATGGTTTATTGTTTCAAAACAAAAAAAAAATGTTTAATTTTAATACAATACAAATCAACATTAGGTAATGTCAAGTGCGGAAATACACGTTTGGATACTTAGAATATAGTTCTATTTCACGGGCGCATTTTTTTGTTATTATCAATTGATAATTATCCACCTGTTATTATCACGATAATTATCGTGATAATTATCGCGATAATTATCGTTGATAATTATCCTTTCGAATCCTGATTATTTGAGTCGTCAACAACAACGAAACGAAACGGCAGGGAGTGAAACGTGAGTGAGAGGGAGTACGCGATATAATCCGTTTAAATCGTTTTATGTAAATAAAATGTCTTTAACCAGAAAGACATCTACACAAATTAAGTATACAAAGACTGCAGTTCTGCACTCAGCAGCAACAATTAACTACTTTTGGTATGGTGTGCGCTCGGACTCGGACGCAGAGGCGGCGCTATAACTTTGGCAATATATAACAAAGCATTGTTGTGGTTTATTTTTTAGAACAAACAGATAGACAAGCGTTAGTAGTTGTATTTAATTTGTGATAATTAGTAACTTTCCGTCCAATTTTTACAATTAAACTAAGCTAAGGAATGCAAGTTCAATAAATTAATGTTGTACCTCTTTAGTATGTTTGTTTTTATTATGTCATTGTCATTATTGTCCTTCTAGTAGACATTGGCTTGTTTAAATTGGGTATCATAATTTGTTACATTAACTAGGTTATTATTATTAATTATATATTTTTACCTCGCCTTCAAAATTATTGATTCAAATCAATATTAAAACAAAATACGACCATGGTAATTCATTTGAAATGGATTACATATTAATATTAGAGACTCTTTAAAAAAATAATAATACTTCAATTTCACTTTAGGAGCAGCAGAAGGTAGATATGATATGAAACAAGTGAATTTATCGTAAATATGAACGTCTTGAATTTAATCCCATCAATTTAAAACATAGTTATTGTGGGTATATAAACTGTATTTCACAACAGTGAAATTACTGGGTTACTTGCTTAAGAGCAATGTCATGAATTTGCTTAATCTAATCGACAAAGGCACATACAAAAATTGCCGTGTCAAGTTCATACTTAGATATAGTTACAAAGAAAAAAAAGAACTTGCTTTTGTAGAAAGTTTTCCTCTTAGAAGTTAGAGCACTAATGTTTACTAGTTACAATTTGAAGCCCTTTTGTTGCTCTAACTCTGTCATCCTAAAGTAAAAGGCAACTTTTTTGTATGGAGCTCCATACAAAATGGTTGCCCCTTTACCTTAGCACGCAGACCTCTTCTCTTGGTGGGGGGAGCGAAGACTCAGTTAAACGGTATATACTGTGTGAACAGCAACCTACAACATTTCTTTTTTCAAATGCCAGACTATCTTGTGAGATCTATGCCATGTTGTTTTAGGCTTGGCCCCCAGGCCATTTAGAAATCTTAATCCTATGTCTGTATCCTACGGACAGTGAAACTTTGCAAGAAGCTCCTACCAGTACCCCCTGCAGACCTATATGCTAAGTATGCAGTTATAAATAGTACAATATATGAAGGTATTATAGTAGCTGCATACAGTTCTTTCCTATTCAGTAAACTTAAGCCTGAGACAAAAAAATGTGACGCAACTACCCAGACTATCTTTGGGTAGTATTTGTCATCCAACCCGCTGAAGAAGATGACACTCCAGAAAGTGTTGAGTAGGATCATGCAGAGTGTCATGGCCGCACTGGTAACAAAGAAGTATTCTGTTCCACTGTGAAGACCTAAGGTGCCCGGTCCAACCTGAAACAAAATAAATTGTGTAAAAGATTAACCATACTGCAGAATGATATTTAAACTTATGCTTAAGTATAAAAAAAAAATGGGTCAGATTGATTGACATAGCAATGCGATAGTTCACTTGGGAGAGCACTACGCCGGATAAGTAGAATTGCAGGTTTGATTCGAGTCCTGCTTACATTGCAGTGGAACACATTAGATCTTTGTGTTAAACCTAACCTAACCTACAGTTTTCGACCCATGTAAGTACCATTTTTTCAGCAAGCATTTTTACCTCGGTAAATACTGATCGGAGAAATAAGTTTATAGAACAAAACACGCTTATTTTGATGTACACGATACACTCATAAAAAAAAAAGGTATCATAATGACACCATACCTGTCAAAAATTCTCTCCAAGTCCTGGGTCCCCTTTGCCCAATCACCTGGACCAATGTGGTGTTTCCACATTTAAAATCAATAAATCAGAAATAAGATAAGATTCTATTAAATCATTAATATGACTTACTGAATCAGCTAGGACATTTACTAATGCAAAGGCTCCGCTCATGGCTCCAAATCCTAGCCCTGAGACATAAGCCATTTCCAGTTTGTTGCTGCCAATCTCATGGTTCTCTGAGATCTCCTTCAGGCCGGCCTCAGTCTTCCGGAGAAGCACATACATGCCGTAACGGAAAAGTTCCTGTAATGAAGGCAAAAATTAGGTGATTTTGCAAGAAGATCCTCAAAAAACGAATTTCATTTGAAACCAATAGAAACACGAAGGATGTGAACTGAATCAAAACATATGAAAAATTCTCAAAGAAAACTACAGCCTAAAGATAAAGTAGATCATAATGGATTCATGTATCTTCCCTTCCTTAACATATGCAAGTCAGACTTGGACATTCACTAATAAAACTAAGAACTAAATTTAATCTTCTCATGCCACGGAAAGAAGTATCCTGAAACTAAGGACAATAGACAAAAAAGTGGATACTGTTATAACATAAAACAAAATTCAAGGATGCATTGCAACAGGCCCTGAAACTAAAGTGCAGGTGGGCTGGTCATATAGGACCTGGATAACTCCTTTGAACCGTCTTTAGTTTTATAATAATTATGAAGTTGTATTTTTGAACCCAATCAGTAATTTTGTGGAATAAAAAACCTTGTACGTCCCTTTGAGACCATCAATTAATAAAAATATTATTATTAGAAAAAGCAAGTATTAAATATAATAAAATATAATTTTACAAACATTAATAAAAGAGTTACAAAAGTAACTCTTTTATTAATGTTTGGGAAATTTGAGAAATAATGTTTAAAAATCATATCTCCAATCCACAACCCTTAGGACCCAAGGGATAGCAAATAACACCACAACAACCCAAAAAAAATTGATAGTCCATGTGTCAAACACCCTGTATAATAAATTGTAATTTTTTAGTATGGATAATAAAGTTATAATAATAATATTTCGTCCTATTATTGCAAATACCATGTTATCTGCAGAAAATCTATGTTTAGAAATAGATTTTTTGGTTTGAGTAATTAGTATTCCTCAGGTGATTGTTATTGTCACTTGACTTGTACAGTCGCCATCAGCTATATCACAGCATATTAGGCATTCATAAATATCTGAACATGTACTATATTATTTACGCTTAGATATTTATGAACGCATTATATGCTGCGATATATCTGATACCTACAATGTTTTATTTACCGACTTTAATATTAAAGTGTATTAAAATAAACAAGAAGTTACAATACAAAGAAACGACTTTGGCTTAAATACATGAACTTAGGCATAATACAAATATATTTATTTTTATACTTGCCTGGAAAATAATAGCAAACACCATTCCAAACACTAAATATGTCCGTAAAGGCACTACAGCGAACCACACAAGCGACGACAGTAAGAACGATAACAGCCATCCAAACGCTGCAGCTATCATGATGATGATGCGCACAGGATCATTGGCGATCGTCATTGCGAACATCACGAGAGGAGGCCCAAATGCTAGCAGGGAACAGCTGAAGAATTCGGCGAGAGTCATCTTGTTTTACTTTACGTCTAAATTAGAACTCTACGCTAAAAAGTGAATTACTGGCAAGATTTGATTCGTAATGAAATGATAAGTAGATAATGAAATGCACTGCTATTAGGACCACTGTAGATAAAAATTAATAATACAAGTCACGAAGGATTATGCCAAACCACCAACAAACGTCTAATGGTATAAGAAAACAAGCTATCCCACTCCGGAATGACAGGCGAGACTTTTGACGTCATCACGCTATGATTGGTTGGTTGGTTCTGCCAATTTTTTTTTTTTTTTTTTTTTTTTTTTTTTTAATTTATTCATGACCATGGTTACAAGACCTTCAGTCGAAGTCATAAAAATACAATCAATCTTTTTTTTTTTTTTTTTTTCTGGCTTTACAGTGATTAGCCAATGTCAAGTGTTGAAGTAGAAAGATAGGGAAACTTATCAAATTATAATAAACAAAGGAACGGAAATTTGGAAAAGAAAGGATTGGGATTCGGGATTACAGTCATACATGTTATATTTAATACAAATATATAATTTTCTAAATTTTGATATCATTTTTTTCTAAATATAATGATATTATTTTATATACGTCATATGATTTTAAATACAATAAGCAGGTTATGGATGTTGGAAAAGGAATATTAATACTTTGGAGTTGTAGTAGGAAGTTAGACCGATCGTACAGCGAGCATGAGAAAACAACATGGTTTAGGTCTCCGTATTCGCCACAGGGGCATAGAGGGCTAGGGACGATATTCAGTTTGTGCAAATGAGCCGGGGTACTAACATGTCCCAGGCGCATTCTGCACAGTATAGAAGTAATTGCTTTTGGGAATGTTAATTTACTAAACCAAGGCTTGCTTGGGATCGACGCCTGTATAGATCGGTAATGTTTTCCTTTAGTTGTTGTGTAAGTCCATAGATCATTCCATTTTTCATATAATTCTAATTTTGCTAAGTTAACCAGATCATGACAATAATTTGTATATGGAAAGACATCTCCGCTATGTATGGCCTCATTTGCCAGTTGGTCAGCTTTTTCATTTCCTAAAATACCTTTATGTGATGGGACCCAAACCAGTACCACGCCACTACTCTTTTGAGAACATTGTAATAAGAGTTCCTTAATCTGAAAAACAGTCGGAACCTGTTTGTGAGACTTAAACGAAAACCTAGCGATAGCTTCTAAGGAACTACGTGAGTCAGTAAAGATCATTACTTTTGGCAGCTTTAGGAGTAGGACATATTCCAAAGCCTTTAATAGACCAAAACATTCACCGGTAAAGACAGATGTTTCCGGTGGTAATTTAATTTTTTGTACAATTTGGAATTGCGAATGGTATACCCCTACGCCGACGCAACTTCTGTCTGCATGCTTTGAAGCATCCGTAAAAATACAGTGCCAATCTGACCATTCATCATCAATGAAATTACGGAATGCCACGTTTGCATTAGGGTCATCTTTCGATATTCCTATATCCAATTTTATGTCTGGTTTTAATACGAGGCTTCCGTAGTTGCATTGATAAAGGGGAAGAACAGGACTACGACTGGTAGGGGCTTCAAGGTTTAGATATCTTTTATAACTATTGACCAAACATGGTGGTTCCCTATGAGCCCAGTAACTGAAGTTGTCAATTTTATTTGAAAGGTCTTTAAGTTTGGGTAGCAATTGATGTGAATTTAATTGAAGCATACGGAAAAAGAATTTGTCACAAAGAAACTGTCTTCTTAACTTTAATGGGGGATCACAACATTCTAATTGCAAACAGTTTATTGGGCTAGTTTTCATCGCGCCAGTAATAAGCCTCAAGCCACTAGCCTGGATAGCGTCTAACTTTTTATACGCACTTACATTAGCCGGGTGCAATAAGAAAGTACCATAGTCTATTACGCTCCTTATCAAAGCATTATAAAGGAGTCTCATTGTAAAGGGATGGGCGCCCCACCAGACACCCGAGAGACATCTCAATATATTTAGATTACGTTCGCACCTTAAACGTACATATTCAAGGTGAGGTACACCGGTAAGTTTAGAGTCTAATATAAGCCCTAAAAATTTTGTTTGATCTTTGATTGGGAGAGGTATGTTATTATATATAATATGAATAGGTGGCAATATTCTTCTTCTCGAAAATAGTACAACAGAGCTTTTTGATGGTGATAAATCTAGGCTATTGTTATCCAACCAAAACTTTAAATCCGTTAACGCAAGTGATAACAATCGACTAATATCATTAATTGATGGGCCAGAGACGTAGAGTAGTAGATCGTCCGCGTATTGAAGTATATTAGCATGTCTTTTCACAGAAACTTCCAAGTCGTATGTATATATATTATATAGTATCGGACTTAAGACTGAGCCTTGTGGTAACCCTTTCCATACGGTTCTAGTGATAACTTGGTTTTGATCCACAGAATACTTAATAAATCGTTGACCCAACATATTTACTATAAAATTAGTGAGACGGGTTGGAATATTTAATTTCAATAATTTATGTTTTAGGACTGATATGTTTACGTTATCGTAAGCAGCATTTATGTCTAAAAAGGCAGCTATCAACGAGTCATTATTGGAAAAACTTAAACGTATATCTGTGGTAAAAATACTCAAGCTGTCAAAAGTACATTTGCCTTTTCTAAATCCAAACTGACTATCTGATAATAACTTGTTAGACTCCAAAAACCATTCCAGTCGAATCTTAACAAGATGTTCTGCAGTTTTGGCTAAGACGGATGATAATGCTATAGGCCTATATGATGCTGGGTCGGAACTTGGTTTATTGGGCTTTTGTATAAGGATTAATGTTTGAGTTCTCCAGGATTGAGGGACGGTACCTGTAATCATAATGCTGTTAATCAGAGAAAGGTAGTAGTTGAGGCTATTGTCATCTAGATTTGAAAGGAAAGAATAAGTGATCCCGTCTTCTCCGGGAGCAGAATCTTTAACAGACGAAAGAATACCTTTCAACTCGTCAAATGTAAAGGGGGCATTCAGGTTTATATTACTATTGTGACTATTGTGACTACTAATGGGTGGAGCACTGAACACTTGAGTTTCAATGCTTATTTGTTCAGAGACAAAAGGAGGAGCTAACCGATCCATAACTTTCTCTGCTAAGTCTGGGGAGATTTTGTCTTGAGTAGAATCTTTAAATGCTGATCTGAACCTTCTGATGTTTTGCCATACAATTGACGGTGGAACATTAGGATTTAGAGATTTACAAAATCTGTGCCAACCTTCTAGTTTTTTGTTCTTAAGGAGGTCCTTAGTGGAATTAGCAATTAATAAATAATGGTTAAAATTATCCTCGGTCATGTTGTTACAGTATTGTTTTTCAGCTTCCTTTCTCTGTTTAACTGCAGCAGTGCATTCAGAATCCCACCATGGAGGGGATGGAATGTTATTGGGACCACAACTTTTTAAGGGAAAGGTTTCATTTGCAGCTTCAATCATTGCAGTAGCTAGCAGTTGAGAGCAATCCGTTACATTAATTTTAGTTGTATCTGGTAAATTATTAACTTTTTTTTCAACTATTTGTTTGTATAGACTCCACTTATCTTCTGTGAGTTTGTGTTTTATGCGTGGTTGTCTTACACAGTCCTGGGGCTTTGGAAATGGGAAACTGATAAATAGAGGGAAATGGTCACTACCATGTGTCGAGTCTGCACGTGTCCAGGTAAGCGAAGGAGCAAGATCAGGGGTACAAATGGCAAGATCTATCGCACTAGGGGTGCGAGCAAGTCGTGTTGGTGATCCAGTATTTAAAATGCACAAATTATTGGAGTTAATTATCTTCAACAGTTGTTCCCCATGATAGTTTGTGTTCTCACAGCCCCACACTTGATGGTGAGAATTAAAATCACCTAAACATACAAATGGCTTTGGTAAAAACTTTAAAAGTTGATGAATTTCATTAAAAAGATCTTCATTGGGCTTTGGCAAATAGAGTGATATGTAACATATATTGTTTATATTAACAGCAACTACAGATAAGTTATTGCTGTGTGCAGGAAGAGTAATAGTCGAGTAAGTAAGTGAATTTTTTATGAGTATGGCTACTCCACCATACCCATCAACTCTGTCTTCTCTAAGACAGACATATCCGGGAATTTTAAATAACAATTCCTTTTTTAGCCATGTCTCTTGGAGACAGACAAGAAAAGGTTTATGTTTGTTAATAAGATGTATTAAAGCTGGTTTCCTAATGGTGGCACTAAGACAATTCCACTGAATTGCTCTGGCTTTGTGATCCATTGTTGTTTGAAATTTTAAGTAAAGCGTTAATAACTGCTGCAACGTTGGACGGTGAAATTGTATTTGATTGTGATAACAATTGAATAAGTAAACTAATGATATCTGTTATATTTAAGTCCTTATTATTATCATTGTTAAAAATTGGTTTTTCTTTAGGTAATGTTGGTGTTCTAACAATATCTGCATGGGAAATGTAGTCATATCCCTTAGCTGATTTGGGAGGAGTCCTTGGTTTTAAAAAGATAGTCTTTTTGTGTGAACCCATATTTGGTGTTGATGATGGTATATTGTTTTGCGGTCCCATACTGTGAGCTGAGAAGGATGGTGACTGTGAAATCAATGCCTCAGCATATGATATTTTCGAGACAGGTGGGTGCAATTTAGTTGCCTCCATGTAAGATATGCAGCTTTTACTCATAGTTTCTTTGATGTCCTTTTGTCTACTGTATTCGAGGCATTTCTTACTGGTAGCCTGATGAGCTCCTTTACATAAACAACAAAAATAGCCTTCCTCCTCAACATCACACGAGTCACCAGAGTGGCCTTGGCCACACTTATAACATTTTGGTACCGATCTACACTGACTCTTTACATGCCCAAACCTGCAGCAGTTGTAACACTGGATGGTAGGATATATATACAGCTCCACTGGTAAAGCTGTATAGTACATATAAACACGGGATGGAAGAACTTGACCATCAAAAGTTATTATAACTGTACCTGTGTTTACATATTGGGTTGTCTCATTCATAAAAACTTTCCTTTTAAGGCGTCTTACTTTAAGAATAGGTCCGCAGCCGATGGGAACATTTATGCTATTTTGAACATCTTCCTCGGTCCACTCATTTGGGACTCCCTTGACTACTCCCATACGGGTAACATTAAATGTCGGGATGAAGGCTTTATATTTTTCTTTTTTTAAGTTATCATGGCCTAGAAACCAGTTGGCTTCATCATGTGACGAGAATGCTAGGCTGATCCGGTTTCTACCTACTCGCTTTAGACTACCATTTACAATTCCTTTTATGTTGTTAAATTTCAAAAAGCGACCAAAAGTAACAGGGTGTAGAGTAGTGTCGTTGCTGTCAGTTTCCTTTTGGACATGAACTACATAGGGCGCTAAGTCCGACTGTTGATAGCAGGAGCGACCAACTGGCACACGAGGCGCATCCATATTAGCGGTATTACTGTGTTGATGTTGACTACTATTAACAGGGGTCGCACCCAAGCCTGCCTGTGGTTGAGTAATGGGCTGTGCTTTCATAGTGGTATTTGTTTCGCATTTACAATCAGTCTGTCTGCCTTCCTGACCCTGTTTCCTCTTTCTTTTGTTGCAGTGAGAACAAACGCGGGGGAGCAATTTTCGTTTTAACTTCGGCTCTACTACATTATGAGTCGATGCATCTGTGTCCATAGATGACTCCAAAGCGGAAACTAATATATCTATTCCTGATGGGGGGGTTTCATTATTTTGTGGCCCTGGAGGAACTGTTCCCCCAGGGTCACGGGGGCGATCCCCCATAGTGATGATATAAGTTTAAATTTTAAGACACTTACCTATTATATACACTGTTAACTACAAATAATAAAGTAAATATGAAAAATATATACAAAGAATACTTAAAAACCAATCCTTTCAATTAATTTTAAAAAGAATTCAGAAAACCGCGTCCGCCTCTTACGAAGTTTCCCGCCCTTTTTTTCACAATCAATCTTATTTATAAAATAAAGAACCCGTTTCTGTGTTGTCGGTGGTGTATCATAATACTCCCCGATTCCCTTGTTACTTGTATGGATGTCATCTAATCGTGTTTTTTTTTTATATCAATTAACGACAAAATATTTTTTTGTCAATAAACATGACAATCGTAATGCATTAAGGCATAATTATGATCTTTTGTACTACTGGCGGTGGCAAATATTTTTGACGTGACAACGTCTTAAATTAGGTTGCGCTCGGAGTCACTCATGAAAAAGTGTAACGCCCGCTCACGTCTGTTACGAGGGCCGGTTGTCCCGCTAAAACTCGAGAACGGCTGAACCGATTTGGCTAATTTTAGTATTTAAATATTCGTGGAAGTCAAGGGAAGGTTTAAACGGTGAGAAAATATGGAATAAATGAGTGGAAAATAATAAAAAAGATAATTTTATATTCCCATACAAATACAAACTGTTCGTACTTACCTGTCAAACATAATATGATGTTTGTTCCGTCGGTTCGGTATTTTTAGAATAATTACATGTAGATCTAGACTAAATAAGGGTTTGGAATCGACAACATACATGCATAATAGTCTGATTATCGCATATTTAGATTTAAAACATGTAAAATAATGACACTATAATGACATTAATGACACATGTGATGGGTGCGTTCAGAAAGTAACACTTAAAATGTTGTTAGGGAAATTGTGAATGGATATGATACTAATAAATATTCTACCGAGAAAAACACGTCACGTAAAATCTTCCTTCGCCCGTAAAACCGACTTTACAGGCAACCATTTTTTTTTCCTTATAATTATTTTGTTACCATAAAGCGGCAATTAATCAGTGACGTAGCAAGTCGCACTAGCCGGAGTGTCGCTCATATCTTCTTAAACCCGCTCCAGACCTTCCGATCCGATCCGATTTATCGGAAGAAATTTCCTAACAACTGCACTACCTACACATTATCCGATTTCTTCCGATAAATCGGACAACTGCACTACACATTATCCAATTGCTTCCGATCTGTCGGATCGGATCGGAAGGTCTGGAGCCGGTTGTACCTAGCTCTAGAGCAGTAGAACTCAGACAGTATTTTTTTTAAGGGCACGTTTAAATTTCATGATAGAAGGAACTATAGAAAAAAAAAATGGGATAATTACGACGGTAGCATATCGTTGTACTTTGTAACTAACACAATATGGATCTAGGTCTGAAATAAACATTTTATTTTATTGTACAGGTTAGTTTATTTCAAATAATGGTACGGAACCCTTCGTGCGCGAGTCTCACTCGCACTTGGCCGATATTTTGTTACTTACGAAGCAACGAGCCAGAACTTTACTAACTGCTATACGAGGCTGTATACAAAGAGTAAAGTAATATCCGTCAATCCGTCAATGGCGAAATACCACTGAATAAACACAGAGAATATAATCACTATCACTACGTTTTAAGATCGGTAAGATGGGGATGGTGGAGTTACATTGAAGTCGTGGGTGAAATGGAACGCTTTGCGCAGTTGTTTTGATTTGGTTTGATTTGACACTTGCGATCTTATTATACCTTTAGACGTGTTTGTAGTTAAATTATAAATGAAACTACTAATACTAATGTATACTTAATATCAAGATTTAAAAATAAGAGCCGACATGCCGCCGAAGACACAGGCCAAGAAAACATTGTGGGTAGAGTGCGAGCAGTGTGGAAGAAGTATAACCTCTAACGATAAGAATACTCACGTGGAGTCAAAATGCGAGAAAAATCAAGTGAAATGTCCTTACGTCGAGGATGGAAAGCTTTTCACCTGGCTAGAGCGGGCTGGGACGCCGCCGGAAGGTGCCCCAAAGGACGCCGTTCTTATACATCCATCTGCTGGGTCTCTTATAGGAGCTGTAATTGGAGGGCCTCTTGAACTGAGTAGAGAAGGTGTGCCCAAGTTAGTGAAGCGAATGTGGCCGTCAAAAGCCTCTGCGCCCGCTGCTGTTATTCTGCCTGCAGCCGGTAAGATAGCTATTGTTTCAGTTTAAGTATATGTTATTGGTAGACTTTGGAAAGGGTGAGCTATTTTGAGAGTTTGCATAACATGAACCCTGTCATTTAATGGTAGTAGTTCTCTGTGTAATAGAAAATTGATAATTCTTTACTTTAAATAAAAAATCATAGTTGGTAAGTATGTATTTTGCTATGAATTGGTATTTTATATCTTAAAATGATTATTGACATAAGAATAGCTCATCTTTTCCAAGCTAGATCCATATATTTTTTAGCGCAAGTATCACACATGCAATACTATTGTTTTTTGTCATTATTTAACTTATTTAATCAAATGTCAGGGTATAAATTAGATTTGCATAGGATCTGATTTATCACTTATGCTATTGTTATAGGGGTCTGGCCTGTAACAGGATCAATAAATTAAAATAAAGATCCTACCCTTCAAACTAAACAACATTTGCTTAGCAACTTCTAAAAGTAACTTTTATAAAATATAATAACTCCTAAAAATAAGTCTATTCAAAAAAGCAATGTATTGTATTGCAAAATATTGATTTAAACTTACACTATTTTCATCTTTTTTTGAATTGCAATATATGCGGTATTTAGTAATGTAATAGTTTTTGCTAAGGGGATGTTGATGGATGCACATTGAAAGTAGGTACTATTTAATTTGTTGGCAATAATGAACATCTGAAAACTGTTTTTTATTTATTGCTGAACAAATGTTATTTTTCAGTAGGGTTAGGACTTTTGGTTGCATACCATGGTTCTAGAATCCATGGAGTAGCTACTTCCATAAAATATCAATTCAATTCCATAGACTTTGACTGTCAAGAAAAGTAAATGCCATGTGTAAAATACAACTCTGTGCATTTTAGAGCCATGGTATGCTACCAAAAGTCCAAACCCTAGTTATCAATTTGAAAAGTAAAATCGATGTAGTAGATAAGATAGGCTTTTTTTTCTCTGGCATAAAATTTTAAGTGGCAATTTATTCATTTACAGATCTCTCTGGTGGTTGGTGCAAAGACAGTGTGAAAGACATAACAGTGTCAGTCCTGGAAGCCCAGATCCCCAATGCCAGCTATGTCACAGTTAGAATCAAGAATCACAAAACAGGCACAGATGTTTGTGATATATTGAAGCACCACTTTTATAATCATTTTGTCTGTGTTGGCACTGTTTTAGCATACTATTATTTTGGTAAAAAATTGCAAATAGAAGTATTAAGTGTAAAATGTAATGAACAGAATGAGAAATTCAACACAAATTGGTTTGTACTCAAGGATACCACTGTATGGAATATGGAAAAAGATATTGAACAGAAAGTAAAGAAAAAACCAACAGCTTTAGGAGGTGTTGATGATATTTTTGAAGAAATAGAAACATTTATTAAAATATCCTTTAATACTGAAGGGTTTGCTTCTAATTTTCAGCCTACTAGAGGTCTTTTGCTCTATGGGCATTCTGGTATAGGTAAAACTGCTATCTGTAAGTATATAATCGATACTATGAATTGTTTTCACATAGATGTCAATGGTCCAACCATATTTAGTAAGTATTTTGGTGAAACTGAAGGCACAATGAAATGTTTGTTTGATAAGGCAATACAAAATCAGCCAAGCATTATTTTTGTTGATGAAATTGAAACAATATGCCCCAGAAGAACGTCATCCAGTACTGAACAGGAGAGGAGGGTGACTTCCGCCTTTGTTGCTCTTTTAGACCGCTTACATGAGGAAAGTAGTAGAGTTTTCATTTTAGCTACAACTAGAAAACCAGATGCCATTGATCCTATGTTACGAAGATTTGGGAGATTAGATAAAGAAATAGAGATTCCAGTCCCAGACAGGGTTAAAAGGAAGGATATTTTAAGGAGCATGCTTTTAAACTTACCTAACAAAGTGTCAACACATGATATTGAGTCTATTTCTGATTTGGCCCATGGCTATGTGGCAGCTGACATAGTGAACCTTTGCACTCAAGCATCACTAAAATGTATAAAAAGGTCAAGTGAAGCAATAGAGAAGGTAGATTTAGTAGCAGCACTCACTATTGTCAGACCCAGTGCAATGAGGGAGTTATTGATTGAAGTTCCAAATGTAAGGTGGTCTGATATAGGCGGGCAAGACGACTTGAAACTTAAGTTACGCCAAGCAGTGGAATGGCCTCTAAAGCATTCAGAAAGTTTCCGACGCCTGGGAATTCGCCCGCCAGGTGGCGTTCTCCTTTATGGCCCTCCAGGGTGTTCAAAAACCATGATTGCAAAAGCACTGGCAACTGAAAGTGGGCTTAATTTTTTATCAATAAAGGGTCCAGAGTTATTTTCCAAATGGGTTGGTGAATCAGAAAGAGCCGTACGAGATTTATTTACAAAGGCACGCCAAGTTGCGCCGTCTATTATATTCTTTGACGAAATGGACGCTATAGGAGGCGAAAGAGGGGCGGGGGAGGGTGTGCATGAAAGAGTGCTAGCTCAGCTGTTGACCGAACTGGATGGCGTGGTTCCATTGAATTCGGTGACAATCTTAGCAGCTACAAACCGGCCCGATAGAATGGACCGAGCATTGCTCAGACCCGGCCGATTAGATAGACTAATTTACGTGCCCTTACCCGATTTCGAAACTAGATTGCAAATTATAGAGCTAAAGATTGAAAAGATGAGCACTGAAGAAGTGAACACGCATAGTTTAGCAGTAAGAACGGAAGGTTTTTCTGGTGCAGAACTTCAGGCTCTTTGCCACGAGGCAGCTCTGAAGGCTCTGGAGAAAGATTTGGACTGCCCCGCGGTCACTATGGAGCACTTCGAGAATGTTCTGAAAGACTTCAGGCCCAGAACGCCTAAGGCATTACTGAACGTGTATGACGAGTTTGGTTTGGGGCAAAAATCTGGGTAACAGATCAGTCCGACTTTTACAATAAAAAAAATTGTAAATAATAGTTTTGTTTTCTACATGTTGATATTCTTATATCTTTGATTTGTTGCATGAATATTGCCATATTACGAATTTGGCATTTGTTAGTGTGACTTATTGTTTTTAGTGTTTTATTATCAATATTTTAATGAGTATATATATTATTATATTAAGCGATTTGTACTCACGTAAAATCGTCAGGAACTGTCCCACAAGTTTCGATTTGGAGTCTTCATCGGGGCCTGCTACCCGTACAGTCGCCCGGGAAGTTTATCACTGGTTTTGACAGTTTCACGTGAGTGTTAACGCTTAACCCTTTGACCGCCAAAGACGGCAAATCACGTCATCGGGATTTCGTGCCACTGACGCCAACGACGCCTATTGACGTCAAAAATTTCAATGGCCAAAAACATGCTAATTCAAACCACTATCTGTGTTTTTCAATCTCTGTTGATTTTGGAGCAACTTTTTTTTTTTTGGTTTGGCGTCAGTGGCACGGTGAATTGCTTTGCCGCTTGGCGCTCTAAGGGTTAATAAAATAACTAAACATGTCTCACGAGAGTTTTAATAAGATTTACTACCTTGGTATAAATATCTTGAAAAGGTTTTTCGAGTACGGTTTTTCTTGTTTTATTGTTACTGTGTTTTTTTTTAATGAGTGCAAATATTTTTTCTAGATTTTATATCCACATAAATAAATACACTATTTACTATCAAATAATTTATTTAACATGTATGAAATCTTAAGAACTATTTGAATATAAATAATACAATCATTTTGTTTATTATTAACTTACTCACTTTAGATAAGTCAGTAATTTACTAATACCCTAATTTAAAGTTCGTCTACGATAGTATAGTACGCTCAACCACAACTGACAAAGCAATATCAATGTTGTGTACAGTCGAGATCATAAATGTATACATATACACATTATTAGTGAGACAAAGAGTTTTCGATAATAATAAAGTCTAGCTTAGATATTAGGCTTAGGTTCTTTATTCGGTTTTGTTTTCGTCTGTTGTCTCCTCCCAAACTAAACCAAACCTGACGTGCGATATAAGTACAATTTATCGTAGACGATCCCTATACAATTAATCACATGTTCTGAAAACCCTTTCTAGAGGTATTTTACACATGGCGATAATTTATGTCTACACAAAAATCGCTATACTTTATCCAAGCCTTTATTTTCTTTTTGTCAGTTTGAAATATTTATGTCGTAACGTAAGATTCCCACAATTACTCAGCGGAACCTAAATGTGGAAGCTGAATAGCATTAAAATTCTAAAGATAGCTTAATGAAAAATATGGAATAATAAATGCCTGGATACAGTACGTTTGTAAATAGCCTGCTGGGTTTTTCCACTCTCCTACTACATGATTTTTGCAGGAAATGTACCCCAAAAATCGCTATAACATTAGTAAAGATAATCGAGTATAGTGTGAAATACTCAAATTCACGCTTGACGTTCCAGTCAAAATAAAAGACAACTGCAACAGGCTCTGCAAGTTTTGGATAGCAATTGCCTGCGCTTGACTTTAGGGCTTGACCTTAACTTTAGCTTGTAAAAATACAGTTGTCAACTTGTCAGCATAGGTATGGTCTGTCCGGTGCTGTAGGATCAAATTGATGTCAAATTGTGTCAGTTTGGCAGGTTAAAAACAACCGTATATTAATTCTAAATAATGGTCGTTTTTCACTTGTGCCAGTTTGACGATCCATTTGAACTTGGCGTTCCCCCATCCGGAATACCAAGTTCAAATGGACGTAATATAAAATAAATATTCCTAGAGCGACTTTTGAAGTAGCACCTATTTAAAATCGTATCATTAAAGACATATTGACACAACAATCCTACAATTTTGGGATTTATTTGGTTCAGGGTAGGGAGCTTATTTAAATTAAATTTAAATGCATACCATGTCACAACTTTTTCATCTCACATTATTCTTTAATGTCCACAGTTTATATTTAGCGTTAGAAAGCCTTTGTCTAAAACGGGGTCCTGTTCTTCACGTCGGTTTCTCAAGAAGTATAAATATAATTATTAATTGGTAGGTACATAATCTGAATATTTTTCTTGGTCTTACCTTTACCAAAGCCATCTCGACTACTCTCGACACTTGTGGTGAATTGACTTGTAACTTATAGTGCGTAAACGTCACAGCGACGTCGATACAAATCGATGACTCTCGTTTTTAGGGTTCCGTAGTCAACTAGGAACCCTTATATTTTCGCCATGTCTGTCTGTCCGTCCGTTCGCGGTTTAGCTCCGTGATTTATGATTAGTACTAGAAAGTTGAAATTTGGTATGAGTATGTGTATGTATCACGCCGATAAAACGGTAAAATAAAAACTATTTTTTTTTCGGGTAGGTACATCTCGAACAGCTAAAGTAGGGGTGAATTTTTTTTGTTTCAACACTGGTGTGAGGTGTCGTTGAATAGGTGTTTTAAAAATAATAGGGGTCTCCAAACAAAAATTATGGAAATATTCATGAAAATTAGGCCTTATTTATACTTTCAATGAAAACTAAATTCAATAAAATCGGTTTCTTCAATATAATCAATAAATTCGGTCGGCCGTTTTTGAGTTATCGCAGTTTCATAATTTGCTTTAAAATTACATAAGTGCCGCGCGGTGACCTTATACTTCGAACGTTACACATATTAGTTAAGTGTCATACTGCATTAAAACATTCCACTCAATCTGGCGCGTATAATCGATAACTTCCAGAAGATAATAAGTGATTAAAACGGGGCGTAATTTAAACCTCGAGCTTAAAACAGCGGTTTTCTATTCTGAAGGTCTATTGTGAAGGATGGGCAACTACGGAACCCTACACTGAGCCCGGCCCGACATGCTCTTGGCCGGTTTTATTTAATCTGATTATTTAATCTATGAACTTCGAAAATAGTCATTTGGCATGATTTTCGTTACATTAGTCTTGCCAATGATAGTAAGACCACCAAAAAAACATTCACGTGTCCCGTTTCCTAAAATAATGCTATCAAAAAAGTTGTATTTTAATCTTAGTCTTTACAAATGTGGCCTGTTAAGATAAATAACTATCACGCACGGTATAAGCGCACTTAAACTGGGTGGCGGGTAAACTTGCAGTATAAATTTAGATAAATGAAAACAAAAAGGGAAAGATATGTAGCGGCCAGAAAAGGCACTGCATGAATTGTGCCAAGGCGACAATATTTATACTCCTAAGTGCCCACCAGCTAGTTAACTATGCTCCAGACGTCAAGCTACCTTTATTGCTGGCCGTATGTGTCTTGCGTATGCATTGCCGCATATGACATCCTGACGCTTGGGGCATGGTCATCAGAGGCGCATGTATTTTTTTCCCTTATTAACTTCATCCTTCCTAGAGATAACATTCTGATCTTAGCGATCGTGAACACCTTTCGCAAGACGATAGATCAACGCGACCAAGACGATGCGATCGACGCCCGAAGCTCACTTTTGGTGTATTTCGGCCACATATCACAAAGGGATTTTCCGGAGGGTTGCTCGGGATCCTTATTTTCAACCATTTTTCTAGAGTAATTAATAGAAAACAGTGTATAACGGTATCCGGTCACTGTCGCTAAAAAGCGAATGCCTTACGAGCATAAAAGATTTTTCGTGTATTTTAAACGCGTAGTATCTCGGCGTGGCGGTTGTAGCATATGGCGATCCAATCGGGCTGCGTGGCGCCCCACTGGATCTGGTTGACCTCGCCCTCGGCGGCGGTGTAGGCGAGGATGGGGTCCTCGATGGCGCGCGGCATCTGCTGGATGTCCCAGATCAGCGCCTGGTGGTCGTCGCCCGCTGTGCAGATGTGGCACGAGCTGCGGGAGACGACTCCTTGTTACAAGGCCCATTTAACATGTCTAACTATAAAACTGTGGACGAAATATGTTTGAGCATGAAGTTGAAGATACCCGACCCCGACGAACCTTTATCAGCCGCGCGGCTTGCACTACCCTCGCTGTCTCTGCATACCACTATTTTTTCTCGTTGTTTGTTGAGCTGTGTTGTACAGTCGAGTTCATTTACATCTACACACTTACGAGAACAAAAATATCTGAACACGACCCTATTGTCAGGAGCATAAAATCGTGTTCAGATATGTAATGTAAATTAACTCGACTGTACGTAGTCTGTCCCAAAGTTCTGTCACTGGCACATAATTTTTAAATTTAGAACATAATTTAAAGAAAATTTTATTGTTTTCCATTTTTGAATGTTTGTCAATTATTTTAAAACAAAAAAAACTGGTTGCCTGTAAAGTCGGTTTTACGGGCGAAGATTTTACGTGACAACGCGCGGCGGACCGATCATGTTTGAGTGGGAGAGACGCAAGGCATTCGCCGGTCCGGCGGGCCTCTCTCTCGTTCGGTGACTCATCGTAACAGACGTGAGCGGGCGTTACACTTTTTCATGAGTGACTCCGAGCGCAACCTAATTTAAGACGTTGTCACGTCAAAAACAGTCATTCGCTGCAATTTCTCACGATGGAGTGGACATTGAAAGAAAACCGAATAGCTGTTTTGGCATTGCACCGCTGTGAGCACTCGCCAAGTACCTGAAGTACCATTTTCAAGTGGCTCAAAAATTTAAATATAACGCTTAGGTTTGTATACCGTACTAGTTGGGAGGTACAATGAAGTCTCCAGTGTTGAGGACAAGAAAAGAATTGGCCGGCCTCGCTCCGTACGAACACAAGTAGTGATCAAAGCGGTCAAGGCGCGCAAAGCAAGAAATCCTGTCTGAAAACAGAAGTTGATGACTTTGCATCTGCAACCCATGCACCCATCTGGGTGTCAGTAGAAAAACCGTCAAAAAGGTTTTAAACGAAGATCTTAGTCTACGAGCATACAAAAGAGTGGGTACTTACTTAATGCCCGTCTAAAAACAATAAGGCTTAAAAGATCCCGGAAATTGTTAAAGCGGTATGCGAAAAATCGACAACGTGATATCCTCTTTACAGACGAAAATATTTTCGATATTGAAGTGAAGTACAATAAACAGAATGATACTTAGAGTGTACGCTATGAGCTCTGAAGAAGCAGGAAAAAGTGTTCCGCGGGTGCAACATAGGCATCATCCATCATCAGTGATGGTCTGGTTCTTATTAAGGGCCAACTGAGGTTCATTTTTGCGCAAAAGGGGTCAAAATCAGTGCGAAAGTGTACCAAGAGACGGTTTTGGATAAGCTTGTCAAAGATCTGCCCAACACGCTATTTTCAGGACATAATTTTGTGTTCGAGCAGGATTCTAGCCTAGGATGCCAGCACACAAAGCCAAGACCATTCAAGCCTGGTTTGACCGTCAATAAATCGACTTTATAAGACACGAAGCTTGGCCTTCCGGAGTCCGGACCTGAATCTTTTGGACTTTACAATTTGGCAGGTCTTAGAGGGGAAGGTCTGTGCTAAACCCCATAAAAATTCTGAGCCTGAAGTCATCTTTAAGAAAAGCAGTTGCTGAAATAGACGACTGGCCGCGCCGATTAAGGGCCTGTATTAAAAAACAAGGGAGGTTATTTTAAATAATTTTAATTTTTTATTAAAAATAGTTTAAATTGGTATATCATTTATAAAAACCTGATTGGTACTTTTGTTTTTATCATTATTTTCATTTGTGACAGAACTTTAGGACCGACTACGTATTATAAAGTAGGGGATCTATTTGACATAAATTAAAGATCATTGAACGAACCTGTGCGGTGCCCAGGCGATGCCGTTGACGCAGGCGCGGTGGTTGTTGAGGCGCGCCACGGGCGTGCAAGGTACGCGGACGTCCAGGATGATCACTTCACATGCGTCCATAGCCACGGTGGCCAGGTAGTTCGGGTCCTGCTTGTTCCACGCCAGCCGCAGCAACGGCGTGTGTTGTGGGTCCTGGGAAATAATAGGACATTAGATACTAATAGGTACACAGTTGCTGGGTGAGCTACGGTTTTTCGAGAGATCGTGTATAGACTTCATCAATACCATTAAGACTTAACAGCGCTTTAAATAAAAGTTCCACACATAAGTTTGACTTGCGTAAATGCCAATACTCCCAAGGCCTGCCATACAAATTAAATTGATATTTAAAGCAACTGTCGGTAATTCTGTTTCGTTTTAAAGATGATCGTGACAAGTCCCTTGCGTCGTCTACATATACTCGGTCGCGTGTACTATTCTCTCACGACCTGCCATGCAAACCAGATGTAATTCTGTTCTGTTTTAATGATGATCATAAGATGTAAAATATATTTGAAAGCGTCAGTCCCATTAGTACCCCTTTGGGCCCGAGGAGGCCGTAGCAAGTATATACCGTGTGTGACCCACCTCGTATATGATAGTAGAGTGCTCGAGGTGCCGCAGGTCAAACATACGAACGGAGCCGTCGGCACCAACCGACGCGAACATGTCGCGCCCTCCGCCCGCGCGGCTGAACGCGATGTCGTACACTTCCTGTAATAAATAAGTAGCTTTGCACCAGTACTTCTACCTCATAGAAAATAGATTCCGTGTTTTTGTTGTAGAAATAATATTTGTAAACACCATGGTTTAAAAGAAAAAAAATAATTTTAGTATTTATGAGTCATAGACCACTTGCGCAATAAACAAAACCAGACCATAATAAATAATGACACGAAATAGCAGCATAATGTTCATAGACCAGTACTTTTCTTCCACAGTCTGTTTTATTGTTATTCCACGATTGAGTAACACCACAGTAAATTAACAAACATGCAAACTAAAATTGTCTAAACACTGTTTTTAACCCATTTTATCACATTTTTTAACCCATTGACCGCCAAAGACGGCAAATCACGTCATCGGGAATTCGTGCTACTGACGCCAACGACGCCTATTGACGTCAAAAATTTCAATGGTCAAAAACATGTTAATTCAAACCACTATCTGTGTTTTTCAATCCCTGTTGATTTTGGAGCACTTTTTTTTTTGGTATGGCGTCATTGGCACGGTGAATTGCTTTGCCACTTGGCGCTCGAAAGGTTAATATACCTTGTCATGAGCTATCAGCTGTGTCTTGACATGTCCGGAAACTTCGTTTACTCTTCCCAGCACTTGCCCGGTTTCCAACCCCCATATAGTACACGTGGTGTCAATGCTACTGGTACCGATGAGGTTTGGGTCAACCTCATTCCAGTCAAAGGAGGTGAGTGGGGCGCAGAAGTCTGAGTTCTTGTTGTTGTTGAGTACACATTCAAAAAGGGTGTATGGCTCTCCCGCGCGCCATATTCTAAGATAGTCACCTGTAATAACAACAATATTACGTTACAAACTTGTAACAGGGACATTATTTTTCGACCATACACATAAAATATTGTTACAAAGTGGAAGAATCCTTTAGACTTATTATTGTAATAAACTTCATTAGTATTAACTGAATCTGTGAAGTCAATTGCAATTGTTAATTGTATACAATCTCAGTTTCAGTAAATTACAATGTTATGTTTATGTTCAAATGTTAAATGGAAACAAGCAATATTTCAGAAACACTAAAAGTTCTTAGAACCAGTTACACCCACCACTGGTAGCCAAAAGATCTGGGTACTGTCCCTTGCTGTCTGGAATCCACATAATCTTGGTGGTGGGGTACGGGTGATCAAATGTAGATTTGGGGCTGAAGTCACTTGTCTCCTCATCTAAAGATATGATCTGCACCTGAAATATTCAAAAAGCTTGATTTATGTTGCTCATTTTTAGGTTTTGTTAAGAAAACATGTTGTGCCGACCCTACATAAGTGGGATAAGGGCAGGGAGATGATGATTTTTAGGTTTTGACTGAGATCAATTATCTCTATTGACATTTTAATTCAATTCTCTGATGGTTAATCAAAGAAAAGAGGAATTGTGTAAGAAAGAACAACAAGCAACTAACATCTATTCATATTTGATTCCATATGCTAAGCACAGATTCGTGCGGGACATTTGAACCTTAAAATATCAGTTAATTTAAATTTACATAGAAAACTACAGTGAGTCTCAGACATATTAAAATACTAAAGAGGTTCACGTTGTAGAAGTCGAAAAAGGCTCGCCATGTTTCGGTGTTTGGTTGGCCGCCGCCGCGACTGATCGTCTCTCCTGATAATGAATGTTGTACCGATCAGAAACATGTCGAGCGTTATTCGACTTCTGCGACGTGAAAACGTCGTTTAATATTTTAATAGTTTCAATTTAATTTGTAAATTTTTTACATCACATAATGGTTTTCTTTACTACCTTATTGTTATATTCTTCTACAAAGCTGCCTAAAGCCAAACGAAACCTCTTATCCGGCCGCACTGACCAATTCATGGAGTATAAAGGCCATGGTGCTTGGTATCTGAAAATGTTATATTGATAAAATTTAAACTTACTAGATTTTCACACATTATTATAACAAAACGGGACTCAATCACATTCCCAAGATCCTGGTGAATGTTATTTCTATAGCAGAAATTTTACATGAAGCAGTCGAAATAAGACACAAGAATTTTAACTTGGAGGATGGTTTTAAGCTTTCATCTTCGTGGAATCCAGTGATCAGTCAAGTGGCAACCCCAATGAGCGAACTGATAATAAAGACCAAGTGCGGGTAGTTCAAAATACTTATACAACAAGAAGATGCCTCTTCAGTCCTTTCAAAACCTTGAACGTAATATCACGCTTGATAGTAGAAATAATTAAATAAGGAACCACGTCACCTGAGTAATATTATTGATAGAATGGATTGGCTTTTGCACTTTTACCAAATAAAAGGTCGTATTTGCGCGTATTTTGTGCTTTTTAGTCCTGAAATATATGGCACTTCAAGTGTCAATCTAGGTCAACAAAAATAAACTGAGGAGGTTATGTGGAGACACTCACTTATAAATTTCCTTGCGTTTTGTGCTTGAACTTGTCGTACTGGAACTGCTGTGTGGCATAGACATCTTGAATGGATGTCTAATCCTGAACATGAAAAGAAAGAAACATTTAATTTAAGAATGTGGACACAAATTGGAAATTATCATTGATATGAGCCTGTTAGTTAATGTAACAAATTCTAATATTTGGAGTCAAGCTTTTGTCGTAAAAAAACAACTAAAATTGTCTAAAGATTGTTAATGTATTTAATTATTATGATGCTCACGTAAACCTTAAAAGTAATTGAATTTGTTTACTTACCAGTTGTGTTAAGGACGATGTATATGAGTCACTACGACTCAATAAGTATTATTTATTAGTTATTGCACATAGAAAATAAACAACTAAACAAGCATTTGCCTAAAATCCGTCGATAATGCATACGCGATTGCAAGAATTGCACATTGTTTGGGTCTATTTTTCTTTATGTCATATATTTTACTCGGATGTCTAAAATACAAATAGGCATCTTATTTACATAGCAGGTATGGTTATTTTCCCTTACAATTTAAGAACGGTCGAAACCGGAAAGCAATTGCATTTATGTTTGCAAATGATTTTGATATAGGGGACATTTTAAAGTGTTGCTATACTAAATAAATATAAGCGTCCTTGAGCCACAAACAGAAGAAAACTGAGTCAATGTCTATGACTCATAACTTAGGCCCTAAAACCCGCTCCAGACCTTCCGATCCGATCCGATTTATCGGAAGAAATCGGATAATGTGTAGTGTTTAGGTCCTAACTATTGCACTACACATTATCCGATTTCCTAACAATTACGCTACACATTATCCGATAAGTAGGATCGGATCGGGTAGGATCGGAAGGTCTGGAACGGGTTTAACTAACTATACTATATCTATGGTCTGGCCGGAAACGAAAAATATTATAAACTGTGAAGCGCGGATTTCAAATTATATTGAATATAATATAATGTTGTAGAGAATAAAATTTATAATAATTTACATTTACATTTCAAATTATGTTTCTAGGACAGATAATTACGGAGATATGTAATAGTTATTTGTTATACAAGGGGGGAAAGTTGTATTTTACCCGCGAGTGTTTATTTGAAACACGAGCTAGCGAAAGGATCCTATGATTGACCACGAGCGAAGCGAGTGGTTCAAAATAGAATCCTGAGCGTAGCGAGTGTTTCAATACACGAGACGTAAAATAACTTTTCGCCCAAGTATAACACAAAACTTTTCACCTCACTACAGCGAGGAAAAAAGAATAAGGGTTTGTACTATATCTTTGAAAAATATCTGCAATAATCAACCAATTTGCCATTTATTAAAACTAAGGTCTAATTAGCTTTCATGTAGGTATTATAAGGGGAATTTTCAGAAAATAAGCTCATGTCAAATTTTACTTTAGCTGCGTTGAAACGTCAAAACTCTTTCTCCACATGTGGATAAAAAGCGATTTTCTCAATAGATATCAAACAAACAAACTGGGCTTTCCGAGCTAGTGAGGTGAAAAAAATAAAGTCACATTTCCCGAAAATCTAGGATTTACGTTTTGCTGACAAGTCATTACACTTCGCGGCGTTGTAAACACTAGTAAAACTACTTAAGTATTTTTGGGGTACGATTCACACAGATCAAACATTCCTTATTCTATGGATTCACACAGTCATTTTTTTAGAGTTCCGTAGTCAACTAGGAACCCTTATAGTTTCGCCATGTCCGTCTGTCCGTTCGTCCGCGGCTTAGCTCCGTGATCATTAGTACTACAAAGCTGAAATTTGGTATGAGTATGTGTATGTATCACGCCGACAAAACGGTAAAAAAATTTTTTTTTCGGGTATCTCGAATCTCGAACACCTAGAGGGGGTGATTTTTTTTTCGTTTCAACACTAGTGTGTGGGGTGTCGTTGAATAGGTCTTTTAAAAATAATAGGAGTCTCCAAACATTCTTTTTTTATCAAGTCAGCAGATTTGTAAATATTTGCTCCGAAAATAAAAAAAAATTGTGCCCCCCCCCCCCCTCTAACTTTTCAACCACTGGTCAACAATCTGGCGCGTATAATCGATAATTCCAGAAGGTAATAAGTAATTACAGTTACTTTGGCGTTTACGACCTTTTTTATAGAGCTTGAAATCTTTCTCGTAATTTAAACCTCGAAGCCCGTCTGTTGTGAGGGATGGGCAACTACGGAACCCTACACTGAGCGTGGCCCGACATGCTCTTGGCCGGTTTTTTAACTGTCGTCCTTTCGACCGCCAGCGTAAACAATTGTATGGAGGAAAGTACAGAACTACAACATTGTTTATTTTTGATTTGAAACTTGTGAATTTTATTAAGGTTTAAAGTGAAGCGGCGTAAATTCGAAAATTAATGTTGACAGCGTTAATCATTTCATCTGAACCATTTCAAAATACCTACTAAAACAATTATCGCATTAGTCACAGCGCCAAATCACGAAGTTATTTGGATGAAATGCGGCCTGCCCAATCGCAAATGCAGCATTCCTGAACGCCTTTACAAATGTATTAATGAGTAGTCTCAAATAAGAACTGAGTATGTTGCATACTAAGTTTACAAGTCTACCTATATGTATATAAAGAGACAGAGGCATGTTTCCAAAAGCGCGATGACTTTATAAACTTATTTTAAGTTTTATAACTTGACTATGTGAGGGGTGGCCGGCACCCTGGCTTCAACGATAAATATTAGGTACCTCTGTCAATATAAATATGTAATGGCGACACAGTCCAGTGTTACAGTATAAATGTACGGTGTTTAGACCGACCTTATCAATTCAAAGCATGCGCAAAGCCCGGTTAAGGACATCGCTTTCTTTCTTACGTCAACACTCGCTTATGGACTAGTGATATAATTATTTGCGCAATGTACTCATGGTTGCTTCGCCTTTAAATGTAACGTAATGGACTATTAGGTATTTCTTTAAGCGAATTTGTTGACAATATTTTTTTAGGTGAGCTCAAATGTGACCTACTTAATTGCGTGGAAATATGTTACGATGAGCATGTCTGAAGGAATTCAAACCATCATATTACCTACTTCTTAGCAATTATTGAAATTATAATATGAATTGATACGTGTCCCATACAAGTTCCCTTATAATTTATTAAAACTTAACTGCAGGTCCTGTGAAAATCAATTTTCAATTAAATCTATTTATTCTATGAATCGCAATCCTATGTTTGTTTTGGTGTTTACTAATAAAATACTGCAACCTATTTAGGTACTTAGTAAATAAGTAATGTCCATGTCAAGTAGAGAAGCCTTTATGGATTAACTACAGCCATTTACATTTAGACGTTACAAATGGATAAATGCTAAATGCCGTTGCTTCCTACCCTACGCCGATAGATGTCGCTAACAAAGTCACTTAATAGACATAACATCATTTTATTGGTAATTGAGTAGGTTAATTACAAGTCACTTATTCGCTATAAATACATTGGATTATTATAATATTATCATGGAGTTATAAATGCGAGGGGGAGCTGAAATGGGAACTAAAGGGAAAGGAATGTGTATGAACTGAATGTGTAAACCCTGGTCGGATCAGATACGCTCTACCCTGAACATCTCAGTTTTCGATGCTATCCCCGCAGAGGATTTGGTAATTATCAATGAATAACTAATTTGTGTCGCTAAATTGTCCTTTTTACTCATATTTAATCTACTGATATTGGCCATAAAGCAAAATAAATGTACTTACTGAGTAGGTAATTATTTTTAATGATCCAAGTGTCGCTATTTAATTTCGAGTTGGACTGGAAATAGTCACATAAACTGTTCCTGTTTCACTTAGGTGAATTTTCCGGCAAGCTATTAACTTATATTACTTTCACAGTTTCAAGCCTTAAAATATAAAGATCTAAAATAAAATTGCTCTGCAGATATTGTGATGTTACGGTTTGGAATTGAAAATAGTCTAGGGGATTTGGAGTATGCTTAGTAAGGCGGAAGGCTAGATAAAAAAATCTGCACTGTCAGTCAACACGTCAGGGGGTTGACCCGACTGACCTCTCACTGATCAGATTAGGTCAACAATGGAGCGGCAGCCTTGACCGAAGGTCAGAAGTGATAATTAGCAAGAAAGGTTGACCATTGGCTTAAGAGATTGTACCAGCTATGAAGCGTGGAAACTTGTTGGTAGCCAATGTGAACACAATTAAATAATAGAGGTGGAATAATATTGCTCTCCCGAGCGCCTATCAGTTAATGCTTCGGTTTTGGAATAGGTAAGTATTACGTGTTATGACCGATCGACTGACTGACAGAATTCTCGTAATCAGTGCATTTTCACGTAGTGGATACAGGAAATTGTCAAATGTTAAATAGCTTAAAGTTGGTTGATATGTTGATTGGTTGATTTGCTACTTGTCGTAAGTGCCGCACTTTTATGGACGCTGCTTAAATCATCTTTTATAGATGAAAGAGGCCAATGATTATATTCAACCGGTGCTTCAACTGTTTCAATGAAAAATCGGTCTTCTTCTGAATGTATGAAATAATGCCTGAAATAATATCACTACCTCCTAGTCCTATCTGATGACCAGTATTGATTTGAACTGGCTTGTCTATTTTAGGACGTTTGAGTCCTACTCTACACTACTTTTGATGGCGGCGTTAGTTAAATCTATCTACAGTAGCCGGCAAACAACTTGAACCAAAATGGCGGATCTGCGCATGTATATTTGTACGTAAATCGGCTACTGCGCAGTCAAGGTCACGCTCAAGTTGTTTGCCGGCTACTGTACTTCAGGTATTCTTTTCACGCAACAGTATTTAATTACAGTCAGCATCAAAGGTAGGTAGCTGTCAATTATAATGAATCTCACGAGTTTATGACGCACTATAAAATAAAATTTTAATACAATTTGACCATAGATAGACAGTTCCTAGAAATCTCTACTGAAGAACCAAACTCCAGTCCAGTGACTATTAAGTATACTTACGCTCATATCTGTAGGTCAAGGCCCTTCTAATACTTATCTTTTGTCCGTTCGTCCGATCTACCATTCGTCATGTTTTGACAACTGCCTTTGTTCTGAAAGGTTAATTCTTGATATTAGGCTTTTATCAGTTTGAATTAATTATTCTTTAGTACCTAATATGTATTGAGGGTATTATAGTGTGATATAGCCATGTGTACCAACTACCACGATTGAATACCTACTTATCATCAATATCGGAAGCCGAAGGTCGCCGAGTATTGAACAAGTGGACATAATAAGCTTCCAAGAGGGACACCATGGCCGCTCATATACTGGCCAAATCTGGGGCATTCTTACGAGCTTCACCACCTCACACTCATTGCCCGCTAACGCGGCGTCTTTCGGTATGATGTTGACTCAAGAGTTCGTCGGCGACTCGCTTTTTAGGGTTAAACGTTCGAATGTCTGTTCTTGTGCGTCAAATACTTAACATGTAGGTAGGGCCAACACCTCATTTCTTTTACCTTGAGACGAAGCTTCCCGAAGGCAGCAGCAGCAGCTCCAATTCTGCTATTAATCTTCTATATATACCTATAAATGCAAGTGTCCTGACTGACTGACTGACTGACTCATCAACGCAGAGCCGAAACTACAAATGCTAGAGAGTTGAAATTTTCACAGTAGGTTTCATTTATAAAGTGTAGATACAAGAGATAAGAAGCGATTTTGGAATATTCAACCCCTAAGGGGGTTAAAAAGGGGATGAAAGGTTGTATGAGGTACAAGTTTTTTTTATGTTAGAAACTTGAATCTTCGTAAAAATGTATTAAATTAAAATAAAAGTAATTTCAGCGTTTTTGAAAATTCATCCCCTAAGGTGGTAAAATAGGGGTTGAAAGTTTGTATGGAGATCAAATATTTTTTTGAGTGCGGGACTTGTATCTTTGTATAAAGGCATACTATTAGAAAAGGTATTAAAATAAAAGAAAGCTCTATTCAGCGTTTTTGAAAATTCATCCCCTAAGATGGTAAAATAGGGGTTGAAAGTGTATGGAGATCAAATATTTTTTTGAGTGCGGGACTTGAATCTTTGTATAAAGGCATACTATTAGAAAAGAAAGTAAGTATGTAAATGAAAGGATGTATGACTATCAAAAATTTTTTTGAGTGCAGGACTTGAAACTTTATATAAAAGCATATAATACAAGAAAAGTAATTTCAGCGTTTTTGAAAATTCAGCCCCGAAGGTGGTGAAAAAGGGGTTGAAAATTTGTATGTTGATCAAACATTTTTTTGAGTGCGGTACTTGAAACTTTGTGTAAAGGCATTATTATTCGAATCAAAGAATTTATAAACGTCGTTTTTAAACTCATCAAATTGAGTATAGCTATTCGTTCGTAGATGTACCTGATTTTATAATGATACCGCGTAATTAGAGCAAATTAGCCGAAAAAAAAGTAAAAAAAGGCCAAGAGCGAGTCGGACTCGCGTACGAAGGGTTCGTTACTATTTCGTAAAGAATTGCAAAAAAAACACGTTTAGCAATTTCAACATTACTCAGATCTGAAAATAATAAACTTGTAAAATTTTCAAGATAAAGGTTCCACGCGGACGAAGTCGCGGTCAACAGCTAGTTTCATCATAAAGGTGACACATAGACATTTACTGTGCTCCCCAGATACCTGAAGCAGTCTACCCGCTTAAAAGAGTCATCCCCGAGTTTGATGTCTATTTTGTCGGTGGGTTGCTGACATGCAGCGAATGTGGTCGCACATTTGCTGCGAAAATTGGCTACGTCAGCCACCTGAGAGCTCACGAGCGACGCTCTCATTAGCCAGCGTTCAGTCGCCGTGGCCGAAATCGGCCGGATGCAATGATGTTGATTTGTTTTAATTCAAACATTGAGCGTATAGTTAAACTTATGACGAAAATATATAGAAATGAATGTGTATTGCAAAAATAAGGGTAACTTCATGGTATAATTTATAAGTGTTGTAAGAAATCCACTGTGTGTAAGAAACACAATGTGCCATTATCATTGGTAGCTCTCTGATAATATAATAATAATAATAATCTCTTACGCCTGCAAAATTCAACAGAACGTCTATTCCATTAAGTCCTAGTGTCAATGATTTAGGAGTTTACTTGGATAGCACACTGAGCTGAAAGGTAAGTGGCTCGCTTCATGCTCTAAACAAACTAAAGAAATTATTGCCCTTGCCCTCTTGAAATCTTGCCAAGAGCCTAAGACCAAGATGTTATTAGTAACTAATCCTGCCAATAATTGACTATGGTCATGTGTGTTATCCGGACTTAAATAAAGATCTTCCTAATAAGTTCGATCGACACTCGTAACCGCCATTTTTGCTCTTCCGGCAATCGGGCCCATTCTATCCCTCTTCACCGTACTAGTTTTAAATCCAAATTTTTCTCTATTCAAGTGGCTCGTCTTTGGAACGGTCTTTCTCTTACAATTAAACAAGCGCCGAGTTACGATTACGTTGGCGTTCAAAAAGTCTGTGTGCAGTTCTTTGCTGGCAGAAACGAAGTCTCGATCGTAGCTCGTAGTCTCTCCGTTTAGCATGTTTCATGGCTGTTTATATTTATATGTATATATATTATATATGCATCTATTGTATTAGTATTATATTAAAGTAGTATTATAAGTAATTTTGGGGTGCGTAACGGTCGCTATAACAACTTTTGATTTAATATTGGTCAATATAACGATCAAGTGGTATAATAATCGAATAATATAATAACATTTTCATCACATTTGCTCGTAAAAGATGGTATTAGTACATGCGGGTGTACTGAAGGACTAAGGCCTATATAGTTCCCACGGGAGTTATAAATTGACATAACTCCCTCGGGAGTTATGGTTTTAGTTTTAAAAATATAGTACGCACTCCTTGTTGTCAATCATTATCGTTAAATGTTTATTTTGGCTTATTTATTTGTTATTTACTCCAAAATGTGATGAAAAATATTGTGTGTAAGGCGGGTAGTAAGGGGATTACAAACTCAGGACATTAAAAGCCCTCCGCCTTCGGCGTCGGGCTTCTAATAGACCTTCGTTAGTAATCCCCTACTTACTACCCTTATGACACAATATACTATTGTGATCATTTAATATGGCGTAATATCATATGGTATAATGATCATTTGTTATAGGTGCCTTGCCTAATATGTTTAAAGGCTCAATACACACCCAAACTGCTTGAACAAAAAATTAGAACGGTAATAGAGCCGTGGTTAGGTACGATGACGAGCGAAGCGAGGAGGAGTGTTAGGTTATCTTGCTAATATAAACATTATATCAAATGTCTTTTATACTAATTTTAATTATACCCAATGAAATTATACTTATTGTTTGTTATATCAAATGAACCATTATATCAAATGTTGTTACAACTAGTGAAATTATATGAAACGTTGTTATATCCATCATTACACACCCGTAATTTTGTACTAGTTGTTACTTTGGTGTAAGTTGCACTGCCCAACATTTACCTTCTTTTGCTTTGCCCTAGGGTTGACTGGTAGAATGCCTCGTGGCATTAACGACGCCTTTTGTACGATAAGTTTTCTTTTGTGCAATAAAGATTTAATACTTAAATCAGTGTAGGTAAGGACATTGTATTACTACAGAGTATGTTACAAAATGGTCCTTGCTTGACACATCTGGAACCAAAACACTGAAGCAACTCCCGCTTCAGAGTAGCCATTTACATGTTTAAAAATGCGTTGTTACTGCGTCTTGTACTCCAACATATAAAGTTCAATATATCTTTTATCATTAGTTAGTGGTATTAGGTGGGGTTTCACTTAGGATTCAGCTCGCGGCTATGCAAGCCTCTCTGTTTTCGTGCGTAACAATCTGCTGCCTGAATAATCAATACGCTTAGCGGATCTAATGCACTTTAGCGTATAGAGTCGATAGAAAATACCCCTCCTCCCCTACTGATACGTATGCTGATATTGTGAATTTACGACATCGGGAAAACGCGGAAAACACGGCTAATAACGCTAACGTATATGTATAGGTACGACAGGTATCTACATGTTACATTACTGAGCAGGGGTAGCTAAATCATCGCGTTATGACAAGAAGCGCCTATTTGTATAAGTGAAAATGACTATAAAACTTACGGAACACATTTTCTTTGGCATGATCATTACAAACGATCCGGTAAGTTTCAAAAGATCCTCGGCAATTTCACACCGGTGACCCTCTAAACATTGCTAATAGTTGAAATGCACTGAAATGTAACAATATAATATTTCTCCGCTACGAAATTTGAACCATTATCCAGCACACTATTATAATAATAAGTAAGTGCCGTTTTTAGGGTTCCGTATCCAAAGGGTAAAAACGGGACCCTATTACTGAGACTTCGCTGTCCGTCCGTCCGTCTGTCACCAGGCTGTATCTCAACAACGGTGATAGCTAGACAGTTGAAATTTTCACAGATGATGTATTTCTATTGCCGCTATAACAACAAATACTAAAAATAGGTACGGAACCCTTCATGCGCGAGTCGGGCTCGCACTTGCCCATTTTTTACTAGAACTAAGTTACTGTCGTGTAAAAGTGACAAGTCAATTCATACTCAAACGGCCTTGAGCGGAATTACTATCGTTTTACGTAATTTTAAACCACACTGTTGTACGTATTAAGTAATTGATATTTTCATATAGTTTTTATAGTCGAGTGGGCTTAAAAATAGGACTAATAAGGTGTCAATTCATAGCAGTGTTACGATAAGTACACTTTACTTTATAAGTACTTAGTCAAGGTTAGAAGTTAATATAATAAAAGTAATTCAGTAAAAAATAATGTTGGTGGTAATTTGGCACGGCTCCGAACCAATAGGCAGTTGGAATAGGTTGATGTAAAATGACACAATATTAGGTAATAGTTTTTATGATGATGATTTATGATTTTGGTGCAGGGACGCCCGGCCGGAGACAGGCGGGCTGAATTCAGGCGGGCCGATTGGAGCCAACGGTTTCCGGCGGCGCTTCCCATACAGCCTTCTTGCTCGAATCTACTTTATTCTCCTGCAGAATGAAAGCACATCTTTAAGGTTCTTCAGCTCTTCCTCTCCTAGTTTATCCTTTCTGAAGATGGTATTTCGTATACTAAACGATTTGTACGGGACTTGGTTTTTATAAACAAAGTTCTATCTACTTTAAACTAAAAACTTAATATTTTCTACGCCCAAAGCGTGTATTTTACATTCTATTTCACTGTCATTGACAAATATTATCATGAAATTTCGATTTTCCTGGTATAGCTTATACAGCTTCCCAGGGATGAAATTTCTGAATATTATCAGCGATATATGTAGGAAAACATCGGTTCGATATTACCAACAATAGGGAGTGCGTTGAAAACAATAACGGCTCGTTTTTAAATATGAAAATGTTGTGTAAGCTTGATTTTTACCAGAATAATATCCAAAAGAGATAACTTTAGTCTCCTAAGAATACTTCTGCATCAAAGAAATATTTTTGATGCACTTAAAATTTCCATTTTCTGTGAAATGCTCCAAAAGGTGATTCAAATGTAATCTGTACATGAACGGGCTATTTTTGGCTTTTCTGTTTATTTTGAAGTCGGTTCTTTTTATTATTTCTATTTTTGCATTTTTTTAATAAAATACATATAGCGGGGTGATCGTGGAGGTGTTGTTGGCATGCATCTCGTTTGAATTATCCCTTAACTCCTAACCGTTTAGAAGTTATACCTTCCATGATTAGCTCAGCATCATGAGACGATGATTGAATTTAGAAAATATATGAAAAACATTATTAGTACCTGTAACCTTTGAGGGTTGCCCTCAATTTCCCTGGGATCCCGTCATCAGATCCCGACATGGTAACAATGGGATCACCTCAGGAGTATACTCTTTTAAATAAAAAAAACATAGATTCTCCTCCTTTCTTTAAGTCAGTTAAAAATAGGTAGACGTCCTACGTAAGTATAAAACAGTTCCGTTATTCTTATACGAGTACCTTACTTACCAATACAGACATCGCATAGCGTTACCTAAACTACTAGGGTACTCATGGGATGGAGCATAAAGCAGTGCAGTAGAGTCCAAGGGGTGCACTTGCACCACCCTATCAGAAATATAAATATACAAAAGATTAAGTTTTTTTTATAACCTGTGCACGGTTTTATTAAAACTTTCATGAGACATATTTAATTATTGTAAACCGCTTAATACAATAACCTGCATGGTGTGTAGGGATAGACATGAAGCACCTAAGGATGCCAACTTTTTTTACAAGAAATAATAGTAGATTGTACAACAAATGCATAAAACGCACCATTTTATACGAGACGTTTATCCATCCGAGCGAGCTTGCGAGCGAGGATGAATATAAGGTCGAGTGTAAAATGTGTTTTATGGACGAGTTGCACACTCTACTTTTCAATTCGATTGCGAGAAAATTAAACTACATCATGTAAATATTATACTTAAAAACAAATTTAATTAAAATTTAAAAACATTTAGTTTTTTATATCTACGATAAATTATTGTTGTTGTTTAAATATATAGTATATTGATTTACTAAAATAAAAATAAATTTAAGAAGTAATAATTGATAGTAAATAAAAATTACAAGTTTATTTCAAGAAGTTTTATTGTGTATTTTTGCCTTGGTCTTAGAATACTAACGAAACGAAAAAAATAAAGAGTTTATTCTATAAAGCTTTTTTCACTTCTCATGCTCTTAAAATGTTACTTTAGTCTCTGCATATCGGGATTAAAACTCCTTATTAATCTCTAGGGACTAAGTAATTTTTTTTTTAATTTACTTTGGAAACCCCTAAACAGCCAATTACGATGTTTGTGAATGGAGGATTATCGCCATTTTCAGTGATTGGGTTGGGGCGCGAAAAAAAAGGGCGGGAACGTTGAAATGAAAAGGCGCGTTTTTTCAACTTATTTTTAATAACATTTTTTATTTAGCCCTTTTTAATTTGATTTTCGTTTCTTTTTTTGCTGTTGACTGTAAGAGTTACCTAAATATAACATATCGGACCTTTCGTATATGGATGATGAAGATGGGGGTGCGGGAAACTGCTCCCCCATAAAAAGTTCAGCCATCAAGAGGAAAATGGCCGAAACAGGAGAGAGCCCGAGTTCCAAATTAAAAATGAGCTACCTACGCAGTAAACGAGGTCTTTTTAAAGACCACCTTGCTCTTTATGAAGACCTGACTAAAAAAGAGTATCCGGTCCTCCTAGTTAATAACTCTCCGCAGCCAAATATAAGGATCCCTATGGACTTACTAAAAATAAACAAAGTTCTCAAAAATGTTCAAGGTGTGCAGTATGTTAAGGCCGCCGGCAGTTACTTCACTAAAGTTTATTTTGGATGTGCAAAAGATGCAAATGCATTTTTAACTAATAAAAACCTGATGGTAGCAAACAATTGGTCGTCCAAAATTCCTTACGACAGTATAGAGAGCCAAGGAATTATTCGAGCTCCAACAGAACTTAGCGAGGAGTCTCTTTTGGAGAATCTGAAAGCATCATGTACAGTCTTGGGAGTGAAAAGATTCATAAAGAGACAAGAAGATGGGTCAGAGAAGCCGCTGCAGACGGTCCTGGTTACTTTCTTGTCATCTAGCCGTCCGGATCATGTAACATTTGAACACATTTGGATGCCTGTGTCTGATTATGTAAGGCCTTTGCTTCAGTGTTTTAAGTGTTATAAGTTTGGCCATGGAAGTGGTGCGTGCAAGAGCACGCAGGTATGCTCCATATGCTCTGCAGCACATTTCTTTAAGAACTGTCCAAATCCCTCAGACTTCAAATGCTCCAACTGCAGCGGGCCACACTCTGCAGTGTCATATTCATGTACGGTAAAGGCAGCCAAGCTTGTCGAAGTTAAAAATAGGATAGCTGGAAAACACACATATGCTGCCGCAGTTCGTGGAGGTCAGTCTCAGGTTCCCCTGCAAACAAACAAAAAAGCATCATTGAATCAACTGGACTCTACAAAAACACCCCAGGGTAGAGCATTAGTAGCAGATATAATTACCTCGGAAATTGTTCTTTGTGCTATCACAAAGACTATAATTGAAATATAAAAAAAAAAGGATTCAAAAAGCCCTTCTGGCCCTGTATCCACTCAGCTAATAAAATAAATGCTTGTAACTAATTTTTCAACATAAATTATGGATAGTAAAGTTCAATGTATGTAGTATGTATGATTCTGTAGGACAATTTAACATCATCCACTGGAATGCTAGCAGTTTATTACCTAAAATAGATCAACTCAAACATTTTATGAATAAATTAGACAAGAGTGTTGATATGATTTTATTCAATGAAACATGGTTAAGCAATAATAAAAATTTTAAACTGCCTGGTTATACTATTATTAGAAGAGATTCTGACCACCCTCATGGTGGAGTCGCCATTGCAATCCAGTCTAAACATAAATTTAAAATAATTAAAACAAATTCTGTATATCATTTCCAAAATATTTTAATAACAGTTTATTTTAGCAGCTTTTCATTTGATATTTTAAGTGTTTATATTCCTCCACCTCCAAATGGCAAATTTACTATCAAATTACTAAAAGATGCATGTTCAAAATTTGTTTCTAGCAATTATTTAATAATAGGTGATTTTAATGCACATCACACCTCCTGGAGTTCGAGAGCTAATGATGGACGAGGAAATGCTCTTCATGCCTTTGTGGAGAGCTCCAACTTAGTCTGCTTAAATGATGACACAATCACAACCTTCGCTCCCTTTGGTCAACAAGGTAATGTATTGGACCTAGTATTCGCATCACAAAATCTTAGTTCTAGCTGCTCAGTTTCTGTCCACGACGACTTGCTCAGTAGTAATCACTATCCGTTATTTATAAATGTTTTTAATGACGCCTTTTTGTATATTTCCAATTCTAATACCTCGTCATCGTCAGGTAACCAAGATGATACGGTAAAGTCAGATGATGGTGACTCTTTAGCTGAAGTAAATTTAAAAAAAAATAGACTGGATAACATTTAAAGATTTATGTGAAATCGAATTTGCAAATTTTACGTACATAAATAATCCCCTAGAAAGCTATATGAAGTACATACATTGTAGTCTTTGGTACATAAGTATTCTACAATGATTCTACATGACATATTAATGTCATTTGCTAAAAAGAGTTACAATCCTAAAAAAACATTCCATCCTAAAACTGTTCCTTGGTGGGACGCTGATTATGACCGTGTAGTTCTACAATCTAAAATAGCTTTATTGTCGTATAAACATTATCAAACATCAGAAAATTACATTATTTTTAAAAAATTAGATGCTCTAAAAAAAAGAACATTATTCGAAACGAAGCGTTTATGTTGGATGAATCTTTGCCATTCATTTAATCGTATGACTTCGAGCAAAGTAATTTGGGATCATATTCGTAGATTTAAACACGCTAAACTTAATAATTCTTCTTCTTCCTCGGGTTTTTTTGAAAACCCAGAAAACGCTACTCTTTTTTTAAATACAATTGCGTCTCATAGTAATGAAGAGTCTAATAGCAATCTACAAGAATTATTTGATAGTCATGGTAGTCCAGAGGCACAATGGTTGTTAGATGCATATTCAATGAGTGAATTTCAGGCTGCCCTAGAAAGTAAAAAAGACACTTCCCCAGGTCCGGATTTTATCACGAACCAAGTGATTAAACACCTTCCTTTACTTGCTAAGGAAATTTTACATAATATATTCAATGACCTTTGGCACAGTAATACCATTCCTCCTATTTGGAAAACTCAACACGTAGTTCCAATCTTAAAACCTTACAAAGATCCTAACTGTATTAGCTCTTTTAGACCCATTTCATTAACATCTTGCTTCTCAAAACTTTTTGAAACTATGTTAAAAAATAGATTAGAATGGTACACTGAAAACAATAACTTCATACCAGATACTCAATTTGGATTTCGTAAAGGCAAAAGTACAATAGACAATTTAAGTTGTTTAATCGGTGATATTAAAAATAACTTCCGCAATAACCAGTATACATTAGCAGTGTTTTTGGATATAAAAGGAGCATTCGATAATATAGATCACACATATCTCATTAAAAGTCTGCATTCTTTAGGTTTTCCGGGACATATACTGTTCTGGTTGTTTAACTTTCTAAACAAACGTTCGTTATCTTTAAAAGTTAAATCTTCTTTAATTGGTTCCAAAATATCTACTAAGGGTACCCCCCAAGGTTCTGTTTTATCTCCTTTAATCTTTGTATTGAGCTTAGTTTGTTTCATGAAGCAAATACCAACTTCTGTAAAGCATTTTTTTTTTGCTGACGATCTAGTTTTATATGTGAACTGTAATAATATTAGAAATGGTGAATCAGTAATGAATAGTTGTCTGCGGAATATACATCACTTGCTAACTAATGTATTTAAACTTCAGGTTAATGTCTCGAAAAGTTCTGTAATTTTATTTTCTCAAAATGGATTATTACATCCTGAAGTTTTATATAATTCAGTTGTTATTCCTACCCAGTCTTTTGTGAAATATGTTGGTCTTTTTCTTGATTTCGATCTCTCTTGAAAAACCCATATAGATGCCATTTGTAAAAGAGCTGAATTAGGCTTGAACATTTTGAAATCACTAGCTGGTTTAAAATGGGGAGCAGATCCTAAGGTCTTAAAAACGATTTATATTGCTTCTATTAGAAGTCACTTCGATTACGGTTGTATGTTCGTTGCGGACGCTAACAGTTTTCTGCTAAGAAAACTGGATATTATACAAAACAGAGCGTTACGAATAATAACTGGTGCAATGATGTCTTCTCCAATTAATTCCTTGGAAGTCGAGGCGGGTATTGTACCGCTGTTTATACGTAGGAGTTATATAACAGACAAGTATGGGTTTAAATTAATCAGTCGCGACAATCAGATAACCCATAGATACCTGGAATATGCAGATATTCCAAATTACAATTTAATTCCACTACCTAGTTCTTCGTCTATAAGCGGAGCCATAACATATTTGAACTTTGAATTTCAGGATACCGTATTTTGGTCTGTTTTACTACCATGTTTCGAATATGACTTTCATGTTATGTTGAGTGATATTGAAGTAAATTTGATAAAGTTTGAATCCAAATTTGCATTTTGGAATTTCTTGAAAGTAAAGTGGATTATGTTAAATTGTACACAGATGGTTCTAAAACCAAAGATAGGACTAGTTTTGCATTTTATGATTCATTCATGAATATTGGAAGGGTGTATAAATGTAGCAACTATTTTTCAGTATTTTCAGCTGAAGTGCTAGGCATCATATATGCCTTAAAACACACTCTTGATAACTATTCCTCTGGGAATAAAATTTTAGTTTTATCAGATTCAATGAGCGCCTTACAAGCTCTTAAGAATAAAACCATAAGTGCTTCTGTAAATTATTTAATTTAACTACAAGTTAAGAAGTTTTTTGAGTATTTGTTTTAATAATAAGATATTAGTTGAGTTCTGTTGGGTTCCAGGACACTCTGGTATTGTGGGAAACGAACTTGTAGATACGCTTGCTAAATCCACAGATAACATCCATGTTTGTAATTTTAAAGTTCCTCAATCAGATTTAGTATCTTTAGTGAAACAAAATATGCTTGATCGTTGGTCTAATTCTTTATCTAAATCTAGAAATGTCAAAGGAAAATGGCTAGCCGAAATTATCCAAGTCCCTAGTACAAAATCCTGGTTTGAAAAAAAATCTAAATACCTAGGTAGGCATTATATAACCACTTTATGCAGACTGCGCATAGGCCATGGTCATTTTCCGGCACATTTATATAGAATAAATTTAAGTGAATCTGCTGTTTGTACGTATTGTAATTTCAATTTATGTAATCTTGATCATATTTTCTTCCAGTGCCCAGAATTTAATTTACAAAGATTACTTCTTTTAGCCTTGTGTAAAGATTCCGGTATAAATGTTATTCCAAATTCTGTTCAAAGTTTGTTAAAGTTCCCGCAATTTTACCCTTTTATTTATAATTTTGTAATATATACTTTAGGTAGGTTGTAAATATAATGTAGTAATTGATTTCTCTTGTGTAAATATATAACAAAAATGTTTTGTCTTTCCAATTACTTTTAAAATACTGTACTATAAAAATAAAAAATAATAATAACTGTAATAGCTGTTATGTGTATATTTAAGCTATATTAATTTTGATTTTATGTAAGGGTTTTTTTGTTACTTTCTGTGTTTCTATAATTGTCTTTATTTCTAATGTATGTAATCTGGTTTAGGCTGATGGCCTAGTTGCCAATGCTTGCAATAAATAATAATAAAAAAAAATGGGTTGGGGCGCGGAAATAACCTCAAAATGACAGCTGTTTAAAAACATAAAAAACAAAACTATTTAATTTCATGAAGCCCGTTACGAATATGAATCTATTTAATAATATTAAAGATAAATTAATTTTATTATGCATGGTCCATAAATCAATATTAGTCTTAAAATAGTTTTCAAGTTTGAATCTGTTGGCTAAATATGCAAGAATTTAAAGCGTCATATTAGAGAAAAAAAACGTGGAGTATTTTTTTTTCAATTAGCATTTGAATAGGTTTTCATTACTTGTATTAAGCTTCAGTTGATATCTACAATAATTAATTGTGCAACTTTATAAAATACGAACCAAATATGTCTATATCATCACCGAGTGAAGAAGAATTAACACCTAACGCCAGAATGGAAAAGAAAGCAAAAGAGGTGATACAGAATCTTTTGCCGCCGAAATCTAGTGGCATTTAATCAAAGACATACAAAACTTTTATTGATTGGAAAAATGGGAAACAAATTACATCATTTTCGGAAGGCGTATTTCTCACTTATTTTGATGAAATATCAAAGAAATATGAACCGTCATCACTTTGGAGTATTAATTCCATGCTTAAAACCACACTGCAAATAAACCATGACGTTAACTTGAAAAAGTTTACAAACTTAACGTGTTTATTAAAGAGACTATCAAGTGGATATACTTCTAAAAAATCGAAAGTTCTTACGGCGCAGAATATAGAAACGTTTTTAAATGACGCACCCGACGAGATATACCTACTTAGCAACGAAGGTATGTTAATGTAAACATTTAAAATTACCTATCTAGAATATTACTTATTTAATCCTTACTTATAATAAGCGAAAGTTTGTTTGTCCTTCTTTTAAGTCGCAACGGAGGGATGTTATAGTATGATTTTTGTGTGTGGAGATTAGGAGTTGGAGGCTCTCTACATAGGCTACTTTTGACAACGATAATACATCACATTCCCATGGGAAGATCCATTTTCCATTATGATGTTGATTCCCTTTGAGTGTTTACTATGTTATAAATATCAATATAAATATGATTTAGATTTTAGTTTCCAAGGAAATTTCTATTTTTTTTATTCTTATGTATTTCATAATAGTGCCGTTTTTTACAGGTCACAATCATATTCGGAATTAGCGGGGCATGCAGAGGAATAGAGCTCACAAATATAACAGTACAAGATGTGGAAACTGAGACGAGATTACAGGCCATAAATATACCCAATACAAAAACGAATAAACAGAGAAAAGTGGAGACTACTTAGATATTGTAAAATAAATATCAGAGACTTCGTCCCCCGGCCGTGTCTACTAATAGTTTTTTTTTTAATTACCAGAAGGGAAAATGCACTAAGCAAGTCATCGGAAAAACAAATTCGGAAGTATGCCCAAGGAAATAGCCACATACCTAAATTTGCCAAACCCAGAGCTTTATACGGGGCACTGCTTCCGCAGAACATCTGCAACCCTTTTGGCAGATTCAGGTGTAAATATCACGACGTTAAAACGACATGGGGGATGGAGATCCGATCAGGTAGCTGAAGGCTACATAGAGGAATCAATACAAAATAAATACGACATCAGTAGGTAAGCGTATTACTGAAGGAATTAAAATATCCTCAGAACCGAAAGCACAAGCAACATTTGAGCCACGCCCATCAACATCGCGAGATGAGCCTAATGAAATTACCATCGGCGACCTTTCTGACAATAGCTCTACGTCACTTCAATACTCTCCAACATTTACTCCGAGTGAAGATACACATATTGCACATGCTTCTCAAATAGAAACCACAGAGACCCACGTTAATTTACCGGGCAAAACCATTAATTTAAATGTAAAAAACTGTACAAATTGCACTTTCAATTTTTCTTAGGTTAGAAACTTTGTTATAATAAATATTGTTTTGTATAGAAATTAGTTTTTTTTCCTCGCATTCGAAGTGAAAAGTAGAGTGTTTAACGCGGGACTAAACAACCATAATGACACTCGACAAACATCTCGTGTCATTATGGCTTGTTTTAGTCCCTTGTTGAACAATCTACTATTAAGTCTGAGAAGGAAAATAAACCGTACTTTAGAAAAATTAACAGTATTGAATATTTTTGTTTCAAATAGGAAGGTACATATTATTACATAGGCGCTTCTCGCACAATTTATCAATTTAGCGACATTTTTAAAAATTCGTTAGGTTCAACACAATCTCGTCCCTCTCGGGTCCCTTCGGGGTGAAAGTCTAACTTCCTGACAAGGTAAGACGTAAAACTTTAGACAAACCACAGGCGGTAACTCATAACGCTCCAAATCACATAGGTACATAGGGCACCTGTGATCTGGGACATTCACGAATCCACCGCCCTAGGTATGTAACAGGCAAATTACTATAGATTTTTTACTTTAATATTATAAAAGCAATGTTAAGGTAAATGATAGGGATTGCGATCGTGATTCGATTTACGTAGCAGCCCTACAGGTCTATGGATACTTGAGCCCTATGGTGCTGAAAACAGTATTTTGTATACTTTATTTTTGTTCAAAAGTAAACAGTATAATGTAGTGAAAAACAGTATAATACTGTTTTTAACAGTATGGTTGGTGACCCTATGCACCCACTTTAAAATAATCCCGGCGACGCTCATGAGGGCATTGATCATGGGGAACTATGTTGCTAAGGATGTGAAAAGATGCAATTAGGTATTTTTCCGAAAATCAAGTTCCGATTCCGAGGCACTACTAATCTTCTCGTAAACGGGTACCTAGTTAACATTTGTTTGAAAAGCTGGAAAACTAGCACGGATTTATGGGGCAAAATATAATCAAAGTTAAGAATGACGTTGAATTAAAAAACAAAGCTTATAATGTGTCGAATATGTTGTTTCAAGACGCAGAGATTTTAATTAAAGATTAAGTATATAGAACTCGTGCCTTAAAAACGCTTTTCAAATTCAATCAATGTCTTTAATGACTCTATCATATCCGCGGTCGAGTGCGTTTCCCACGCCTCGTGTTCCGTAACGAATCATTTATCGTATCGTGACAGTGGTTATTAAAGTGTTTAACGCGCACTGTACATTGAGCATTGACATATTGAGTACGGGGAGTATTTTCCCGTATTGAACTTTAAGTGGCATCTGTCAACGACACTCTCTTGCTTACACACAGCTCTTCTGTAAGAATGGAAAAGGGATAACTATAGTATGTGAATCAATAGTACTTTCATTTTATTCGATGGTTTTCTACCTATAATAAGTTTTCGCAATATCGTATAAATTTGATGATTGGTAATTACTACAGGGATCTTGTTTTTATGAGGGTAGAATCACGTTGGGCGTCAAGAAAGGCTAAGAGTCAGTGACTAACGAATTAAAATCATGTTCGAGTCTTATAGAGCCAAGACATCAAAACATATATAGGTACCTACGCTTTATATATTACTGATGTTTCATATCATAACTTAAATCTGTCTCGGTTAGTTAACTTACTCAGCAGTGGCTAGTAACTGATCGACTATATTTAATTAAAAGCAATCGTTCTACAAGTAGGAGCGTGCATCCTTGTACGTTCAGCATCAAAAGTAGCTGACAATTTTACTACCGGCATATGCCAAATTGCGTACTAAAATAGTCAGTTTTTTATGCTGCCTTATAATCCTGACATGAAAGATAGAGGTACTAACTTTGAAACACTATGCAATCTGATCGCACATACTTAAACCCTTTTAAACTATAGATATAGAATGGTCACGCGCAAATTCACTTCACACTAATCCTTCCTCCCAATAATACCATATCCTATTTGCAGTTAAAATAATTATAGTATCGGATATCGCGTTGACGCACGGACAGACGCACAACCGGACTTGGGCGGCCTTGCCGGGCTTAGCTTTGTCCAGTTCGTGCAACTAATGATTATACATTTTATTCACAGTCGGGAGTGACGTATTACTCTTAGAAAGCGCAATTTAATAGTTTATTGCTCGGAGTATTGCGTTTATGTAAGGCAGTTTAGAAGTAGTTTAGGATTAGTCGAGTATAAAACCTTGCTGGCCAGTATTTCCGATTAGTTCAGGCGTGAATACAAATTTTCCCGAAATTTTATTCTCATTTTATGAAAGTTACTCATTGCATATCCATATCGGGGGTTGAAACTGTTGAAAGTGACCCATTTCGACCCAAGGGTGAAAAAGTAATTTGAAAAAATAACACTCGGGTCTCCATAGCAAATCCAAACGTGCTTCACGGCAATGGAACTAATTTAGTACAGCCATGAAAAAAACCCACTAAGGATGTATTTTTATAGAATGGATGATATACCCAAAGTAAACGCATAGTTAAAAACAATAGACCATTTTTTTATAAATAATCAGTAGTGTTTTCATTACAATTCAATGAATAAATTGGAAAGTAGTTCAAATATATTTTTTTTTTAAATAAGCTGATTACTGCAATTCGAAATTCGAAAATGTTATTTATTAAATTGACTATTGTTCCGTAAAAGGTTCATAGAGAGCTAAAAAACCCATTTTTTTAAACACACTTTCATTGGTTATTCCAATGTCACACGAACATACCCTGTAAGTAAATACGAATAAAAAAAACATAGAGCATTAGTTGCCGTGTAGTGTAGCCAGTTAAAATAAAAATACTTTTTCTCAAACATGCAATGAAATATCGTCACAACGTGCGTTAAAACAGGCTTCGAAGCAGGGATCGATACCGTTATTTTGCTCCATACAAAATAGCACAAAATAACGTTATTATATTCCGGTTTTTCGCTCATTATCACACATGTTTATATTTTAGTAGGCTAATTTCAAGGATCTATATCTATAACGAAATTCTACATAACACAAGCCTTTCACATTCGAAAAAAAACGCGAAATTAGAGCGTTTTCATGAATACCGGTATCGATCCCTGCTTCGAAGTGTCAAATTTCGGGCGGAACAATTCGAGAGAACTGTAAAGGAATTTCATACAAAATTGAAGGCCTAGGCCAGGAAGTAATTTATTTTTTAATTTAATCATGGCGTCTGTGTTCATGAACAGGCTAAACAGCTGAAATATATTTTTTAATTTTACTTTTAGTGGCTGAATAGGTATCGGACCAACAATATCCGCGTTAAGGCCTATTACACACGAACTGATATTAAGAATACAAATCTGTACGATTCAATGTGTTGATGAATAAATTTAAAATAATGTCTATATGTAAGTCACCAGAGACCATAGACAATATTAAAAATCCTCTGCCTTTATTTTATTTATTATGGAAATTAAGATTCCTATTATTAGGTTGTGTATAATGACCCTAATATTCGAACACTACACACGTGGACGACTTCCGAAAGAAAAAAGAAATGGAGGGATCGGAGGGTAAATTAAAAATATTTTTTTTAAACATGGCGTCTGTGTTCATGAACTGGCAGAACAGCTGAATTATGTTTTTTTGAGGGGTGTATTTTTTTATTTCATTGCATATGTTTGAGAAAAGCACTAATATACATGCCTTAGCCGTGAAATGGGCTTGCCGTCTTCGTATCACTATCCGGCCTCCCTATACCTACTCTACTCAGCCGGCAAGCCCTTATTTCCTGGCGTCTGCAGTAATGTACTATTTCTACTAAAATGTTTGATTCCTTCCGTCATTTTCGAAAAAGATAGTAGGTACTTAATTTCACACTCGAACTAGTGGTCACTCCGTTCGAGCACCAAAATATCTCGAGTGAAATGGGTGCCTTTCATACTTTGTTTACCAATCTACTATTAAAATCATACAAAGTTGCTACTCAAAAAATTGCAATCTTTATGATTAAATTCTTGTATAACATTAGGTTGGGCTAGTTGGAACTAAGGGGTTTTATTTGTTACTTAGCAAAAAAAGCTCATGGCAGATTTTTATACTTTTGAATGATAGTAATAAGTTTTTTTTTTCGGGAATTAAACATTTGTTTCAACTATTGCGACGGGAATAAGTAATTAGTTCTTTATAACTTTAATTTGTATTTTACCAAATAGTCCCTTGGGTCCCAATTAGCCTCACCTTACGGTAACAAATAAAGTAGGCACCTACCTACCTAGGAGTCTCCATCAAACCAAACCTTATTCATAGTCACCTCCTTGGCTTCCCCATACGATCGACCTGACGTTTACCTAACATCTACATTGTCAAATTATTGGAGAATCTAAAAAAATACTACATTGGTTATGGTTAACTTTAATCAGCTTTAGAGAGTTATCGTACCCTTTTTGATAACCCACTGTACGTGGCTGAGTGCCCAAGTTCTTTAGGTATAAAAAAATTATACGTTTCAATTGAATGGGTGGGTCGCGAATGCTTTGCCTGCTGTTATATGAATTACTGCGTTGATAAAGGTTGCATAAGTATGATAAGATCTTTGGTTTGCCTATGGTTCAGGCACATGATGAAACTCGGTACTCCATTGTAACGTATGTTTCTTCGGACGGTGCCAGGACGGTACATATACATTTATATGTAGAGTCGCGGAATGAAAAGGTTTGTCAAATTTCGACTTTATCGTGAAGGTTTTAATGTCCAAAAGGACATACCGATATTTGTATAAGATTTCCTAATATTTGTATTTTTATTCTCTAACTTAATTGGGATTCCTCTTGACTAGTTACTTGAAAGCTTACGATAGAGCAAGCACACCCTGGAGCTGTCTGTGCAGTCTCATAAACGCCTAGGTTATATAATTGAATTATAAGGAATTTCATCATGACCGTTCTCAAAATGAATGGCGATGCAAAGCAGCCTATGCAGCAAAAAGGTATAATCAAAAGATGAGGATGATAGTTGATAGCTTGCAGTAGTTATCTACGTTCTGAAGTCTGATGTTGGTGAAAAGACCATTGATCGAGAGTATTTTTTTGGAGTTCCATAGTATATTTTCCGTGATACTCGTAAAACGTCTAGAACAACGTCGAAAGGACACTAAGGCTGATCTATTTTTATTACATAGGTATCATAATTATAAATAAGGTGGAATGTGGAAATATATCATGTATTGATTAATTTCACACTCTCAAGGGAATCAAAATGATCCCGATGACCTAGAACTATGAAATTTAGCAAGTAATATCGTCACATTCTACAAATATTATGTATGTATGTAAACACTTTATTGTACACAAAAACAGAAATACATTAAATCAAAAGAAATACATGTACAAAGGCGAACTTATCCCTTTAAGGGATCTCTTCCAGTTAACCTTTGAGTAAATGAGTGCTAAAGACAAATGTAAACGGTAGACAGCCAAAGCAACATGTACAATACGAAGGAGGATAATTAAACAATAATACTTACACATGAAAATGCAAAAAACCGAACTAGAGAGAGATAGGCAAACAGTCAATATAATACATAATACGTAATAAATATTTATAAATATCTGAAACTATACATTTGTAATAAAATCATAAAAAAATATAGTCCTTTTCAAACATCATATTTGGACAACTCGGTTGCGTTAAGTTTGCACCTCGTTTGTATGCGGCGTGATACATTTCAGGTGTAAACTTAACTCAACCAGGCCAATTAAGATGGGATAAGTGAAAGTTTGTACGGAACCCTCGGTGTGCGAGTCAGACTCGCACTTGGCTGGTTTTTTTCTTTCGAAATAACTTTTTGAAGACGGGACTGCATTGTGAAATTAATGACAGGAATCGAAATTTAAAATGATTAACCTTCTTGAGGTGTCGAAAAGAAACGTTAAGGAGAAAATAATTTGAAGAGCTACATAGGTGAAGATATTTTCCGTACATATTTTTCCAGGAAAAATTGCCGGCATGAAAAATACCGGCTAGTTCTGTGTTTAGAATACCAAGGACAAGCTCAAGCATGAGGTATTGTTGATATAAGACTTGGTGAAGGAAGGGAGCAGGTTCTTCAGCTGCATTTTTGTTCAACTCTTAGCAGCGTACCTGAAAAATATATCTTTATAGGGAGGCGGTCTTCACAGACGTAGCGAGTAAGAACACTGAGATAAACCCGTGGATCCTGTAGAAAAGAACGGCTAGCTCACAAAATTAATCTTTCTATTTTTAGGTGGGATATGTACACTTTTGAGATTATTTTGAAAAGGACTACTTAAGAGTCTATTCTTAAGTAGTCCTTTTCAAGGTCTTCGGGACATTTAAATTTACGAGAAGACGGGAGATCCTGGTTCATTTAGCGTCAAGCGGTCCTGTGAGTCAAGTAAATGACTTAAATCTGTAGAGTATTATATCTTCATTGCATTGGCGTATCTAAGATTATTTTTCAGGCGGGGCCTGGGTGGGGCCTGGCCATGGTCTATGAGATGAAGTCCTGAATTTCTATGGGTTACCCAAAATCCTGGGGTGAGCACTAGACCATATTGGGGTGGGCACGGCCCACCCGGCCATCCCCCTAAATACGCCAAATCTATATAAAGCGACCCTTAAGGTCTCATGATGTTTAGATATGGGTATCAAATTTCTAGGTTAAACTGAAGCACTCTTTGAAACACTGTTAAAAATAGTGTAAAATTTATTATAAAATATATTTTGAATAAGTAAAACTGGTTGGTTTGATTTCCTTTCGTATATTCACCTGTATAGCAGTTCATTTGAAAATTCTTATCGAATCAATACAGGATGTAACCGATGGTGTACCGAAAACTGAAACCATGGCTTCAGACCATTATTCTGGGCTGGAAAATAGTGGAAATTTATTTGTGAAAATTCCCAAATTTTCCTCGCGAGTTTTCATTTTTTCTTTATTTTTCCGTTAATCGAACTCTACCGGTAACAATTTTTCATGAAAAATCGCATGAAAATAGCATTTTCCGCAAAACACACAATGTACAAACAGTATTATGTAAGCTTTATGGTACAACACAGAGCGCGTGGAGTGGGACAAATAACGGTACTGGCCGGTCATTGATCCACCAGGCCAGTGCGCTCGCGCAGGCCGTTGCGGTAGGACGCAAGCTTAATGTTTACCTACCCGCACATTTTACTTGCTTGAATGACAATAATTTTGTTACTGTTTTAATTTATCGGTCAGTTGTTATTGGTGTAAGGTAGTACACTAGTTGTGACCTGTGGTTGCGTTGTTTTTGTGGTTGCATTCATTCATGTCATTCGATGCGCATTGGCGTAACGGTATGTTTTGCGCTGACGCGTGAGTGGAGTGGGGAGCGCCTGAACCAGTCGGTGCTCGCCGCGTGCTCCCCTCCCCGCGCGTCTGCACCCGAGAGAATTGGACGCAATACATTGCGCGTCGAGTTTTATAATTTATTTTGGAAAAATCTTATCCTCGAGTTTTCCGAAAAAATGAACACTCGTTTTCAGTTCGTGATTATGGTCTAAAACTACAGTTTTCGTTTTCAGTACGCTGTCGGTTACACCCTGTATAAGCTTACACTACCTAGTATTATACTATAACAAATTTGGCGAAAATTATATTCTGCCGCATAAACTTATGCAAAAATAAAGTCGGTGATTTTAGTATTATGCTTCAAGAAATACGGCGGAAAATTTATTCTGCTACATAAAATTCTGCGAAATAAAAGTCGGCCATATTACTATTCTGCAATTCAAAGTTCTGCCAAATGAGTGTAATGCGCCATAACGCCCATAACAGTTATGTATACGATTTTGCTAAAGTATCATTCGGCTAAAGAAAATCTGCGATAACTGTTATGCAAAGTGTATTTCGGACAATCGATATTATGCAAGATAAAGGGAACCCATTGGTAGGTTCATCTTTCAAAAGAAATAATAATTATCGGCTAAATGAAATAGTACATTACGGCAGAGACCAGTAAGTAAGCCATACTGGCCGAGTAGGAATTAGACGGACCGAGCCGTAGGCGAGGTCCGGATATAATACGAGGCCAGGATGGCTCTTACGGTCGAAGCAAGTATAGTGCTTTTCTCAAAAATTAAACAAGAAAATTAGATTAAAATTATATTTTGTAGGTGCCATTCATATTCGGCCATTTTCCAATGAATATTTTTGTTATATCCCATTTTTATTATTACACATTGTGATATTCGTCGTCGCAGGCACCATTAACTCCCATGATAACAACCTATAACAAAAATAATTATGAGTTTATACTTGGATAAAAGACATAGTTATATCGTTATCAAATAGTGGCAGCATTTATTTACCTTCATCGCCAAAATGGTTATCATCTAGAGCTTGATTTAAGAACTTTTCTATATTTTGCTGCTAAATATTTGTGATTTATTTCCTTTGTAGCCATCCGATTGTCTCAGAAAGATTGTTGAAATATTCTGACCAATTATTAACTTGATTTTCTTCCTTCCATTTAATGAATCTCTTGTATTTTTTTATATCTCCTTGGATTTAGTCGGAAGTAAATTATTTTAGCTAACTCTGCCTCCGCTTTTAAGTATGGAGGAGTGCCGTCTATTCTGAATCAGACTCGTCTGAACTCATTTTTGCTGAAATATTGTATGAGGTCACAAAAACAAATTTGAAATTTTTGTCTTTTAATTAAAATCCCGCCTTAATTTCTTTTTTTATAAATACGGCGTTTAATTATTTGCACTGTCTTACAAATCTAAGTCTTAAAGATAAAATTAAAACATTGTTGTATTTCTAACTAATTTTCATATCATAAAGCTTACCTTCAATTTTAACTCTGAGGTTTTTTCCAAACGACACAAAAAAGGAAGGAATTCCGAAATATCATTGTCATTTTACACAGCACAATTATGAACTAAACGCTGCATACAAACTTCCGCACTAAACCTTGTCGCTACTTTTTTTTTTTTTTAATATGCATCATGAGTTACGTTTATACTGCCAATAGTGCTAACCTCTTTTTATTTTACATTTGCTCTTAGTGTAAATTGCAAGTGTATACTGCAATGTCGTCTCTTTCTATTTAATCTATGAAAAACAGATGCCACTTTTTTAATTTCTACAATTTGCTGTGGCACTGTACTTATAATTAAAACAATTTGTGGAATGCATCCTTTTTACATTTATATACGACCTCATCGCCTTCACATCCTTAGTTTTTTTTATAGGTCGGTGACGATGTAAATCGTGTTTCGATATTCAAATATCTTGATACGTAATAGGAATTACATACTTACTTACTGGACAAATATTGATTCCAAATTTAAAATCTCGCTATTTACTGGACACTTCTAAAAAGTCTTCGGTATGTTCCACTTACTGTAGTCTATCTAGCGATGGTAAGGCAACATTACATGCAATTTTTGAGAAAAATATATTACTTACCTAAATGATACATTATGACCTAAACCCTGTCCATAATGAAAATTTTGCCAGCACACTACAATGTTATACTTAATTACGTATGCTCTACTTCGTCCTTGCAACGAAAGGCGTGCATTCCAGGATATTAAAACAAAAGTACAATGCTGGCGCCGGCTTGTGATTGGCCGAGACGTCTGACCTTGACACGGCGAGCGCGGGCGCAGCGAAAGTGAAATGAAAATAGACAGACAAAAGATCTACATTCTATGCATCGTTACATATTTATAAAGCAAACATGTTTGCAAACTCTTTAAAGATGATAATACAATTTTAGAATCTTCTTTCCTGTTAACTATAGATAGGTATTAAATTAACATAAACTTCTCGGATTCTTTGATCATGTTTAATGCCTTAACCTAAATAGCAAGGATTCAATAAACTATTAATTCATATCACATATCATATAATCATGACCGATTTATAAATGTAAAGTAAGTAAATGAATTTGATAAGAAAGGTGCTAACCGAGCCATGTCGAAAGGAGACGGACCCAGTTATATTTTTATTATACGAGAATGTGCATTTTAATGACTGTGAATGCAATCAAAATGATAATTTAAGCAGTTTGCGGAGTTTGCATATAATTTAAAAGACAGAGAATTTTAAGTAAGTACATAAGTTTGAGAGAAAATGCAACTGTGCTTGAACAGCTGTGGCTTTATTATTTCAACAGTTCAAACTCGATATGTTTGCGTTTCTAGTAGACTGAAGATCCTACTAGTATGACTACCATCCAACTTCATATCTATATCATAACAGTTTCGAACAACCTCAAATGCGAAAACTGGCGGGAATCGCTTTTTATGTGACTTTTATATTACTAGTACACAATTTTTTTGCTGACGAGTACCTATATTAATTCAACGAGATGGCCATTGACGTAGGAGTCACTTAAATGATTGCACGTAAACTTGATCCACCGCGTTGATACATTGTGTAAGTATAGTAATTAATACGCTGTAATTACAAGATATAGGATTTCTTGCACATATATGTAGCAATATTAACCTGTAATTTTACCGAATTTTAAATGATTACGAATAATATAAATGATGCAGAAATTTATCTGGATAGTAGAGATGCGCAGAATGTGGCACTAAAGTGAAAAGAGTGATATGTGTCTTTAGGTCACCGAGATATGTATCACACATTTAGCTCATTTAGCTAATCTCATGAAAAGCTCATGTAGATCTTTAGACTATATCGTTCACGAGTGAGTAGAGAACTACAGATGTCGATCAATTAGATTTAAGGTAGCACGGCAATATTCATTTTCATGAGCGAGAGGGAGTGAGTAATAGGTACCGAGGTGGAGTGATAGATAAGATACTGAGTTACTTGACTCTTCACTGAGCGAAAGAGCTAGTGGACTAAACCAAATGATATAGCTCGTTTGAATCACTCGCTCGCGAGCTACACAACTGGATAGTAGATGTTTGATTGCGTTTAATAACAAAAAGTATGTATATTGTAACAATACGTGATTAATTGAATTCCTTTAAATTCGAATCAAATACCAGGTATATATATATGCACCCAGTGCAGAGAGGCCAGAGAGTTACCAGACTTAACTGGTGGTGGGTGACACGCTGCGTGTTCTTGTTGCTTTGATTCAATTAAATTATTATTATTATTATTATTTTTTAATCGCAGGTATTATCAATTTTCTCATTAATAATATCAGTAAAATCAGCAACAATGACTATTAAACATACCTACACTTGAATAGTTGGAAGAACAAGTACAAAAACCGGCCAAGTGCGAGTCGGACTCGCGCACGAAGCGTCCCGTACCAATATCGAGCAAACAACACGTTCTTTGTATGGGGACCCTCTTTAATACTTACTTTATTTTGAATTTTTATTATGTCTTCTTATAGCGGTAACAAAAATATTACCCCTTCATTATTATTATTTTATCGTAAATAGTATTTGTTGCAATAGCGGCAACCGAAATACATCATTTGTGAAAATTTCAAGTGTCTAGTGTATCACAGTTCATGAGATACACCCTGGGGACAGACGGACGGACGGACAGTTTTTTATCCTTTGGGCACGGAACCCTACAAATCGAATAATATGTTCTCGCTGTTGAGGTGAAGAGTTGTTCAGAAATTATTATTCGATTCGGCGTGCTACACGAGAGCAAAGTTTATTGCATCTCGTACTGTTGAATCCCTCGCTACACTCAGGATTCTAACTTAGAATCACTCGCTACGCTAGTGATCAACGATCAACCATAGAATCCTTCGCTTGCTCGGGACTCAAAATCAGCACTCGCAACAAAAATCTGCGCTCTTGTCGCACAAATAAATATTACAGTATTTTGAGTAGCTAGCTTTTATCAGATGATGTTTGGTATGTTTATCTCCTGGGCTTGTCGACCAATGTAGCCAAATCGGATTTGGCTTAACTTTAAACTATTGTGGTGTAACGGTTTTGACATTTACCTAGTTAATTTCTTAAACAAAATAAGTTCATGGTTTTAAACCCCTTTAGATCGCACATCGGATCATGACATAAGAAACTTGTCATTTGTTATCGAACGTTACAATCCGAGCGGGAGGCTCGCAACTTTGTATGCGTTATCAGGGACGTATTTAGAAATTTGGCGCCCCAGGCCTATTAAGTTTCGCCGCCCCAGAAGTCAAGGAAATATATGACGTTTTTTTTTCTATGTAGTGGTAGTTGTGTCTATCAAGCACTTATATATAGCAAGTGAAAGGGTTGGGTCATAGGGAAAAAAATATTTATTGACCATAAGATAATGAGATGAAAGCGCGAGCGCAGCGAGCGCCAAATTTTTCGGCGATGGGGTGCGTAGTAAACACAATCAGATGAAAGCACGAGCGTAGCGAGCGCAAAATTTTTCGGCGCGGAAGTACGTAGTAACACCATCAGAAAAAAACGTACGTAGACAACGTACTATAATATATTGTAACAGAAATAGATATTAACGCGAGCGCAGCGAGCCCGAAATTTTTCGGCGCGGGGGTGCGTAGTAACATGATCAGATGAAAACGCGAGCGCAGTGAAAGCGATTTTTTTCGATGCGGGGGTGCGTAGTAACTAGTAACAATCAGATGAAAACCCGAGCGCGATATTTTTCGGCGCGGGGATGCGTAGTAACAAAATTGACTGATATAGTGTAAAAAGATCCGATCTGGCAACGCTGATACAATGTATGACCTATTGCCCCTGCCCCTCTCGCCGCGCCGCCCCGCGATCTCGCTCGGCGCCCGCGCCCCACGCGCGCCCTATATTTGGAGCATGTTCTTACTTATAGACGCGTCCCGAAGATATTGACGAACTTACAAGCATGTTTTCGACCAAGACTAACTAGTTCTTGTTATTTTTCATGTTAATTTTAGATTGTGGATTGACAAAAAAAAGGTGAGAAGTAATAGTTGGTTGAATGACGCCAATACTAAAACAAAATGCAATCGGCCAGGGGCGCCTACGCCGCCCCTGTCGGTTTGGCGCCCCGGGCTATCGCCCGGATCGCCCTAGGGTAAATACGTCCCTGTGCGTTATATAATACTAGTCTGCGTTAAACATTTTTTTTTTCCCGCAGTCGGGTCAATATTAACCTAAATCCATTTTTGCATGTCCAGATGTACCATAATGGGCTACAATCCGTGAAGCCATTTCGGCGTCATGAGATGACTTAATTATTGTATACCAACAGATAAAGCCCAGTTATGTCATATAAACAGAATTAGGACAAATTGGGTCGTTATGTGACCTACACTATACGATGCAACGGATTAGGTCTACTTGGCACTTACTCGATAAATTATTTATGAACTGTTAACATGCTAAGTTAGCGTGTGTCGTAAGCAAATGAGTAATGACTAATTAATTACCTATTGGTTATTTAACGGTAAGGTTAGACACGATTCATGCCGAATGTTCACGTGTACCCCGAAAAGTAACCTTGGTACCTATTTGAAAAGCCTCAATGACTTTAATTTTTTAATTTTATAATAAGATATAATAAAGTAAATTGTTTTGACAAGGGGCTAAAATAAGTCATTTTGACACGAAGTGACTATTTAGACGAGCGAACAAAGTGAGCGAGGACAAATACTCGTATGACCTGAGAATCCTAATGGCTTTTAGGCACGTGTTAAGAACTCTGCTTTTCCCTTCAACTGCTATAAAATAAAAACCGGCCAAGTGCGAGTCGGACTCGCGCACGAAGGGTTCCGTACCAATATTGAACAAAAAACACGTTCTTTGTATGGGGTCCTCTTTAATTTTTACTTATTTTTTATTTTTATTATTTGTTCTTATAGCGGCAACAAAAATATACATTCTGTGAAAATTTCAACTGTCTACATATAACGGTTCATGAGAAAATGCCCGTTGAACGAAATATCATGCAAAAAGCCCTATTTTTGTATGGGAGCCCATCTGTGAAAATTTCAACTGTCTATCACCGTTCTTGAGATACAGCCTGGTGACAGACGGACGGACGGACGGACAGCGAAGTCTCCGTAATAGGGTCCCGTTTTTACCCTTTGGGTACGGAACCCTAAAAACAACTTAAAAATAAAATTGTTTTGTCACCATGGATTTATAAATAATGGAGTTACGAGATAACACACATAAAGAAATTAATAAAAATAAAGTATCGTGAACCTCGTGATACGGGTCCGAGGCACGATATCTGGGGTGTGTTTTACAGCATTTCCCTCATAGTTATAAAGGTAAATGCCTTGCGCCGTTTTTGGCTAGAACTTTTTTGTATGAGTGTTGTCTGTGACACAACAGGAAAATTTCAAAATCGTCCTGTGTCCGTAAACATCTTAAGAAACTATACGTTACTTACTACAGCCAAGACTGGTTCACTACGCCCCGCGATATCAGCCACCACCAGGGTGCCCAGCCCCGCCACCGGTGTTTGTTCGGGCAATTTCAGGGAGCGTTCTTATGGTCTTAACCACTCATAGATACGTGCACACGTTGGTCAGCAGCATGACCACAAGATGTCTTACATAAACAACCAATAAAATACTATTATCGGCCGGCTCTCGCGAAGATCAAAATAAAAAACCTTCTGTAGTATATATTCTATCTAATGCTCATTTAAGATAAAAATATTTGTTCCAAATTCTGTGTGAAAGAACAACCCACTTCCGCAATAATGTTTATAACTGTTTAATTAAAGAAATCGGAAACTGCTTAAGAATTTGCTACAATTATGGATTACGTAATTCAACCGTCTACAGTAGCAGATCACAAAGCCAATTATGTTAAACATATATGATTTAATGAGTGTGAGCACGCAATTACTATCTTTGTGTAATATGATCGTGATTAAACTAATGGTGATCTTTTAATGAGCGGTAGCACTATTGGCCGGGTGATGTATGTTCAATGATCGTCGTAAAACAATATGCTTTATTAGCAGCCTGAAATAAAGGTATACGTATTAAGTTAATGCACTCGATTGCGCATACTTAAAAGTTCAATATTTCACAAGACTAATAAATCTAATAATCTTCACGACCCTTCAATGCATTTTATTAAAGACCGAAAACATACGATTGTTTTGCGTTAATGTTGTTTAATCCCTGACGAAAAAGGAAGATGTTACAAGTTTAGTTTGTGTATCTGTACATAATATTGAATTAGGGACATCGATAAACTCTCTCGTTCCTGGTGAGAAGTGATTATGTGCGATGCGCCCGGACAGAAGAAAATATGACTGTGGTTCCGTCAAGTGGAAACTTAAAGTGCATACGCTTAGCTCTGATTTATGTAAAATCATAACAGGGATCATAGATTTTTCACATCCGTTTCTGGACAAGGAAGTGTTTTATCCAGATCAATCGACCAGTGAAAACGTAATTAATATAATAATACATTGGGGGGGAGTTTATAAAGATGGTGCTGGCCGGCGGCCGCCATTCGCCGCGCGAACCCTACGCGCATGCGCCCGCCTCGCGAGTGAACCAATAATTGACAGTTAAACTAACATGGCGGCCAAATTTTACGTAAGTGTCAAATGCAAAAAAATTACAGTGTATTAAAAATTTCAGAATTGTGGTTTGGAACGCACCCGGATTTTTTGATAAGTGATTTTTCAGTGATTTTTGTGATTTACGATGTGGTTCCGACTATTCCGAGGTGGTTCGAAGCCACATTTCTATGGTCATTGTTCCGTGTGATTGAGATTGTGTATTTGGTTCTTGTGTACATTGTAATGAATTGTGGAACAGGAAAAAAGTATTACAACGTTATTTGCTCGCCATTCTGATGCAATATTAACAATACTTGAATTTAAAACGGGAAATTTCAAAGTTTGGCAACTCTTTCAAACTGTATCATTACGCATCCCTATATTAAAAGGTGTTTGATTTTAACCGTTATTTTTAAACATTAATAATAAATAAGGCGTGGTTTAAAAAAACAGACCTACACACAGTTCTTGTTTGATGAATAGTCTTTACGACGAGTGATTGAACAAGGAAAAATGTAAATACATATATCCTAGTAAAGTTCATATTAATCTTATTGATCACTAAATAACATCGACCGATATTATAATTTAAAAATTAAAATTATTTATGAGAAATGGTGCTCTATATTCACCAATTTATTTCAATTTCATTGTCAAGTAGATAAATAAGCTTCACTTATTTTCCAAGGGAAAAAAACTAGGTATGTATCTAGTGTACCTACATGAATTAAAATGGTCTGTAGTTAAATTGGCACACATCGAGTCTGCAAGTGTTAGGCAACACGAATAATGCCTAGGTTGTCTAGGTTGGCTTAGAAAGGACAATAGTCACTCCGGGTCATTCACCCGCAGCCCTTTGGAAATGTATCGATTCTCGGGGGTATGTGCTCACGGATATTTTTATTTATTTATTTAAATTAGTTATACAGCATTACAATAATTAAACCAAGGCACTGTGAACTACAGAATTACATTACACAAAAAAACTTAAATCTAGTTTGATTTAAGGGCGGTTCACACGATTAAGTTGTCAAGTAGTTAACTAAATTTTAACGTAATTTTAAGCGACTTAAAGCGTGTAAACAATTAATTTAGTTATAAGTTACAAGTTAAAATTTAGCGTGCAAGTAAACAAGTAGATTAAAAATTTGTCTATTTTTCGGTTAAGTGAATGGGCGTGAATTATAACTTGACACGTTTGGACAGGCACAATTTAGTTAAATATTACTTAAGTGTATAAGTTTGGCGGGGCAGTCGCATGCGAAGTTCGTATTTCTTAAGCGTTTGAAGAACTTTTTTTACATAAAAATGTTGTAGTGGTCGAAAGACACTACAGTAAAGTTTATTGAAGAATACATAAAGCGCGATTGTCTGTGGAATATAAGAAGCCTTAATTATATGAATAAGCAAGTTAAACAACAAGGGATTGCCGATATAGTGTCGGCCATGGCGATACCTAATTTTGGTATCAAGGAAGCTGAATCAAAGATCAAAAGTGTCCGATCAACATCTCGGCCTAACTAAAGAGCTTAACTAATTCGAACGTGTAAACGCTTGCTTAAAATTTAGTCGCTTAAAATTGAATTAAAATTTAGTTAACTACTTGACAACTTAATACGTGTGAACCGCCCTTTAGGCGACGTAACAGCGTTATACCTATATATAGCGTTATTGGATATGGATTTTAGGTAAGGACTATTTCGAAGACCGCGGCATCCAGTAATCAAAAACACTATTTGTGTTCCAATGCCCTTTACACATGTACTGAATTACTGATGTCTCCAGACGTGTTGTTAAAATTATACATTTTTGCATTTTATTAATTGTTTCATAATATGAACAGCATTAAAACAATATATTACACTAATATTAATAAACAATTGACTATACGTGCATATTATTTAAAATTTTCAAGAATTTTAAAACCCTAGCAAGTAATTAATTATTGTAATAAAATTGTTTTAATATTTAGTATTCAATTCTGCATCATAAAAGGAACATCATATTTAACCAGGGGCCCAATTCGAGAATGCCGTTTGAGATATCGCCAAACGTCAAATCTCCATTAGATAACAGTTATATCGCCATTGAACTGTCATTTAAATGCGATGAGCTTAAAAGTGACATATCTCATCTCAATTTTGGAAATACGAAGGCGATAATGATTGTCAAAAATGTTATTCATGTATATAAATTTCTGTTTTGAACGAAACGTAACGGACTAATTTCACGTACTACGCGGTCAATTTAAAGTATGCGCCTGTTATTTATGCCGTCACATACAAAGAAAGCGAAATTTGCGCGTCCGAATTGACGAAGTTGCGATGTTCTAGGGATATCGCCACTTGTCAAGTAGGCACACGTCAAAAGTGACGGATGGCGATGAAAAAAAGAGATCTCCATTATATCTCTAAAATTGGTCGAATACCCCCCCAGGATATACAGTCCTTATATATAAATATAGGACTATGAGTGGATTATTAAAGTACCTAGATACTTATTTAAAGTGTATATATATGAATATATAGCTTAAGTGTATTTATATGAATATATAATCTTTGAAATATATAGCAACCTAATGTAACACTTAGGAGAAGAGAAGGAATAGTAAGTATAGTAACACTACCAACAAAATCAAAAACTGAAACCTCCACACATAAAGAACTCTTTCTAACCGCACAATTTATAGTCAAAATTAAAGAAAACATAAAAGTCTGAAAAGTCATCTCGAACAGCCAATTGTCCGAGTCGCGCTAACGAGATGAGTTCACCACATCGAAAGTGAAAACACAAGTGAAACGCGAGGAAGTGGAGAAATAATTATGTATAACCGGCCAGTCACCCTGTTCTAGTAAAGCGCTTGAAATCGAGAGTTACCAGGTACTAGGAATCGGGTTTATGTTGACGATTTACGACGACTAGAGTTCGGCCGGTAATTCTTGTCGCTGTGCGGGAGGTACAATACTTCACGGATATTATAACTAGGAAATTAGGAATTCCAATAACAAATGGCAATTAAATAAAAACACTACCTTCATTAGGTAAGCTATGGCAAACAGGGATTAAAAAAATGTTGGTTGGAACGAATAATCAGGGAAATCTTAATAATTTTGCGAGATATTCTAGGGGTAATGAGAATTTTTATTTGAGTCACTAAAATTCAGCAATGTAAATAATATACCAACCAACTTTAAATATAATCTTGATTTTCACATTAATTTTATCCAGATTTGGAACAGATTAGCAATTAGCATGAGACCAATCCTTTGGGACATCTAGTAAAATAACCGTCAAAGTCGAATAGGGTTTTTTTTTTGTAAAATTTGGTAAAAATACTGCTAAATGTGGATACTTACATAAAACAATTTAAAATATGTTATAAAATTTCATAACCTTCGTCAACCTTCTCAACAATAGGGTTGGTTAAGTTTTATAAAGACAATACAATTATATTTTTGCCGATAGTCCTCGCTTTAAACTGCATCTCTTTAATTTTTCTCTCACCTCACCGCTCACCATGGCTTTTCCAAAATCATTTTTGAAATTATCGTGACATTTGCAATTTTATTGGCAGAAGCGCTCTCAGCCCCTTAAAACCCAATTCACATCTACTGAAAAACTTGTAAGGTGTTTTAAAATAGAGTCAATTTTAAAACACCTTAGGTACATGTTTTTCAATAGACTTGATAAAAGAAGTCGACTGCTAGTGCACGGGTAGTTCAGTTAAGTTTCAACAACGAAGTATTTTTATAACTTTGTTTTTTTACTGACAAACTATCGATTTATCAAAGTTAATGGCTAATGTTGGACCAACCTTCTGACGTGAAACGGACATTGTCTAGACAGCCACGATCTTATGCATTTAGTTAACCGCGTTAATTTATTTAATCACGTTATGTTAAGTCACGTTCATTGTGTTGCAGCGAGTAACTCATATTGTTTAAAGCGTTACATCAAATTAATAACAACTGATAAGTGTGTAATATTGGTGTAGGTGGAGTTTGGTAAATATTTTCGGTTGCGCTCTCAGTTTTGAATGGGCAGTTTTCGAAAACTTTTGAAGTGAAAACTTCTTTAGCGGCGCTTGGCAATTTTTAGATGGGTAAAAAATGTTTAACTCGCGACAGATCCGCGCGACAGATAACAGTCAGTTGGTAACCCAGCAACCGTGTCTGTTTCAAAGAAAGGGGGCCATCGAACAACAAAATGTTGAAGTGACAGATGGTGAAACGTAATCATAAACATACATTAGTAAGAAATAGAGATTAAAATAGAAATCAAGTGTCAGTGAGATATAATAAAATCGGAGTTTTCACTTCTGCCGACACTCCCGGAGTGCAACCCGTCCTTTTTTTCACCTCATATAAATCGAAGATATTGCTAAATATTCCAGATATAAAAAATGCCGCTTACTCAAAGTAACTGGACTAACTTTAATATGATAAATTAGTTATATCTATATGGAAACATATTGAGATTGGTTTGAATAGAATTCACGTTTCTAAATTACAGGGATCAAAATAGAAGGAAATTAACTTCTAACTTTAATAAGTTAATATTTTTAGAAGCAAAATATTTGATAGCAATATTTTCCAACATTTGAAATGAAAAGTTACAAATAAAATTAGACTTACAACTTACAACTCGTCTAGCTAATTTAATGATTAAAGTTCTATGGTGTTAATCATGATAAAATGTTTCCCACCCATTGCCCTCAATGTGCATAATTTATCGAATTACACTCGATATTGGTCCGTAATTCTTGTGAACTCGGCCAAAACCAGTAAACCTACGCTGATAAACTTGTGACTCAGTAGGTACGTGGGCTAACCTGATAAATAACCTCCCCAATATGCTTAGTCAAGAACTAAAACAAAGAACTGGTTTCATAAACTTAGTTACAGTGATAAATAACATGTAATAGCATGTTTTGTGCACATAGGTACCTACTTACTGCTTTGGTATTATTATTATTATTATCGTATGGCATTCATTCCTGAGATTATTTACAAATTTATAATTTAATGTCTAAATTAAGTAGCCACTCCCTAGCGCCTGGTGAAAGTGTGAGTAGGTCTCCAATGCCCCCGGCAAAACGTCTTCTAGGGCATTCCTCGACGATGTGGCGGATGGTTTGATCTAGCGCTCCGCAGTCACAAGACGCTGTCGATGAGATACCCCATTTGTGCAGGTTGTGGTTGCACCGGCCCACGTCAGTGCGAATGCGATTTAGAGTAACCCAGATCTTGCGGTGTTCCTTCAGTCCAGATGGAATTTTGGTAGGGTCGGTAGTTGGGGCGCCGCCTTGCTCGTGCCACTGTCCCTTCCACTCCTCGTGGATTATAAAACCTTCTTGGTGCTGTAGCCGGTAGTCGGACCAAATAGGTCTGCGAGACTGCAATCGCGAGTGGGGCACATGGTCCAACGTTTTCCTGATGGGAAGCTGCTGCGTTGTCGCTTTTCCCCATTCTCGTGCTGCTGCACATGTCCTCCTGAGGTCTGGTGGGGCGATATGTGACAGAACAGGCAGCCATCTGGTGGGAGTAGGTTGCAGGCTGCCTGAGATTGTTCGCATGGCACGGTTTAGCTGGACGTCGACCTTATCTGTGTGTACGCTTCTGTACCACACTGGAGCACAGTATTTTGCTGGCGCATAAACAAGAGCTAGAGCAGAAGTGCGCAGAACATCAGCTCGGGCTCCCCACGAGGTACCGGCCAATCTGTTTAACAGATTTACTCTGGTTTTTACCTTTTGGGCCAGACTTTGTAGGTGGGTCTTGTAGGTCAATGATCGGTCCAAAGTGATACCCAGATATTTAGGGTTGGAATTGTGGTACAGTCTTTGGCCGCAGAAGCTGACGTTTACCTCTCTATTTGCTAGGCTGTTTGACAGGTGGAACGCTGTAACCTCGGTTTTGGAAGGGTTCGGACAGAGTCTCCATTTAGCATAGTATTGGTTCAAGGCATCAAGGTCTCGCGTGAGCACAGCCTCACCTGTCTCGAACTGCTTTGCTTGGGTCGTAAGCGCGATGTCGTCAGCATACAGGAACTTCTGGCATTCAGTAATGGGCATGTCACTCGTGTATATGTTAAAAAGTAAGGGTGCCAAAACTGAGCCTTGAGGGAGGCCGTTTTTCAGGAGCCTGTATTTACTATATTTATCGTCCAGAAAGACAGTTATGTGCCGGGACCCCATCATTTTTTCCAATAGCCGGAGGATTTTTGCAGAGGGTATGATTTTTCCCACTTTATGCAGCAAGCCATTGATCCAAACCGTGTCGTACGCCGCCCTTAAATCCACAAACGCAGCTACTGTTTTCAGTCCTCTCTGAAATCCAGCTTCTATGTGACTAGTCAGTGCTAAGACCTGGTCACTGCAACTACGACCTGCACGGAAACCCGCCTGCTCAACGGGGATACTCATGTCGGCTATGCCTTTGATGCGGTTATATATTAAGCGTTCCAGTAATTTAAATGTGACACTTAGAAGAGTTATGGGTCTGAAATTTGCTGGGTCGTCGGGTGTTTTACCAGGCTTGAGGGTAGCTATCACTTTGGATTTCATAAACACGGCGGGAATTTTGCTAGTCTCGAAAATGTTGTTGAAAAAATCTGTTAACCATCGTACAGATCGCTTACCCAGATGGGTAAGAAATTCTGGATATATGTCATCTAAACCAGCAGCTTTCCCGTTCTTAGTGTCCTTAAGGGCGGCGCCCAGCTCGTCCATGGTGAAAAGGGAATCAAGGGTATCACATCTATTTAGGGGGGAAAGTAGGGCTATATTTTCGCGTCTGATGTGTTTGGCGAAGGTTTTGTCCACCGTAGCGCTTTTTGTGATGTTCTTCAGACGATCCGCTATTTGGTCAGGATGAATCGCCGCTTTCTTCTTTTCAGGAGCTGCTGCGCCACCTAGTTTTCGCAGTAATGACCAACTTTTTCTACTCGAGTGCGTAAAGCTCATGTCTTCAACACTCGTAATCCATTTTTGCCGGCGGGCTTCTCCTAGAGCGGACAACAGTTTATTGGCAGTAGCGGTGTCGTTTGTTGCAAGGAATTCACGGTAGATTCCTTCAACCTCCGGGGACCATCCGGGGATGTATTCCTCCCGAAACCCTCTGGGTATGCACCTTTTTGCTGTAGCCATGATCAAGTTGCAGAACCTGTCGTAATTTGAGGCTACGGGTTTGATCCATCGTATATTAGCATCTACTTGGTGTTGGTATGCTTCCCAGTCAGCCTTACCCATATTCCAGCGTGGTCTTAGTAAAGAGTTAACAATGGGGACCTCCAGTCCTATTTTTACAAGAGCAGGGCGATGTTGGCTACGGGGGAAGTCATTAAGGATTTTTCTAGAAGTAGGTAGTATGTTCCCATGCGCATCCTCAGAGACAAAACATAGGTCTGGGTTTGTGTCACATTTCCACCGCGCCGACCGAAAGGATCCCTTCTGTTTAGCATCAAAGACCAGGTGGAGCTTTTCTTCTGAACAGAATTCATTCAGGATCTCGCCGTTAGAATTGTTAGAGGAGTATCCCCAGGAAGAATGTCTGCTGTTGAAATCCCCAATATAGATCGCAGGGTGAGGGTAAATGCTAAACGGGGGGTTTGTAAAGATGTTATTAGGCGGCTTGTAAATGGAAGTCAGGATGATGTTGGATATTTTCACGGTTATTAGCTCAAGATCATTTTGGTTGGATACTTGGAGAGTCTGTGCGTTCGAGATAGTCGACCTAATGTACACAGCTGAGCCATAGGAAGGTGAAAGAGTGTAGGCTACTAAGTTAAAACCTGCGATTAAGCCGCGGTTGTCAAAATTATTTACATTATTTATGTGATGTTCCTGGACGGTTATCACGTCGACATGATTATCATGAGCGAGTCTAGCAAGGTAATCGCATTTAGGCTGCGACATCCCTTCAATGTTAATTTGCAGAATTAGGACAGAAGGTCCTAGACTTTTTGTCGTAGTGCCCTGTGAAGGGCCATTATTTGGGAGCATTTTAATATATTTTCAAGAACTTTTAGAACACAGGAATAGCTGGGAGGCTCTAAGAGCAGATCCAGCTTGCCAGGAACAGTCGGAATCTTTCAGCCGTCTTCAAAATGAAGCCGTTGCCCGGGGTGGACCACAAGGAGGTAGATTCTGACCAATTACCACCCCTTCTGACCAATTACCACTGCTTTGGTAAATGGTTAGGTTGCCTCTACCTACGTACCTACACAATTTTGACGACGCGGCTGGCGCAGTGGTTAAGCTTTCGTTCGTATCCCGGCAAGGGCAAATATTTGTGTGATGAGCTCGAATATTTGTGCCTGGGTCATGGATGTTATTTGTATTTACGTATGTATTTATCTATATAAGTATGTTTATCGTCGTCTAGTGTCCATAACGCAAGCCTGCTACGCTACTAGAGCTTACTTTGGGACTGGATTGATTTGTGTGAGGTTGTCCGATATTTATTTATTATTATTTATTTACAATAGACAAATAAACTACTTAATAGTGTTTATGTTCTTATAATTTGGGTTGTATAGTATCTTTAATAAGATAAATTTGAAGTATGCTAATTACTAATTCAATTTTTTTTATATTCGCCCGTCAAAAAATGTATAAAAATTGCTCTATCCAATGCATAATTATAATCGACGGTCACCATCTTTTTGCTTGGTTAAAAACAAACATGGCTGGCTACAGCGTTCGCGCTTCGCACAGTTAGGTGCTCCTGCGCAGCGAAGATCGACGAATGCGCCTTCCGCATCCCGCGTGGGAACCGGGCCGCTTGCGACACTAGCTGGGACACGACCTCTGCTCGTGCGCTCAATGGCTGGAAAACTCTACTGCACGCTGAAAGATGTTACGTACTGACAAAAAAAATAGGGATCGGGGAGTAATAGGAATTCGTAGGATCGGTAAATTTCTAAATTGTAACTTTTTATTTGATACCAGAGTTGAGTTTATCTAAATCAATGCGCCGATGATCGACAATGTTCCAATAATTGACCAAGATAAACTGGAAATTGAGAGGTTAATCTTATTCAATAATTAGTCTACGCAAGACTTTCGGTACACAAATACAAACCTGGCAAATACTCGTAACTAAACTTATTTCGAATTCCTTTGAAAATTCGATCCCTTTGTATAATATTCACGTATATTCTAGCAGTCTGTATTAATAGTAAAAGTAATTTATTATGAAAAACTGTAAATCTAAACTCCCGCGGAAACTTTCAAATTTATCACATATGCATTAGAAATTATCAAATAAGGTAAAATCTGAGAATAAACATTATTTAGTAAAAGTGTCGAGCACACGTTAATGAGACAATGTGCGGTTTCGCTCTTCCCACGCGGCGCAAGAACACTAAATTATAACCATTATGTTCATTATTCATTACTTGTGTTTCCTTTTAGTACCTGAGCCTGCTTGGATGTTTGTTTGAGTAGACTGTAATAAAGTTATTTTTTTTAGGTTTCCGTACTCAAATGGTACAAACGGGACCCTATTACTAAGACTTCACTGTCCGTCTGTCCGTCTCATGAACCATGATAGCTAGACAGTTCAGATGTATTCCTGTTGCATCTATAACAACAAATACTAAAAACAGAATAAAATAAATATTTTACGAAATAATATTTGCGAAGTTTAACGAAATAATATTTATATTTAGCTAACTGACCATTGCAGTGCAGTCTGAAGACAGACTGATACCGAAGCCTCATCAGAAAAGTCTTAACCTTAGTTGCACATAATCCTAGTATTGGCACATATTGGTTATGATAAAGATTTAATTCTACATACCCAGTAGTTATAATGGTTACAATAGTTACGTGGTTACATATCAACAGCACACAACAAAAAGACAAAAACTATTAAACATATCGATTGTGTAGTACTTAATGCGAGCACAATTATAATTATCGAGTTGTATAATATTAATCGGCCCATCGATTGGGCAAGTACGGCATTAAAACGAGAATTGCTACAGTTTTCGAAACATCGGCTATATGAAAGTATTAAGTATTATGTAAATTGTGACTGTCGCATTTGCGCAAAGTTTAATTTTTGTAAAAAGCTCTTTAGTTTTAGTGAAATGTTTCGTTGGCAACGTTAACGTACGCGGGTATGTCATTATTATTATTAAGCCCCAAGTAATATCAAATGACGTTCATATTTTTCGTACTAATAATAAATAGTGTGAAATACACAATATAGTGTCGTAATATTGCAGATGAATATTCATTATTCATATATTGTAAATTTATTGCGATCGAGATCATTAGACACAATAGGTGTTATTTCGTTAATAATTAATCTTTCCTCAATCAAGTATTTAACAGGATGTCATGTTATAATTTTAAATACACGAATATGACCTTTATTAGATGCTAATTAATAATCATAGTTAAAATCTTTGCCTTTAATGTTAGTAACCTTGGGAAATCAATTTCTCAACCGGAAGTGTGCTAAATTAACCTACATTAGGTTTGTAAAGCCAAGGATGAGTCGTTCCCACGACTCGTCGCATACATTAGACCTTTTTACTCAGATTCTGTATTATATTATAGAGATAAGAAGTTTGCGTTGTTGTAATCAATAGTGGTTTGCTCCTATGTAGGTAAGTACTCGTATAGTTGCGTTAATGAACGCAATAGTGTTGGGGCGCTTTGTCTTATAGCGTTTTGTTCGTGCTTTTAATTGGATACTTAAATACCGAGTTCTTTCCTCGTAGCTGTCCTTAAGATATTAATTATATTGAATACATGTATTAAATTTCAGTGTTAGGACCACAGCCTAAAAAATCTTAACCTTAATCTTCAGTCCAGTCGTCCGTTAAGATGATAAAGAATTGTATCTATGTCAATTTTCACCTTACACTTTTGACTAATCATTACTTCATGACTTTCCCAGTTTTCCCGATGGTTCTCTATGCTCTATATCAGTACCATACGTGGGTTCCTGATGGAAGTTTCAAATATGCACAATTTTGACAGCAGTCATTACTACTTTATTGCTATGAGGCTATCTTTTATAACAACTTTAGCTGAAAAGTAGAAAAATCAAAAAAATCGTCAATGTAAACCTTTTGTTCGTGCCGTCGTGCGCGTAGAGGCGTAAGCGAGCGTCACCTGGGGTCATCACACCAGGAAGGACCTTTTCGCGGCGACCTCACTGCTGACTGCGCCGATCACAGGAGGTCGCGACATTCTTGCTTTATGTGCATCGGGTACTTAGCGGCAACTTCTTCATCAATATGGTGCTGCCGTGCTACGGTAAAATAAAAAGCATCCTACTATATGAAGTACATGAATTGTGGATGGATGCGGCTTTTCACCATAGAATGGCATTAATGGCAGTATGTGATATATTTTACTATCTTAAGTGCCATTAAATTGTATCTATAACTAAAGGACTTCTGGAGGATCAGACAAAACACACCATACAACATAACGGAGTATTTTTGTACAAATATAAAAAGTGATATTTGGAGAAATTATTTAAAATTTGTGGTATATTTTAGCTCTGTTTTCTCCTTGTTTACATCAGTGACATTCAATGACTTTCAATGTCAGATATAAAAGAGAGTAGGTACTCATCATCAGTAAAAAAAAATAGTACCACCGCAGCATGGTGGCGGTTCAAGACCAATTTGTTGGGGTATAACTGACACCCGGCGCCCACATGCGATGTTTTCTTTACTCCCGAATGTCTACCAGTGAATGTTGATTTTTTAACCACAACCCACGGAAACTTTAGTCAAAATGAAATTAGTTCCACGATAACCACATTACGTCTATTGTTCAAGCTTCCTGCGATTCGGTCCACACAGCCTTCTAGACGTAACAGTTTGCTTAACGGTACCTACTAAAGGTTATTTTGCACAAGGCCGACTTCTGTCCATGTGAGATTGCGAAGGGTGCAGTTCCTATCTCTTTTCCGTTGACTACTGAGTTGGTTACTGAGTCAGTTCAAGAAAATTTTGTAGATAAATATATGTTTATTTAGGTATATTTTGATCAGTTCAGGAAAATTTGTAAATAAATATATGTTTGTTTAAGTATATTTGGAAGGATTATAAGGAAATCGTTTCGTATTTAAATGAAAACTTGTTAAAACGTTCGATATTATGATAACAGTTATTAACGTGTTTTAGCTGTATATAGGTATGTACTAACAAAGTTTGATTCATATTTCGGAAATATATATGCAGTTGGACAGTTCGTCTACAATCGATCACTTACTTAAAACGGTTATAATACGTAAAGGTTTGTACAGATAGTTCGCTTTCTGAAAACTCTTAAAATCTTTTTATCCACAGCTTACCTAATTAAATTATTTAATTACCAACAATTACTTGACAAAATGAATTTGTGAAGTCATCGAACAATAAAGAGCATTATCATCTACCTATTATAACTTATCGCATATTTAGATTTAGATTGACATAATCTTAATAATCATGAATCAATCTTAGTTCACATCCAATGTCCTAACACTCCTAACGTATAGAATCTACATGGGAGTCATCCGAATGTCACTTTCTAAGCACCGTGGGACATAATCGGTTTCTCTTTCTTTCGCGTTCACACATTATTATGTGAAATATGCTATACCGATTGATATAATAAAAGAGAAACGGGTTTGTGCATCGGTAGCTGCGGTAAGCGCTATCGACTACGGGCTCCTGGTTTCTTTTTAAATAACAAAGAAAAAATATATATATATATTTATTTTAGTAATATTATCCCGATGAACTACAAACTTATAATTTGTTGTCCAATCTATAGGACATTACCGTTATATTATAGTTATCAAGTCTAAGGAAATAAAAACTATCTGGTTTGCCTTATGTAAACTGAACGGTTAATAAAAGTTTTGTTTGTGCAATAATCACCTTACAAATGTACAGTCGAGTTCTTAAATTTATGAGCAAAAATGAGATCAATAATATGAAAGAGGCGAGTTCATATATTTTTGATCAGATTTGCACAAAACTGGGCAAGAGCTAGCCATATGTGGGCCATTTGTACTGTTCAAATTTCAACATTCATCGGCCTCATTCATTTTCTGCTAACGTTGTGGACTGTATGGACAAATTAAGACAAAGTTACATTTAACGACAAGTGTTGTAGCGCAGGCACATACGTATAAAACATAGTTAAGAATGACTTAATAGTAGGTACCAAAGCGCTATAAAGGTCTATAATACGTAATTAGCTACCTAGAACTACTTGCCAAGCTAAAATTTAATTTGACGCATTAAATCATATCTGCATCTATCTGCCGAGCGCGGGAACCTCAAGTATAGTATTGTACGTCTTGCAAATTTTATGCAACTTTGACATTATCTCAGTTGTACTTGTACCACATAACCAAGACAGCATTCATCGAAATCCTTTCGACATTCGCAGAGAGTTCATTATGGTACGGTACATGAGCATTTTAGCTATTTTAATATTTTTATACGTCTTAGTGCTTCAAGAACACAATGCAGTTGCGTTTTGTTCTATAGTAAGCGTTATTTAATCTTTTCAAGGGTATGGAGTCTGAGTTTATGTCATAATTTATTGTTCGGCAAGGTTCCGGGGTAATTCTTGCAAAAAATCTTCAGGTTATTTTAGTGTTGTCATTGTTCAGTATAACACGTAAGTAATATGAAAAATTGCTTCTGAAGAACTTGAAGGGCAACTACGAAATCTACTGTTCGAATTTAGTCAATTTCCGGCCTTATTTCTCGCTTGTTTGTCAATAAAGATTTTTGAACAAGAGCCAAAACACAATTACAAGATACGACATCAGTTTTATCAATGATAAAATAGGAATTGATTTCCAGAGGAGTTACTTCGATGTTCGAAAATTGAACTTCATATCGTGTTGTGTCTTATGGCCAAAACATAATTATAAAACACGTAGTTGCATCGTAGTACGAAGCGACATCGTGCCAAGATGCGAGGTCGGTATTATTCTCTAAGAAATCAAAACGTTTACAACGATATGCAAATGAGGTGTTCTATTCTAAAAAATATGGGAAAAGCCAAGACACCTTATCGCGACTGAACCGGAAGTTATAAAGTTAAATGTACGCAATTTAATCCGTACTTTGTCACGAGTTCATGACTGGTAATAGCATTAAAATCGCAACGCTTTACAATCGTTACATATTCGATTGTCCAGTATCGACGCGATTAATCGGAAATCGGTTGGTGGTCTGATAAATCAATCATATTAGAAAGTATTGTTCGTTAACTTTTGCGTGTGGTTTCTTCTTTTTTTTTTCTATTGTTATAAATGGTTTTTGTGAAACGCCGTACATATACACGCATTTATTTTGTAGTAATAATTGTAAATTTTATTATTTATCTGTATTCATTTTGTTTTGCGGGCATTACGACAGAAACGGATCGATATAAGTTTTGTTTTGCGAAACTGTTCTTATACTTACTTGTCCAAATCTTGAATTTCTTTGATGATAAAATAGTTGGAACCTATGGCCGCATTCTTGCAGGCAGGTCAAGTTCTGAACTGTAAATAATGTCGTTGAATGGGAGCCATTTGTCACGAAACTGAGACTCGTATGAGCATAACTAATGTGACGAAACTGACAAAGAGGTCAGGGTTGCTGTGACATGCTAATTTCTTTTATTACTCTATGTAGGTGGCATTGTATTCGCATTACAGTGCTTCGTCCCTGTTCAACTGGTTGGTGCATAAAATTTAAATAGTATTTCAATAGAACGGTATCATTATTAAGGCTATCACGTACCTATAATACTTACTTAGTTACTGCATAACTAATTTATAAAACCTAGTAAGAATGGGCTTAAACCCAATTTTAATTGAAAAATGGCTACAAATACTAAAGAAGGGCTTTTGTCACTTAATAATGATTTAAATCCGCACAACCAATTATTTTATAGTTAGGAGGCCGATAGTAATTTGAATTTAATGTATGATGTATGCAGTGATTTCCTGATATATATTTGATATGATTAGATGAATAACTAGAACATCGCCTCAAAAACGCTCGCAATCTAGCAAGTCCTGCGCAGGCGCGCAAGTCACGCGCAGCTTGATGCGCGCGTCGATGTCTTTTAATGGCGCACGCGCATGTTCCGCGCTGTCATTAATAAAGTGACAGTTTCAAACAGACACAATACTTGTATAAGATAGGTAGCTCTGAAACATGGACAGAAAACAAATATCAAACAATCTTCCTGTGTCGCCGCTTGTTTAATCCCCAAATGCCCCTGCCCAACTGCTGGACACTGCTCAAGATAATCAAAAATAGTACATGTTAGAAGGTGCCCGCGAAATTAATCCAATCAATCTGAATAACATCTGTTACAATTAATGTGTAACTGTACTCGGGTACATTGTACGTTTAAATTGCCCTCGTTTAGGGCGGCAATAAAGGTCTGTCTTAATCTCCACCGGACCGGTCCGTCTCATAACAAGCGTTACAGTGTGCTCCACATAACGCCCTTCAACCGGTCCATCGTTGCATCACATATTACACTACGTACACCAGAGAGCACGAAATTGGCATAGAGTACTCCTACACTATTTTTATCTACCTATAAAGTACTATGTACATGTGAACTTATCCCTTAAAGGGATAAGTTCGCCTTTGTACATTCTTATTCTTTTGTAATGTGTAGGTATCTCTTATTTTTATGTACAATAAAGTGTTTACATACATACATGTAACTTTTATGATATACAAGGTAAACTTCCAACAGTTTCTTTAGATCAGCTTTTTAGGGTTCCGTAGTCAACTAGGAACCCATATAGTTTCGCCATGTCCGTCTGTCCGTCTGTCCGTCTGCGGCTTAGCTCCGTGATCATTAGTACAAGAAAGCTGAAATTTGGTGTGTGTATGTGTATGTATTACACCGACAAAACAGAAAAAAAAAAAAAACTTTATTTCGGGTAGGTCCTACCTCTCGTACACATTAAGTGGGGGTGTTTTTTCGTTCCAACACCTGTGTGTCTTTGAATAGGTCTTTTAAAAATAATAGGGGTCTTCAAACGAAATTTTTTGAAAGTCAGCAGTTTTGTAAATATTCGCTCCAGAAATAAAAAAACACCCTCTAATTTTTCAACCACGGGTCAAAAAATTATGGAAAAATTCATGAAAATGAGGCCTTATAAGTACTTTCAATGAAAACTAAGTAGGTATATTGAATAAAATCGGTCAAGCCGTTTTTAAGTTATCGCAAAATTTCATAATTTTCTTTAATATGACTTAAGTGCCGCGCGGTGTCCTTAATACTTCGAACCTTACACAATTACACATAATAGTTAAGTGACATACTGCATTAAAACACTCCGCTTAATCTGGCGCGTATAATCGATAACTTCCAGAAGGTAATAAGTAATTGGCGTTTACGACCTTTTTATAGAGTTTGAAATCTTTCTCGTAATTTAATGGATGGGCAACTGAAGCATCAATATGTGGGGATGGTATGAAATTTGTAATAAAATAAAATACCAAATAAGTATCTCTTTGTGGCACGGTTAAATTTCTTTAGGTTTTTGTTCTTAATAATGTTAAAATACTAAAATGGGCAACACAACTGGACCCAACACGGCCTTACTGTGATCTTTCTCAATACATATAAAAATACCTCTTAACTTTGAAACATAAGGTATCTTAGAGTAGCTTGTGGTTTGATTGTGATTACCTACGATTGCAATGCCTTGCATACTTGATTATCAAATTGAATGTGAATGCCTTGCTCCATTATATGTTTTTTTTTTAAGACAAGACTTGATCTGTATCAGGGCTGGTTAGCCCTAACTACCAGTAGTCGGACTTTGTGTGGGAGTATAACCCGCTAATGGGATTATCTCCGCGCCACAGGGATAACCATTATACGTGTTATGATAATGTTGTATGAGATAAATGTATTAATTACGGCTAACGGTTTAAATGTACCAGGAAATGCGGATCATTGCTTTCCTTGTCGCGCGATATATAACATCACCAGTTTCGATTCGAAATCAATTGAAATTCTATAAATTTTGATACAAAAGGTCCTCTATTCGAGTAGTTCTCGTGAATGATATTCCTACGGGGCGCAAAAACTTTCCAGTTTGTGCTCTTGTCCAGGTCAAGTCACAAAAAAACGAACCTATAACAACAGTCTCCATTTTTTGCTGCCCATAGTTTGAGTGCTTTGCCACCATGCTAGCATGCATCTTTATACGGCGGTGTTGGGCAACTAACAGGACAATGAGTGCTAACAAGTCATGTCGAAAGTGCTTACGCAAGCGACGACTTTTCAGCGGACGCGGATCGATTGAAATATTAAAAGTAATATCACCTGTGGTTCTAGTATATTATTGTGTAGGTGAAGTTTTAGGATTGGTTACCAATTTATGCCTACATTATAGGTACATAAAATACATATTCCATTAAAGACCTAAGTTATTATTAATTTCATGCGTGTTTTAATCTCCGACAAAAAAATGAAGGTATATGTAGTGTAGGTATTAGGTATTTAGGTAACAAAAAGCCTTTGGTTTCACGCGTGTAAATGTAAATTTCTAAGCCTATGGTTTTGAGGTCTTTAACGCATGAGATATTGATTTTAAAGTGATTGTACAATAAATTAATACCTAATACTTAATTAAAACTAAATTGTAAAAAGAACAAGGTTTAAAAAAACACTACTCCCTGTCGTTTCTGGTCCAAAAGTGTCCATAACGCTCGCAACGTTTCCACGCTGGATCGCAATGGACAGCTTTTGTACCAGAAGTAACTCGGAGCGGTGTCGTTTAAAGTTATTTGTAAAGGCTGATTTCATTTCGTTTTCTTAACTATGAAACAAGCAAAGCAGTTCGAAGACTATCGCAGCTTTTTTCTAGTTGGGTTTAGGTATGGGTAACTCATAAGTATCAAACAGCGTTGACCATGCACACAAAGAATATGCTGGTAATTAATTAATTATTCACAAGTTTGCATATGCATTGCATGGTATGCGTATCTACGTGCGTGTATATTTTTATATCCCAATGTTTATACATACCTACATTTTAATACTAGTTCATATCCCCTAAATAAACATGCTATCTATGATAAAAAAAAAATTAAAAGGATCCATGCTTTTGGACCCCATTAGTTAAGGCTGCGCATTGTCTGTCAATGAGTCATTAAGTGTTATTCACAAAACTGAACGATAATTTAAGTAAACTAATCAATGATCAAGTAGACCCAAGTGCATGCACTACCACTCAAACAAAACAATAAATGCAAATAATATACTCTCCCAATACAATAAAGCAAAGGTCAAACAAATCTGCTCGCACATTATGATGCAACAGATAACTGCATATGAGCTTTAATAATTGGCTTTACTGCACACGTCATAAAGTCGATGATAGCACAAAATTCAGTGGCAATTTGAGGCGTGGGTTATTGCGATTTGATCTTGAATTTGCTGGGAACAAATTGCCTATTTTAAATTGAAGTCAAGTGCGAAGTGATTTATTCGTTTACAAGAAGGCGCCAAATATTTTGTCTACGAAAATGAGATAGTTATGTACGTCTTTATCATATATATGTAAAAAGTACCTTGTAACTTGTCCAGGGGACCTATGATGGTTGCGTTAATCACGTAATAACTAAGTGACAAAGCATCTGTCACTCACACTCGGATTATGTCAAAGCGTGACGGATGCTTTGTCACTTATTTATCGTGTGATAAAAGCTACCATCACAGGCCGGCAGCTTTTACCTATTACTAAAATGTACCGCAATTATTTTGATATGATATCTCCAAAAATATATTCATTAAAAATTAATGCATCATCGACCTGCATCGAGCTATTTTCCATATTTCTTATAACTATTTAACTTTTTACGTAAAATGCCTACGTTGGATGTCGACTTGCGGAAAATGCCCAGCGCAGTAACTGTTTAACAAATGTAGTTAAAAACATTCTTTACAATTCGCATATTTTTTTTGATTCAGACTAAGTAATGTTATTTGGGTATTTTATCGTTAGAAAAAATATTGTAGATCAGTTGTAACTACATAATAGCGTAATTTCAACTAAAGTATTACGCAAACTATGAATATAGCTGCTTGTATTAAAACGTTGCTTATAAAAATTACTGTGTTTATTCAGTAACGCGTCAAACAAATATTTCCATACACAAATAAAACGTTTCCATTGAGCTTTGGGAAGGTCTTTGTTGCGAAACGCTCGGTATTCCGAGCACCATCGCATTGGGACCATCCATTGTTACTACTAAAGCAATGTGAATGAGGTTTTGTCTGTACTTTGTATGGCTGGTATGGAAATGAATGGAAATATATGGAAAATTGGAGGTCACGATGAATGGTTATAATCGAATTAAGACTAGTAGGGCTTGTAAGGCTGTAGTTATTTCTTACATTTATACGGCTTCCGAGGGCGTCGTTTCCAAAAGCGATTACCATCAGTATTGCTTTACCGTTAAGATTGTATACATATATGTATGTGTAAACTATTTATTTTATACCTTTAACTTTAAATACACTATTGCCTGTAACCATTACAAAGCTATATATATAAACCATATTATTTATTATGTTTTAATTATGTACTTGAAGTGTATGCCACAAATGTCTAATTATTGTTTATCTTTTACAGGTAAGTACCGGAAAAAGAATATGGATGAAGTCATACTTCCACCAGGAAGGCAGGTAGTAACCATACTATGGTAAAGTCATTCGAAACTTCAAATACTATCCGTCAGTAATTTATTAATATTGTGTATGTTGGTATATACTTACATATCCTGGTGCGAATTGTGCCTGACTAGGCTGTAGCCTGAAAGACGGGTATAGTTTTTATTTTAACTGACTGCCTGTTGAGTTTCTCTCGGCGTTTCTTCTCATCAGCAGGCTTCTGCCGTGTTAAATGCCGATATACTAAGGCATGTAGAAGTGCCTTTGTCGAGTACTTACAGAATAAAGTTCAGTATTTCATCATTATCTAATGACATAAATAAATAAAAAAAAAAATGTGTCTATTTTAGCCTTCATAGTAGAGTTGTTAATCCGCTGTTTTCTAACATAATTGTGCGCATCGGGTTACAAGCATGAAATTTCTACCACAGATAGAGTGTTCCTCGGTGATTATTTTCAGATGTAGAGGGAAGTCAGATTCGTCCCCTGTGAGGCGGGAGAGCGGAGTGAATAGGACTAAGTATACCTCTTTTCTTTCTTTATTGATGGTCAGTTAAGTCTACTAGGACTTGTCTGGTATCGTTTCCGTGTAAAACAAATATCAGAAATTCATTTTTAATGTTAGTAGTAGCGCTAACTGAACATTAATAAAAAAAAGAAAAGAGGACTATTTTGTCCTATTCACCCCGCTTTCCCACCGCACAGGGGACGAATCTGACTTCCCTCCAGATCTGAAAATAATCACCGCAGAATACTCTATATGTGGTAGAAATTTCGTAGTCGTATCCCGATTCACACAATTTCGCGACTTAGCTAAATGTGCACGCAGGCTAAGCTTAACATCAACATTTTTTTCAAGGTACTTCTTGTATCAGATGTGCCCAATTTGTATACGGGCAAGGTCGTAAAATTGGCCTTATGCCACATAAAAGTAACATAAAAGTGTATATAACAGAGTTACATATAAGTATCAGAAAAGTTATGAAAAGGGAAATCTACAATGAAACGACATTGTTCATTTCGAAATTGTTTATTTTTTATATTATTAAGTTTAACTCTTGTTGTTTAATGACAATTTATAATACAATAGTGAACTGGCCTTTATACCACTTTTATGTAACGTTACATAGAAAACCGATTCATATCGTTACATACGTTACATAAAAGTCACATAAAAGCGCTCTATTTCGACATTAAAATCCCAATTACATGACACTGCAACGAAGGAAAAACCACGCACACAGCCTCTTAGCACTAATCTAACATTAATATTACTATGTAATTTCACCTTTGAACAATATAATGCACAGTTACCTTTAAAATCACCAAACAATGTGTTTTTGAAAAGTCCGCAAACACGATCGTTCCCTTTGAATAGGCGGCACACGACTTAATATGGCCGGCAAAATAGCGGCGGTGCATAGACTAACTAAAAAATATTGTTGTAATTAAATAAATTTGGATTATTCTATATAATTGCCAAGTTTCAATCATAATTATGGTTACATAAAAAGTGTTAACATAATAGCGTGCAATACATTTGCATTATGTTTTTTAATGAAATAAGCATTATTTTAACTTGCCATTTCGTTGCTAAGGTAGTCAAACTCTTCCATGATTAAGTAACATAAGGAAAGCTTATTGAAATGCCCGATGAATAATACAAAACACAAAAAAAACATTGTAAATAGGCAGGAGATAATTTTGCACACTTTTTTTGTATTGGGGACGTTGTGATCACACATTATTAAAATACAAAAAAAATATTGACAGGCGATTTAACGTATTCCTCTATATTGAAACAAATAAAACAGATGTTGCTTTTCCCAAAAGAAACATTGGAAATAAATAATTTGAAGTAGATTTTTTTTAAACTAACAGCACATTTTGTTACTGGCGAAATATTCCTTTTTTGGCAGCCTTACCCATACATTTTTAAAAACAAGATTAAATTTGCTATTTAGTGTAATTTTTTTTTTATCGTAAATATTCAGGATATATAACTAACTAGCTGTGCCCCGCGGTGTTACCCGCTCATCCCACGGGAACACTAAATTTATTCGGGATGAAAAGTATCCTATGTCCTTCCCCGGGACTTAAACTATCTATATACCAAATTTCATCTAAATCGGTTCAGCGGTTTTAGCGTGAAGAGGTAACAGACAGACAGACAGACAGACAGACAGACACACTTTCGCATTTATAATATTAGTATGGATTTATCGTTCTGGATAAAAAAAACTTGTTGAGATTTTTACCTTTTCGGCAATATACTCAAATTTTTATATGAAACTATACTTAAATAACATAAAGAATGAATTTCTGATATCTGTTTTACACGAAAACGATGCTGTACAAGCCCTAATAGCCTTCACTGCTCAGTAATAAAGAAAAGAAAAAGAGCAGTAGGTACTTGGTCCTATTCACCCCGCTCTCCCGCCACGCAGGGGACGAATCTGACTTCCCTCCACATCTGAAAATAATCACCGCGGAACGCTCTATGTGTGGTAGAAATTTCATGCTTGTAACCCGATGCGCACAATTTCGCGGCTTAGCAACTGTACTATCAGAGGCCTTATTCCTTTTAAAATGCTGATTATTTTAGACATATTCTCTATGATCAAACATGTTTCTTAACATATCATTGATGTTACTACCTAGAACAGGGCTATTGAAATTTAAATGTATGTATATATTTGAAACCTACAGTTTGAATTTTTCATTGATAATTTTATTTTTGTTTTAAAAACTACTCGAAATTGACAAAATTCACGCCAAAACTTAGTTTTTTCAACTTATTTTCGATTGCACGCCATGAAAGCATGGAATAGCTATGTTACTACCTAGAATTTGTGGAAAAGTATTATTCACTTCAAAAAGTTGGTTGAAATTATGAATATATTTGTCATAATATGAAAAAAATAAAATTTTAAAGGAATAAGGCCTCTCAATTATGTAGGAGTATTGCAGTTGTTTTATGATTTACGTTAATAGGTATAGTATTTAATTAAGTGCATTTGTTTTATGATGTACGTTAAAAGGTATAAAACATTTTATTTAGTACGTTTTCTTGAAATTAATTGTAACTGAAATTGGCCATAATTGCAAAAATATATTTCTACAATTAAAACAACAATTTTGCTTTGATATGTACCTATACTTTTCCGTAAACGCATGTTTCTATTAATTAAGTATTCTAACAAATTTATCTAGGTATACTTGAGATACCAATAGTTTGGGACAAGATACCGAATTAAAACTAATAGATATTGGTTTCACCTACAAAATTATCTGAGCAACAATAAACACAATCAAAAGGTCATCAAAACACAAAAACTATTTAAAACCAAATGCTAACTTTCAGTACGTTATGTAATTATTGATAAATATCTGCGATTGAAGTTGCCGGAAACAATTAAGTAGTTTAGCAATAAACAATACTTATGCAAAAACAATAACTTACAGCTAAGCTAACTAATAATAGCTTAAAGTTGTTTAAATATTTATGCAGTGGCTAAGGAAGAGGAAGAGATTTGATTCGAGGAATAACAATTATTGATTTTAGCAAAAGTTAATACAAATAGTCACACTTTGGAGTCACATCAATTTTATGCCCATTAAATACACTCCATGTTGATTCCGTACTGCGAAATCGATTAATACAAGAAACACTGCAGTAACAGTAAACACAATAACATAATATTATATAGTAAAGGTTAGTAATTTAAATGTAAATTATTAAAATAATCGCATCTCAAAATATACTTTTCTACTAACTGCGATAACTATTTATCACAAAAAAAACTACTTATCAAGTAAGTGTCTACTTATACCGTGGGTTTTAATTTGTGTGGTAGTAAGATCGATCCTTTGACGCAAAAATTGAGTGTGATTCTATGCGAAATCGATACAACACAGAGCTGCAACTAGCATGTGGACACGCTGGGCCATAACTTGCAGCGTGAGTCATAAGTTCACAGCGAGACCTTTAGCCATTTTCCGGTGATATTTCCAAACCTGTTCCAAAGGTTGATCACGTCTGGAAGTAAAAATAGTGGAAGGCTGATGACTCCATAAGAGCGGTTCAGTGAACGGACTTTTTCAGTAGCGATTTTATATAAAAAGGTGATGTGTTGATGGTTCAATATTTTGTATGTTAATGTCTCGCCATCGTTGACAGGAGCACCATGGCTACTTTAATTTCTTGGTAAATGTTTTTGAAAACCTTTGAATCCAAGTATGTTTTTTTTTCTCTATCAGTGAAATTCGATTAGCGGCTGGAGAAGAGCGCCCTTCTATTGGTGTGTGCAGGATGTATGTCATCATTCGTTAAAGAAGCGTCAAGTCAGCATGGTTTTGTTTGAATAGTGATTGTAAAAATAAAAATGCTGCGGAACATTTGAGTCGTATCTTGATCCTGAATGCATGCAGACATTTTCTACAACGCGATAAATAATTTTCACATATAAAAAAAATCTATAACATAAACATCTCGTTGTGCCTAGTTTGTATTAATGATTTACCGGTAAAACTGTCCTCAAATGTAATTAATCCCATATCGCCGAGCGTCCGAACATGGCGGCAGCCTTGTGCGGACGCCTTTCTAATGCCATTCCTCGGATACGCTCCGATCCACTATGTTTCATTCATTATTCATCGCTTAGGGTATAGCATAACATACATACAGACCCTTTAGGCCCTGTTTATTATAGAAAGCCAAAAACAATAGATTTAATCAATTGTCTTGTATCGAAATAATCCGCCAAACTAAGTAATTAAGCAAACAAACCATATACCCGCGTCCTACTTAGTCCCAAACTATACGTGGTCTTGAATGGTAGGGGGGTACAAACGCCAAACATCACCAAGGGGGAGCAGAGTGGCCAAAAGTAGGCAAAATATGATTACATGATGTGATGAGCAAATTCAAAATGGTTCTTATATAATCCTAGCACCACACTTACGCTATATTTGACAAATATGTGTAGGTGTTGCATTGCGTCTCTTTTATACGCCAATTAAATTAAAAATGCAAGACGTTTTTTTTGAGCTGATGAGGTTCATGCTCTGTTTTGACCTCGTACTGAATATAGATGCGTGATAGGTATTTCATTTGTGAAAATTTGTCCAATTCATCCAAAGACATGGAATGGTGTTTAAGAAACGCTTATGTTGAAGGGCAAAGGTGCATATTACATATGCAAGAATGTTTTTAATCTCTCGTGCATATCTACGAGTACATATTTGATATGCCCCTGCTATGACTTGTGTTGCCTCGCTTGCATGATACTAATGCGGATGAAATGTACGGTGTCCGTGATTATTATTTTTATACAATTTAGATAGATATCAGTGTAAAGTAAACTAAAACATAATGTGATATATGTAATAAAATAAAATATGTAATTTTTCATTTATCGTAAAGTGACTTGAGATATTTATGGGTAACTTAGATTTTTGTTTTATGAAAGGTTTGCCCCGCACTTTCCCCCGGCTTTTGAATTTTTTCCCTGAAACATTAATCTTTTTTCATCACATTTGCTCGTAAAAGATGGTATTACATGCAGGTGTACTGAAGGACTAAGGCCTATATAGTTCCCGCGGGAGTTATAAATTGTTATAACTCCCGAGGGAGTTATGGTTTTAGTTTTAAAATATAGTACGCACTTGCAGATTACTTCAGACTAAGGAAGTTTCAATCCAGCCAAGGTTTTTGTTGTACGAACAAAACTTGCCTACCAGCAAATTTTATTGTGTATCGAATTAATACGGTACATGTAACTGCATTAATGTTTATGTTTTACAATTATTTAAGTGTATTTTGCAATAATTGTATTAAATTTAATTTTCAATTATCGTTACAATCTGGCAGTATAGCCTGTCATGTTTCTAAACTAAACGCAGTTCTTAGCATTATCTGTGGTAGACGACACAAAAAAAAAGAAAAAAAAGTTATAAAATTATTGGATAGGTACTATTTAGTTTTTGTAACAAAATTACTGTTCGTATTTAAGTTTTATAATATTACGGTGTTAATTATTGCTGCATAATTTTGTTAATTGTTATTTCTTTAATGATAGATGGTAAGATTTTGTGTATATTTGTTTTCTGTTTTAAGCTGATGGCCGTTTAGCCAGTGCTTATAGTAAATTAAAAAAATATATACAGAAAAAGTTGGTTGTCAATCGTTATCGTTTAATTAGTATAATGTTTATTTTTGTTTTACGTATTTGTTATTTACTCCCAAATGTGATGAAAAATATTGTGTGTATGGCGGGAAGTAAGGGGATTACAAACTCAGGACATTAAAAGCCCTCCGCCTTCGGCGTCGGGCTTCTAATATACCTTCGTTAGTAATCCGCTACTTACTACCCTTATGAATGACACAATATACTATTGTGACTCCATTTTATATTCTTTACGTTAGTAACGTCAGATTATCGTGTCGCATAAGGCCCTCTTTTCTTTACTCCCTCGTCACGGCTGTTTTTATTACCAATTTTCGTAAATCTCTTCTTAACCGGACAGAAGCGTGTTTTTTATAGAAGTGTGTTATCAGCAGAGGTTCCTCGGCAGCGTGGTGCGACGACACGCGACCATTTGCTGTTACGTAACGCATGCGCAATTATAGATCCAGGGAACTAAATCGTCGCGGCTGTGTAACAGACGTTCCTTTAATGAGGGTTCTTTTTGCCGATATTTTTAATTAAGTATATGTATCATCCTCTATAAAAAGGACGTAAACGCCAAATTAAAAGTAATTACTTATTACCTTCTGGAAGTTATCGATTATACGCACCAGATTGAGCGAAATGTTTTAATACAGTATGGCACATAACCAATATGTATAACGTTCGAAGTGTAAGGACATCGCGCGGCACTTACGTCATTTTACGGAGAGACGGACATGGAAAAACTATAAGGGTTCCTTGTTGACTACGGAACCCTAAAAAGGAGACACAAATCGGCAACCACACGTGTAATTTAACCGCGTGTGCATAACGTAATGTAACTTTCATGAAGACATAACAATGCTAAGAAAGCTACAAACAAAGAAATTTACATGTTATTTCCACTTTCGCCTAATTTCCGAGTTGCGCAAGCGATTTAGTTTTAATAACTATCTCGTGTGCGTGTCGCGAACGCTTCCGTCTCGTAATGGTGGCCTTGGGGTGGCCAATTTACAGGCTTAGCGTTATCTTAATTGTGTTTATGCCTATTCTAATATACAAAGTTACGTGTGAACGGTTTTTATCTGAGGTCAATAGGATTTATGTAAATGAAAAAAAAAGGAACCTAGGCTTTCGAGGTCTGACTACCAGTAGGTCTAAACTGAATTTTACATTTTATACCGATGTAATCTATTTTCATTATACCACATTTCAATAGTATCCCAATAGAATGCTACCTTGAAATAAATATTCAAAACAAAACTGCTATAAATGATTGTGAAGACTCGTGGATATACTTTCTTCCTTTTATTTTGTCGTTCTTCGTTCTTTGGACAAAAATCGTTATAAAGCATTACAAAAAAAAAACACTGAAACTAATATAGTTACAAATCACAGAGTAGAGATCTACACAGTCAATACGCTTTATGTGAACGTAAAGGGGCCTAGAGCCAGCTCGTCATTAGTGCAACCGGTATAAAGACGAGGCATAAAGTGCACGGCAATTGTGCCACGTAAAGGACTGGTTTCGCGGGGTCAAGATTAGTGAAAGTCGTCTTAGGTGCACGGGAGTTTATGAGAATATTCACTTGATCTTACTAATTAACCACACGTTTATTACGTACAAGCTGCTCTTTGCCGTGAAAATCTTTGCATACAGAGGAGAGAACATGAGGCAGGACTATTTATTGTGTAGTTTAATTTCACCCTTTTCTGCAAATTCAGTCATTCATCTGCGAATGTATCGTACATATACAATTGGGTTGTATAATGATAAATTGATTTACCATGTTAGAAATGGCGTCAACCAAACATTTATCTTGGAAGGAGATTCTTCGATTGTGGACTTCACAAAGGGTATCCCTACCTATAGGTACCTATACTATAAAAGCGATCAAAACTGATGAGGGTGTGGGTAGCAAAGAATCCTCAGGTCAACACACCACAGACCTGACAACGAATCTGTCAAAACAATACAAAAACGCCGGCTCAAAACAAAACAAACTGACAGCTGACGTAACATAATGGGAATCCGACCCAAGGGCAAGCGGTCACGCACAAAGTGGCGGCTAATTTTATTATTGTAATTCAAGATGGCGGCCTCAAGGTCGGGTGAAAGCGCGGGAAAAAACAATCGATTGGGATTTACCACGATCTGATTGCTCTAGGTTATAGAGTGTAAAATCCGTTGCCAAGTAACGGAACTACTTTCAGCTACAGTAGCACCATCAATTCTCCACTTTTCAGCGGGCCCCGCTCCTCCGTTTTACACTCCATAGTTCCATACTCTAGTTTACTCTAGACTCTAGGTGTATGAATCGTTCAATGTCAGTAGTTTTTTAGGGTTCCATACCCCAAAAGGAAAAACAGAACTAATCGGATCACTTTGTTGTCCGTACTTCCGAGTTATAGATAATGATTTATGCATTTGATTATAACGATTGAAACTTAAATTTCGGAGGTGATAGGTATAAATTGATCAGTTTTGATTGATTCAAAGCTTAAAGGTTGAGGCTATGCATCGATTGTTCTCTTTGTCATAAATTAATTTGATACATTAAATCGATTTTATTGGACTGCATGGTAGTGAGGAAATTGGAAATCTGAAATAAATAATAATTTGTATATATATTGTATTGAAACTCAGGTAACTAGTATATAAGAATCATGAGAAAGTAACAATAGTTATAACTATTCAAAAATCATAAATTATGACTCACCCAAAAAACATCTTACTACTTATTACCCCGCACGATCCTATTAAATTAAATGACATTACATGTACCCTAATAAGTAGTTGTAGAAGTAATGTCCACGTTAACCTTTACTTCCTTCAAGCAAAGTTCATGCTCATAGCTCGTCGGTGATTGATGATCTCCCAGATCATTTCAGATGATTAGTAAAGTCATCACATATTACACACAAGACATGCACGTATTTATTACGCCAGATAATGTTTCTAGGTATGTTCACTGTTAAGAACATATACTACTTACTAGTCTGAGAGCGGAGATTTTTGGTACTTCTAAAGCGCGGCAGATTACCTTGCACCCGGTAGAGTACCAGCCCCATAAACGGCCGTATCTTTTTTTCACGTTAACGTAAAAGTTTGATTTTTTTACACCTTCAAGGGACCGTAAACTTGAGTATATGGTGTTAATTTCAACTCGATACCTCCACGCGTTCTGGAGATAAGGGGTCTTGACTGACAGACAGACGGACGGACGGACGGACAATAAAGTAATCCTATAAGGGTTCCGTTTTTTCCGATTGAGGTACGGAACCCTAAAAATATTGAATTGGCACCTAAATGGTCAAATATTTTGAAAGAAGAATAGAGCCTTATATCAAAAATCATACTAGAACACTTTAAATGTATATTAATCGTAATATAGATTCAGAACTTCAATAGATTCTTGAAATGTCAATACTTGCGCCATCTTTCGCAAGTGATAACCAGTGAGAGCACCACGGTGGTCAAATTCACATGGCTAATATGCGCGAAGGAAAACCACTACCGTAGCCTTTAGTATTAGTACTTGGGCTTTTATAGCAACAGGTTTGAAGATCAATTCATATTAGCTAGTTAAGGTTTACGACGAGGCCATCGATCGAATAAGGCGTAAAATCCATTTTACAGTTAGCACGCTCGTAAAACTACTATGCGTTTTCTAGACTTTTTATGTCTTTATAGAACATCCTCAGGGTTAATTAGTTTATTTCGTTATTTTATATATTTTCATTCGAGCAGCAAAACTCTTGGTAATATAACTATTTCGATGTATAGTAAACTTAGGTACTTAAGATTAAAAACCAATTACCAGTAAAAGCTTTCGTTGATAATTGATCTGCTTTTATAAACGTCGAAGCTACTTTTTTCATCCGACACGTAATGGAACAGAAATTTGGGTATTACATCATATCCTTACAGCCTCAATGCTCGGTGATAAGGGATTTAATGTGAGATTGAGAGGTAGATAATGATAGAGAGTTATCATCTACATAAATGGCAAGTCATCAATCAGTGTGTTAGTGTCGTGCACGAGATGTATTTTTATTTCAATGTACGTTACTTATAACATAACTATACGAATATAAATTATTTCCCGCGAATGTGTGTGGATAAAAATTACTTTAGGGATTCGATTCTTTCGAAGTATATTAGTAGTAGTAGCACATTAGTTTTAGCTACCTTCCGTCTGCAAGGTGCCGTGAAATACGCCAACTTTACCTCCACAGGGATCTTTGCCCAAAACGCTACTTAAAAAAAGAAACGTTTACTGTAGACAATTTCAAGATGTTTATGGCAACACTACTATTTTTAGTGGAAAGTAGATTTTATATCTGTGGTATCACTGGGAATGACATTTGCGCGCAACTTCATTCTATAACGTATCGGAACTCGTCGAGTAAGGTGCGTGATTTGGCGGGCCAATTCTATGTGAAGTTCTGGTGTATTTTTTACAGAATGGGGAAGCCTCAAAAGTATTTAGAGAAGTATCTTACTACTTGTTATAAAATAAGAACTGTAGATCATTTTCAATGTAGTTTGTACTAAAAATACTTATTAAAACCACAGTTATGATGGTGGGCAATGTTATCCAGTAACTTGCTAACCTATGAAAGTTAACATTGCCCAGCCTAAAAAAAGGGTTAGGGCTATCACGTTGTCGTAATTTTACCTGACTGCGTAAATGAAGGAGGGTTATGTATTTAAGGTAAGGTAAATTGTATTTCTATTAAGCCGTTGTACTTTTGCAGTAGCTGCAAAGACTGACCAGAAATGTATGAGGATGCGCCATATTGCGGAATTTCACTGGAACAAATTTCTTACACCGGCAATGATTTTATGATGGTTTGTCAAGAATGTCAATATCATTCGTGGTGATTTCTTTAAAAGACAAATATTCAAAAATTATCCAATGAAGATGCCGAAAACCATTCACAGTCGTTAACGTAAGATTATAAATAAAATGTAAGTACATGTGTTTACTACACGAAAAACAGTCAGGAAAAGAGAATGATATATTACGAAGTGGAACTGACAGGCATTTAAAACCAATGTCATTATAGTCGGTTGCGATTGGTTGAAAAAAAATTGCCATATAAATCTTATAAATAGCGCCCTCTTGACAATCCTCATATATTTCTGGTTTACAGTCCATAAAACACAAAAACATAGAATTTTCAATTAGTACAATTTTTATTTAGATTATTCTAACGTGGAGTAAATAATAAACGTCTAACTATAAGTTCCCAATATTAAGCATACATTTTTCATTTTCATAATGGTATTGGTAAAGATAGTTTACTGAACCAAAAGTGACAACCCTAACAATTTGAAACTGCTTGATTCAGCTTGTATAGAAAAAAGAAAATACCCATGTAACATTGCCCATCCGTATTGCACACGTGGTTGTATAGTTAAAATAAATAATAAATAAATAAATTTGGTTAAATGTAGATTAAAAAATGGTTTCTTGTTGTAAACGCATGCATATGAATACAATGGATGCGTTAGACAAAAAAAACTTTATCCCGTCATAGAAAAAAAATGAGAAATTAGGGTTTTTACGAAAAAAACGGGCAAAGTTGGCGTGTTTCACGGTGCGCTAAAAAAAATCTTTTAACTGTCCTCTCTTTCCATTATAATTTCTACTCGAATTCCTTCACTATTAAAGCCGTCATGTTCTGAAACTCGCTTTCCAGTAGAATTGCGAAGTGGTACCTAAATATCTTCATCAATCTTTATTTATTTATTTAGAAAAGGCATAGTTACAAGTCACAACAAACTCAGGAACTTAACACTATTGAGCACAACATATTACAGTGTTTGTAAAGTGCATGGAACTATGAAGTAGCATAGGTACATTAACTAAATAAATTACTTAGATTACACCAAAATTACTACATGTGTAATGTCCTGCGGGCAAAACAAATAAGAACTGTAAGTATTTATAATATGAATAAGAGTAAGGATTATGTAGTTACCTATTCATAGTTTCAGAGTAATAGGTAGGTATATTCATTCAAAATATTGAGATACTACGTATCCCTTTACTAAGTACATACGTATCAAAGTGCTATAGCTTCATTACAATTATAACAGAAATATAGATATTTGTTTGAAGCGAAACCGCCGTAAAATAAACTAGCTTTGCAAGTGGTCAAAATGAGGTTTAAAAACGGGGTTTTTCGGCCCCAAAATATATTATATTCATTGAATTATATACCTATTACACCATGTATCATCATGACGCTTAACTTGCTTAATTTATTACGTTAATTACAACCAACTCCATATTCAGCGTAAACAACCAGTCACCTACTTAAACATTAGGTAATTGTCTAAATAAAATCAGTATTACTTTCACAACGTGACATTACACATGCTGCGCGCACGTAGAAAGCCACTCCTGCGCAGTTTCGTTTTCACAGGCGACTGACCGAAGCAGGTTTCATAGGATAGGGCCTTGGCCGTGGGATAACCTGTAATATTGTAGGTATGATTTTTATTATATTAACTTGTAATCCTGACATTTTTAAGCCAAATATTAAATAAGTTTAACCATCAATATCTACAATGTATATTTTTCCATTCAGATAATTCGTGTCCGCCACGAGCTTCGTCAAAAAACAGGACAAAACAATTTTGTATCAAGTTTCGCATTATACATTGAAAGTATCTACAACATGCTGTGTCAATATGAATAAAAAATCCTGATTAGAATTTACGTGCAATTCATGAAATGGCAGAAGGATGACACTGTTTGCTTGGCGAGACAATCATCATATGATGTTTCGATTTTGGTTTAGTTTTGAGTCCACTTGGACGTTCAGGGATATAGAATAGACCCAAGGAACTGTATCATCATTCTGGAAATAGGAACCTAAAGACCATTTAGGATTTAAATTCATGCTTTTGAACAATCAACAAAACAATAATTTCGAAACATTTGAATAAATGGTTGTCGATTGCCCGATATTGATTACCAATCGATAAATCGATATTCGGACCGATCATTACCGGACACTTGCGAAATGAAATATCATTAATAATCATTTTATTTTATTGTTAGTTTGTTTGGTTTTGTAATGTGCGTTACATTATGACGATCTATTTGGTTAAATGCAGACTATCTGCGTTGCCTGAAGGGCGACTTGAAACGAATCTAGTTAATATCTGACTCCTATGGTTATATAACCATCTATGATACAACAATATTATGAACTTCGTTATAAAGGTTTGCATGGTTTCTTAAGATAAAACATTTGGGTTAAAATTCGACTGTCACTTGTCAAGGTTTTTTACACAGCATTAAATAAGTGTGTTCTTGTCTTTGACAGCATCTAAGCTCAATTCTCACCTTGTCTCGTCGCAAAAGAGCAATATTATTATTCTTTTTAATTACATCGTGAAGCTCAACTCGTAAAACGCACACTGTCACATGATTTCGAAAGTCTTACACACAATGCTAGATAAAAAAATCGTAAAAAAGTTTCACAACCGTTATCTATGCATAGGATACTAAAGACATTGTATGTAAAGCTTACGATTACCGATGATTATCTGGATCGTGGTTCGATACGGTTACGACAGAAGCAAGTCCGTGGCTAACGCGCCACGACTGTGAACATTGTAACAGCGGCAAAGATAAGAACTTAGTAGTTATTCATTTCTAGTATCCTACTTACTACTAAAATATATGCTTAATTAATTGCAAAAGCAATAGGGTCACACGATGCGATGCATAGCATAGCGAGCCATACTAATAATAGCCTACTCACCGGCGACATGCACTATATTATAGTGCAGCTATTATTCGCGGAAGGCGTTCATAGTCACTGGCAGTGGTTCAAACACATTAGTTGATCGCGTCGCCACGCCCCGCCCCGCGCACGACGTATTGCGCGCATTTTGCAAACCAATAACATACAGTCCACATCTTCTGTATTGTTTCGCATTTGGAAAAAGGTCCTGATATATTTAATAGCGGTCAAAGTAGAATTCGTAAGGTGAAGCTTGTGTAGGATTTAGGTATGCAGCCTGTTATTAACTAGAAAAATCAAACTTAATGCGCAGTAGCAATTTTAAATTGTCTCGGTCAAAGTTGAAGAGGAAATTTGGCTTCTAGCGGTAATGTTTAGGAAATTACCTCAAACGGCTCACGCGCCGGTCGTTGCGGCCACGATCCGGTACTGATTTATAGGGCTAGTGGCGTTTACGGATAAGCACCGAGGCGTGGCGCTTGTACCGTTCCAAACCCACTATAGACCGGGAGATAGTGACACAATTTTCTTGGTCATTTGTAACAGTATGGCGGTTCTTCAGGGGTCTTAGTACGGAATGACAAAAAGAAAAATGATGGTCATAGCGCTGGTACCGGCGGCCCAATCGCGTGGGCGTTAGTCGAACTTGTCGGATAAACTACGAGTGTCAAACGATTTGTACCACAAAAAAAATAGTATTTTCCGATAGCCCATAAAAAACATGTAGGCGGTAGTGTCATGCCATACTTCTCCGGTGTGACTTACAGCCCGCCATACCGACGCGAATGCTTTATTTAAAATTAAAAAAATTCAACCATTTGTACCAGGCTAATTTTTGCACAGTTAATTATCGTCGTGCAGCCATTTACGAAAATCACCATGCCATACTTTTCCGACGGTTCTAAATGGCCGCCATACCGCCGAAAATCTGCCAGTATGGCATTTGGATTTTTGGAAATTATATGATGCAATGGGACCATTATTATATTTGCCATACTTCTAATAGAGGGAAAAAGGGGCAACATACTTAAAAACTTGATTTTTCAACTGGTTTTCAAGGTGCAAGACATAAAATCATTTGTTACAGTATGGCATCATTGTATTCGGTTCGTTTGGATGAAATTCTACCTAAAAATAATTATCCCATACTGTAACCATGGGGCGGAAGATTATAATAGGCCGTTCAATATTATACAATATAAACATCTGATTATAAGTCAAGATTGCCGCCACCTAGATCTTTGAAATTTTGTATTTATATTCGTTGAACCTCAAACTTACAGGGAAAATTAGTGCCATACTGTTACAAATCGTTCAAAATACGAATAAAATCTTACAATTAAAAAAAATATTATACACATTCGCCACCTCCCACAGGTATGGCATTATCACACTTCTATTTATCAACATTCAGGAGCTGTTGAAAAAAAAATTAGGGTCGTACAAATCGTTTGGCGAAAAAAAAATTTGCTGATTTTCGGCGGTATGGCGGCCATTTAGAACCGTCGGAAAAGTATGGCATGGTGATTTTCGTAAATGGCTGCACAACGATAATACTGTGCAAAAATTAGCCTGGTACAAATGAATGATTTTTTTTGTTTTTAATTAACGCATTCGCGTCGGTATGGTGGGCTGTAAGTCACACCGGAGAAGTATGGCATGACACTACCGCCTACATGTTTTTTATGGGCTTTCGGAAAATACTAAAATTTTTGTGGTACAAATCGTTTGACACTCGTAATTTATCCGACGAGTTCGACTAACGCCCACGCGATTGGGCCGCCGGTACCAGCGCTATGACCATAATTTTTCTTTTTGTCATGGCGTCCTAAGACCCCTGAAGAACCGCCATACTGTTACAAATGACCAAGAAAATTGTGTCACTATCTCCCGGTCTACTACTACACTAGCCTGTTTAACCTTATCGAGTTTTTAGTTCCACATGTACAAAACATGTCACTATTTAAAATGATTAAGTAAGGGAGCGTTCAAGTATTACGTAACGCATTTTTTGAAGATTTTTGACCCTCCCTCCCCCCCTTGTAACGCGCCGTAACGTTTTTCTGTACCCCCCCTCCCGCTCTCTAAACGTTACGTAACACCATAAGTGACACAAAAAGTGACCATTTTTACCCAAAAGTCACAAAAGATATGTTAAGATGACGACCAGAGCAATACAATCGAGGGATTCCCCGTAAAATAAATGACAAGGGTTCCGTTGCCAACTTGGGCGTTTTAAATCCCAATTTTTTTTATAAAAAAAAAGAAACCATGTTACGTAACGTGTTGTAACAAAATACCCCCTCCCGCCCCTGTAACGCATCGTAACGTTTTACGAGACCCCCCTCCCCCCTAAATAGCGTTACGTAATACTTGAACGCCCCCTAAGTACTTACCTAACGCAAAATTTACGATTCTTTAAAATTATACAAGGGATAGATATACTCATTGTTTTTAATGTAGCCTTAAGAACCTTATTTTATAACAATAAACGTATTTAATTGGATTTTGATTTCTTGTTTGTTGCAGCCGTTAGATAAATCTAAATATGAAGGAATACTGACACATGAATTGTAACAGATATAGGTATAAAACTAAATAAAAAATATTGTGCCTTCAAGCCTAACTCCTTACATATTCACTCAGTTGTGACCGAAACTTGACACATAAAAAAACTATAATACGCCTAGTCACATGTCGAAATATATGACTAGTATACTGAGTACATTTCGTGACACATAATTTATATCCCTTTGTCAAATTTCAACTCATCTGTCTTGTGTACGACACTCGAATGTGACAAAACACGTACACAGTTAACTTTGCCGTTAAATAGCTGACCCTGCCAAGGATTGACCAGAAAATGTACCTATGCAGACATATGACATTGTCTATTATAGAATGTCGCAGGAACATGTAAGTTTGTAGCACTGCATCTGTCGCAAAGAAAAGCCAAATGAGAAACAAATAGCTACAATCAAATGGCAATTTGTGTTTCCGTTGTGCTCTCATGTATCACTGGATTCCACAACAATGTGAGAGAAAACTCTGGCGAGATGATTTTCGATTCTATAGAGATACAATTACAGATAACTTTGAACCATGCTTCTGACTATGACTTTCTAGATAGAGAAAAGTGATTTTTTGTCCGTTTTTATTTTACAGCCTTAAGGTCGTTTGATTTTATTATTTAATTACAATAAATGTAAAATCAGAGACATGTTTTAAATGTAGTTTTAATTAAATCTATAAAGGACTACCTATTCTTAATATTTAATATAAACGGGTAATGTTTAGCACTGCTAGAAAATACTTACTTGTAATGATTCTGACACATAATTATCATTCAAATACCTACATACATTCTTCAGTGGATTTAAATTACTTGCTTAATTTAATATTGCAGACATTTAAGGAATATTACGCCGCTGGTTCGTAAAGAGTACTGGTAAGATTGGTATAATGGTTTAAGATTGGTATAGTTGCCGGCAAACTTTTAGAACAAAAATGGCGGATCTGCGCATGTACATTGTACGTAAATCGGCTACTGCGCAGTCAAGGTTATGCTCTAAAAGTTTTCCGGCAGCTGTAGGAAACTTTTAAAATAAAAAAACAGAAACTATTGACATCCTCAAAAAAAAAATCGCCATGCCTACTTCACTCGTACAAGAATTAAGTAGTTATGTGACTATCAAATTAAATTAAAGCATGTTACCAAATCAATCAATTCAAACACAATCGTTTCAATTCCGAATTTGGCAAAGCAGATTATCTAAGTCAAAATGTGTCAGCGCAGCAAAGAATAAACAAACTCGCAAATTGGCATAAATTGGGTAGGTAATTAAGCATTTATATACGGTTCGAGCACTCTGCTTTTTGTCTCTTGCAAAAACTGTAATCAGTGGCCAACTAAGTACATATTAAATAGACAGTGCAATCGGTATGCGAGGTTATCCGGTCAGTGTAACTGTAACGCTCGATTAGACTCTGTTATATTTATTCGATTCTTATAAGCTTAATTTTTATCCATTCTCACAGTAAGTACATCACCTAAGATCATTTTATCTATTCCTTAAAAGTCACTTGCTAGATGCTAGTTCCACGTTGCACTAGACAGTTACGGTTCGGCCACGACTTCACGCGACCAGCGGAGTGGCGAGCGGCAGCCATAGGAGTGAGCGAGAGACAGCGCTCGAACCGCTCCGCTCCCACGTGAAGTCGTGGCCGGGCCGTAACTGTCTAGTTGTAATTTTCCATGTACCTGTAATGTACATAAAATATAGTGAACTTTGCTGGAAATGTTTGGTTTTAACGAGCTAGAGGTGAAAGGACTGTAACGTAACGATTAACGTTTCAGTTACATACCTGTAGGTAAATAAACGAAAAAATGTTGTAACATTTTTTCGTTTATTAGGGTTCCGTACCCAAAGGGTAAAAACGGGACCCTATTACTGAGACTTCGCTGTCCGTCCGTCTGTCACCAGGCTGTATCTCAAGAACGGACATAGCTAGACATTTGAAATTTTCACAGATGATGTATTTCTATTGCCGCTTTAACAACAAATACTAAAAATAAAATAAAATAAATATTTAAGGGGGGCTCCCATACAACAAAATTGTTTTATGGTACGGAACCCTTCATGCGCGAGTCGGATTCGCACTTGCCCAATTTTTTTCTGTAACAAAGGAATACGTACGTAGCCGTATTACAACTATTTAATTTTATGTCGATAACAATCCCACCACAGGCGATAATCTGTAAAAGCTAGTTAACGACCTATCCGATAGCGGCATCTCTAGAATGCCGGTCTACCCTCAGGCGGCCACCCACAAAAGTCAATAAAAATAATTACATTCAGCGCAATATCATGACCTGACCACAGCCGCAGGGAGATGTGGCAACCACGAAATGTACAACAGGTGTCCGAACTGGATCGTATTGTGAACTCGTACGTAATGCAATGAGCCTGCCACAAGGTCGCCTGAAGGTACAGTCTGCGAAATTGGAAGGAAAACTTTGTTGTGACAGAACTCGTAAGTTGCATGCGGCACTCGACAAACAGGTTTATTTTGATACATTTAACAATAATGCCAAGGACTTTTTGGGCAAAGGGTAGTATGTGTCTAAGTACAGTCTGTGAGCTGATAAAATGTCATTCGGGTTTATACCTGTCTCGCTCGCTCTTAAGCAATCGAGACAAATGTTATAAAATAATTAAGGAATAGTTAAATAACAAAACGAAATTTAGCATAATGAGAACGGGGGGTAATTCAAGATGATGGAGATCTCTCGATTTTCATAGTCATCCGTCACTTTTGACGTGTCCCTACTTGACAAGTGGCGATATCCCTAGAACATCTCAACTTCGTCAATCCGGTCGCGCTTAATTTGCGTTTCCTTTGTATGTGACGGCAAAAATAACAGGCGCATACTTTAACTTGACCGTGTAGTGCGTGAAATTAGTCAGTTATGTTTCGTTCAAAACAGAAATTCATATGCATGAATAGCATTTTTGACAATCATTATCGCCTTCGTATTTTTAAAATTGACATGAGATTTGTCACTTGAAGCTCATGGCATTTTAATGACAGTTCAAAGGCCATATCACTGTTGTCTAATAGAGTTTTGACGTTCCACGATCTCTCAAATGGCATTCTCGAATTAGGTCCCTGGAACATCAAAGTTAAGGCTACAGAATTGAGAATGTAAAATGTTTTGTTTCTACACATAGGTACTTACATAAATGCAACGAAGCAAAAACTGGGGCTTTGTAAATTATGAGTTTACTAGATGTTTGCTGAGGAGTAAACAGTGTATTGGCTAAGTGAACATGTAATTAAATTGAATTAAGAACCATTCATTAATATAATCCACGAAATTATAATTATAAATTACAAAATTTTCTTAAGTAGATCACCTTCGTTACAAAACACGGATTCAGTTGGGATAAATCAAATGATTTAAATGTTAAGGCACTGTAATTAACTATATTAAATAGCTTAATCAACATACTAAAAAGCTTAATTGTGATATTTAGCAACTTTAATGACTCCATTAAAATTAATAGTTTACTTCAAAATGCAAAAGAATCCACTACAGTTTTACGACGGATTGGGTAGTAGAGAGGTAAGGTGCTTTGGGGTAAATTCGACATATTTTTAGGCGAGTGTAGAGTATGTTAGGGTTTGGGCTCGTAAGTCAGAACCTAAGAAGTATTCCTTCCAAGTAATGAGATCTTTACGAAATTGGATATATTCATCAACGCTTTGTGAAAACAGCGTTTCAATACGTTGCTTGAATTTGGAAACAAATTAGAATAAAAAAAATATATATTTTGAATACTATTTCTTAAGGAGTGGGTAATTTCGAAAGCAAGTGGGGTAATTTCGAAGCTAGTTTTTATGCAATATGAGTTTAAGAATCATATTTCTTTTTAGTTCTAATTTACCCCCGCAAAGATCCAAAAATCGCACTGCTTTTATTTAATCGACTGCAACACACGTGCCCTCACGACTAGCGATGCGAAGTGAACTGAAGCGGGGGAGGAGATAAACATGACGTTTTGACAAGCGTTGCAAGCGTAGCATTTGTTCCCAGTTTAGTAGAAATGTGTGATTTTCGACTTATCCCCATTTTCGACTTTACCCCAAAGCACCTTATATAGGCACATGAGGCACATGAGGCACATGCAGTCATCGAACAATGAAAGGACGAAACAACTAGACGGGACAGTAGGTGGGACAGTAACAAAAGGGGTGATCTATCAGACGATAATATTAAGCTCTTAAGTATTTTTTTAAACTGATGCTAACTGATGGTATACTACTATGACGTCAGGCTCCTTAGTCGTTCAATATTCCTGATTGTTTTAGACATTATATTTTTTTACCAAACGTTTCTTAACACATTAGCAATGTGACTACCTATAGGGCTATTGATATTGGTATTAGATTGGTATATATTTAAAACGTACAGTTTGAAGTTTTCATTGATAATTTTTGTTTCAAAAACTACTCGAAATTGTCAAAATACACGCCGCAAACTGTTTTATTTTTTTCAACATATTTTCGACTGCACGCAATGAAAGCATGATATATTATAGCTATAATCACTTTAATAAGTTGGTTGAAATTAACAATATATTCGTCGTAATATGTTTTTTTTTTAAATGAATAAGGCCTCGTAAGGTCAATTTTTACTTTGACAGCAACCGCCAAGTACCTACATATTGAGATTTCTTCACTACTCCTAAATTTGTCAGAATCAGTATCAGCCGTAGAGATAATTTTTGGTTTTATTTTATGCATCGTTTGCTAATAGGTACCGGATTGCGAAATGAAACAAGTGACCGATGAAAAGCTGTTTTAGGATCTGTGATTTACAAATATGTGTTCAATCACTTTGATTGCCAAATAATTGATACAACTTGTAATTTTAATTAAAAAAGCTTAAACATAGATTATAATTTAAGAAACCCAGATCAACTGTTTTCGGAGTTCATGAAGACTTCCATATCTATATTTCATCAAGACAGATTTATTTATACTTTACCAAGGTTCAGACTAAGTCCTTTATTTAGCTTCGCAGTTCGATAACGAAAGAATGTTGACTAAGACATAGGCTTTAGGTATATTTTATTTCATAACTAACTGCGCTGCACGGTGTTACCCGCTCAACCCACGGGAACGCAATTTTTTCGGGATAGAAAATAGCCTACGTGTTAATGCAGGTCGTCACAGCTACCTCCATACCAAAATTTATCCAAATTGGTCCAGCCGTTTGAACGTGAAGAAGTAACAAACATACAATCACACCAACATTCCTACTCACTTTCGCCTTTATAATATTAGTGTGATTAAATATGTCTTTGTAAACAATTATGCGGTTATTATTCGTATTTCTAACGCAACCCTCTTGCGTATTGCACTACCTAAACAATGTGCCATAAAACATAATGCGTATGACAAGCTTTCTCAAAAGCGTATCGTGTATGATGACGTCACAAGATTGTCACTATTTATTGCTTATTAAGTGCACAGTGTCCGCGTGAAATTAACGTCCACTTTTGTTAGGATTGAATTGTAGATTGTTTGATCAGGTGCTAATATAAGCCGTAGTGACAAGTGTCATAAAAGCTCACTGAAAATTTTGTAGACTAGGCCCTTCTTCTGTTTATCTATGACAGCGGGTATAGATTCTAGTAAGAGCAGAAAAACACACCAGAAAGCCAAAAACCGTAAGATCGTAAAAAGATCTACCTACACAATGTTTTCTTAGGCTTTTTTCCATTTTTAACAGCAGCTGTTCCTTAGGTACTCTGTTTCTTTAGCAAAATAATTATTAAGACATCATGAGTAGGTAACTAGTTGATGACTAGATTTTGACGCAACGTATTATATTATTATACCGACACAGAACAGTTTGAAACTTGAGACGAGTAACTAGTAAATGTTAACGAGTAAAGCATAATTATCTCCTTGGAAATCCACAACAATTTCACTCGTCAGCCAATAATCAAGCTTAGAACTTGCTTTTCTTAACAAGTTACAGTTATGTCATGTGCTCGCAATACTAAGGAATGCGGCCGATTGCAATTATAGAGTGAGGTTACGGAGATACGGGCGCGACGCGCGTAACCATTCTCACCTGGTTACTAATAAAAAGACTTTACGCGTCATTTGCTACTCATACAAAGAATATATGTACCATACAATGTTTTGGTTAAGAATTGTTAAACAAATGTAGAGAAACGACGCCATTGCCGTTGGCAAAGAATATATATACTATGCCGTTGGGAAGTTGTAACGTAATCGTTGGAGGTCTTCATCTTCAACATGTTTGTGAGCTTTTACAACGTTGACTATAGTATTTATTTATACCTAACTATAACAGTACGTGTAAGACTGTAGGTATTTACCGTCGCATTATAGGTCCGGAAAGTTTTAATATCTTGAGTTGGGATTTGATGAATTTATGTTTATTTTGATAATGTTATCAAAATTATTTCAAAAAGATGACGACGAAGTTGGATACTGTGGAAGACTTCTGAAAGACTAGCAATATATGTATCATAGTTTTTATATAATATACAAGTATCACTAGTGTCTTGGATGCTCTCCGAACGATTAATTTTCTACCCGGGACCCACTTGAAGCATCTCTGTTTGGCCCTATGGTTGACTGGTAAAAATTCCATTAGGCATTAAATTCACCATTTGTACTGACTTTTGTTTTGTGCAATAAAGTTTATTTCTGACCAATCCTTCAAGAAGAAATCCAAGTTGTCCCGCCACCGCCGGCGAGGTCTGCCAAAGTTTAAATAAATAATAATATACCGGCCGTCATGCGGGAAACTATATACAGACACCGAGTACTAAGTGCATGTGCCTATAATTATTATTAAACCATATTCATAACACTGCATTCATAATACTGTTTATTGGACTGAGCAACTGTCTGCATATTTGTTCACCGAGAATGTCGCGTGGCCGAGGCGCGAACCGGAAGGCTATAGATATCATAATGTAAAGATCATCGTATTAAATGACCTACGCATCATTACATAACGATAGGTGAACGGCCGGCAGATGACCTCATGACCATGGCATTCATCTATTTATTGCATTTATTTATCTAAGCCTAATCGTTACGATGGTTAAACTTTGATAATATCCGTCAAACATCTCAGTTTAGGTAAAGTGCCTTACGGCGTAAATATAATTCAGTGAATAAAGGATTTAGACCTTACAAACGGTCCGGTAGTTTTGAATTTTTGATATGATGTCTAGGATGGTTAGTCAGTGTTTAAAATGCAAAATGCACAATTCCCCCCCATCCGCGCCCGCCGCCATATTGAAAAAACCGGCACTTTCTTCATATTTTTGCTCATATCTTCCTTTAGGAGCATTTTAGCTAGAAGAAAGCTGAGACAATGTTATAGAGAGTTAAATTTACTACATTCTCCATTTTTTTTTTTTCTAGGACAGATAGTTACGGCGATATCCACATTTAAAAAAACGTAAAAAATCACAATTTCCTACTGAAAAACAAACTTCTGGATTATATCTTCGTTTAGGAGCATTTTAGCTAGAACAGTGCTTGGGCAATTTTGTACAGAATTTAATACGAGTATACTATAATTTACATTTCAAATATTGTTTCTAGGACAGATAATTACGGAGATATGTAAAAAATAAAGTCACATTTTCCGAAAATGTATGTAAAAATGGATATGAGTTTTATAAGCAATTATATTTCCTACATGTTTTAATTTGTCCTAGACTAGTCCGTAACTGAATGACAGCGTTCTAAACCAAGAATTTTGAAAAAATTACGGAAAATTCGACTTTTCCTGTTTTTTAAATGTGCATATCTCCGTAACTAACCGTCCTTGAAACAAAATTTGAAGTGTAAATTATAGCAAATTATATTCTCTACAACATTGCCCAAGCTTTGTTGTAGCTAAAATGCTCCTAAACGAAGATATAATCCAGAAGTTTGTTTTTCAGTAGGAAATTGCGATATTTTACGTTTTTTTAAATGTGGATATCTCCGTAACTATCTGTTCTAGAAAAAAAAAATGAAATGGAGAATGAAGTAAATTTAACTCTATAACATTGTAGAAGCTTTCTTTTAGCTGAAATGCTCCTAAAGGAAGATATGAGCAAAAATATGAAGAAAGTGCCGGTTTTTTCAATATGGCGGCGGGCGCGGAGGGGGGGGGGGAATTGTGCTTTTTGCATTTTAAACACTGACTAACCATCCTAGACAACATATCAAAAATTCAAAACTACCGGACCGTTTGTAAGGTCACACATAGTACTTTAATTAGTCTCTATTCACCGTATTAATAGTGCATATAGGCGATTAGTGGAATAAGAACTATCTACAAAACGTTGATTGATTTGTTCGTCTGTTGATTTAATATGCTATAGCTATAGGCTACTATAGGCAGAAATAGTACATTGTTTTTAATATCTTTATAAACACTACATTTTGTTTTTTTTTTTGTAATATGGCCGGCTGCCCCGTAGCGCATGCGCGCTTCGCATCTCATCGCAATGGAGTCATAGCTTTTCAGCCGAATTAAAAAAAATATGATCTCAATATTTATATAGGTAATTAAAAGTGTTTATTGGTTGAAAATTGTTTATTTGTTGAGAAATTAGTAATTGTAGAAATTAGGAAATTGTTTTACGCCCCATAACTAATTTTAAAATATAAATGTTCATGATTTTCAGAGTAAAACCTTTTTTAACAAAAACTTATTAAAAAGTAAACCTGAGGAGTATTATCTTACTTAAGAAAATAAACTTGTTTGTGGATTGTAAATGGTGGAGATTAAGTTTAAGAAAAAATTACACCTCATAAATGACGCATTCTCATTGGTCAATTTCATTTGACATGCAGCAGACGATTAAGCTTTGATTGGTTAAATTGTCGTTTCAGCCGGCCGAGAAAATTAGTCTGAAATATTTTCTAAAAAGTCGTATCTTACTATGAAATTCAAGTGTAGATACGAACTGTTACCGTAAGGTCCAACATTGTTGTCGTGTTGGGAGCTAACATAGATACCTAATACAGTTTACAAATGAACATATATAAGCAGTTTTGTGTACTGGATGCAGGTAATCTATAACCGCATTTTCGAGCAGTGTCGTGAAAACGTCTATTAATTTATCTAATTATGCACAAATTAAAAACAAATCGTACAAAAGGCGAACTTAATGCCATTGGGCGTTATTATCATGAGCCTATTACGTCACACTTCTGGGCAAAGGCCTCCTCCCTCTTTTTCCATCTATCGCGGTTTTGAGCTGTATCTCGCTAGTCCTTAAAAAATGAGTCCAAGTCATCCCTACATCTGCCGCGTCTCCGTTTCGACTTTTGGGGCTTCCACTCCGTGGTTTTTTGGCCCACAAATCGTCCGGTATGCGACAGACGTGGCCAGCCCAATCTCACTTCAACTTGGCCGCCTTCCAAGCTACATCAACTATCCTGGTTAGTGATGAGCGCAGCGTGGTGTTCCGGATTCGATCCATTAGTTTTACACCTAATATGCTGCTCTCCATAGCTCGCTGGCAAACCCAGACTTTGGACTTCTGAGCTTCAGCCAAAGACCAAGTCTGAGCACCGTAAGTGAGAACTGGAGTATGCACATGTCCATGAGCAGTTTAGGTGACAGTGGTAGGTAGGTTTCATTAGATATTTCATGGACCAATAGCTCCCCCAGGCGTTTTCAGTCCGTCTTCCGACCTCCCTTCCCTGAAGCGTCTGGAAATAAATGTTATGTCTAGTAAGTACCTAGATGTTTTTTAAAAAAATGTAGGTAGGTATTTTCAAATCAACTTATTTTCTAAAATGTTCTCTATCAGCATAGCATTTAATCATGAACGACTCGTCATTCGATTGTACCTGGCTTGTGTTATTTAAACATAATAATAAGTATTCCTAATGCATTAAGGTACCTTAGAACAATTAATTAACTTTAAATTATCTAACTGACCGATACAAATATGTCTTTTGTGTGCTAATTTAAAATGATGTATTTAAGAGAATGAACACGATGTCCGATTTAAACTGGTCATATTCGTAATGTATAAAACAAATTTATTGTATTATGTGTGTACTGGTAAAACTGTATTATTATAATTTGTACCTACAAGGTTGTTTGAATTAAACCACTTAATGACAGTCATAACTGTTACAGATTGTTACGTAGTTATGTGTGCACGTAATTTCACGGTGATGATTAAGAACGACCTACCCATATACATTGTCATAATATTAGCTCACAGCACAGGATCGATAATAGTACACTCACAGTTTCGATTCGCTTCACACTGTAAGTTACAATGATACCTTAGTTTAATTACTGTAATGCTGTGCAACTAATTTGAATAAATAAATAAATAAATAATAAATACTTCAAAATCGAATAATAATGCCGTATGTCCAGATACATAGTCAACGGGCTATATGCCTGAAAAATTAGTGGCAGCATTAGTCGAATTAGTCGAAGCAGGGAATAGGGATCGGATATCGTTATTGGCTTCATAGAAAATACCGTTACTCAATTTCGGTTTTTCGCTTATTATTACACATTTTTATATATTATAGTGAGCTAATTCCAAATATATATATCTATAACGAAATTCTGTTTAATAACATTCGAAAAAAAAATGCGGAATCAGAAAGATATTTCAATTTTAATGAATAGGTACCGGTAACGATCCCTGCTTCGAAGTAACAATGGCTTATTTTAGCCCCTTGTCAAACAATCAACAGAAAACAAAATAACAATGTACCTACTATTTAATGTGTAGGTAAGTCACGTAGATCACAAAAAACAGAGTGTGAATTTTTTAAGTAAGTACCGATAATTAACGTCATAAGTTATTAATTACATGGTGTTAATACCATATTTGATGAACTTCACGTGATAAGTTCAAGAGCCGCTGTCGCCACGAACACTGGGAACATAATTGCCCGCGCAAGGACAGTGTTGATGTTTTCGTGGTTTCGTTCTGATGGGATAATTTCGTGGGCACTAATGAGTTTTTTGATTGTCATTTTATTTGAAGTACTTATTCCTATGCGTGGGATCTGTAGGTACACTCTGCATTCCTTTAAATGACTTTTATTTTTCATTTCTTAAGAAAATTTCTGTAGTCAACAGTCAGGTAATTCTTATATGCTCGCAGAAAATGTAAATAACATATTTTTTAATACAGTTGCTCAAAAAGTGGTACTTTTCGTAGCTGCAAATCGTGCGAAAAGTTGGATATTTCGAACTAGTGCTTTTTACTTTTCAATATCTTTAATTTTCTTGTACTAACACGTCATACCTCATACATCCAAACAAAGGTCAATCACTTTCTGACTTTATTTATTACGTCATGCAGCATTGCAGGTGTATATCTCATAATTATGCTTAAAATATTTAAATTGCATATTGGATCAAGCAAAGGGTTATCTATTAAAAATATTCAAAAACGATTTTAATAATTAGTCTGAGTGACTTTTATTTAATGAGCAAACATGGACCTAGTATATACTATAGTATACCTGGACTGCTCATTGCTTCGTTCGAACGGTCCAAGTAAGAAAGCCGCCAAGGGGGCAGTTTGTCCCACTCTGCTGGGGTAACCAAATATTTAGCAATAAAGAGGGACTCATCCTTACTCCATTTTATTACAAGTCTAAAAATGTATATTGGCTGGCACTGTAGTGTAGCTAGAATTTATTTTATATACCTATAGAAACTCATAAATAAATATAGTGAATGTTAGCTACTATGCCAGCAATAACACACTTTTGGCTCCCGTTATTTTAACAGAACGCAGCAATCCCGTAATTGTTAATTTGATTTGATAAATGACAAACTTCGTTAAGACTAGGTAACTTAATATTTTATACTTAAAAACAAAAAACATATTCTGATGTACGTGAACATGAACACATTTATGAGGATATTAACGCATTCGCTACCGCGGCCACGCTCGTAGCCGATAACATGGGAAAAACCGTATGTAGCGAAAACTTACTACGAGCAGAGCGCTCGGCTACCAAGTTGTTGGTGTTGAAAGTGTTAAAAAAAAAGTGGTTATTTGTAGGGTACCATACACAAATTAGGGAGGTAAAACTGTAAGTATACCTTTATTTTATAAACTACCTGTATAACTCCGTTTTACCAATGCAAGACTACGTACTACTTTTTATTACAGTAGGTACTAACGGTTACTAAGAACCTATATGGCGAAATAAAAAGCAAAAAAATAAATAAAAAAAAACCGACTTCAAAAAAACTAAAACCTAAAAATAACCCATTTAAGTACAGATTACATTTGAATCACGTTTTGAAGACGATGCCAAATTTTTAGTTTATTTTATATAAGTATATAATTTAATTTTTAGTGGTTCACATAAAATACTAAACTAAAATCCACAGACCTACGGACTACATTGACAAATGAGTGACAGGTAAAATGATACCAGGAACAGCAAAATAAAAATAGTGAAGGGTATATGTCGATAACAATATATCGACAAGTTGTAAAGTACAAATAACAGACTAGTTTTAATCAAAAATAAGTATATTAGTTTCAAATAAGAGGTAAAAATTTTGGTTTGTTTGGTTTCGAGGTAGTGGATGGATAAATTGCGTTTTTACCAACTAGTTTTAAAGCATAAATATTCTACTGTCGGACTTGGGTTGTCAGACTATATTACGTATACAACAAACTTAACGGAAATAATTGAAAATCTCAATACAATTTACCTTTGCAACAGTCGGGGCCTCGTTTTTTCAAAAAACATATGCACTTTTTGACGTATTGCCGCAAAAGTAAATCCGTCCACCTTATCTTTGAACGTTAATTTTGGAACGGGTTTCAGAGGCGAAGTAAACTTCTCTTGTTCTTTGTATTCCTTCAAAACTTTAAAAACTGAACTTCTCGAAATACCAAGAATTTCGGATGTTTTCATGACACACTTGTTTTTATGGACATGAATGTCCTCTGGGATATCTTGTTCGTCCTGCAATCTGTCTGCCATCCCATTATAAATATAAACGTAAACTCGATGAAAAGATTTTTTTCTCCTTTTTGTCGGAGTCAATCTTGCGAATCCATAATAACATGTAACAATTTCAATAAACACTCGTAATAGAACTACTAATAACTACCATTTTATTTGAAAACTACTAATCATTACTATTTTTTGTGACTGGCAATATTAGAAAGGAAAACTACCTATATGCAAGCTGTCTCTGTCTGACCGTGACCCCTTCACCGGTAAAATATACTTTATGTATTTACTTTAAGATTTAATTTTGTGTGCACACTTATTCTGAGGTCGCACTCCTGTTGTCTTACAATATAAGCTCCTTGTGAGCAAATGAGTATTATGCGTGACCTATAAAAATTAAAAAGAAAAGTATTGTCACAGATTAGAAAATACAGTATTAAGCGTGACCCACGCGCTGCTTTATAAATTCATAATAATTATGAATAATCGCTATTTTTGTGTATTAAATAATATATTTTATTTACAATTAGGTATATGAAATGTAAAGAAATAAAAAAAGATTCACGATGTTTATTGATTGGAATCAATTAAATTACTGTGTAACATTATCATATCTCTTCTGAAATATTAAAACTATTTCTCTTGATTTGGCTGAATGATGACACCGACGCCATCTTGAAAAAAAAATATTACAATTAAAAGTAAAACTTTCTTTTTCATTCAAGATTGTTTTAATTATGTGTAAATGACACATAAGATTTATAATATAAGAGTTTTTGATAGGAAATGATGGATTCTGATGTTACCAGAATAGATTTAACACCGCTCTATATACGAGCCAAAGGCAAAAATTGCAAGTGAGAGTATTTTATCCGCAAAATCGAAAGAAAAATTACATTGCCGTCTATGAACATTTTATTGGCTGGAAACGAGAAAAAGAGAATTATTAACAACTTGAATAAAACTTTAAACTTACCAGCAAAGGCTTGAAATGCGACCCTTCACAATTGCTATAAAAATTGTAGGTACTCTTAATTTTTGTCAGACAGAAATAAATATAATTGCCCCTTTCAATTACTGTTTTAAATTTGTATTATTGCAATTGTTCGCAAATGTATTAAAAAACGTTGTTTGGTACACGTGTGGAAGTGTCATTTTAACTCGTCCCGAGTCTTGACCCTCGCCTTGCGGCTCAGGCCAAGACTCCTCGGGACTCGTTCAAAATGACATACTTTCCACACTTGTATCAAAAACTACTATTTATACTCGCAGACTTTAATCTGTCAATTATAATTTCACAGACAAAATCAGAATAACGCACATCTCTCTACACAACTCTAATAATTTCAAAAAGAGAACATAAGATTATTTGATGCCCACTGATTGGTTGTAATTACTTGTCAAAAAAATCACCAATCAAGAGGCACCCCTGGCCATCACGATCATGTTTTTTTTAATAGGTCAGTTTTAGTTGAACGAAAAAGGTTACATCAAAAATAAAAAAATCATATTGGAGAATGACGATTAAAGTAAAAAATATTTTTCTGAGTTTTGCTCGTATAAAAAGTATTGTATGCAATAGGTACAGAATTAGGTCTTAAAGTCTCGTACCTTACATAGGCCACTCGGCAAGTTGGCGTATATAGGGGGGTGGCCGGGTGGGCCGTGTCCACCCCAGTATGGTCTAGTGCCCACCCCAGGATTTTGGGTTACCGATAGAAATTCATGGTTTCATCTCCTAGGCCATGGCCAGGCCCACCCCCAGGCCCCCCTCAGGCCCCTCCTGAAAAATAATGTTAGATACGCCAATGGGCAAGCCTCGTGACCTAAACGCGGTACTCGACTTTAAGAACCTCCATTGTGCAACGATTGCATAAAATACTAGGTATTTTATGTTACTTTGGGAGCATATTTTATTTTGTAGAGTGGATCTGGAGCGCGTGATCCATTAACTGCTAAAGCGTCATGTATTAAAACAAAACTTGCTAAAATCGTCGGCCTGTGCTTGTTTACACACCGCAAAATAAATTTATATAAACATTTAAGCATTTACACGACGCAAAGCTCTCTCGACCTCTAATTAACTCTCAACTGTTAGAAATATGTAATGTTGTCAATTCTAAGCCTAATTTTTTCGTTGCAGGTTGTATGTTTACTCGTGGCGACGGGGCTGGCGGGCGGCGCGCGGCCGCGCCCGCGCCTGCCGCCAGCGCAGCCCGACCAGTACGAGTACGAGCCGCAGGCGCAGGAACGAGCGTCGGGTGACCAGGTAACTAGTATATTAGTAACACTCCTTACATCGCAGTACGACCCAGGCTCTTGGTCACCTTGTCCCTAGCCTAGAATAGTTCGAGTACTTACCAGCCGCAGGCGCAGGAGCCAGCGCCTGGTGAACGGGTAACTAGAATATTTGTGACACTTCATCAGGATCTTAGTCAATTCTAAAATAGTGGCAGCACCCATATCCCGCGTTATTACGCAAGGTATTCCTCGTGACACCCTGATCTCCCAGCCCTGTGCACAATTCACATTTTAAAACTAATGGGAGTAACGAGGCTGTATGGAGCTCTGACACATTTTGAAACTCTAAAACAAACACATGACTGTTATCCATCACGTTCCAGGTGGTCCTTGTATCGCAGGACGAATACGACGCCCTGTACCGAGCCGACGATCGACTGGACCAATACGAGCCGCGCGCCGTGCATCGCGCACCCGCGCCGGCCCCGCCGGCGCGCCTCAAGACGCAACCGCAGGAGGCCAAGCAGCCGCCCGTGCAGACCATCCGGAACTACAACAAGGTGTGTAACAAGCTATAGGCTCCGTCTAGTGTACAGGGTCTGTCGTTGTTGGCCCTGATGATCAGCTGGACGAGTAAGAGCAGCGCACCGTGCACCGGGCAGTCCGCGCACCCTCTCGCCAGCACGTCTTAACCTGCAACCGCAGAAGTCCAAACGGCCGCTCGTGCAGTCAATCCAGAAGTTCAACAAGGTGTATAGCTAGCTGTTGTAGGCTTGGTTTACTGTAGTGTAGGGTCTGACCTTGTTTCCACTAGCTGGACGAACGTGAGTCACGCCTAATATGCGCAGCCACAAAAGTCCAAGTAGCTAACCAAAACTGTCACCAACTAACTGCCACCGGTTTTAATCATTTAGTTAAAAATTACGGTTGTTCAAGAACCACCTATTTGAACAAATGAAAATTTTGCGAAACTTAACACGTTCGCTACGGAATTAAGTTAACTTGCAATTAGCCATACTTGTATCGGGTCTTAAAGACCCGATGCCGTAGTGAAGGTGTTAATAAGTACACACACTTTATTGATATGGACGTTGGGTGGCTATAAGAATTTTAGTGTGGGTAGGTGTACTCAGAGGTACATACCTATATCGAATGAAATGCACTCGGTGACATTACTCGTCGACCCGTCCACCCACCTGGTGGAATATGTCTGGTCGCGTTTTCAAGGACTCGTTTACATATTGCTAGACCGTTGACTCATGCTACTTATGTACTTACTGATTAAATGATTCTGTTAATATTTTATATTGCGCAACTTTTGAAAAATACAACATAGAAATAAAACTTTTACAGAGTTATATTTTAGGATCTACAATATACTATAATTTAAAAAAGTTTAATTCGCACATAACCTAATCAAATACTATGTCTCGTCGACAGGTGAACGATGATGGCAGCTTCACGTTCGGGTACGAAGCGGCTGACGGCTCCTTCAAGGAAGAGACCCGTGGCACCGACTGCGTCGTTCGTGGCAAATACGGCTACGTAGATCCCGACGGCAACAAGCGAGAGTTCACCTACGTCTCCGGCAACCCTTGCGACCCCAACAAACCTAACGAAGAAGAAGAACCTGAAGCACCAGCTCCTGACTCCGGGGAACGCGATGACGGCATCCCCAACTACCCGACCAGGCCAGCTCACCGACCGACTCCTACTACCACTCGACCTACTACGACCTATTTCCAAAACGACTTCAGGGACGCTGACGAAGACGAGGCCGAAGAAGAGCCCCTGCAGCACATTAGGCAACGTGTAGTCCAGCGCCCTACTCCGAGACGACCAGCGTATCAGTCCCAACAGATCGCTATTACTCCCAGACCTTTGCCAGTGACGACCCCACGCGCACTACCCCCTGCGACGACCTTCCGACCTCAGTTAGTCCAAGTGACCGCTAAGCCTCAGTACAGCCCGGAGCCTGAATACTCGCCGTCTCCGATCCCTAACTACTCGGCGTCACCTGCACCGGCCGCATATTCACCTTCGCCGGCTCCCGCTGTGATAACGACGGCTAGACCTAGCGCGGGACAAATTGATTTCGCTGCCGAATTTGCCAAGTTCCACCGTGAGAATCAATTGCAATCCACAACGTCAACCGCTACTAACTCACCTTCAAAGGCGGCTATCGCTCAAGCTCCCAGTGGCAACCCTCTGTACTCCACTGAGCTGGTATATGATCCTTCGAGCGGAAGCTACAACACTCAACTGTTCCAATCCCTGCCTCAGACGAAGGGAGGAGAGTTGAATCTGAACCAGCGTCTTCAACCGTATGTTGCTCAACCTCAACCTCAGCATCAAAGACCGTTCGTTCCTTCTCCTCAACTGCCCGCTATCCCATCATCTCCCGCTTCGAACGTGCCATTGTTCAGACATCAAATTCAGCACCAAAACCCTCAAGAGATCTACCAGAGACAGCAAAACGAAGCCCAGTTCCAGAACTCTCAGCAGCTCTTCGCTCAGCAGCAACAGTTGCAGCAGACTCAATTGCAGAGAGATAGGGCTGCAGCGAGGGCTCAGGCACAGAGGCTCGGGATTTCGCAAGGACAGCAACCTCAGAGGGCAGCAGCAGGACCTCAGTACTACTACGTCGCTCCCCGTGGTGAATCTGCATCGTCAGGGCAAATCGATGCTTTCCTGAGAGGGCACGGCATCCAGTTCTAGTTTCTCCATTAGTAGAATATCTTTGAGCTAGATAAATAATATCGACCAATTTTGGCCTAGATTATACAATGGGACCATCCATTAATGACTTCACGCCATCCTCAATTCAACCACCACCCTCAACTTATGTGAGTTTCCTTATCCATAAGTGATGTTATTGATGGATGATCCATAAGCTGACGACTGATATCTTAATCTTGCATATTGGCCCAAGTACTTAATAAAATCCTGTTCGAAAGGCCATATCCGATTCCGTTTAAACTAAGCGCTAATGGTAAAAACTATATTGCATTATTTCATACCAAATCACAGATTCCTAGTCTATTTATAATTATTATTTAAATTTGTAGCGCCGTAAAAGTTAAATCGCCGGTGAAGGTTTCATAGTCAAATAAGGAATACCTAACTTTTAACTTCACCAAGTCTATCACATTCGTAATAGTAACCGCATATAAAGGTACATAGCCCTAGTGTTAAAGATATTGATACAAGGAGCAATATCGAAAATATTTGGAATAAAATTGTGTGAGGTTTTTGCAATCAGTTCTTAGTTTAGATCACATTTAGATGCTCGAGTACAACTAATTGGTCGATACGGTCGAAGAGTGTTAATGGCATGGAGTCTGTCAAATGGATAACACTGGTAAAATCTCCGTTACATGCACACTTACATGAAGTGAAAACCTCGGTCATTCTGTTAAATATGTTACCGAGGCTAAAATTTATCGTGGCGGCTTTTGAAGTCAAACTCAGTTGAAATGCATAACCCCGGCACTACACTACTCGCAAAATTTACCGAAGTTGGGCGAAAATAATAGTCTGGAGAGGCACTTCACTGCAGAAAGTCATACTATGGCCAACTTCGCAATAGTCTGGAGCCGGGTTAAGACATTTTTCAATAGATGTATGCTTTTAGACCAACTGGACAACATCTAGAAATGTAACTAACACGCTCATGGTATGCCATTTGACAGATTCCAGCAAGACTGTGGCATAGGCCGCACTGTACATACGTAACGCTGTGTCTATCAGTACCTTATCGTAAATAGTCGTAAGTATAAAGTGTAATAAAATCCGCGCGTTAAGTCGACGACGCGCGGATCGATGTAAAAACTTTAAATAGTAATTTTGTAATTTTTGTTTTAATAATAAATTATATTTTTTACAATTATTGAGTTGTTTCTTTCGCATTTCGTTTTTATTTGAATCAAATTAAACAATTCACTAAAGGAAATAATATAATTTTCGAAAGTAAAATCTGAGTCGCATCGCATCGCATTTCCTACTAGGGGTTGCGGAATATTGTCTCTTGCAACAGCCATGAAATATCATCGTAATGTTTGTCGTAATTTAGAAAATATATACTTACCTACTTAATAAACAACCAACACTAATTAAATTTATACAATAGTAAAAAAACAAACCTTAATGTTTTTTCTACTAAATGAGATTTTAGAAAACCATGTAAAGTTACTGATTTCAGAATTATGATTAACGATTTTCTGACAACATACATTCAATTCAACAGGTTTCACATACATGAAACAGCGAGGTTGCTGCACGTTTTCACCTTCCCAGCACGAAAAAAAATACAATCAGGTGTACTGATCCCTTTTTTATCCGTAATCCTAAGGGGCTAGTAGGTAATTAAAACTAATGAATTCACGATTAATACCAAAAAGAGATTTGCTGTTCCCCATATTGTATATTTGTATGGGAATCTAGATTTTGTCGAGAACTTTATCGCTCGTACTAAACATTTCGGAGAACAACAGAGCTGGAATCCCAAATTTTAACGTATAAATAACTTAAGTTATCACTAATTAGCCGTACCTATTGTATCTCGTAATCATTATTTACAGCCGCGAGTTAAGGAAAAAAACTGATTTTAATTATATTTTGTTCCGCATTCCTACGTCTAGACAACTTTTTACGGACATAAATACATTACGTAGTCGTCTGTTTAACTCAGAACTCAGAATGTATATACGTTGTACTAAACACTTTGTTCCAAGAAGTTAGAATATTTACAATACATAAACATAATACCTACATCTAAAAAGAGATAGCTATTTAGCGATAAGATCGCCTGTTGTTTATCTCTGCCTGTCAATCATTATTACCCAAAATTAGTAGGTTCCATTTTTGCGTGCAATATTGCCCACGCTCAAATTGCGCACAGATTGGTGACCTTGAAAGATATCTAAATTAAAGTATAGCTTACTCTTAGTAATAAATCGTAGGTACATCGAAAGCAACGCTTCTTGTTTACATCAACGCCCTTCCTTACAAATGCGTGAGTCATTGGTTAACGACGAAACGGAGGAGCGTGAAACGAGGCTTATAAAATAAAAAAAAACTTTGGGTTTGTATGTCGATATATATGGTAGTTTATCGCCATAATCTATTTCTCTTTAGTATGATGTAAATAAATTACAAAATTTACTTTTACACATTTCTACTAAATAAAGTAAACCAGAGAAGTAAAGCTAACCAACTTGTGTATCTGATCTGCTCAGTCGTAGGGAACTATGTTATTTGGATATATTAATTATACATAAAGGCATCAGTGTAAATCCTAACTGGCACCACCACTCCCCAGTCACACCGCGACCTTACAGCGCCATCTAGAAAACAAACTACTAACCAAATACCAATATTCGTTCAAGATGTATTAAAGTCGGTGCCAACATCGAAGCGCATTCTGTGTTTCTAGCCTTTTAACTGACTGTTCTTTCACTTTTAGTCTAATAAGTTCGTCAATAGATGGCGTTCTTAGGGTACTTGCACAGTCAACTCGTTACAAAGAGTACAATATTATTCTTTAAAAAAAATTTAACAAAAAAAAGAACCGACTTCAGTAAAACTAAAAAGCCAACAATAACCCGTTCAAGTACAGATTACATTTGACTCACCCTTCGAAGTCGATCCCAAACCACTCAGTTCTTATATTTATATATTATAGTTTACGCGAGGTTTGGCACCGACTTCGAAGGGTGAGTCAAATGTAATCTGTACTTGAACGGGTTATTGTTGGCTTTTTAGTTTTACTGAAGTCGGTTCTTTTTATTGTTAAATTTTTTTTTTTGCTTTTTAGTCCACCAAATCCTATTTACTGAATGTAAATTCTTGACTTTCCGTAAATTGTTGATAATTGAATAATATCATGCAGTTATTAAATAAAATATATTTTGTTATATCAGTAAAAGGCTAATGCATATTTTCTGTGTTGAAAATATTTATTTATGTGTATATTTTTTTAGTTATGAGCTACGAGTATAACAGAGTTAGGCATGACAGACTCGCCGTAATAAACCTGTCATACAAGGATCTGTATCTTAAGGTACACGACTTAGGCATATCATGTTCGAGTGGTAAAGAAAGTACTGCGCGCGCGATGAATTACAGGCACGATTACGCGCAATCCAGTCAAGTCATGTATTATCTTAAGTTACCTGATGTAGAATTTGCGCCTATGTGATGTAACTTAAGATACAGTATTTAAGCATAATTGACAATGACAAAATCACAGTTACATGAGTTCTGTGACAGGCCCGTACAGGAAATTGGTAAGATAAATTAAAAAACTTGGTATGTGGGTCCGTAAAGGTACTCGAAAGAATACGATTTAGAGCTGTTACGCGTATCTCATGTATGTTAAGATAACGGACATAGGTATGACACGGCAGAACTTTGGTTACACAAAGGACGCTATCGAAGTTTTGTTTTTATTAAGCCTGTCTTTAACGATCTAATATACTTAGATTTTTAAATAATGAACCTATGTAGAGTGATCGCCGGCAGTAATGCTATTTCTTGATAGTGTCTCCAAAGGTATTTTAGACCATATCGCTCTGTTACCTATATGCTCTCGATACATAATATGGCCAGATAAAATTACAAAAGTATAATACTTATAGTTAAAGAAGCCGTGACACTAAGCTACAATTAATTGTCTACATAGCGGCGTCCACAGGACCCAATCCCCACCGGCTTGTCTATTTTAAGGCATTTGGACATCCTATTCCTCTTTAGAAAAGGTAAACCAAAAACGTTAAAAGTCAGCCCGGGCACAGATTATATGTATAATACTATGCCCGGGGAATACAATGTGTACCTACTTTTCGATATTTTTATAGTAGGTGCGCTTATTGACGGTAACGAGGCAGTTGGCGCAGTTTGCAGACACCTGCCTACTGAGCCGGCGGTATTGGGTTCGAATCCCGGCCGGGGCAAATATTTGTGTGATGAACTCGAATATTTGTTCCTGGCTCATGGATGTTATCTATGTATATATGTATTTATATACATATTATGTATATCGTCGTCTAGTACCCATAGTACAAGCTTTGCTTAGTTTGTGACTAGGTCGATTTGTGTACGATTGTCCCTTAATTGGAGCGGAGCGAGCGAAGCGAGCGAAGCTCCCATGGATCGACACGAATGGACTTTGTAACAATGCGCAGATCTCAGCTAGTTCTCAACCGATTTTAGAAATTTTTGTTTTAAAATGCAAAAATTAAATTTCGCTAGGTCGTGACGAAGAGAAAATTTCGAAAAAAAAAAAAAAACTCCGCTCCAATCTATGGTGCAAGCTTAGCCGGTGGCTGACTCTGCATCGACCTAGTATTTACTTATTCCGTGTGGCGCGTTAAGCGGCAATTACACTGCGTCGTTCACCTAATGCGGCCGCAGAATTCATTTTAAACTACTTAGGCCAACAAACGTCGTCTTCACTAATGTGAAGTCTGTCCGCCTACTACGGCGACCGCATGACTCTTGAATGGATTCGTTCAACGAACGTCGTCTTTACACTAGTCTGTCCGCCTAATGCGGTGGCCGAATGCGGCGGCTGAACTACAAAGTCATCCATCAGATTTCTGAGAACTGTCGCGATGTCAAAGCTTGTGCTTAGGAAAGCTAGTTTATTATTTTGCTTTATAATACAGGAGATATTTTAAAATCAATAAGAAAGAGTCGAAGATACTGGGTTCGGCACAGCGCTACGCCTATGGAGCAACAGCAACTTTGTGCGATGTGCAATTTAAATTTCATAGGATGGATAAACCACATTTTGAGTACTTATTAAGACGGGTTTCACCATTAATGGAGCAAAAACACACACAATTTCGCGAGACTTTAAGCTGTCGTATGAAACTACAAATAACACTACGTTATTTAGCCACGGCGAGAGAGTCATTTTTAGGGTTCTGTAGACAACTACGAACCCTTATAGTTTCGCCATGTCTGTCTGTCCGGCCGTCCGCGGTTTAGCTTCGTGATCACTAGTACTAGAAAGCTGAAATTTAGTATGAGTATGCGCATGTATCACGTCGACAAAACGGTAAAATAAAAACAAAAAAAAACATTTTTTCGGGTACCTCTCAAACACCTAAAGTGGGGGTGAATATTTTTTTTCGTTTCAACACAAGTGTGTGGGGTGTCGTTGAATAGGTTTTTTAAAAATAATAGGGGTCTCCAACCATTATTTTTTGATCAAGTCAGTAGTTTTGTAAATATTCGCTCCGAAAATAAAAAAAATAGCGTATGTATTTCTTTCTGTCTTTCTTTCTTTCTTTCGATGCTGGCGATGAGGTCTTATATGAATGTAAAAATATAATTAATCATATTATTTTATTTCAAATATATTCTTATTTAATTATAGTATAAATTTGAACATGCATTCTACAAATTGTTTTAATTATAAGTACATTCCGACAGCAAATTGTAGAAATTAAAAAGTGGCGTCCCTTTTTCTTAGATTGAATAGAAAGAGACGACACTACAGTATACACTTGCAACTTACACTTAAATAAAAAGAGGTCAGTATTGCCAGTATAAACTTTACTCATGATGCATATTAAAAAAAAAGTAGTTCATAATTGTGCTGTGTAAAATGACAATGATATATCGGAATTACTTTTTTGTATCCTTTAGAAAAAACCTTTGAGTTAAAATTGGAGGTAAGCTTATGATATGAACATTGGTTAGAAAATATAATAATAATTAAATTTTATCTTTAAAACGTAGATTTGTAAGACAGTGCAAATAAGTCAGTTCAAATAATTAAACGCAGTACCTATTTCTAAAAAAAGCAAATAAGCGCGATTTAAATCAAAAGACAATAATTTCAAAATTGTTTGTCTAATCTAATAACATACAGCAAAAATGAGTTCAGACGATTCTGATTCAGAAATAGACGGCACTCCTCCACACTAAAACGTGGAGGCAGAGTTTGTACTTCCGCCTAAATCCAAGGAAAGATATTTAAAAAAAAATTGCGAGTCGGACTCGCGCACCGAGGGTTCCGTACAAACACTTTCCATCCCTAAGGTAAGTTTGCACCTGGTATGTATAGCGCCCCATATAAATTAGGTGCAAAGTTAGGTAATAAAAAAAAACTACTTACTAGATCTCGTTCAAAACAATTTTCGTTGGTAGTTTTTATAGTAATGTACATCATATGTTTTTTTAGATTTTTCATTTTCTTATTTTAGAAGTTAGAGGGGGGGGGGGACCAACTTTTTTCCTCTTTGGAAGCGTCTGTAACGCAAACTATTCGGTTTAGAAAAAAATATATGTTAGTAACCTCGATATCATTTTTGAAGACCTATCCATAGATACCCCATTACACACTTGACTTTATATAGCCGTCACCTTGGTAGAGTCGGGCTACGAATTAGCCTCATACCTACGTAATGACCAACGTAGCATACTCGTGTCATAATCGATTTATTGCGTTCAACCTTACCTTCTACAGCTTTAGTTATTATATTTTATCTGGAGTAAGGTTTAATACAAAACGCTTTTTAAACAGACTGTAGTAGGGGAGACCGGGGCAAGACGAGGTTCAGTTCGGACAGGACGGGAAGCATGCTTGTTTGCTTGACTTATGCACGATAATGAGTTGCCGCAGCGCCATTTTGTTCTTTATGAAAGTGTACTCTTATAATATTACGAAGTTATGTGACAAATATAGATTTGCTATAAAATAAGGAAATGAGTTATTACAATACTATTATGCGTAACGCCGCAAAAGTTTATCGAATGTTTATATTAAGCCTTGCCTTTTTTATTGTCCCGGGAAAAATCCTATCATCAGATCCTGACTTGCTGACAATGGGACCACCTCAGGGGTATACTGAAAATAATACAACTAACAGTTTTAACCTATAGGTTTGCCCTATAGGGCAAAAGGGCGAGGATTAAGTTCCCTAATATTGCTATCCTTAATTACCAAAACCGAAGTAATTTAAAATAATGATATCTATGTAAAAAATATTCCATTAAACGGTTTAATTTTCTTTGTTTTTCCTTAACTATCCCGATTTGCCCCGGTCTCCCCTAATTACACGTGTTTATGGGGTTAGCTATCCAACGCGAATGGTGTCAAGTTCTAGTGCATTACCCCTATAAAAAGATATGGTTGCTCTACAGTCTAACTCATTTATAATTCAATATGGAAACAGGCAACAGTCTCGTAAATAGTACTATTTGTCTGGCTCTTATGATAGCTTATATCTGTTATAATTTTCGGATAAGGCTCTCTTATTTTATTTTATTAGTCTAGTCGAGGAATTGAAGAATTGCCCCATTGGTTCTTCGGACACTTCAAAGATGGCAGTCTATTCCAGACAAGTCCAGTATGGCACTTAGGACAACTGTATAGACGTGCTCGAGCAGACGCTCCATTTATCGGCTTCTACATTTTCCGCAAGCCATGCCTTCTAATAAAAGATCCAAAGATAATAAAGCAGATATTGATAAGACTTAGATATTTTTCCTGACAGACATTTTGCAGGTAAGACCCAAAAATACAGTATTGGCTTGAGAAATCTATTCGCTATTAGAGGTCCTGAATGGAGATACTATGAGACAAAAGATTCCGCCTATTCTGACAAAATCGACGAGACAAATGGTGCCGCTTATGATGTAAACCGGGAAACCGATGTTGGATTTTATTGATAAGCAGAAGGGAAAGCAGGGTGGATGCACAGGACTTGAGTTTTAAGTACGCGGCCGACCTCCTTAACAGAAAACAGACTCCTTCGATAATCCAGATGAGGAGCTCTCACGAATGTGTAAGTTTTATTTATGAAATCTGTAATTCAATTAGAATAGCTAGGAAAAGTCACACTAAGCGTTTACAGCTACGCGTATCAGAACACAATGTTTGCTACCTATACATACGCGTACTTACGTATATGATGGAACTTGAACTAAGGTTCAGGGTGCTGTCCATGTTACCCATGGTAGTCGGCTTCCTTATGCGGCTAGTTAAGGAAAATATTACAGAGAGGCGCTCTTCTTAGTTTTAACATTTAAAGGGTTCCGCACCCAAAGGGTGCTAACGAGACCCTATTACTAAGCCCCCACTGTCTGGCTGTCCGTCGTTCACAGGGCTGTATCTAAGGCGTCGAATAAAAAATAGCTAGAGACTTGAAATTTTGGTATAATGTGCATAATAAATAAGTATGGCCGCTATAATAACGAAAAAGATAAAAAAATTAAATACAACAAACGTGTTTTTTAGGGATTTCTACATTATTTTTCCTCGTTTAGGTTCACTTTGACCATGTTCCCATTTTGTCAACATTCTTATTTCGTCCATATTCCCAGCTCGTCTACAATCCCATACCGTCTACATTCCAGACTCGTCCACATTCCTCTATCCTCCTTATTCGATTTTGAAAATTGCAAGCCACTTATTAATAACCACTTCTTGACTTAATAAAAGGAGGTGGTTTTCGATTGTAAGTTTTCAAAAACGAGTATACGTTAACGAGTTGGAAATGTGGATGATATGGGAATGCGGACGAGTTGGGAATATAGACGAGTTGGGGATGTGGATGACATAATGGGAATGTAGACGAGTCGGGAATGTAGACGAGATAGGAAGTGGACGAAATAGGAACGTTGACAAAATGGGAATATAGACGAAGTGAACCTTAACGTTTTTCCTAACGGTTGAATGTTAAATAATCCGTGGACATTTAAAATTTCTATAGAGTAATATATATATACGGAACCCTTTGTGCGCGAATCCGACTCGCACTTGGCTAGTTTTTTAACCACCCTTATATTTGCTGCCAGTATCGAAGTATTTCTACAGCTTCAGACGCATGTTGGCGCTGGTCTCTGTGTTCTTCATGCCTGATGTGGTCGAGCGGACTGGCCTCCTGTTTTTCAGCTCCAAGTTCATCAGGAAAGTGTTCTGGAAAGCAATGGACGAGAGAGAACAAACTGGAGAAAAGAGGGGAGATTTCATAGATTTCGCCAAACAGTTACAGAAGGAACCACAGAATCCATTATATGGTAAGATTTTGTGAATAAATAAGTTGGTTTTGAATATTATTATATATGCGAATGCATCCTCAGATATCTACCCTGGATCGAATCGGTAATGAAGATTACAAGTTTAGGAGCGAGGATACAAATCCTAAAGTTAAACGAAATTCGGGCGCCCTTTATTTGACAATAGCTGCGTCGCGCGGTGTTACCCGCTCATTCCACGGGAAGTCTAATGTTTTTCGGAATAAAAAGGAGCCGTTTGAGGGTGAACAAGTAACAGATATACAAATACACAAACACACTCACATACTTTCGCCTTTATAATATCAGTGTGATTAGTGTTATTACGTTACCAGTCATAAACGATACGAGCTTATAATTAAATATGAACTTCAGCCCCATTAAAGCGAAAGTGACTCGGATACGTGGATGTGTTTTCAGATACCTGGCACGAATTTTACGATAAAAAAAGGAACCGCCATCTACATCTCTATCTACGACCTACACGAGGATCCGAAGCACTTTGAGGACCCTGGAACATTCGACCCTGAGCGGTTTAACGAACGAGTCTATATCAGATGCCTATTTACCTTTTGGAGCGGGACCTAGAATGTGTCTTGGTAAGCATCGTCATTTATCGACTTATGAATTACAGTGTCCGGCGATCAACATCAAGTGGTATTTCATCGGGGGTCAAGTGAATACCACTAAGCCGCAACAGGCACTAATGATGGCGTTTTAGTATCACTCATGTGTTTGTAAGTTCGAAAGTCACGAATGCTTCACTTCACTTTATATACACTTAAAGTGATAAACACGATCATCAAAAGTCCACAAGAGTTTTTGGGGATCACTCAATATTCTCGCTGTCTACCTAGACCACATGGAGGGGAGGGTGCACGTATAATTTTTATTTTCTCGCAGAAGTGGCTAAAAACTATTGTGACTCTCAGATTATATAAATAAATAATAATAATAATAATAAATATTAAAGGACAATCTTACACAAATCGACCTAGTCCCAAACTAAGCAAAGCTTGTACTATGGGTACTAGACGACGATATACATAATATATAAATGCATATATATAGATAACATCCATGACCCATCAAGCACATATATTCGAGTTCATCACACAAATATTTGCCCTGGCCGGGATTCGAACCCAGGACCGCCGGCTCAGTAGGCAAGTGCTTACAAACTGAACCAACTGCGTAGTCAAAGATTATATATATGTCCTCGCTTCGCTTCGCTCGCTCGTCCTAATAATGACTTCGTGTTAATCTACTATTAAGACATAATATGTTATTGTTTTTAAGTAAGTATCAGTAATAAATAGATTACCTAACCAAAATTCAAAATGATCGTCTTTAGTTTCAACAGCTATTATATTTCAATTATATTTTACCTAATAAAAAAAAATGTTACTTTGATTAATATCCTATTTTGACATTTTAGTTTTCGGATCCTTAATACTAAGAAATAGCAGATTAAGAAAATAAATTATTAGCCTGCCATGCAAAGCCATATTTCGAATACCTACACCTGTATTATAAACTATTTAAAATTCATTAACGTGTTGCACTCAATGCGTACACATTTCGTATTTAGATTACAAAAGAGCCATCCCTGTTAATTCAATACCTAAGAACAACTATTATTAAAAGTGCATTTGTATATTGCAAACTCAGAAACTACACAATTCGAGTACTTGCTTTGTTCATTTGAGGACTATTGTTATTTAAAGGCTCTCACTGCTAGGTAATAGTTTTATGGACTTTTAAAAATCGGTCTCCGTGATCTCGATTTCAGGAAGATTCATTCATATTTTTTATCATCCAAAGATCTCATTATTTCATTACTGTAGTATCTTCGGATATTTATGTTTTTAAAATTGCACAAAAGAAAAACATACCGAATAAAAGGTCTTCATGCTATAAGCCATTCTACCAGTCATCCTTTGGTAAAAGTGCATAAATTGTTGATGGTGTAGTTATTAAATAAATATTAACTGATTGGGGTTTATTAAAAATATTTTGATTTATGTTTACAAATATTTTGATGTCTCTGTTGCATACTAAAAAAAAATTACAATGACAGTGCGAGAAGCCTTAATTCATTAATCTAACAGAAGGGACAATACCTAAGAATAGATCTTACTTCCCACGAGATAATGACTTGCATTACATAGCCATATTCGAGTAGGTACACCGCAGAATTGAGCGCCACAGTACTCGTACATGCACCAGTACATGGATTTGACAAACATGTGAATGTTTGTTAACACCATATAAAAAAATGGAAAAACGACTAAGAAAACGTTAGGCGTATAGTTAGACGTACATTTACAATGTAATGAGGCCTATATACATATGGGCCTTAGGTGTTTTCTTGATCTTACAATGGTCTATGCCTACTATGTTATACTTAAAATTATATAAAAGTGCAAAATATACAAAAAAGTAAGCTATTGCGCACGGTGACACAACAATTTTAATGTTTACTTTATTGTTTTATTTGTGATAAAAGAGAGTTTAACACGTGGCTAAAATCCATTATGACACTCAGGTTATATTTGTCCTCGCTCACTTCGTTCGCTCGTCCAAATCATCACTTCGTGTCACCAAGGCTTATTTTAGCCCCTTGTCAAAAAATCTACTATTATTGTGCACCACATGAAAAACTATATATATATATACCGGATATGGCCCCTAACAGGCGAAATAAAGTAAAATATAAATTCCAGTCTTTATTCTAAACAACTTTTTTTAGAAATCTTAAAAATAGCCTGGTATTATTTAATAACTTGTAAAAAGTAATTTATTCAAAGGCGCAGAGTATTGCGGAATATTTGATAATAATAATAATAAGTGGTGACAGCCAGTGTCAGTCAACGCGATGTTAATGTTGGATAGCGTACATTGGAAATAAAATTTGTTAGAAATAATGAACATATGAAAACCTGAACCTGTGTTTTTAGGGTCCCGTAGGCAACTAGGAACCCTTATAGTGTCGCCATGTCCGTCTGTCCGTCTGTCCTTCTGTCCGTCCGCGGCTTAGCTCCGTGATCATTTGTACTAGAAAGCTGAAATTTGGTACGAGTATGTGTATGTATCACGCCGACAAAACGGTGAAATAAAAACTAATAAAAAGCTTTTTTTCGGGTACCTCTCGAACACCTAAAGTGGGGGTGAATTTATTTTTCGTTTCAACACTAGTGTGTGTGGTGTCGTTTAATAGGTCTTTTTAAAATAATAGGGGTCTTCAAACATAAGTTTTTGATCAAGTCAGCAGTTTTGTAAATATTCGCGCCGACAATAAAAAATAGAGTGTGCCCCCCCCCCTCTAACTTTTAACCACGGGTCAAAAAACTATGGAAAAATTCATGAAAATGAGGTTTTATATGTACTTTCAATGAAAACTATATTGATTGAAATCGGTAGAGCCGTTTTTGAGTAATCGTGAAATTTCATAATTTTTTTTAAAATGACTTAAGTGCCGCGCGGTGTCCTTTTACTTCTAACGTTACACATATTAGTTAAGTGCCATACTGCATTAAAACATTCCGCTCAATCTGGCGCGTATAATCGATAAGTTCCAGAAGGTAATAAGTAATTACAGTTACTTTGTCATTTACGACCTTTTTTATAGAGCTTGAAATCTTTCTCGTAATTTAAACCTCGAAGCCCGTCTATTGTGAAGGATGGGCAACTACGTAACCCTACACTGAGCGTGGCCCGACATGCTCTTGGCCGGTTCTTTTTTAACGTCGGTGATACAAATTTTGTTCAGTTTGATGAGTAAAATGAGTAAGAATTGTATTTATTGCTCATGTTACAGACCACACCCGGTATTACAAAGAAATAATATAATAAGTAGCGTAACCACAGACGGTCTTATCTAGATACAGAGAAATACTAGATAAAGAGAAAAATTGATAGATATTTCATAAACTTAGTTAAAAATGGAAATCACTACATAGTATATATACATTGCACCCGTTGCAACCATTGCACCCGTGCGAAGCTGCGTCAAGTCGCTACTGTCGCTAGTAATAGTACGATATCGAAGTGAAATTATTTTTTCAATGTGATGCAGTTACACGGCACGTCAAATGATAATTTCTCTGCTGTAAAGAATATTTGAACATTTAGTAGGTATCAAAATACTGTTGGAAGACTTACTTTGTGTGAACTGCGGTGGACCGTAATCACTTACGACTTTTATGGCCATATAAGTACTTTAATTAAACAACTCTACATTAAGAAATAATCAAAAGATAAAGTAAATTACGGCGTATGACAATATAAGGGCTAAATAATAATCTCTAGATAGGTATCATATTAAGTTTTCGGGGGGCTTAAATGTGATTGTCACGTTTTCATGTTAAGTGGAGGTAAATAAAACACACCTCCATAACGGGTTTTGAAGCCCCTGTGGAGTGCCATAACGGGTTTTGAGGCCCCTGTGGAGTGAAGACGGGCTTAGCAAGAGATAATTAACTTAATAACATTTTGGACATTTAGACACAAATGTAACCGCAAATATTTGCCCAAAATAAGCCGCACCATAAGTTTAAAATCCGTCCCAAAAACAGCGATGCAATTATATCGTGACATTGAATAGCAGCCGCTCCGTGGGAACCACCACAACCCTGTAATAATTAACAAACAATATTTAGAAACAAAAGAGCAATTAACAAGCAGATGGCGGCAACCATGGGCAGACAAACAATTTGGGCTAGACAAAGAAGTCTGAAAATAAATATAGTTGGTAAAAAAACAAGAAGTTGGGGGTTAGCGGCTATATCAACAGCTTTCATATGGCAATAATGTACAACATCAATTTAAAAATATCAACAGCGGTATGTCAACAACCAATCTGTTCATATAGAAAGCTTCCTTCTTTTTTTTCTGCAATAAATATGTCGATTTCAATAAAAAATAACTTTTCTAGCGTCGCTGTAGATATTTTTGGCTGTATTATGCGAAAATTATTAAATACTTGTGGAATATTTAGCTGAAGTCTGTTACCAAAGTAAAAGAGATTAATTCCACTAAACAAGCAACTTGTTGGGCTATACTTATTGTTAGTACTTGCAAGTCGTAGGTAAACGAAAGCATATATCTCTCCAAGCCGTGTTTGGCTTCAGCGACTACTACCAATGAGAGCGACGCTGTTGAGCTCTCTGGTGACTGACATAGCCAATTTTAGTGGTTAACGTGCGGCTACATTCACTGCATGTCAGCACCCCTCTGACATAATTATATTGCATGGCCTCTGGTGGTCGGGCCTTGAGTTCATCGCGCTTGGCGTTGAGTTTAATGTGTCATTCCGTTTCAGTTTCGTACCTGCGTGTTCACAGTCTGCCTCCACTGCGACCGCCCTTCTCTTAGTGTCTCCCATGGACGCGGGTTTATGTCAGTCTTCTTCATGTGACGTTTTAGCACATCTTTATACCGCAGTATTTGGCCACCATGTTTTCGCTTGCCATTCTGCAATTCGCAGTAAAAGGCATCTTTCTTTGTGACTCGGTCATCTGACATACGGGAGACATGTGCACACCACCACAACTGTCGCCTCATTAGATAAGCCTCTATTCCGGCGACATTAGCTCGTCAAAGTACCTGCGCGTTCCTGACACGGTCAGACCAGTGGATGACCATAATGTTACGGTTACACCTCAGATGAAAATTATCTAATGAGTGAATATGCTTGCGGTACCACCTCTCAAAAGCATATTAAGAAGTTCGGCAAGACGATTGTTATGTATGTATACAGCTACCTTAGTAGGGAGCTTTTTGTCGTGTCGTGTTCAAAAAACACAAAAGCATAGATTCATTTATAGTAATTAGAGTACCGTGCCCTGCGTATTCCCAGCCAGACATTAGACTAAATGGCGCCCGTGTCTTTGCCGAGGAGGATAAATACAAAGCCTAATAAGAGAACCGGCAAAAAATCTTGTTTCTGATTTTGCGAATTCATCATGTTAATGGCAGGAAGGATTTACATTGATTCACGGATGGTCAAATGATAATACTTATTTGTCGTGCCCGGTCGAGATTGGTTCTCTATCGTTTACCCGAATTTCATAAATATGTCATAACCATAATCATAATGTCACTTGCACATAGCACATTCGTTAAAGGAAGCACTCGTCAGCGTCTTGATCTGGTATGTTCATCCATTGTTCACGTCGCATTATTTTAAATATATAAACTGAAAAAAAAAAATGTATATGTAGAGACACCTATTTTGGAAAGAAAAATAGATAACTCGACTTACCCGAGTTTAATTTGTCATTATATCACTTGCCATAATTTTCATTTACCATGTCTTTCTTCTTTACACATTAGACACCCTTATTATTAATTAATATTTATAAAATGGGTAGTTTGTAGATATGTAGCTTGGATTGAGTAAATATATATAAGTATATGTGTTTTTTTCAGTCATCCGTCGACAACAGTACCTGTAAAGTTACGGAAACGTCAGAAAGGCTCAAATAATTAATGTACACGATCAATTTCAATTGTTTTATTTACATGTATGACAATCGTTTAAGAAAATTATTATCTCTATTATCCATTGAGCTTAGTAAGTGCCCGAGGGAGGCAACAGGGCAGCGCGGGCAGTTCTCTCGCGCAAAGACTTTTTTCATAGCAATACAGCGTAGGAATGCTGCCTGCATGCACCCTACCGACGTCTTAGTGTTATAAATATCTTTTAATTTTAGTTTAGTTATTAGTGTTTTAATCCCATACATTTGGTATTTATATGTTATATTTAGACCCATTATAAATTAAATTAAATTATTCGACATATAACAAGGTCTTCCTAGATGTTCCGAAAAGCGTACCATGATCTTAGTTCAAGATTGATTTCAATCAAGTCAACGGCATGCTGGTATGTCGCTGAAAAAACGGCACTGGTCTAGCTTATCTATACATAAAAATATAAAAAAGATCGTGTTGACTATAAAGTGTAAAAGCTGCATAAATATGACGACGCGGTTGGCGCAGTGGTAAAGCATCTGCCTACTGAGCCAACGGTCCTGGGTTCGAATCCCGGCAAGGGCAAATATTTGTGTGATGAGCTCGAATATTATTTGTGCCTGGGCCATGTACATTATTTGTATTTAAGTATGTATTTATCTATATAAGTATGTTTATCTATGTCTACTTGTCTAGTGCCCATAACACGAGCCTAATAGAGCTTACTGTGGGACTAGGTCGATTAGTGTTAGGATAGGCGGTCCCGGGTTCGAATCCCGGCCGGGGCAAATATTTGTGCAAAATAATAAATAATATGTGTTCTTGGGTCATGGATGTTATCTATATATGTATTTATATATTATGTATATCGTCGTCTAGTACCCATAGTACAAGCTTTGCTTAGTTTGGGACTAGGTCGATTTGTGTAAGATTGTCCCTTAATATTTATTTATTTATTTATATTTATTTATATCCGATATTTATTTATTATTATTATATCAAAATTGTCCACTGAAAGTGGCTAAATTAGTGGCGCTACTGTGGCCGAAAGTAGTTGCGTTATTTTAGAAACTGTTTGTTCATACATTTTTAATAAAATTATACGTTTTTCTGTATACAGGGTGATCAATCCAAATGGGTCAGTAGGGAGAGAACGAAAACTATAAGATATAGAGAAATTTGTTCTTAGGAACCATGGCTTCGATTTTAGATTCATTAAAAACTGCATTCAATTTTTTTTCGTATATCTCATGCATAACCCGGAATCGAACCCGGTTAAAATTGAAAAATAGGAGAAAAAAAAAGATGTCAATCGATCCTATTTTTTATGCAACAAATTTCTGTATAAGAAAGAGTACATACATTTAGAGTGCTCTAAGAGTCAGAAATTGCTGTTATAGCTGAAAACGCTCCATACAAACATGGTTCCTAAGAACAGATTTCCCTATCTCTTATAGTTTTCGATTTATTCCTACTGACCCATTTGGATTGATCACCCGGCATACTTAAATACTTAACTGAATTATATAGGAATTACTCTGGTCGCCTAAGATATTAAAATATTCAATTCGATACAGTTCACTCAGTGCCAATCAGAATATCTCCACAAAAATATGTATATGAAGATTGTATGCATTTTGATGTGTCACTATAAAACACTCATTAAATAAAACGCAAGAAATTCATAAAAATTAAATAAAATATGTCGCGACGCAAAATCGTATGTCCGAAACCCCATTGGCCTACTTAAGCTTGTATATCTAAACGATGACTATGGAATGTATGACCACACGCGCACCTGCAAAATGGCTCGGACAATTAAACAATTGGGATCTTACAGCATAAGTAGATGTGAAGAAAAAAGATTTTCCGTTTCAGATAATGAAATGACAACAATAGTCGGTTTGCGAAAGGTTCGCACGCCGAGGACGCGAGTGGGGCGATATTTTATATAGGGGACCGGCGTGTGCCGGCGCAGCCTTAACAACGACATGCCGCTGCCTGCGTCCCCACGATGCGACTCTTCGTGATACTCGCGTGTCTCGCCGCCGCGACCGCAACCAACTCCACCAAAGATGCCACTACTGAATCACCACCCACTACTACTACCAAAGAAATTCTAAAGGCCAGCGAAACAGCTGATCCTGCCAAAGTCGAAATCGTCAAGCAAATTAGGCGGTTAAACGACGATGGCTCATATACCATCGGATACGAAGCTGATGATGGCACTTTTAAAATTGAAAGTAGAGATGTCCGTGGAAATGTTAAAGGTACGTTCGGGTATATAGACCAGGATGGTGAAATCAAACGCGTAACATATTCGTCCTCCAGCGATGCCCCTACGCCTGTTCCTGTGACGACTAGTACAACGCCTAGCACACCTACAATGATTGTTCGAATGAATAAAACTGTGTCTTCGACTACAAGGAGGCCGTTAGCGACTGTAGTGTACCCAACGAGAAGCAGCTTTACAACCAGAGGAACGGTGATTCAACCTATTCCGAAGCGGAGGTTACCAGTTACTTCTACTAGATCGAATGTTGAAATGGCCACGGAAAAGCAGAAACCTGAAGAAACTACGAGTAGCATTTTAAATCTATACAAACCTAAAGCGGACGACAGTGCAAGTAAAACGAGGACGCAGATGTTGAAGCCTAGTTCGGATGCGAAGGATGATCTTGTGACCAAACAAACGACTACTAAATTACCTTCGACTGTAAAACCGGTTTACGAAAACACGAACGAAAAAGAAGACATGGATCCTTTCAAAGCTAATACCATTCGACGAGAGTTAACCGGTACCAGTCCAAATCCTCACATGATTAACTTGCAGCAGTCAGCTGGTGATGATTCCACTGATGTCTATGGCAGTCATTTGTCCTTGGGAACTGCTCGGCCACTATTTACCACAACAACGCCTCGACCTCGACTCATACCTATCCACTCGTTAGTGGCAGCCAGGCAGAAGATACAAGAGCAGTACCAGGAGCTACCTGATCAAGAAACCACCATTGAAGCAAGTACAGGACGTGTGTTTGATCAGCAAAATGTAGTGACATCTAATCCAGTGCCAGTGGTGCATATTCCCCAAAGAGAGGATGATAGGATTTACCAGCCTATATACAGAAGGCCAGAAGCGACAGTGCAGTTCCGTACGCGAGAATACTTGAGAGACAATCCTGGATCTCCTGTGCCAATCGGAAACCAGCGGCCCTTTCTCCAATACGAATTTCAGAACAAAATACTGGAGCCACAATATGTGAAAGAAACAACCCCTCATGCTCAGACGAAAGGCACTGCTCCCGAAGCAGCTACGGCATCACCCTACGACGTGCGTCCTGTGACTAGAATTATTCCAATAGCGGTCGATGAACGAGGTATTCCAATTCAGCAATATCAACCAAGATACATAACCCCTTATAGACCTACGCAAGCACCTGTCTATCAGCAACGGTACGAGCCCATCATTGACGAAATGAATTCGATATCTGCTCCCGTAAGTACTAGAGATCTTAAAAAGTTACTCCAGATTCTGATCTACAGGCAGAATCGGTTGCAATCTTTGATGGATCAAATTGTTGCTCCGGGACCGCCGTACCAGACCTTATTCAGGCAAGAACAACCGCAGTACGACTACAGATACCAAAATCCTCGTCAATACCAAGATGATGAGAGATATGACTATAGATATGAACAGCAAAAATACAGGCAGCAGGAGGTGTATTCCAATCAGGTGGCAAATTACGAGAACCCTCAGTACGAAAGTCAACGTTTCGTTCCGAGGCGACGCCTATACACAAGGCCTTATGATACCGATGGGAGCTCATCGAATAGAGTGGAAGAGTCTCCAGAGTTTCTCCCACCAGATATAAGAGAAGCTCTGCTCTTGAAAATGTTGATGTTAGCCATCAGTCCTGACTTCATGCCGACGCCAGCACCCGCCACAGAGTTGACCACCGCCGCGCCGAGCAGAAAACAAGTGAGAAACGTACAAATATTAGGGGAAGAGGGCTCTATGGATAATGTGAAGCGGTCCATGAGACATTAAGGTAATTAGTATTGGCGTTAGTGCACCCGCTAAAAATATCAGTGCTAAATTTAACTCGAATTGCTTTTCTAACGCCGGTTTTTTGAAGTAGCTGAAATTTATTTAAATTAATAGAGTGGCCGTAATACTCAGTTAATGTAAATAGTTTTTAATTTTATACTAAATAGATTTTCTTTATAAAATGATCTTTGATTTCAATATCCTTCATTAGTTCATACAACCTTCGGAATTAAAAAATTACATTCATATGTCAATTACACAGTTACTTAGCTTCGGACGTTGTTTGCATTTAATGAAAAATGTATATACTTTTATCACTTTATTACCCTCGACCACCTACGAGGAGATAATTTAAAACTTCATATTTGCATTACTATACAAATATGTAGGCGTAAAAAAAACAACCAGTTGTGACAAAGACAGATGATAAGAATAGTCCAATTTTAAATTTAAATGGAACCATTGTTTCTACGTTTCGGTCACACACGCCTACCAAGTGATGACATAGTAAAAATGCATTAGCATTGCTACACAACGAATAATAACTCTGAGACAAATTTCATCTTCAAAAAGTCTAATTTTACAAAGAATCGGGCTAAATTGATCGTTATGCAATTATAATGCCTTCGACTAAAAACGTCTCATGTGCACGTACTTTATTCTTCTATGGGAATGAATGATAGAGACCTTAATCCAGTGAGGTATGAGCTATTGTAGTCTAAGTAATAAAATGGTTCTGAACAGGGTTATCCATTGACACCGTAGACGTAATCTACTTTAAGTGCTATTACATGCTTTTCTGCATCTTCACCTAATTACGGTTCTATTGTCCATTAAGTTATTTCACACCCTTTATGAGAATACTTCTTATTGGAACTTTTCTAAATAAGATTTATAATATGACGCGGCCAAGTTACGAATATTTCATCTGAAAATATCTGTAGGAGATGAACATTAGATGGGAATGGGACTTACATTAAGTGAGTCATGCTTATAGATTCAGTTTTGTGTTGAGTTAATGAATAGGAATGATTTTGAAGCCACAAATTCACAATTCAAATTAATCAAACTTTTAACTGTTTAACTTAAATCCAAATCTAAAAGAAAATATATAATAATATAATTTATTTCTCGCTGAGTGCTAAATGACTGAAATCCTGATAAAAATTAAAATTAAATAAGCTCTGTAAATAAAGATTAAAAATGGTATATAAAGCCGCTGAGAAACCAAAAGTAACCATCGAAACGTGTTATAAAAAAAATTAACGCATCTGCCGGGGTTTGATCTCGGCTTTCTAAACCGGACCTTTGTCTGCAGTTTACTGAACAACCAACCAGAAGACGTCGTTGAACAGTTTAGTGTCGTTATAGCATTGGAGCATTTAGTGGAAGCATGTAAATCGCCATGAGGTAACGGTGTCGCCGAGCGTGTCAGTGGCCAAGGCTTGTGGTTTGTTGAAATGGAGCACAATGCACAGCCTTCACGCCGGGAGGTTTGAAAACAGAGGAATTAAATGCCCAATTTGGATCTTAAATAGCTCATTTAAGTACTACATTTAAACACATGTTACAATCTGATTTAAACACATGTTACAATCTGATATGTTAATTTTTCAGTTTTATTATTATTCTGTAAACTTCAGAAAAAAAGGGTTAAGTATATACGTATCCTATAAAATATCAAAATCGTTTAGACGTGAGGAGAGGACAAATATTTAATTTTAACAATTTTGTAATTAGTATAGAAGATATAGATTTTATACACATTGAATTTCACTTTACCGTGCCGTGTTAAGAATACACCACAATTGTGGTGTATCAAGCAGCCAATACCGAAATTTATTTATCTCAAACGTAATGAAATGTCGTCATAACATGCGTTATAACAGGCTTCGAAGTATCACTTTTCGGGCGGAACAACTTGAGAGACTGTAAAGGAATTTCTCAAAAAAAATTAAGGCCAATGCCGGGAAGTATTTTTTAAACATGGCATGAACAGGTTCAACAGCTGAATTATATTTTTTTGAGACTTCGTATCACTATCATATACCTACTTACCCGGCAAGCCGTTCTTTCTCGGCGTCAGCAACAATGAACTATAATTATTGCCTTCCTTGCATCTGTTCTCCGGATGAGAATTAAATCTCAAGTATTTTTTAATTGTTCCAAATATAGCAAACAATACTTTTGAATTCTTGTAAAATGTTACATTGATTAATTGTTTTGATGTTTGACCTTGTACCGTGTAGGAATTTTAAGACAATGGGTAGATTGTTATCTAAATAGGGTTGTAACACTGGTCATTATTTTTATCAATGCGATTTAAGTATGTGTATTTATTGTACAGGCAGTAGTCAAATAACGATTTGACTTCTTTCTTGATTCTGACGCAACCGATATTGGAGCAATTTTATGCCTATTGTTGAAAACAGTTCTCAGATCAGTTGAGTTTTTTTTAAACAGTAATGAGTGCGCATTACGTCATTTTCTGTAATCAGATTTACATAATAACTAGCATTGATGATACCTACGGAATTCCTAAAGGGAATTTCAAGTGAAACAACTGTAAAGCCATAAGATGATTAAAGCATAGGAAAGAATTCGCCACTACTACACCTATTTAGATTCATATTGGACACGTTTTCTATATACCACAATTTTACATTATAGGAAGCCATGGTGTGCCTATCAGACAAAACAAGATTAAGTGAAATGACTTAAAACATCGTGCACATCCGTTATCAACTTCATATTTTATTGCATATGTGCAGACCCATAAAGATACTATTTTGGCTTCGGTATGGGCAACTTGACATGTAGGCGAAGACTATAGCTCAATATTAAATATTAGTTAATTAAAAAAAAAACTGTTACCGGCACTTACACTAACGTTAACGTTACCGTTAACCGGTAGCGTCCAACTACATGGATTTTTGAATACTTAGAAAACTTACTAATTTAATTAGTAAGTTTTCTAAGTATTCAAAAATCCATGTAGTTGGACGCTACCGGTTTACCGTAATTAGTAATTACGCGTATATTTAAAGTATATAGTAGTAATATGTGTGATACACACATCATCTCAGACGCATAATACTTGCACAATACCCCTGGGAACACGTGTGTAACCGACGGATTGTGCGGAGCTCCCACGGCCTTACTTCTAAAAACAACAATAGTGGTGCGTTATTAAGGATCCGTTGTGAAATATCTGGCGTGCTAATGCGGCCTGATGAGGTTCCGGGGTATGCCACCAGTGTTCAATTATTGTAATTATCTTCGCAGATGCTTGACTAATTAAGCAGTTGTCGGGCCGAAGGCAGCTCCTGGAAAAATATGTTTGCACATGCGGAACCCGTTATCATTTAAGTACCTATTGTAAGTTTAATTTTTTTTATGACTATGTCCAATTGCAGTGGCTATCTATGTTTATGCCCAGAAATCTGTACATTTTTATTTACTTCTTCTATTGTATGCCCATCGATTAAAACCTTAAATTTACCTGATTTGCCCTGTATTAAAACTGCATTAATTTTGTTTTTCATAAATAACTTGTATTCGTCCATCCATGATTTAACATTTCTAAACATGTCGTTATGTCTGTATTATACTTTCATCTGCAAATTGCATTTAATATAGACTTAATTAATGCCTTAGAATATTTTATCTCTACCTATATAACCACCATCTTTGGATCAAATACATTTTTAGCAACGAGTTTCGTACGGATGGCGCCGCGCGCCGATACAAATCCTGCATCGCGCTATTGAGATTTTTGTTGAAATTACGACCCCTCTCCACAAAACAGATTTTAAATAAAAAAAATAGTATAGATGATATGTTTGCTATTATTGAATATCGAGTCATTAAATAGAGTTAGAGTGTCTAGAATGTGCTTTGTCTGTTCTTTCGATTAAAAAGTGTAAATCTAAAGTTAGCAGTGAGACAATCTAATAAAACAAAATGAGTTACAAGTGTCGCTATCACCCCTGGCCCTTGCACTGCCTACATAGGTACTATGGATAATGTTTCTGATATTAATTGTGGAATTTTCTCCCAAGCAGCCGCTAAAGTGATTTTCAGGTTCAACCTACCTATGTAGCACACAGTGCACTGATCTTTTTGACGTTGAAATTTGAAGAATTCAATGTCTAGCCCGAAGCTTTGACATAAAACATCGCCCGCCATGCGTAGCGGCCCACTACGCATTTCCATGCAGCGCGATTCAATATTAAGAACAACCTCCTGATACGACCCTCTAGTGTATTCCAATAATTCTTTGTAATGCTTGGCGCGGGCGGGGTGGATTGATTGGTAAAATAGTATAAACGGCTCGGTTTGTAGAGACCTGCCTACTGAGCCGGCGGTCCCGGGTTCGAATCCCGGCCAGGGCAAATATTTGTGTGATGAACTCGAATATTTATGCTTGGGTCATGGTTGTTCTATGTATTTAAGTATATATTTATCTATATAAGTATGTATATCGTCGTCTAGTACAGTACTTTTATCTCACGAGCGCGGGTGAGCCATGTTTGTGTGAGTAGATGTACATGCACATTGGCACTGTGAGGGTGAGCTCGGGAGCGAACAGTTCCGGCTCACCCACACAGAGCCAATGTGCATGTACATTACTCACACAAACATGGCTCACCCGCGCTCGTGAGATAAAAGTACTGTACCCATAACACAAGCCTGCTTGAGCTTAACTTGGGACTAGATCGATTTATGTGAGGTTGTCTGATATTTATTTATTTATTTTATTTTTTTGTTGTAGAATGTGGTGAACTAGTTCAATAAAAAAAAACCAGAATTTTTCAGTTTTTATATTCTTTTACAAAACATTCCCTACTATATACAAAATTATCTTAGCCTAATAGGATCCGAAGGTGATATCGTGCAGGGGAGCGGCACCTCCCTGCGGTAAGGCATACTCCTTGAGGAGCTGATCCAGCATGGAGAAGGGTTGGCTTTGACTCCTCGGCTGCTGGTACTGGTTCTGGCTTTGGTACCTGGGCTCAGCGGGCTGAGCGAAGTTTTGTGAGTACTCCACCTGGGGTTTGGGAGCGAAGGACTGGAATTGGGGCGCCGGTCGGAAGTCGGGTTGTCTTTGTGGCTGCTGCCTCTGAGGCTGGGGCGCCGGAGCCGGGTTGAAGAAGCTTTCGCGATCGACCGGAGTGGGAGCTGCACCGGCGAAGAATGCGGGCTGAAATGTCACAAATACGGTGTTAAACCACAGGAAAATGTATCCTATTCAGTAACAAGATTTATGGCTGTGAATAAGATAAGATGCAATAACTTAATATGGTAAGTATTTAACTCCGATAGCAAATAAAGTACCTAAGGTATTATATACTTCTTGTGGCAGCAGCAAAAGTACACACACACACACAAACACACTTGCTATATAGATTTACACAAGCCGTAGTCTTTTGATAATAGTCCTGTTAGCACTTAGATTCTAAAACGTTCGCTGCTCTGCAACTCTACAAAATGCGAAGCTGATCTGACTATACGCGTTACCGCGGGTTCTGCACGTCTCGCGTTGTGTATCCTGCCGGGGTTGGGCCAATGGAGTGCAGTACACAAGTTAGAGACGATTTATTTTGGCGGCACCGCTTAAATTGCGCCTGTTATGTGTGCTTTGGCTAGGTATGCAGGCTTCGGATGAAAATCGGAGCTTAACAAGGCTGCGACTTTTGAAATTGTTAATGCAATAGGGCGCGGTACGAATGCAATGGGTAGGACATGAGCTACCACTTAATTTAGGCAGCGTAAGCGCAGAGTTCTGCTGGGTTCTGTCTGTGTCTACAAAGGCTGCGGTGGCGGCGTGAGTGTATCGCTGCTGAGACTGGGGCTGGGCACGGGTATGTACTACTGTTGTGGGCTACCTTAGTTGTAAGACTTACTTAAAGCGGCAAACGCGTATAGTTCTGCTGCCGCCTTTACTGAGGATGTGGCGGTGCGGGTTGGAACTGCTGCTGAGGCTCGGGCTGGGACGCGGGCATATACTGGTGTTACGGGGAGGGCGAGTTGTATGACTTGGGTGATTATTCGGAGCGTTTTAACTGCCTCATTACCGTAACCACAATATTGGCCAACTTATATAACCTGAACTAGGGTTTGCCCTGTTGCCCGATACGCGCACAGTTTGTGTGTTTCAGGCAATAGGAAAGCCTTTAAATAATTCAATTAAATATTCATCTATATTATACCTAATAATCTTATTGTAGCTTAAATAATATAATTTATACTATAGAGTACTTGTTATATTCGGTAAATCGGTAGTAATTCATTAATACACGATTATTATTTTCAGTGACACGCTTTAATCCATTTCTATAAAATATCTCTAACAATGACAATATGAATGACAAGTTAGTCTATGTTATCCATAGATACTACACTCTTCCCCACTTAATAAAAACAAATGAATAAGCATCTCCTCTTAACTTAATAACAATTAATCACAGTGATATTTTATAAAACATAGTTAAATATATAATTATGTTTAAATCTAGAGTTTGTCTTCATTTCAGCAGTTGGTTGGCATGTCGATTTCACTGGTGGCCATCCACTCCAACCTCATACATCACACAAGACATGGCAAAATCGTTTTTCCCTTACATTATAACCTTCTCCCAACTTAAAAATAGAATGACTGTTTGTTGCTCTATATCCAATGACGCAAATAAATTGGTTTGCTTTCAGCAATGAGGAACGGAATTTCGGCTCCCTCCAAACATCAGTTCATCCAGACTCAGAACAGTTATCAACAGGATTTGTGCTATCAATCAAGAATGCATTCCTTGTGTATACTCACTAGTCCATGTCCACCAAAAATAAGAGCGTGCTATCTCTTTCATTCTTGTCACACCAAGGTAGATTGCGTGGAGTTTTGACATTAGTCCATCTTCAGGGGAAAATGGTTTAACAACATTTTTATCATTAGAAACTTATTTTTCCTAGTAAAATAACTATCTCGTTCTTGTCTCAAATTATTAACTGTCCAGCCATCTTTACAGAACCTGTGAGTATTATCCAGTTCGTTTATCTTTTTGACAGTTTTCAAATTCATTTTAGTCAATTTTGAACTATCATAATTTACATCATTGATTTCAGAAGGTTTGCTAATTATGACATAGTTCCAACGTGTTTCAACCTTATCTTTTACATTGTCCTTTAGAACGTCTTCTTCTATCTCCAAACCAATTTGCTCATCTTTGTAATGATGTATAGCTGGTTCCAGTAAAGATTTAAACTCACTATTTGTTTTTTCTTCACGAGTTTCTTTTGTAGTAGTTCCTAAATTCTTTTGTTTAAATATAGGTATTGGTAAACTTTCTGAGAGACTTAAGTTTGCTGATAAAAATTCCTTTTTTTCGCTGATACAAAACATGTTAAACATTTCACCTTCAGTTACGTCATTCTTCTCATCCCTTTTCATCTCTACGACTCCTGGAATATTTTCATCAGTATTTAAGTTATTCATTTTCCAGTAACGTTTATTGCACATTTTAAAAATGTGACCTTTCATTCCACATTCACTACAGAACTTTTCTTGCAATGTGCATTGGGTTTTCAAATGCCCTCTTTTTCCACAGCAAAAACATGTAGCGCTCGCTCCTGCTTGTTTCATCAGTTGGCTTGTACTCTGTCTCCATGAATAGTTTTGGTTCTTATTATATTCTTGCATTTGAAACAATTGAGGCCGCTCATTTCCACGCCTGAATGCCAAATTGTAAGCAGCCTCCACTGTTCTGCCCACATTAATTAACATTTCTAATGATAAGTCAGCCTGTTTTAATATTTCGAATCTGACTGCATCACAACGAGTGCCATTCAACAGCCGCTCCTTAATTTCGTCGTTCAAATTTTTAAATTTACAATTCTTTGATAAATTTTTTAGCTCCAAAACATACTGCTCTATCGATTCCTCTCTTTTTTGACTTCGTTTCCTAAATCCAGCTTGTTCTAAAATACAATTTTTAACTGGGTGATTATGCTTTTGCAGCTTTTCACAAATGGTTTCATAACTTTCGTTCACTGGCGATTCGGGTAATAACAACGTAGTCAGCAGTTCATAAACATTTGTACTAAGTTTAGTAATAAGCCAGGGCACCTTCTTATCCTCCGCAACATCGTTTAGCAGAAAGAAACATTCTAATTGTTGCTTGTAGGCATTTCAGTTGTCGCCGGTAAAATTTCAATCAATTGCAGCATAATTCATGGCTGAAGTGTTCAAATTATTATTTAATGGCAATGGTCTTCAATGAATTTCCGTAAATAATGTATGATTTCGCCAAAACTATTTTTTTATGAAAAAATAAAGTGACATGCGGCGTCATCAACAGAATTATTGGCAGTAATTAATAATAAGAAAGGAATTTCTTTAATTTTTACTTCAAGCTTTTATTCTTGTCCGTTTAAACTAGTCAATAGACTGAATTTCTATTACCTTTTCATACACATAGCCGACATTGTAGGGTTGGATTTCAATATGAAAAATAACAGTTATCAAATACTTTCGTTTCCGAACTGATTCCCGTTATTATATGTAAATATGTATCACGCGCGCGTTCGTTTCACTCGTCGCCAAATGTTATATTCGGTAGTAATTCATTAATACACGATTATTATTTTCAGTGACACGCTTTAATCCATTTCTATAAAATATCTCTAACAATGACAATATGAATGACAAGTTAGTCTATGTTATCCATAGATACTACAGTACTAAATAAAAAAAAACTGCGTTGTCTACAAGACAACATATAATGGCGTCTTTGATCATACGGGGTTCGTCAATATAGTGGTCACGGTAATGAGGCGGTTAAAACGCTCGAATAACCAACTACTTACTGTAGGCGGCGTAGACGCAGAGTTCTGCTGCAGCCTGTACTGCGGCTGAGCTGGCGGCACGGGGCTGTACTGCTGCTCAGGCTGAGGAGCAGGACTATACTACTGTTGTATACGGAGCGACTGCTATTATACTTACTTTAGGCGGTGTAGGCGCAGAGTTCTGCTGCGGCCTGTACTGGGGCTGCGGCGGCGGCGCGGGTCTATACTGCTGTTGAGGCTGGGGCTGGGGCGCAGGTCTGTACTGCTGTTGAGGCTGGGGCTGGGGCGCAGGTCTGTACTGCTGTTGTGGGCGGGGCGCGGGACGGGGAGCGGGCTCTTCGTAGTCGTAGTCCACGGATTGCGCTGAGGCACGGTATTGATTACGGCCGCCCTGCTGAAAATAAATTTAATGTAGTTACAAAATTATAGTTTTCACAACAAGGTGTTAAGCGACTGGGTGTCGCTGGCTGGGCTCTCAGTACGTTATCTATTTTCACTACTGCTTACTCCAAACCATTAAGTTAATCGGTACAGGACCATACTTGTCGCTAAATTTAACTTTGTCGTCTACTTTACCCTATTCTAATTGCTCAATGATTTTAGCGCAATTTCTGATGGTTGAGTGGATTGTTCTGATGGTCGCCCATGGACACCTGCAACACCAGAGGAGTTACAAATGTGGTGCCGCCTTTTTAGATGGGAGTAAGTTCATTTCATTTCTATTTCAGTTCGTAAACTAAGTTCTTCTTTGAAAATGTAATTCTTGGAAAATAAAATAGCTGCGAAATCACAGATTGGAAAACAAAGTGCGTAAAAGGAAGCTTGGTTTGCTTCTACGCGAGGTTGAAACAATAGGTACCTGTGATTTTTGTGGTGGGTCGCGAGTAGACTCGTCGACGAGGGTGGGGGGTGCAACGGTGATGCCTTCTCCGGCCGGCTGGAAACCGTACTTGTCCGCTCCGTATTCGATCACCCGCAGCTAAAAAGAAAGAGAATTCAAATATTATTATCACTAATCACAGCTTTTTAACAGGTTATCTTTAAACGGATGAAACTTAACTACTTTACGTAGATGATACCTTTTATATGTAGTGGCAAAACGTGAATAAATGGTGTCTCGAATAGTACTAAGTGTAGAAGGAATTTTCATGATGACTGACACTATATCTATGATTACCTTGAAAGTTTTAAATTAAATAATCCTTGTGGACATTTAATTATACGATGGATCCACAACTTTGACGAAGCCTGTCATAAATGACTATACGATACAAAATAACATCCAATGCTTTACAGGAAACTATAAGCACGATAATTATGTCTCTCCTTTCCTTAAGTAAGACAGTTAAATAGGCATGATGACTATAAATAAATAAATAATAAATAAATATCAGACAACCTCACATAAATCGATCTAGTCTCAAATTAAGCACAAGAAGGCTTGCGTTATGGGTACTAGGCGACGATATACATACTTGTATAGATAAATATATACTTAAATACATATAACAACCATGAACCAAGCACAAATATATTCGAGCTCATCACACAAATATTTGCCCTGGCCGGGATTTGCACCCGGGACCGCCGGCTCAGTAGGCAGGTGCTTACAAACTGAGCCAACCGCGTCGTCATAATCGTCGTCAAAATGGACTATGGACAGTTCAATAGGGATGGTGCATGGAGTACTGCTACCGTCTTTGGGACGACGACTGTGACAAATACCAGTGATGGCTGCGTTTATCAAGTGGAAAACTATAATTATTTAATTCTTTTCTTTAAACTCAAGACTGTTCATATTCTACTTATGTCTTCTGCCAAGCCATTTTCAGTTACGAGCAAGAAGAGTGACTTTTGTCTAGATAGTAGATAATATCACTTTGTATAGTATATAATCCCATCCCTATAATCCCATAATTAATGAAAGTCATAATGTAAGTACATAATGTTTGTCGTTATTCTAAAGCCATAGGTAGGGGAGAGGTGCCATGAATGGGACAGGTTATAAATGGGACAAATTCATTTTACCGCGGCAGGAACCAATTCTTAGATTTTTGCTATCTGCATTTTGCCAACACTGACCTATAGACAATATTGTCGTAAATGTGACTTGGTTGTCGTGAGAAACAAAATAGCGAAACGCGGTTGAGTTTTTGTGTGCTTTAAAGTATTCTGTTTTGTTGTTTTTGGGAATCATTTACGAGATCGTTGTGACAGTAATCCGCTTTCATTGTAAGACAAAATTATTAGTGGTTTAACTAGCTATCAGGTGAGTAGACATTTGTACAAACTTATTCAATAATATTTTTGGTGTGAGGATATTTTAAAAAATGCACGAAAGTCTTGTTTGGGACAGCTGGGCGAGTCTTGAAAGGGACGTCCCTTTCATGACTGCCCCCTTCATGGTTTGTGGAATGTGTGCTGGTGCTTGCTTATGAATGCTTATTTGTTTCAGGATAAATGATTGAAAGTACGAGTATTATAAAATAAAACTTAAAAGTCCTAAGAAAAGGGTCCGAGTTGATCAGTAGGCAGGCAGTAGGGAGACTTGTGACAAAGGCTAAAGAATCGGAGAATGACTAGGTAGGTACTGTCCCAATATCGAAAATCGCTCTCGCTCGATTTTTTACTGTAGAACAAGAGAATGTGCCTCGGCTAAAATGTTAGGTTTACCCAAATCTTAATAATTATTATAGTGATCTCATAAATGTGATAAAAATGTTCAAAATAATAAATACGTGTTATTAGATGATTATAAAACAAAGTTCGTATGATAACTGTTTTAAATTGTTAATTTAAGATTTTTATTTAAACGTGTCCCTTTCATGACTATCAATGTCCCATTCATGACCACCTGGTCATGAATGGGACATATGTTAAGTTTTTTTTATCCAGCTTTAATGCTAAAAAGTCTTGAGATAATATTGTATTCGGTTGATTCTTTTTAAAGATAAATAAATATAGTTACGTCGTAAACAAAATTATGTTTTATTAAGCTTTATGTATTACTTAAAATCTTTGACTAATTAAAATTGTCCCATTCATGGCACCTCTCCCCGTTTTTCATTAGGTAACCTTTACAGTATTTTTGAAAAGCTCGGATTTGTAACAAACATAAGAAGCTACTAGGGAAGTATTACTAATGAAAATTATAATTTAATACTTTTCTATCTGTCCATAAACAATAGGTACATTATGAATGTATGACCATCTTCTATACTTAGGTATTTTAAGTGTACATATATCCATCACCTTGCCAGTGTCGTCCTTGTATCCGTATTTGCCCTTCACATCGCCGCTTTGGGTCTTGGTCTCAATTTTAAATGAGCCGTCGGCAGCCTCATACCCGTAAGTGTATGAGCCATCCTCGTTGTGCCTGAAATTACAATATTTAGGTTTTAAATCCGCTTTCTACGGTTATTTAATTGACCGAGCGAGCGAAGCGTCTCCGTCTCAGCTTGGCATAAGATTCTATCGTATATCCGGATGTCTAGACGATTTCCGGCTGTTCTCACCTAGAGGTCAAATTTCTCAACCGATCTAATTAAATTTTGTGAGTACCTACTCACACATCGATATGTAATAATAATAATAATAAATATCATGGGACAATCATACACAAATCGACCTAGTCCCAAACTAAGAAAAGCTTGTACTATGGGTACTAGACGACGATATACATAATATATATAAATACATATATAGATAACATCCATGACCCAAGAACAAATATTCGAGTTCATCACTCAAATATTTGCCCCGGCCGGGATTCGAACCCGGGACCGCCGGCTCAGTGGGCAGGGGTCTGCAAACTGCGCCAACCGCGTCGTAAGTAGGTAAGTATAGAATTTATTTGTCGCTTCAATTCTACTAAGAGTTTCTTTTGAAGAGGTTCGGAGCATCAAATTAAAGTGATTAAATTAATACTGTAGTGTATATGTTTGATACTAAAGGGAGTTTTTCTTTACAGAATATGGGGCGAAAAAGACTATTTATTATTGATCAATGTTACCCTGTGGATCAAAGTGAGTCCATTGTACTATACAATGTCTACGGTAGATTTACCAATGTTAAGTGGTATACTCGATTTCATATACCATGGCCCGATGCACTTGAGACGGTAATTAGGCGTTAACAATAGGATTAGTGATAACAAAAGATACCTGGCCGGACCCTTTTGCGGCGTGGTATTTTACATGCAACCTAATGATCTTGATCGTTTAACCTAGTAATCTTTATTAATGTAAACAATATTTCATGTTAGTTGTCATCTGACTACATTTGTGATTACACGTATACTTAAATAATTATGTTTCGACCTTGGGAAACACCCACAAGTAACCCGTCCAGTGGTGATGTTAGTTTGCAGCAACGTAAGAAACGATTTTTAAGCAAGGACGCCCAAGATGTGGTGATAAGTGTTTATAAGACATTGCTAAATCGAATGGGTAAAAAAACCTGACATAATAGCATTTTTAAGAAAGCGTCATATTACTATACCTGAGAAAATAACTGTTAAGAAATTGCTGGAAATTGTACAAAGTCAAAAGTTTGAAAAGAAATACTTCATCGACAAAATAGCGGCTGAGGCTGGGCATGAAATATTGAGACTTCCCCCCTATTATTGTGTGTTGAACCCAATCGAGCTTATGTGGAGTTATGTCAAGAAACAAATTCGTAAGACGAACATTACACCAACAGTAGGTGATTCTGTAATTCAAAATTTAAGAACTGTGGTAGACATGACGAACCCTACGCTTTGGAAAAATGCTTGTGAGCATGTCATCAAAGTGGAGAACGAGTTTTTAGCCCACCCTGTGTATCCGGTCATCATAAACACCTGCGAAACCTCAAGTTTGGAAGAATATACGTCAGAAAGCGAATAATTCTTATATTTTATGTAATTAATGTATATGTTTTAACGTAATTAAATTAAGTTAGTCTTAAAGTTACCTGAAAGTTGATTGTTATTACTTTATTGACACAATTAAAATAATAATAATAATAATATGTATATAGATATAAATAAATGTTTCATTGACACAATTTTTGTTTTACAAAAGTTTGCTATTATTATTAAATAAAAAATATATATTAATATGTATTAAGATATAAATAGATATTTTATTGTCACAGTTGTATGTTTATTGTTATTAAAGTAAGTTAGTCTTAAGTTACCTGAAAATTGATTGTTATTATTTTATTGCCACAAATTTTGTTTTACAAATGTTAGCTATTATTATTAAATTAAAAATATATATTAATATGTATTAAGATATAAATAGATGTTTTATTGTCACAGTTGTATGTTTAATATTATTAAAGTAAGTTAGTCTTAAGTTACCTGAAAATTGATTGTTATTATTTTATTGACACAATTTTTATTTTAACAAATGTTGTTATAAAGTATTAAATATAAAGCTATTACTATTCAATTACTATAAAGATGCCGTACCATTATAATTAAACAATACCGTAAACAACTAATATTTCGTATTTTTATTTTCAAGTACCAAAATGTTTTAGTCCCGCTTTAGTTGCATGCAGATTGTACCGACGCGTGCCATTTTGAAGTGCTCCTAATTAGATAACAAAAGGCAAACATTATGAGCCCTATTGTTAAGTTTCAAGTCCATCGGGCCATGGTATATGAAATCGAGTATATACATACCGGTTGATCTGCTTGAGGATGGGCACCGGGGTGGAGGTCACTTTGGGCTCGGAGGCGATGTAGCGCGGCGCACGCTCATCGGCGTACTGCGCAGACGCACACGCGCACGCGCACAACGCCAGAATCGACTGGAAATATACATTATTCTTGTTAAGTAGTTACTTAATTAAAAATACCAATGTACAAAAAAAACTGTATTTAATAAAAGTTAATTAAAAGGAATCCCCCAGAACTTAACCCAGAACACGCTCGCCGCGTTTCTTCTTATTAGTTATTTCTTATGTCATAAATGAAAATATAATATTGTATCAATTCAATATATATAAATAGGGGTCTCCAAACATTATTATTTGATAGTCAGCAGTTTAGTAAACAGTCGCTCCGGAAATCCAAAAAATAGCCCCCCCCCCCTCTAACTTATCAACCACGGGTCAATCAATTATTGAAAAATTCATGAAAATAAGGCCTTATAAGCACTTTCAATGAAAACTATATTGAATAAAATCGGTCGAGCCGTTATTGAGTTATCGCATAATTTTATAATTTTATTTTCTTTTAAATGACGTAAGTGCCGCGCGGTGTCCTTATACTTCAAACATTCCGCTCAATTTGGCGCGTATAATCGATAACTTCCAGAGGGTAATAAGTAATTACATTTACTTTGGCGTTTACGACCTTTTTATAGAGCTTGAAATCTTTCTCGTAATTTAAACCTCGGGCTTAAAACCGCTGTTTTAAACCCGTCTATTGTGAAAGGTGGGCAACTACGCCAACTACAGAACGTGGCCCGACATGATCTTGGCCGGTTTTTTCTTCCTTCCTCCCATATTCAAGCGCCCGAATATGCCAAACATGGGATAATTCCATTCAGCAGTGGTAATTAAATGGATACTGACTCATATTAAAGGTTAAAATGTCATTCCTTACCTTTCGGATTTCAGATACCTAACCTATAGTTAAATTTTCGTCAGAATTTCTTCAACATAGACAACACACCATAGTAATACTTTTATTATTATAGGCACCTACTCTTTAAAATGCCGAAACAATAACATGCGCTGTAATACTACTTATGCTCGTTGATATCTGCATGGCAACATTTGTGTTCGACATAATATATGAAGTAATACAGCGTTGATTGTGACACGACATGTAACAACATGAATTAACTGTCCATAAACACTCGTTTAGCTACCATACAAATCGCAATGTTTTCCAATAACCCTAAAATTGGAGAAATAACGAAACAATACCAAACAGTGTGTCGTAACATCTATCTGGTTCAATATAGTATTGTGTAAGGAGCCTTGACACTGCGGTGCAACCACAAAAACTGTTCAACTATTAAATAAAAGTAAAAAGTGTGGGCTAAGACACGAGTTAGCGCGATTTTAAAAGTGCTAGGTAAATAGTTTGCTTAATTGATGTGCCTCACACCACACCTCGAAGTTTTTCATTATTTGCTTCAAATGGGAAATCAATTTAGCTAAATTTTATTAACTGGTGTAATATAAATCCTCAATATATAAGCTTCAGCCATTTCTCGATGCTAAAAGAGAGGCTGCGCTGCACCATAAACTTGCTTCTACTGATGGATCCAGGGAAAGATTGACTAAAGCCAAAGCTGACCTGCAACGTAATATTCGTCACTGTGCCAACGAGTACTTTGTGGAGGTGTGCAAAAGTATTGAAGCTAGTGCTTCCACTGGTAATTTTGCCGGCGTATACTCGGACATAAAGAAAGCTCTCGGTCCTCTCCCTTCAAAGACTGCTCTTCTTAAGGAAGCAGATGGCACAATTATATCAGACACGGGCCGACAGCTTCACCGATGGGTGGAACACTACACACAACTTTATTCACTACCTATTGGGATACAACCGCAAGCAATTGCATTGATTCCCAACTTACCGGTATTGCATGAGCTTGATAGCGTTCCCTCTGTTGCAGACTTCCACACTGCTGCTAAACAACTTAAGCGTGGTAAGAGCCCTGGATGTGATGGCATCCTTGCAGATATTGTTAAATTGCAGTGTGTAGCTCCCATTCTCTGTAACTTTTTTGCTAAATGTTGGCAAGAGGAGCATGTTCCTCAGGATATGCGCGATGCCAATATTGTCACACTATATAAAGGCAAGGGTGACCGCGGCAACTGTGACTCATACCGTGGCATCTCCTTGTTGAGCATTGCTGGAAAGCTGTTTGGTCGCGTCATCTTGGCCAAGCTGCAAAAACTAGCAGATCGTGTGTATCCTGAGGCACAATGCGGATTTCGTGCTCAGCGCTCCACCACTGACATGATCTTTTCCCTTCGTCAAGTACAAGAGAAGTGCAGAGAGCAAAGAACCCCCTTCCTGGTAGCATTTGTGGACTTGCACAAAGCATTTGATACCGTCAGCAGGGAAGGATTATACACCATACTGCAGAGTATCGGTTGCCCTCCAAAGCTTCTAAGCCTGATTAAGCTTTTCCACCAGGATATGAAGGGTTCTGTTGTGTACAACGGTAACACGTCTGACCCGTTCGATATGCGTAGAGGTGTACGTCAGGGTTGCGTCTTGGCAGCAACGTTGTTTGGCATATTCTTCTCCGTACTCTTGAGGGTTGATTTTGGGGATGACACGCAGGGTATACACATACGAACTAGGGCTGACGGCAAGTTGTTCAACATATCACTCTTAAAATCTCGAAAACACTGCAAAGATTATTATGTTGACAGATTGTTATTTGCCGATGATGCCGCTTTCGTCGCAACTTCGCCGGAGGATCTTCAGCGTATGGTGGATAGATTCGATGCAGCGTGTAAATTGTTTTCGATGTCCATCAATGCCAAGAAAACAGTTATAATGGCCCAAGGCGTATATGAAGACCCCTCAGTAACGCTTAATGACTCACCTCTGGAGGTTGTGGACAGCTTCTCTTATCTTGGATCTATGGTATCAAGTAACCTCTCACTTGATGTTGAGATCAACACCCGCATCGGCAAAGCATCAACGATGTTCGGGAAGCTTAGTGCAAGAGTATGGGAAAACAGACACCTCACCGTACATACCAAAATGATCGTTTATCAAACATGCATTTTGTCCATACTCTTGTACGGTGCTGAAACTTGGACGTCGTATGCTAAGCAGGAGCGTAAATTAAACAGTTTCCATATGCGTTGCTTGCGTCGTATTTTGGGTATCTCGTGGAAGGATCGAGTCACAAACGAGAAGGTGCTCAGTATCGCACGCTTGCCCAGCATTGCAGCCATCTTAAAACAAAGACGCCTGCGTTGGCTTGGGCACGTGCAAAGGATGGAACCATCTCGTTTGCCACGTATAGCTCTCTTGAGTGAGATTGCTGATGCTAAGCGACCCATTGGACGACCTATGTTACGCTTTAAGGATAGCGTAAAGCGTGACATGTTATCATTCAAAATTGACACCCAACACTGGGAGGTTATGTCTGAAGATCGTGATCTTTGGAGGAAGACTTTGTGCGACGGTGTGGTTGCGCATGATGAAGTATGGTTTGCTTCTCTTTCTCACAAGCGCGACTTGAGACACCAGCGTGCAGCTTTTCCCCCTTCATCGATAGGCGCAACATTTATTTGTCAATTATGCGGCCGCGGCTGTCGCTCTCGTATCGGGCTATCCAGCCATCTTCGAAAGTGCCGCAGTTTATTAGACGCTGCTTAACTCATCTGTTATAGATGTAAAAGGCTAATGATGATAAATCCTAACATATATAAAATTAATACATTAAAATTTTAACTAAGTGTTTGTCAAGGTAATTATAGCCAACCATGTTTGTCTACATCCTAAAAGCTATAGGCAACAGTGGCAGGGCAACCTATGCTATTATAAGACATACCTAAGTAGTTGTAAATTTTATACTCTTAGAAACGGTAATGATGGCACAGATTACCTGACATGACACCAGTCATTACATATTCTATTTAGCTAGTCATTTAAGCATAACTATTACTAGTGGCTCTGTGAGCTGTAGACTTCGAGAGTTTGTTTCAAATTTGCTGAAATTTGATTTTTTTTACATTTTTAACCCCGTATATCCACCATTTTTAAAGTTCTCAAAAAAATCTCTCGACGAAAAAATGTTATATGCTTGAACCTATTCATAATTTCTTATGAAAAACGGTTGAGAAAAGCGATCTCTAGGCAAGAACAGCCGAAGCGTATCAGACATCCAAACAAGCTGAAACGGAGACAATTCGCACGCTTGGTCAGTTATAAATAGATTTTTTTAAATCACAATTAATATCGACACATTAATAAAACTCCTACTAATAAGAACAAGGAAGAGAATCGATAACAATAATGGCTCCACTTTAAGCCATGAGGCCGGTGATGTTTTTTATTATCTACAAACTGGTTTGGGCACTGTAATGTAAAGAAATGTCACTACCGGGTACATAAATAAGGTAAATGTTAATAACTGTCACGATTACATGATATTTATGATTTTAAAAGTTACGAGTATTTCATGTGATTAAGATCGAGTTAACATGTTAAGAGTATTGACTCATCTAAGCTTGTCATTTGGGCCAAAGATTTACTGACGAAAGTTTACGCGTTGGTGAGTTTATAATTTTTTCCTCATTACTTATGTAGAATAAAAATAAATTAACATAAAACCTTGTTTTGTTTACTAAATTTAGCATGTTTCCGGTCAAAATTGCAAGGATATTATTCAATCATAGTTAATATAGTTACGAGTGATTTAGCGTTTCTGACTATGTATGCATTTAGTATCATGTTACATGGAGATTAATCCATTGAACACTTTTATTAATAACATAATGTGATCGTGAGACCACTCTCGAGTCACTCCTTACTAATTATTAGTAATTAAATGTGGAATTCCATAAGATTCTACTTATTTTACATAGAAAACTACCGTGAGTCTCAGATATATTAATATACAAAACGGGTTTACTCACGTCATAAAAGTCGAATATCGCTCGACATGTTTTAAATCGGTACACGATTCATCATCAGGAGAGCAGATGGGTCGCGGCGGCGGCCCACCGAGCATCGAGTCGTGAAATGACGTGAGTAAATCCGTTTTTTATTTTAATAAGATTGTACCTATCCATTGTTGGATCGCTATCAATAACTGGTAGTAATGGAAATCTAACTGCACATGTGCCCATGTGTGTCCAATGATTCGAGGACATTATTTCCAATAAGTATAAATAATGGATATATCCCAGGCCAGTTGAGCAGACAGACAAAGGGCAGGAACGCGCCGAGGCCGAGCACCGGTCCACATTCACTGCCGGACTTGATAAAATGTCACTTGTAAAAGTGCCATAACTCAAACATAAACACTTCCAATAGCAATCTTATCACGGCCGAGCTAAGAATAAAATGAAAGTAGTTTATTTGCAAGTTATGTCTGAACGGTTATAGGAATGAGAATTGGTATCCCGTACATTATTGAGAAGTTGAAGAGACTAGTGTAATCAAATAGGTGCTTTGGTGATAAATATATTGCTCAGCAAACTGATATGTTTGTGTGAAGTACAACTTTCAGTTACGGGCAGGGGTGTCAAAAAAAGGTGGTGGCAATTAACGGACACTTATAATCTATAATGTACCTACCTACGGTTATTTAAAGATTATATCTGGATACGTATAGAAAATATGTCTACACTAAAAAAAGTTGAATGCAACGTGCCTAAAGATTGAGAAAAGAAACTTATAACTACTTCACTTTACGTTTGTCAATTACACATGAAAGTACACATTTCATCACGACATACCAGTTTAAAAGTAAGTAACAATTCATTCTTTAAATAGGGTGTGACATATCACATACTTCAGAATTAAAGTCCAAAAAACAATAAAGTACTTCCTAGTACGAAAGTGGAACGCAACAAGCACTTAATTAACAGATTGTTAACAAAGAATCTGGTTCACCGTGGCGGCCTTATCACTCCCACTTTCGTTTTTACGTCTAAACGCACTGTTTACTTGTCAGTGTTGGAGTTATGTTGAGAACTATGAAGTTCTTTAATACTATGATGGAATCATAATTAATAATCAAGTAAGTATGTAGTTTATAAAGTTATCTCAGATAAGAAGCATTGCAAGCAAGCATAATGTCTTTTTCTATATTTTGAAACTCAATCCACTTTGAAAGTTATCGTACCAATATTCCGGGAATAATATTCAGTTAATAACATGTTCGAGCAATCGATTTGTTTCGGTATAAGGAAACTTAAAAAATAGTCATTTAATACCAGAAATCTGAAACTATAAGTATATACGTACAGGCGATATCGATAGGATCATACCTACTCGAATAGATTCTAATTTTGATGTTCAGCATTAAAACAAGATTACGCAAACGATTTCGATAGGATTGCAGTATGCAAATGTACACTTACAAAGCTAAATTTTAGGTTAAAGTTTCCTATTTTCGAACAGAAAATTACTTTTTTTTTCCTAACCCATTTAGGTACGGCACGTCGAGTACTAACCCTAACGGTCGTTACACCCAGAAACACCCGCCAGCAAGTCTCAAGTCATGAAAGAATAAATTGAAAGCTTATAAATCCATTGGTTGTATAGCAAGCCATTACGAAACCGTCACTCAATCGAATTGCAAAAAAAACCTTACAAATCCATATTCAAAACTTCCTAATTTGGTCTGAAACTTTTGAAATTGGCAACACCGAAGAAATTGGAGCAACAGGCTAACTTGAGCCGAAATCGACTTTACCACAAAGTAATAAGAGTTATTTGAAATGGCCGGCTTCTTGCATAAATATTGTTGAGGTTTTGGTATAATAATGCGTGAACGTTAGGTAGAACAGGTAGGTATCTATTTTGAGCTTAACGGGCACTTAGGTTTAGATAGCTGCCCACGTGTACTTTGCATTGAAAGGATATGCAAGTATTTAACCTGGTTAGATAAGAGTATAGTTGCATTTTGCTGTATTATTAGCTTGCCTAAATTTTTAACCGAATTGATTGAATAGTAAAATCAAAATTACGTTTATAAAATGTGCTGAAGTAAAACTTCATTCGTGTAAAGTAGTTTATGTCGGTCTGTTATTATTTATAAGTTTTGTAATTATGAGGAATCAATACAATTTTCACTTTAAATAACGATCGACTATTTTGATGCACCGCTATCTTCTGGCTCTTAAGATAATGTAGAATATGTACTTACTTTTCAAATAACTTATCAAACAATAACTCGATGTCAATATATTACTTACAATAAAATTACGCAATCACTTAAAACAATCAATCACAATCCAGAAATCAAAACCCATCAATTCGATAATTTATCTATCGTCCATCCCTATCCCCTGATTTTTAATACAAATTTAGAACGGAATAAACGTACCAATCGCACTAGAGACGCCATCTTGCAAATACTGGCTGCGCGTGCGCTGGTTGCTTATATACCGTGCGCGGGGCGGCCTTTCACTGCGTTACACTTTTTTTTTCTTTAGAGGGTGAATATGGAATCTTTATTTAATAGAGTAAAGGTATTTAGTAAGGCTTCATTTTTAAGGAAACTATAGTTAAAAATAATCACATCGAATGAGTTCGTAATCATCATCAGCTAACTGGGTAACTACATATATGTATCGCCGAGATCATAAAATTATAAACAAAATTTAACCATAAATATGTGAATTCACTTCTACTATTAACGGCATATGGCAGATATTTTAATCATAATTATAAAAAAAACAAACAAGAACTCGACTACCTACTTTCAACACTCTTCCACTTTACCCTCATTTTTACCTCTGTTTTATAAATAAAAAAAAAAATAGAAACATACAAGACTAAATGACCACTCTGTTGAACTGTTTGAAATCCTATTATTATGTATTTCAGTATGTAACCAATGATATACACTTCAAATTTAATGCTTCCATATTTCTGTATTACAAAGAGAACAGTGAAATCGAATATTAGGTATCCTAACAATTTGATATTATATGCACATTAATAAACTTGTTTGATAGTAGCAGGGTTTTATCCAAATTTAGTAAATCTATAACTAACTCAAACACCAACCTATATTTCGAGGAAGAGGCGGATTACTCGGTGCGCGGTTCCAATTCGCTTCATTCATCACATTTCAGTGTCATATTATTGTTTAAGCTACATAGTTCGTGTCATCCCTGACCTCAGACAAGTTCAAAGTGATTAAGGCAACACGAGGAGCATCCTCTGCCCTGCGCATCATCAAAGCTCTACGAGTGCTACGACGGCTACGGCGTAGCTCGTAGCGGTTTTACAACGAATTAATGAATTGTAAAAATAACTTTTATTACTTCATTATGTTAATTATAAAACATACGATTTTTAGTGTATGAAATATACGTATACCAATGTTGAGTATCAGACAATGGTGCTTACACGAAGTAATCTGGTCCTAAACGAAGGCACGTACTTAACTAGGTACCTACAACCAATAGTTATTACGATGTTACATCACATTATGTTTAGAGAAACTTTAACTTGTACATAGAAATATCTAATAATCGTGCCAATCACACAAATACCTAGTTGTACTTGCTGGGATCCGAGCGCAGGCCTGCTAGCTTCTCAGTTCCCTCTCAGCCAGGGTAACTGCATCGAGTAATCAATACTACTAAATAATTTCAATATCAAAAACAACACACAGTCTAAGCCACTGAATGAAGGAATTTATGAAAAACACATTCCTTCGCAGTTTTACTTTGAACTAAGGGAGGATTTCTTGAAATTTACTTTTAAGAGAGTATAATGGAGGAATTAAATATGTATGAAATTTTGAGAAATCCGAATTGTACGCTAACTAAGTCACGAGCAAGATGTTTTATGTAACCGCATCATCACTATTAAATATACTTAACACGTCTTATTTACCTTGAAAGTAGAAGAATAAAATTTACTTTAAAGTCAGATATAATTCAGTTCAGGGTATTATTTTTGTTTCGCGCCGCGTGAGCTGCATATAAATAAAAGTGCAATTCTGAACGGCGTGGTCAGAATATATAGTTAGGTGTCCACACTTGCTGCACTCGCTTTACTCAGGCCGCCTAGGCATCAAGGCTCTCTTATCATTTGCGAAACATTTTTAAATCTAGGTTACTTAGACGAGGTACTTGGAGGTGCCTGCAACTTCATCCGCGTATTTTTTTCTTTACTGTAGACGGATTAAAAGTACCCTGTAACCATCAATGGATGTCCAGCTAATTTTTGACCGATCTTGGTACAGGAATAGTCGTGTACCAAAATTGTTTAAAAATTGTCCAGCCGTTTCGGTGGTGATGAGAGGACGAAGGAAATTATGCCCAACAAATGGAGCCAGACTGGCATCGCGCTGCGCGTCCATACAAAACAAAAGATGATCTGCATTACGTTATAAAAAAAATCCGGAAATTATGACTAGAATTTTATAATAGTATATAGATATTTATCCTTCTATTTTTTTTTTTTTTTTACTATTTATTACTTTATTCAAAATATAACAGAACAAAATAAACAATAACCAATTAAAATAAGTCTTATCTAAATCTAAAACTAAATCTAAACTAAGTCTAAAAATGGCCCCCGTGGCATTGTACCAAAGACGCTGGCAGCATTACCTCGCTGTATTGCTATACTAACACGCTGAGCGAGGAAGCTGCCAGCCCTACGGTCACCAGTGGCGTCGATGAGCCGTTTCGCTAGCTCTTTAAAAATAATTCTAGCGCTTGGACCCCACGGGCCACGGGCCAAGGGTCTCGACACCAAATGCGGTGAAGTGGTATTGAGAGCCGAGACCCTGGTATTTGTGTATTTTGCGGTTTTCATTTTTATTATATCGTTATAACAACATGGGACCTAATCTGGTTTGCTGTATAACACGTAATTTTGATATTACGTTTGTCTATACTTCATTATAGTATCTGGAATATTTATACTATTATAAAATTGTACCGAAAGCAGTTTTCTATGGAGAGGAGTCATTATTCGCAGTAGCCAGGCGCTAGCCGTACAGTGCCATCTGTTGGTACAATTTTCTTCGTCCGCTCATCACACAGAAACGGCTGGACGGATTTTAAGCAATTTTAGTAGAGGGATAGCTCGGGATCCAAAGATGGTTATAAAATACTTTTTCTCAAACATCCAAGGAAATGTCGTTCTTATGATCGTGGTAATAGACCGCGAAATACGTCTTTGTATAGCAATTGTTGAAGATTCGTTCTAATTTCAAATTAGAACGATATAAAGGAATTTCATACAACATTATTGGCCGTAGCCAACAAAGAGATTGTCTTTTGTTTCAGTGGGGTTTATTTCTTTTATTGATAATCTATGGCATACTGCCAATAAAAAAAACTTAGTTTGTGCATGTATATTTACGTTTTATTTCTTATATTTAACTAGATTATTAAATTAGATTAATTCAATAAATAAAATAAACAAGGAATCACGTTTATTGTTAAAAAATATTAATAAGGTGTTGTCATTTTTTAATAAATAGAATCATCTTAACATTTGATGGCAAAAACATTGACCCGAACAGCTTAAAAAAATAAATTTGTTTTTTTTTATTTAATTTGAAATAAATTTGTTTTTATATGAATATATAAGTTGAACATTTGTATTATTTCCTTGGATTTATTTGAGAAAAGCACTATACAAGCCTCGGCGCGAACAGGGATTATCGGCCTCGTATCTCTAGATGGCCTCGTTATCACTCGGCCATCTATTACTACTCGGCCAATAATCCCCTATTTCGCGGCCTCTGCAGTAATGTACTATTTACCCGACTATCGTATAAAAAGTTGAGGACACCTCCTAGTAAGTGATATAATGCGTCTCTTATTACCTATAGATATTACTTCAAAAAATATATAACGAGTGAACAAAACATTGACCGGGTTTTTTTTTTATAATTACATTATAAATTGTTAGCAACAACTACTTACATTATTGATCCTTCATGCAATAGAGCATGTAGCTCAATAACTAGACAGCATTTTTAAGGTCGCCTACATTACAGCATTCCTGCTCTGTAGAGCACATAGTCTATATAGTTACATTGTATCAGGTTGAAGGTAAAATTATATAGGTACTTGATTTTAGTTCATAAATTAGTCGTGAGTCACGGTTCATAAAATACAAATTGCCTCAGCCACACGTTGCGGTCATCGATCGATGCAAATCATACTTCGTGTATACATTCACAAAACAACGTGGACCCGTACAACTCCATAAAATCACGTAAATTACAGAGCACCAGGAAAAAGCCCATACACTGTATCAAATTCCTCAATTAGTCTTACTAATTTAATGTCTCGATTATACTTATTATTTATATTGTTAATTTTCATTGAACGCTGAACGCGGAGGATGGACTAGATCACACGCTGTTAGTAGGTATACAGTCGTTTTAAAATACGCAGCATGGATCTTCAATGCTGTCGCTACAAATATAACTAGGTAAGTTCAATATTCCGGAATTTTCCTGCCCATACAAGCCAATCCCAGAATTGCAAGCTCTACAGTAAGTACAGAAACCTAAATAAACAACTGATGCTTAATTTATATGGAGAGCAATTAAGCCCTGCTCCGACTTTAAAACAAAAATAATATCGATTATCAAGAAGACTCGGTTTTCGGTGTATGATCTGGATGCCATATTTGGCAGCCCTTGCGGCATGCCAGTTAACAGCTTTGATCAGGTATGCTTAAGACAAAAACGTCGATGCTCGAGAAGGCATTATTAAAAGTCTTTGACTCGGCCTTCGGTGTAATTTCTCTCGATCTAGATGTCACAGTTGGCAGCCCTTGCGGCCTCGGCAGGGCCCGATGCGCGCGCGCTACTGTTAGGAAACCGTTATGTCACCTTAATGAGGTCATGTATACATAACGGCTTCATTTGTTTGGGTTACGAGCAAACGTATGTAAGATACGATAGTCAGACAGACACTTGTTGATATTAATATTGAATAAATTCTACAATGTATTTTTTGATATTTAAAATAAAATGTTATAAATCCTGAATATCAATGGAACTGTTAGAGGCCTAGTCCAAGCTTCATAAGCTAAGCTTCTGATCCATATTTTCCTATATCCATACTTATTATAATTCATAAATTCAATCTGGAATTTTACGATATTTGGAAGTAATATTGAAATTTATTGAAGGACTGAAACGAACAAACGATTATATTACCTTTGGTTGTAGGTGAGTCATTTTCAAAAAACATAGTTAAAGGCCTAATAAAAACAAAATTACGATAGCGTCTTTTGTGTTACGAAAGTTACTCATACAAAGGTTGTTTTGTTTTAATTTTGTTTTAAGCTCTTAACTATGTACATGTTTTTTGAAAATGGCTCAGCTAACTACCACTCGGTCAGAGATAGTGAGTTCGTTACAACCGCCCTTGCGGCCTTGCGCTCACGTCCGACACGTGCCGGACACGACAGGCGACGCTTAGGTGCAATACCACGTGCCATTTTTAACAGTGCACTTTGACTTCTGTGATTTATAAACGCATTATCGTAAGGCGAAGCTGTTAACTACAAGTAAAGCAAAAACGCCAGCCAAATGAGCCATAATTATACGCCGGGACTTCGTCTACTATGGCTAGGCGAATTAAACGTAGCAGTTATTCAAATCGCAAATGATAGTGTGTAATAATCATAAATTATCGTGTATCAGCTACTTTGTGAGATTAAGTTTAGATATTATACGTTATCGTCACCCTAATAATTCGTATTTGTGGACGTAGGGGAAAATATTGATTCCTCGAAAAACGGATTGAATTCGCCTATTTATGATTCGTACGTAAGTAAATAGGTACGTATGAATACTATTATAATTACTACAATTAGGTACCCAAAGTTACTGCGTGAAATGCTCTTTAAAATATCCAACAAGTTGTATTTTTTTTAATATACATACTTCTTTTTCACATAATATATATAACACAACAAAATAAACAATAACCCAATAAAAATAAGTCTATCTAAATCTAAGTAAAAATGGCCCCCGTGGCATTGTAAAGTTGAAGCAATGCAAGCTGAGCTAATCCACTTACCTGCATTCACAATAGCATTGTGTCTAATACAATCCTATCTGCTTTTGTTCTCTTAAGGGCCAACCTGGCGCCAACCAGTTACTTACAAAAAAAGGTTAGAACTACATTGCGTGGATATTGAATTTTCAACCTTATTCCTTGTTGAATAGGTTTAAAATGGTTGATGATGAGAGTTCATAGTCCTTTTTCAAGAGAATACGTTCTTGTGAAGAGTCGGACGGTTGTAAAATTCCAAAAAGTTATGATCACCATTATTCTTTTAGTGCATTTTGTAGTCTAATGTCCAAGGAAATAGAGTCGATAATCTATATTAACCTTCCAAGGTGGTTACAATCTGCTTTTACTACGAGCTCGTTATCTTAATTTGCGGTTTACCAGTTGTGGTTTGTTCAATGGTATTCAGTTCTTAAGTGGATTAGCTCAGCTTGCACTACTTCAACTATACCAAAGACGCTGGCAGCATTATCTCGCTGTATTGCTATACTAAGACGCTGAGCGAGGAAACTGTCAGCTCTTTGGTCGGTGGTGTCGACGAGCCGTTTAGCAAGCTCTTTAAAATAATTCTAGCGCTTGGACCCTACGGGCCCAGGCTCTCGACACCAAATGCGGTGAAGTGGTAAGTATTGAAAGTCGAGACCCTGGTATTTGAGTTTTTTGCGGTTTTCAGCCGTCTCCGCTGCCGCTGGAATGAGGTAAATTTTTTTAAATATATATTCTAATGTCCAGTTATCGGCTGGAGTCAACTGCGCTTTAAGAATGCAGTATTGGGGTGACGGCTCGGCTCCGACACAAGGTTACACGAAGCACGCGCTTCCGCGAAAGCCTGCGGCTGCGCTTGCACTAGACTACAGCGCTCGTACCTCATGTTTAAAAAGGTATTCAATATTTCACATGCACGTATTTTTCTTCGTGTTTTTTTGGCCGAGACTAAACATTGTGTTTTTCTCGACTAATGCGAGGAACTAATTAGTAACGCTTACGTCGGAGCACAACGAACCAAAGTGAATCTTGGCTTCAGACACCAGTTCACGCCAAAATTCACGTACCTGAGCCAGGTCTCGGCAGTAACTAAAACCAAATGGAGAGATTGACGAGCATATGTTTCTCCCACCTGTTTATATTCATTAATTTGTTTTTCTTAAATGAGCGGTTCTAAAAATAAATACCAAATAGAAAAGAAAAGTAGCATATGAAGGCCTCCTGCGCACCAGCCGGCCTGGGAAAAAAGTGAATGCTGAAATATATTTCATATTAAAAAAAAGTGCTTCCAGTTATACGCATTACACGTTTAATAAAATGTGTACCGTCCTCGGAAATGAAGGATTCTCATGATCTATTTAATTTAACATGCAGGCAACGATTAGTTCTGATTTGCCCAATTGATAACATTGTTTTTTTATATATATAACTATTATATTATCAGATAAAGGATTAAAAAAAACACATTTTCACAATTTCGAAAATATCAATTAGCGATAAAAAATATTAAATTAGAAAAGTTCCTCATTCTAAAATAGCGTAAGCGACCAGCAGCGCAGAAGATCATACAGTCGGACTATTACTAAGGCGGATTTAGTATGGAAATTGTATCACTGTTTTTCAATATTAAAAGGCCGATTCTTAGATGACGCTGTTTTCTCATTTTTTTAATATTTTCAAAACTAGTATGTATAATCAAATAAATATAAAAGTTTTGGGTTCTGTGATAATTATTGAAATTATTTTAAACAGTACTCTATTTAAAAAATGTAGTCTGAAATATTGTATAAAAAATCGTATGTTTCAATGAAATTCATGTACCTATATAGTGCGACCAATTTTTCTGTGAACTGAAGGGCGTCGCCATAATCTTACACACAGAGCACTCGAACGCAGAAACACTGATAATCGTATGAAATTTCAGCATGACAGTCGTAGTTCCGAATTTCGCCTTTTCACCAATAAGTTGGTCGCATTACTCGCACTATAGAAAATTACATACCGTATGTAGCGATTTACATGATCTCGTCATGTGTTCGCCATCATATAATCATATATCACCATCGTAAGACTCACATCATCATTATCATCGTCAAATTCCTGACACATTAACATCATATTTCGCCAAGCGAATACTAAGGTCGTCATTTAATAGGTATATGCAATACAAATGCTTAATAGGAGTAACAGTATGAATGGTTACAGAAGCAAGTAAAAAGACATTCCAATGACTAAACAACCTACCATTTTAAAATAGCAAACTGCTATTCACAAGATTTGCCAGCGGAAAAATTGAGCTTTATTTATACTGCATAAGGATTAGAATTGTGTGAGTGTCCAGAGTGTCCAGAATATTCACCGAGTCCAGGGTGGCTAAATTGTCTAGCGTATCTGGCGTGTCTAGCATATCTAGAGTATCCAGGGAGTCTAAATTATCTAACATATCTAGAGTATCCAGGGTGTCTAACTTGTCGGGAGATATTGGTTATAAATAGGTAAGGGCTTAGTAGGAGGGGATTCATTTTTACTTGCGACTTCGACTGGGTAACATTATTGTCTGGCAATAAGGTATTAAAATAAAACAATTTAAACGAATAAGGTATTAAATTGAATTCTAAGGGGAATTTCTGTTGGGATTACATTATTTTTTTGATCTATAATTATTTATTGAAATGTTGTGGGATTTTGTATTTTTATGGCTATCAAGCTTAATTACATGCCAGAAATAGTGTTTTGGTACATGGTTGCCAGGTGAAAGATATTTAACCTTGCGGCTGTTAAACGAATATCTTTCAGACTCTTCTAGTTTTATCCGAGCTAGGCGACTCGGGCACTAGCCATATATAAGTGCAGTGAATAGCGTGTGGAGATTTTTGTTTGGTGAATGCAAGGACCACACGTGATGGACATGCGGGGTAATCCGCGCTTGCTGAAGCCAAATGGACCTCCAGGCTCGGTCTCATATACTTATGTATTTGACGGCGCATCGAGAGAATTAGCTCGATGGCGCTAGTATCGCCTCTTGATTTTTGAATGACCAAACTCTTTACTACGTAATACCGAACTCTGAGGATGTGGCCATATAGGACGGGATTGACAGCTGTCGTTTTGGGGGCTGTTCTTCCATGTCGAGCTAGCGCCTCACGTGTTGCGGTAGAACGTTATAAAAGTTGGGAATCCAAGTTTATTCGTCATATATACACTAGATTTATGTTACAGGTGCGTTTGGTTCAATCATAGGAAGTGAAGTATACGGATCGGCTGATACTTTTACCAAACCTTGTCTCCTCGCCCAAATACTCACGCGGATGAACCAATCTAATGAAAACCAAGTGTAACCGGACCCTAACCGTGAGTCGTTATCAGAAGTGGGATCTGAGGGCTTGATCATGAGGGGACAAGTAGAAACACCATCGGCATCATGAGGACGGATAGCGTGTTGAGTAAAATACCTTCGATAGCTAGAACTTACTTGGACTGAATTGTGAAGACACGGCGACACCGACTGGGGCCCCAGATCTTCTCCAGAGGTGCAATTATCCTGGGTTCCGTCACAGGCGAAAGAGTGTTTTGTGCAGGGTTTTATTCGCGAGCGAGGCTCCAGCAAAGGGGATGCGACCCGACGCGGATTTTGGAAATTTATTTATGCGCCCGTTGTGTGGCGACGGCGATTAGGTTCAACGAACGAATTAGTTGTGTAGATGGCAGCACTGTCGCAAAGGCTGCGTTCCGTTTTACATAACGGGTGCGTTCCATTGATAATTCTAACATCGAAGGCAAGTTTATTTTAATTGCATAATTAAAAATAATAAAGAAACACGTTGTGTTTTGTGCTAGAATAAAAGTACGGAACATAGCGGAAATGCGATATTTTTTTGGTAATATGGGAGCATGGCTCCCTCAGTTGATTGTGGCAACACATAATACACCTACGAGTCTTGCATACACAAATCTTATCAAGTGTGATCAAGGTGAAGCTGGTTCAGATGTAGGGTTTGTGCAAGGTAACCGATATTGTAGTGAATAGCCAAATAGAGATGTGTAGATCGCGAAGTAACCTTATTTTTCAAATATCTACGTCATTCGTATTCATGCTGTACACTTTCTTAACGACCTACATGGTAGAGCAGTTTGAGTCTATAGATACACTAAACGAAATGAGTGATAACTATCTCGATTCTTTTCATTTGAGTTTTGCGCATGTCTATAACCAAGCTTACAGCTTACCGGCTAGCACATCTTGCAGCGTCTTCGTTTGTCGCGTGCCTCAACATCTCCTATCCTGTTCGCACGGTATAGTCAAGAACGAGATTTGCTAATGTTTTTCGCACGACTAAGAGGTACCTATTAGAGTTGTGCTAGAAGTGCTGAGTTGTCACCAGCCCTAACGAACGCTCTAAAGAGCCGCACTGCCAAATAGTACTAAGGCTTAACAGGGTATATAATAAAATAAAAATGGCTTAAACAATCTTATTGTAATATTGATAATGCAAATTACTTTGACGAAGTCCTAGACTCTAGAGTTTCAAGTTGGAGGTAAGGGGACTGCGCAAGAAGCTATGCGTCTGTGGAACTTTATTAAGCTTTCTGAAATTAGAGATTATTGCCGTGTAAATTGTGTATTATCTAAGAATTCTTGATTAAGATTTCATTGATTCGCAGATAATTGATTTTGCATGTAGTTTTGACGAGATTTTAGAGCATTATGACTGAAGACGCTTCAACGACAACTACAAGATAACAAGACCAACGAAAATGGAACCTAGGCACATCAGTACCAGTTGCATCGATGATGTGATGAAGCTAGCCAGTGAACCGGTCACGTGCATGGATGTCCAAATCTACAAGAATCGTAAAACGAGAGGTCGACATTATCTGGTGAGGTCATTACGTTCATTTTTGGTAGCAGCTTGTGATTCTTTTCAAGGAGAGGTGGTTCTCCTCACCACTCTAATTTGGTATAGAATACCTACTACTATCGGTTATCATTTCTGTGGACAGGCAGCCTATAAATGTGGTATTTTAAAAGTGAGAGTGAATAAGCACTATCTGGGTAAGCATGTTCCATTGTCGTCTTCAACGTCACTAACCAACTTGTGAGATTGAAGCTATATTTAAGGTGAAGGTATAGGACCTAATTATTCAGTGGCCTTAGTGGGAGTACCATTAGGTGGTAGCAACTAGGACGAAAAGGTGCCCGAGCGGTGACCATGAGCTGGAGGATGACACGTGGAAAAGTTTTCCTGCAGGTTGGACTGACGATATTGTAAAGGGTACAGGCACTCGTTGTATGCGAATATCGCAGGGCCGTATCGGGAAAGTATTTGCCTAGCAGTGGCTGAAATGATGATAATGATGAAGATGATGCTAAACACCAGGTGGACAGATCACCTCTTCATCACTGTTGTTGCGATTTTAGATTCCGCATTTTACCGTTTCACTGACGGCAAGTCATTATAGCTTTCAAAGCTAAAGTTGATTTACCTCCGCGAGTTCATCGGTGTTGGGTTTACCCTAAGTTGAATGAGTAGTATAACCCTAGAAAGTAGCACGCTAAGTTATTTATCGTGAAACTCACTTTAATTTGAAAGCAACTTTTCCCTACATGCGTAAAACTGACAGCACGCCGAACACCCGGTACAAAGCTGTTTATTTATTAGAGCTTCATGGTAGTCGGTATAATTTTGAATTTAATCAGCAAACAGACAAAGTCACTACTACCCGAAGGTACCTATTGCTCATGTATAGTTTGATTTAGGTAGTGAAATTCTATTGAGAAATGTAAAATTTAATTAGACAAATTGCCCATTATCCACGTCGTTTCGATTCCTAATTAGGACTATTTAAGACTCTAATGTATCATGTAGCTTTGGGTTATGATAAGACCCTGGGCACCATCTATTTTGAACAATTGTGCTTTCCATTACGCAGAAAACTAACACAACTTTGTCGGTAACTGTATGATCAAAAATATAAATGATATGCATCGTGCACAGCTTTGAACGGTGGAGTGGAGCCTAGCAATTGAGATGATAATTTTATCCCTTAACCCTTCGGACGCCAACGACAGATATATCCATCAAGGCGTGTAGAGCGATATCAACCTATATGCCTCATAGAGTCTAATATCGCGATTCGCATTGCAATGTGATGACGTATGAATGACAGATTTTGTATTTGACAAAGTGTGAAAAGGTTAAAGCAGGTTAAATGGTGTTGAAGTTTTGCTCGAGTGACTACTTACTTAACAGATAAACAGGAGGCCGAGACGGCGGTTAATGATAAAATAGCGACAATGATATTCTCGGTGTCAAGTGAACCATCCTGAGTGAGTACTTCTGAATAGTTTCTGGTTCCAAAAATAAAGAGCGATAAGTTTGGCAATCTAACAAAAACTACACTTTTAAAATCATTGTTTTAGAGAATCCTTGTTAGCCTTCTAATGAGCAGTTATTGAAGTAAGTAGGAAGGATCCTTTGAAGGACTTGTGATGTCAGAAAAGACAGAGAGTGCTTTTACATGGTCTGTTTGTGATGGTGAATGATGACTGGTCGACGTGAGTTTATCGGCCAGGTCTGCGTCACGAGCTTGTACTGAAAGCTGGTCAGAAGGGGCTCCAGGTCCATGGTCCATACTTTATGGAAGTGTATGTGGGAGGTGGCTAGTCGGATGGGCTACAGGCGTCCGGTCTACGCCGCACCGTGTATGTGGGAGGTGGCTAGTCGGTGGGCTACAGGCGCCCGGTCTACGCCGCACCACAGGCAAGAGCAGGCTGATCGAAAGGGCCTAGCGATTTGAGGATACGCTGGTCGAAAGGGCTTTAGGCGCCCGGTCCACGCCATTTCTGAGACTTATACTGCAGTGTGAGCCTGATAAGTTGATTATAGCGAATGCTGCGAATGTTACATTTTAGTAAATGCGAAAAACGCTTGAAATGGGACGTTAAACTATCGGATACAATATTAATTGACAGATGTCACTGCGGAAGGGGAGCTATTCTGAACTGTGAAGTTCGGAGTTCCTGTGCATGGGATGGCATGGAGGCAAGGCCTGCTTTGGGTCTGCACTTTGAATAGGTATTTAATGGGTGCAGGTGCAGATTGTAGGTACGTGGTATCGAGCCATCTGCTAGATGCATTAGTGAATAGTATGCGCTTCAAGAAAATGAAATTATGAAATTTGCCTAGAAGCGAAAGATTGCTTACATGTTGCGAGACATAGAAAAATGCGACAGGCAACTATTTGGCAACGCTGGACGCAGACAACATATTAGTCAGGAAGGGTCGAGCTTGCTTAGTTTGAAATCATGTCGTTCTTTTTAGATACTCTTTGTAAAGGTCTAATCACACGAGGGCGTGTGACTGTCAGGGTTGGCCGTGACGGCGCATCGAGAGAATTAGCTCGATGGCGCTAGTATCGCCTCTTGATTTTTGAATGACCAAACTCTTTACTACGTAATACCGAACTCTGAGGATGTGGCCATATAGGACGGGATTGACAGCTGTCGTTTTGGGGGCTGTTCTTCCATGTCGAGCTAGCGCCTCACGTGTTGCGGTAGAACGTTATAAAAGTTGGGAATCCAAGTTTATTCGTCATATATACACTAGATTTATGTTACAGGTGCGTTTGGTTCAATCATAGGAAGTGAAGTATACGGATCGGCTGATACTTTTACCAAACCTTGTCTCCTCGCCCAAATACTCACGCGGATGAACCAATCTAATGAAAACCAAGTGTAACCGGACCCTAACCGTGAGTCGTTATATTTATATATCTGCTTTATATACACATATTAGGGCGAGCTACTCCATGTTTCCGGCGTCTCATCAGCCACATGGGGGGGGGGGGGGGGCTCAAATACACCGATGCTAGCCACTTCCTCGGGCTAATCCCCCGAACTTACAGTTTAGCTTAGCTAGGCCACATACACGTTTAAATATAAATATGAGACCTAGTTCTCTAGTGTTCTTTGTATTAGCTAGGGAACAGGGTATAGTGATAGGTACACTTTAATAGGAACAGGATGGGGTTCTTTACCTACCGAGCAATCGGTCAATCGTCATTAACTAACATAACATTTATTCAAATTATTTTAACCTTGTCAGGTATAGTGAATGCAGAGGTTGAACTATTATTTTCTTAAGTGTTTATGACCCGGGAAGTTAGTAAGGGAAGAACAAAATCTTGTAATAGTTGTAAAGAATGGAATAGACGGAATGGAATAGACGAACCTATTATTTAAGCTAACCAGATATCTAGAACCTTTATTTCGACATGAATATTTATAGAAACAATTAGTTAAACTTTACCGTTCTTGGGTTAAGGTTTGGTAAATTAATATACACATGCTATAGCCTTAGTATCAGGATAGCATCACTAAAGCAAAGTCAAATCAGCTGACAGATGGCATTCACTCTTACAATGAACAGAGATAATTTTAAATATTGTTATAATTTTGACAAGGGAATTGTGGATTGTTGTGTAGTATGGAAAACAAAGCATCCCTATTGTTGGATTTGGTGTGTCTGAAGTGTAAATTGCTAAGAAAAGCCGAGGACTTGTGGATAGCAATAATGAAAGCTATTCGTTCCCGTATTTACACCACAGATCTCAGAACTAAATTAATTTATATCACAAGGGTTGAGAGGAATTTCCCTTATCAGAATGAGTCAGTCGAGAGTTGAAAGATACTACGAACGGACACAATGGTCTTCGTGATTTCAAGGATGTACTACATTAATGAGTATGGTCAAACGAAAACCAAGTTCTAGAACTTATTAGAAGGGTTCTTACCTACTAAGGAGTAGTGTACTAGAGATCTTATAAATACAATTATAACTACATTGTCATAGTTTTTTACAACCATTACATATTTTTACCTAGTTAAATAGGTAGGTAATTCAATTCTTAGAGTAGGCTTTGTGTAGTTAATCTTAAAGATGCCTGAGTAAAAGGCTTTCCAAAAGATGGACTCCCTGATACCTTACCGTAGTCTAGGCATCATGTAAGGTTGCAGGGTGGTCCCACCGTGGTTTGTTCAGTTTAGAATAGGTGCGGAGTTCCCCATCCTCTAGCTGAACGCTTTAATTCAATTTGCTTCTCAGGAATAGATAGGTAAAGCGTTCAGTGACACTCTCCGCGCACTTAGGGTGGTAGGGGGTTTTCTAACAAAAAAATTATATTTTTTTTATATATACACCATAAGATACCTTCTTTATTATACTATGATCTAGTCTTTACTAGTTCTTAATTGTGATGATTATAACAGCTTACTACTTATTGTATAGGTCTAGAACCCACCTCAGATTGACCTACTATAGCTTATTTAAGGGATGTTGTAATAACTTCAACTTGAAGAAGCGAATGGAGCAAGGATCAGTCACCTTACCGGATTCCATACCAGAATTCAGTAATTGATATAGTAATTTGATTATGTTTTGGCCTTAATTAATAATAGATTGTGATCATGTCTAGTGGGTTAAAGGATCCAGTTGTGTGTTATAATAACCAGATTCTCTGCGGTAAGGATACAAATCAGACGACATTAGCAGTTTATTTAGGACAAGTCAATATTATTTAATAATTATTAGCAGAAGCAATAATGAAGGTTAATGAATCTAAATATACATCTTGGACGAGAAGTAGTGTTAGTTATTTAATTAATAAACAAATAATAAATAAGGGTTGAAATATTTATTTATATGATGCAATGTCTCTGTTCTAACATTCTTCCAAATGACCCAGTAGGAATGTGGATAGTGTATGGCTGTTTAGTGTTCGATATAATACATAAATATATAACTAAAGGGGTTTTTTGTTTAGGAAAGGACAGCCCCACCCCGCTGTCCGGATGTCAGATTCAACCAACAATTAATCCGTCCTTGACAGGATAAAGGGAAGACACATATATGGAACGCTATAATAAAACAGCTAATTCCATCATAAGTTATTGATAGAGATTTCTCACCACCAAGCTATGTCAATTTAATGGTTAATAAACCAAAATAAATATAATCTGCTAAATGGCCATATGTTGACGCAATATAAAATATTGCTAGTGTCTCTTTCAGTTATTAAATATATAGATAGATAATCTGTCCCAGGAGACATGCAACTGATACATGACACTAAAAGGAGCACAAGACCAAGCAGTAAAGTACACAACCTGACAGCTGAATTGGATAAGTAAACCAGGAGATGGACTCAGCCATTTCCTCATGTTAATATCTCGCCACCAAGTTATGTCAATATAAATGGCTAATACACCAAATCAATATATTCTGCTATAATGGTCGCTTGTAAGTGCAGTATGAAAATACTGGTAGTGTCTGTTTCAGCTATTATTAGGTATATAGACAGATCATCCATCCCACAAGAGAATCACAACTGAGAATTGACACTTAAGTAATACCAGACCATAGCAATGGATTGACACAACATGGTTGGGTGATGATAATAATTTGATATAACAATGAAACCAGGGACCGGAACCGGTTACCTTAACAAGGGTTTTTGATGAGGTTATTTTAGAAGTTGTTTTTAAAAACCCTTACATATTGTTAACCCTATGATGTGGTTGTTTCAATGATACGGTTACTGTTTTGTTGCAGTTAACGCGGTTAATAACTACTTTAACTAACCTACCCCGTCCCACTAACCGAGTCTTTAGGGTATTGAACCGAGTTCAAACGAATGTGATCCTTAAGTAATGTGTTATTAGTTCAGTTTTTGAATAGCAGTTATAATAACTACTAACCCTAACTTAATAACCTTAACGTAAGGGTTTTTGAACGAGTTCGAACGAATATGATCCCTAAATTATGTCTTATTAGGTCAGTTTTTGAATAACAGTAACTCAGTAAATTTCTTATCTCTTGCAAGTCATAAACGTGTTTGGCTTTCGAGGTTTGTAACAATATGCTATAAAGCGTCAAATCAGTCAATATTCAACTTTAAGTCTTTAGTGTAGAAACTTCTTATGTTACCATGGTAGCGTTGCTTAACTTGAGCGGCGAAAACAGTGTGTTGTTTGTTTTTTTTTTTCATATTTCATCTTTGCCTTTGGGGCTTGACAAATAAATCTAAGACGGAAAAAATAAAACTTATTCATTTATTTTTGCCGTCACCATTGATATCACATATTGGTTTATCCCAAACACAATTAACTATAATTTCCTTCATTCCCCGTAATACAGATAAGAATTGTTTCGATAAAAAAATATAACAATTAATGCGGCATTCAGTTAAGGCACAACTGCATTTTGATTATTCTTAAAACAATAATAAATACCGCGTCTCATTACGGTTTGCGTCTTAGTGTGCAGTAAATGCCATAAGCCCGATAACAATAAAATAAAAATAATCCTTAGCATTTCACTCATCCCTTTTCATCTAAGTATATATTTAGGTTGATGTATGCGTCAATAACGAACTTCAAATTGTTTTAATAAAATTACACCCTTAAATTGTAAAGATTAGCAATATTAATGATGGTTCTGTGGATATTCTTATTATTCAAATTGATTTGAACAAGAATATTTCTTGTACTCTGTGACTTGATTAAATCATGATGCTTTTTTTTTATTAATAGTTAAAAACGTAATAATTATAATAACATTAAAAAAAATGTTTTAAGTAATTAAAATGTTATTTGAAACAAAGTTAATTTTGTTATATTCTGTATTCTATAACTTTTTTTTTTAACTATAAAAAGAAAATTATTTACACACAGACAGATGTCATTTTGTCCGGATTTCCGGCTGGTCTCGCTTAGGGGTCACATTTCTCAACCGATTTATGAAGTCTAGGTTAATTAATTATATGAAATATTTGTGTCGATAAAATTATTTGAAACTTTTGAAATGGCAGAGGTATGAGGTTTGAAAACTAAAAAAAAACAATTTTCATCCATTTGGAAGAAAAAATAAAACAATTTCAATTAATAATCAATTAAATTAGTTAATTGTTATGTTAATTAGTTTAGGTATGAAACTATATTTGATAAGTTGACTAACCTAGTATCATGGACCATCGTTTTATTAATATATTTTAAATTTGAATTTGAATAATTATATTGAAAAATTACTAATAACTGAATCAACAATTCATATGAATCGGACCTCTAGTCGACAACAGCCGGAAATCCGAACATCTGGACATATGAAAGCATTTTAGGACAAGCTGATACGGAGATGCGTTGCTTGTTTGGTAAATTACCTTGGTATGCAAAGGTTAAATATATATATATATATATTTAACCATCAAAAGTAGCGCAATTCACTTTCTAGTTTCATCATCTGATCTTTATCACCGTTTTGAAGATACCAAAAAAATACTCATCACAATACCTACTTAGGTAGCAAAATCTAACCGACTGTACAATAAAATTAATCCAAGTAAAATTAATCATTATAATTGAACGTTATTTGAAATGTATTAGTATAATAATTATTTTGTCTTTTTTTTTCTTCAATTAATAAAATAAGAATTAAATTTTTGTGTTTATCCTAATCTGAGCGCTAATAGCGTCTTGCCAGAATCAACGCGATTTCTATAATGATACCTTTATTTATTTATTTATTTATTTAAACTTTATTGCACAATACAAAAAAAAAGTAAGTACAAATGGCGGACTTAATGCCTTTAGGCATTCTCTACCAGTCAACCACTGGGTTAAACAGAAATATGTAGTCGGTGCAGGATCAGAGTTACAGAGAAACAAAATAATTAAAACACAAATCAATAATATCAGATATATATAGGAATGTATATATAATTGCCATAAACGTACACGAATACTTTATATGATATACTTACTTACCTTTAAAAGTATTTACCATATTATAATCATGCTATGTTCATAAAATAAAAATACATTTTAGGTGTGTAAATAATTTACTAGAATATACATTTTTTAATCAGATAACAAGAATAGTAAGTTTAATTATAATAACTAAAACCATAAAAATATCATCATCACAGTTTAACATGCATAATCAGTCTTAATAACTACCTATTCTTAACAATTAATACTTATAACACCTATACATTAAAAACACCATAATAAAAAAAAACAATGACATAAATCACAGCAATTAAAAAATCAAATCAGTTTAAAATTAGACCATATCAAATATAATACTAAATTATGGATTACTTATTATTTACGTAATTTTAGAACAGCCGTATGATACAATTCTGTCATAAATTTTACACGTGCCCACATGTCCTTCAATTTATCGTCCGGTACGTCTTCTAACAATTCCTTGAATTCAGCCAAAATTTCTTTACGTTTTTCATAACCTTCCTTCCTCTCTTGATTTCACTGAGTCTGAAATAAAAAAAATATATACTTAATTTGGTGTTTCATTTTAAGTTTAGTAAGAAATACGTCACTAATATAAGAAATGTAAGCGTCGTCCAATAAAGTACAACGTTCCTGCATGGCCTATTTTTTGTTAGGAATGCTAAACTGGCAGCTCTAAGGATACCCGAACATTATAAGTAAATTGGAATAATGCAAGATATACTACTGAGATTTTTAGCTAAATGTGCCAACATATTCTGAACAAAATGTATAATAAATGAAAATGCACAAACACACATTTACGAAATGTCATTGTAGTAGGTATTCCGAATTTGTATGGTAATTAAATATTATATATTTACTACATTCATTTAAACAAGTTGTCTGGCGGAGAACGCCTCATTTCATGGCAAAAAGCCGCCATTATTATCTACGTTTTTGTGGAATGCAATGTGCAATCAAGTTGAAATAAATAAATATAGGTACGTATATATATAATTAGAATATGGTTGAAAAAAAAAACATATTGCAGATACTATTAAGGAAAAAAATATCAGTTCGAGTACCTTTAAGGTCGATAGTATTTACAACGAGTTAATGGTAAACAAAATAGAAATATAATCATAATAAGAATGCATAACTTACCAGTTTCTTCTGTCTTTTAAGTTTATTTACAAAGTCACTATATTCCTCGGGAAAATTGCATGGCAGTGGCAGCAAGCGCTTTTTGTAGTACATTTTAAAGTTTTTTTTTTAATATTTGTTATTTTATGGCACCCGTTATAACTGACCAGTTGGAGGATTTGGAGGATACTGAGTAACTAACGCTTAGCATCCATGATGCTTCAAAACAATACTAATCCCATCTCTTTCTTACATTTTTATCTAATCTGTCATTTTAAAACAGCACGTTGCACACTTAAAAATACTCTTTTGTTCTTATACGATGGTTTTTACTGTTATCAGGTATAACGTTACCAGCAAAGCTGCAGATCGTTCCTCGATAAGAAAAAAAACCGGCCAAGAGCATGTCGGGCCACGCTCAGTGTAGGGTTCCGTAGTTGCTCACCCTTCACAATAAACTGCTGTTTTAAGCCCGAGTTTTAAGTTAAGAAAGATTTTAAGCTCTATAAAAAGGTCGTAAACGCCCTAGAAACTGTAATCACTTATTACCTTCTGGAAGTCAACTTACGTCCTTTAAAAGAAAAAATATGAAAGGGTAAGCCGTGTTTGTATGGGGCATCGGCCCCAGAAGCCAAATCGATTGCCGTTTTGCTAATATATTAGCCCAGATGTAAGATGCTTTTTTACAAAAAAAGAACCATGAAATACTTCAGGTTTTTGAGAAAATAAAAAAAAACGAAAATTGGTTTTTATTTTATTTTATCTAAACTACTCAATAGATTTTTTTGTAACTTATACACATTATGTAGGTAATAAAGAAATATTATTAAAAAAAAAATGGATTTCCAAATATCCTTATAAGTAGTGAAATTTTCACTTTAAATTTTTCAATATATTTTTTTTTATATTTTCGAGATAGGGACACCCACCAATTTTATCTATATTATGTATAAACTAATATTCTATAATATATATTTTTTTCAAAAACATTCACTTGGATCAACATATCCAAAATCAAACAAACTTATCGCCTGGTGACAATTTTTCAGACAGTTATTTTCAAAACCTCGTATCTAGTTTGTTGATTGATACTGAGATACGAGCTTAATTTTAAGTAGGTATTTGTTACTTAGTTTTGGTTGTCAACTGACGTTATGGTATACCATACATTTGTTGGACTTAATATGCCTAACTACTCGTACAAGAATCGAATAAAAATAACATATAAGAGCATCGTCAAAATAAAATGTCTTTACATAGAAAGTTTATTTTACATAGAAAGCTCCAGTGAGTCCCACGGCTCGTAGCTCAAAAAATATTTGATTTACACAAAACACATGCAGATTCGAAAAAAAAGTTCGTCGATAAAATCGATTCGATCAATCGTTAGATCACAGAGAAGTGTCAAATGGATGATCAAAAATAAATCAGACTGTAACTGGCCATCAGTAGGCCTTATGTCCATGTTCATAAGGTCTACCGATATGGTCAGTTAGATGCGTTTCTGTTTGTACTACATATGGACATTTTATTTCGATGATGCTCATAAATGTTATTTTTATTCGATTCTTGTACGAGTAGTTAGGTATATTAAGTCCAACAAATGTATGGTATACCATAACGTCAGTTGACAACCAAAACTAAGTAACAAATACCTACTTAAAATAAAGCTCGTATCTCAGTATCAATCAACAAACTAGATACGAGGTTTTGAAAATAACTGTCTGAAAAATTGTCACCAGGCGATAAGTTTGTTTGATTTTGGATATGTTGATCCAAGTGAATGTTTTTGAAAAAAATATATATTATAGAATATTAGTTTATACATAATATAGCTAAAATTGGTGGGTGTCCCTATCTCTAAAATATAAAAAAAAATTATTGAAAAATTTAAAGTGAAAATTTCACTACTTATAAGGATATTTGGAAATCCATTTTTTTTTTAATAATATTTCTTTATTACCTACATAATGTGTATAAGTTACAAAAAAATCTATTGAGTAGTTTAGATAAAATAAAATAAAAACCAATTTTCGTTTTTTTTAATTTTCTCAAAAACCTGAAGTATTTCATGGTCCTTTTTTTGTAAAAAAGCATCTTACATCTGGGCTAATATATTAGCAAAACGACAATCGATTTGGCTTCTGGGGCCGATGCCCCATACAAACACGGCTATACCCTTTGGCGATAACTCAAAAACGGCTCGACCGATTTTGTTTAATATAGTTTTCGTTGAAAGTGCTTATAAGGCCTCATTTACATGAATTTTTCCGATTTTTTTCGACCCGTGGTTGAAAAGTTAGAGGGGGGGGGGGGGACACTATTTTTTTTGTTTTCGGAGCGAATATTTACAAAACTGCTAACTTTATCAAAAAATAATGTTAGGAGACCCCTATTATTTTTACAAGACCTGTTCAACGACACCCCACACACTAGTGTTGAAAAGAAAAAAAAAATCACCCCCACTTTAGGTGTTCGAGAGGTACCCGAAAAAAATTTTTTTTTTAATTTTTATTTTACCGTTCTGTCGGCGTTATACATACACATACTCATACCAAATTTCAGCTTTCTAGTACTAATGATCACGGAGCTAAGCCGCGGACGGACGGACGGACGGACAGACGGACGTGGAGAAACTATAAGGGTTCCTAGTTGACTAAGGAACCCTAAAAACAGTATGAAAATTATAGTTATTTATTATTAGATATATATATATTACTTTTTTATTAGCAGAACAATCACATCAAGTTATCAACTAATTAACAACATCAGTGTAGGAGAAACATATAAAAAGCAAAGATAAAGTACTTATTATCTAATAACAACAACAAAAAACAAAAAGTCAAAACAAAACTAGTGTAAAAAAAACACGGCAATACGTAAACATTCTGCCAACTCCGCTCATCTATAACGATCCTTCAACGTTCAGTTCCAAACCCTAACGCGATGGGGTTTAGAGTTAACTGCTATAAATAACCCTTACGCGTTAGGGTTTTAACCGTAACTGTGTAACTGTGTTGAGGTTGTAGTTAACTGTTGTGATAGGGTAACCTTAACATAGGGTTACCAAATGAAAAGGTTACCTTATGTTATGGTTACCAAATTGTTAGGGTTACCTTATATTAGGCTTAACTTTAAAGAGGGGTTTTCCGGTCCCTGAATGAAACCAGCCGTTTCTTTATGATAAAAATATGAAAATTGTGCCAGGACAGTCAGAGGGAAAGGAAGGATATTTTACCTTGTAAAACCTTTACCCATACCAGAACTCTTTCCATCACCACTCTTCTAATTATTAGAAATCATATTCAACTTGGATCAAATATGGGTTTAGTCGTCGCCCCAAATTAAGACTTATAGTCGATTGACAAAGGGACTCTACAAAGTCGATAGTCACCAACCATCTCCCTCGTCAGAGAAACCTCCAAGTCTTTAGTAGATGGAATTAGACCCAACAGTGCAGAACCCGAGCCTTCCTAAGATAAAAGCTTATAGCCAATCTCCGGAATTGCTCTATAGAGGACTCCTTTGACCAGCAATACGCTTCTAACCTGGTACTATGTATGACGCAAGGGTCTTTGCAAACCAGTCGCCATATCAGCTGAGCCTCTCATGTCAATCTGGAACAGACAACCAAACGACTACCAAAGTAGTATATTTCTCCAAGCTGAACATTCTGTTCATTGACATTGTTTTGAAGGAGAGAGTCTACCACATACCTTATACCTTCAAGACAGACCTGCCTCAGTATTTATTTTAAACAGAGACAAATCTGTGAACCAATACCAATATTAAAATAGGTGTGTTAAACGTGTAGTCAGTATAGTGTGAAGGAAATGTAATTAATAACACAACTATTTCTGGGGATAATTTATCTATCCACAATTACATAAGATATACATGTTTGGTACTTGTCTAAACTACCAGCTGAAACACAGTGCGGATAACTCTCAGCCACTTAGCATCAGAAGTGCATAGGGCCTGTATCTTAACACTCTCGTCTTGAGGGCTTTATTGAACCGTAAAATGAATAATGGAAATGCATCTAGTGTTAAAGGAGGCCTGGCCGGAAAAGACATTTCTCTAAAATTCCTAAATGTGGAAATAAACAACAGCGCTTACCTCTCTCGCAATAAGGATTATTGCAAGCAAACAATCCGACATAATAACACTCCACACCACATCCCACATGACCATCAACTACTTCCGAAACCCAGAACAGCTGATTTTCGATACTTATCCGTCAGGGTTTTCTCTTACACCTCTCGATCCAGACCGAAGACCCCCAGGCCTTCCGCACGTCCTCCACATCCCGAACATTCTCCCCAGAGCCCCCATCTCGAACCTTCTCGATCAAAATCCATCCAAATCTCTCAATAAGCGCCACTGCGTCCGATAGCGGAACTAGATTTGTGTACATGTGTTTTATGTTTCAATGAATTCCCAGTTCCTCATTGGTTGGTATTATATACAACTCACACAAATAAAAGATATCTATAGGCTTATAGGTAGATATACTTTAGTTCCGCTACTCGCCGTTGGTCGCTACTGTAGCCACTGATATTGGCGGCAAATTAAACCAAATTAAAATGTATCTTTATTATTATAGATTAATTATTAATCCCAACATAGCTGTCTTTAAAATTCGGTTCGTTTTAAAAGTTCCCAATGCCTGTAAGATAATAAGAACGTGACTTAAACGCAATTTCTACCAAAACGTCACTGACATTTCTATTACACTCGACAAGACCACATCAACAAACCTCCTAGAAACACCAACGCATATCATATAATTAACAACAACTGAGCTTTCCAGCACAATTACAAGCATTGATATCAATACAGCATGCGGCCTTTAAATTATATTAAAATATTTAATAAACACATCCTTGTTTTATGCTTGTCTATCACAACGCCCTCTAGTGTGAAAGATTTAAACTTAATCCACGCTCCAGCAACCCTATCAATATTTAATTCATCAATGAATTACGAGATGGCGTTGTAAGGTAAGGCAGCGTAGACGCTGACCCTTTACAATAGACTCCCAATAAAACACTAGATGGCGCTTCACGTCATAAAACCATTGGCTAAAACTCACTGGAGCATAGTTCCGTTACAATGTATACCATTTTTCCAGAATAAATTATGATAACAAAATTGTTTAATTTTGTCAAAAACGAAAACTTAGGTAAGATTAATTAAATTTATAATAGAATCTTATAGGTTCTGTAACTTCAATCTATTTATAGATTAGTAATGAAGTATAGTTTCATATTGTACACAAGCACTTGACCACTAAACAATCTGGGGTAAGGACATGCAATTGCAAGAACTAAATTATCTTTCATCACAGAATCCTAATAAGATTTGGATTGATTCACATACTGATCTTTATTGTTACATAGAGTAATCTAATATATCTAAAACTGACTTGTGAACTGGATGAGTTTTGTATTTCATATAAATAATATTTTATAAGAGTAGAATAGCCCATACTGAATCATGGCATAGGAATTGTAGATATTTTTGAAGCTAGACTAAATAGGAAATATTAAGTTTATATTTTGAGAATAGATAACATTAAGTTAAGTTAGATATTTAATTAGTATAAGGAACCAAGGTAGCAGTAGGATAGAAGCTGGGGATTAATAAGCAACAGTTTACACATTTAGTTTAATTAACAAAATATATAATAATACTGGTTTGGAGGCACGTAGCAGCACATCACGGCTAAATATTTCTTAAAAGAAACTGAGTTACTACTACAACGTAGATTCCTACCATCTAGACTTTCACACGGTTATACCGAACACACTTTTGGCCATTAATTACTAAGAAAAGTTCAAACTCAATTGCTATAAAGATCCTTTCATATTTAGGTTTGTTTAGTTGTAGGTTGTGGTAGACTATTAGGAGCTGCTGTTAAGATATCCTTAGGTAATTGTAGTAGGGTTTTCTAGGGCTTCGTTGTAGGAGTAGAGTTTGATAGAGGTGAAGCAGGCGTAGGACCTGTTCCTTTAGTTTAGGGCTTAGCATACATTACACGTAGCATATTGATGTCGTCTTTGCTAGCCTAATAAATTGTCAATTTTATATTGTACAACAATTAACAGTTTTGTGTACTGGAATTAGGTCATTTATGAGCACATTTTCGAGCAGCGTTGTGAATAAATATTACCTACTCACACGCTTAATGAAGGATATTTTGCACAGAAATATATTTTGTTTAGGAATACTTTGGAAAATGTGCATTTTCGAAGTATCAAGTAATCATAGGTATATATGGCTTTTTGCATACCTACCATGTTTAATCAGTATGACTTTGATCCGTCACTGTGTTTTAATTTGTTAAATATCAGCCAATAAACTGACAAACGTGTGTCAAACGTACATATTCAAGTACCTACAGACGCAGGATGAAAATCTTTTCATTCCTCGTCTATAACCATTGAGGTATTATTGTAATTATTACGTCAATGTCTATAACTAACGATTTAAGTTACTAAGGCAGATTATTTGTCCCGATACGAGCATTATAATCCTAAAATGGTAGTACTTAAACATTTATATTTCAATAAACTGTTTAGCAGGAATAAAGATTATTGAATCTAGTAACATGGAAGTATCTAAGGCTATATTTTATTACAGGAAATAACATTTAGGACACTTTAATAGTTTTACGAATACAGATAATTAGTGGAGCAATTAAAGCATGAATTCATTGATATTTTATAGACAGTACACGTTACAATTTATGTGTTAAGTGATCTATGTCATAGAGTAGTGCAAAGTGTAAAGGCATGAATAATGAACGCGCAACGAGCAATTGAAAATAATCTGTAAGAGAATACTTAAGAATATACAAGTATATTTTTAATTTCATTTCCATATTTCGGATTATCCTTATTTCAAATATTTCGTCCTTGGAGTTATTTTTTTCTTTTCCGCAGTTAAGCTTGTTGGAGGGCACGCTGTCTCGTCTCTATCGCATTGCTTGGACAAAAAGAGATAGAATATTTGTAACACACCCGCAACAAAAAGACGCGTGGCGAATGTGTTGCTATTGGTACGGTCCGGCACTGCAACAATTTCATTAAAAACAAAATAGTATATATGAATGCGACTATAACCCATCGGATATGCATCTGTATCTCTCGAGTAATCTGTATTTGTATGCATAAAACAAGGCGTGTGCGCAAGCGCAAGTCGCGTCACCGCCTAGACGACGAAAGCCGACCTTGGCGCAGCCTAGTCACTGCCACTGCTAGAAAACTAATTGGGGTTGGCATAGTCTCAGACGAATGAGACGATAGCATTATAGTATAATAATATGTACCTTTGTACTTGATGACTTAATTACTCGTTCAGAAAATCTGGAATCCTAATCCCAAAATCAAAATTTGAATCGCTCTCTCAGAGTTTAGATCCCGAAGGGTTCCGAGGTTCACTTATTGGATATCATATCTTACCTATTATCTTGCTTATAAAAGTATTTCTGAATTAGAAAACGGGAGGGACACTGTACGCACATCGCATTTTGCAACTCTGGAGTACCTTCGCGGTCTATTGTGATTAACATCTGATACTGACAACATAATAATAAGTTGTACCATAACTGTGTAATACTACAATAGTAACTTTTTTTCTTTAAAGTAATTATTCTCACTTATTACAGCTGTAACGACTTAAATACAGACTTAAGATCTAAAGAAGGTACGCATTTTCCTGTAAAGGTCTTCAGTCATGAACTTATAAATCGAAATAATTAAAAAAGCGAGCAAACCGGTTCGGCTGGCACTTGATTTAAATTGTCGCTCGAATTCCGACCTTGCGCGACTCACACTTGACATTTCAATTGACGCTTTCATGCACAACCGAGCCAGGTGTGCTTCATATAAATAATCGTAACCACAGACCTATTAACTTGCTAGATGACCTAAGTCAAAGTCAAAGTTAATGAGTTTATTATTTGACTTATTCCGCGCTCGGATCTTAACGTCAACGAGATTCCGAAAAAATGCCCAATTGCACCGTATCGTATGGAACAGTAAACATACCTCCAATTAGAATCCAATCAACTCTCATAGTGCGAATGAAAATTACCGTGTTAGGATTTTGGTTTCAATTCATTTTTCACTTGCCATTATTACGCTGAAAGTGCTAAAACATTATATTCTCGTGAAACCACCGCTATGTAAATATTTGAGTACTAACTGCGCCGCGCGGTGATAGCTACCTACCCGCTCATCTCATGGGAATACTAATTTTTAATGTTAATCCAGGGTGTCAGCAACCTTGATACCAAAATTTATCAAAATTGGTCTAGCCGTTTGAGCGTGAAGAAGTAACAGACATACCTACACATAAACACACTCACAAACTTTCGCCTTTATAATATTAGTGTGATATCCGCTTGGTTAAAATTCCTTGATTTCTAAACCAATATTTTGGTAGGTACTTGCTGGTTCCCTCTCGCATATCTTATGGAACTAAATTAAGGCCACCCACTCACAACCGGACGCGCCCGCGGTGTTTCCGTTCGTCAGACAATACATGTTGCCCTTTATTACCAATCGCTTCCTTTTACCCAAATATGTCATGTTGAGGATTACAGCAGTCGTTGACATGAACGTTATTTTGGCTACTGTCAAGCAAACCTAATTGCAGTTTAATTTAAGGTCATTATCATTTCTTCATGACCATATGGTTGCTGTGGATTACTACTGTATGTCACATATGTCACAATGAAATCATAAAAGTGGTAGTGGTAGTATCACCAAATTATAGCTTTTATTGTTTCCCTACTTCATGCGAGTATACAACAATGAGCAGTCAAAACGCTTATTTGAAAACGCTTTGTGGGACCGAAACTATCTATTTTTACTATTTACTTAATGGCTCATACCCAAAGCAATACTTGGCCTCCGACATGAGTTTGTGCCTCTATCACACCGTTCCAGTGGCCGGTCTGGACGCCTCAGGAGTTATCTGATTCGACTGAACGTCGTCCCTTTTAAGCCGTGATCTTCGCTCACTCTTTCCAAGTGGCCGTGCGAGCGGAGAAGGCGGGCTTTTGTTTCGCCAATGATATTGAGAGTGGCTACTTAAGTTCTCATTTCCTGAATTCTGACGGATAATCGGATCGGAAGGTTTTTATTTTATTTATAATGCTTCATGTGCTATCACGGAATAGAAAAAACAGTGGAAGTGGCATACGCCTCGGTCTCTAAGTGATCGGTTGTAGCCAAAAAACACACATTGAAATAGTTAACTACAAAGATATCTTGAACGTGATTCGCTGTAGTATTCCATTACGAATGAGATTATAAACCACTGTCATGATATGTATTTTGAACCTCATGTCTCAGTAATACTGTATAAATTACATGGCGTATGTTTGCTACTTACGACATAAAGATACAAATTCAAAAGTTACACAGGTAGTTCTGCCACCTAGCGGCGAGTAGTCGACCCATGAAGCATCAAAAAACGATAATAATTTGGCTACTTGACTCTAGGTGGCAGCACTTTTCTCTACACTAACAAGTGATGTGCGTATTGCGTAGCTCAGAATGTCGATAAAACTTGCACTGTCAACGTTATAAATAATATTATGTTTTAATATTTCATAATTAATTGTACTAAAATGAGATTGAAAATAATTATAACGTTATGTATTTCATCGTATGGCCTAATAATACCTGTAATTGACTTATTTCCCAGCTTATCATATCATAATATTTATAAGATTTTACTCCTGAATGTCAATTTAGTCGGTAAGTGGGAGGATCTGATCGACATAAATGATTGAAATTCCTTATCGGGGTTTCCCCGGTTAACCCCGATATCAGTATTAAGTTGGTCACCGACTTAATTAATATTTATTTTTGTTGATGCAACCGATAGAGGACCTAAAACCGATACTGGCATTTCTATCCTTGTAAAAAAAACTTTTTTGGAAAAAAGTTCAGGAAGATACAAACGTTTTAATTTTGAAATTGACCAAAATACCCCAGCCACGGTATGGTTTAAAAATCATTTGCAAGATTTGACAAACATACATCAATACTAATATCGTAATTTAAATAAACTTATAACCTTCGTTATGATTTTTAAAGTCGATGTTTCCGAAACAAAAAATAAACTAATAATTTTATCGATAACATCTCTCACTATTCTTGCGGGGTCAATGGACGAACGAGTAGCGAAAGTTCTGGAAGGGTACGATTTAGTGACATTGGATGAAAACGACCTTATTGCATTCATATTTAGTTCATTTTTATATCAAATTATTTCACGTTTTGAAAATAACAAGAAATATATTAAAATCTAATTAAATACAACTTGCCGATGATACGAAATGCCACCAGGGGTGATACTTTTGGTCCGGCTTTCCAAAATGGAGCAATACGGCATGTTTACAATTGTTTAGATTTTTTTTCGATGTGATCGGCACAACTGTTTCTCTAAAGTCACTGCGCTTAACTGAACCAGGTTGTGAGCAACGGCTCTTAACGTTGGCACGCGCGCCACGCCCCCATAACACTTCTACTGTTTTTTCTGTTCTGTGTGTGCTATTAGCACACTAACGCCATCTAGAGAAAGCTTGCTAAACTTCGATAGATGGCGCTAAGCCATGTTCGAGCACCATACAAGATTATTAAAGGATAGAGGCTTCACTAATTACGATGATTTGCGCCATTTACAAAGGTCGATGGGACGCGATCTCTGAGTTTTCTTGAATTATTGGCTCATGTTTCACAATTTGCTATACAAAACCATACCTATGTTTTGAGTTTGAGTAGTTCAATGTCACCGTTTTTACACCCATATGCCTGTGCTATGAGCTAAGCATGATTATTACGCATCTCTCCTAAAAATAATGTTTCAACATTTAATGTTGTTTGGCGACGCGTTTGGCTCGGTTGGTAGACACCTGCCTACTGAGTCGGCGGTCTCGGGTTCGAATCCCGGCCGGGGCAAATATTTGTGCAAAATATTTGTTCTCGGGTCATGGATGTTATTTATATATGTATTTATATATTATGTATATCGTCGTCTAGTACCCATAGTACAAGCTTTGCTTAGTTTGGGACTAGGTCGATTTGTGTATGATTGTCCCTTAATATTTATTTATTTATTTATTTATTTATTTAAAATATCTCTCCGAACAACGGCACTCTTCGCATCAGCAGTAACTGTTTTATTTAATGGTAACACACAAAATATTTAAGAATTTTTCTTTTGCTGACTTGTAAATTTAACAACCTGGTGATGTAATACATACTAAGAACAGTTATCTTACCCTCAATCTCAATCGAGACCCATCAATCAGATAATATTAAGACCATTTTATCTATAGTGGCTAGGCATCTTCTGGGCATATCTCTTATAATCGTAAAACAAACCACATTTTACATAAATAATATAAAATATATTAGCAGAAGAAATAACACAAGTGACAAGGGCTTTTATCAATTCTATATAAAAACAAGTACAAATAAATATATATCTGACATGAGTCAGTTGGAGTCGGCCAGGATTACAGAAGAGTAAAACCTCTAACAATATCTACTACCTTTAATTGTAGACCAAGTTCAGTGCACACCAACCATACACTTACAAATGGCAAGGATATAATATTAATTTATTAAAAAGGCCGATTAAGTGCGAGTCGGACTCGTGCCGCGGTTCCGTACGAAGTATATGAAGCACTGAGCGACAAACTTAACTTTACCGTTGGAAAACTGTTTTACGTATTTTAAGAACTCTATTTTTTTTATCTAATTACAAATGTTTAGGTTTTAGATTTTTCGTTATATTTGTTATATAAAATGGCATTACTTTCCAAATTTTATAGTTCTAGGTCAACGGAAAATATCCTACTTATAAACATTGATTCCCTTGTGATTGTCGAAATATACGTTTTTTGAAAATTAAAACCATATCTTTTTTTACGTTTACTTTGATGTTTGTTTTTTCCACAGCTTCAAGGGACTTAATTTCAACTCTATACCTCGACGCGTTCCCGAGATAAAGGGTCTCGACAGACAGGCGGGCGGACGGTTCGACAACAAAGTGATCCTATAGGGCTCCATTTTTTCCTTTAAGGTACGGAGCCCTAAAAAGGATGTAATTTAGCGTAAGTTTTATAATGAGCCATCTCTTTCGAAATGCATTCGGACTACATTTTTATCTTTAACAATATCATAAACATGGCAGTTGCATAATAATAATCTATACTTTCACTGCCCCCAAATAGGAAAAGAAAACAACAAATACACGTAACATTTATTTAATCGATATTTACAATCGGCGCGCGTCTCGGTGGCCATTGTGCCATGCGCAAACGCAGCCGTAGAATAATTGATCGTTTATTGGTTATTTCATAAGAAAGCTTTGCAGGTTGAATGTTATTTCGCTTGTTAGAATAAGTGATAGTATATGTGCTAACATCTTTGGAAGAGGTGGTATTGCCGTAAATTAACAGTTTTTTTCCATGTTTTTAATAGGTACAAAGTTGGTTTTGATGATTTATTATGGTATCACACCTCCCTTAATGGTATATGTCAGACTTATCTCATTCATCTGGAAAATTCATTATTTTGTTTTGCTTCAACAGTTTACCAAGCAGTTTACACTCGCCAGAACCGCTTAATACAATAATTAAATATATCTCACGAAAGTTTTGATCTAAGTAGTCGTTAACGGATAGCTTATACAAAATTTGTATTAGTTCAGGTAAATGAGATAGGTAAATAAAAAATTATTACATAAATATTTACAATAAATGCATGTGTTGCGATTATTATTATAAATACCTAGGTGCAATAATTTAATTAGTATATTAGTATAAATTCGAACTCATTTCTTACATACATAAATATAATTTACACAAGTAAAAGATGCATGAAGCCATGCGTGTGAATTATTATTTTAATACATAAATTATTTTTATTTAATAAAGTTTAAAAAGCTGATAGCATTATTTTTAGTTTAGGTATATTAGTTACAGTGTTTAGATTTAAGCCATACTATACCTACACAATTTTATTGACTAGTACTCTAATTATATAAATGTAAAACATCGTTCGTATCGTATGCTTTGGGTAACACCTTATAAGCTACATGCTATTGAATCATTGAGGCAATTACGCAGTTGTCAATTTTGCAGATACATATGAGTATAATCAAATGTTGCAGCTGGCACTATTATTATGTCCACAATATTCCAGCCAGATTAAAAAAGCGCTAAGAGAAACGCACTAACTGCTATCGTTTCCACTCAATTGCTTCGAATTTGGAGTTTGACTCTATTTATATAATAAAATAAGACCGGTGACAGGGAGCCGTAGTTACCAAAAGCAATTGAGTGGTTAGGCGATACTAAAGCGGAGTAAAGTTATGGCAGGTTCTAATCTTTGAATACCGACCTAATGTTAATTTGAGGCTACCTTTTTAAACAAAACTTTAAATTAACATTAGATACTTGACGTCGACCAAAAACAAAATGGACTTTTATAAATAATGTCTATTATGAGTTATTTACACTTTATTGATACGTACTTAAATCGCCACTGCGTATTTATTTTCAAAAAAACCGTATGCTTCGTATATACCTACGTAAGTTACAGCTTCTGGGCTTGAACCTAGCTCCACTTGCACCAAGTTAAACTTTGTTTAACGTAGGTTGAGCAACATACTTAGATATTTCTATTATTATTTCAATCGTTCTTAACCCTCAAAACATATAAATTTACTTCCTTAAAGTATCTCAGAGACTGCAACATGTTTGACTGCAAATCGTTCCGTGACATTTCATGAATTTATTTTTATTAATCATAGCAGTAAGCAGAATCCTTAAGGAAGTAAACCAACTACTAAACCAAACAAACATATTTTGTACAAAATAATCTTTAAGATAACAGAATTAACCAGTGAAGTCAATGGTGTAAGACCCAGTGTTAGGGTCGAAGTTCTGCGCCGGGTGTCCTGTGAAAGGGTTGTAGTTCTGGGTCTGGTAATTCTGGTATTGTGGCTGCTGGTATTGCGGTTGCTGGTACTGCGGTTGCTGGTATTGCGGTTGCTGGTATTGCGGTTGCTGGTACTGCTGCTGATACTGTGGCTGGCTGTACTGGGGCTGAGAAGTGATTTGGTACGAGAACTGGGGTTGCTGGTGGAAGATCTGGTTCTGTTGTCTTTCCTGGGGGAATTGCTGAGGAGATTGGTTGAAAAGGTTGGTTTGTTGGTCGAAAAGCGGGCCGGAGCGGAAGGCAGAAGGTTGCTGTGGTTGATATTGCTGCTGCTGAGGCTGCTGATAAGTTTCCCGTTGGTACTGAAGTTCAGGCTGAGACGGCTTCGAGAATTGTCGGATGGGGCTGGGTCGAGATTGGGCGCGGCCATTGTACTTGGGGTCTTCGTAAATCTTGGGGTCCTCCCGATATTGGCCGTCGTCCTCTTGGCCGTCGGTGAGCGCGTTGTGGGAGGTGGGGTCGTTCAGGGTAGGTGGCGGAACCATGATACCGGTTCCTGAAATTGGAGAAAATATTCGAACTTTATTAAAGATGCAATGCATTTTCAATTAAATTTTTAGTCAGTTACGTAATAAAAGTCAAAAATAAATTCTCATTTGAAGCACATTCTTGAATTAATGGAGATACAATTTGCAGTATTTTGACGCTCAGATTACCGAATTAATAATTTCCGTACGTAAAAAAGGATTTCGAATTATTTTAGTAGCTAGTCATAGTAATGGATTTAACTATGCGCAATTTTATTTTAACCTTCACGCCCTGAAAAGCTTAATTGCATTTTGCTGACTAATTAACATTGCAAAATTATAAAATATTGAATGAACGTCTGGACAGAGTGATCTTGCATCATGTGAACATACTACGACAATCGTTTGTGCGAATATCAAGGATCTCATACTATGGAGGAAGAGTGCATTTTACTTTATCCATTCGTATAACGTTTGAGGCATTTGTAACACCTTTTACGTGAAAATTCAATGTGATTAATTTGATTAGATCAAGCCGTAGAGCGTGAGATTTTTTAATTGGCCATTAAAAGTTAAAGTAACTTAGTAAGTTGTGAATGAATTGATAACAGAAATGGTTATTAATCAATAACAGCGATGACGCAAAAGCGCTATTTAAGTATTTTTTTATCATTCGTTAAAAGTAGTCATTAAGGTATACTGTAACTTTAATGTAGGTATCTTATGCTAGAAGTGATATAGTGAAGACCATTACAAATATTTTTCACATGGATTTATAGGTAGCCGGCGTATGCAATGGCAATTGATAGACAACGTGCCTCACGGCATTCTGTACCAATCCACTATTATTTTACCACGGGCTAAACATTACAATTCAGCACCGTTTAAAATGTCTTGCAATTAAATCGTAACACATATGCTCGCGCGCGGCACAGCATACCAACGAGATTGATACTGTATCGATTTCCCAAGTACTCCAACTATGGCATAGTTACTATGCGAATAACCCATTGAGCATATCGACGTATCTATAACAAATCGAATATCAATAGACTTTAAAAAAACAATCCGGTTCTATTTCTTTATTCTTAGTTTTTTTTAAGTTTGTTCCCTCATAATCTTTCATTATAAAACCGTTTTTTTTTGTCGAGAGAAGTTAGTCGCATGAAATTTGAAATCTTGTGAAGAACTGCAGGCCTATGATGGTAGTGTTTATCACGTGATCAATAAGTGATAAAGAATCTGTCACTCACACTCGCATTTTGTGAAAACGTGACGGATGCTTTGTCACTTATTTATCGAGTGATAAAAGCAACATTTATTTATTTATTTATTTAAACTTTATTGCACAAAAGAAAAAACTTAACGTACAAAAGGCGGACTTAATGCCATGAGGCATTCTCTACCAGTCAACCTTAGGGCAAAGCAGAGAAATTGTAGGCGGTGCATCAGACAACATAATTACATATAATTAAAATACTCATATTAGGTACATACATACATATAATATACATATATATAAATAGATACATACATAAATATATACGACGATGAAACAAACCAAGCAGATATACTATGAGACTTCAGTTCTGCCAGCAAAGAAACTTCGCACGGCCCTTTTAAATGCCAACTTACTCGGAGCCTGTTTGATTGTGAGAGGAAGACCGTTCCAGAGGCGAGCCACTTGCAAGGAGAAAGAATTAGACATGAAACCAGTACGGTGAAGAGGAATAGAAAGGGCAAGATTGCCGGAAGAGCGAAAATTACGGTTACGAGTGGATTCAACATAGCAGAAAAAGGTTTTCAGGTATTCAGGAGCTTGTGGATCATTGAGTATTGAAAAGAGAGTGCAGAGCATACGAATATTGCGTCGTTGACGGATGGGAAACCAGCCAAGCTGAGAGCGGTAAGAAGAAACGTGATCATATTTACGGAGACAGAAAATAAAGCGAATACAATTATTAAGAAGTCGATCCAACTTATCAAGAAGATCCTCATTTAAGTCCGGATAACAAACATCACCATAATCAATTATGGGTAGTAATAGTGCATTTACAAGCAATACCTTAGTTTTGATAGGCAATAAATTTTTCAGTTTGTTGAGAGCATTCGCAGGCATGCAGATGATAAGATCCATGACGATCGTGGAAGCTCCTCAAATTTAAGCACATCTATAATGATTTCGGTGTTTTTTTATAATACCTAACTCGTTCAGTTGTTCTCGATAATCCATTTTCCTTCTTGTTGAAGTCAGTTATCTTCAATTAGTTTAAAAGGTGAACCTAATATTAAAAGTCTCAAGATCGCTTAGCCAAGTTATTTGGATCACGATACGTAATTAATGTAGTAAGTAGCCAATATTATGTAGTAATGGTGCCCTAGATACGTTTTACTTGTTTGGTAACCGCCATAAACGCGTAACTCGTAACGGTCAGTGCCATCCAGTGTTTTGTGTGATAAGCAGATGCAACAATGTTTGTAACCATAATTTTGAAGTATAACATGATAATTATATCTGGTTGACCTAGCCTATGGCTACTAATGGCAACATTGGCAACTTATTGCTCAATTTAAGTAAGGTCCTAGTTAAAAGCAGTTGTCAATGAAAACATTTATACATTATTGCGAAGGTTTGCGTAAAATTTCATTTTATATTTCCTGTCAAAATATCGTGCAATGAAGGATATCAGTAAGACATTTGAAGTTTTGAACTCTAGCACACTAATTAAGTACGCGTTGCAAAATATACACCATACATTTTTAGTTTATAGTAATCGAAACATTCCAGAGATTAAAATTATTTTATCATAATAAAATATCCTAGTTAGCAACAGATGCAAATGATAATAGTAATAAAGTTAAATCTGATTTATCTTACTCATATTTCTTAACCTCCAAATTCAAAACCAGGGTAACGCGTTACAACACTCTGTGTCTTTAGGTAACGTTTGTTATGGATACTATTTAAATATGTAATGTTACGGTAAATTATGTTGTTTAACAGAACCTAATTAATATTTAACAGCTTTTACAATTCTTTGAATATTTATTTTTGAAAAATTATGTGCACTTATTTGAAATGTACCTATTTGATTGCAACGCACGCTAACCGTAGATTGATACTGCATTGATGTTGATTTTAGTGATAGAATAAAAATAATGAGAATACTTAGTAATTTACACCTGGACTATCGTCAATCGAAAATCTTGTCTCTGATTTCGGATAAAAAAACGATTTAGTATCTGCTAATTTTTGGGATCCTAATTTTAATATCGCTGTATAAAGATTGACTGTGCTAATTATTGAACTATTTATCTTACTGAAATTAACCTTACTTATCGATCTAACATAAATGGATATAGAACTAACGACGTATCGCCTTGGCCCTTACCTTGTGGCTCAAATCCCCGCTTGCTGCCCGCGCCATACGAAATTTCCCTCAGCTTGCCTGCCTCATCAACGTAGCCGTACTTCCCAGCGACGTCCCCGTTGGGGTACTTGGTCTCGATCTTGAAGGATCCGTCGGCCGCTTCGAAACCAAAGCTGTAAGAGCCGTCATCGTTCTGACGGTTGATCTGCTTTAGGATGGGGACCGGGGTCGTGGTGGGACCTTGTTGGGACGCGGCGCAGGCCAGCGCTGCCAACAGGAGTGCAGCCTGGAAACAGATTATTACTTTTTTATTGTTTACTATTGAGTAATAATTGCATGAGCGATATGGCCGTCCTAAGTATGCATGTATCACAGGAGTGGAGGTTATACATTAGACAGGAGTGAATTGAAAAAGGAAAGAGATAGTAGCGCTTTTTCCATGCTCTCAGCTCTGCCCTAGTGCCCTATCAAGAAAACTAAGGTTAATTACAACGACTACTGGTCGTGGTCGCCTCATTGATTCACCTGAGATTGTCAAGATAGACAGACATTACGATTAGTAGAAAGTATGCAGGTAATAAATGATAAGATTATAGGTTCCCTATATTCAGTTATAATAAAGGTTAGATGTCATGACTCATGAATATTGCAATAATTTCTGCAACTAGAAAGTGCTCGTAATTTTCACATTTCCTCAATAAGACTCCAGTCTTTGCTTTTCTTACCAGCTAATTGCAACCTTGTTTGATCTGTAATGGACGCAATTGAGTTACCTTTCCGTATCGTACCTACCTTATATCAAATTCAACCGCAAAACCACAACTACCTACTCATATGTGTTTGATATCTACATATATATCTTTGCAGACTTCATTGAAACAAATTCTGTTATACTTAGACGTACGTATATTTTCTACAAGTAGTCCACCCATTTTGAGCGTCCTACGTATTCCGAAATATGTTTTGGAATTTCTATAGACATTTCACGGTTACCAACGTGTAAAAAGAACTCGACCAAGCAACTGTAACGAGGTGTTTTGTTACGCAAGTGACCAAACTGCAAGCGGCCTTGATCTTGCGTGTGGCGGACACGTAACGTACGGCTATCAAAAAATGCCTTTGTTAATTGTTAGTTTTTATTCGCACTTGGACGATACTGACTGAATAATACAGGGTGATCTATCCAAATGGGCCAGTTGGGAGAAAAAAAAACTAGAACAGATAGGGAAATCTCATACATAACCGAGAATTAAACATGGTTAAATTCTGTAAGTAATCGCATGTCGTATTGTAACATTCTTTACAGTGGTTTTGACCGGATTATGTATGAGATTTATAAAAAGAATGCAGTCTTTATTACATCTAAAATCGACGCCATGGTTCCTACATGCAGATTTGCCTATCTCTTATAGTTTGTGAGTTCTCCCTAGTGACTCATTTGGATTGATCACCCGGTATAAGATATGATAAAAGGTAGGTAATAGAGAAATTTACGTCATTGTCTTAGGCACTTGTTACAAGAAATTTGATATAAACTAACTACACAATTTTACGCAAATAAAAACAACGATGGAGCACTCAGCCGCATTCTCAGAAAGATATACATACCTGCATTGATAATAAGGTTCATTACCCAGTTCCCTGTTTCATTGTTTTCAAAGCTGGTCCTTAACTTTGTGTTACATGATTGTTTGAAAATACAGTTCATATGAATAAGGTTGTTCCTTATCGTACCTTATTCGGATCACGCCTTTGTGGGTATGATATCCAAGATGTGTATAGATATAGAGCTATATTATATGTGTGTGTGGTTCTCAAGATCATTCACAAAAGATATTGAAAACAAAGTCGACTCAAACAGTCGTCAAGTCGAATGACTGTACAAATTTGTGAGTTTAATATGTTTTCATTCCGTTAATCTATGAATTATTCGATTTGGCAAAGTATTTGTCATAAAAAGTAATAAACAAAGCGACCCAGTCCAGTGAATGTCCACAGCCTTGGTTACTATATCACACTTGTATAGGTAAATATAGCTACAGGTTGTGGGTGCCGAGCTATAAGGCTATTTACTTGTTTGTGTCAAAAAGTAAAGGTCAATGCACCTCATTGTACTTATACCTATAATAAGATCAATGTAACTACGATTTGTATAGTTATTTATAGAGCCAAGTTCACCTTCAAGGAATGCTTTCCATTAAAAAATCACTTAATTATAATAGTTATAGAATCGGTGTAGGACAATGTAGGGCAACTATTCAAACGGGCACATTGGTATCATTAATCAATTTATTTATTACTACACCATAGGAGAAAGAAAGAGTTGACTTGATGAAGGAACTTGTATGAGCTGGATACCATATTCCTCGTTGCATTTTGAGTTTGGAAAGTTGTCCATAAGACAGCAATTGAGTAGGTGGCCAGGAATCATAATTTATTATTTTGCCGCTTCAAATACTTTTAGCAGTCGAGAAGTTCATTACTTTCTCACCAATCTGCTAATTATTACGCAAAACATGAATTTCAAACCTTGATACTTAAATTTTAAATTTATTCAAACTTTGCGTAAAAATACGTTTACGTTTTTAAGTAAGTATTATATTTTATTACATGCCAATTAATGTCTAAGTGTAAAAATCTAATCATTAACCTGTTAAGAACATGTCGACCTTACTTACTTGCTATTGCAAAATAGACCTTAAGTGTTCAGCTGGTATATAGAGCAACAAAGCAACAAAGTATATGATTCGATTTAGTAGTATAACTAGAACATTCGATTAAATCAGTTTTTTGTTTCTTATAATTGACATCGCATTCCTGAGTATTACCGCTAACATAACTACAATTACATTCATACGGTGTGATTCAACTTAAACAGAAACAACTGGGAGGTAGGTCAAATTTGAGCTCCATTGTTTCTTTGCAAATAAGTTTAGTAGCACGATAAAGGTACAGGCTGAATAGAATAATAACAATTATTAACATAACTTCATTCTCTAAGCGGTCTACAACTAATAATTCAGAGCGTGGTCACCTATCATAATAATTGGTAACATTTGCATCATTTCTACTGTTTACCAGGGGATCTGCATTCAAGAGTTCTAAAGTTACTCAAGCATGTCACCAAATCAAATGCAAGACAATGCCTTGACAAGAAGCCTCATTACTATGCCGATAGCCGGGCTATATTTCCATTAGTATTCCATCGCTGGGGCGCGTGCCCTACTTGCTTTTACGCAATCAGGTGCGAATCGCAATGCTTATGAGCAATCAGATTTGAGAAGAAGCTGTTCAATTCACAGTTTCCGTACTGAAATCAGTAAAGTGTTCTATCGACACTAGGTACCAGTGGCGTGGCAAGAAACAATATTTCTGGTAGGCCGGGGCCAATTTAGCTACTTTTTTATAAAATGGTCAAGCCGGTGGGAATCGAGTTCTAAAGACGCCACGCCACCGCTAGGTGCCACACCAAGTATAGAATGTAAAAGGTAATAAGCTTGAAACGAGACAATTCAGACATCAACGAGCGATTACAGATATGCCGACCAATCGATATTTTGTCTAGCGATATCATCTGCTTAAATTGCCACCAGGTTAATATGTACAAGTACCTTTTTTTGATATGTACAAGTGCCTTGGTCGTGTTTAGGGGAAAAGCTGGCAGTCCATATTTTAAATAGTTTTTTTTGTATATACCACATTTTCCAGTTCATTATATGACAGACGACTATATCTAAAACAGGGGTAATCTGAAAAAGGGCTATTTTTTACATAGATACTTCAATTGAAGTATCTGTACAGTACAATTTTGTGAAATGTAGCCAGCTCTAAAAGTTAACTGCTGTGAAGCTACTCGCATTTCCTGTAACGCTATGTTTTGTCCACTAGGTATGGTCTGTGGTTTTGTCACTAAACGAGCCGTTCACACAACGCCTACGACTGATTTCTCATAATGTTGTCGACATGCCCCTGGTTTCCCACATACGACGTGCAATACTTGATGCAGTTTATGTGAGCAATTAATTTCAGACCATGTTTACCGTAACAAATGTGCTAAAGCACTGCTTTTTACCTGAAGACAACAAAAAAATGGGCTGAATACGTAAAGAGCCGGCGTTTAGGAGCGTTTACATTACATTGTCCTAATTTCTATCGCAGTATTGTCCATTTACCTTTTTATATTTTATGATATGATTATTTTGATACTATATTTTTTAAATATTATCACTACATTGAGGAAAAAATATATCTGAAGCCAAACTCGGGTAAAAAGCAATCATTCCATATTAGCGTCATATTTAAGGTAATAAAATGTACAGGTGCCAGGATTTACTTATTACCGGCGCGCGGCGGGGCACTACATGCAGTTACTAAATTCTTCGTCCAAAAAAAAACATGTAAGCTGAATTTTCAAGACTACCTACTTATGTAGGAAGTTATTACGTATACAAGCATTCATAGGATTAGTGTTTTTTTGCATCTTCAATTAAATTTCCCACGTATCTCCGTGCAATACTTGCAGTTAAACCGTAATTAACTAATTGAGCGTGAGATGCATTGTATGTAAACACAATGAGGTGACTAATGGTTGTTTGTTTATTGTTCCTTATTTACACGGATTCTGGTAAAAACTCGGAAGTGTTTTACAAATGAGTTTAATGTAGTGTGAAGGATATATGACTATATAAGTTAGTGCCTGCAGATTCGTCCGTGTAGCCTTCCTTTTTTTGCCGTAGTTGGATAAAAAGTATCCGCCTATTAGTAAACATTTTTGGATCCAACTATCCCCGTACCAAAATTGGTTCAAGTCCGTCCAGCAGTTTTGGCATGATGAGAGGACAAAGAAATTCTGACCAACAGATGGCGCTATACGGGTGGCGCCGCGTCCAACCAAAGCATAGGCCAACCTGCATCGCACTATGTTTTTTCCTGAAATCATGTTCCTTCTATAGAAAACAGATTATCAATACAAATGTAGAATTTTAGGTTCGGGTAAGATATCTATACAGCGTGTATATTTGATATAACCGCAAACTTTACGGGGTCTTAGTATTAGGCACTTATTAATATATTGATCTGTAAATTATTAACAAAATTAACTTTTTTTTCCATATAAAATAATTCAGCACGCAATGTATTTCTTTGTTGACACTTAACATCTTGACGTCACAATTGTCACTCTAGTAATAACTACGCCATACATTGCTGCTCAGAAAATTTTCAACAATTAATAACGCTATGGCAGTTAACGCAAAATTAATAATTGTTATAAATATCAGATTATAGCACTAAAATCTTCGTCTGGCTACAATTTGCGGTAAAGCAACAGAAGAACAGATGTAATTATTATACATTAATGTAGGAATAATGTAGTTTCCGGTAAAACAACAGAAGAACAGATGTAATTATTATACATTAATGTAGGAATAATGTAGCACAAGACGACGAGGATGTGATATATTGTATTTTTTATTTATTTGTGACTTGTACTGTATCAGGGGGTGGTCACTGCCAGTAATCGTACTTTGTATCAGAAAGAAAATGACTCATATAAAATTTTCTCAAATTAGTATTTGAGCTTCTCATAAAAAAATCCAAAATTAGTATTTGAGATGATAGGGCGCACTACTAAGAATTCGACGAACCAAAATATACTTGGAAATAGGTACGGAACTGAGCTCCAGAACTGGAATTTGAAATGTGGGTTTCAAGATTGTTGAGTCTAATTGGGACTGTATGCATCTGAAACGAAGGACTAAAATTGCCTTTAAGAAGTATGAGCGAGTATGGAACAGAGCTACTGGAACACAGGCAGTCCAAACTTGAGGTGATGGAAGGGTCTTCAAACATTTTGGAAAGATTGACATCAATATGCGCTCCGTAGAGATGAATAGAAAGAAGAGGAATGCCTTTGCCAAGTAGTTTATAGATGATTTAAAGAAAAACCGGCCAAGAGCATGTCGGGCCACGCTCAGTGTAGGGTTCCGTACTTGCCCATCCTTCACAATAGACGGGCTTCGAGATTTAAATTACGAGAAAGATTTCAAGCTCTATAAAAAGGTCGTAAACGCCAAAGTAACTGTAATTACTTATTACCTTCTGGAACTTATCGATTATACGCGCCAAATTGAGCGAAATGTTTTAATACAGTATGGCACTTAACTAATATGTGTAACGTTCGAAGTATAAGGACACCGCGCGGCACTTACGTCATTTTAAAGAAAATTATGAAATTTTGCGATAACTCAAAAACGGCTCCACCAATTTTATTCAATATACTTAGTTTTCATTGAAAGTCCTCGTTTAAGATAAGGATAAGGCCTCGTTTTCATGAATTTTTACATAATTTTTTGACCCGTAGTTGAAAAGTTAGAGGGGGGAGACACTTTTTTTAAATTTTCGGAGCGAATATTTACAAAACTGCTGACTTGATCAAAAACTTATGTTTGAAGACCCCTATTATTTAAAAAAGACCTATTAAACGACGCCACACACACTAGTGTTGAAACGAAAAAAAAAACACCCCCAAAAAATAATGTTTGGAGACCCCTATTATTTGTAAAATATCTATTCAATGACAACCCACATACTGCTGTAGAAACGAAAAATAAAATTAACCCCCACTATAAGTGTTCGTAAACGTAAAAAAAAAAAAAATTTTTTTAGTTTTCATTTTACCGTTTTGTCGGCGTGATATATACTTACACATACTCATACCAAATTTCAGCTTTCTAGTACTAATGATCACGGAGGTAAGCCGCGGCCGGACGGATAGACGGACATGGCGAAACTATAAGGGTTCCTAGTTGACTACGGAACCCTAAAAACGTATTGGAAACCTTCAGGTTGCATTTTACATTGCGTGACCATACTACTTACGGTTCCACATGAATATCTCCCAAGACTGTTGTCTTACACAATATAGACGCTTACAATTCAATTCTAAAAGGTTTCCTGTTGTGGTGACGCGTTTTTCTGGTTCTGTATTGCATCCTTACGACTAGATCCAGTCGGTTACCTACCGCTGCGCTAAATTAATATTTCTTCCTAGTCCAATCTAGAGCAATACTTGCGTAAGGCCACGCCCGCTACCTGACTACCTATGCATTTTGCATTCATTTGCCGGTCATAGAAATGCCTTCAAACCCTGCTCAAAGAATTTTCATAGCCACTACGGCTATAATAAGCCCAATGCCTTTGGGATAAAGTGTGTATTGTAGTCTTGTCAAATAGTAACTCTACAAATCGCACTGTAGATTTGTAACCGAGATCGATACTTTAGATTTGAGTTTTGAAAGTTGTGTTAAGTATAAGGTAATGTTTTTTAAGATATTTGAATACTTAGCTAGTAAGCTACAGATATTGTAGGTATAGAAGTAGGGTAATATTTAATTGGAGGTTGATGAACAAACTTATAGAGGCATTCGATCAGTACTCATCGTTTGTTGCTGGACGGCGAACTTACAAAAGTCATTGAAATTGACTGATGTGCCATTAATCATAACTTATTTCTCATAGGTTAATAAAAATTACGTCCACGTTTGAGAAAAAAAACTAGTATCTGAAATTGTGTTGTAATAGGTACTTTAATATGATCCAGATACCATGCATCAATATTGAAGACTACTACATTCCCCAAATAACTTGAAGTACCAAGGATATCACTAATTTGGAAACCTTTGACAGTAGGTAATGCAACTTTGTTTTGCTTACTCCATCTGCTAAATAATCACTAGCATTACTATGTCACAGTCTACTTAAGCATTATATTACATTACTTTATGTTAGACGTTTGACTCATAGCGTGTAATGACACTAGGCAGTATTGGATTCCGAAACCTTAAGGATGTGAAGTAACAAGTGACTATAATTAACACCTTTACGTGCACAAATAACAGTGAGTACCTTACCTACGAATGACTGAACTAAACGGCCATCATTAGTACGCGTGCGGGTATTATATCATTATCATACAAGACTTCGTTGATAGTTTATAAACGCAGATAACTATCGATGGAGACATTAATGGCGTATGTACTAATACCTTAATATTATGTAAAGCGAGCGTTATACTTACTTATACGCTAATCGTGTGTGGTGTGTTCTAGGGTTTTTATAAAAGTAAAGGAGTCACCACGCCCGGAGTGCAAAGTACGTATACGCTGTGACACATCGTTTCTGTCACGTTTTTTTCATTAATTTGACTGCACTTATTACCTTTGCGTCAATGTCTAGCGGTGCGGTAGTTTACGCCGATTTACACCGTTACACCGTTATTAGTTATTTTTAACTGCTTATTACTAACAGATTCGGCCTGCAATTTCGTTGTCAGCGTTGAAACTTTTTTGAGTACAAATATTCTTTGCTTGAAACTGTGTTGCTGATACATCCGTCATTAGACTCATTAGCGTCCTAAATCCGCTGATGGAGGACTAGTGTCGCGGTATATAGGTAGTATAAAACTCAGGAGAGCTCGTTTCACATTCAGCGTGAAGCTTCGTTTTAGTCACAGTCAGTCAAATATTAAAGTCCAGTAAGTGCTTAAAATATATCCTATCAATTAAGACTGGCCAAACTACAGCAAAGAAACATAGAATAGTTTATTTGAGCTGTCGGCTCTCTATGATAAATAAACTAAAAAATATGGCAAACCGACGGCTTTAACTAAGTATAGAAAATTTCTAATTTAATTACTATTGCTACTCAATTAGGTACTTACGCAATCCTACATACGCACTTGACCGCATCTACTATGTTCGAACATGTAGAATTGTAGATATGACTTTATTACGGGCTCTACTCTGTTTAGCGAAGGGCGACCAGTGACCAGTGCCGTCTTTGGGTAAAGAAAGGTTAAATACCTACTAACTTTTTGTTAAGTGCGTCGTCAACTTTAAGGTTAAACGATATGTGGTGAAAAGTGAGTAAGTAATAATATTCATACATTTTTTGAGTAACTACCGATATCGATACCTAGTGCAATAGTTAGTTATAAATAATAAGACTTTTAATTATAATAGTCCGTTTTTATAATTTGTAAAATATTTCTTTATAGTTAAATGAACGGTCTTTTATTTCTTTTGTAGAACATGTATGTATGCATGTAGTACCTACTTTATGGACAAAAGCTACTTACATTAAGGTCCGGTAAGCATTTAACATTAAACCTAAAACTTCTCTACCTTTGCTTACTATCCTTTTGTTACTAAAAGTCGACATTGATTTCAATTGAATTCTTGAAAGCAAGATGATGTAAATTTTTAAAGAAACTATTTTTTATTAACCCTTACCTGAAAAAACTACCTACTTACATGAAAAAAAAAATCTAAACCCTTTGTTATCTACCTTCAAGATAATAAGCTTATAAAAAGCTTACCCTCTGTAAATAATAGGACAAGAATATTTTAACTCATCGCTTATTAGCTATCCTTTTGACTTTAATCACATAGGTATAATTAAAAGTAAAACTAACCTTCAAAACAAACATGGCGACTTTTCTGGAAACGTCAAACTTTTCCCGCCTTCGCGTGCAACAGCAGCCGACCGCAACAGACTTATGCGCCGCGCCGTCGACCACTTGTATTTATAATGTAGCCGGCAAACTGAAGTTACAACAGCCACAATATTGTTATTCGGCGTAGGCCCCGTGAGGTAACGAAACGTTGGTGATACGAATTGTCTTGGCAGAAGCCATTGTTATGAAAAAAATTTTAGGTCATAGACTACATAATTTTGTGCAGTTAGTCTATTTTCAGGAATAACGAATTTTAACGAAAAAGATTATCCTTGATCAGTTATAAACCAATTTATAATACATACTCAGACTTTTTTATACGTATATAGGCCTTACAAGTGGCGGTTTAGCCCTGGAATACTGGCGCTACAAACAGCTTTCATATAGCAATAATGTGCATATACGCCATAAATATCCATTATAAAATGTCGGTAGCGGTAGTTATGTCATACCAAATTCAAATCATTGTTTACCGGAACCCGGAATGCTGCTCAATCCTTCGCTCTTCTTCTAAAATAAATATTGAATCGCATTGAAAAAAACTTGACTTTAATCACTGTGGATCATTGTGGATTATTTGGGCTTTATTATGCAAAATCGCAAGAAATGCGCTCAATATTTAGTCCTCTTTCCTCTTTGTTTACATCAGTGACATTTACTGAAATTCAATTTCAGTTACCAAAAAACTGACGTAAAATAAATGAGTACATACCTACTAGTAAAAATCTTTTATTTCAGTGCATTAGGTGGCAGTAGGTACATATAAAGGTGGAGTCGGCGTCGTGCCGACGTGCCAGTGTAGAGAACCGAAACAAATAATACAGGGCGAACGATAATGAAGTTTTACCGATTTCAAGAGGCTACGATTTTTTTGGTTACAACAAAGTTTTTTTTTCCTGCTTAGATTGTAGTAGATCGCATTCAATTTTTCTTTCTTAATTTACCTTTGTGTCATTATTTATACAACAAATTTTATTTATTATTACGAAAATAATGAGAAAATATAACATTTTTTTTTATTAATATATTATAACTCGATATGACCATCTGCTAATATGCTGCTACCACGGTCGAAAAATGAGTTGCACGCTGCGGTATGTTGTGCAAACTACGTACGATCGCTTTCTTAGTGTAGCCATACTGGCATGCTTTCTTGTCCTCTCCTTGCACTCCAAAATTGACCAGATAGAAATGAATTACCAAAAAAAAAACAAATGCATTTTTGACAGAAATGGCCAGTGTGGATTTGGTAACACTTCATATCGTTCGCCCTGTGCACCTCAGTGTTCGAATTTCCTATCACCAGATATACCATCAAGGACCAGCTGAGGACTTCAAACACTTGACCAAAGACGCACGAATATACCTGCAGCATTGTTAATTTTGAATTATAAATTTGTCGACCAGTGTGTAATCGCCATACAATAAATAATAAAGCAGAATCACTCAGGCGTCAATAAATGGGGCAACTGCTGAACACCTTTGTTATTCATGATGACTGCGGTCTTGCACGGCTTGGCTGCACTACCCACATCAACGGCTTCGTGCAATCCTCACAGAATCAACAGTTATGCATATAGCCGTTATAGGGCGGCCACGCTGTGTCACCCGGTTCGCGGTCTCTTCTAGTTACCTTGTTAGCCCCAGCCAGCTCTGCAGCTTCTTCAGTATCTTATTGATACAATATTAGAATTGACAAATACCTAGTTACCAATAAGCATCTAAAGAAATATATATATTGTATATATTAACTAAGTACTTACTAATCACACTTAACCCAAAAATATAGAAAAAGAGGTTGCAAAGAAGAATGACAAAAATAGAGAATAAGTATAACCGGATGGAATAAAAATGTATTAGTACGGGAAAAGCCCCTCTTTACTCTCTAAGGAGTACCAAGGCACTGCCGCGCACATTTTGGGAACCCCTGCTCTGCCTTATACTCGTACAATGCATTTCTTCCTACAAGATCTGACGCACTAGTGGTGGTCTGATTGAAGGAATGCGCGGCGTGTATCATTATTATGTATGTATCGAAGACACCTACAGAGCAATGCAAGGCCAAACAACCAGTTTACAGGATAGTCTAAGAGCCAGAAGACATTTTGCACGGCATATTTAACAACGGATATCGACGACTGCGACTAATAACTACATTTACAAATAAGCAGGTACCTAGGTATGAAACACTCGCATAATAATTAGTTACCTATATAACTGCCGTCAGTGTGAACGATTTGTCCACATAACCACAACTCTACCTATATAGATAGATACTCGAATATCTTAATTGCTTTCATTTAGTGTTCTAAAGATTATCTATACCTAACATGACACCCTGTAAGGGTAAACATCCCTGAGCTCGACACTGTCCCAATAGTTGCCATCTTGAATGTTATGTCATTAGCAATAGAGGTAACAGCATGGTGTCAACTATTAGGCATTAGCGTGTCGAGCACAGGGACGTTTACCTTATATCTGTTTCTAAAAATACTGTAATTTGTATCAATAAAATAAAATATAAAATAAAAGGAACTCACTCAAGTAGACAGAAACGAGACAACAACGAGACGACTGCTTAAATTATAGATGACCGGTTAGAACCGCCAAATTGCTCTATATTACCTACTACTTCCTCTAGCTCTTGGCCTGCGACGACGCGTGATCATAGTTGGATAAGCTGCTGCGTTACAGCGATGTCTCAAGACACAGTGGGCGGAAAAAGCTCTTGTTTTTTTAGATGAGGGCTTGAATTAATATTGAGTAGGTGAGTACTTTGCAAATTAGGGAATAATTATTAAAGGCATTACTTTAAACGCTACGTTACGGTACGGTACTCGATACATTTGTATTCAGAAATAAAATAGTTTTTTGTACAACAAGGGACCAAAGTGGTTATTGTCCTGCGAGTGCTGAGATTAAGGCTCGAGCATGCGAGTATTCTGTGATTTAATGCCAGAAATCAGAGCATGGCAAGGGATTCGACGCCACAAGACGCGAATAACTTTGCTCTCATATAGCACAGTACACAACTGTTCAGCTCAACAGCGAGGACATAATTCTGCTTCTTGTATCGAAGGATATTGTTCGTTTGGACAATCCATTAGCCAAGTGTGCGAGATGTCTATGGATGCAGAAAGTACCGTTTGTAGTGCCGGAAAGACAAGTCACAAGCACCCGCCCCCGCTCCCGCGCCGTCACCACTAGTGACAAAGTTACCGCGAGGCTGTACGGGTAGCAGTACCTGATGAAGAGCTCCATACGAGTTCGAAACTTGTCGAGCCGTTGCTGACAATCGCACGTAAGTGTAAACCATTTAATACTTACATTTATTAAGTTTTCGCAAGTTTAGTTTTGGTGTCACTGTGATTGTGTCCCAGCATAATAGCTGCTTTTCCGAGGCAAGCCGGTAATGCTGTCAAAATGGTAAAATCGATTATTCTTTTTACCTACCTTCTAATTGTAAGTTAAGTCACACATCTGACTATTATTCTCAGGATCATACTTGCCACGCCGACACAGGAATGTTACAAGGTCAGTTGGTAGTCTCCCGGTTTTCCTTATTATTCAAGTGACAAATCTTTAGATTTATAATTAACCTTTTGAACGCCAAGCGGTAAAACTATTTAACGTGCCACTGACGCCACAGCAAAAAAATAAAGAAGTGCTCCAAAATCAACGGGAATTTAAAATAGTTGTAGTCTTTTTAACTAAGTTTTTGATCGTTGATATTTGGACGACGTGGCGTAAGTGGCACGGCTTTTAGTTACTCACCACATGGGCAACTGCGAGCGTAGTGGCCCATTATTTTAAAAAACAACGGATTTAGTACGAAACCTATTTAGAAATATTTTAACTGATTTAATCTCGCACCCTGCCTCAACGGGATTCCAGAGTGACTTCGTCGACAGCCACTATAGTTACCTTATCCAGACAAATTTTATTGCAATGTATGAAAGCTAACTCGCTTGACAACAGTTGACTACGGTAGCATTTTTGTATAGGAAACGTACAGTTGGCGGCGTCTGGGCCCATAACCTAATAATTTAACAAAACGACCATATTATATAGAGCACGGACCGAATTTATTACTTTTAATAATTTACAAATGGAATGCAACCATATATAATATAGATGGCACTAGTGGTGTTTATGTTGATAAGATAACAAGTCTCAACACATAGCATACCGTGTAGTCGTCGTAGACGACAAAAGGGAACGGAGTCAGAATCTCGTTAAGGAACAAAAAGTTGCACGAAATATATACAAAACGAGAAAAATAAAGGCGATTGGAAGAGTTCCGTTGTGCGACAAAACTTTACGATACAACAAGGATTAAAATAGAACCATTATAAGGGGGTCATATTAGATGGTTCATTGTCGTCGCGCAACGGAAACTAACCTTTTGACCGCCACAGTCGGCTGTGGCCGTCAACAAAAAATCGTGCCCCTGACGCCACGTCGGCCACAGCCGTCCAAATTTCAATGATCAAAAACTTTGTAATTCTAACCGCTACAAGTATTTTTCAATCCCTGTTGATTTTTGGGGCACATCTTTTTTTTTTAGCTGGCGTCAGTGGCACGGTAAATTGCTAGACCGCTTGGCGGTCAATAGGTTTAGACAGTGGTAAATACAAAGTAGTATACTTTGCGGTCTTCACCCAGCTCTTTAAATGGTGTGATTCACACCTTATGGATCCATTTTTTGTTATAAAGATTTTTACCTGTTATTTTACGCGTTTCACCCATCTTTGGAAGTATGCTACGTTAGGAAAAGGCGATGATGTAGCAAATAGTGCAATCTAAAGGCAGCATAAAACCCAAAACTCGATTTCCTTGCCTTAGGGCTTACCACAGCTTACGAGCCAGCCAGTTCGTAGTAGCTGTGGTAGTAGGTAATTACGCAAGGTCGGTGATAGCGGTTCCGCGTTGAATACCAATTATGAGTAACAGTAACACTGACTCATTGATAGATGTTACGGATAATTCAAGTAGCTCGAGAAATGACAATACCTCAAGTGAACGTTTTTCACTATCAGAGGCAAAAAACATCCTTAGACATTTATAGCACAGATCGGGAAGTGAATTCGAATTTAAATTTTCATTTTTATTTATTTTAGCACACAGCTAAAACGTATTCACGTTTAACACTTTGAAGATTAGGATGATATGAAGGGTGCAGGAAAATCAAGAAAAACACTTATTTCAAATCAAAGAAACTTTATTCCCTAAACGGTGATGAATAAAAATTTCAGATGGCATCTTTGCACTTACACTAACTTATTTAGCGAGAACTTATTCAAACATCTAGTCATCCATGTTTGTACAACATAAGTATAGAGACTCCGCGCACACTTATTCAATTATATCTTGTCTTAAAAAATATCCAAATGTAACAACCAACGGCAAATCCATACTAATATTATAAATGTAAGTGTGTGTCTGTTTACCTCTTAACGCTTAAACCATTGAACCAATTCGGATGAAATTTGGTATGGACATAGTATGAGTTCCGAGGAAGGACATAGGATAGTTTTTATGCCGTGATAATAGACCGTGCTCCAAAAGTTGATTACTTATTTATTTATTAAGAACATCTGCTTTTGCCATACCAATGTGATCAATTTTGACTGATTGGTATGGCTGATCTTAATCACTGGTGTCCTATTCCTGAGCATCGTAGCAGGGTTTTAAGGAGTAATAGAATATTAAGAAGGATAAACACCACTTCCTTAAGATCGATAGTTGGTTAATATTGATTACCTAGCTCATCTGTAACCTTCGCTTTTTATCATACTGTTATGGAAACCTCTATAAGTATTGGCAGCTACATTTGGATATTTTTCGAAGGCTTATTTGTTTAAATTTGCGTAGAATAACTGTGAAACGTTTAATGTTAATTTAGACATCCGAAACACCGACAATCTTGCGCGCGATTCAGTCACGATTGAAACACTAAGCTTTGGACTTGGCGCTTGGGTATATTCATTTGTTGAACTTTAAATTATGAAGAAACATAAAAATATTGAACGGGGAGTTTTGTGTCGAGGAAATAATAATTATCTTTGATGATTGTGGAAAAAGTGCAAGTAATGTTATCTTTTATGTATGAATGTTGTCTTGTCCTTTTTTCATTCAACTCGTCTACTAATTTTTGACCTGAATACTCTTGAAATAGAATTGACAAGTGGTAAACCAATGTTTTGGTTTATATTACATGTCTTTAGCTTATGAGATTAAACCGTTTTGTGTCAGGTTACACTCTTCTTTGATTTTATAATGAATGGGATCAGTCTTTGACCTTACGGCGTGACTTGTGCTGACGGTTCCATGGTAAGGTAATGAAAACGCCAAGTCCGAATGCGTAACCAAAAACAATCTTATAACAAAACAACAACCATGTCACATACGAGTACAAGAACCACACCATTTTACATATACGTTATGTACAATTTTTATAACTTTTACTAAAAAAATAATAAAAAAAAACATTATTCCACATTAAATTTCAATTACAGATAAAAAAAACCATTCCACTCTATTAAAAGCTAACGAACGATATAGTACCTATGAATGTCGTGTTGAAATGCAGACAACATATATTTTTATTACAATACATACGTATTAAAAGTAAGGCATATACTCGTTGACTATTTATAGGCACAAGATTTACATTACGGATTAACCAAACCTGTACTATTTACCTAAATGTATAGTAAAAAAACATAAGGCAATTGTCTTAAGGCACTCTTAAAGAACATAAGGCGTCTTAACGGAAACAGTTTATTAAACATTTTGTCAAAAATTTAATAACTTTACGTAGATACAGAACCAACAAAAATAAAAATAAAATATCAAATTGTACCTATATCCGGGCAGTACCTAATCAGCAACGAAATCGTGCAACGATTTTCTCGTGCGACACAGTAAGTAGGTATGACTTATCTTTTTTGCATTTTAGTAGATAGAAATACATAAACAATATTAAATGTCAAATTTTGCTGCTAACAGTGGTGTGTTGTGCTCGAAGTACGAGCATTAGTACAGTACCCCTGCCAGGAGTGAACGTGACCGTACTGGCTAGCGACAGCGTAAACGATTTGTATGGAGAATAGTACAGCGGTTAACTTGTAGAACTACAATTCTCTATAAAAATCGATTTCGCAGTCTGTAGCGAGTACGGACGGGTACAGATGTCTACTGTATAAATACAGTAGCGAAAAAAAAATCATATGCGATTGTCATTTAAATAAGGTCCTCGATATTCGGGGGTCTTAATTATAAATAAAAAATTGGGCAAGTGCGAGTATGACTCGCGCATGAAGGGTTCCGTACCATAATCTATAACAAGTTTGTTGTATGGGGGCCCCCCTTAAATATTTATTTTATTTTATTTTTAGTATTTGTTGTTATAGCGGCAATAGAAATACATCATCTGTGAAAATTTCAACTGTCTAGCTATCACCGTTCTTGAGATACAGCCTGGTGACTGACGGACGGACGGACGGACAGCGAATTCTCAGTAATAGGGTCCAGTTTTTACCCTTTGGGTACGGAACCCTAAAAATGAACACTTTTTTTAGGTAATTTACTATTTAGTTAAATATTTGGATATACATTAACAAAATACATACTTTTTTATTCATACATACACTACAAGTTACTTATTACGCTTCCGGCAGTTTTCATTCTTAGATCCTATTCAATATGATATTTTTTTCTGCTACTGTAGGTAGAGTAGGTACCTACACACCATGTTCACAGAAATGTCAATTTTCACCTCACCAGCTCAAATATGCCGGTTTTGCTGCGAGATAACAGTGAACAAAATGCAATTTTGATTAGAGCGAGATGATATCAATGAACTTCTTTTTTTTTTTCAATCTACAGTGCCACGGATTATCATTTTTCAGCCACGGGTTAATTATAAAATTTGAACTATTCGAACTTCACTATGTACTGCCTCTTTCATATTTATGTAAAAAACAAGCGTCGAAAATATACGCATTCGAAATTTTCGAACCCGACCTCGAAAAATTACGCGTTCCGATTCACGTAATAAAGTAAAATTTAAAACGCCCATTTTTTTTCTCCAAATATTATTTAAATCGACTGAATTATAAAATTATGGTACCTTACACACAATGATGACAACCATAGCGGTTGTGAAGCAATCGTTCAAGAAATCTATATTGTTATTTTTTTGTAAGTAGCCTGCTATGCCTTTCTATTAATAATCACTAAGATCAACGAACAAGGAAGGGTACCCAACTGTTCGACTTCGATTCTTATTACATTAGTTTTGATATATGATATAGAGTATTCTAAAATAGCAGTCACGTAAAAAAAAAACGTATAGACTACTCTATAACATATATCAAAATGAGTTACATCGGAGTCGGACAGTTGGGTATCCTTCCTTATAAGAGAATAAATATAAACTTGATTGTTGAAAGAACAAGTACATAAAATCCTATGTTCTCGCTGTTGAGGTGAAAAGTTGTGTGTGCTACACGAGAGCAGTTTTTAGCATCCTGTGCTATTGAATGCCTCACTACGCTCAGGAGTCTAACTTAGAATCACTCGTTACGCTCGTGATTCAATCATAAGACTCCTTCGCTTGCTCGGGATTCAAAATCAGCACTGGAAGCAAAAAACAACTGTGTTCTCTGCACAAATAACTATTTCATGGGATCTGTATCAAAGTTGCAAAAAAGTGCGGCAGAAGCAATGGCAAATTGCCACAGGGTAATTACGAACAGTTATCATAGTTTCGAACATTATTTTACACGTTTTATTGGATGTCAATAATTTCTCCTCGGAGTCCTTGGACATTTAGCTTAATTTTTGGTTTCAAATTATATATTTTACTAAATGTCGTTGGCGATAATTATTAGAACTATTATATGCGGGTCTACATATTTTTAAATTTCTCTTTTATTTACGTAGTCAATCATCTTCCCCAGACTTGCTAACACATTTTAGTGTTTTTTCATCACATTTGCTCGTAAAAGATGGATTACATGTAGGTGTACTGACGGACTAAGGCCTATATTGTTCCCGCGGGAGTTATAAATTGTTAGGGAGTTATGGTTTTAGTTTTAAAAATATAGTACGCACTCGCAGTTTACTTCAGACTAAGGAGGTTTCAATCCAGCCAAGGTTTTTTGTTGTACGAACAAAACTTGCCTACCATCAAATTTTATGGTGTATTGAATTAATACGGTACATGTAACTGCATTAATATTTATGTTTTACAAATATTTAAGTGTATTCTGCAATAATTTTATTAAATTAAATTTTGAATTATCGTTACAATCTGGCAGTATGGCTTGTCATGTTTCTAAACTAAACGCAGTTCTTACCATTATCTGTGGTAGAAAACACAAAAAAAATGAAAAAAAAAACCGGCCAAGAGCATGTCGGGCCACGCTCAGTGTAGGGTTCCGTAGTTGCTCATCCTTCACAATAGACTTAAGTTATGAGAAAGATTTCAAGCTCTATAAAAAGGTCGTAAACGCCAAAGTAACTGTAGTTACTTATTACCTTCTGGAAGTCAACTTACGTCCTTTTAAGAAAATTATGAAATTTTACGATAACTCAAAAACGGCTCGACCGATTTTGTTCAATATAGTTTTCATTGAAAGTACTTATAAGGCCTCATTTTCATGAATTTTTCCATAATTTTTTGACCCGTGGTTTAAAAGTTAGAGGGGGGGGGGACGCTATTTTTTATATTTTTGGAGCGAATATTTACAAAACTGCTGACTTTATAAAAAAATTATGTTTGAAGACCCCTATTATTTTTAAAAGCCCTATTCAACGACACCCCACACACTAGTGTTGAAACGAAAAAAATAATTCACCCCCACTTTAGGTGTTCGAGAAGTACCCGAAAAAAAAATTTTTTTTGAGTTTTTATTGTACCGTTTTGTCGGCGTAATACATACACATATTCATACCAAATTTCAGCTTTCTAGTACTAATGATCACGGAGCTAAGCCGCGGACGGACAGACGGACAGACGGACATGGCGAAACTATAAGGGTTCCTAGTTGACTACGGAACCCTAAAAAGTTATAAAATTATTGGTTAGGTACTATTTAGTTTTGTAACAAAATTACTGTTCGTATTTTAGTTTTATAATATATCACGGTGTTAAATTATTCCTGCATAATATTGTTAATCGTTATTTGTTAAATATGATAGATGGTAAGATTCTGGGTCGATTGCAAAAAAATTGTACATAGTTAAAGGCTTAGTTAACATTAAATACGATCGCTTCCTTTGGGTGACGAAAGTTAGTCATACAAAATGTATGGGTAACTTTCGTCACACAAAGGAATCAATTAACATTGTTTTAATTAAAGCCCTTAACTATGTACAATTTTTTTGCAATTGACCCTTCTGTGTATATTTGTTTTCTGTTTTAAGCTGATGGCCGTTTTGCCAGTGCTTATAGTAAATTAAAAAAATATATGCAGAAAAAAGTTGGTTGTCAATCGTTATCGTTTAATTAGTTAAATATTTATTTTTGTCTTATGTATTTGTTATTTACTCCCAAATGTGATGAAAAATATTGTGTGTATGGCGGTTAGTAAGGGGATTACAAACTCAGGACATTAAAAGCCCTCCGCCTTCGGCGTCGGGCTTCTAATCTACCCTTATGACACAATATACTATAAACGCATATGTATAATTAAGCGTTTGCCGAATTTCAGCTACTGTTGCCGCCACTGAGCATTCATACCTAAGATTTGCATGTCTCTGTGACAAAACATGTAGTTCTGTAAATAGATTTAAGACCAACTGTATAGTTATACCATGTTTAAGGAAATAAATGACTGATTACTGATTAATATTACGTTTTGTTTTTTATTCCGTTTTATTTCACTAATTTACATAAATTGAAGACCCGCAAAGTTCTGGACGGGAATCCTTAAAGGCACAAATAACATAGGGCATATGATTTTTTCCAGGATACCACAAACTTTTCTTGTGGCACATACTTATTTCCATTAGAAATATGACTATGAGTGAGGTAAATTATGTTCACAGGGTCGCAGACATCGCATTATAAAGTACGTTGTAGACATTTGATCAATTGCGTTTAAAATATTTCCATCAAGCTTAATAAAAAAAATAAGAAATCTTTATAATGTATGATCCATTGATCATATTTAACATTCGTTCGATTTGAGAACAAATCAATATCTTTCTTGTCAGTATAATCACGTAAGTTTTCACGCTAACCCAATAAGTGGACTTATTTTCATATCATTTTATATAGGGGGCCTACCTACGCGCTATTTAGGGCAAACATGTATTAAGTAAAAAGCCATATGTCTTAAGATAGCTTGTTAAATAATGCTGCTATGGTTTAACGGCCAAATAAATTTGCACCTCAATCCAGCGCAAAAAGCATTTAACTTTTTAACTGCTAATACTGCCCTAGGAGTGCAGATTTTAACCCAAAGGCTAGTGCATCTGTATACATGTTGAAAATGCCCTAAACACCGCGTCGATTACACTGGAAATTACACAATTTCAACACTTTATATTAAATCGGTTCAACACGTTTACAAAATACATTATATCAATATTCATTACAATTGCACTATCAAGGCGCTGGGACGTCTTCAGGAACTATAGCTCTTAATATACTTTGAGATCAATTTTATCTTTATTTTTGAAATTCGACGTCCCGATTTGGTGTCAAACACTGAACTGTGGTACTGGTACACACCGGTAATGCAGTGCATTAGCGATTGGGAGAAGTTAGCTTTGGAAATCTCAACAGTTGGATTCACATAATAGACTTACGAGGAACACGTATTAATTCTTTTGTACGAGTAGATTTCGTTTAATGGACTATGTGAATGTTTGATTATTCCAATGTTTAGCCTATGACAACTTGCTAAGACTAAGTTTTTAAGATAATTCTTATGAAGTTTTAATGTGTTATCCAAGTTAGTGTGTTGGTAGTCAATTGTGTTTGAGGGATTGTGCTTGGTACTAGGTTCTGACTGTTCTACACTCAGAAAATTGTAGTGTCAATAAATGCTTAATATGAGAGAATAATTAAATTTGTAATCTTCATAAATACATATTAGTGCAGTAATTACTTTGTGGACGTATACTTTGCTCGAGGTATCCTGCCTTTTCGCCGAAATATTTTCCCAAATGATTCATTTGCCAAACCGTGTCATTTCCCAAAATCTCAGTGTATTTTTCATGCTCTTATAGAATACAGTAGGTTAGGTTAGGTTTGTTTTATGAAAGTTCCGATAAAAATATGGTTTCAGAGAAAATCGTGAGTTGGGAAATGAAACAGTTTGGCAAATAAAAGATTTGGGGAAAATAATTCTGCCAAAAGGCAGAGAACCTTTACTCGATTACACTATCAGTTTCTGAAATTAAGGCGTACAGTAAACTTTACAGTCTACTTTCGGTACTGTAAAGTTTAATTTTCATATACTTTGACATATTATTTATATAATAATAATAACATGAAAATATTGAATTTATTCTGGATTTTCGAGGTACATATTACTAGGCACCTTAATCGTAAAATTACTAAGCGATTACGGTAGAAATGGTTTAATTTTTGAGGCCACTTTGCCACAATAAATTTGGTTTTGACGTTTGATGTCGATTTTGCTGTTATTTTAATTTGTCATTATTATTACATTACAGTAAATATAATACAACCACTAGATTTATAAAATCTTCTGTTTACATTATCCACAATGGCACAAATATAACTATAACAAACAACTAAAAAAAATGTTAAGAGCTCAATATATCCAAACATCTATCAATATTTATATTATAGTCAAGGCCTTCTAAATACAGGATGATTCGCCTTCGGAATCTTCAATCCCATCGTAATACCTATAAATCATTCGCATTTTATTCTCAGGACTTGGAATATTTTGATAAAAATTTCCTTATCATGAGCGAAGTCCACGACATAATATGTTATTGTATAACGGAGGGGCGCAAATACAATACAATAAAAATATCTGGGTTTGTTCTACGAGGACGTCTTCCAGAAGGCACTGTCTGAACAAAACTAATAACGCCTAATCATTATCAATGTTTAAGAAGAAATACCACCGCTTATTTTTCCATACAAATCGAGATTTCGTTCTCGTCTGTTTCCTCCTCCAAAACTAAACCAATCTTTACAAAATTTTAGGAACTGAATGGGAAGGATATGTTCAGTGTCGGACCGTTCGTGTTTTTGCGCTTCTTATCATAAAATTTGTGTACTAGGCGTCTGTTATTGGCCAAAATTCCGCTGCAACGGGCGCCTTGTACACAAATTCTATAATAATTTCCGCAAAAACCGAAACGGTCCCACACAGATATTTTTTTCCTATCCAATTGCCGTTTCTAAAATTTCGTAAAGATTGGTAAGTTTTGGTGGAGGAAACAGTCGAGAACGAAACCTGTATTTCTATAACCCGGTTACGTCAAGTTTGGACCTCATTTGTATGCGACGCCATAGTTACCAGGTGCAAAGTTAACGTAAACTGATAGTATGGAAAAAGGAACAGTGATTTATCCTCTTAACGATTCGGTTAAAAAATATAAAACTTATGTCAATCTGTAATCTTATTTCGCTACTTAGATAATCTAGAATTGAAACTAGATAACAGATTCATTAAAAAAAAAAAAACTGTTTAACTGTATATTCGAAAGAGTATTGCATAAATCATGTGACAAAGTAAATCTAAGTCTTTTTGAGATGTCAGGAGAGTTTTTTACTGTAGTATTGTGCGTGACAGCTGTCATCTTAGTACAATGTTTACTTTCAAGGTTAACATATTCACGGACAGTGTGTTGAGAGACGTGAATTACCTACGACCCTCGTGACACCTACGGCATCACGCCACGTCTACGTCCGGCGACTTTTATCTTCGTAAAACTCACTCCATCTACAGCCGAACATTTCTTCATAGTTTCTATATAAAAGCAATTGCCTAGAGGGGTTTTTGGCTTAAACTTTTTAATTAGTTTTGTCTGTGCCGCAGCATGCAATTTTCTGAGTGGTCCTATAAACGTGTTAAAATTGTACTACGATGACATTTGCACAAAGTTTCTGTGAGTTTTCTATAGCTGCAATAAAACGGAATACGGCTAGAAGCGTATCTTAGCGAATATATTTAAAACAACTATAACATATAGAACACATATCCCTTAACTACTATCTGCGATCTTTACATTATCTATACGATATTTAAGAATCCAAATTAGATACAATGAATTCCCTTAAAATCGGCAGATTAAAGCATCACAAATTAGTTATGCTGACAGAATTATATCGGACTTTAGAATACTTTTATACTCGTAGCTCAAGAGCTCAGCTCTGAAGTTGTTTGGATCCAAACGAATATCATGTCGTTTTTCCTTATTAATGGTTTAAAATAGAGATTTCTTCGATAATAATATAAATAATGTAAAGTCGCAAAACCATACAAGATACACAAATATAAAATTGCATTTCCGACTATGCTAGAAACATATAAACTCTTACAAAATTATGTCTTAAAATAATATGATCCGTATATATATGATAATATCACCGATTTACCTTGACAAAAAGCATTCAAGATTACATGCAATAATTTTGGGCTTGTTAAAAAAAATACCAGCATAGAGCATTATGTACATAGATAATAATAATATCTATCTTGTCATAAACATTAAAGAGTATAATTATTTCTTATCTTTTATGTCTTTATATTTCTAATAACAATTACGCTTAGCTTACTTACGGCTTGGACACATACTTTGAGCTTAATTTGAAAAACTATTTAAGCTTTGCTAGTACATTGCGCCTATACCAAAGTATCGTCCTCCTAGCTATCGTGCTAGAAGCGAGGAGTTTAACCGACATAATTTAACGAAATGTCGACTTTCGTTAGCTTGTACCCTGTCTGTATACCAGCTTGAATTCTGTCCTATAAACCCTGTTTTAACTATTGTCTTCAAATCGGAAACCTTTTTGACTATGACATAAAACAACATTGCCAATCACGGTAACCCGTCAGGGAGAATCAAATATCAAAGACGTCATAAATCATACACTTAATGGATTATATTTAAATTATAGCGTAAATCAAACTCGTATAATAATAGCTTGTTACAATCTGGTAAACTGTAAAGCCTTCTTACGATTGCCACGTTATGACCGCGGGTTTTGGGATCAGTAGTCTTATAAGATACTTCTTGACATTACGAACAATACTTTTCGCACATAATAATCATATCAAATTTCACGAAATTTGTACTTAAATAGTAGAAAACTCAATTAATACGATTCAGGGCGAAGAAGCTTACGAAAGTCGTTTATCGAATAATTATTACAAAACAATATCGGGGCACTACTATTAAAAAGGATCGATACATGTGTATAAAATGTATATGCAAGTAATTGCGCGAAATAAAACGGTAAAAAAAAAGTTAAATAATGTACAAACGTACTATATCGCGTTAAAAATGCACTAATACGATGGCAATTTGCGTACGGCAAATGGTCGCACGAATAATACGTTACGAAATACATACGGTGGGGTCAGAGGCGGGCGCTCAGCTAGGACACGGACGAGATGGCGTTGTGCGGCGAGCCCATCTGCGTCAATACCTTGTCCAGCCACTGCAGCGGCCCGTGCAGGTGGATCTCGATCCAGCAGGGCGTCGACGTCACGTCCTGGCGGTGGTACTCCGCCCCCCAGCCCTTCACGAACGACATGCGGATCGTACACATCTTCGTCAGCTCGTACACCGCTTCGAAACCGTGATTTACACTTTGAGACAGCAGCTGCGCGAACTCGCGATTGTTAAAGATCTTCAGGGAGCAACCGGGCGGTATCTTACACACGGTCGAAGGGTGGAAGCCGTGGTGGTGGTTGCAGTTGCGGCTCTGGACGAATATCGCGGCGTCGGACAGGCATTCCGCGTAAACTTCCCCGCCGACATAGTATAAATGCACGCCTTTCCCTATGTGGCGTCGGGTGTTCTCTATCGTGGAGTTTCTGTTCACGTTGCTCAGTTGCCCGAGGCAGAATCTATCACTGTTGTTGGATGGGTCCGTAAAGCCGTCGACGACCACCGCGTGGGAGTTACAATGGAACACCTCGCCGACTCTGCAGTTCAATTCGTAGTAAGCTACCGACGCCCAGTACACCGGTTCCTGGTAAGATACCGGGGCGACCTCTCCCGGAGGTTCCATATCGTCTGACGGCGGAGAATACGCGGGTGGAGGCGTGTCGGGAAGTTCAGAACTGGCTGAAGGTGGGAAGCCTGAACCGGAGTAAGAAACGTTATGGGGCATAGCCGGTTCTGTGGTTCTTTGGAAGGGCATATGAGAATGGCCCGGGGGGAATTCCGAATGTCTCGGGACTAAGACAGGTGGGAGGACGGGACTTTCCACCCGTTTATAGTGGTAGGGGTTAATGCAGACTTCCTTCTGTTTGGCGCTGAAGGGGTACTGGCAGATCTCGAGAGGTTTGAGCTCGTGGTGGCTCTGCAGGTCGGGCCATCGCCACACTCGGCAGTATATAACGTGCGGCAGGCCCTTGCGATGGGATACCTGGAATATATAAAGGCGTGGCCTTAGATTCAAATTCAGTATTGGAAAAATAAATAATCTTGTATTAATAAACTGTACACATGATGCAACATAAAGCCTGCTCAGCCCATTTTTCACTTCTCCTCGTATTTAGTTATACCTTTATCTTCCATCCAGCGAGCGGGACAAAATCGGATACCGGTATTCGGCTCCATACAAAATACCGGTATTCAATTTCGGTCTTTCCCTGATTTATATATTAATATTACATATGTTTATACTTATTTACCTAAATAATATTTAATTAGCATTTGAAACAACAAAAACGCAAAATTACAAAGATGTTTCAATTTTAATTAATACCGGTATCGATCCCTGGAGCGGGGAATGGTGACGCACTTAATCCGCTTCTTCACAGTTCGTTTTTTAGGGTTCCGTACCCAAAGGGTAAAAACGGGACCCTATTACTGAGACTTCGCTGTCCGTCCGTCCGTCCGTCTGTCACCAGGCTGTATCTCAAGAATGGTGATAGCTAGACAGTTGAAATTTTCACAGATGATGTATTTCTATTGCCGCTATAACAACAAATACTAAAAATAAAATAAAATAAATATTTAAGGGGGGCTCCCATACAACAAACTTACAGATAATGGTACGGAACCCTTCATACGCGAGTCCCATTTGCACTTGGTGTTTTTATACTCTATTGTTAAACAATAAATTATACCTGTAATCTTCCATCCAGCGAGCGGGGAATGGTGACACACTTGGACGGGGTACCGGGACAGGAGAGCGCGCGCTCCAGCTCTTCGATGGCTCCTTTCCGCTTCTTCAGTTTCTTCACCAGACTGTCGACGGCCTTCTCCGCCCATTTCTCTTCTTCATCTCCCTGTGGAAACATACACATTGGGTGAGTTATATATATGGTTGTCGTTATTGTAACAAAAATTGTACATGTTAAGGTGAACATAACTTTTCGTAGTTGGGTTAGAAGTATCTTTAAACCATTCCAATATCACGCAAAATGGGCGCATTGTAAGATGTCGAGCTGCGGGAAACTAGGCCGCGATAACCTATATATCCAGGTAGCCCTGTAACAAATTCTGGTTGGAATGCGTCAAACCATTTTGACATGAAATGGCAATAAAACATACAAAAAATAACAATTTTTCACTTACTCACTACTTTAAAGTTGCCTTTTTAGCGATAAAACCGCCTACACTGTTAATGAAGTTTCTTTGTTTTTTTTTATTTGATGGTGGGTGAAAATGCTAGCTTAGTTTCGTTTTCGTTACAAAATTTAAAGACGGATATCGTAACGAAACCTGAGGAAGCCATTATGATTTTCACCCTGGTGCCAATATGTATAATGCATGTACCAATTTAAAGCCTGACCAGAAATATATGAGGATGCGCCATGTTGCGGAATTTCACTGGAACTAATTTCTTACACTGGCAATGATTTTATGATGGTTTGTCAACAATGTGAATGTCATTTGTGGTGCTTTCTTTAAAAGACAAATATTTAAGATTATCCAAAGAAAATGCCGAAAACCATTCACAGTCGTGAAAGTAATATTATAAATAATGTGTACACGTGTTTATTACACGAAAAACAGTGAGAAAAAGAGTGCATTCCATAAAATTGTATTACGAGGTTAACCTATTGACCGCCAAGCGGTCTAGCAATTTACCGTGCCACTGACGCCAGAGTAAAAAAAAAATGTGCCCCAAAATCAACAGGGATTGAAAAATACTTAATAGCGGTTAGAATTACAAAGTTTTTGATCATTGAAATTTGGACGGCTGTGGCCGACGTGGCGTCAGGGGCACGATTTTTTGTTGACGGCCACAGTCGACTGTGGCGCTTAAAAGGTTAACATAGTGGAACTGACAGGTATTTAAAGTAATGTAATGTCATTAAAGTGGGTTGCGATTGGTTGCTAAATTGTTGCCATATAACTCTTATAAATAGCGCCTTCTTGACAATCCTCATATAATTCTGGTCAGGCTTTACAAAACTTCAAAACAATAGAAATGAAGTGTTTATTATTTATACCTAATACATACACAGAGGTAAGTAGATATATTATTATCATACGGAAAATTAAATTCTCATGATAAAAACACCACAAGTGAAGTGGTTAGTTAGAAATACACCATGAAAATATGTTTTGTACTTCATGATTCACACAAAAATTCCCAGAACTACATGACGGCGACCAGTGAGTCACGCCACTTGAGCATCCAAAATATAAATATTACAATATGTACTATTTCCCCATTTACGTTGCTCGACACATATTGCGGCTGCACACTACTCGCGTAGTTGACCGAAATTGGCCAAAGTATGAGTTTCCGCAGTGAAGTGCCTCTACTCACTGACTTATTCTACTCACTGACTTATTCTACTCACTGACTTATTCCGCCCAACTTCGGTCAACTTCGCGAATAGTGTGGAGACGCAATTAAACCCCATGCTGTATCTAGAATACATTTGTATTTATTACAGTATATATTAAGTATATGTAATTTTTGTGGTAATGGCAAAATAAAGTATTCTCAACACTTGTTTAATATGTATAATTCGATTTCACCTAGCCCTATATTATAGTTGAATGGATGAGTATTGTTGTGTTGTGTTGTGTGTAATGTTTTAAATAAACAAACAAAATGTACTTATGTATAAAAAATGCAATACAAACACATACATAAAAAAGTTAAACAGTTTCAGACTGTTATTATTGGCAAAAACCTACATAAACTCCCCCCTCTGAAATAACATTTAACAATATTTAAATTTTAATAATTTATGTTTATAAAATTACTTACTTGATACTTATTTTAGTTTTATCCATCCAGTACCATCTTTCATAATGTATGTCTACATACATTTTTTATTTTGAAAACCTAATACAGTTACTGATATAAACATTTTAACAAAATGTTATTACTTATTATATAGTTTATAATTTCCATATTCGTTCTTAAATAACTAGAACAACATATGAAAAGTAGAATTATATTATAAACAAGAAACAAGATAAACATAATCCTGTATTTTAATGATTATGATCTCTAGTGAGTCATAAATATAGTCATCCAAATCATTGGAAAAGCTCCAAATTAGTAGTTGTTTACAAACAAAATGCACAGCAAACTGAGTTAGCCAAGTTTGTCATTTAAAACTAGTTAAGTTTTATTTTTTTATGTTTATTTAATTTTTTCCTTTTCATTAATCATAAAATTCATATGTTCAGAATAATATTTAGTAACTTGGATAAAATGTCTTTTCAACTAATACATTTGTAACAAATTGGTTACAATAAACATTGAAATATAAGTTAAGTCAGAGATTAGTCTATCAAAATTAAACATAGACTTTAAATGAATTGTCTATGTTAAGTTATTTACTTCTTACCTTATTATAACATTTCGCAGTCAAATACTTTATACTTCCTAACTTTATCAGCATTTAGTGCATTATACAAACTTCATTTGTAACATCACTTCCAGGAATCCCTCTCTGGGATAAGTTTGCCTCCATTTACCTACATCTATGATTTTGTGTACAACTAGACGGTGCCCTTTGAACTTCATCTGCTTAAAACTTTCTTTATCATAGGGTTAAAAGAACCTTATAACTAGGGCTGCTCTTAGACTTAAAAAAACCCGGACATTTGGCGAAAATCGCATTTTTCCCTGGATGTGTGGAAATATTATAATTAAATAAACAATTGCTTTATTTTTCATTAAAATAAAAAGTGACTGGGTTTTCCCCGGACACTTATTGAAAACCCCACCGGATGGCCGGGCTCCAAACTAGGTCAAATCCGAGGACACCTGGACGAATGGCAGCCCTACTTATAACCATCTTAGGCAGGCCAGTTTTTCCTATGTCAAAATTGGCAAACATCTGTTTGACATTATGGAATGATGAGCGGACAAAGAAATTTTACCAACAGATCGTGCTGAACAGCTTACACTGTGAGCCTATTAGGGAATGCAATTGGTTATTTTTAGTATGGGAAAAACCGGTTGGTAGCCGAAACCCAGTTATTTTCATACAAATATGGTTAACCTTTTGAGCGCCAAAGACGGCAAATCACGTCGACGGAAAGCTGTGCCCCAAACGCCACAACGTCATTTGCCGCTATACAATGTCATGCTTTCTCCTGTCAGCTTGGCATTAGGGACACAGTTTTCCGTTAACGAGCTGGGCGGTAGAAAGGTTAACCGTTGCATTCCCTAGTGCCTATACAAATCCTACATTGCATTTTTAAGATTGTTTTTCAAATTTAATGATCTCCCTCCATAGTAAAATAATAAAAATTATAATAGTTGAATCATTTAATAGTTTGTTTTCAGATACCACTCTATGGCATGCCATGGCCATGACACATGTCAAATGTTAGTTTGTAGAGTTGCTTAGATCAGTTTATTACTGCTCTAATATATAAATATTTTTTTTTCTAATAAAATTAGGGCCCACTATTTTATCTACTAAAACTAAGCCATATTAATGTCACTTGTAAAAAGGCCTCCTGTGGCTGCTTCAATTGTTTAGTCATGGGCCATGGGCGTCCTCCAGTTAGTGCCCGCTCTAGATTTAGTTCATCTTTCTTACTTACTACTCCATGGTTTGTGAACCAAAGGATTTAGACATCAACTTTGTATCACAAGAATCTTCAGATATTATCAAGATTTTTCCATTCTACTGTATGCTTTCTATTAGATAGTATATTATTCATCAAAGCTCCAATAACTCATCCTGCCAAGTATGTCTTCTTGACAGTGTCTATTGTCATCTATCTAGGTATCTGATTCACTCTTTAACTAATTACCTGTACTTGACAGTTTAAAACATAAACTAAGTCCTAGAAAAATTACTTACCTTAAAAGGTCATGACCAGTTGCACATAGGGATTAATTATACATTTTTCCTTGCCTTGAAGAAATTAATGTTGAATAGTAAATTTTAGAGCAGTTATTTTGTTTAAAAAACTTTATGGCCAGTAAATTAACCATGAATATAAAATAATTTATATATTCTGTACTAATATTTTATTAGTAACAAAAATAAAGATGGAAAGCAAGTATGTACTGCGTATATGGCCTCTAACCTGTTTCCAGCCTAGGAGTTTCTTGACGGCGGGGCTTGTGAAGGAAAACAGGCTATTCAGGCTCGACATCGGCCCGCTGCTCGAAGACTCCCCATCGTCGGTGTCCATGGCGACCACCCGACGCGAAGCCTCGGTGACTCACTGTGCCAGGAGACCAGTAAAAGCACCACGGAAGCGCTCAAACGGCCATCGATATTAACGCACTTGGTATTCCCCACAAGTACGATACTAATTACAAAACACCAAGCGTCCCCACACTGATCACCGCCAACCACACTATCACTGTATTTCTATATTTACAACATTTATACGTTGCACTGTTGATTTGCGTTGCAACTTCTTCTCAGGTTTCTTTTCTCGCTTGGGTCAGGATAAATGTCGAAAAATGAAAATAAAACGCTTGTCAAGTACCTCCATTGGACTTTTTTTTAATTTATGTCATTCAGTAGTGATGCGAACCGATGATAGATGTGAATGAATTCAAAATGAACGGACGGTGTTTATATGTAAAAAATAATTAGTATTATGAAATGTAAAATCAAGTAAGCAATTAATTATGTAATGCAAATGCAGCACTTAACCGATTTAGTTCACTTAATTTAAATGATTCAATAATGGATTTTATTAACACCATTAAAAAAGAAGACTAATGGACGTATACCTTTATACTGCTCCTTTACACGCATCTAACGATTTTACAATGATATTGTAGAAAACTTCAATAAAAGGCGTGAATCCGTATGGCGTATAACGGATCGACCTGTTCGCATTTTAGCGAGAATTTTCTCGAATTATTTTGAATTGTCATTTCGTATCGTATTCAGTTTAGTGTCTTGCGCTACGCTAGTTTGTATTCGGTGTTCGACGAACAAAGAGGAATAAGTTGTGATATCTACATTGTTTATTGAAATATCGTTTCATATTCACTACACTACGCTTAATTACAGGATTAACATTAGCAAACATGGAGCAGGTGAGTGAGGTTATAATGATTTTCAACTGAACGTTCATTATGAATGAGATATATATAATTAATTTATGATAATTATTTTAGGTTAATCAGTTAAAAGAAAAGGGTAACGAGGCGTTATCTGCCGGGAATTACGATGTCGCGATTAAGTGTTACACCGATGCTATTGCATTAGACCCGAATAACCACGTTCTGTTCAGCAACCGGTCGGCTGCTCACGCTAAAGCGGGGAAATACGATGAGGCTCTAGATGACGCCGAGAAGACAGTGTCTATCAACCCCACGTGGGGAAAAGGATACTCTAGAAAAGGCTCAGCACTTGCTTTCTTAGGTAGATTCGATGAAGCCATTGCAGCTTACGAAACGGGCCTTAAACATGAGCCTGGTAATCAGCAATTGGTATCAGGGCTCGAGGAGGTGAAGGGACAGGCTGGCATGCTCAAAGAATTCATGCAAAGGCTGCAGAATGACCCAGAAACAAGGGAGTGGCTGAAGGATCCAGAATACATGAAACTAGTAATGGTGAGTGCTGTTTCTATGGTTACTTAAATAAGGAACACCCTCTCTTATGCTTACTAAAGATTTTGTCTAACATTGATTTAAATAAACTAAATTCTTAGTAGATATCAAGTTCAATGTTCTTGTAATTTATTAAATAATTGACCTACAGATAACCTATACATATATGAATAACTTTGTTTTCTGCCTATGACTTCACATTAGCATTTGTATGATCTTTTTAAGAATGAATCTGGCACATAACTGTTGATTTAATAATTGACACGATTCAACTATATGTTTATAATATTTATTCCAGTCTATTGCTTCAAATCCCTTCGACGCAGCAAACCTAACGAAGAACAAAGACAAGCGTTTCCCGAAAACCTTAGGGCACTTCCTTGGTATCAACCTTAAAGGCACCGAATGGCCCATGGATGTGGACCCACCAGCACCTGAAAAGAAACCTACACCACCCCCAGAAAAGCAAGAACCACCTAAACCAACATATGATAATTTACCTGAAAACCGAAAATTAGCTTTACAAGAGAAAGATCTTGGCAATGAATGCTATAAAAAGAAAGACTTTGATAATGCAATTTTACATTATAAAAAAGCTATTGAACATGATTCTGCAGATATTACATTTTACACTAATATGGCGGCTGTATATTTTGAGCAGAAAGAGTATGAGAAGTGTATAAAAGAGTGTGAAAAGGCCATAGAGATTGGAAGGGAGAATAGAGCAGACTTCAAACTAATAGCTAAGGCTTTTACTAGGATTGGTAAGTAAAATATTATTACTGTAATTTTTTTTTTATGCTACGGCTTGGGAAACAAGCATGCACTCCGCCTGATGTTGAGCTGTTATAGACATGGGCATCATGTTAAACAAAGTCTCAGACTCCGAGTTTCGATTCCGTCTGTGACTAGGATTGTTAACTATGCGCACGCAAGATGTGCTCTTATGTGTTAACACTTTCACACGTGGCGCTTGTTACATTGGCTTCTGGTGTGTTGTCTTATTTTTTTTGTCTGAGTGACTAGAATAGATAATGGTGGGCCCTGAGGTAAAAAAATAAATTGGTTTCTAGGATTGCCCCAGAAGTCCTATGAATTTAAATAATAATTAATTTTGGCTCTGGACACAAGCTGTATTTCTATTGCTACTGTAACAACAAATACTAAAAATAAAATAAAATTAATATTTAAGGGGGGCTCCCATACAACAAACGGGATTGGTTGCGTTAACTTTGCACCTCATTTGTATGGAGCGCTACACATACCAGGTGCAAACTTAACTTAACCACTTAAGGATGGAAAGTGTTTGTACGGAACCCTCGGTGCGCGAGTCCGACTCGCACTTGTTTTACTTATATACTATAGTTTAATGGTATGCAATAATAAAACTTATTTCTAAACTTCTCATTGCTGTATAGTCTATTTTTTTATTTATACTTAATCAAATGGTTGATCATCTTTTAGGTAATGCCTATAAGAAAATGGAACAATGGAAGTTGGCTAAAACTTACTTTGAGAAGTCAATGTCTGAGCACCGCACACCAGAGATCAAGACCCTGCTCAGTGAGGTAGAGAAGAGGGTAGTCGAAGAGGAACGGAAAGCCTATGTTGATCCTGTGAAAGCCGAACAGGAGAAAGAACTGGGCAATGACTACTTCAAGAAAGGTGAGTGATAGACCAGTCAGTCAAGTTACTTTATGCTAGAAACTGACCGAAAATGGATTTTCAGCTGAAAACGAAGCTTCGGTTTCATCTCAGTGTTGGGCAGAAACGGAAACGAAGCTTTGCCTCATTTTCAGCCAATTACGAAAACGGTATATTAAAAAAACCGGCCAAGACCGTGTCGGGCCACGCTCAGTGTAGGGTTCCGTAGTTGCTCATCCAACATAAGAGATGGGCTTAAAACAGCGATTCTAAGCCCGAGGTTTAAGTTAAGACAAAGATTTCAAGTTCTGTAAAAAGGTCGTAAACGCCAAAGTAACAGTAATTACTTATTACCTTCTGGAAGTCAACTTACGCCCTTTTAAAGAAAATTATGAAATTTGGCGATAACTCAAAAACGGATGGACCGATTTTGTTCAATATAGTTTTCATTGAAAGTACTTATAAGGCCTCATTTTCATGAATTTTTCCATATTTTTTTGACCCGTGGTTGAAAAGTTAGAGGGGGGGGGACACTATTTTTTTTTATTTTCGGAGCGAATATTTACAAAACTACTGACTTTATCAAAAAGTAATGTTTAGAGACCCCTATTATTTTTAACAGACCTATTTAACGACACCCCACACACTAGGGTGGAAACGAAAAAATTAATTACCCCCACTTTAGGTGTACGAGAGGTACCCGAAAAAAAAAACATTTTTTTAGTTTCTATTTTACCGTTTTGTCGGCGTAATACATACACATACTCATACCAAATTTCAGCGTTCTAGTACGAATAATCACGGAGCTAAGCCGCGGACGGACGGACAGACGGACATGGCGAAACTATAAGGGTTCCTAGTTGACTACGGAACCCTAAAAAGATGACCTAGTGTGAATAGATCTCGCGCAGCAAGGCATACAAATGATAAAACTGAACTTACTAGTTTTATAGTGTTAAAATTTAATTATATTTTTTTCTGCAGGCGACTACAGCAATGCAGTAAAGCACTACACAGAAGCTATCAAACGCAACCCAGATGATCCCAAACTATACTCCAACCGTGCAGCTTGCTACACTAAGCTGGCTGCCTTTGACCTCGGCCTCCGGGACTGTGATACCTGCTGCAAGTTGGACCCAAAGTTTATCAAGGGCTGGATTAGGAAGGGAAAAATTTTACAGGTGAGAAATAATATAAGAAACTGATTCCAATGAAATAGTTGCTGGTATACTTTGGCTGATATAGAATCTTACTTTTAATTATCTATCATCACACAAAAACTGCACCTTTGAAAATGCGCCATGTAAGAGGGTGGATCAAATAGTACCCGTGTTTGATGGCAAGTGCCGTTACTTGGGAAAGATGGCATTACCATCGTGTAGTATTGACCTTATCAAATAATAAAATGAAAACTATCACTTGTTTATGGTTCCGTTTTTTTCTGGCCGTAAATTTTGTAAGACAATGAGAAAGAGCAATATCGTTCCGTAATTCGCTTATTATTTTTGGATGGAAAAACATGCGAACAAATAAAAGTTATTAGTTATTAGATGCTGTCTACGGAGGTCTTTCGTCGTCTATGACAACCGTGAGATATTAGTTTAATGAATTTGAACGAGGTCGTACATCTGTTTTCGACGAGCACCTCCCAGGGCGCCCAGCAGACGTGGTTACCAAAGAAGTCGTGCGAAAGGTATAAAAAAAATGGTCACCAATCGACATACCAAAGTGCATGAATTAGCAGAGGTTGTAGGGGTATCGTACGGAACAGCAATTAATATAATACACGATAAATTAAATATGAAAAAAGTGTCCGTCCGATGACTGCCGCGATTGCTCACCGGATGAAAATAAGCGGTTACGGCTGTAAATGTCGAAGGAATCTTTTTGTTTGTGAAAGCCGTAGGTTTTTTTCCCGTAGTGTCGTTACTGTTGGTGAAACCTGGATCCATTAGTATACAACTGAGACCAAGCGGCAGTTTAAACAATGGATTTTTCTAACGAATCTGCCCCAAAGAGGGCGAGAACGGTCCCATCAGTCGGAAAAGTCATGGCTACGATTTTTTGAGATAGAAAGGGAATAAATAATCCTTATAGATTTCTTACAAAAAGGGAAAACTATCACAGGGCTGTACTATAGTGAGTTATTGGACCGGTAAAAAAAAAAAGACGGGAGCCACGGCCCCATTTGGCAAAGAAGAAAGTGTTGTTCCATCATGACGACGCACCAGTACATTCATCCAAAATTGTCACTGCCAAATTAACCCAACTACGTTACGAATTGCTGCCACAGCCGCCCTACTCGCCTGATCTGGCTCCCTGTGACTTTTTTCTGTTCTCCAACATGAAAAAATGGCTCGGGAAAGAAATTCAGCTCAAACGAGGAGGCTATAGCTGAGACAGGAGCGTATTTTGAAGAGTTTGACAAATCCTATTTTTTGAAGGGGTTAAGTTAAGTGACCGAAACGCTGGGAAAAGTGTAAGGACCTAGAAGGAGATTATGTTCAAAAATAAAATAAAACTTTAAAAAATATATGCGTCTTAATTTCCAACACAGGTACTTTTTGATCCACCCGTAATATCAGGGTGCGAAAAACTGTTCAGTTCAAACATGTATTTTATTGAAAAGGCCTATCATTCTCCAACTAAAATAATGATATAGCAGCTATAGCTACTACTTGGGACTCATAGGATATACTTCCATAAATTTAACCTATAAATATTCAATTTCCATGAATGGGTCTTTCTTAGTATAACTTTTTTATTTTCATAATTGTATAAATTTTATAGTTTTGCATTGTTTTTTTAATAATTTTATTCTAAAATCGTGATAGTGAAATTGTGACACTTAACTGGAAAAGGTCCCAATGTGCGGCTTACCATAATAACGCGTTGACAGGTTATTGGTATAAAAAAGTAAACAAATTTCGTCCTACAAGCCGAACAATAGGACCTTTTACACAATGGATCAACATTAAATTCCCGTTATGATTGGCAGGGCATGCAACAGCCATCGAAGGCGTTGACCGCATACCAGAAGGCGCTAGAGCTGGACCCTAGCAACGCAGAGGCACTGGAGGGATACCGCGCTTGCTCTACGCAGCTAAACTCCAACCCTGAAGAGGTACGGCTTTTACAATACTGACATTATTTACCTGTGTCAAGATACACACTTTCATGTACCGCTATATTTTATGATCAAGAGCATACTAAAAATGAAACCTCTTAATAACAGGTTCGCAAACGCGCGATGGCCGACCCCGAAGTGCAGTCGATCCTGCGTGACCCCGCCATGCGCTGCATTCTCGAACAGATGCAACAAGACCCTCACGCGCTTCAGGATCACCTCAAAAACCCAGAGGTCGCCGCCAAAATACAGAAGCTTCTCGAATCGGGCCTGATCGCTATACATTAACGGCTACCTAGATTAATTAGTACCTAGGATTTATTCAATGCGAATGTGTTGGGGTTCTACCTAGTGGTAATATAAATATTTCATGCTCATAGCTTCACCGCCGGAGCGAGTAGAACAGTGCCTGAAATGTGTTATGACCCTATCCCAACGTGGTTTTACGATAATTATGTTCGTGTTTTTCGGCCGTTCGTAATCCTACTTAAGAAAACTTAATGTATTTAAAATGTTTATCTTCCACATCTACCGGAAGTGATAAATTAATTGAATAATGTTCGATGCCTTTGCCTGTTGATCTGTGATTTTGATTCACAAAGTTTGCTTTGCTTATAAATGTTAGAACCATTCCAAAATATGCTTTTTCCAAGAATAGAATATTTATATATTATCACCACATCCGGCGCTGGTCTTATACATTTATTAGCGTATGTTATGAGAATATGATAATTAATGCAGATGTACTGCCTTAATATTTCAAGGGAAGCGAAATAATTACACAGTTTTTGTAATTTATTCAATAAATAAATATGTAGGCAATAAATTTTGTTTATTTTGTATGTTCACCAGTTACAAAACCTACCTTTTGAATTGAATGTATTCCACACATTGCTTTCATGTACTGGTTCTACTTACCCACGCCTGTCATTGTGTATGTGTATCTGGCTCGGTACACAACAACCAAGGAACGAGAGAACGGATCGAAGTGATATAGTATACGCACCAGAGAGTGCTATATAACGGAGAAGCTACGACTGCGCGACAGCGGCAGCGGTGCGCTGTATGTGTCTCGCTCACTCGTATGGCCGCCGCTGGTCGCGCAGTCTAGCTATAGATCTAGGATCTTCTAGCTGTACGATCTACTTCATAATTATATGATTGTGATCTTTCAGGGTAGTTAATATACTTGACCGAAAATATATTTAATAAGTTTCTGTCAAAAATGACATTTTAGTGGCAAGCTTTTATAGCCGACTGTACTTTTCTTTGGATATCCAGCAAATGCTCACTGAGACGATTCTAAAGAGCCCAAGCTCGGTAGGATTGCTTTTTCTATTATAGAGTTCCTATGGCCACCTTCCGGCTCCATCATCAGATCAGCCCCATGGCACCATATTATTGTATTGTCATCAAAGTTAAGTAAGTATGCAAAATTTCAGCTCAATCGGTTGACGATATCTGCTTCAAAATTGAGTTGCAAGATTTCACCCGAACAAACATACTTAGATACATACATACATACAATGCAAGTTAAATAAAAGCTTTAAAAACACTTAAAGCAAATTCAGAGTACGAATACAAGTTCTAGGACCGGTAGGTAATGGGTTAGTATTAAATAACCACATTTTAATAAGAACAGTAGCTGTGCCTATAATCTTTCCCTCGATGTCTCCAGCATCCGATCATCAACTACTAGATAGTGTTAACTTTCAAACAGAAAAATTTAAATCAGTAACAATAATCATGGAAAACCTGGAAAACCAAATATCCCGACAAATTAGGAATCCTTCTTTTTTGAAGTTGTTAATAAAATGCTTAACCCATTCATTGCCGAAGACGCGAATTCGCGTCATCGCTGAATAGAAATTTGAAGCGTCGGCAATGAATGTGTAGACCTCGAATACTATTGTAGAAATAGTAGAAAGTTATATTTTGATATGGCAATTAAAAATTAGCTGTCATGTTTGACAGCGGTGGTTTGACATTGACATTTGGAATGATTATATTTCCTTTCTCTTCACTCTTCAGTCTTCACTTCTAACCCGCATTTGTGTGCAGTTTAGGGTGGGCGTGTGTGGTGTTCCTTTGTTTTTTTATCGCTTTTGTTGATATTTTTAGTGCTTCGTATTGTTTCACTCATCGTTTATTGCAAATAAACCTCGTGTGAAGAGACAATAAAGTTATACTGAATTTTAAGTTTACATTGACTGTTAAATCATGTTATGTTAGTGATATTTGTTAAGTAAACAATACATTTTAAATCCGTAATTAAGTATTTAATAGGTGAGTAAATTGGATTAAGTTTAACACGACGGGTACAAAATCTTAGTATGTAACCGTAATACATAAAATAGTACATAATTAGCTCACACTTCATACGTTGCTTTATGCAAGTTTTTACTTATTTGTTTTAATGATGATGACCAGCATTTTAACGGCTAAAAATACATAGTTTTAGTATTCGAAAACCAAATTTTGAAGTGTTATGATTTAATTAATTGTTATGAAAACATATTTATTTAATTTTCATACTATGTGCAGTACAAGTATATCAATTAGCCCACTGACCAAAATATATATGTTTATTTATTTTTAAAGCACTTTGTTGCTTGGTTAGCTGAAGTCTTATCTAAAGAATTAAGATAGGTACTGTTCTTACAAAGCAACAGACTTAAAAAAAATAAAAAACAACAAAACTTTCTGGGATTGTAAGGTGTATTTGTAGATTCTGTTTATTTTAACCTTTTGTAATGATAACATTTTAACAAATTTTTAAAATTTTAAATCATTATTAGAAAATAATCACAAGATGTAATAATAAAATTAATAGCCCTTTATTCAATAAACCTGTCAGGTGGGCCCTTTTATAGTACAATCCACCCAGAAAGCTAGGCCGGTAGCTGAGAGAAGTTATGAGCGTCTGCCAGGCGGGTTGTTGATAGTGAACGTGTTAATTAAAATTATAATTCCTATGAAGAGTTCATTATGTTTTGGAACCTTAATAGCTTCACCCTCAGTATTAACTGGATAAGTAGAGCAATATACAATAAACTCTGTTTAAATTGGTCAGAAATATAGTTACTGAAGAAAATATTATTTAATATTTAAATGAATCAAATCAGATACAATTTGACCTCAACCCATATTTCGTAGCTGACTGACTTTGGAGTGATAAGCAATTGTTGATAATGTACTATTTATAAGAATAATACATATCTGTATGCTGTTGCAAATGGATCTTAGAACACTGTAAGATGAGGCTGTTTGGAAGTTTTGAACCCAAGGTGCTTTGTATCACGAAATACATTAGCTACCTACCTATTTTATTTGATAATCACACCTCTATTACTGAGATATCTTATATTTTGATCTATTAACACGTTCACTGCCAGCAAAGCGTATACATATGCATATATGCGTTCACCGTCATACAAGTTTTTTCCTAAGCCACGCCGCCGGCAGTGAATGCGTTAATGGAACACAGAGGGTTCCATTAACGCATTCACTGCCGGGGGCGTAATCAGTCAGATATTAATCTATACCTGTGTATCTGAGCCATTGGGTAAGTGGAATAACTCATTAAGTGAGACAAATTTGCTGGTCCCCCTTTGCAATAGTTGTAACACCTTATCGTAAAAAAAGGGTTTCAAAGCATATTTTTGCTTAGTACCAGATAACAGATAACCCTTTGGCTATGCATTTATTTATTTATTATACTAACATACTGGGTCTTAATGGCGTTTAAAAAGTTTTTTTTATTATCACGAAATTCCCTTCGAGATCACGGACGTAACATCACCTCAGAAACGTAAATAAAAGTTTTATTGAACGCGATTAAGTCCCGTTTTGATAATAACGTGTAAGTTTAAATCGATATATTCATTTGTTTGTCATCAGGTAGAAAACAAATTCCACCATGGTGTCTTCGGGCGTGAAGAGCGGGCTCCTCATGGGGTTCGGCTCGGCGTTCGTGGTGCTGGGCGCGGTCACCGTCGTCTACTGGCCTGCCTTGTTTTTCTCGCAGCTCAAAAAGGTTAGATAAATAATTATTTATTTATTCAAATTAGTTACACAGCATTACAGTAATAAAACCAAGGGGCACTGTGAACTACAAAATTATACAATAAAAAAAATTTAAATCTAGTTTGATTTAGGTGACGTAACAGCGTCGTCTGATCTGGCGCAGGATTCGGCAGATTGCCCCGTAAATAATAAAATACTGCAGAAGGATTCTGTTTAGGTCTTCGCAAAAGTCGCTAATCTATACTAATTACATATTATAAAATGGTCGATTCATTTCGTCCTAAGAAATTATCGACTATGGAATGGACATGAGCTTTTTTACCGATCCTGAAACCGTCCCAATATCTACTGGCTTACACCTTATCCTTATATACATAGTTTACATGAAGTTGTACCTTTTTCGTCAGGTCTAGCTAAAGATACATAAACAACATCACGTAATAAATGAAAGATCCCTTAATTATCAGTGTACGGTTTACTGCATGTCACTCACTGTTCTTTTGTTTATATTTGGTCCATGATTATTCATAACACCACAGCTTACTATATCAATGGCCTATGGCACAATCATGTGTCGTAACTAGAACGATCGTCCTTTACAGTCTAGAACTCTAGATAATGGGTAGCGGATAAGTTTTTGTAATAGTTTTTCAATGTTAATCGATCACAATCATGTTTTTGTAAGTATTAAACGTGAAAATGAAAAATGAAAAAATAAAATTTAACTAAACAACATAACATTTATGCCTTTGGGTCCTGAGCTAGGATTCCCTGTGTTACAGGACCCAGTAGGGTATCAAGGAAAGTTAGACACGTTCAAATGCGTACCTACAAAAGCTAAAACTTAATGACTATAACTATAGGTAACTATTTATTTATTTAAACTTTATTGCCCAAAACAAAAGTCAGTACAAATGGCGAACTTAATGTCTAATGGCATTCTCTACCAGTCAACCATAGGGCCAAACAGAGATGCTTCAAGTTACAACTAGTAGGTAGTGACGGAAAGTAAAGCTAAAATATAATAAACATGAAATAAAATAGGCACTATGGACTCAAGTGTATAGGTGGGTTTTAAATGTACCTAATATATATAGTAATAAGCTATAGTAGAAAATAAAATATATATATGTAACAATGGACGATGTAATTCCTTTGAAGTCAAAATATAAAAAAAAAAAATATTTTTATAAGTACGCCACGACCATCTCGACGGACAAGGATTATACGATTATGCTTACTAGCGTATTTTTTTAGGAACACCCAAATACTCCGAAATATTTTATTCCGATTTTGCTTATTCCGATTTTCAAAACTCCGAATTTCATTATTACAAAGAAATAAAATTCCGATCGTTAAAAACCACGAAATGTAATATTCCGAATTTCAAGAGTCCGAGGTTTTTTATTTCCGAGAATTATAACATCGAAGAGGTAAAAGCCCAACGTGGCTCTAGCCCGAAAAACAGAATAACGATTTGAATTTCTCGAAATTTCATAGCTTTTTCGGAATTTTGACATTCGGTAAAATAAGCTTTCGTATTTTCAATCATCGCAATTTTTACTTTAAAACTGAGAATCGAGGAGGAGTGTTAGGATGAACTATGACACTAACGAGCGAGCGAAGCGACGGAGCCGCGCAAGTCCGACTTGGCTTACGATTCCTAACATTACCTATTTCACCTTAAGGCAGGTCCGACTTGGATTAGGTTGGGTACGACGACGAGCGAAGCGAGGACTTGGCTTACGATTCCTAACATTACCGTTTTCACCTTGGCTTGGCTTAGGTTAGGTAGGACTTTTGATGTTTTGTATTAATATTGAGTCTGACTTTTCATTTCTCTGTGTATTAAAACTCGGAATTTTGAAAATGGGTTTTGTAGCAATCGAAGTTCATACTTGTGATAAATCGGAATATTTATAATTCGGACTTTTTACACTTCGGGCACAGATTATATACAAGTCTTCGGTGTACAGCGATGCGAAATTTTTAAATTCGTAATTATAAAACCATTAGGATTTTTCTAATTTCGGGAATGTAAAAATCGGTTTTATGAAATATCGGAATAATCATATTCGGAATGTTGATCCATTCCGAAATGTAAAAATCGGTATACTGAAATTCGTGATTATAAATATCGGAATTAAGTTTTTCGTATTTATGTAGTGTACCCTATTTTTTCATGCATTTAATGATTCCACCCTATCCTACCGCGAAAAGAAAAAAGTAAATACGAATTTAAATAATAATAAACCACCAATAATAGTACAGAAGTTGACACGTGTTTCGCCTTTCTACGAGGGATCATCAGGAGATGTTGACGGTCATTCGGCAAGGGAACGTAGGGCTTGCAGCTTGCATTCCGGAACTCGATGATTTTTCCGGAATCGAGAACGCTCAATATCGAAAATTCTGGAATTGAAACGACTTTATTTAATGTAAGTAGTTCCTAGACAGTAATATGAGTATGTTTACGGTAAGTTTGTTTAAGCTTAGATATTAAAATATATTATATTAACTTGTATCTTTAACGCTCTCAGAATGATTAAATTTCTACTCTACACCCACTGGAAGTAACATCTCTGTTTTGAAGGGTAGAGAATGGCATTTGGCATTAAGTTCACTATTTGTTTCATGCAATAAAGTTTCAATAAATAAATATAGGAACAGTTAGCAGAAAGAACCATTTACCTATAGTCCGCATATACAATAGTCAAAATGTATACTGGTTATTATGGAAAAATACTAAATTGCAGACTATTCTCCAGGATTGAGCCAAATTCAACGTTTTTAATTCACATCTGTCTAAGATCTTGCCACTATTTATTTACCCACTACATAGATATTGCAAAAATCTCTCACTGAATTAAGGCTTCACTAAGCATTTTAAAGAAATGTTTTTATTCACGATTGCGGCCTCCTGGAAATCCAAGGGCATTGTTATCGATGATAGAAATGTAAGGAATTGGGAGACGGAGACACAACATTTTCAAGACATTTATGTGCTCGGTATAAACTTACGATAGTGACCAGCGGGGTATGAAATATCAAGGTATAATAAAGAAGTCATATATGACACGATGTCATGGGGTATCTCAAGTAATTATACAATCAGGTCAATTAATCTCTTTCAACCAAAGACAGAATAAGAAAGCTGAAAAACTAAATCAAAACAACTGAAGAAAGAACTTTAATCTATGAATTCATTGAATGAGGAGGTCCTCTTTAGCTTCCCGTGGCCTCCACGGAAGCTCAAAATACGTATTTTTAACAATGGGATGACTGATGACAAGCTACTTTTGTGGGACTGTGCTGATCACCAAAAGATGGACTAAGACATTGCTAAAGCAAGCTTTAGATTACGACACTTTTAATGTGTACACTAAGTTAGATACTGGAGCGTATGTGCGAACAACACGGTCGGAATGAAAACAAAGAAACAGACTTAAATATGAGTCATTTGTGTATTGAATGAATTGTACCTTAAGCCCGACACCGATGAAGAATGACGCAATACAACCGTCTAAATATATTATTGGTCCTGCGAATTATCTGAAAAATGCTTATCATATACGTTAAAAAGTCCACAAAATTTGACCTCAAACGACCATTTCATAGACTGGGGTGAAAATCTCTCGACATCAAAAACCTCTAATCATCAATAGGACATAGATTTCCGCCTTCAATAGTAAAAAAATACGGTACGGTATGCGTATGTATCACGCCGAAAAAACGGTAAAATAAAAACTAAAAAAAAAACTTTTTTTAGATTCCGTACACCTAAAGTGGGCGTGATTTTTTTTCGTTCCAGCACTAGTGTGTGGGGTTTCGTTGAATAGGTCCTTTAAAAATAATAGGGGTCTTCAAACATCATTATTTGATAAAGTCAGCAGTTTTGTAAATATTCGCTCCAGAAATCGCCCCTCTGACTTTTCAACCATGGGTCAAAAAATATGGAAAAATTAAGCACTTTCAATGAAAACTATATTGAATAAAATCGGTCAAGCCATTTTTGAGTTATCGCAAAAATTCATAATATTAATAGAATAAATGCGGGATGGATGAAATGGCGACAGGTCTCTAGAACAGCTTGCGATCCACGAATGCCGGTTAAACTTAAGGCTTAAGGGGAAAATCTGTAAAGTATATTATATTATGTGATTAATGTTAGACGATAGGTACTTATATGCGAGACTGGTGTCCTGGAGTAGTGACCATCTACAGGAAAGCGCAGTGTGGGGAGGCCCCCTGATTAGGTGGACGGATGACCTCGTAAGGGTCGCCGGGAGTCGATAGTTGCGATCTGCACAGGAGCGCACCTTGTCGAGCTATAGGGGAGGCCTATGTTCAGCAGTGAAAGTGGAAGCAATAATAGATTGAAAAATTTGTATAAGTATGCGAAAGTCATTCCATAGAATAAATACATCAATGTATCACCATGGTGGTAATTTGTCATATTAACACTTAAGCATGAGTGCATATGGAAATCACAAGTTTATTACGAACACAAGATCTGCATCTCTAGCACAAATGTGACACGCGACTGTCCCTGTCTCTATCTTCACAGTACTGTGAGAGAGTGACGGGCGATGCTATGTCGCGCGACAAGTCGCTAAGCTAAGTTGTGCGAGACGGGCTGATCTCAAACGTGACGATACATTTACTTGTTAATTATGGTTCGTTCTCGGACATAGACCTTCAAAAAAGTTCGATGAACCCTAACGAACCTGAACAAAAACAGTACGCAAAACGAGTTTTTGATTATCTACCTACAGTTTGTGTTATTTTCTCATTTCCACTAGCCGACCTTTGCGTAAAGAAAATAAATAACGGTGTAATATTATTTGGCGTCAGTTAAATATGAAATATTAAAAGGATTGTAACTGAAAAATGGGACGATTAATACCTAATATTTATTCTATACATTTTCAGTTGTAGCAGTATTAATTATGCCTCAGGCGATTATTGGTTGTAACTGCTATGGTAAAGTTGAAAACTATTCGACAAAAATTGTTTCCATCGCAAATATCTAGGTAGGTTTTAGCATGAATGATGTATACTTTATCACGATTGAATAGTTGTTTGATATCGCTAACTTGACGCCGCGCCATGCACATTTTTGCTTTGTATTGGTACCTATACCTACCGATAATCTTCAGCATGTTTTGAATTAAACCAAAATACACTAGGACTACTAGCGCAATCAGTTCCATGCATAGGTATGCTTACGTATACTTTAAATAGAATCAGCTACAGATGAGAGTTCCTCCAGTCATAATTTAACACAACAAACAAGTTTGACAGACTGTAGATAATAGATTATTATTTTTATAGATACCATGGAAACAAACCACGCGCGCGTTTCTGTTCCACACTTGTCTCCCGAATAACTCTGTAGTAGCGACCGCCCTAACAGATGATCCGATTTGAGTGTGGTCAAGGAAGATAAAAGATAAGGAAGTATGATGTTCATAGTAAGGAGCGTACGCCGATAAAGATTTTATCGTCGGGGAACTAGATGCCTCCGTATGTATCAAAATGAATTAAAACGGCGTTTCAGTAGCGACATAAACGAAATAGAACGGTGTTCATAATTAACAACTTTTGCAGAGTTTTGTAAGTATCGTAATATTATACCTTGTTGACAATAGATGGCGTTTCCACGTTGTGCTTTTACAATTTTTGATATGTTGAGAAGTTTTTTCACTGTGGGTAATTTTTCGCTTTTAAGGCTTTTATGGTTGATTAAGTATTTATTATGGATGAAATATTTCAAGTCAAGCCTTTGAAGTAAGCCTGGCCATGTACTGGCCATAGTGCTATAGGTAAGTGTGATATACTGTCAAATGATGTTTTGTCTCTTTCAGTTTGAATGTAACGTCATGAAAATGTCATTCGTTTTTGATTGATGCTTATTGTAATATAGTTTTGCTATTTTCGATTTACGTTCCGCTTAAGGGAGGTTTATTATCAAAATTTATGACTGGTTAATAAATAGTTTTCAAATGACAATCCTAAACCTTCATTGTAAGAACATTATTTTATTCTGTATTCTGACAAGGTTAGCATCACAAGATTGCTTAGTTTAAACAGTTTAAGAAAAGGCTTAAATAGCGTGCTGCCATGCTACTGCATTAAATTCATATAGGTTCTATATTTTTTAGGTAATGAATGACATGTTATGCCAAAGCAAATACTAAATATTAGAAAGTATTGAAGTTTTGCATCTAAACCGCTGAATTTTATGATTAAATTATGGGCGCAATGCGAATTTGAATTTTCAGTTGAAATCATCTGTAATGCAATGAACCAGAATTAAAATCTCACTGGTATGGTAGTAGTAGAGGCATAACGCCAAAAGAAAGACGGAAGCGAAAGCTTTTAGAAATATATGCTGAAGAAAAAAATAGGTTTAAAGAAGACTCTATTCGTAGAGAAAGCTCTATTCTTGGCGTGCTTAAAGTGTTGATTAAAGATTCCTAAAGTTTCTTTCAGTACGGAACACATGAGGGGGCATTTAACGGTACAGATTTGAAATTGACAAGTCGTATTATGGCTACCTATATAAGTATGTCTTACGTCAAATTAAAGCAGAATTAATCGCGATTCAGCGATTTTTGTATATGATGAAGTGAGATATTTTGACCAAAGACCAATTGGAATAAAATGGGCTTAACTAGTATTTATAATTACTTCTTCATATTGAACTTTATAGTGTGCCGTATGTTGTTAAAGTGTGTTAAAATTTGGTGTGCTTTCGTTGATCATTGTTCATAATAAAGATATGCAATAAAAATAACTAGCAGAATGTATTATTTACTATTTAAGCCAGTATTAGTACTCGTAGTATTAATATACTCGGGTACTTATGTAATACCTACTTAAAATAGTTTAACCTTTTGAGCGCCAAAGTCGGCTGTGGCCGTCAACAAAAAATCGTGCCCCTGACGCCACGTCAGCTGTCCAAATTTCAATGATCAAAAACTTTGTAATTCTAACCGGTACAAGTATTTTTCAATCCCTGTTGATTTTGGGGCACATCTTTTTTTTTTACTCTGGCGTCAGTGGCACGGTAAATTGCTAGACCGCTTGGCGGTCAATAGGTTAATGCAAAGGGTAATAATTATAAATATAGGTATACCTAATCTCTCGTACAAATTAGTCGTGTCAAACTCATTGCATAGTAGTCATTACTGCGCAATGAGTTTGCCATCTCTCTTTTTCCGTGAGATCAGGTAAACTTTTGATTACCTACTTATTTCAATGTAATAAGACGAACATAAATGGCCACGAATTTCTGAACGGGTTGTCGTATAGGTAGTTCTGGCTAATGTATGATATAGATATGATATCATTGGAGCGCTAGGAAAGTACGGACGTACGTTTATGACTTATGACGTTGGCTGTACCTATTCAATAACGATCACGGCTAGCATAACTTTGACACGCACTCTTTCTCGCGCGAGATATACTACCTGTCTTTATCTGTACAGTACTATGAGATAGTGACGGATGATGCTATCTCGCGCGACATGAGTCGCGTGTCAAAGTTAATGCTAGACCGGCTAGACGTGCAGTCTGCTTGATTATTCGTGATTAAGAAATCAACACGAGTAGTTTCAGCGCCATCTAGTTAAGAACTATACAGATACCACACTGTCTCTTTTTGGTATAACGCTTAGTGACAATGACATCTATTATGTGTTTTAATAAAACATTGCGCATCTACGTCTTATAATCAGCGCCATCTAGAAATAAGACGGTATTTGAGCTTTCTTCTGGAGTACGTTTTTTTGTATGAGGTTGTCAATCCATATGTATAATCCTTGGTGTGGTTTAGTTAATCGAAAGTCTTGTCTGTCGATATGGTTCTTTATTATGTAGCAGTCGTCTCCAAGGCATTCGGTTTCTTGTGTCGGTGACTTTCTTAATTTAGTAATTAGAGCTGCTATGTGAATGGATTTAGTTGTAAGGAAAATAGTTCAGTATATTACTTCATATTATTTTGTTCCAGATGATGACCCTCTCCCCCACATCAACCTCCTTCGAGATCTGGCGAGAGACGCCCATACCGATGTACCTCGAGTGCTTCATGTTCAACATAACCAATGTGGACGAGATCCTGGCAGGCAAGAACGTCTCTATACGCGTGGCCGAGATGGGTCCATATGTCTACAAGGAGCTTCATTCAAAGGTACCTAATATTGACTTTAGATCAGGGTCATTTGGCACCCGGCAACGAGGCACCCTGGTGCGTCGCAGAGAGCAAAAGAGGTGCTGCGAGGCGTCCCGGTTTATTCTTTGGAAATTGAGCTACGCAAGAGGCGACACAAAATACTAAACCTATAAGTGCGCCGCGAACTGAAAATGTTTGGGGCAGGGGCTTTAGATCATTCCATTAATTAATATATCTAGTTGCACCGTAAATTGTTATTACCTAATAGCATATCCCAAGATTCCCGAGCATGTGCCAGTTCGCGTTTTCCTTACTAATTTCAATTCTTAAGAATTCTTATGGTACATACCTATTATATGCAAGATTTCTGGCAATTAGAAAAATAAAATAAAATCGATATTTTACTCATCGTATTGGCATTCCATGGAGTCGCTCGCGTATTTCATTCCCTGCGAAGATGCAATCAGAATTGCACTATTTTCAATCGCAAACTGAGGAGCATAAGACTAGTGCTAGCTACTGGTATAATATGATGATTTTTAAAAAGGATGATCATATTTATAACTTGCTTCTAATAAACGGGTTATGTAAAAATGTGTCTATCGGTTCATAACCCAACCTCTCGGTTCCGTTTCCCTGCTTGACCGGCAAACAGTGTACGTTTACTTAAAAAAAAATTGGTAATGGTTATTTTAATTATTTAAGATAATTGTGTTACGGGTTGTTCAAGTATTAGGCTAGGTATGATTAGAAGTGTCAAATTACGGAACCATTATATGAATTACCTATTCACATCGCCAGCAGTTCTAATTTCTATACCTACTTATAAAAATAAATGGTGTTCTTCTAGTAAATTGTTTGGGGCCGTAATCAACCAGCTTTATGGTTCAATAGTTAGATTGTTTATATGAAACCGAAAAAAGGGATAGGACTCGGTAGCTTAGTGGACAGAGCGCCCATGTTGGGCCAGAAAACCGCGGAAGGCGTGGTTTCGAAGTCCGCTCGACTCATTACATTTTTCAATGTTTCGCTACAATATAAACATTTGATTTAGGACGACGAGGACATTACTACTTTAATAAAAAATAAGAGTTGGACTGATGAGTTATAGGATGTCTTGTTAGTCAACATGTAAAACGTCCACTTACAGAAAATTCCTATAAGTTAGACTATGTCAATAAGATTACTACAAACAGGCTCCATTTTGCAGTAATTTATAACATCTATTACCTATTGAAAGACGTGATTATAATAATGCATACTTACATTTGACATTGTAGTTACTTTGAGATAGTTACGTTATTGTTAACATAACAACAATACGTTTAGGCACCTATATAATCTACTACGATTACAAATGGAAAATATCTGGACATTTTCCATTTTTATTATTAAACGGTTTTATTTAGCTTGCCCCGTCTGTTTATTTGGGTCAAATCTAGTAATTGAAATTTGACCCCCTTCCTGTTGAAGTATTGATCTGAAATTTGGTACGCATCTTTAGTTTTGGTGACAATGTAATATAATACATTCGGCATCATTGTAAATCTAAGATGGCCGCCGCTACAAAATTGCGGATTACAATTGATCTGAAATTTGGTACGCATCTTTAGTTTTGGTGACAATGTAATTTAATACATTCGGCATCATTGTAAATCTAAGATGGCCGCCGCTACAAAATTGCGGATTACAAATTTGATCACTACATTATACAAATATACTCTATGATCACTACTTCCTCAATATGGGTATCAAATGAAGGGGCTTGATCAGTGAAATAGAATTCTTTGTGAAAATAAAATGAAAATCCAATATGGCCGCCAATAAAATGGCAGGTTCATTTTTCTTTTCATAACCCCTTCAATATGGGTAGGTATCAAATAAAAGGTCTTGTCTAGTAGAATAGTTTACACTATGAAAAATAAATGAAAATCCAATATGGCCGCCAACAAGATGGCAGGTGATTTTTTTTCACTACCCCTTCAATATGGGTATCAAATGAAAGGGTTTGGGTAATAGAATACTGTATTATGTTTTGACAAAAATCTAAGATGGCAGCCGGAAATGTCAGATTTCAATATGGGTATTAAATAAAAGGTCTTGCCTAGTAGAATAGATTACTCTGAAAAATAAATGAAAATCCAATATGGCCGCCAACAAGACGACAGGTGTTTTTTTTTTCACTATCCCTTCAATATGGGTATCAAATGGAAGGGCTTGAGTAATAGAATACTGTAATACCTTGCTTTGACAGATTTAAAATCTAAGACTTCCGGTGGTTTTTGTCTGATCAATGCCCTAGATTGATGAGGAGAGTGGTGTGATGTCTGGTACCTAGAACCTACCGAATTATTTTTTACCTTTTAGTACATTTTCAATAAAACCGTTTAACTTGAAAAAAAATCTCTTTTTTTTTCTGGAAGAACATAAGAAAAATGAATACTAATAGATGCTATATCAACATGATTTTTTCAAAGATTTTTCTATCTATTTATTGTTATCGTTAATCCATCGGTTATCGGCAAATAACGTGAGTAAAATCTAGTTGCTTAATCATGATTGAACCTGAACGGGGGAATATATTTAAAAATGTTTTGGTGTATCCTAGTAGATCAGGGTAGGTTAGGTTAGGTTTATTTTATATACTTTTCGGAGAAGTCAATGGTGTCCGTAGAATAACAATTATGCGAAATGAGCATTATGCTAAACATAACGTGCGGTAAAATAATTTTCTGCGGAACATTAGTAAACCATTTGCGTGTTGTTATAATTAAAACTCAAATATCTCTGGTTCTATATTGACACCTGGTTAAACAAATCTACTTTTTTGTAGTTTAGTAGTATGGTGTGTTCTACGAATGTATAATTGAATATACACTCTTATTTGCCTCGACAAGATACTCAATGTTTGTAGAAATATATGACGCCACGACATTGGAAGGTATCTTTAATTACGTCCGCAGAATTTCCAGGGCTTCTGTTGTCTTTAGAAAAATCAATACCTAACTACCTACCCATTATTTACTGTCGACGACCTAAAGTAGATTTATGTGACGAGGTGCAGCTAATGGGGATTTTTACACTTATCGACATAATAAATCTCCCGATAATCACGATCTTCAGTCATGGTCATGAAGTAACCGCCACCAAAGAGAATTAGTGTGAAATTTCGATTTTCATTGCGACGTGCACCGGTTATGGTGACGTTATTATGATCAATCAACTTTTTTAGGGTTCCGTAATGTCCGTCTGCCCGTCTGTCCGTCCGCGGCTTAGCTCCGTGATCATTAGTACTAGAAAGCTGAAATTTGGTATGAGTATGTGTAATGTATCACGCCGACAAAACGGTAAAATAAAAACAAAAAAAAAAAAAATCTTCGGGTACCTCTCGAACACCTAAAGTGGGGGTGATTTTTATTTTTCGTTTCAACACTTGTGTGTGGAGTGTCGTTGAATAGATCTTTTAAAAATAATAGAGGTCTCCAAATATTATTTTATGGTAAAATCAGCAGTTTCTTTAAATATTCGCTCCGAAAATAAAAAAAATAGCGCCCATTTAACTTTTCACCACGGGTCAAAAAATTATGGAAAAATTCATGAAAATGTGGCCTTATAAGTACTTTCAATGAAAACTATATTGAACAAAATCGGTCGAGCTGTTTTTGAGTTATCGCAAAGTTGCATAATTTTCTTAAAAGGACGTAAGTTGACTTCCAGAAGGTAATAAGTAATTACAGTTACTATGACGTTTACGACCTTTTTATAGAGCTTGAAATCTTTCTCGTAACAGGATGAGCAACTACGGAACCGTACACTGAGCGTGGCCCGACACGCGACATGCTCTTGGCCGGTTTTTTTTAATGTTGCTCGTTGTCATAGTGACGTCCCATGGGGCACTTTTTAAAACTACGATTTTAGAGGGTTATATTTACCAAAACATTGTAATTGCTACAGTCATAAGCCCATTCTTATGTGGGCAATCTTGACAATACCAACAAAGAAAGGATAATTTATAATTATGTAGGTACTACTGCCTAATAAAGCTAAACAGAAATTATAACATAAATAGCAACAATATAAATTATCAACACTTTTCTAAGAAATTCTATCACTATTGTCCCCTGGGTCACGGGACAGAATAACAATAAAGAAAAGTTGATCCACCCATTTCACATACTTATTAAAGTATGCATGTCTAAATATTTGAATGATTTGAATACCCATCAAAAGCGCGTTTGATATAGACATTCGTATGATATATTCACGTTTCATCATTAAAGTAAGTAGTTGTTTTCTGCCTTTTATTTGTCATGTCATAGCCCAGTTGTTGTTGTTGTTTATCAGTTGTGGAAACGATAACATATTTCATTGTTGTGGCCTTTGCACTGCGCGGCCAGTTCGCGGATACACTGACTCATTAACGTTATCATGTGAACTATCTCATCAGTGGGAGCCAAATGGAGCTTGTAATATTAATATCTGCTCAAGGCCCCACATAGGTCTTGTATGAAAAAAAAAAAAAACAATTTGTATAAATCTTTGACTGTTTACTTCTCTTTCAGTATGAGAATAGAGAATGGGCGGAATATCGTCAGATGTATTTGCTACGCTTGCAACGTAAAGTAACTGTAAAGAAATGATCAGCATTAATTACTGTTATATAACAGTAATTAATGCTGATCGTTTCTTTACAGTTCCAATCTTATGAATATATTATTTATATTTGTCATATCCGCAAAACCTTATATTATGTCGTCTGCAGTTTACCCTCAGGATAATTCACACGTGCATACTGTACGATCTCCTCAGACTTCGTACAGTAAAGTATAAAGATAGCGGTAGACTCAGACTTATAGGGGTACTTACTGACCCTTTCGGATTGCTTACGGAATTTTGAATATTTCATTATATTGTCAACAGGAGAACATAACATGGAATCACAACCACACAGTGACATACTACAACAAGCGGACGTGGCATTTCCAGCCGGACATGTCCAACGGTAGTCTGTCCGACCTCGTCACCAGCATCAACCCTATCATCGCGGTGAGTCCCAACAACACATTAGTTACACAACGTGGACGACAAAAAGTTAGGGATTGCCTTTCAAGTACTTATTGACAGATTTTACTGTCGTCGACATGCATGTGACTACTGTCGACGCTAGGGCGCACCCATTTCAGTGTTATATGCGCGTGGCATGCAGCCCACATTCACAGTACCATTAATACCTAGGTCTGAAACATTGTGAACAATGCTAATAACCGCATGACGACAAGAAAAAGTTCAGTGTCTTTCCAGTGTCAGTATGTGTGTTGATACTCCCGGCATGTATCAAAATTCTATATACAGCCTTACCTAATCATTTAGCTTTAAAAATAATCTTTGTGTTTTAGACGCGAATGTTCCAAACGTGTAGTGGCAAATGTAGTATTGCTAGTGCCTAGGGTACCATTTTCCATTCAAGCGGCTAATTCATTGTTTCTTTCCCAGACTGTAGCCCACATGGTCCGCTACAACGGCAGAGTGATTAGAATAGGCGCCGATCTCTTCATGCGAGCGTTCCACAACAACCTGTTCCTGACCGCTAACGTGTCGTCGTGGCTGTTCGATGGCATCGACGACAGAGTGCTGGACATCGGCTCGCAAATACCGGCGATTGATATGCCTTTTGATAAGTTCGGGTGGTTTTACACGGTAAGTTAAGTAAATAGTTACACACCAACCTGTTTCTGACCGCCGTGTTGTCTTGGCTGTTTGACGGCATGGACGACCGAAGACGGACTAAGATGACAAGAGAGAGACGAGCGAAGGACTTCGCGGTCTGTTTTTACTACATTACTAGAAACATTTCCGGGCAAGTTGGAGAAAATTATATTTAATCGGCATTGCCGACGAGCCATGATAAAACTCCATGAAATGTTAAACGGGACCGTGGAAAACTCAGGGTTTAAAGTTGGTGTAGGTAATTGAAATATTTTGATAACAGACTATGTCTTTCTGCCTATATAGAGCATATGTTCCAAACGCCAATATTTCTGTAAATAATGATGGTAAGTCCTTGAAAGAGGCATGTTTAGAATAGATATAAAAGAAATATTTACAATCATACAATTTGACAAAATAAAGAAGCAGTCAAAGAAGATGCAAAGCGTTTATGAAAAGATGGTCATGTTCACGTAGGTACTTATTGAATGTACATACTACAAATGTTTAACAACTACACATACATGGAATCGGTCAACTTCCCGCAATAAGATTATATTTCAGCGCACTTTTTAAACATTGCCGTTGTTTGGAAACAAGTTGTACAAATCTCACATACCAAGAGGAATCAAAGCATCACAGACGATGACAATGAACATACCTAAAAGACAGCATGACTCAACTGACTCATAGGAACATGTTGTATAAAAATAACTGTCAATTCTGTAAATAGTACTACGAACTATGGACTTAGTTAGTAAGTTTACGTCGTGTGCGATGATAAGATGCTGACTGATGACATGACTAATTACACAATTCACTTTTTCATATCTATGTAGTTATTTGCTGCAGTACGTGTCACACGGTTTGCTGTACCTCCATGTCCTCCATGTTGACAAACATGCCCACGGTATGCATGATAGTGTAGTAAAGTAGAATAACCTCTTAATGTATGTATACATTTTTAGAAGAAGTACACAACCGATTAGCGATGTTTTGCAATATTTAATAAACAATATGAATGAGTTCGTTAAATCACTTGAAACCTTATAACCGATAGCCCATGTGCAAGTAGTTTAGAAGTTACGGTAATTTCAATATCCAAATTTTTCATAATATTTCGTACCGCGCCGCAAGGCCCCGTGCCGTCATCGGACGAATTGACAACATTTAATATTTCTAACAGGTGGAAATTAATATAGAGATCGACAGGGCTTAATTACTTACGTTTTGGCTGGGATTAATTTACAAAAATGGATAGACTCGCACCCGTTTGGGTTGATGAGGTATATACTCCTCCAAAATATACCAAGTATTGTTTTGTGCCGGACTGCGAAAACACCCGATAAACATTTCTTTAATGTGCCACATAAGAATAAAGGAGATTGGTGTCGAGCAGTGGAGAAATTGGTTGTGCCAAAGAGACCAATTTATCTGCGAAGACCATCTTGATGTAAGATTATAGTTACCGTTTCCAGAATCATTAATAGATCAGTAATATGAATCATACCAAACCAACAATTTTGAATTTTGGCAATGTCATGTCAACCTCGTTTTTTTTTTAAGTGAAAACTTCTTCTTTTTTTTTTTTATGGCAATCGTCGTGAAGACATTTTTGCCAGCATCACGTCATTAAAAAAGGAAAAAAATAGACGAGGAAAGAAAATTTAGGTACTAGAGATAACTTTAAAAGGAAAAGAAACAAACTAGAGAAAACAAAAAAAAAAACTAAAATATACCAGAAAAAAGTACAGCGTTATAAATTAATTTTATTGGAAGTCAAAAATTTAGAAATTAAGCGGAAAACTACCGGACAATGTTGCAAAAGGGAAACAATACATGTAGGAAAGGGAATCCCTTGAAGAACCAAGCCTTCCAAGAATTCCGTATGATTAAACAGGGGGCAACTAAAAAACATATGATTAAGGGACCCTTCATCAAGGCCACATTCGCAAAGCGAAGAGTCACGAATCCTTAGCCTCGCAAGATGCACCATTGATCGACAATGACCCAACCTCATTCGAATGATTGAAGAAACAGATGTTTTGTCCAGTAAAATTTTTGAAAACCAAGGTTTTGAAGGAATATTTGGCTGTATTGATGCAAAATATGAGCCTCTACTTCTGCATGAACTACGCCACCGAGAACCCCAAGCCTTCAAGAGCTAGGATTTAGGAAGCAGCAACAGATCATTGCAGCAGTTCTTAAATGGTACTTTGTCGCCGCAGGATATTGCTTCTCTGGCATACTTATCCGCGACCTCATTTCCACCAATACCAGAGTGCCCAAGAACCCACGCTAGCACAACTTCATAATTCCTGAGATTACAGCGATGGACAGCTTCCTTAATAAAAAACAAGAAAGGGCTATGAAGGAAAACTTCTTTAGCGGCGCTTGGCAATTTTTAGATGGGTAAAAAATGTTAAACTCGCGACAGATTCGCGCGACAGATAACAGTCAGTCGGTAACCTAGCAACCGTGTCTGTTTCAAAGAAAGGGGGCCTTCGAACAACAAAATGTTGTAAGTGACAGATAGTGAAGCGTAATCATAAACATACATTAGTAAGAAATAGAGATTAAAATAGAAATCAAGTGTCAGTGAGATATAATAAAATCGGAGTTTTCACTTCTGCCGGCACTCCCGGAGTGCAACCCGTCCTTTTTTATTAGAAATCGGACTAAAGTAACCCTTCCAATGAGTCATAGATTTGGTGTTCCTATATTTTAAAATGAGTAAGTTTTTATAAATTAATAATAAAATAAATAGGTATCTATCTCAGAAAAATACATAGAAACAGAGATTACTTCATCGTTCTAAGCAGAATTCAGAAAAGTAATTAAATCGTAGTCCTAAAAATATGAAATGTTGTCAATTGCCCTACGGCGTGAAGCCCTGGCTATACCAAGTCCTTGAGAAGATGCAATGGATTTGCACTATTTTCGTGTATGATTGTCCCTTAATATTTATTTATTATTTATTTATTTATTATACTAGTGCTACAGTTAAAATATTGGACATGGATGATGATTTAAAAAATTGATAATCTGATAACTTGCCTCAAATAATCAGGTTAATGGTTGCCGTCTATTTTTCAAATAACTTCGGTTTCTTGGCGGCAGAGATGCGAGGATTACTTTTCGTATATTAATAAAATTAGTAAAATCTAAATTTTTATCTTAAATTCTGTGAGTCAGAATGGCGGGTACCATCACGAATTTTTAAAACAACTTTCCCGAAAAAACGTAGGTACTGAAAGTGTATTATTTTGTACCTCATCATCATTATCATCATCTCAGCCATAGGACGTCCACTGCTGAACATAGGCCTCCCCTTTGGACTTCCATATATACCGGTTGGAAGCAACCTGCATCCAGCGCCTTCCGGCGACCTTTATAAGGTCATCTGTCCATCTTGTACGTGGACGTCCTATGCATACGTATTTTGTACCTACTATAGCAAAAATACCGCTCCCTACAAATAGTTATTACAATATTAATTACATTCATTCTGTCATGATGGCGGGTGTATCGCAGTTTACCATGAAGCTCTTGATTATTGAGAAATGATATGATTATTCTAAAAAAATACTAAATTTGTACTCTAACATACAGTTAAAATATTAGCAATCTAATGTGTAGGTAACTTGCGAATTATATAAAACTTTGTTCATAGGTTCATAGTAAGTGAAGGGCCAAGGGGGAGAATTGAATGACTCACGTTGGCAAAATTTGACAGCACAGAATATTTAGGCTTAATTAACAATATAGCAAAACACTGCCCAAGTGCGAGTCTGACTCGCTCACCGAAGGTTCCGTACAAACACTTATCCCATCTTAACTGGCCGGGTTAAGTTAAGTTGTGTGACGATTCCTGGCACGACCACGGCGGATTTTTGCTATCACGGTACAAATTTATAAAAAATATTGTACTTTTTTGTACTATACCTTAAAAAAAAATGTAATTGTAGTTTCTTCAAACTAGAGCATAGTCGTTGTGGTCTTGCTGGGTATTCACTTCCTGGCACGACCACACAAGATTTGAAATCCTAGAACGTTGAAATTTCAATTATAGTAGGTACAAATTAAAAAATTGTACTAAGTAACATATTTTTTTCAGTACAAAAAAATATAATCAAAGCTCCATTGTGGTTTTAGCCTTTTAGTGAAGGTGAAACTTAAAAAAAGAGCTACAAATTAGGGTCTATTGGAACACTAAATGCAACACAATTCATGGAAAGGTTTTTTAAACTAAATAAGTTGTCGATTTAAAGCCACTTGGAAAGGTATAAATCATTGCTTTCATCATTCATCGCTTAAATTAAATCGTTCGAACATACATAGATAATGTTGATAATCGCTTAATCACTTTGTTTTTGAGTGTCCCTAATATGCTATTACGTAGATAGTGCGATAAAATGGATCTCGGGTAGTGATCACCAGAGAAACCTATCACTACTTTCTCACCAAAGTTAACGTATTTTTCCTGCAAAATACGATAGCAAAACATTATTCACGACATCTGTACTTAACTATTTCCCAAAAATAAGTACAGATGTCGTGAATACTGTTTTTATCTTCTGGTTCTCGCTTATGTCGTGCACGAGGCGATCAAGCGAGGAAATGTTGGTTGAAATTAGGGCTCCCGGTATCCGTGTTACACGCGGAAACGTGTACACGGGTCCTTAACACCAGCGGTACTAACAACCCGATCTACACGAACCGGCTAGGAAACGTTTCCTTCGGAAACGGGTCGACACGGACCCGCTAGGAAACGTGTCCTCTAGGAAACGTTTCTAAGTTTGGATCCGGATCCGCGGTTCGCGCCTTCACTCGGGTATTGAATACACGTCTGAGAGCCCGGCCTGGACCAGTTATTATTTGAGTTGAAGTTGAAATGAAACGGATAATTTGTTCATTATTGAATGAAAAACTGATTTTATATTATTACGTACGGAGGAAAAAAGATCGAATAACGTCATATAAAATATTTTTTTCTTCTTTTTTATAATCACTATTAGGGTACTGATCAGAGATGGGCATTAATCGATTAATTTTTTAGTTAACTAATCAATCGATTAAAAATATCATTCGTAATTTTTATCGCGATTAAATTAGTTGTGAGAATCTTCGACTAACAATTGAATTAGTTTTAGTTTCAATCGACTAAATTTCACGATTAAATCAATATTAAAACTACGCAGCCGCTCGTTTTTGCATTTTTATTTAACTTGCAATATGTAACTACGAGTAGGTATGTACATTGTAGGTACTCGTATGTTGTATCACTTGTATCTATGTTGGTTTGGGTAGAATCTTGCAACTTATTTTGAAGCAGATATCTTCAACCGATTGAGCTAAAATTATGTATATATTCAAGTTTAATTTGTAACGCTTGAATGACAATGCAATATTATGGGCCATATTAAAAATATTATAAGGATAAATAACGAAAAACTGCAATGTTTACAAATCGCAAACAATATAGTAGTTGGTGCTCTATTAATATTTTGATACTTAAAGTACTAGTTCTAACGAGTATTGTAAAGTCCTATACGATACTGAGTAAATTATAGACATAGATATTATCAATATTTTGCTGTCTGTGTCATTAGTACAACTCTGTTTAGTGTCACGCGGCGACAAAACAATGGGATAATCCTACTTACCTGGAAGTTGTTTGTTGCATTTTGGTGCAAGTGCCGACGAATCTTCTAAAAATAACACGTTCTATTGAATTAAACATCTGCATGTTGTTTATTATCTATTTTGTTGCGGTCTATTTTGTTTTCACCGTGTGGTCATTTACAATATTTAAACCTCTTTGTAAAGAAATCTCAGCATTAACTATTGTACATTTTCCTTGCGTCATTCTACATTTAAATATATCAACATGACATATTTTATTTATTAGCGCTATTGCCAATATATATATTGGAGCGGCAGCGAATTGATCGATCAGGCTATTCCATGTAAGGCTCATGCTTCATAAATTCATACTCATAGATGTTTTGAGGTATCTAGGTCATATTATATTATATTCTAGATTCTAGGTTCTGTCATTTTAGATTCTAGGTAATTATTACTTATTACGATTCTCTTACGATTATTACAGCAAATATAGGTAAAGGTTTAAGGGCACGGACCCTAGGTAAAAAATAAGAAAGAGAACGATGTAGCTATGAAGGAGGAAAAAAATGTACCTACTTTACTAATCCATTTTATTATAGCTTACTGTGGCCAATGATGATGATGAGGCCTGGAAGACCTTTTATTCGTTAAAGTTGAAGGAGAGGCCGCTTTCATTTAATAAAATTAAGCAACAAAAATAAATAAATTAGCGTATTAAACAAATCGCAAATACAGAAAATATTCTCAGAACATGTTAAGCCCAACCCAATATGCATAATGCAATGAAGGATTGATTTATTATACATATGAGGAAATATCTAACACAGTTGCAATAAATCCTTATATCAGATTATAATTCATATTTATACCCTCCGAAAAGTTTGAGGAATTTACACAATTTTAATAACTGATTAAGTAAAAAATATCGTTTTATTTTTAACGATAACGTCATATTACATAAATTTAAACGTCAATTCTATTATATACGTCGACAAACTAAAGTCGCTGTCGTGTCATTTGACGTTATTGCACCAAAAATGCTAGAAAAAGTACGATCCCTGATTATTATACTCTATTTCTCACTCCATAGCTTTTAAAAGAATAACCGTAAGATGGCCACAACACGTCGACGGCGGGTCGGACCCGCGTGTGATTGAGATCCGTGTACACGGGTACACGGGTACACGGGTCTTAATTACACGGGTCTTTATTACACGTTCCAAACGGGCCAGAAACCCGTTTCCGTGTAACAGAGAAACGGGTACACGGAAACGGGTACACGAAACCCGGACACGACCGAGAGCCCTAGTTGAAATATCATTACATGTTCGCTCCATGTCGACTTCTCCGCAGCACTAGAAATGTGTGACTTTCAAGCCTGTTATATGGAACACTTACTTCACTTATTTCATAGCTTATTTGAGAAAATGTACTCCCAAAAAAGGATTTGGAGATTTATACTAAAATGGTATGTTATCAATTCTTATGGAAAAAGGATGTATCAGACGTATATTTTCCTATGCTGTCTATTTACCTGACCGTGACTGTGCGTGAATAGCTTAATCCGATGATTTAGATATCTGATATTTTGTGCAAGATATTCCACATAACGTAGATTACATTATCGATGTTACACAGGTCGTAATTTACATAAAATATGAATAAGAGTGAAAACATGAAAGTTGTCGTGTTTTTTTTTCTACTCGTACCTCTACATCATCAAGAACTTGAAAGTATTCAGTGTTACCGTATCACTGTACACAATTGACTCTCCTTGTGTGACGTAATTCTGTGAAATTGTCCTCTTGCCAATTTCCAACGACATTCATTCACGTGAACAAGGCCTTTGTCAAGCCGGCAAAAACTCGACTTAATTTATTGTATTGCCCTTTTAGTGGGAAACGCCTTATGTGACTTTGACTTAGATATACTTAGGTACCTTAATATTTTCCTGTTCGTAATTTTTGTGCGATCAAATAACTTAAATATTATCATAACATCGATCATATAACACATTTATATTTTTTTTTCATATTAAACAATGAATTAATCCAGTTCCGTGGCTGATATAAGGGTTGGCAAACAACAGATAGCCATTAAATATTAAATAAAATACAACGACGGCGAAGTATAATAAGGATTCACCAGAAGTGAAGATTTAAAAATTTCCAAAAGTGAAGGTGCTGATCCACGCGAAAGATATCGTTGTTAGAATATAATTTCAAACAAACTTGACTATTATATTATATCCATAATAGTAGGGCTGTACGTCGTACCTTGAAATATAGTAATAGTAGGTATATCTATTTACTTGAGGTTTTTCCGCGTCACTGGGGTTTTAAAGATGGTCGTGGGTAAATATCTAGTATGAAACCCAAAAAAACTATTAAACCTCCTTACTCTGTAGCCAAAAACCCGACAAGTAGCTCGCAAAAAAGTTACTCAAGTGAAAGCAACCACCGAGTAACCAAACACCCGATAAATATCCCTATTAACCCTACTTTACGGTAGTAGGATTACTTACTCATCAACTTCTTTCTTTGTTAACATACAAGAGTACCATCTGAATCAGTACCGCACTAATTTGCCCAACGGCAATAAAGATAGGTTATTCAAGAGGCGAAAGCGTCCGAACAGGAATGCGTTATGCGGACGTCAGCGTAATCAGTAATCGGCACGTAATCGTTACCAAACCGCGACGTGCAATCAACAGCTGATCGATTATAGAGGCCCCTAGTGATGGCAACAGTTTTCGCGTAGTTTCAACGGTGGCTAGTAGGTATACTTAATAAAATAAAATTGGTAGAACATTCTTTTTTTAGTTTGATAGCGACCTATTAGCCTATAAACAAAATAGATTGACATAAAAAAAATCTGCAGTTAAATAATCCTGTGAATAAAGGGGGTTTACCTTACAACCGCCTCACCGTGGAGAATATTCCCACACGTACCAAGAAGTTTGGCAATTCCTTCATCTGCCGAACGATTAAAGTATGGAACTCCTTGCCGGCTCATGTGTTTCCTCCTTCTTATAACTTGGGACCCTTCAAACGAAGCGTGAAGAAGCATCTCTCGGGCCAGCATGGCAGTGTCAACAACTGACTTGGCACCGTTGGTTTCTCGTCAGTTGTCATTGCGACTTGGGCTCCCCTTTTTGCTTACCATCAGGCGAAGTGGAGCTACTATGTTGTGCCGTTATAAAAAAAAAAAACATGCAAAATCCACAATTCCCCCTCCTCCGCGCCCGCCGCTAAATTGATAAAACCGGCAATATCGTTATTAGCCAATAAAACGAAATGATATTAATATTTTCAGTTTTTTGCTTATACGTTCGTTTAGGAGCATTTTAGCTAGATAAAAGCTTAGACAATGTTGTAGAGAATTAAATGTACTATAATTTACATTTTAAAATTTTGTTTCAAGGATAGATAGTTACGGAGATGCACATAAAAAAAAAACAGAAATCTCAATTTCCAGTATTGTATCAAACTTCCGGTAAGTATATCTTCGTTTAGGAGCATTTTCTGGTACCATACAAACAACATTTGTAGGTAATTTGAATTTGTATGAAAAGCTAGCGGAAACAATTAATACAAATGGCTACTTGACCCATTTTTAAATATATTTGGTTAATAATTATCTTACTAGCACAAAAAAATGTATTTATTATTGACCTAACGATTTTTTTAATACAGTTGCTCAAAAAGTGGTACTTTTCGTGGCTGCAAATCGTGCGAAAAGTTGGTTATTTCGAACTAGTGCTTTTTACTTTTCAAATTTTTTTAATTTTCTCTTGTACTAACACGTCATACCTCATACATCCAAACAAAGGTCAATCACTTTCTGACTTTATTTATTACGTCATGCAGCATTGCAAGTGTATAATCTCATAAAATATGCTTAAAATACTTAAATTGCATTTTGGATCAAACAAAGGGTTATCTATTTAAAAAACTCAAAAACAGTCTTAATAATTTGTTTGAGTGACTATTATTTAATGAGCAAATGAGTATTATGCGTGACCTAAGAAAATTAAAAAGAAAAGTATCGTCACAGATTAGATAAAACAGTATTAAGCGTGACCGATGCGCTGCTTTATTTATTATAATATAATATTTTTTTGTGTATTAAAATAATATATTTATTTACAATTATATGAAATGTAAAGAACTAAAAAAGATTCACGATGTTTATTGTTTAGAATCAATTAAATTACTGTGTAACATTATTATATCTCTTCTGAAATATAAAAACTATTTCTTTTGATTTGGCTGAATGATGACAGCCGACGCCATCTTGAAACAAAATATTACAATTAAAAGTAAAACTTTCTTTTTCATTCAAGATTGTTTTAATTATGTGTAAATTTTACACGTAAGTTTTATAAAATAAGACTTTTTGATTGAGAATGATGGATTCTGATGTTATCAGAATAGATATAACACCGCCCGATATACGAGCCGGGCAAAAATTGCAAGTGAGAGTATTTTACCCGCAAAATCAATAGAAAAATTACATTGGCGTCTATGAACATTTAATTGGCTGGAAACGAGAATATGAGAATTATTAACAACTCGAATAAAACTTTAAACTTGCAAACCAGCAAAGGCCTTAAATGCGACCCTTCACAATTACTGTAAAAATTGTACTCTTAATTTCTATTAGACAGAAATAAATATAACTGCCCCTTTCAATTACTGTTTTATACTTGTATTATTGCAATTTTTCGCAAATGTATTAAAAAAAGTTGTTTGGTACACGTGTGGAAGTGTCATTTTAACTCGTCCCGAGTCTTGATCCTCGCCTTGCGGCTCAGGCCAAGACTCCTCGGGGCTCGTTCAAAATGACACACTTTCCACACTTGTATCAAAAACGACTATTATGGAGAATTGTAGTTCTACAAAGTGACCGCTAGGAGCGCTGTACTATTCTCTATACAAATCGTTTACGCCGTCGCTGGCGAGTACGGTGACGTTAACTCATGGTAAGGGTACTACAGTAATAGTATGGTAATACACTCTTGTCTATGATGCGAATGATGTTTTTAGTTTTAATTTTTTTTTACTGGATTGGTGACGTCACTATGACGTTACTAAATGGCGGACAGCGTTTTAAGCATTTCAAAATACAGAATAAAAACCATATTTTCAATTTAAATTTGTACAGCCATTTTCTAGTTTTATGAACTGAAAAATATATGATGAGGATTCTTATGTCAAATACTATACGAAATAAACATTATTTTAATATTATAATTTAACATGAATCAACCAGCCTATTCTATTGCGTAAGAAATCATTGGAATGAGCATAATTTTTAAAACATTCCACCATCCACGAGGATAGGATTAAAAACAAAAAAGTTTTTTTTTTCGTATATAATCAAATAATATACGAAATACAGGTACAAAGCGTACGCTGACTTCTTCATACTGACCCATTTGGACGCCTTGCTGGTAACCGTCCGGAAAATCGAATGTCAAATAAACAAAAAATAAACGCCCATGTTTTCTTTTCAGCGCAACGAGTCATTGGAATACGACGGAGCGTTCCTCATCAACACTGGCGCCAAAGATTTCTCAGAGCTTGGTAACACGGTCGAATGGCGGTACTCCAACCGGACCTTGTACAGGGACGAGTGCGGAGAAGTCAAGGGCTCCACTGGAGAACTGTGGGCGCCGGAGCTGGGGCAGCCCGAGTTGGAAGTGTTCGCATCTGACATATGCACGTAAGTTATTTGAATACTGCCTATACAAAAAAAATACGCTAATGTGAAGGTTGGTGTCGTTTCTTCGCAACCATGTTGGTAATATTTAGGCTCATGTTACTACTAAGTTGTAATCTCAAATAGGATTCCACCAATCCATGGTGGCATTCATTTATCATTGTTAAATGGTCCATAGGTGAGACTGTGGTGACTGACTGAGCCTAGGTGAAACAGCGGACCCCTGTACATACACTCGCGGACCCCCAGGGGCCCGCATGACCACAGGTTAATAAACACAGGTCTACGTAATGCGAGAGGATGTTGTTCCTAATGCACATTAGTACCGTAGCTTGGGCCAGTGCATGTGTATAGGACCAAGTTGTCCACCTCTGCGAGCTCTACGCATATACTCCAAACGAATCATCAGTAGGGAAGAGTGCGGCAAAATCTGGGGTTCCACTGTTTGAAGGGTTGTGAATCCAAAAAAACCGGCCAAGTGCGAGTCGGACTCGCGCACCGAGGGTTCCGTACAAACACTTTCCATCCCTAAGTGGTTAAGTTAAGTTTGCACCTGGTATGTATAGCGCCCCATATAAATTAGGTGCAAAGTTAGGTATTAAAAATTTTTTTTATGGTTTTCGTAATTATTCCTTTATCTATGCTATAAGACGTTGCTTCGTACCAAATTTCAAGATTCTGAGTTCACGGGAAGCACCCTGTAGGTTTTGATTCCCTTGCAAGTGTCGAAAATATGCAAATTAGGTGCAAAGTTAGGTATAAAAAAAAAAAATATGGTTTTCGTAATTATTCCTTTATCTATGCTATAAGACGTTGCTTCGTACCAAATTTCAAGATTCTGAGTTCACGAGAAACACCCTGTAGGTTTTGATTCCCTTGCAAGTGTCGAAAATTTGCGGCATAAACGGCTGTATCTTTTGATTGCGTTGGCTTAGAAGTTTGATTTTTTCACAGCTTCAAGGGACAGTAGACCTGAGTAATTGATATAAATTTCAGCTTCATACGTCCACGCGTTCCTGAGAAAAAGGGTCTTGACAGACGGACGGACAGACGGACAACAAAGTGATCCTATAAGGGTTCCGTTTTTTCCTTTTGAGGTACGGAACCCTAAAAATAGTAAACCTTTCAGCGTATGTCACAGTACTTACTGAACTCTTGACGGCTGTGTATAAAAATATTACTAACTTAAACGTAATATTGACCAACTTTGGGGATTATGTTAGATTACCACATTATGATAAGTTTTCAGACGGTGTACTTCCTTTTCGCCGAATTATGTTTCGCAAACGTTTCATTTCGCAAAAGTTTCATTTCGCCAAAAGCATTTTTAGGGTTCCGTACCTCAAAAGGAAAAAACGGAACCCTTATAGGATCACTTTGTTGTCCGTCTGTCCGTCCGTCTGTCAAGACCCTTTTTCTCAGGAACGCGTGGACGTATGAAGCTGAAATTTATATCAATTACTCAGGTCTACTGTCCCTTGAAGCTGTGAAAAAATCAAACTTCTAAGCCAACGCAATCAAAAGATACAGCCGTTTATGCCGCAAATTTTCGACACTTGCAAGGGAATCAAAACCTACAGGGTGCTTCCCGTGAACTCAGAATCTTGAAATTTGGTACGAAGCAACGTCTTATAGCATAGATAAAGGAATAATTACGAAAACCATATTTTTTTTTTTTAATACCTAACTTTGCACCTAATTTGCAAATTTTCGACACTTGCAAGGGAATCAAAACCTACAGGGTGCTTCCCGTGAACTCAGAATCTTGAAATTTGGTACGAAGCAACGTCTTATAGCATAGATAAAGGAATAATTACGAAAACCATATTTTTTTTTTTTATACCTAACTTTGCACCTAATTTATATGGGGCGCTATACATACCAGGTGCAAACTTAACTTAACCACTTAGGGATGGAAAGTGTTTGTACGGAACCCTCGGTGCGCGAGTCCGACTCGCACTTGGCCGGTTTTTATTTACTGAAACTGTAAACTATTTCCGATTGTTGTAAATATCATCCTTTAGATTAGGTTAGGTTTGTTTTATAACAATTCGAAATAGTTTACAGTTTCAGTGAAAAATGCTTTTGGCGAAATGAAACTTTTGCGAAATGAAACGTTTGACGAAACGTAATTCGGCGAAAAGGCAGAGAACCTTTCAGACAGATAGGTATATTGTAATATTTAAAGATTTTATTAAAGATTAAAATATTGCAATGCTTATCCTCTGCGCTGTCGCATAATGAAGCAAGCGTGATTAAGCGCATAGTGGTAAGTTATAATTACAAATTACAATATTCCTACTGTAAATAAATGGCTCGATTCCAATAAAACGAATAAAATAAAATAAAAATAGGGTTGGTTGTTGCCATTTTAGGAAACTTGATATAGATGTTAAGTATTAATATAAAATTATACGCGATCTACAACACGTGAGGATCGAAATCACGACCTGTACCTATCCGGAGTAGTGATTTGACCCATGAGCTACCACGGCCTTACGCACGGTGAAATTTTGCATTATATTCCGCCAAAGCGACCTATGTACCACTTATTTACTCTATCTCGTCCTCCTTTTTGATAAATACTAAGGGCATTCAATATACTTCTAGGAAGTCCGTTTACGCAACATTCCCAGCCCTATTGCTTCTGTAGCAAGTGGTAGGACAGAATTTATTTATTGGAGCTTTTGGATTAAAAAAACATATTTCGTGACATAGTATTAATCTATTTTTATTCATATATAACAACAGTATGTTGTAGAATTCAGCTAATTCAATTCCAATTTAGTCATCATCCCTATTGACGGTAACGAATTTTTAGGCATTTCGAGTAGGTTCAACGAGAAAATGTGAACTTACGGGTAATTGGGCAATTACCTTACAATTACCAATCCTTGATTCGTTTTAAAACAATCATTTTTTTAGATATACCTATGAAATTTGCTTGGGCAGTATTGGGTCATAAAAATGCGACCTTGTATACTTAAAGGTAATACTACTTACTAAAGGTAATAATCGTACTTGGTATTATATATTTACATTATCAAAATAATGGAAAACACCTGTAAAGAATGCAGAGATAAATGACCGATTATCCTTATCTGACGCGAGTTAGAGTAATGGACGGAGGGTTCCGTACAACGCCAACACTAGCAAGACAAAAAGTAGTCTACCAATTTTGGACCTTGATACTCATAAGATAGGGTCGAAAATGGTAGACCCTTACCCTTATTAAGGTCTTAACGAGTGATCTTGCAAATATCATAATGTGTTATACTTATTCCAGATTCGTATAGATCCAAATCACTGTGGTTTTAATTATAATTACTGGAAAGCTAATTACTATGATTGTAAATGTTTGGTTTTTCTTTTGAGTAATGGAACCCTGAGAACTTTCTGGCAAGATTATCAAACATCCGTCAATGCCATGTGACTTTAAAATACGCGATGTCAGAGTAATAAATAAGTTTCCTTATTAGTACAATCTCGACTTCTTAGTCTTAATTGATACCTATGACGTTTTACTACATTATGTTCATATAACGAGAAAATTAAGAATGTTTCAGATTCCTTTATTTTCTCCTCGTAATTACATCGGAAAATTAAACTATGTCAGGTTTTTCCCATCTAAGTATATGTAACTGCAATTTAAAGCTCGTAACATGACTCCAAATGGCTAATCAGTCTCAAACTTAGTTTATACGCTGTATACGACGTACTACCATGCCGTACGTTAAAAAAAATGACACCAAGACGTTACTAGGTGGTAAAAAAAATTGCATGAACAGGCATAAATATTAACATCAGGACCATTTCAAGGCTATGACGTTCCGCCTATAGGTCACTTTTTGAATAACTCTTTACACAAAAAGTGACCTCTAAGTAGACGTAACGTCGTAATCTTGGAATGGTGGCTATAATTCATGTGCACTATGTTTCATAGATCTGTTATCGTTTTTATCGTATTCGGTATTAGGTACCTCACCAGCGTTTTGTTAGGTTAGGTTAGGTTTCGTTCCTATTTCCTTTTATGAGTGCCTCGTTCTACTGCTTCTAATTAAAATATATTTAATCGAAATCGCATCCTGGCAGAATGTATATTTTCTGCCACGCCATTGATTTATTTGTAGGAGATATTTTTATATAAGATCGCTTCGTATTTTCTTACAAAATAAAAGAAAAATATCATCATCCATTTGAATTATATGTATCTCCTTAGCAGAATCTGATTTGATATGACTATGATATGATGCTATGAGCTGCAGAATTGCATTGCCTATTTATGAATGAATTCATTAATATATAATAGTACCTAAAGCAATACTTTGCTTTGCTACCGACTTCTGCGAGCACTTTTCTGCTGTAGGCGATCTAGTATTCTTACTATCTTCATGGAAGAGAAAGACTTATTTTTCGTAGTACTTGTTGACATAATCGTTAAATAGGTGTGTTTTTATGTTTCTAGGTATATAGTACTCGGCAAAGACAAAGAAGTGCACGTGGAGGGCATAGACGGAGTTGAGTACGCTGCAAACGAGTCCGTCTTCGACAATGGCTACAACTACCCTAGGACAGTGAGTATTTAATTCTTAGTAATTATGCTGGTCTAATGTGCAGGTTATCTAGATGATAGATATTCTATTGTTTTTTATGCCTGAGCCTGACACATACAATTGAATCATGGACGGAAATCCGTGAAAATAGCAAAGAATAATATAAGTATATTCCAAGCTTCTCAAACTATGCATTGTGACGTATACGCTTAGTAATTATACCGGAGACCAAATATTATACCTGTACGTAAAATAATCGATCGCAAAATACTGTCGAACATTTAATCCGCGCCTATTATCATACACAATTTGTTAAGTATGAGAGCCAGTTGCTAATTCGCTACTTTTAATATTTCCATAATTTAAAGTTTTATTTGGAAGCCCTTGTAGTAATGAATTGGTTATCGCGAGCTCGTTTTCCGTAACTCGACGTCTTACAATGCGCCTATTTTGCGTGTATATTATTGCGTATGTATATTACCTTCCCAGGCGTGCTACTGCGCCGAGGTCCGCGACCGGGACTGCATGCCGCCCGGCGCGCTCAACGTGTCGGCGTGTCGCTACGGCGCGCCCGCCTTTGTGTCCCTACCGCACTTCCTGCATTCGGACCCCTACTACCCCAGCAAGATAGAGGGCTTGGATCCCACAGAGTGAGTCGCTGACGAGTTGATTAAGTATAACCTAAGCGGTAAGACGCAGGCCCCAGAGACCCGAGTAAGTAAATAAATATTAACCCTTCGTATGTTATGTCAAAAATTTGGCAAACAAATTGAAACTAAATGATATGCTTACTTGGGCTTTAAATGCTCTGCACTGGTCACTGCTTCGACATCCCAAACTAACCAATGCTTGTACTATGGGTACTAGACGACGATACCTATACATAATTTTTAAATACACATATACAATAACATCCATGACCCCGTCACAAATATTCGAGTTCATCAAACAAATATTTGCCCTTGCCGGGATTCGAACTCAATAGAAGTGGCAGTGTACTGGGCATATTCATGGTTTGAAGAACGGATGGCCGAAGGGTAGAAATATTATTGAATCGAAATCACGAGTTTTGGTGAAAGAACGATACCCGATTAGACGTTCACTTATTGTTATCTTTGTGGTGGAATGCTGAAACGGCATCAAGATTCAGGGCCTGGTCTTACCCCCAGGATAGTTCTACCCGTAGAGTAAGAGTTGTGTATTTACCCACCTGGCATTGTCAACAGTGAGCACAACTTCAGGCTGGCCCTGGAGATGTACACGGGCATGCCCCTGCGGGTCGCAGCGCAGTTACAAATCAGCATGCTAGTTCGACACGTCGAATACGTAACGTGAGTTTTTTTTTATTTAAAAAGTGACATACGAACAAAACCTGTTCAGAAGTCGTCCTCCCCGCAACATATATGGCGCAACAAGAGTCGTTCGTTAGGTCCTTTATTTGAGTTGTTTAATAGATTAAGGAACTCTATGGTGAGTATGATTACATGACAAGTTTTAATGTTTATTCTTTGGATATTGTAAATTGAAAAAGTGTGGGACGATCTTTTTATTATTAAGCGACAGAAGGAAGGCTTATTTGCGATATACGTAAGACTGTATATGGTGGTGAATAGAAAGAAAGAAGAAAGAAAGAAAGAAAAAAAATTATTCGGGGACAAACACAATTACAAAGATAAATAGTGAAAAAAAGAAAAATATAAAAATCTATAAACTAAGTAGGTACTTTAAATTATGCTTGCCTCGAAATGGTCCCACCTCAGCGTAATGCTAGCTCCCGAGAGAGCCAGCGCTGATCTTCCGGTGGGACCATGAATGTTAGCGAGCCCCATGTAATAAATAAATAGGGGCCAAAATGGCTGACATGAGCGAAGTGAATCGAAGAAATTGTCAATTTGGTTGCAATTATATGTGAATAATATATTTTAAAAGCGAATGTGGTTTGTCTTAAAAGACTTGTGGCTTTCGAATGAAGGTAAAACATGTGTATATTGTTTTCCCAGTCTCAACAACCAGCTACCGGACCCGGATGTCCTGGTGCCCATGTTCTGGTTCCGGCAGGAGGTGCTCGTGACCCCGGACTACGCGCGCATGGCGCGGTTTGCGCTCGGCCTGCGAGATGGCGTGCCCTACGCACTTTACGCGCTCACTGTGAGTAGCACAACTTTACTTAACCCTTTGACCGCCAAACACGGCAAATCACGTCATTGGGAATTCGGTATTGCTTTGCCGCTCGGCGCTCAAAGGGTTAAGGAAACGTGACGTTTTAGTAACTCATTTATACCTATTAGATCCAGTATGGGATAGTATTGTTTGTTGTAGAAATTTACTCCATTGCTTGGACCTCAGATGTCGCCAAATTTTGCCGTACATCATAAAGTACTTTTCCTACCTACTTTAACGGATTTAAGGTTAAGTTGCTTCGAACACTTGTAAGTGACCGATTACAACGAAAATGCCGATTGTATCTCACATCTTATAGCGAAAAAACAAATAGAAATACCATGAATTTTAATGTATGATTATGAATTTATAACTTACGATTATCGATAGTTTGGAAAAACTGGCTCTAAATGTGGTCCTAAACAAAACAGAGCAGATCAATCGATCGATAATTCATAATGAGAAGCGTTCTATGACGAATATGATACGATCACAGTCTATCATTCGGTTTTAGTTGTTAGTACAGACAAAAGTAACATAAGAGAAAAGACTGCGCCCTCCGGTAAACACTTTGCTTAAAACCACCTGTAGAAGACCAATTATTCATTACCTACCTAATTATTTTTCGCTTTAACCATATGTAATCTTATTTCCAGGCCCTCGGTCTTCTTCTTCTAGTATTCGGTATAGTAGTGCTCATAAGGAGGTTGCTCAAGTCAGCCGACACCACGCCCATCCTGTCTTCCGAGGCCACGTCGGAGGAACAATGACTAGGAGGAAGATTTTAAGGTAACGGTATTTCTTTGCCTCTAACAGTATGCCCACTGTGTAGTTTCAATCCGTATCTAATGCAATTACCTCGAAGAGAAGTGACATGGGCAGAGTACTTTGATATTGTAATATACATACATTAAATTAATGTCACTGAAATGCCATTAGAAATTGACAGTGGTTTCATAGAGATTCCATGCCGGCTCCCGTGTAAAGAAGTTATTAATGAAATGTGGCTTTTCCAAAGGCATTGCTTCCTTTTTAGACCTTTTTGAAGTTTCGTTCCTCGGTTATGTTTCATATACATTACACGGCACCTCTTGAAAATAAATTTAAAACCATATACTGTGATTTTCGATGTGATGCGTCGTAACAAAAATCGGTAAAGACCGTGCGTTGATGGCGACACAAATGGTGTACCGGTAGATAACGTGAGTAGATTGATGGCGATTAATTCCAAAAAGATTACTTGTTATCTTATACCCAAGTTAAAAAAGACTGCGTGGTTTTTTAAATGATAGCTGTCAATTAGAATAATTAATAAAACGAAGGGCTGATTTTCCGCAACTACTAGATAATAGCTCTTCTTCTATTGCATAAGCTTTAACGGGGTTAGATTTAGTTCACAGATGTTTCTGCCTGAAGGTTGAAAAACACCTGTATACCCGGCAGATACATCGGAATGATACGAATCCCAAGTCGTTCACTTGATATTTCATTATGCTCAAGAACATTGTTACCAAAAATAGAATTGTTACATTTTAATAGTTAGTTTTACTGTACTGCGTGATTATTTGTAGATAAAATGTTATGTTATTTGTAAATGTCAGCGGAAATGTTTTATAAAACCGGCTTGGACCAGTGCAAGTATTGAAATATTCCATTTAAGTAAGTATTTACATTTTGCCTAATCATTCATCTCAAAAATGTCTTCAGTCAGGTTGCAATAAATGTTAAATGACGACTTAAATTATAAGACAGCCATTTTAACTAACCAATGTGCCTTTATATATTTGATAAATAAATTGTATATTAATATGATAATTGTTACTTCTGACTACAGTTACGATGCGATTGTTTTGTTTGACTTAGGTTGGGTAAGCTAAACTTGACTTCAGTTGATTTTATATAATAAGTTGTCATCGAATGAGGCTATTTGAATCACTCGATTTGCTTACTTTGCTGAGTGCCTCTTTTTCGCTCGTAACATAGACTGTCTTACCAAACAATTTTTTTTATTTTTAAATCATTATCGCATGTACTTAGCTTTATTTTTAATTATTTTAAGTAAATACTTTATTCTTAATTTTATTTACAATATAGAAATATGATAAATCAGTAGGTATTTATATTTTCTCAAACATGCAATGAAATATTGATGTTATGTGCCTTATAAAAGGCTGCGAAGTATGACGTTTCCGATGCAGCTTGACGAGAGGTCGTTAATGGAATTTCATACAAAATTGGAGGCTTAGGCCGGCAACACGCTCTTTTTTAATTTCTATTCCACATAAGTTTGTGACATGGCATCATGTCGATCAGCCATTAAAAAAAAACAAAGAAACATTTGCTTTTTGGTTAACTATGACATCCTGCTCCATGCTTATTAAAATAAAAACAATTAGCGATTTGGTATCTTTTGATCAACTTAAGAAATAACACATAATTAAATTATTGTATTAATTTTTAAAATATAAATTGAAAATACATATTTCATCTAAATATTAGCGATAAGATTGTCTACTCAAACCATAAGAAACGCATAGGATTTTTTAAATCCTTTCGGAGGGAAACTTGAAATATTTTCTCTGTAATTGTTTTATGAGTTTTGTTGTGCGTTGTTAATTTTACTATTCATAATTCAATATGAGTTCCGACGAAAATACCGACAAAAAAATAGTGTTAATAGGTACGTGTTAGTTTAGTTTTTGGTAGCTTACTTATAATGTCTATAGATACGAAATAAATTTATGTTTTTTATTTTATTTCATTGCGTGTTTGAGAAAAGCACTATACACGCCTCGGCGAGAAATGGGGTTGCCAGCCTCATACCTATCCGGAAGATTGGCACCATTCGTACACTTTTTACATTACGGTTTTTGTAATTTTTATTTTTAAAGATAGATTCGTCCATCGGCCGCTATAATATAGCAGATACATTTAGCTTCCTAATTAAAAAGTTAGATGTCGCCTACTTTTACAACAAACGAGTAGATCTTTTAGTAGAAGCTGTCAAATGTCCGAATCTACCCCACTGAAGGGGCACATTCGTACATGGGTCGGGGAACATTCACACACTATGAGATAACTTCGTACATGTTAAATAAAACAGCAATAAAAATATGAAAAATAGTTTTAATGGTCTTTAAAAACAAGTCAATACGCGCCAATCCCATTGGCGGATATTTCCGTTTCAATTCTTTGGCATAACCATATGACAGCTTTCTGACTTTTGAGCACGCAATGCATTTTCGAAAATTTTGAATATTTTCGATCAATTGTGACTCTATTTCTTTAGAAAACTCTTTTTTCGTATAATTTTGCACAATTTTTGCTAATTTTCTGAAATAAAAAAAACATGTTAATAGGGGGCACATGCATGACGTAAATGAATGTGCCCCAGGTGTAGGCGTACGAACCTGCCCCGAAGGTCAAAAATAAAATATTGATAACTACACAAAATTCATGATGAGAAATACACAAAATATGTACTTTATCATGGAAATAATAGTATATTTACTTACCGTTGATCAACAATTTACCGCTCTACTTAAGCACGATACATCCGAGAACATCGACGAAAAATTTACTGTCGCTCTAGATAACCGCACTGACAGCTAACTTCGTGGTCCACCCGTCGCCGTCAGCGCCTACCCACACACACAAACCCGTAACAAATATATTGTCCTGATAAGCTGTAATAGTGACTGTATGAAGCTGCCCCGTGTACGAATGGTGCCAATCTTCCCCTATATGTATTCGGCCGGCAACCCCTCACTTCCCGGCGTCTGTAGTAATGTACTATTTATACGCAATAATAATCAATTCCAGCAGATTACGTTCTCTATTGTTTAGTGTTTATCACCTTGCATGAATCATCCGTCCCTTTCTAGGGAGTCCGTAAGTGGAAGCGAGACAGGTGCACTGTGCAGATGATAAACACATAGTTAGTCGTACTTTACACCAATGAGAATATACTGCTTTACTACGATGCGATATGTTACAATACGATAAATATGTACAACGATTTCTTACGTATGTATGATAATGAGTTACGGACAAGTAAAATCAGTATTATGTATGACGAGTTGACCTTGCGTAATATCGTGCGGAGGCACCCCTTTCGATATAACATTTTAGTGTTTATTGTATGTAAGCAGAGTTTGTGTAATGTGCGACTATCTTACCTCGTGCTCGACTTACAACATGTGGTTTTTGCGTTTGCGTCTCGATCTACACTCTCGTAATTTCACGTAGATAGATATTATATTATAACCAAATGATATTAGAAATAGTGTACGATGATCGGCTCAATAGTTGATCAGGCACCAGTTATTGACCAGTTGATAGTAAAATCATTGTAATTATACTATCAGTACCCGTGCCACGAGGTTAAGAGTTGCCACGTGATTAGTTTGGAGAATAATAGTTCCACAAAGTATCCGCTAGGGCCGCTGTGCCGTTCTCCATACAAATCGTATACGCTGTTCCTAGCGAGTACGGTCATGTGAGTAAAGTCTTTCTCATGCCAATGCGGTTAACTACTAGTCTTACACAACTGGTTTGGTACTGGTACATTCATCCTACTCGTTTTTATTTCTAGAGTTTAGTTCTTGGATGTATGTGTTACGGTGGAGGCTGCAGGAGGCTTTCGCCTTTACTATTCTTGCAAGATTGACATTAAATACTTTTTTGAATAAAATTTTGTTTTTATTTATTTATTTACTTTTTTTTTATTGTAAATATGAATACTCGTTAAGTTTAATTATTTTAAATCAAATTTATTTAAATTGTACCTAAATTCAAATACTGTTTATTGTATTCCTATATATTCTCCAAATTGTTTGTAAGCGCAAGAAATAAATAGGCTTTATTATTTTTCTTTTATTTATTTATAAATAAAAGAAAAATAATGTAATAATGTGTTAGCGGCAGCGGCCGCTACCGCTTGCCGCCGATGTCGTGGCCGCTCGCAAAGGTCACAGTTATCATTATATTAACTTATTCTTCCATTAACTTTAAGATGATAATTATTTTGACAATAAAAACGGGAATAGAGTTGGTCAATAAAGTTTATGACTATGACGTATTGAATGTGTTTAAGCAAATCGAAGATTGTTTACAATGACTGACAAAAAAAATGTTTCTTAACATCACTTTACATAATACGTAAGTAATAAATAATATATCAAACAGTGTATATTGCGTATTGTCAGATATAAAGTTTAAAATGCCATTTACCCGTCCTGCGCCCGGCAGCACTCGGAGACACATTGAGAAATAAATGACGGTTGTCAATGTGTTAACCACTCCTCAATCCTCAATATTTTTAAATCTGAATCTAATTTAAATGTTTAATGTAGGTATTTTTATTTTAATGCAAATTATGAGTCATACGATACACTCGGCAGCACGGAATTTGACCCAATTAGTTTTTCAAGTTTTTGTGACGTAATAAGTTTACTATTATTGAATATCAAGTGATTAAAAAGAGTTGTTTAGAATGTTTTGTTTGTTGTTTCGATTAAGAAACTTAAAAGAAATGTAAAACTTAAGTTACAAGGCAGTTAGTGATAAAACAATTGAACTTTAATAAAACGAAATCAGTAACGAGTTTTAGGGTCATTGTCAGATTTAGGTGCGCGTCTTTCCGGTGGACATTTGCGAAATTAAGGATTCCAGGGCCTAATTTTCTGATTAAATGCCTGTGAGAATAAGGAACGTTCCCTCTTTTATAATCCGATGTAATAGCAACATAACCTAGTATCATACAAGCTCTTAACTTTTGACCACCGAAGGGACAAATTTTGTTTTTTGAACTGACAATGACCTGTTACCACCCCTGGCCTTTATTACTGCCTTCATACGGTCTGGCGTACTGTAGATAATGTTTTTGATATCCATTTGAGGAATTTCCTCCCAAGCAGCCACTAAAGCTGTTTTCAGCACACGAAGGTTCTGTGGTGGGTTGGGACTCCTCTTCACCCGCCGTTTTAGCATGACCCATACATGCTCTATTGTGTTCATGCCCGGCTTCGGGCTAGCCATTGAATTCTTCGAATTTCAAAGTCAGAAAAATATCGATCGACGCACTGTGCACTGTTTGCTCGAGCATTATCATGCAAATGTAAAAAAAGATTCGGTTCCAATGAGTTCCGCGTACGGTACAACGTGATCTTGAAGAATTTCCTCGATGTGTCGTGTAGCGTTGAGACGACCTTCCGCAATGACCAACTTTGTGCGAGCGTTTGAACTAATCCCACCCCAACCCATTACGGAAACTCCGTGAAAACCTCATGTTTGCCTTCATGTTCACGCCCGTCTGGTGCTTTCAAGGCGGCTCAGCATTCATCAGTCCATAAGACATTGGCCCGTTGCTCTAGAGCCCAGTTTTCGTGCTCCAGTGCAAACTGAAACTGAAGTATCACTACATGATGGTGTCGCTCGAGTTCGGGACCTCTAGCCGGCCTACAAGCACATAGGTCGTATTCTTCAATTCTCCTTCTTATTGTACACATGTGGTCATCGCGAGCGGACGTGCACCTCACCCTGCCACTGCCTGGTCTTCGCGTATAGAGGCCAGCCTCTCGGTAACGTTATAAGGCGTATTTCACGTTTGAACACCGTACACCGTAGGTACATTTAAAATGGTAGCCACTTGACGCTGAGAGTAACCGTGTTCTACAAGTAGGACTGCTTGAGCGACTTGTGCGGGTGTCATTGACATGTTGGATAGCTTTTGTGATAAAAATAACGTCTTGTATCGACTGTGAGACAAGAATTTAACAAAAACTGCAATTCCTAGACATACAGTCGTAAAATCTTAAGCAACTCGCCTACAAAAACTGCACAGTTTTGCACATTGTTTTTTTTTTTTTTCAAAAACAAAGTAATATCTCGGACTTAGACAACGAAAAGTTTTTATGAATAATGTTCCACCATGTAGGAATGATCATTATTTAATGACATGCATAATTAATCTAAAAAAAATGCCCTTTCATATTTGGGTTAAATTCCGTGCCGCTGAGTGTACTTGAAGTAATTTAATTTTAATTTAATTAATAGCAAGCAAATTGGAAGAAATCCCTTACAGGGATAAGATCACATTTGTTCAGATCTACTCTTTTTATGTCTGTAAATTTATTTTCATGTCCACTAAAGAGTTTCCATGATATATCGCATTTTAAACTTTATAGCTGTAAGAAATACTTGATTTTCTTTTAACTTAGATAAGTAAAATGCTATCTTATTAATATTATTTATCGTTTGGTTACCTGTGTTATGCGGAGAGCCCGGAATAGGTAGTTCCTATTTGCCTAAACTTTGCTAGAGTCCATAATTAAGAGTGATTATTATTATTTATGATTTGTAACCACCATAAATATTAGTTTATTTTCATCAAAATGATGTTTTCCTGATTAGTTCTAATGCTTCATACTTACAAATAAAATTATCTCTGGGGGTCTGAGTTATAACTCAAAAGTACCTTCCGTATGAAGTCCACTTTGGGTTGTCAACGTATTTGTATTTAATTTTCTTTATTAGACAGTTGGTATTCATGAAAAATTTGACCCCCAGAGATAATTTTATTTGTAGGTATGAAGCATTAGAACTAATCAGGAAAACATCATTTTGATGAAAATAAACTAATATTTATGGTGGTTACAACTTACACCCACTCTTAACTACGTCCTCTCGTGAAGTTTAGGTAAATAGGCACTACCTATTACGAGCTCTTAGAGCTTTTGCACACGGCGTATTTGAATCGCGCCGACGACTCGCATTTTACATTTCATGGAACAGTTTGTTTGTGGCGTTTGTGACAACCGCAATCAAACTGCTCCGTGGAATGTAAAAAGTGCGTCGTCGGCGCGTAAAAAAAAACGTCGTGTGGAAGGTCCCTTATACGGTCAAAACATTTAATTGTTGACGGTCTCTTTTAAATATCTACCTGATTTTGTGCCAATTATTATTTTAATCATACTGCAATCAATGAGAAATATAATTATGCTTTCTAAATTAAATTAAATAGGGCAATTTGTTAAAACGAATTTTATGTGATTGTAGATAATGATAACTTTTTATAAAATTTAATAAAAAACAGTCAAACATGTTTTTTGTTTTTATTGCTATCCCGATAAATGAACGAACGTGGAAAATGTCCTTAATATCCTGAAATCGGATGTTAATTTTGATAGTTTTGAGACTGTTTATGTCTCAGAAAATATACAATGGGGAATTGATGTTCGTGATGTCATAATAATATATTCGTAAAAATATGGAACTTATAACTCTCTTAATTATAACAAGGCATTGCGGCCTGTAATTTAGTATACAAGTGAAATGAGTAATTAAAATATGTAACACGTATTTGCTACACACTACACCCGATAACGATTCAAAGGACCATCTTGTACCAACCTACCTATAGACTCAATAAGTACTTAGTTGCAATAACTATCTTATCTTACCTTAAATATCTTATCTTAATTGCATTTTATATTATTTACTTATCTTTTAAGTTACAAAAAAATCTGTATCTTTTTTGTAGGAATGAGGGTTATTCCTAGCTACAAACAAAATATCAAAATAAAAAAACCGGCCAAGAGCATGTCGGGCCACGCTCAGTGTAGGGTTCCGTAGTTGCTCATCCTTCACAATAAACTGCTATTTTAAGCCCGATTTTTAAGTTAAGAAAGATTTTAAACTAGGTCGTAAACGCCCTAGAAACTGTAATCACTTATTACCTTCTGGAAGTCAACTTACGACCTTTTAAAGAAAAAATATGAAGTTTGGCGATAACTCAAAAACGGCTCGACCGATTTTGTTCAATATAGTCTTCATTGAAAGTACTTATAAGGCCTCATTGACATGATTTTTTTCCGTTTTTTTTGACCCGTGGTTGAAAAGTTAGAGGGGGGGGGGGGCACACACTATATTTTTTGTTTTTGGAGCGAATATTTACAAAACTGCTGACTTTATCCAAAAATAATGTTAGAAGACCCCTATTGTTGAAAAGAAAAAAAAAATCACCCCCACTTTAGGTGTTCGAGAGGTAACAGATTTTTATTTTTTTATTTTTTACCGTTCTGTCGGCGTTAAACATACACATGTACTCATACCAAATTTCAGCTTTCTAGTACTAATGATCACGGAGCTAAGCCGCGGACGGACGGACGGACGGACGGACAGACGGACATGACGAAACTATAAGGGTTCCTAGTTGACTACGGAACCCTAAAAAACATTCATTCCTTTGCGGCTTATTTATAAATACCTATCCTATATGTAGAAAAGGACTCAACCTACTGTCTGGGTAGGTGTTGGTGTTGCTAGATGGACTGATGTGACATACTGAAGTTGATTAGGTACTTATATTCTTTGGACCGAAGCGTCAATGGCGGACATGGATAACTGGATAAGTACTGTACAATCAGTAAGGTTGAATTACGACCCATCTCTAACTATAATAGTGGGCCCAAAGAGACCTAATAACAAGCATTACTAACATGTTTTTTTTTATATTTCATTGCAAGTAAACGATCTAGATCTTTGATTTGATGGCTTCAAATGAATTATCAGCGGATGGCAGCGGTTATAAATCAGTCGGTTCGATTGTACGTATCTTAACTGGCCCGAGATGAAAGAGACCTGTTCCAAAATATATTAATATAAAAAATACGTTACTGTAATCCTTGAAAAACGTGAGAAAGCGAGGGCTGCAATAAGTACCTAGCTGTAGCTACCGTATGGGCAATCGGGGGAAAAAATTCGTGTAGCTTTGTAATTTGGTACAGTTATACCTTCTGGTGTTGTTCTGGAGTTCTACCTTTTTTCAGATTTTTGCTCATATCTCGAATATTTTTGTAGAAATAGTATTATGATTACTTCGGACAAGTTTCTACATAAAATTTCCTAATACAAATTTGATTACAATTATTTTTACTTTACGATCAATACTTTGGGAGTTACAGTGTTTAAGTTAACAAAAATTGCCGTTCAAGAAAACGTAGTTGTATCGTAGTGGTTCATCATAACACTAGTGTTGTGCAGTTGAGAAATTCCCGTTACCGGTAAATTCCCATTTGGGAATATTACATTGTTCCCGGGAATATACAAGTGGTGATTCAGGATGAGTTTAAAAGCGAAAACGGTTTGCGTGTATTCAATCAATGACCTAAAAACGAAATTACAGAGGAATGGGTCCACCGAGCTCGTGTATTCCCCGGAACAATACACTACTAATGCAAATGACATAAACATGTCCACCTAACTACCTTGACTTGTTTGACTTTAAATATTATTAAAACTGTAATTAGTTACCTAGCAACGTAACGTTATCAACTTATCAGAAATGCAGTATAAATATTTTTTGCGTACCGTTTTAGTGAGCTAAGAGTAGGTACCTACTACCTACTCTTAGCTCACTTTGAACTTCGCCGACAAACTGATTATAAATTACTAGCGACCCGCCCCGGCTTCGCACGGGTGCAATGCTGATAAATTATGCATGTATTATACATATAAACCTTCCTCTTGAATCACACTATCTATTAAAAAAAACCGCATCAAAATCCGTTGCGTAGTTTTAAAGATTTAAGCATACAAGATTACAAAGGGACAGAGAAAGCGACTTTGTTTTATACTACACTTCCTGTAGTGGAGTACCGGGTTGAACGGGAGTCAGTTGCCACCTGCGTCTCCATTTACAAGCGACTCGAGAGCAAAAGTTTCGGGTCACTAGCATTTACTTCAATATCTTGAAAACGAATAAAGCTATCGTATTGAAATAAATTGAACCTTATAGACAATTTAATGTTACTAAAATAAAATGCATTACATTTACTACTGACCATTTATTTTATTATGTTTAAAACGACAAATTAAAAATGGCGTCATTTTGCTTGCAAAACCAAAACTGAAAATATTGAACTTTTTATTTTTACAAGTAGTTTTTACACAGTTTAGTACTTGGTATTACCCCCACGTGCTGTTTGGACTGCTGCAATGCGATTCGGCATGCTGTACACCAAGTTTCTGAAACACTGTTGGGGAATGTTCTCCCATTCCTCTACCAATGCATGTTTCAAGTCACGAAGCGTAATTAAAGGAGGATCTCGTTGTTTTACACGTCGTCCGAGCTCGTCCCAGGCGAGCTCGATCGGTTTGAGGTCGGGGCTACGTGCTGGCCACACCATAGGACGAATATTCACCTCATCAAAAGTAGTATTGCACTACATGAGCAGTGTGGGGACGGGCGTTATCGTGCATAAAGATGGCATTCTCACCAAGTCTTGCCATAAATGGACCGACGTGCTCGTTGAGGATTTCATCCACGTATCTTACGCCATTAAGAGTAACGTTTTCGATCAGTACAAGCTCTGTTCGGCTTTCCGCAGAAATGCCAGCCCACACGAGTACCGAACCACCACAGCATAGAGTTGACTAGATATCGATCTTCCCGTGCCGTCGTACACCTGGGTCTGCCTGTTGTTGGTCTGCGTAGGTTCGAACCAGTTTCTAGAAACCGCTGGCGAACACGCTGAACTGTAGACAACGATACACCGACTATTCTTGCTGTTTCTCGCTGACTGCTCCCATTTTCCAGGATCGTGATGAGGATTCTCGTACATTCCTCAGGTGTGAGTGACATAATTACTACTTTAATAATGATTATTGGATACCTGGAAGACTTCTTATAAATACATTTTATGACAGAACAAAAACAAAAGCAAAAACAGTTGCGAAAATTAGAAGTTCTGATTTGAAAAAAAGAGATCATTATGTTTATAACTTATTTTACCTACCCAAATATCATAAACCCTCCATGATGCGTTCAAGAACCGCACATTATGACCAACATAAAAATAAACTGTTTTGTTAGAACAAATTTCTTATCTGTGAAAATGTTATTATTGCTAATTAATAACATCGATTTCGATAATATTATATCATTCAAATTTCGAACATCTCTGAAAACCAAAGAAATTTGGTTTGACCTCTATTCTAATATCAGTCGAGATGACGTTTAGTTCGAAATGAATTGTCAATTTGCAGACAAATTGACAAATGTCGCACGCAAGTAAGATATCGAACGATATGGTAGTTCGGGCCCACTCTAGTTTGTCTTTGAATTAAAAAAAAAACTATGACAGCTGCCAGAAATGAAAAGAAAAGTTTTCATTGCCGCCATTACCGGTTAGAATTTGTTTTAATGCAGAAAATTTATCGATTTGTTGAATATAAACCATAAAATGAGCTATCAAGATGATATAGATATTTCGGCGACGCCTCCTGATATCCGTAACAAAGCACCTAACGTCATTAATTACTTATTACCAGCTAAGTCAAAGAAACAGTAGGTATGGTGGTCATAATATGCGGCTCCTGAATGCATCATGGAGGCTTATGATATGTGAGTAGATAAAGTAGTGTATGTAACTATACATAATTAGGCATTAAACACTCGTATAATGTTATTATGACACTCGCCTTCGGCTCGTGTCATAAACCCACACTCATTATTTATGCCCTTCATTATGTACAGTCACATAAACTACTATAATGCCATTACTTCCCGCCAACCAATAAGTTTTTATACGTGTAATGAAGGATTATTACATTGTCAATAAGGTTCAATTTATTTCAATACGATAGCTTTATTCGTTTTCAAGATATTGAAGTAAATGCTAGTGACCCGAAACTTTTGCTCTCGAGTGTATGTAGTGATAATATATCTGGTGGGGTCAAGACCCAGACAGCCAAATTGTGTTTAATTTTGGCATTTGACGATCAGGTCAGTTGTAGGTCAGGTGGGTATGCAAATTGTCAATTTTGAGAACATAAAATAAAATGGAGTGGACGTAATTTTTTACGAAGACTTAATCACTATGTGATATTTTCTATGTAGATTTCGAAACCCATTTTGGAATTTAAGATGGCGGACATAACCTTTTCGAGGTGTTTGTGAGCCCCAACAAAAACGCCATGGCGTAACACGCTGTTGTGCTAGCCATTCGGATTTCGGACCCATAAAAATTGGTAAGTCTCCATCATATTTTCTACAATAAAGGCCATGCCAGGATAAGCTAAGTGAATCTGCCCCCAGCGAGTTTTGGCTTGTATTTTTTTTTATTGATTTGTCTTTTTATTAGTGTCGTTTATGCCAAGTTACAGCTCCACAAACCTTACCGTTTTTCTTTAAAAAAAAAAAACTAAATCTGATCTTTCTTCGATATTTTTTTTTCTAGCCGGCCGATTTAGACGTGAGTCACGTATATTGTGCCTATAATAAAGACAATTATATGGTATTAATTTTAATACATATTTCCATACAAAAACTTGAAAAAAAAATTAGAATTTATTTTTAATATTTTTTTTTTAGCATTATCTCGATAGCGACACCTCCAGATTTTTCACCAAAACTCTTTAATAAGCTACAAAATGGATGTATTAACTTAATTTTATTTGTGGTATAACGGGTTGTTTTTTTTAATTGAATTCATCAGCATACATTTTCTTTACCTGCTCATTATTAAAATTAATCGATTAAAAACTGTTTAAAGAAACGTGTATGTTTATAATAAACACTGGCCACTTACAAAAAAAAAAGTATTGATTCCTTCGGCGCCGGTTATTCACATAAACTTCGAATATTTATCGGAAAAACTTTTAGTTAAAAATGGATTGCAGGAAAATAATAAAGAAGTGCTTTAAAAAAAACGTTAAAAAGCTATACAATATAGCAATGGAGTCTGTGCAGGGACGTATTTACCCTAGGGCCAACCGGGCTATAGCCCGGGGCGCCAAACCGACAGGGGCGGCGTAGGCGTGGCCAGATCGGATCTTTTTACAATACTTTTTTCAATACGAAGGAATCAATACTATTTTTTTTTTGTAGTAAGTGGCCAGTGTTCATTATAAACATACACGTTTCTTTAAACAGTTTTTAATCGATTAATTTTAATAATGAGCGGGTAAAGAAAATGTATGGTGATGAATTCAATTAAAAAAAACAACCCGTTATACCACAAATAAAATTAAGTTAATACATCCATTTTGTAGCTTATTAAAGAGGCTAGTTTTGGTGAAAAATCTGGAGGTGTCGCTATCGAGATAATGCTAAAAAAAAAATATTAAAAATAAATTCTAATTTTTTTTTCAAGTTTTTGTATGGAAATATGTATTAAAATTAATACCATATAATTGTCTTTATTATAGGCACAATATACGTGACTCACGTCTAAATCGGCCGGCTAGAAAAAAAAATATCGAAGATAGATCAGATTTAGTTTTTTTTTTTTTAAAGAAAAACGGTAAGGTTTGGGGAGCTGTAACTTGGCATAAACGACACTAATAAAAAGACAAATCAATAAAAAAAATTACAAGCCAAAACTCGCTGGGGGCAGATTCACTTAGCTTATCCTGGCATGGCCTTTGCTGTGGTCACGGTTGAATAAGTATTACCCGGATTAAGGTTATCGCAGATCTAACCGCTCGGCGATGTAACGGTAGCTCCTCAACACATTAGCTCGTTGTCAAACAGACGTCAACCATATTAAAGCCCATCACGGTGACTCGGCACAGTGGCAGCGACGGCGGGGTGACGTCCACGCGCGGACCCCTCGCCAGGGGCTAGTTAGGTACAGGCGTGCCGTTCACTTGACGTTTTTAAGCGTGGTGACGGCACTTTTTCCACGCGCCTTTACCGTGAGGTGAGGCGGGGCGATGACGTTACGGATTTCATGGGTGTGCGTTGCAGTCTGAAATATCATACAAAGAATACTGAACGGTTCAAAGACGGTGCCGATCCATTGCCGGGCGGTTAGGCGTGCGATAAATGGTAACTGATAACCAGGGATCGTAAAATGCGAGCGAAATCGATTGAAATGGCATATGACCGTGACGGCTCTAGCACTTCAATGAGTGTTGCTCGCATTTTACGAACCCTGGTGATAACCTTTACGTTCCATCAGCAACACGAGTAGAAGACATTTCAGTAGACGTTATGTAATTGATAGCTACGTTCGGTAGGATTCAATTACAATTATATATTTATTGTCATTTTGGTCCAAATTATGGACGATATTCTGGCATAGAATATCGTCCACAATTTGGACTGAATAAACTTCGTGACAAAACGTAATACCTAAGTACCTATACCTACACAGTACAATACATGTATTGTTCTAAGGTCTATGACCATGCTTCTAGGTTTTAGTTATTATAGTTTTCTAAATGTTCTTGAGTGTCGATCATCATCAAGAAGATGAACACTCTACAACTGCCTAATTAATAGAACAATAAAACTTATATTAATGTATAGTTTAAATTTTCTGAGACCCATACTTTTCCAAAGTTTTGAAAGAACTTTATCACTACCGTCGATGACCGTAACTTCGCCTAGGCTTCCTATCTTCGCCTACCAAATATCTCTAGAGTTTTCAGAAGTATCTAAGTGTTTCTAAGAGATGCGCATAGCTCCTCATACGACCTTTAGATATCTCTTAGAAACACTTAGATACTTCTGAAAACTCTAGAGATATTTGGTAGGCGAAGATAGGAAGCCTAGGCGAAGTTACGGTCATCGACGGTACTTACACTTTTTTAGGGTTCCGTAGTCAACTAGGATCCCTTATAGTTTCGCCATGTCCGTCTGTCCGTATATACATACCATCCATGACACAGGAATAAATATTCGAGTTCATCACACAAATATTTGCCCTGGCCGGGATTCGAACCCAGGACCGTCGGCTCAGTAGGCAGCTGCACTACAAACCGAGCCAACATTGTCGTCAAAACATTTAAAAACAAATATATTCCCCGTTTAACCTGAAGAATTTTTTTGAGAAAGAGATGACGGTAACTTTCTGCGTGGATTACCTATACCTAAGGGTTAAAATATAAAAAATATAGTTTAGACGACAAGCCATATGCTAAAACCATTGGGAGAAATTGTCAGTCTAAAGGGGCGGATGATACAAACTACGAATCTCGGACTTCAGAGTAACCCAGCTAGTCTAAGGTTGACCACGCTTCAATGTTACGATTATCAATATAATCACTTTCATCAGGAATAGAGTAATAGTATGTTACGCGAATATATATTTCCCAGGGGAATCGCGTGACGCAATCAAGCATTAACTCAATCATATAAGTTTTTCGTGAGACGGAAAGCATTTGGGATAATTGTACCCTAAATATGACTAAAAGTGTAGTCAAATGCTGCTCCAGTAATTTATAGCTTATCTTAGGTGTAACTGACCTAGGTTCCACAGTACAAACCTATATAGGCTGTATCGCGCATCTTGCTGCTTTTTGTTGTTTGTTTTTTTCATTAAGAGATCCACAAAATTAATCAACATGACTTAATTTGGGGAAAAAATATCTTCAAAGCGTATTGATATAGTCTTTTTGTAGAGACTCTTACACTCGCGAAGTATCTAAGTTTCTTATTCCAATATCAAAGAGCAACATTATTGTGAATAGGACTGACAAATAAATGGACAACAAATCCTTAGTGTGTGTGCCAGCGTCAATGTTAGAGATATCTAATTTTGCGTATTATCATTATATAGGTATAAGTTTACTTACTATACTTATAAGATGTACAGAACTGGAATTTATTACAATTTATTAGGATAACCGTTAGTCTACTACGGCAAGGCTTGATTTGATACTTTGTACTAATCTATCACGCGTGGGTTACGGCGTCGAAGACTGATAAGTCTCAGACAGTATCGTTTGAACCTTCGATGGACGTGGTCGTGTCATCCGCGTGACGACACTACAAATACGCAGCTAACACTAGTAAAGTACACTTTTAAAATGACTGCTCAGTGATAGTGTTTATTTGTTCACTAATAAGTCAGTGTTGAGAAATTTGTTGTGAGCGCGTTAGAGGTGAGTTCATTAATGGATTGATCTTAATTGTTTTATTTTGTGCGTATTTATCGATTCGTATAAATAGTTTTATTAGACTGTCGTGACCGTATTGTTTATATTGTTAATTAATTAGGTTTACAATTTACATGTCTGAATGGTACTGATTAAGTTTAAAATTTTATTGTAAGTAGGAACTAGGAAATTGGAAATAGATACTTACGCAGGTGTTGGTTTAAATTAATTATGTTTGTTTTTGATAACAATAAGTTCCTTTTATTTGTTCTTAGATTACTGCGCACTAATATATATAGGTATGCTTTTTTAATCAGACATATCTAATAATTAGGACAAGCAACTGAATCTAGTATTTTCGCTTTATTACTTTTTTAATGTTCCAAAACAGAGAGAGAGAGAGTAAAGTAGAGATATATATTACAAAATTGTAGACCCATTTCAAATAAACGGTGTGAATTGGGACGCTTTTTAATCAAATACCTTTGGAAGTCTAAACATCTATTTCTTTAGTCATATATTTTTTGTAAATGCTACTGTAAAAAAATACAAATAACTCTTTTGTGCAATCAAATTAGGCCGTAGCAAATAAACTCAATGTTTAGGTACCAATAAACTGATATGCAATCTAATTGATAATGTATCAAAATATACAATGTTACTAAGTATCCAATTTCCATGCACACCTGACTTGTATTCATATGTACCATTGTCTCGACACCGCGACACGCGGTACGCTGGTCATGGCAATTAAGTAATCGTCGGATCTCTAGGAAGTCGTTGACAATAGTTTGGTGTAATAGGTATTGATAGGTAGGTACAGCTAGATCAAAGCTCAAAGAAATTTCGAATCGTACTCGATCTCGGTCTACCCTACAACACGCAACTGTTCCTAATCAGAGTTTACTTAACCATTTGAGCGCCACAGTCGGCTGTGGCCGTCAACAAAAAATCGTGCCCCTGACGCCACGTCGGCCACAGCCGTCCGAATTTCAATGATCAAAAACTTTGTAATTCTAACCGCTACAAGTATTTTTTAATCCCTGTTGATTTTGGGGCACATCTTTTTTTTTTACTCTATGTACGTGTGATCTTAATGCCGAAACCAAGAGCCGAATCGCAGCCGCCGCTGAAGCGTTTGGTAAGCTGGACAGCAAGTTCTTCCGTTCGCACAATTTGAAGCTGGCTACAAAGATCTTAGCTATTTACATGGCGGTTGTGCAGCTGTAATCTCTTATATTTTGCTGAAAGGTGAACGGTATACCGTCGCGTCGTCAAATGCACTCTTTTAGACCGATTCCGCCTTAAATGCCTCTGTAAAATATCAGTTGGTCCGACCGCGTGCTTCGGTGTTCCGAAGTTTTACAGAAGACTAAAATAGGTGGAATTGAGGTCGCGAGATCGACAAAATCTGCGGTTAAGCACATATTCAGAGCTTGAGGAGGGCAACCGAAGGCATGACAGGCAACTCCTTAGGTAAAAAGACGTGGTTAAACGCCACATGAAAAACTGCAATATTGCCCCGTCTCAATGGAAAGTGCAGGCATACAATCGTCCAAAATGGAGATCATTTGTGTGAGACCCATTGATGTGACGCAACTTCGCACGCGTTTTTTTTTGTACCGTATTTTACCTAGTTGGGTAAAAGTAGGTAAGTATACCAATAACCATCTTTGGATGGCCAGTTATCCCTGTACCCAAATTGGTTAAAATTTGTCCAGCCTGCCTCTCCAAAGAAAACTCATGTTCATTTCAAATCTAGAATTTTATAATTAGTGTAGATATAGTTAATTACGGTATCGGTACGACTGAACAGACTTGTGAAATGTTTAATATTACCAAGGAAAAATTAAAGGATTAAGTATACTTATAATTACAGATTTCCATTAGGTACATAACTAGATGGTCTTTAGTGGAAATCTGTTTCCTATGATATAGGAAATAGATAATATTATTCAGAAAAATAAAGATAATAATGGAAAAACTCATATGTCGTTCATATGGGCCCAGAATAAGTATTTAATCTTGATTATTTAGAATAGTCATACTGACAATATATAATAATAATAGTTCCTAACAGATTTTGGACTATATCTCCTCATGATAAGGTACATATGTACATATGTGTCCTGTAAAGAATTATCTGCAGGTAGGTACGGTGTTATCGCCATTCATCGACGAAGGGTGATACGTTACGTCTGCCGATTTGGGATTTGAACGGTCATTGACGCAGCGCCATACAAAGATCTCATAACTTCAATGTATACTCTCACCCTCAACCCTGTGGCGCGGAGATATTTCCGTCTGTGAGTTTATATAGGCCCAGATAACATAGGTCATACGTAGGCCTCTAGACAATGTGAATCTCGGGCTCCCTCTACTCATATGTACTATGTAGGTATCTAGTTAGGCTGCGGGGCCGGTCGGTCCCAGTCCCAAGGCAGTTTGTGCCCATAAAAAGTTCGACTCTGTGGCAGAGAGGACTAACCAGCTCTTGTCCAGTTCAAGTCATGTAACGCCAGTTAACTTGGCGCTGTTAGGTAAGCAGCTATTCTTTTTAATTGCATAACCTTTTTAAAGTGATGGGTGATGTGCCGATGTGCCTGTAACTCATGATGGTTTGTAAGCAAAGCATTCGTGGTGGCCCACGTTAACATCTAATAGAAACAGCTCAATAATGAGATATACGGATCGCTAAAGCTTTTCTTTGCATGGTTATACCATTACGCTGATATATGTTTGTAATGTCCTTAGCTATTCCGAATCTACAGTCACAGAAGAAAACACTGTTACAGTTATAACCATTAGGTGGTTATATATATACATAATTTCTATTCATCATTTCAATAAGCAAAGCGGTATTGTGTGAATATTTGGTACTAACGTACCTACAAGAAACGGCGGTTGAAACGCTCTGCGGCCATAACCTTTTAAAATGCATATTCAAGTATACTAGGTACATTTATCGAGTTTGTTTGTTATATCTTACAAACATACCTATGAAAGGTAGAAAGTACTTATCCACCTAAGCCTCATAGAAGTCCTTTCTTGTGAAATACAATACAATACAACAATACTTTATTTCACACCAATAAAGGTCTACAAAAGGAAACAAGATAAATACAATTTATCAATAACGGTAGACAACAGGCGGTCTTATCACTAAAAAGCGACCTCTTCCAGACAACCTGTGGGTAGTGAAATTGATGAAAAATTTCACTTAATATAGAGTAGGTGCAGCAGAAGGCGTATTTATAGATACTTACTAACAGAAACAAGTACGCATATGGGTACAATACACATACATAAATAGATATAAATTAACTTACATATACATACATATATAAATATATATCGACACTAGACATATAAGAATCTTATATAACGCAAAGAAGTAGTGACAATATGGAAGCCTATTTGTAAAGTTAATGATACTCATGTTGGATGTACTCATGTAATCCCCTAGCAACATAACACCTATTTATACTTATCAAAGTAGCTCAAGGGTCACTGCGTACTTTTATGTGATGTGACAGGCGTATTCCGCGCTGCGCCGATCCTGACCCAAAACTCAACGCATCGAAATCGAAAATAGACAAGTATTTCTAGTTTAGACTATCAAATTAAATGTTTTGTTTTCCAAATATTGTGTATATTGAAGTGATCATTATCTCACGAGTATTAATGGCTTTCATTCAATGGTAACATGCTCATTGGGATACACGAGCCACGTGCGCGCATACGCCAGAAACAATTGACAGGGTGTCTTCATGTATCCGTTGACGGATACCTACGTCATGGAGGATATCACATCATCATCAATATGCTCAAATGAAAATTTAAAATACTTATATACAAGAAGTTGAATTCATTCATAAAACGATTGAAACTTTGCGAATTTTATGTCACCGTACATAGCACTTATGATCCTGTCGAGTTATGAAACTTTATGAAACAAGCATTTGGACATTAGAACTGATGATTGCAAAACTTAACTCGTGTATAGGAAAATAAATTTCAGGTTTGGATAGTTGCTCTTTAATGAATTTATTTTCTCCTGCAAGAAATGAGTTTGCGGTCCCGGTAATTAAATGCAATCTTGTAGCGACAAAGTAAATTTGCCCTCTGGGATACTAAGTAGCACTTTCACAAGGGTTAGAAAAATGTGATTCGAAGGAAGTGTTATTTCACGAGTAAACAGTGGCAGCACTAGGAGGAGCAAGCTGTCGTGAAATAAGACGCTGCGGAGCGGATACAGTAATTTTCTACTTGAACGGGACACAATGGCTGGTGCAGCCGCACCGGCTGCTCGGCGGCCGCGGGAAGGATTACATCAGAAACTATAATTCATAATTACGGATATAACATTAATTAAACGAAAGTATGCTAAAAACACCTACCACTCGCTGCGCAGAATGACGCCGTCTCATATGTTAATACCATTGGAAAATCACCATCACCATACAAAAATCACTATGCCTCGCCATTATTAAACAATTTAATAAATATATATGTATTTATGGAAAAATAACTCTTACTAGCGCAGTTGTCATACTTATCTTCGAATCACTCCTGTGGCGCGAAGACATTCCGGTTAGTTACACAAAGTCCGACTCAATGGTAGTGAGGGCTAACCAGATCAGATACAGTTCAAGTAACCCTCAGATGTGTTGCGATACATTCGGCCATTTGAATGTACGTAGAGTAAGTGAGATATCAGAATTCGATTCGGTTTTTATTTGTCTCGCTCGCTCTTAAGCGACCAAGATAAGAACCTCTCAGTTTTCACCCAAACCTTGAGAGCCCACAGACTGTATTAATAAAGGTTTTGACTATATGATACCGACTGTAACTTTCTACGAGCACATATAACTAAGAAAACAACTCTATAAATGAGATAAATCTACAAAGTACTTACGAGAAATGTGAGAGACCCTCTCTTCTCATATTATCTTAATTGAAGTCATTTTTCAATAAGTATAGTCTCATGTGATTAACCTTTTATGATTCTGTTTAACGGAATTGAAACATCCGTCGAGCGCCATACCGACAGACTTACGACGTAGGATTGACGCGTCGATTAGTAGGTATTACGACTTCGAAGTTAGTACGTAGGTTATTCAAAATTGGCAGATATGAAGTATATTTATTGTATTATGAATTTTTGGAATACAATTTATCTACCCAAGAATACAAAAAAAAGACAAAATTGTTATTTGCGCAATCAAAATAATAAAATTCTTAATCAACTAATCAATCAGTTAAACTCAATCAGCAACTCACCTCAGGGGCCTCGCCGGGTCGCGTTTGCTAAGTTTTCCTTGCGACCTATGACTGTCATAAAAAATCAAAACAAGTACGGGCTGAAAGATTGCCGACCACTGAAGTAGAATGATGTAATGCAATAACAGACTTTGATCTAAAACGTAGTAATAATATTGTCAGCACCTCAGATATAAATTATTTTATCTTGACACTAATGATATCGGAAGAATAAATCCACGGTTTTAAATTCGGTGGGCTTAATGCAGAAATTAATTTGAGGAGTTTAACCTAATCCTTGACCTCAACTATCAACACAGTTTACTAACATGCTCGAAAAAATGCCCAATAGGGCCTGGCCACATCACCACAGCACGGCGCCGCCACCGTGAAACGGCGCGGCGGCGTCGTGGATTCTTACAGTGGTTTTATTTATATGCGCTGACACCGTAAAAATCCACGGCGCCGCGCCGTTTCACGGTGGCGGCGCCGTGCTGAGGAGATGTGGCCAGGATCATACATATATCGATACCTTAGTTCACGCTCGTACTAATTACAATTGTCAATGAAATGAAAACCAAACAGAGTTATGCTAACGTCCTAATTGCAACGACTTTTCCCGAAAAGTTAGTACGATTGTGCTCTAAGGTATCGAATTATTAAAGAGACAACCCGTTAATTTAAAATAATGCCTGCTAATTATCTTCATTTCATTATTTATTCCCTACAACACACACTATGGTATTTTTTAAAGAATCAACCCAGTGTGACGCAGTTAAAAAACACCTGTGTATTCACGGTCAACTGCTTGGAGATAATAACAAGATTAGGAACAATCACGGCTTGTAGAAGAGGCCTCGCTTCTTATGATACCAACCAACGTAAGTCCTTATCCCCTACAGAAGTTCCCGCCTTAGTAGACAAAACTTTACAGAAATCTGTTTTCTTTAACCCAGTCCTTATCAAGTTGAAAAAAGTTTAAATGATAATGAAATAAAGTGTACGTAAGTTAACTACCTACGAGGGGCGTTCAATAAAAAAATGAGAATGAGTATGTTATAAAAAACTTTTTCACTTCTCCTGCTCAAAAAGTACGTCGTTTTAAATTCACAAACGGGGCTAAAATAGTACATATAGCCCCTAGGGTTTAAAAGGAAACTATGTAATCCCATACAAATTTCTATGACACTGAAATAAAAATCTTGTTACCGGCCAGCTACATACCTACCTACTATTTACAAATAATATAAATCAACCTGCAACCTGATCAGATCGACCCAATGAAAAAAATAAACTAAAATGTTTTTATTTACAATGTACTGGAATATTAACTGACATTTTATTTTAGCACGTTTTATAATCAACGAAAAGAAATTTAATCTTGAACATTTCATCTTGGCGAAGAATATTAAATGATAAAATAAAATAAATCATTTCAGTCGTTTTTTTTTCAGTCGAAGTGAAAAGCAGAGTGTTTAACACGGGGCTACAAGCCATTATGACACTCAGATATATTTGGCCTCTCTCACTTCGTTCGCTCGTCCAAATAATTACCTCGTGTCATATAATGGCTTGTTTTAGCCCCTTCTCAAACAATCTACTATTATTAAATGTCATTTTATTTTTCGACATAGTCGCCTTTTAGCATAATACACTTAGTATATATTTTTACTAAACTAAAAATTCAATATTTAAAAAATGTCTCATCTTGAGTACTTGAAAATTCTTGTACTGCAGCGACTACCGCGTCGTCGTCTTAAAATTTCTGGCGTCTCAGGTATTCTTTCAATTTCGGAAATAGGTAGAAATCACTGGGGCGAGATCCGGTGAATACGGAGGATGCTTAAGGATATCAAACCCAGCATCACAAATTGCAGCCATTGCAACGGCGGACTTGTGTGCCGGAGCATTGTCCTGGTGGAACAGCATAACTTCCGAGAGTTCACCTCGCCGTTTTTCGCGGATCTCATTGCGCAATGTTGCTATTTGTTTATAGCATATAAAGTGCCCGTAATATTGGCTCCATGCTCGAGATAAATACTCAATCATTACTACTCCCTTATCATCCCAAAAACAGAGCCCATGACCTTACCGGCAGATGGGCCCTCCTTGAATTTCTTCGGAGTTGGAGATGATGTCCTTTTCCATGTCATAGACTGCAGTTTCGTTTAAGGGTCGTAATGATGGAGCCATGTTTCTTCCATTGTTATAATCCCTAATATTGAAAGAGTTTGTATCTCATCCTCACTTTATATTAAACGGCCCTCGTAAGTATGTACCTATACATTATGAGAGGGCAAAAAAGGTTAAATCATTTCTGAACATGAGCTCATATTACCTTAACTTTTAAATACTAGTGACAATATGAACTGTAAGACCTCGCAAAATTGCGATAAGTCGCATTTTTTTACGTTATAGGTAATCCACATCTCCGCTCCGCCATCGAAAAAACTTCGAAAAAGTAACTACACAAAAAAACATACACAATATCGGTTGAACTAGCTCACAACATTTCAATAAAATCGGTTGAGAAATGCAGCATGTAGGCGAGAACAGCCGAAAAATTCTGACAAACTTTTTTTTAGGCCAAGCTGAAACGGAGAGGCTTTGCTCGCTCCGTAAATAATTAGTTCGTTGGTACCTATATATGCTAATCTGTTCTCGTTTTTGTCGTCGGCTTCAGAATAAAAATATACTATCACAATGAATCATTAATTAATTAACAATTGACTTGTCTATATCTGCGTCGGAGTATAGAGTCTATACTCCGACGCAGATATAGTGCGTAGTACTTACCTATTTATTCCGCACGTGCAGGCGGTTAACCGCACACGCCATATGAATAACCTGATGATACGCACTTATTATTTGAAGCACACACCGCTGAAAATACAGTACTGTAAATTTCAAATTCCTATTCTAAATCAAATTCAAATTATTTGTTTGCTCAAATTGTGGTACAATGATACATTTAGAAAGAGAAGATACACACATGTTTTCAGAACGGCACAATTTGCCCACATGTGGCATGCAATAGTTATTTGTACAACAAGAGAGCACAGTTTTGTTGCGAGTGCTGATTTTGAGTCCCGAGCAAGCGAAGGATTCTAAGTTAGAATCCTGAGTGTAGCGAGGGACTCAACAGCACGAGATGCAAAAAACTTTGCTCTCGTGTAGCACACATAACTTTTCACCTCAACAGCGAGAACATATTCGACTTTTTGTACTTTTTCTTTGAACCATTCAGGTGTAGGTAGGTTTACAGTCTTTGTTGCTGATTTCAATGATATTATTAATTCATCATTTCAGCCTATTGCAGTCCACTGCTGGACGTAAGCCTCCCCAGGGTTCGCCACATGGCCCGATCTCCCGTTTTCGCCATCCAGTCACCACCAGCCACTTTTTTCAGGTCGTCGGTCCATCTGGCCGGAGGGCGTCCTACACTACGCGTATTAATTAGAAAATAGAAACCAGATTAGCAAATTATACGTTCCAACACTGTACCAGGGTGATTCTTATTCTCATGTATTTTTTTGTGATTTGTAAGAATCACATGTATATTTTGTTTAAATCAGCAATCTATTTATGCCTTTGTTGAGCAAATATCCTCTACTTATCTTTTATAAACACATTTATCTTAAAATATTCAGAAATATAAATTAAAAAAAAAATGTTTGCCCAAAATGTCACGTCCATGCCGTGTGATATCTCCCGATTTTCTAATAAAATATTTTTTTCTGTTACAATATCACGTAATTTTGACTAATGTTATACGAATGATGCAAAGCTAATAAATGTCCGATAACATTATTTAAAAGTTGTAAAAGTATAATGTAACAGTTTCTGATTCAGAACATCATAAAGTTTGTGATCAAATTTTTTGTCACAGCCTCCTGTCCGGATGATAGATCGATCCCAATAGAGCGTGGCACGACCATTCTCAAGAACTGGCATCGGTGCGTAGTTATAGTACGGCACCTCAGACCCCACAAGACCGTATCGAAGAGCAAGTTGCTGGTGAATGATCCTGGCTACTTGGCTACTAATTATTATTATTATTTGACACAATTACTTGATTTTCGATGAAATTGTCACACCCATGTTATACAGTCTCACAACTATGCTTAGGGATGTCACAACCATAGATACCACATGTCACAGCTGTGTACACATGCATTACTTTTAATCACTTGCAGAGGGTATTAAGCTTGTCCATCTGCACCAAAAATTAGCCTTTGGTATGTACTCTTAATATACACCGCAATATATCACACAAAAAAAAATTAAAAAAAATGTTAATATTTTAAAACTATATGAGAATCACCCACCAGCAGTCCCTCACAACCACCACGGTTGTCATTATTTGATCAAATTGGAAGATTTAGCAGATACATTACGTGTTTAATTTTATTATTACGAGATTTTGTTTATAGCTTGATTGATATTTTTACTCGTAAGGCACCCAACTAAATAAATACAAATGGAAATAACAGTTTGAACTCAATATTTTTTAAATTAGGTAGGTACGTTTTGAAACTGGATGAATTGGTGAAATCATAAATTATTGGTAGGCACGGGTACTTGCAGTATAAAGTTGAAAAATCTTATTTTGAAACTGGATGAATTGTGAAATCATAAATTATTGGTAGGCACGGGTACTTGCAGTATAAAGTTGAAAAATCTTATCTTATTTAAACAATAATCTATTTCATTTATATAAAAGATACAATGATTTAAACATTCGGTCGTTAAAAACAATATGTTGTAACTGTAATTAAAACTTCTTCGGGTATTTTTTTTTAATTTTATGGTATGACGCGTATCGTGACGTGTCCTGTTCTTATTCGAAGTCCGATTCGAAAATCGAATTTCGAATTGATAAGTTTCTAATCACTCTCTTTTTCATATAGATATGAAAGAGACACAGTGCACCGAAATTCGAACGATTTGAATTTTATAATTAACCTTTGGCTGAGAATTGACAAATTCGTGGTCAATCATTGAAAAAATTAAAAAGCTACTTTCTAATCACGCTCGAAACAAAATCGCATTTTGTTCACTGTTTCCTGACAGCAAACTCGCCATGTTTGAGCTGGTGAGGTGAAAAATAAAAACTAAAATATGTGGATCGATGCTTTCTATGTGCGCTTTCCACGAGAGACTACTGTCTAAGATGTGACGTAGAAATTTAGCTTCATTCGTTTCTGAAATCGTATGATCCTTATATTGTACTTTTATATTTCGTATAAAATTATTGCGTCTCTGTTCAAAATGCATAAATACTGGTCTTATTCAAGTACATTTTTAAATAATTATTGTTTAGCCTTTCAGTAACTGCTTCTAAAGTAGAGTTTAATTTATATTCATAATTGTAAATAATGTCATGAAATATAATAGTAACGTGCCCATCATCAGCAAATTCATTGGATGTTTAGTAATTTTAGGCAAGTCATTGATGTATACAGGAATAACAATGGTCCCCCAGTATACTATCTTATGGAACTCAACATTGCACTGTTCTTAACTCCGAAGTGTATGCAATTTCATTTTTGGACTTCCTGCATATGTGAGTGATCTGGGTCATCTGCTTCCTGTCACTCAAGTAAGACGTTATCAGTTCATGAACTCTGACTGCATATTTCTTTAACTTCATTAAAAGTAGGTATCTCATGGATCACTAAGTCATGTCCATATGGAAATATAGAAACGGGCAATCTAAGAAAAGTACAAATTATCGTTTTAACTGGACATGTCATCAGTTGAGCCGTGTGGTCATTTGCTCAAACTGTGCTAGTCATAATTATGTTTGGAATTTAAAATACTGTGCTAATCCCTATAATTAGGCCTCGCCTATTTTTTCATTATTATACACTATTTAAAAGGTCAAGTCAAAAGAGAATAACCATAGTATATCGGTGTCCTATAAATAGTACAAAGATAATACAAATTCACTGTGAATATGTTAAAGGTTACGTCGAGAGTAAAATAAACCTTTTTGTTTTAGGTCATATTTTCAACAGCTATAAAAGTAAAATACGTCCGTAGTGTGGTTCGCATGTGAAATATGTTTTAATCACATTAGATTATAAAACAGGGTATTTCTATAATAATAATAATAATCATTTATTTCGTGTAACTTGACTTGACACATATTATGTTAGTAAATACACCTTAAATTTAGGGGTTAGTATTAGCTAAAAATAATTACAATATATTATATAAATAAACTAATTCTACCACAGTATGTTACCTGTGGGGGAATGTAGCCCCGCACAGTGCAACATAATGGGACAGTCCGGTTTGTCCGCTATCATTCTCTGCCATGTCGCTTATACGGATACCAGTATGATAAAAAAATGATTTTCACTCTTCCACAGGAAGGACGAAACCCTAAATTAATGTAACTATTAGCCTTTTAAATTTTGACATATTAAAATAACTGTGACCTTCTTAACGTAATAGGTACCTAACTTTGCTCTACTAGCCGCAACGCAAATCAAATTGTGTGTGAGTCATTTGAGAAGCGCCAGCAGAGCGTTGATTGCTGTTGTGTCCATGAATAAGCTAAATTTTCGCGGCGTAGGGATGTCCAATGTCCATCGTCATCGGCATTTAATTGACAGCATTTTTTTTTGTTAAATTTAACTTATGATCTTTTAGAATGAGGGACTTTTGAAGTGAATATTTTAATCAAAAATTGGGATATTTTCATAATTTTAAAAATATGTTATAATTTCATATATCTTTAATAGTTTATTTCATTTTATCTCATTATGTATATATAAAATAATATTGGATTACTAGTAACAAAACAAAATAGTATGGTCCTGATTAGATATTTTTAGTATGGAGCCACTTTTGGCTTACATTTTCTTAACATAATTAAAATCTACGTGCTCTACTTATATTAAATAGGCCGACGGGAATCGGGTTCTATGAACGGTCACTGCAATTACACGCAGATAACCTTTTACACGCGTGGGAGCACATTACACTTGTTGACACGTTAAGGACATATTATGATATTCAATTATCTACAACATCTGTTCCAAGTCAACTCGAAACGAAAGGAAACTACCTAATATCACACTAATATAAATATATGCTAATGTATTGTATGTAAATAATATTTTTAATCCAAATATCTAGGACAAAAATATACAAGGCGACGACATAGTCCCGAATTAAACAAAGCTATGGAATATGTTACCTACAGGCGACGACGATATAGGACTTAGGTCACACTTAGGTAAAAAATATAAATTGTTTTATGTAAATGCTTTTTTTCAGTTAGCCTGTTTGAGTGTTCTACTGCTGGGCAAATTTCTCTCGGATTGGTTCTCTGCCTTTTCGCCGAATTACGTTTCGTCAAACGTTTCATTTCGCAAAAGTTTAATTTCGCCAAAAGCATTTTTCACTGAAACTATAAACTATTTCGAATTGTTATAAAACAAACCTAACCTAACCTAATCTAAAGGATGATATTAACAGCAATCTGAAATAGTTTACAGTTTCAGTGAAAAATGCTTTTGGCGAAATGAAACGTTTGCGAAACATAATTCGGCTAAAAGGAAGTACACCCTTGGATTATAGAAGTTTCCTATAGAATTACGAAGCGCTTTCTTGGAAGTTTACGATACCACAAAATCATCTTAACACCTATAATCGAAAGGACAATAATGACGTAACAAATTAAGACGCGGCTGACAATGACACGTGTTGGCCTTGAACGAAAGCGACGCCGCCGACACAAACACAATATGCGCCAGAGTCGACACGTGCCGCGTGAATCATGGCTAACTGTTCTAATAAACAAACAGACAATGTTGCACCGTGTAGTATAGTGGTCATTCACGGTATGGTGAGCAATCAATGATAATGCTGATGATTTGATGAATAACACGGCACGATTAATCAATCCATCTGATTATACATAGATATTATAGTGTCGTTCTATCGTATGCATTTTTGTCATTTAAAGCAGTTTTAAAGTATTTCAGATAAGAGACGACAGTGAATTTAAAAATGTATTTAGCAATTTCGACAAAAACGTAGCCACTGAAATCAAAACCACGGAGATGCTTGAAGAATTGGAGATGCCAGTTTGGAGGACTATACTGTTTAGTTTTTATTTAACAAGGTCCCCTTATTCGAGAATGCCGTTTGAGAGATCGCAAAACGTCAAAACTCTATTAGATAACAGTGATATCGCCTTTGAACTGTCATTAAAATGCGATAAGCTTCAAGTGACATATCACATTTGGAAATACGAAGGCGATAATGATTGTCAAAAATGCTATTCATGCATATATGAATTTCTGTTTTGAACGAAACGTAACTGACTCATTTCACGCACTACACGGTCAAGTTAAAGTATTCGCTTGTTAATTATGCCGTCACATACAGACAAACAGCAATATTCGCATTGTTGTGTTCCGGTGTGGGGGTAAGATAGCCGGTGAAATTACTAGCATAGAGGCATTCTATCTTCGTCCTCCGGGTAGGCAAACACTTGTGACTCCTCTGGTGTTGCAGGTGTTTATGGGCGACGGGAATCGCTTTCCATCAGGCGATACGTTTGCTCGTTTGCCCCCTGACATAAAAAAATAAAAAAAAATACAAAGGAAACGCAAATTAAGCGCGTCCGGATTGACGAAGTTGCGATGTTCTAGGGATATCAAGTAGTACTTGTCAAGTAGTCAGATAGACACGTCAAAAGTGACGAATGGCGATAAAATGGAGAGATCTCCATCATCTCTCTAAAATTGGTAAAATTATCCCCCAGGTGCTTTAAATATTCCATAAATCATTGGAGGATAAGGGAGAAGGGGACTCTCAAGACTATATTATATACCATTGAATTTGAAGACAAACCAACATTAGTTTAGTTTGTCTTAAAATTGTTAATCAACATCTTGAAGCTATAAAAGAACAGTGCTATTGGGATTTATTGGCATATATTTGAAACTTACAGTTTTAATTTTGAATTGATAATTTTTAGGGTCAACTAGGAACCCTTATAGTTTCGCCATGTCCGTCTGTCCGTCTGTTCGTCTGTCCGTCCGCGGCTTAGCTCCGTGATTATTAGTACTAGAAAGCTGAAATTTGGTATGAGTATATGGGTATGTATCACGCCGACAAAACAGTAAAATAAAAACTAAAAAAAAAAAAATTTTTTTTCGAGTAGGTACCTCTCGAACACCTAAAGTGGGGGTGATTTTTTTTTCGTTTCAACACTCTTGTGTGGGGTTTCGTTGAATAGGTCTTTTGAAATAATAGGGGTTTCCAAACAATTTTTTGATAAAGTCAGCAGTTTTGTAAATATTGGCTCCGAAAATAAAAAAAATAGCGCCCCCCTCTCTAACTTTTCAACCACAGGTCAAAAAATTATGGAAAAATTCATGAACATGAGGCCTTTCTTATACGTACCAGCCTCGCGCAACTCTCAAGGTAAAAAACGATCGACAACCACGGCTGTATGAAACGGAGGTGAATTTTTTACCTATCTAAGTTTGAAAGAACGTTGAAACCTACAAAGCATTAGATAATTGGCGACAATCGAATTCAGGCGGGTTTCAGCCGCCATGCCATGTTAGATGACGTTTCTATTTTGTTGTGTAGTCTGCTTCTGTCAAGGTTCTGCGATCTTTTCAAATAATTCAAATTTCACAAATAATCTAATAATTTGCATTCTTTGGGTGTAGTGGTCGTCTAGACGGTACACAAGATAATCACAATTGCAAAAATGAGTGGATTGAAAAGGAAAAAGTGCGAAATATGCAGAATGAAAACATGTCGAATTGACGGTCAAAAAAGACTATTCATGGCAAGATTTCCACCGTTCGAAGATCGGTAAGTAAAAAATATAATTAATTACTGCGTGTTATAACCATGTTAATCGTAAGTTTCATTGAAAACTTGGTATTTCGGGTAAAATAATACATACCCTTATACGTATGTAAACAATAGTGCTGTATGTAAGTTCTATCGATAATTTTCATTTGAAGTGAAAAATACCTGGGAAAACACGAAATATCTTTCTTCAAGCCTATTGGTATGTGTACTTATACAAAAGTGTGCACTTGAATACAGCTGTTAAATCCGTCTCAGATGAGAGGATAAGACATTATTATTTATTATCACTACTTTTTATGCCAGTTTGAGTTAGATTATGGTCACAGAAATATTTTACGAAAAATCTTCATTGGACTATGAATGGTACGGTTTCATCTGGACAAACAGATACATTTTTACTCTGTAATTTTCTGTTTAGCCTGTATTATTTGTGTTGCAGAACTTTCAACCTGGAGCACAGACTGGAGTGATGAAATGGCTTTTTTCGTCTATGTTTATCAGCAAGCCAAGCAAAGTTTGAACGAAATAAAATTATTTGCACACTTTTGTTTTTTTTTTATGAAGTCAGTAACCTAAAGTAAACCAAATGTTTACATTGAAGCGAAATATTTAATGATTTAAATTACCGGAAAGCCTTTGGAGACGCGGGTGCGAATGCGAACCCCGCCTGAACCATTTTTTTAAATACCGATATCGATATCGATAATTCGATAATTTGTGTAACATGAGACATCCCTATTTTGTTCTTGATGTTGGCATTGTGTCATGAGTTGACACTGACACTGATATTGTTTGCGGCTTCATATTGGCAGTATGTTTTCGCCCCCGTTTCATACTAATGCGAGTTCACGCTTTTTGTATGGCACTCCCGTCTCTTAAAACGTAGTGATTACATACTCTTTGATACGTACTTTCAATGAAAACTATATTGAACAAAATCGGTTCAGCCGTTTTTAGTTATCGCAAAATTTTATAATTTTCTTAAAAGGACGTAAGTTCACTTCCAGAAGGTAATAGGTAATTACAGTTACTTTGGCGTTTACGACCTTTTTATAGAGCTTGAAATCTTTCTCGTAACTTAAGTCTATTGTGAAGGATGAGCAACTACGGAACCCTACACTGAGCGTGGCCCGACATGCTCTTGGCCGGTTTTAAATCATAACGTACCTCTAATGTACGTACATAGCATAGTTTCTGCATATATATAACAATACGAGACGACGCGTTAGGCTCGGTTGGTAGACACCTGCCTACTGAGTCGGTGGTCCCGGGTTCGAATCCCGGCCGGGGCAAATATTTGTGCAAAATATTTGTTCTTGGGTCATGGATGTTATCTATATACGTATTTATATATTATGTATTTCGTCGTCTAGTACCCATAGTACAAGCTTTGCTTAGTTTGGGACTAGGTCGATTTGTGTATGATTGTCCCTTAATATTTATTTATTTAATAACATAGCATACCTTTTGGAGACGATGACAAAACACTCAATTATTTGAGTAGTATAAACGGGTTATTTTAAGGAGTTGTTCCTTCCACCATCAGCTCTAATATAAATAAAAAGAATACATAGAGTGAAACATGGAACCTCCTCCTTTTTTGAAACTATGCTATGCTATACGTACCTACATTAGAGGTAAGTTATGATTTAAAATTATATGCAACCCTTGGAGAAATGCCATTTATCCTGCTTGAGTTACCACCTGACGGGCTTTGACAACCATACAAAGTCCAGTCATCGGTTTATTTTCCCCGGGTTTTAATAACTGTGGCTAAACAATAAGTGGAGAACGAAAGGTTTTCTCCAAATGATTGAAAACTTTAACAATGACGGCACCCTTTCAATCACGTAGGGAGTGAGTTAAATTTCCGATTTTGTTTCGAAAGGATGTAGGTATATTTAAATAATTATTAGAGGAGCCATTATTGGAGAAATGGACATTCTGAGTATATGTTCATTAATGTGAAGATTGCTCGCTCAGAAGTAGGTACTCAGAACTGTTCAAAATATTTAATGAAACGCCTCTTTTGTTAGTATTATACCTTAGTAAAGGTACTTATTAATGGATTGAAACAAACTGGGTGTGCATTCAATAAAGTTTAAAGTCTTAACGATACATATCTGTCGTAATTTTACTCTACTTTAGCGTTATTCTTTATTTACGTCTATGACAACTTGTCAATGCCCCTTTTAACCTACCTCAAAAGCCAAAGTCCGCGGAAATACATCCGTGATATGGCTATCGTCCTAATGACTATACGTCATCAATGTCAATAAAATTTGGAATTAATCTTTATTATGTTAGGTCTGGTACCTTTTTGGTCGGTGACAGCGGAGCTGCATATTAGATTTTATATAAAACATAGATATAAAAATATATTTGAATATATTCGAATTATGGCCGTCTCTGTCTCTGTCACAAACTAAGAGAGCCGAGCATTCGGGCATAGGCTATGATATTAAGCAGTTGTATTGGTTGTGTTAAAAAAAAAAAAAAAAATGAATGTCCTTTATTTAACCACCACTAAGCTGTACACCCGCTACACTTGGTGGTGGTGCTTAACAATACCTATTCAGACGTTTGTAACTTAGTGAACTAAAAAGAGCGCAATAGTAATTTATTATACGCAATGAGTTTGACATCGCTATTTCTACGTGAGATTAGTTATAATTCATAGTATAAAAAAGTGGACTACGAATTACCCAATGTGTTGATACATGAAAATGTCTCGCTTATCTCCTTCAAGTACATTTTATGCATATTATGTTATCCAATGACTTAGCGCTTATCGTATCTTCTTGACCTCGTAATGATACACAATACTGTAAAATGTAATACTCACTCGGTCGTAACATGAGTTGGGTACAGCAAAATTATAGCATCCAGTGTTTTAAGTTCATGAGAGTTAATATACACACACATTTGTAGAAGGACCTTTTTCGAGATTTAATATTAGCAGGAAAATCCATAGCTCTTTTGAAGCTTGTATCTTAAGTAACGGACATCTCTACATCATTGCCACTCGATAATTGTGGTCACATTTACGTAAATGGCTGTAATTGAAGAGTATATTGGATTTTGTTGGTCCCGTGAACACCATACGATCGAACCTACATTTACCTTAAATGCTATTGCGTAAGAAAGCAATTAATACATTCAATGTTTTTTTTTTATCGCGTTCATTTGGCCAGGCAGCCACGCCATCAGGACAACTATCAGACCTTCAGATAAGCACTTACAAACAGGGCTAGGCTATGGTCAATACATACATATATATCTAATAAATCTGTAAAATTACCTGCTTAGTAAAGTAAACGTAAAGTATCTATTTTATTAATAACAAACAAAGGTTGCAATTTTGTATTTATAATTAAATGTGTGTGTGTGTGTGACCTATACCAAAAGGGAGAATTTGGTTAGAAAAAAAAACTGAATTAAAGTAATCTGCTTCATTACTTAATTATTAATCCATAATCATTGTTCATGTCTACTTTCTTCTCATTTATGTTTGGCGGACTGGCTGAATGACCAAGTTTATTTTGTAATTCATAATACGTTAATTTATTTTCTTAACCTTTCATGATACGAGTATTAGTCAGTGATTACGAGAGGATGGATGCTCGTTTCTCTTCAGAACAACTTTTATAAAGATCATCTTGTTTCGAGAATCATGCGAAGCAAATATATTTTTATAATTTCACACTGTATATATGAGCTATGTAATTAATTTGAATTAATATAATAAGTTTATTTTTCTCGAGTCGTTGAACCTTGCTATCAACTCCACTAACTAATTAGTTACAGCTAAAGTAAAGGCGCCTTATCTCCAGATTTTTATGAATACCTACTATAAAAATATAATTTGGCTCGTCGTTGCTGTTTATTTCAGGAAACAATACATTATCAGGTTTAATGTTGGTTATCGCAATAATACAATAACGACAAAGAGGTAGGTATTAAATCGAATGGATACATTTATAACGAATGAGAAGAAACTTTGCTAGTACCTAATCACGATAAAACGCAATCGCAATTGATATAGGTAATTAATATTTTAACACAAAATCGACTTTAAACAAAATAAATCAAACAAAAAAAAGCATGATACATTTTAGTATCAATTACAATTCGCGTTTTTACAATAATTGAAAAGTTTCATAATTTCATAAGTACATACATTCCGTTTGAAGTCCATCATCTCATCTCAATTCTTTTTTATTATTGTTATATTAAGAGGAACTTAAACCTGTTGGGGTCGCACTCGCATATCTTAACCTAACCGACTGTTCAGTCATTCGACTAAAAGTGCCAAATGTGGATATAACCGCCTACCATTTTGGAGCCTTTACAAGTTACCAAATAAAATAAGTTTTTTTCTTGTATCATACCCATAAATGAGTAGCATATTCTCCTCCTTTTAAATTGGTTGAAAAATAATAAATATCAAGTTGATCTATAAAGAAAAGGTAAATCGGGGGTATCGGAGGAAAATTTTAGCTATAAATCTATCCACTTCAGAGGATTGTGCAACTAAAGTGCATGACACTCAAGGGACATTAGGTAAAAGTGTCCAAAGCTAAAGTCCGGTCCGCGGATTACTGGCAAAACGAGTAGGTACCTTCATGTTTCACATTGTATTGTAGAGACTGAATAGTGTTGCATTATTCATTTGATCGTAACAACCGTTTTGTTGATTTTTCATTGGATTAATTATTCAGTGGACTTTGTCTACTGAAAATCCACTGAAAAATGTAGTATTAACAAAAAATCCACTGAAAAATTCAGTATAATAGAGCTCCCGAACTACTAAGATTATTACTTACTATATAGATTAAAATGTCATATTAAATCATCAAGCATTTCGACTAAACGGTATACAGGAAAGTGATGCACAACAAACGCGTCGACGATCGAAATCGAGTTGACGATTTTTTGGAAATTTAAAATAATATAGTGCTTGTAAATTTTACTTAGATAACAAAATTTAAATCCTTTTTCTGCGAAGTCCGTCCGGTAGGTTCAAATCCTTTTTAGTCAACGCTATCTCTTTCGTCCCGATATTTCCTGGAATTATCTTTAATATTTATAAATAGAAAGACTGGTTACTATTTATGAAGGTTCCGTAGTCAACTAGGAACCCTTATAGTTTCGCCATGACCCTGTCCGTCTGTCCGTCCGTCCGCGGCTTAGCTCCGTGATCATTAGTACCTACTAGAAAGCTGAAATTTGGTATGAGTATGTGTATGTATCACGCCGACAAAATGGTAAAAAAAAACTAAAAAAAAAACTTTTTTTCGGGTACCTCTCCAACACCTAAAGTGAGGGTGATTTTTTTTTTCGTTTCAACACTAGTGTGTGGGTTTGGGTTGTCGTTGAATAGGTCCTTAAAAAATAATAGGGGTCTCAAAACATTATTTTTTGATAAAGTCAGCAGTTTTGTAAATATTTGCTCCGAAAATAAAAAAATAGTGTCCCCCCCTCTAACTTTTCAACCGCGGGGCAAAAAATTATGAAAAATCATGAAATTATGAGGCCTTATAAGAACAAAGAAAATTATATTGAATAAAATCGGTTGAGCCGTTTTTGAGTTATCGCAAAATTTCATAATTTTCTTTAAAATGACGTATAAGTGCCGCGCGGTGTCCTTTGACTTCGAACATTACACACATTAGTTAAGTGCAACACTGCATTAAAACATTCCGCTCAATCTGGCGCGTATAATGGATAATTTCTAAAGGTAAGGAAATAAGTAATTACAGTTACTTTGGCGTTTACGACCTTTTTATAGAGCTTGAAATCTTTCTTTGTAATTTAAACCTCTCATCCTTCACAATAGACGGGCTTAAAACAGCGGTTTACGGTCTATTGTGAAGGATGGGCAACTACGGATCCCTACACTGAGCGTGGCCCGACATGCTATTAGCCGGTTTTTTATATACGTAACCGTTTTGTAGAGCGATATCAGCGGTGGTGTCAGTATCAGCCGTCTGCTATTTATGTTTTTTATTCAAACACGGGATAGGCGGATTTTCATTGGTATCGGCTGTTTATATAACTATGACATGTTTTAAGGGTTCCGTAGCTTAAGGAAAAACTGACCTCTTATAGATTCACCTCGTTGTCCGTCCAACTGTATGTGACACTAGGTGCAAACTAAACGTAACCCACGTAGTGATTACCTACTCTTTGACGTAACCTTTTAAATAGTAGTTGATTTATTTCTATATGGGAAGTATTTGGCGATGTTGAGCTACGGATCCGATATGGCCGTGCCCTCGGTGCGGGAGTCCGAATCGAACTTGGCCGGTTTTTTTGTTTAGCTATTGCGGTGGTCATGGGTGAATTCGGTGCAATAATGATATCCAAATATTCGCTGGTGTCAAAATGATGGAAATAATTCATCACGTACTTGTTTTAGAGGTTTGTATTATACAGTATAATATGTATCGTGTGTGTGTTGTACGTTATTTTATTTGAGAGTTAGGTAGAGCTTTCCTCATTCGACCTGACATTCATTACAATTATAACAGTAAACAGTTTTTTTTCTGATTTACGTTTTCAAAACCACCTAAGCACGTGAACTACTGAAATGTCCCCTAATGAAATGTTCCCTACCTACACTTAATTTTTCTTTTCTACGCTTTTTTTGTAGTTTTGTTGATTACTCAATATATTTCGGGCCCCTTGAAATCTAGAGGTTTTAATTTAGTGATTTATTGTAGGTACAAGTACAATGCAATATCATGTTTTATTCATGTTATTGAAATGTTAAAATTATTCAAAATTATAATAATTAATATGTACATTTATGTATGTAGCTATCAACGAATACTTTGTTTTCGTATAAAAACAAGTTAGATACCTACGCAAAATAATAATATATTCTATATCAACCATTATACCGCTAAATTAAATTAAGTCAAGGTTTTTAAACTCATTTGAGTAGCAAATCTATAAACATTTATTAAATAAACAAATAAATTGGAATGAGCTGCCTATAAAGACCTATGAAATTAAGCACCCGATCATTGACTCTTTCTTCGTTTACACTTAGGTAATACTACATATACCGAAATCATTTTGCGTTTTTGTTTATTTCGTGCATAACATCCTAAACTAGCCTAGTTACCAGCCTAAGTTTTAGACGATACATCTCATTAGAGAGTTAAAAATTCATGATGAAATCTACCATCGGACACGCAATTAGTATTGTAAAATAAAGGCGTTTTAATTAGGCATCGTCCATGTCCCGTCTTCTTTGAGTTGACATGTATAGGACTTGACCTTATAAACGACGCTTGATGTGTTTGAACTGTAGAATTAATTCATAGTAGATCGTAACATCAAAAGTAACATATACTTAGTACAAGAAAATTAGATTGAAATGTATGGAAAATTTGGCAAAATTAAAGGACAACTTTTATCTATTAGGTTATGTAGGTTATAGAGCCAACTTTAATTTTATCTACTCTCCCCCCTCTCAGGGGTGAGCGTCACCGGGGGGTGACGCCGATTTTAGTAGGATCCCTCGTGTGTCTGTGTCAGTCCGTCCGTCTGTCATAGCCAATTTGCTCCGAAACTACTGGACCGATTGAGTTGAAATTTGGTACACGTATGTAAATTGATGACCCAAACATGGACGTGTAACGCATCCTATTTCGCTTCATTTAATACATTAAATAATGATTATTATTTATTAACATACTTTTACATTTAATGTTTACCATATACGTCCTAGAAAAACGAATTGATGTAATTAAAACAAAATATTTTTTTGCTAATGTATCACGAGCACACGGGCTAACATCAACATCAACAATTAATTTAAGTTACTGTTTGTATGAAGAGTGCTTAATGTGTATATATTTTTAGGAACTAGATTAAATTTTCTATTTTAAAATATTTTTGTTAGTTATAAATATTTGAGAAATATAACTAATTTATGTCCCTGAATAAAAAAAACTTGTTGTGATTTTTATCTTCTCGGAAATACACCCATATTTTTATATTGTACTGTGAATAAATAACATAAAAAATGAATTGCTGATATCTGTTTTACACGAAAACGATACCACACAAGCCCTAGCAGCGTTAACTGATCAGTAATAAAAAAAGAAAAAGAGGACTCCTTTGTCCTATTCACCCCGCTTTCCCGCCGCACAGGGGAAGAATCTCACTTCCCTCCACATCTGAAAGTAATCACTGCAGAATACTCTATCTGTGGTATAAATTTGTTGGTTGTATCCCGATGCATACAATTTCGCGACTTAGCAAAATGTACTAGATCACGAAGGCTAAGCTAAACATCAACATTTTTTAAAAGGTACTTTTTGTATGAGATGTGCCCAATATGTATACATTTTTGAAAACAAGATTAAATTTTCTATTTAGTGATATTTTTTTAAATTGTAAATATTCTCATTTCATTTATATTAATCCGCTACCCAAAGGTTGTCTGGAAGAGATCGGTTTTTAGCTATAAGATCGCCTATTGTTTGCATCTATTGTAATGATAAGTGTCATTTGTATTTGTATTTCTTTCTTCTTGAGGTGTGCAATAAAGAGTATTCTATTCTATTCAGCATATACACGATGATTTTTAATCGGTGATCAGCTACCCACTTTTCTAACTCAGTAATTGATGGCGGTCACGTTGAAGTCGTAATTACATGAAAACAAACTTTTATTTTTTCTATAATAATTTTTATTTTGTGACCAATTTTGTCTTAAATTCCTTGTCACCGAACTAATCTGTATCGGTGTGCTTACAACCTCTTTAATAATTTAATGGGAATGACAATTTATGAGTAATAACTTGTCATTGTCAGTGTCATTACATAAGCAAAGTTGTAGAAAATTTCGTAAAATTTCCCGCCGAAGCGATGACACTTGACGTAGGTATCGTACTTCAATCATTTATGTAGGATGACCATGTATCTAGTGGTTATATTTATATCAAACTATTCTTAAATAACATAAAAAATTAATTGCTGATATCTGTTTTACACGAAAACGATGTCACACAAGCCCTAATAGCCTTACCTGATGAGTAATCAAAAAAATAAAAGGAGCAGTACTTGGTCCTATTCACCCCTCTCTCCCGCCACGCAGGCGCTCGCCATCTGAAAATAATCACCGCGGAACGCTCTAGGTGTGGTAGAAATTTCATGCTTGTAGCCCGATGCGCACAATTTCGCGGCTTAGCAACTCTACTATTATACCTATAGAGACTCTGTACGGTGTTTAGTTATAAGTATTGATAATCTTGCTATTTACTGTAATTATAAATTGTGTTTATTTTTAATAAAGTTAGTCTTTTGTCGGCATTCACGTTGTTTACTTGTCCCACTAATACCCCGCATCACATGGCGATCCTGCCAGGCCAGGTGTCGGGTTCGCTCGGCGCCGCCGGTGTGCACTTTCATTGAAGATTAATTAAGTTATCGCGCGCATTAAGTTATTAATTGCCATCATTTATATTTCAAAATGTGCAACTCCAGAGTAGAAAAGGAAGATATCATAATTAATCAAAATGCGGCTGGAAAATCAAGCAACGATGCTATATTTGACGAGATGAAATTCCATTTATCAGCAATCAGCGTTGTGATGATAATCGTCTGTTCGTTTTTGGCTCTCGGATTATTGTATGGATGTTACAAGCTCTACAAGAAGTGTCATGATAAGTGGTCTAATGATCTGATCGTCCAATACAACCTTCGCCGTTCTTTCAACCGTGACCTTCGCGAGGCCCACTGCCACAACTGCGGACCGGCTGGTCGAGTTCGTTCTTCAGCGGATATATGTGAACGAGGACGCTGCTGCTGGACTCTGCCCAAATTCTATCAAGTGATATTATCAGTGAGTGATGCGTAAAGTCCAAAGTATGTGCTGTGCAGTGAAAATTAAGATAAGTTCGGATTTAAGGTAATACGTATTTGTCTAGTTATACGTCGATTTTTTTTTCTATTCTTGTAAGGGTTGGCTTATTATTACTTCTAATGCTTCTATTTAGTATAAATATTTGTCTTTTAATAAAATTTGAGTAATATTTTTAGAATACGAGTAAGATGAGTTACTGACATGTCTATTGTCTGTTGAATTGCAAGATATATTAAAAGAGTTAAAAACTATCAAGGAATATTTAGTAAAACTTAGTTATGACAGGAGAAGTTCTGAAGTACTAAACTCTAAGTTAGAAGAAGCATTCCTAATATATTCCCAGTATATTAAGGATAGGGAAAATTTACAAGAAGAAATCGATAACAAGAAATTAACAGGTCAAAGCTTATTAGACTTCCAGAATTATTGTGACCACATTAAGAGTTTATATATAAACAAATAGAGGAGTTTTGTCATAAAACATATACAAGTTCAAGCAAGAGTGTAGATTTGGAAACTGATAAAAAGTCCAAAATGGGTGACTGTAATTTAAAAACCGCGTTGTCCTTGATACCATCTACTGATGACCAGGCCGTAATAAGTCAGTTAATTGACTCTATAGAATATTACGACTCTACTTCAAAAATTGATGCGAAACAACAGCTTATAAACTTTGTTCTAAAGAATAGGCTTTCTCAGGTAGGTAAATTAAAATTAAGTCAGTCTTGACAACTTGGTAAAGGATATGAAAAAACAACTGTTGCCAAAGAAATCAGCCACTGCAATTCAAAATAAAATGCAAACTCTTAGACAGGGTGATTCTTCGATAGACGACTTTGGTCAACAATTGTCAAAAATGTTTGTGGATTTGACGATCGCGCAGTCAGATGGTGATTCGAATACATTTAATGTTTTAAAAAAAATCAATGAAAACCAGGCTGTTAAAAGGTTCGCTGACGGGTTGCGCAATCGGCGAATCAGTACTATAATAGCAGCCCGTGATTACGAGACCTTGAAAGACGCAATTCAAGGAGCTAAGGACGAAGAGACGTCGTCAGGAAATTCGTCAAGCGATGTATTTTCCTTTAATCATCAAAATAATCGTAATTTCAGCAGAGGATACATGCGTGGACGCGGCTCTCACCACACCACTTTGCAGGTTCAAGGGCACCACATTACCAAGGGCAGTCATACTACAACTTTGGCAGAGGCGCTAACAGAGGTGGCTACCGGTTCCCGAACAGCCAGAGAGGTCGGACCAACCCAGCAAGTCGAGGTAAGCCTGCTTTTCGTGGAAACAATGGATACCGTACAGAACGCATTTTCATGAACGAAAATAATTATTCAAATGAAAAAATGCAAAATCAGTTTTTTCGTGACTAACGATTTTATATTCGCAAGTAATAATTCATGCTCTGTTTATTTTAATGTAAATAATAATCAGCAATTATGGTTAGTAGACACCGGAGCATCAATTAGCGCTTTGAACTTAGCGATCGCTTTGAAACTAGATATTCCGATTCATAAACAGGAATTAACTATCAACGGAATAGGCGGAAAACACAAGCAATTGGATATGTATTTATTGAATTAGTGGAACGTGACCACATATTTAAACATAAGTTTTATATTTTTGATAACTTACCATGTCAATGTGATGGAATAATAGGAATGGAATTTTCTTTTAAAATATCAGGCTTTGATAAATTTACAGACTAAGATTTTGACTTTAACAATTTATAAGAATGTGACAGTTAATTTGCCGTTACAGAATTGTAAACGACATTTTATTCTTCCACCAAGGACTGAGTCATTACATTTCGTAAATACTAATATACAGGAGGACTGTGTCGTATGTTCATCAGAATTAAAAGAAGGTATATTTTTAGTCAGCAGTATTGTTAGGCCTATTGACGGAAAATTACCAATAAAAATATTAAATACCACAGAAAAGGAAGTAAACTTAGAAGACTTAAAGCTGGTTATACACAAAGCGAGTGATTATGATATTTGTTGTTTTGAAAATTGCGATCCAAAAAGTGTTGATCGTGTTAAGACCTTATTTTCACATTTGAATTTTGAGAAACTTAATAAAGAGGAGCAGATTTCAATTGAAAATTTGTGTGCAAAATTTTCGGATATCTTTTATTTAGGTACCTGGTGATAAATTAACTACAACAAATATTTATAATCATTCCATAACCCTGAAAGAAAAAAATTGTCCTATTTATACGAAGCCATATAGGTAACCACATGCTCAGAAAAATATAATAGGTTCTCAACTAGAAGACATGTTAAAACAAGGCATAATAGAAAAGTGTTCCAGTGAATGGTCCAGCCCACTTTTAATAGTACCTAAAAAATCTGATAAAAGTGGTGAGAAATAACAAAAAATAGAACCGACTTCAGTAAAACTAAAAAGCCAAAAATAACCCGTTCAAGTACAGATTACCTTTGACTCACCCTTTGAAGTCGATCCCAAACCACTCAGTTATTATATTTATATTTTATAGTTTACGTGAGGTTTGGCCCCGACTTCAAAGGGTAAGTCAAAGGTAATCTGTACTTGAACGGGTTATTTTTGGCTTTTTAGTTTTACTGAAGTCGGTTCTATTTTTTGTTAAAATTTTTTTTTTTGCTTTTTAGTGATTGTTAAAAACACTTATGGCAGGGGTGATCAGCGAGGTCTTGAAGGCATGCATCTCGTTTGAATTATCTCCTAACTCCTAACCGTTGAGGAGTTGTACCTTCCATCATCAGCTCAGCATTAGAAGATGATGACCACCATATGCAAATACTTAAATAATTTTATAAAATATGTGAAAAATATTATAAGTGCCTATAAAATTTCAGGAATTCCTTCGATTCCTCTTGGATCTCGTCATCCGATCTTCACCAAAAGTTTATGGGACCAACCTTGAGATGTCTATTCATGAACCTAAAAAGAATTTTCCAAATCGACTCATAAATGACGGAGTTCTGAGGTAACAAACATTAAATACAACCGAACTGAGAACCCCCTCCTTTTTTTGAAGTCGGTTAAAAATGGCGCGTTGTTATAGATTACAGAAAACTAAATAACTGCATTCAAGATGACAAATTTCCACTCCCCAATATAGCCGAAATCATTGATTCCTTATCATCAGGTAGCATATATTTTACTCACTTAGATTTAGCAAACGGATACTATCAGTGTAACCTTGACGTAGATAGTAGGAACTATACTGCTTTCGCGGCAGGTCAATACCGTATGACACGTTTGCTTGAAGACAAGTCGAAACTCATTTTCTAGAATGATGAATTTAGCAATGTCAGGATTAACGTATTGTAAGGTTTTGGAAAATTAGTTGACCCATTTTCGATAAAACGATATTAAATTAGATACTATAGGTACGCTTTAATAGCAAGTCTGTTTACATTTCTGACGACAGGGTCTCAAAACAATAGAGTGGGCGCGGGATCGGCAGTTTGTATTCGAGAGTCGCCCTGAACGGACTAGGTGTGGCCTTTTAAATAGTTCTTGATATTGTGATAAGTTTGTCATAAGTATAGTTTATGTCTGTGATTCTCATCCAACTGCACCAAAACGTGGTGCTGCATCAAAACGTGATGCTCACAGCGACGACCAAACGGGTCTCATCCAACTGCACCAAAACGTGGTGCTGCATCAAAACGTGATGCTCACAGCTGCGACCAAACGGGTCCTATCCATCTGCACCAAAACGTGGTGCTGCATCAAAACGTGATGCTCACAGCTGCGACCAAACGGGTCCTATCCATCTGCACCAAAACGTGGTGCTGCATCAAAACGTGATGCTCACAGTTGCGACCAAACGGGTCCTATCCATCTGCACCAAAACGTGGTGCTGCATCAAAACGTGATGCTCACAGCTGCGACCAAACGGGTCCCATCCATCTGCACCAAAACGTGGTGCTGCATCAAAACGTGATGCTCACAGCTGCGACCAAACGGGTTGCCTATAGCTGCATCAAAACGTGATGCAGCTATAAGTCAGGTTGGCGTTCAAGATTATATGTAACGAAGACGGAGAAGAATGAAATAAAGCTATGTACAAGAAGATTAAAGATGTGCTTCATTTATCTACTCCAAAATCTCAGCAAGCGGGATAAGGACAAAATGTTCCGTAAGTACACACGCCTACACATATTATGTCTTCTTAAATAGGATAATAATTATGTTTTCTTAATAAAGAATACCTTATCAATACATAGTATAAAACAAAGTCGCTTGCTGTCTGGCTGTCCCTATGTATGTTTAGATCTTTGAAACTACGCAACGAATGTTGATGCGTTTTCAATAGATAGATTCAATTGGGAGGTTTATATGCATAATATAATTATAGTATAAGCATTGCACTCGTGCGAAGCCGGGGCGGGTTGCTAGTTTTATAACTTAACATTATAATTAGCTTGATGTCAAATATTATACGAATTAATATCTTGATCGTCCACAATAAGGCAAACAATTTCAAAATAAGTTTAAAATAACAAGGGAAGTCAACAGGTAAATAAAATCTAGTATCTCCAATAAGGATCCATATACCAAGAATGTAGTAAGTATATGCTTAGATATCGGCGTAGGCCGTCTTAACTTTTTAGGTACGCTGTTATGGGGGCCCACATACCCTTCAATGTTTACGTTAGCGGCATTGGCCAAGGTTGATATTGGATCCGTTGCAAAGGAACTCTTTGTACTTACGAGCGGGACGGTCCAAGATGTTAATATAAACACTGCCGAACGTAGCTGGGGTCTGAGAAATGTAATTTAGTTAACTATTCTTTTTATTGTTCAAAGTACCTAGTTACGTATTCTTTTTATTGTTTATGTGCCAGACGAATATTCGGGTACGACCTATTTTTGGGAGCATATGATGCGGATCTTAAACTTCTTGAGTGGATCCGCAGAATTGTGTCTGTTTAATTTACAATTTTTCAGTGATGATACGTAGCTATACTTACTATAACAGACTGGTCGTTATTTTAGCATTACTGATTTAGTGACTTTGGACGTGCACGTGTATATATATACTTATATATATACCAGATAGAACTGAAATGAGACAAGGAGCTACCTACTTTGCGTAAACACTTCACTGTTCAGAGTGTGTTGTGTATATATGTGAGTTTTAGTTTAGCAAAAATTGTGATTCATTCCGAATTACTTAAATACAAAAAAAAAAAAAAACTGTCTTGCAGACTGACAATACAAAATATAATGGTTCAGGTATAGAGTTTTTATGTTTAATTCGTACAGTTCTTGCCGAATCCAGTTGGGAAATTAGTAAGGCAAATAACCATAAAATATATATATATACGACTACCAAATTAAGTAAAAGAAAGGACTATTCTGCAACTATTGCTAATGGTTATGGATTGTAGAAACTAATTGATCAAAATATGATATAGTTTTTAAGACAAATGTAACTAATCATCATATATGGGCTCAATACCTGAACATACATTTTTCAATTTCTATAAACCTAAAATATTACGTCGTTAATGCGACAATACTTTTCTTTTAAACACTAGTTTACTTATTCCTTTATTTTTTGGAACGGGAAATCACCGTGTTATACATAAATTTCACACGATATGTTATTAACTCCTTATTGTGACAAGTTCCAGATAATGGAGAGAGACATTGAAAGGACTACTTCCTGAGAACATACGCATACCAAGCTCAGGTGCGCAGACAGACAAGTCAGAGTACGTCGCCAGTGCCGACGCCGCAGCCACTGTCGTCGATTGAGAGTACGTGAGGCAGCGCTTGATGGAAGAGGATCTACAGCGAGAGCGCAACACCGAGCAGTGGCAGCTCGACACCGAACAGCAGCAGAGCGTCATAAGGCAGCGACACGGCAGCACGAGTCACGAGACAGCGGCAGCGCGACACCAAGCAGCGGCGTCAGGGAACCGAGCGTCGCGAGTCCGCGTCGCGTCGCGACGGTTATAGCCGCAGCAGAGAGCCTGCGAAAACATCATGGAACCGCGCTACACGGAACAATAGCTCGTGTAGCCCTGTTCTTCGCCTAAGGATGCTGTCCAAGTTAATCAATCAATCACAGATAACCTTCCGACTTAGCTACCAACTGAAGGCACATTTGCGACTATAATCAAGTTTAAACCCAATGAGTAAAATCAACGTGTAGACGATTGGTTCTAGAAAATTAATCAGTGTGCTGAGGTTTATGGCCGGGTCGAGAAGGCAACGGTAGACTTTGCAATGAAAAAAAGTACAGGTTTAGCTATGACATTGGTTCGAAAGTCCGAACTTGATTTTGTTTATCTAAGAATATAACAACTGTAGGAGTAGACAAGGTTTGAAACAACCCAGATAGTAGTTCTGTTTTAGTTCGCTATTACCTAGGAATCACGGCACCCTTTTTCGCGATGCCTCAAACCTTTGAAAATAACGTAGGTATACTTAATAAAGTTACAATTACATTGGATGATTGTGACGGTTGCTTTTCTCTAATAAATATCAATATTACCGTAACATAATCATTACATCAACGGGTGGACGGGTGGTCTTGGACAAATATGTTCACAACAATCAATTGCTTGCTCTCATCTAACGTCATCTTTAAATCATGACCAGATTGTTCGTCCACTACACATCATAAACAATTTTCAGATTAACTTGAGATGTGCGAATTAATCACTTAGTCATTTACGTTAACGGATGACAATCAAGTCATATCTTTGGTTAATAGGCTTTTAACTCCCTTTTATGTAGACATGGCAGCTGTTGTTCTTTCCAATACTCCATAATGTTTTTTTTATAATTAAGTGTCATAAGATTATAATGCTTTGAATCTTTCTGGTAGGTAACTTAACACTTAAGATGACCACCGGTAACACGGGCAAAGCATAGCTCCAATATTTTTAATGAATAACTTAAATTATTTTAAAAATATTTCAATACCAATTGCTGAATAAATCAATAATTACCGGATATACGTAAAATAAGATCAAATTCATTATTCCTTCAATTCACATATATACGTAGGTACTTCCAGGGTTCTCGTTCACAAAACTTGATATCTTTGCAATACTTGCAGGTACTTGATACAAAGAATATTATAAACCAACTTTAACAAGAATATTATTTAGGTATTATCACTTATCATATATACATATAGTAGTGAATTATTGCCTGTACAACTTAAATAGGGTTGCTTGCACATCACCACAGGCAGTTAATCTTGTTATTTTATTCTAACTTGATAATTATAGCGGACTCTAGAAGTAATCAATATTTTGTATTATAACATCTGTATTCCGACGTTAATAAGCATAAGCACAATGTTTCAGTACATATTTAAACTTTAAAATAAAATGAAAAACTTACTTTGGTACACACGTAATAAAGGGAACGATTGCTATTTCGAGATAGGAATTCCACAAATTTGAGTATAATTATATTGAGTAGGTACGTTCACTAGAACAACATTGAAAAGTAAAAAAAAAAAAGCTTGATAAAATTATTCACGAAGCTGGTGCGCTTGAGCTATCGGTCTTGGGTTCAATCCCGGCCAGAGCAAATATTTGTGCCATGAACTTGAATATTTGATGTTACGTATATACATATATGTATTTATATGCTATGTATATCGTCGTCTAGTACCCATAGTACAAACTTTGCTTAGTTTGGGACTGGGTCTATTTGTGTAAGATTGTCACTTAATATTTAATTGTTTAATTATTTTAACTCATATGCAAATTAAACCCGATTAAATTTATAATACTTACAACTAACACATTTTGAAAGTTCTAAACCCATATAAGCAGTAGGTACGAACCTATTAAATTAAAATCACCATCAAATTCTAAATGATATATCAAAAATAAGCTCTCGACAGTAAAATTATAATGCCCTATTTTAGTTAGTGCAACCCAAGTTTTCACATAACACAGTAAATAAATATTATATTAGTATTTTTGTTATTAGTATGCCCAACGATAGGTAAGCGAGTACTAAATGCATTGATATAACTCGCTAACTGCCCCAAACATATATATATACCTCTACAATGCGACTTAAACAATGCAGTGGCAGTAGGCTATTGGCAGGGTTTCAGCAAAAATTATATTTGGAACCGAAATTAACAGTAAGGTTAGTCCTACGTTAAACAAGATAAGAGATAAGACACGCGATGTATCCAATCTCTGAATTTCGCGATCAAGTAAAGTATCGAATTAATGACACCTTGAAGTATCAAAAATAATATCAGGGCCACGGGCAAGCAACCAGTCCAAACATATATACATACAATACAATAAAAGTACGCTTTATTGCACACCAAAAAAACATTTACACAAGAAATCACATATAGACAAATTAAAAACGGTAGACAACAGGCGGTCTTATCGCTAAAGAGCGATCGAGATACATACTTAGAGATTTAACCAAAACAACTATCTAAAATAGACTCTCAGAACTTGGTCAAAATAATTCATGTCGTCATCGGAAGATCCAGTCTGGGTTGTGATAGTCATTGGCAATGTTCGGTACAAGATGATTGCCAGGATTTGAAGGAGTGAAAGGGAAGAAAAGTATGTCATATACAAACATGTTAATTTAAGGTAATTTGTCTTTGGGCCACAGTTTCTTAAAAAGAAGTGATTCGATTGATTGACTGATTGATACCTATATGTTGTTCACAATAATATTATTATCGACAATTTAAACGATAATGACTATATGGCTAAGCTATATGTAATTTATGTAATCTGTCAAAGTATTTCAAGATTTTTCTTACATACGAATAGTGATTTTGATAATTTAGATCTTTATTTTTAAATGTATGACTCTATTACTTGTCGACATTTACGGCCAATACGGTATTTGACTAATAGTGAATATACATTGTGGCATTGAAACCACTAAACACACGTTAAAAAATACGCGGAACCAAATAAACTAACAGTTATCACTAACTTTTGGACATTGCACTATTTTTAGGGTTCCGTACCTCAAAAGGAAAAAACGGAACCCTTATAGGATCACTTTGTTGTCCGTCTGTCCGTCCGTCTGTCAAGACCCTTTTTCTCAGGAACGCGTGGACGTATGAAGCTGAAATTTATATCAATTACTCAGGTCTACTGTCCCTTGAAGCTGTGAAAAAATCAAACTTCTAAGCCAACGCAATCAAAAGATACAGCCGTTTATGCCGCAAATTTTCGACACTTGCAAGGGAATCAAAACCTACAGGGTGCTTCCCGTGAACTCAGAATCTTGAAATTTGGTACGAAGCAACGTCTTATAGCATAGATGATTGATGGATGATTGCGGGATTTCCTAACTTTTAAGTTTTATTTATATTCTTTTAAATGTTTATAAATTGTACAGTGTATTGGTAATAACTGTAATGCTGTATAAATTTTGATTGTAAATAAATAAATAGATAAAGGAATAATTACGAAAACCATAATTTTTTTTTTAATACCTAACTTTGCACCTAATTTGCAAATTTTCGACACTTGCAAGGGAATCAAAACCTACAGGGTGCTTCCCGTGAACTCAGAATCTTGAAATTTGGTACGAAGCAACGTCTTATAGCATAGATAAAGGAATAATTACGAAAACCATAATTTTTTTTTTTAATACCTAACTTTGCACCTAATATATATGGGGCGCTATACATACCAGGTGCAAACTTAACTTAACCACTTAGGGATGGAAAGTGTTTGTACGGAACCCTCGGTGCGCGAGTCAGACTCGCACTTGGCCGGTTTTTTAATTGTACAGTAACTAAAAAGAAGACGTGTTTTGACTACTGCTTTTTATGACGTCACAAGCCTGTATCATCATAAAGCTTCATACTGACAGATCGTTTTTGACATTTCATAAAGAGTACCTGATTTGAGCTGTCATCAAATACGAGGGTGACACTGAAAGTTTTTAGAACTGGCCACTTGCAAACGATAGAACAAAAAAATAAGTTTACATTTTGAAAATAGAACTCTTTGCCAATATTATTGTGTATGTATTTCATTCATTTGTCATTTGTTTTACGGTTTGGCGGCAAATTTAAAATTGTCTGCGTCACGTCAGCATGAATTTAACGCGAGAAAATTTTCGTGCAATGATTTTTTATGACTTTCGCTGTCATTTAAGTCAACAAGAATGTTTTGATAGACTTCGATTGGCATTTCACGATGAAGCCCCATCTCGTGCCACTGTTTACAACTGGTTTAATGAGTTTAAACGTGGTCGCACCAATCTCACTGATGATCTGCGTGAGGGACGGCCTTCTACGGCGACGACTGAAGATAACATCAGTGTTGTGCGGCGTATGATAGAGACTGACAAAAGAACGACTTATCAGCAGATTCGGACAAGCTTAGGCATCGGTATGAGTCAAGTGCACAAAATCCTCCATGAACATTTAGCGGTCAGGAAGCTTTGTGCCCGGTGGATACCTCATAATTTGACAGAGGCCCAAAGACTCCGTCGTGTTGATTGGTGCCGTGAAATGGTTCAAAGATTTAACGGAGGTGACTCAAATGCTGTGTTCGACATACTTACGGGTGACGAAAGCTGGATTTACTGTTATGATCCTGAAACTAAAAGACAGTCTGCTGAGTGGGTGTTTCCTTCCGAGGAGTTGCCAACTAAAGTGAAGAGAGGTCGAAGCGTGAGAAAAAAGATGGTGGCCTCGTTCTTTGGAAGGAAAGGTCATTACGCAACAATTGTTTTAGAGGATCAAAAAACAGTTACTGCAGGGTGGCACTAATAAATGTTTACCACTTGTGTTGGAAAAAGTTCGGGAGAAACGACCTCGCAGTAGGATCCTCCTTCACCACGACAACGCCTCGTCGCACACCGCCAAGCAAACGATCGAGTATTTGGCGATGTCAGACGTGGAATTACTGGGTCACCCACCGTATAGCCCTGACCTCGCACCGTGCGATTTTTATTTATTTCCGAAAATAAAAGAAAAACTTAAAGGAAAACGTTTTATGGACGCCGAGGAAGCAGTGGCTGCGTTTCAAAAGGCCGTCGAAGAGACCCCTAAACACGAGTGGGCTAAGTGCTTTTCTCAGTGGTTCCATCGGATACAGAGGTGTATTGATGTAAAGGGACACTATTTTGAAAAGATGTAATAAAACTAATAACTTGTTAGTTTGTTCACTTTTAGATTTTCTAAGAACTTTCAGTTTGACCCTCGTACCGTATTGTTGTGGCATTGTTTGACGAATGAGAAGATTATCATTTTATGTTATACAAAGCTATTGATGTTACGAAGGAGGATCATCTCTAATTGATATATATTTGAAAATTTATTTATCCAAAATGTTACGTTCGTGCTCGAATTTATCGTTTAGGTAAAGCGTAACCTCAATTATTATTTTTACAAATTGTTATTTGCTATTTATATTACCCAAAGATTTGACAAATATTACCAATGCATAGCACTATTATAGAATATACAAGTAATTCTTACTTGTTAAATAAGTTATTGAGATATATCGCAGCAGGGCTAGCATATCTTATCGCGACTCTGCTTGTCGCGCGACTCAGTGTCAACTGCCTCGCTCGCACGGTACTGGTAGTGAAAATAAAGTGACAAATAGTACTGTTTGTCGCACGAAAGAAAGTCGCGTGTCAGTTATGCTAGACGTGCAGTACGTATATAAGTCGAAATAGTGATATTTGATTAGAGATCACGTTAATATTATTTGATTCTGTTGCCAGCCGAGTGTAAGGTTCCACCTGGTTCGTGCATGGGGACATGCACGTCGTCAGGATGGTCGAGTGTAAGGTTTTGGAAAATTAGTTGACCCATTTTCGATAAAACGATATTAAATTAGATACTATAGGTACGCTTTAATAGCAAGTCTGTTTACATTTCTGACGACAGGGTCTCAAAACAATAGAGCGGGCGCGGGATCGGCAGTTTGTATTCGAGAGTCGCCCTGAACGGACTAGGTGTGGCCTTTTAAATAGTTCTTGATATTGTGATAAGTTTGTCATAAGTATAGTTTATGTCTGTGATTCTCATCCAACTGCACCAAAACGTGGTGCTGCATCAAAACGTGATGCTCACAGCGACGACCAAACGGGTCTCATCCAACTGCACCAAAACGTGGTGCTGCATCAAAACGTGATGCTCACAGCTGCGACCAAACGGGTCCTATCCATCTGCACCAAAACGTGGTGCTGCATCAAAACGTGATGCTCACAGCTGCGACCAAACGGGTCCTATCCATCTGCACCAAAACGTGGTGCTGCATCAAAACGTGATGCTCACAGTTGCGACCAAACGGGTCCTATCCATCTGCACCAAAACGTGGTGCTGCATCAAAACGTGATGCTCACAGCTGCGACCAAACGGGTCCCATCCATCTGCACCAAAACGTGGTGCTGCATCAAAACGTGATGCTCACAGCTGCGACCAAACGGGTTGCCTATAGCTGCATCAAAACGTGATGCAGCTATAAGTCAGGTTGGCGTTCAAGATTATATGTAACGAAGACGGAGAAGAATGAAATAAAGCTATGTACAAGAAGATTAAAGATGTGCTTCATTTATCTACTCCAAAAGTATGAAAAATGTTTAATTTATTTGGATGATTTGATCGTTTTCGGGAAAAACCTTGAAAACCACAATAAAAAATTGTTAGAAGTTTTCAAAAGAATACGTAAAGTTAACCTTAAATTAAATCCAAGTAAATGCGAGTTCTTAAAGAAAGAAATATTATACTTAGGACATGTCGTATCATCTAGCGGTGTAACCCGATCCAGAAAAAATAAGTGCAATAAAAAATTATCCAACTCCAACTAGTACCGACGAAGTAAAAAGATTTGTTGCCTTTGCGAATTATTATAGAAAATTTATACACAACTTCGCAGAAATAGCTTTGCCTTTAAATCAATTATCACGTAAAAACGTAACTTTCCAATGGAATGACAAATGCCACGAATCTTTTGAAAAACTTAAAGAGGCAATCACATCTCCACCTGTATTGCAATATCCAGATTTATCCGAACAAAATACTTTTATCCTTCAAACTGATGCCTCAGGATACGCTCTAGGGGCAACATTGAGTAATTTTAACAATAAACCCGTCGCATTTGCAAGTAGAACTTTAAATAAAGCCGAAAAAAATTATCCGACGATTCATAAAGAACTTTTATCAGTTGTATGGGCAACAAAGCATTTTAGACCTTATTTGTATGGGCGTAAATTTATTATTCGAACGGACCATAAACCGTTAGTTTCTTAGTTTATTTATTTAGTAAGGTGCATTGGGGTAAATTCGACATATTTTTAGGCGAGTGTAGAGTATGTTATGGTTTGGGCTCGTAAGTCAGAATCTAAGAAGTATTCCTTCCAAGCAATGAGATCTTTACGAAATTGGATATATTCATCAACGCTTTGTGAAAACAGCGTTTCAATACGTTGCTTGAATTTGGAAACAAATTAGAATAAAAAAAATATATATTTTGAATACTATTTCTTAAGGAGTGGGTAATTTCGAAAGCAAGTGGGGTAATTTCGAAGCTGGTTTTTATGCAATATGAGTTTAAGAATCATATTTCTGTTTAGTTCTAATTTACCCCCGCAAAGATCCAAAAATCGCACTACTTTTATTAAATCGACTGCAACACACGTGCCCTCACGACTAGCGATGCGAAGTGAACTGAAGCGGGGGAGGAGATAAACATGGCGTTTTGACAAGCGTTGCAAGCGTAGAATTTGTTCCCAGTTTAGTAGAAATCTGTGATTTTCGACTTATCCCCATTTTCGACCTTACCCCAAAGCACCTTATGCGGGACCCATCGAGTCGCTTTTTTAAGTTTAGATTAGCGCTTGAGGAATACGATTTTGTGGTAGAGTACGTAAAGGGCTCGGATAACGCACCAGCTGACGCATTGTCACGTGTTCGCATAACAAGTAATGAATTAAAAGAATTAAATGAACACATTCATGTTATGACGCGATCTCAGTTTAGGAAGGCTTGTGCTACCTCTAGGCAGACTATTGATTCTACAGATAATCGGCCTGATCAACCGAAAATCGTGGAAACACATAGTAAGCCCCAGGGGTCAGTAGACTTGAGATTTATATCACAGCAAGAATTAACAAGGAAACGGAAACAAAACGTATTATTTATAGAAAATAAATATTTCTCTACGATTCAAATAAAAATACATTATATATAAAATTTCTAGACTCTTCATCGCAACTATCGCCAGGCGAATTTGTGAAAGAACTAGAATTATTTAGTAGAAAAATAAACGTTAACGTTATATATATAACAAAGAATAAAAATAATTATATTTTTGTGGAGAAGTTATTGTGTGAATTTAAGAAGTTAGACTGCAGTACGAATTTAAGACTATGTATTTTAAAGGACGTCCAAAGAGTAGATGATAAAGATCAACGAAAAGTAATACTAAATGACTTTCATCTCTTGCCCACTAGTGGCCACGCGGACATGAGAAGAATGTATAATAACGTGAAAAAATAGTATTTTTGGCCCAATATGGAACACGACATCCGAAACTTTGTACGGAGTTGTGATAAATGCCAAAAACATAAGTATTCTATACCAGTAAAAGAGCCGATGGTTATCACAACCACTGCCACATACGCCTTCGAAAAGATTTTCTTAGATTTAGTCGGCCCGATCGATGTAGACGATAATAGGTATTCTTATATACTTACAATTCAATGTGAGTTAACAAAATACTGCGAAGACTATCCATTGTTTTCAAAGAAAAGTGAAGAAGTCGCTCGTGTATTTGTCAACAATTTTTTACTCAGGTACGGCATCCCGAAACAAATAGCGACCGACAGGGGTACAGAGTTTCTCTCCGCTACTTTTAAAGAGGTAAGTAAACTGTTAAACAAAGACCAGTTAAACTCTACGTTATACCATCACCAGAGTATAGGTGCGTTAGAAAATACTCACAAACATTTGGCTGCTTTCTTACGCATTCAATCTGAAAAGCACCCCGAGACATGGAGCTCGTGGTTACCCTTTTGGAGTTTTTCATTTAACAGTTTTAACACCTCAGTTCATACCGAAACTAAATTTACGCCGTTTGAACTTGTGTATGGTAGAAAATGCTCTCTTCCCAGTAGCTTATTAGGTGATGTAGTTGAACCTTTGTACAATCATGAAAGCTACCCTAGGGAATTAAAATATAGATTGCAAGTGTCTCAAAAGGAGGCCAGGGATAACTTGTTAAAATCAAAGTTAAAAATAAAAGAAAAATATGATTGTTCTAAAAACCCTGTAACCTATCAACCGAATGATTTAATTTTAGTAAAAAATGAAGTAGGTAGTAAGTTAGATAGTGTATATTTAGGTCCATATAAAGTGTTGAAAGATCTTTCACCTAACATAGAAATAGAGGTAAATGGAAAACCTACGTTAGTTCATAAGAATAGAACTAAGTATTACTTTACTCCTATGTAAAAAAAAAAAAACTATGTTTAATTTTTTTTCTGTTTCCCGTGGGAGATGTACGGTGTTTAGTTATAAGTATTGCTAATCTTGCTATTTACTGTAATTATAAATTGTGTTTCTTTTTAATAAAGTTAGTCTTTTGTCGGCATTCACGTTGTTTACTTGTCCCACTATAACCCCGCATCACAACTCACACCTGCAGACAAACTGTACCTACAAACAGTTTTGCAGAGAATTGTATATATTTAAGTTGTACACATAAATAAAAAAAAAAAATATATATACCGCGATACTAATGTTCGATGTCCCCGAATTTGATCTACTACTTCGACCTACTCCTTTGTTGGACATTCGAACTTCGTATATCATGCCGTCCTGCTTATAAATTGAAATATTTTGTAGTGGAGATACAATGTACAACTAAGTAAAACCAGGAATGGCAGAAAAATTGATAAACTTTAAATAGCGGGTGCTTTTTGAAGTACCTACATTTCAAGTAGAGACCTTTCAGCAAAATAAAAATGCTGTACCTACTAAATAGCTTATATCGTTTTAGTACACGTCAAACTTTACGTTTCTCTTTGGTACTTTTTTACGTCTCTGCATTGCATTCGTTTTAACAGTTTTATGAATAGTATAGGTAGTTAGAACTAGAAAATGACTGGTTTTCGTAACTGGATAAAAAGTAATTATCCCATTCACACCATACTTAACCACCAGATTCTGTGGATGTACCTAAGCTATCCATATCTGTAAATGATTTTTAAGTTAGTTAAAAATATATTTCTTTCTAGAAGTGCGCGATGCGCGGGCGCACTCCGCGCTGGCGCTGCGTGTTCGCGGGCGTGTGCGCGCTGCTCGCCGCCGCCGGCATCGCCATCTCGCTGTGCTGGGGGCGCGTATTCGACTCCGTGCTCGCTCGGGTAAGTGTTCCATGTGTCCCAGAGTGCGCTGCGTGTTCGCGGGCATGAGCGCGTCGCTCGCCGCCGCCGGCATCGCCGTCACGCTGTGCTGGGGGCGCGTATTCGACTCCGTGCTCGCTCGGGTGAGTGTTCCATGTGTCCCAGAGTGCGCTGCGTGGTCGCGGGCATGAGCGCATCGCTCGCCGCCGCCGGCATCGCCGTCTCGCTGTGCTGGGGGCGCGTATTCGACTCCGTGCTCGCTCGGGTGAGTGTTCCATGTGTCCCACAGTACGCTGCGTGTTCGCGGGCATGAGCGCGTCGCTCGCCGCCGCCAGCATTGCTATCTCGCTGTGCTGGGTGCGCGTATTCGACTCCGTGCTCGCTCGGGTGAGTGTTCTATGTGTCCCACAGTGCGCTGCATGTTCGCGGGCATGAGCGCGTCGCTCGCCGCCGCCAGCATCGCTATCTCGCTGTGCTGGGTGCGCGTATTCGACTACGTGCTCGCTCGGGTGAGTGTTCTATGTGTCCCACAGTGCGCTGCGTGTTCGCGGGCATGAGCGCGTCGCTCGCCGCCGCCGGCATCGCCATCGCGCTGTCCTGGGGGTGCGTATTCGACTCCGTGCTCGCTCGGGTGAGTGTTCCGTGTGTCCCACAGTACGCTACGTGTTCGCGGGCGTGTGCGCGCTGCTCGCCGCCGCCGGTATTGCCATCTCGCTGTGCTGGGGGCGCGTGTTCGACTCCGTGCTCGCTCGGGTGTGTGTTCCATGTGTCCCAGAGTGCGCTGCGTGTTCGCAGACGTGTGCGCGCTGCTCGCCACCGCCGGCATCGCTATATCTCGCTGTGCTGGGGGCGCGTATTCGACTCCGTGTTCGCTCGGGTGAGTGTTCCATATGTCCCACAGTGCGCTACGTGTTCGCGGGCATGAGCGCGTCGCTCGCTGCCGCCGGCATCGCCATCTCGCTGTGTTCAGCTCCGTGCTCACTAAATAAATAAATAAATAAATAAATATCGGAAAACCTCACACAAATAAATCGATCTAGTCAAAGTAAGCTCGAGAAGGCTTGTGTTATGAGTACTAGACGACGATATACGTACTTATATAGATAAATATATACTTAAATACATAGAACAACCATGACCCAAGCAAAAATATTCGAGTTCATCACACTAATATTTGCCCTGGCCGGGATTTGAACCCGGGACCTCCGGCTCAGTAGGCAGGTGTCTAGTGTCTACGAACCGAGCCAAACGCGTCGTCATCCTAGACTAGCGTGAGTTTTTTATGTGTATGCGGGTAGCCTACGAATCAGTGCACACCTTCCGCGACGCCCCACCACCAATTTCGTCGCGTTTTACACAAACAACAAATAAAATACAGTCCTCAGGCAGATTTTGCGTAAATCAACAGAGAGATTATCCGTACAACTTTGTTCTCTGCTGCAGCTGTGCTGGAATATTCGTCGGACGAAAAAGTTAAATTGATTAATTTTTAACTAGGTAGGTACCCAAAGGAGAGGGACTCAGACATTTAGATTACAATACTCTTACTAACGTTGCGAAAGTTGAGTACTATATAGGTAGGTATATAATAGGATCGAGCTCACGTTTCAGCAGAGAAGCAGTAATTGACCAAAACCGCGTTATCGCGTGACGTTCAAGGGCGCGTGCGGAAGCCCTACAAGCCGTCTTAATCGCCGTACAGGGCTAACTAAGGGCTTTTAACTTGATGGCTCACGTGACTGATTACCATATCGTGTCTTGGACAGTGTTCCGTATTAATAAACTGCACGTGAGTGACCTGCTGAGTCCGATGTAAGCCTTTTAATACTAATGAAAAGTCTAAGGACTTCAGGGCGATATCACACTTGAGCCTTATCAATTAGGCACAGAATATTAAACAGAAAAATTGGCATGGTGTCAATCTTGTGTCAATATGAGTCAGTCGGAACACAGCTGTACCGGAGCAAAGCTCTAAGAATAAAGAAGGGTTTTTTTGCCACAGGGGGTAAACGAGCAAACAGAACGCCTGATGGAAAGCGATTGTCGTCACCTCTAGACCAACTGTGACACGCAGCTCTTTTCTTTCTCGCGCGAGAAATATTACCTATCTCTTTCTTCACTGTACTGGGAGAGAGTGACGGCAAGGCTATGTCACTCGACAAGAGTCGCGGAACGTATTTGTGCTAGACGGGCAGAGGAGTCACAAGTGCGTTGCCAGCCTTTCAGGTGGTGCCACTCGTACGCTCTTTTCTTGAAGGTTTGAAGGGTGCTGGGTGGGTAAAAATGCTCTAAAATAGTCAAGCCGGCGGTCATGGGCATAGTCGCTTCGCTTCGCCACTGCACAGAATACATACTAGTGTTATGTACCAGGAGGAAGTTGTTGTGTCCTACAAGATACGTGTCTACCTATATGGAAGCATCCTCACAGCGAGCATTCGCCTGTCAACCCAGTCATGTAATTTTTTGTTACATTACATCTGATTGCCCTATAGGTAGATTTCCTATCGGATATAATGTACCCTGTCAAAATTATGGAATGGTTGCTGAGATAAACAGTCTGGTGCGAAGTACGAGGATTTTAGTACTTATTTATAGAAATATGATAAAGTCAAGTCATGGATAGTGACTGGAAAATAGGGTTATTAGGGATTATGCTGTTTTTCTGTGGTATTCGTTTATTACTGTGGTAGGTAGGTTGATACATAGATAGTACACCTAAAAGAACATCCTAACTTACAGTTTTACTTATAACCTTCATAATAGGGTGAACAGCATTATGTAATAATATATATGGGTAGCGAGAACACATTTTTGATGATTGTTAGTTGACTAGAACAGATTTTCATCATGAGCGTTTGGTTAATTAGTTTCTTAATAGTGTTATAATTTTCCAAATTTTAGTCCACTTAACTTACCAAAAAAATACAATTTTAATGAGGACAATACCCTACTTAGTCCGAAGTTCAAATTGTGTCTGCTCTAGAAAATTATAGTAGGGCAGTAATCACAAGTTATGAATTTTAGATTTCCAACTTAATGTCGCCGCGCATGTCTACAACTCATAGCGTGAGACTTATGATATGAAGATACTTATCAATATTTATCCCAAACTGATTAATTTGCAATATCAAGCGAAAACTTAGTGATCTTTGTAAACCACATTTCAATGTTTTGTCCTGTTTAAATAATTACTAAGAACATAATTGAATCAATCGGTCACGTTTTACGACCTACGAGGGCGTGTCAACCCCTCAAGGACGACGTGTCTTATTTTGGGTCCTTGGACGTTACGGCTGTATCCAATTCCGCAGTTATTACGTAATGGATGAAATACAGTGACTCTGGGGAAGCAATAAATAAGGGGAAGGTCTAGGTTACATGCCGCGTATAGGACGAGCTACTGTGGCTAGACAGGATTCAGTTGCTAGGAAAGGTCACATATATAGTATATTTGACTTATCAAGGGTGTAGTAACTCAGCCAAGTTTTACATTTAGTCATTGTGCTACAATGTTACAAAATAGAAATATAATTGTATTGTTGTCCATAAATAGTTATTTATTAAAAAAAAAATCTAGATCTGCTCATTTCTAGTAACCGGATTACCTTGGAATGAATTATCTTCCTTTTCAAAACGTAAATGGATTCATCGCTATGTTGTAGCACATCTAGTCTAAGGAAGCCGGGGCTTGGTAAGTCATCCAGGAAGGCTGCACAAGGATAACTCTACCACAGAGGTAGAGCAAAATGTCTGAGCTAAGTAGAATTTTAAAAGGCGCCCTGTTTATACTTCATTAATGAAATAAGTCACGGTCAAAAGTGCGACTTAATAATTCCCAATAACACTGTACCTTGACTGTCAATTGTCCCAATAGAACCGGGATAAGCCGCCAGTTGGCGGGTCAAACGATCTGTTGAACCAATTCGACCAGATGCCCATATTGATGATTGATTGGTGATTTGCGCAGTAGCTGACGGTCATGCGCGTGATCGTTAAGTGATTGTCTGCCATAATTGGCATCTGCATGCCGAAGTCACTCCAATATGCGCTTATTTTGTGTACCTATCATGTGCAATACCATTATGGCATACCTGTAGGTTATTTATATAGGCTTAGAAAAAGCTAGAGTGAAAATATATTCATATCAAAAAACACATCGATACAGCAGATACCACACTCCTGGGTTCAAAACCCTCAGATTATCTAGACACGCGGCAGCGTGTCCAGCTAAGTTCACCCCAGGAATTGGCGAGCAGCAGCCGTGTGTTATATTACACGAACCGTTTGGAGCCACTTTTGATCCCTCAATAACTCCTAATTTATTTAACATAAAAACATGAAATTTTGCTTATGTATTAAGAGATTTTAGAACAACTAAAACCCCAAATTTCATAAATATAGGTGAAATAGTTATTGAGATATTAAAGTCCAAAAAACGGTATTTTTATCACTGACTGACTGACTGACTGACTTAGTGACTCAAAAACCTAACCCACTTCCAGGTGAATGAAAATAATAATATTGCTTTGCTATTCCGCGATATAATATCGTGCCAGTTAAATTTGTGCTAACCCGTTATACTTATTTGCGTATTTTTTCATGCATATATGCATTTTATTTTTTCATGCATATATGCATGAAAAAATACGCAAATAAGTATAACGGGTTAGCACAAATTTAACTGGCACGATATTATATCGCGGAATAGCAAAGCAATATTATTATTTTCATTAATATGGATTTCCGCAAAGTAACGCCTGATTCAATTAATCACTTCCAGGTGACCTAGAAAGGTGAAATTTGGCATGCAGCTTCGTAATAGTGTGTGTACACATAAAAAAGTCGAAAACAGTGTTTCTTTTACTTTAATTATAATTATTATTATTATTTATGCTTCTTGCCTCAGAACTCCGTCATTTATTAACCGATTTAGAAAATTCTTTCTTTTTTTTGAAGATGTACTAGCATAGCCAGAGACATGATACTAATATCAAGTCTCTGAGCATAGCACACACACACACACTCTCTCTCTCTCTCTCTCTCACACACACACACACACACACACACACACACACACACACACACACACACGCAAGAATCCAACACGTACTAACCGATTTGGAAAATTCTGTGTTTGTTTAAAAGATGTTCTAGAATAGCAACACACAAGTAATTAACAATTAATAATTAAGTAATTTACACATCATAATAATTTCTGTACAAAAAGTAATGATATATATCCCATCAAAAACATAAATGTTAAATGAGAGCCAAGTTCAATATCACGTGCACTTCGCCGACAAAAGTAAGTAAGTAAGTAAGTAAGTAAGTAAGTAAGTAAGTAAGTTTATTGCATTTAAACAGATCTATACAGTCACATCTCTATACTAACCTATATAATATACACATACAATAATTAAAGGTCCACTGTTGTGTACACAAATATGGCTTATCTTAAAAGAACTGTGATCTATATGGGTGCTGCCCAAATTCCTGGTCTAAAACAAACCTTTCACCATGGTTAGCATCCGCGCCAGCGAAGAAAACTGCGCGTATCGGAACGCACGAATCTGCGTTCGAGACCCGCCGTGAGGTGGCGACACCGTCAACAATAATAAGAAAAACACATCAAAACATGGCGCGCGCGCTGCTCCCTGTAGGTCGACTTAAAAATTCATACGCCTTTCGAAACAAAACTACCTGTGCAACCCTCTGGTGAGTTCCTTACATGTATTATCTCTGTCCTGCTTTTGATTGCCGAAACTGTATTTTATTATCTGCCTGTCGAGGAATTTTGCATCTCCAGCGGCTTCAGGGCAGTACTAATCAGGCGCCAAGTTCTTTGCCCTAAAATTTTGAGATACAAGGACATGCGACACACTCAATGCATTTATTTTACTCGGGGTGTAATTCAATATTAAGATTTGACTTGGCTTGTTTTCACAAACTGACTAAATTGTATAAAAGAACCGTAGTATTATTAACAAGCTAACAGTATAAATAAAAGGACATACACTAACTTGCGTACTTACTTTTACGAAAATAGGTTAATGATTAGACAAATATAATGTAAATTTATATGTAAAAACTAGCCAAGTCAAGTAGATATTGATTACACCCCAAGTAAAATAAATGCATCGAGTATTTCGCATGTCCTTGTATCTCAAAATTTTAGAGCAAAGAACTTGGCGCCCATATAGATCACAGTTCTTTTGTCGGCGAAGTGCACGCGATATTGAAATTGGCTCTCATTTAACATTTATGTTTTTGATGGGATAGTTTTATTACATAAATTAATATAATTTGTTTCTACGTAGGTATGTTTGTTGAAAAAAATACCATTACGTAGGTACCAATAAAAACGACCTAATATATCACGTCACGTGTAACTAACGACAGCCGAATCCTTCTAAATGCCAACCAACTTGCATCTCTTATTTTATTTTTAATATTCGCATTAAATAGGTAATCGAGATCGCAAATTTTAAAGCTAAGCTCTTGTTAGGTACCTAGTATTAATTTTCTAGTTTATTCAACGGTATCCTACACACTTACTCGTTATATATATTTTTTGTGCTTTGTGTTTCCTACCTACACCAAAGTCTGTTTGTCTTTACTTGTCCAAATTCAAATAAAGTAGACAAGATTCTAACCTGAAAATTGACTATGAGAACCTGAAAAAAAGCTCACTCTCGTTGTCTCGCAAATTAAATCAACTTCGTTTGTAAACTTTACAGCGTGGTATCCAAACTGGTGATCCACGTTACTTTATTTATGGAGTACATATATAAAAAACATATTTTGAGTGAAGAATATTGTTTACTAAATTCGACAAGGGCTGTAGGTCTTCTGGGAGTTCCTTTTTTCCTTTAATTATCTCTTTTATCCTGTCCTTTCCTTTCGGATGTCGCGTCGTGTCAGTCGTCGCGATTTACATTATAGCTAGTATTATATTATTCATTCAATCCGCAACTCCCAGTCCCCCAGACATACGTCTAGACTGGAGCGAAATCTTTCTCGCCATTCATTATTATTTTTTTCTACTCCAGTACTTTTTTCTGTCATTTATATAGTTACTAACTCTAATATAAAGACAAATTATGAAAGTCTTTACTCCACTGCCCAAAAAAACACTGCTAAACGATGCTATAATGTCGCCAAAAAAGCATCACTTAGTACCACAGATTACAAGATAAAAACGGCTGCATTCACACAATTTGCAATTTAAAATAGTAGATTGTACGACAAGTGCATAAAACGCATCATTTTACACGAGACGTTTATCCATCCGAGCTAGTCTTACTTGTTATGGACGGTTTTGGCCCGGAAGCTGCACTTTGTGATGGAAGCAAGCCGTTTTGCACAGTGATAATATAGACCAAAATAAACGATTTCACTCGAGGCGAAATTAGTTTCACCCCTTAGGATAAGAGATGGCGCCACTTATTAAAAAAAAGTTTAAAAAATTGAAAGTCCTGAACGGATACTCCGATTTTGACGAAAGAGGTGCCAAACGGCAGATAGTTACCCAATTTAACATAAAAAAAATTTAAAACAGGTAAAAAGTTATTTTGGATACCCAAAAGAATATAATTTCTGAAAAAACTATTTAAAATTTGTGATTTTTTGGAATTTCACTCGTAAAAATGTATGTACATGGTACTTTTTTTATTTATTTATATTAATATATAACTAATTTTACATTTACGAAAAAAAACCGCATATCATTAGCCCGTATAGTTTCAAAGTTATTGAAGAATACAGACATGGCGCCACTGGGTCAAAAAATCTTACAAAAAATCTTAAACCTCAACGGATATTCCGATTTTGATAATTAATGTGCTAATCGACAGATAATTACTTAAATTAGTTTTAAAAAATAAAATTAAAATTAAAATAGGCAAAAAGTAAAAATAAATACAAAAAAACATACATTTAAAAAAAAAATGCAGTTTTTTGGGGGTTTTATACAATACAATACAACAATACTTTATTGCACACCAAAAAAGTTTACAAAAGGAAACAAGATAAATACAATTTATAAATAACGGTAGACAACAGGCGGTCTTATCGCTAAAGAGCGATCTCTTCCAGACAACCTTTGGGCAGTGAAATTGATGAAAATTTTAACTTAATACAGAGTAGGTGCAGCTAAAGGCGAAGGGAGCACATAACTAGATACTAACAGAAAACAAGTACGCATATGGGTAAATATACACATACATAAATACATATACATAAACTTACACATACATACATATATATATACAATAATATAAATAGACACTAGACATATATAAGAATCTTATATAACACAACGCAATACAATCAATTTTATTGTTCGAGAGATAGGTAATGTTCTTTAATCTTATTCTTAAATATAGACAGGGAATTAGCACTTCGCAATTCAACTGGGAGCGAGTTCCATAGCAGAACGGCTTGGACAGTAAAAGAATTGGAATAAAATTTAGAATGTGCGGGGGGAACAGTTAAAAGGAAATTTTTAGCGCACCTTGCAGACGAGAAATAACTAAAACGCTCTTTAAGGTACTGTGGAGTTGCTGGGTTAAAGAGTATGCCAAATAGAAGAGTTAGAATGTGAGAGTTACGCCTATGACGAATAGGGAGCCACTTGAGTTGAGATCGGAAACTAGAGATATGATCATATTTGCGTAACCCAAATATGAATCGTATAGAGATATTTTGAATGCGCTCAAGCTTATTAAGTTGCTCTTCTGAAATATCGAGATAAGAGATATCAGCATAATCTAGAATTGGGAGAAGCAACGTTTGGGCGAGCGCAATTTTAGTAGCGATGGGGAGGAAATTACGAAGCCGTCTAAGAGAGCCCACAGCGGCAAACATCTTCCTGCTCACTTCACTCAATTGTTGCGCCCAGGAAAGAGTGCAGTCCATAATGACACCCAGGTTCTTAACTTGGGAAGAGTAAGGGATCAAGACGCCATTAAAAACAACAGAAGGAATATTAGCTAAGTTGATTCTGGAAATCAATTTAGAACTACCAATGATGATAGCCTGAGTTTTTGACGGATTTACTTGTAGGCCAAAGTTACTGCTCCACTCTAAAATACGTTTCAAATCCAAATTCATTGAAGAAATGACTGAGGGCAGATCGTCAACTGATCCTTGAGAATATATTTGAAGGTCGTCGGCATAAAGGTGATAACGTGAAGATAGATTATGAGTGATTGAATTTATAAATACAGAGAATAACAAAGGAGACAACACGCCGCCCTGCGGAACACCGGCCATCGTGTTGCACCAAGAAGATCGGGAAGCATCCACCTTTATACGCTGCCGACGACCAGTCAGGTAGCTACGGAACCAATCAATTACCGCAGGAGATATGTTAAGAGAACGCAATATACCCAACATAATATCAAAGTCAACAGAGTTAAACGCGTTGGAAAAATCTAAGAGCGTTAACACAGTCAGTTTACGGTCGTTCATACCCGCCCGTATATCGTCTGTAATTTTTACAAGTGCAGTAGCCGTACTATGACCGGAACGAAAACCAGATTGATAGGGATTAAGAAGATCATTTCTGTTAAAAAAGGAAACAAGTTGCTGGGAAACTAGGCGCTCAAGGACTTTGGATAAAAAAGGAAGAATGGATATAGGACGATAGTCGGAGAAGGTGGCGGGATTTGTTTTTTTTGGTAATGGTATGATATCAGCTTCCTTCCAGATTGAAGGAAATACACCAGAGGAGATGGAGAAATTCAGAATGCTGGTAATTATAGGAACAATGTTTTATGTAATTTCATACAAAAAATGTATGAATGTATGGCTTTATTTTACTTATGTATATTATAACACTATTAATTGATCGATTAATAAAAAACCGCATATCAAGAACTTGTACAGTTCCAAAGTTATTGAAGATTTTACTATAGGGTGCCGGTGCGATGTTGCCGCCGCACGTGCTACTTATGTACATGTATTTATAAAAGTATTCCCCCGCTTCGAAGGTACTGATTACCCTGAAAATATAACCACAATTGAAAGTACAAATAATAATCATCACAAGTAGCACACAACTCCACTTATATCCCTTATACAGCTTAAATTAGAGTTTTAACGGCAACCTATTTGCTAATATCACAAGTATATTTTACTTACTTTACATTTTATTTTCACTAAACTTTCATTGTAACGTGCAAGTTAGGCCGGTGCATCGGCTGCAACAACGCATTTTGCCACAGCCCGATTTGCACCCATAATGACTGTTCTATTGTGGATCGCACCTGCAACCTGCTTCCAACGCCATTCCACTCCCAAAAAGAAAGGACTTGGACAGGATATATATCCGAATTAAGACGTTTTTTGCACATTTGGCTCGCTTAAAACGCTACACGCAGAACATGTTGTTCAATGGCAGCTAAAGTAGTCGGCGAATGGCTTGTCGCCAGCTCTGTGAAAGCATTGAAGCATTCAAATTGTACTCAGTCGTCAGTGCGACGGCCGTACTAGTAGCAGATTACAAAACAGTTATTACTTAATGAAATGATGACTGCACTTCAAGGCTTTCACAGAGTATGACAAGACGTCTAATTTCAATACAATAAGAAAAAAGACCTATTTTAAAACATGCATGTTATACCCTGAAATAACTACTGCTTTTGCAAGTACATCGCTATCTATAGAAATTCTCTGGATACGTGTATTGCTCATGTGAAACGGTTACTTAGGGCCATTTTGTTTCTTTTTTTTGGGGTGTGTTTACATAATTAATGGCATTCATTATTATAACAAAAATGTTTAATTACCGCAATTAAGTCCCGTTTTATTATTTTGATGTAATGTGTGAAAATCGTGTAAGATTCAATCACTATATTAATGTCATTCATTGGTTCTCAATTAAACGTAACGTTGTGTTGTTGTGTGTCCCAGATTCACATGCAGGCTATACGATGCTCCAACAGAGCATATATTATTACTGTTAATGCGATTCGAAAAGATCTGTTTAAACTAAAAAACACTAAACTAAACAAGCTTTTGAGATACCGTCCATCTATTTCAGCTGCAAATTGAATACCGTTTCATGCTAACCAAGTGTGGGTTCACGTTTTAATTTGGAAATATCGAGTCCCAAGTCCTTCTTTTTGGGAATGAAACGGCATCAAAGGTAGGTGGAATCCACAATAGTTGAAGGTTAGTTCAATTTGAAAACTCCTTGAACATTTGGGATACAAATTGGGCTGTGGCACAATGCGTTGTTGTTGCTGATGCGACGGTCTAACTTGTACGTTACAATGCAAAGCCTGCAAAGACTAAAGTGAAAATAAAACGTTAAGTAAGTAAAATATTGATTCAGAAATGCTATTTAGCATCTAATATACTTGCGATATTAGCAAACAGGTTGTAAAAGAGCCTATTCACTCGTTAAAACTCTAATTTAAGCTGTATAAGGGATATAAATGTGTTGTGTGCTACTTGGGATGATTATTATTTGTACTTTCAATTGTGGTTATATTTTCAGGGTAATCAGTACCTTCGAAGCGGGAGAATACTTTTATAAATACATGTACATAAGTAGCACGTGCGGCGGCAACATCGCACCGGCACCCTATAGTAAAATCTTCAATAACTTTGGAACTGTACAAGTTCTTGATATGCGGTTTCTTATTAATCGATCAATTAATAGTGTTAGAATATACATAAGTAAAATAAAGCCATACATTCGTACATTTTTTTGTATGAAATTACATAAAACCCCCAAAAACTGCATTTTTTTTTTCAAAATGTATGTTTTTTTTGTATTTATTTTTACTTTTTGCCTATTTTATTTTAATTTTATTTTTTTAAACTAATTTAAGTAATTATCTGTCGATTAGCACCTTAATTATCAAAATCGGAATATCCGTTGAGGTTTAAGATTTTTTGTAAGATTTTTTGACCCAGCGGCGCCATGTCTGTATTCTTCAATAACTTTGAAACTATACGGGCTAATGATATGCGGTTTTTTTTCGTAAATGTAAAATTAGTTGTATATTAATATAAATAAATGAAAAAGTACCATGTACATACATTTTTACGAGTAAAATTCCAAAAAATCACAAATTTTAAATAGTTTTTTCAGAAATTATATTTTTTTGGGTATCCAAAATAAATTTTTACCTGTTTTAAATTTTTTTTATGTTTAATTGGGTAACTATCTGCCGTTTGGCACCTCTTTCGTCAAAATCGGAGTATCCGTTCAGGACTTACAATTTTTTAAACTTTTTTTTAATAAGTGGCGCCATCTCTTATCCTAAGGGGTGAAACTAATTTCGCCTCGAGTGAAATCGTTTATTTTGGTCTATATTATCACTGTGCAAAACGGCTTGCTTCCATCACAAAGTGCAGTTTTTTTTCAAAACAAATAGAACTAAGCGAGCTTGCGAGCGAGGATGAATATAAAGTGGAATGTAAAATGCGTTTTATGGACGAGTTGCACACTCTACTTTTCACTTCGATTGCGAGGAAATGAAACTGTATCATGTAAATAACATATATACACATATCATGTATACTTAAAACAAATTTAATTAAAATTCAATGAGAATTATTTAAAGTAATAGTTTAAAAAGTAATAAATGATAGTAAATAAAAGTTACAAGTTTATTTCAAGAAGTTTTATTGTGTACTTTGGCTGTTGGTATCTTTGCCTTGGTCTTAGAATACTAACAAAACGAAATAAAATAAAGAGTTAAATCCTGTTCCAGACCTTCCGATCCGATCCGATTTATCAGAAGAAATCGGATAATGTGTAGTGCAATTGTTAGGATCTTATACACATTATCCGATTTCTTCCGATAAATCGGATCGGATCGGAAGGTGGAACGGGTTTTATTGTATGAAGTTTTATGTTTTTTTTTACTGTTTATTAAGGACCTTTTTCGTGTGGCTGTTGGACCGATCGCCTTGGTCTTCGACGACGATTTTACTTTATGCTCTAGAGCATAAAAAGCGATTTTATGTCGCCTACGCACAGCATAAAGTCGAACTTTTAGAGCAAGAGAAGTGAAAAGAAACTTATTGTACTAAGGCATTGCTGCCGATTTAATAAAAAAGTATTATCTTCAGTGCATTGATGTTTAGTGCAGTGAACGTATACCTTTATGTATAGGTTTAATATTTTTTGACAATGTTTGGTATAGTGAACGTATACCTTTATGTATAAGTTCATATTTTTTGGACAGATGGGCGTCAATAAAAAAAGAGTTTATCAGACTATTGTTTATTTTTATTTTGTTGATTTCGAGCGGGAACATGTAATTATTTTCTTTGTTGTTTATTTGCATTTTATTTATGAAATGTCGAGTCGTAAAAAAAAGTATTGTATGCAACGTTGTATAAGTAGTCAAAAAACGCTCGTAGCATCTTTCTTACGATGTTCGCTACGCTCACATCGTAACCTATGCCACTCGCGTTTTTTGCCCCCTCTTATACAACGGTTGCATAAAATACTATATTGCTTCGACTTCCTATGGCCAAATAACTGATTTAATTCAGTTTGATTTATCGTGTCTCCCAGGTTTGCCTTCATTGTGCGATTGTCATCCAAGATGTCTGACCTTGATGTTTCAATTGATTATGAATGAAGTCAACTTCCGTAGTGATATTCTGTTGATACTTATTGTGAAAGTGGAATAAGATTTAAATACTATTATCAATCTGTCAATATGTCATCCATGCCCAAAAGATGCTTGGAACACAGTACAGTAGAGGTATAATATACCTAAAACGGTAGCCAATCACTTGCTAAACAACGTTTCATAAATGTTCATTTTACAAACAACGTTAGACAAATTAACGATTCCCAAATTAGACGTTGCATTAAATATAGTTTTACAAATAGATCATGATACAAATTATTTATTGGATAAAATATCATATCACAAAACATTATTTAACAACTTATTCATTTATTATTCTAGTCAATTAACAAAATAACGAATGATAAAGCAACGTTAAAAACCGGCCAAGAGCATGTTGGGCCACGCTCAGTGTAGGGTTCCGTAGTTGCTCATCCTTCACAATAAACTGCTGTTTTATGCCCGAGGTTTAAGTTAAGAAAGATTTTAAGCTCTATAAAAAGGTCGTAAACGCCCTAGAAACTGTAATCACTTATTACCTTCTGGAAGTCAACTTACGTCCTTTTAAAGAAAAAATATGAAATTTGGTGATAACTCAAAAACGGCTCGACCGATTTTGTTCAATATAGTTTTTATTGAAAGTACTTATAAGGCCTCATTTACATAAATTTTTCCGTTTTTTTTTTGACCCGTGGTTGAAATGAATATTTACAAAACTGCTGACTTTATCAAAAAATAATGTTAAAAGACCCCTATTATTTTTACAAGACCTATTCAACGACACCCCACACACCAGTGTTGAAAAGAAAAAAAAATTCACCCCCACTAGATGTTCGAGAGGTAGGGGGAAGTCCCCTAACGCCGGACGGCACCTAACGCCGGACACTCGAACTAACTCGGCAACTAGCAACGCGAGCGAATCAAGGACAAGTGGAAGGGGCACGGAGGTCCCCCGCGCCCCGCGCCCCTTCCACTTGCCGAGTTGCCGTTGCCGAGCTTCCAGTTGCCGAGATAGTTCGAGTGTCCGGCGTTAGGTGCCGTCCGGCGTTAGGGGACTTCCCCCTACCCGAAAAAAATAATTTTTAATTTTTATTATACCGTTCTGTCGACGTTGTACATACGCATACTCATACCAAATTTCAGCTTTCTAGTACTAATGATCACGGAGCTAAGCCGCGGACGGAAAGATAGACGGACATGGCGAAACTATAAGGGTTCCTAGTTGACTACGGAACCGTAATAAAAAGCATTGTTTGGTAAACATTTCGTTTAATAAATCATCACGGTGTGAACGCCATTCATATGTGTAGTTTTCTACGAGTAAAAATATTAATATACTTAATTTTTAACAAAGTATAATTGTTCTGATGAGCATACAGACGTCTTAGTGATCAGGTTATTGAGGTTTTTTAGGTAGCAGGGCTCAAAAACCGAAAACTGTAGGTTAGGTTAGGTTTGTTTTATGACCATGTATAGCGAAGCGAGCGGAGCGCCAAAATGCTTGCTCAAAAAATGGAGCATCACTCAATCTAATTTAGCCTAAAAATCGCAAACATAGAAAAAAATACTTTTTTGAATCCCAATATCTCGGGAAAGGGGGGGAAAAGTTTATTTTAAAATAAACACATACCATATAATATTAACAATACTATAAACTACTAGATAAATATAAAAGAAATGATAACTATTATGTACAATTGGTTAAAACTAATGGGTAAATATCGCTTTGAGAGAAAAAGTTTCTAATTTAAGGGGCTCCCTGCAGAAATCAGCCAATTTGATGATTTTTACATCGTATCTAGTTTGTGGATTATAGAGTTATAATGTCCTATTTAATATATATTGTAGTATGGTCTATGCTTAACACTTTGTATAGACCCGAATTTTGATTTAACGACTGTGTATTTTATAAAAAAATATTCGGTGAAGGACCAAAAATACACTAATCTCGTTTCTACTTTTATCCCCGGTAGAAAAACCCGGTAGAGGTAGGTGTAGAAAATATCTTACATTTTATTGTTCTAAACCATATTCCACAAAATTTGTTCTGAAGCTTTTTCTATTTTTCTCTTACTTTTCGAGAAAAACGCAAAAAACCGTTTCCACAATTTTTTCCCCGAAAAAATCGTAAACTTTGACGGCCTGTATCTCAAAGTCAGTGACATGTGAAAGGTACTTGATACGGTATTTTGTTGTGGAAAAACTATGTTATTATGATTAGCTATTTATAATATGGGAAAATCTATCGCAACAGATCGAAGGTCATTGAGAGCGGGTAGCCCCTTAAGCCCAAAAACAGCAAAAATAGTGTAAACAATTTTAAGTCCCAGAAACGGCCCCTCTTTGGTACAATCTGACCGAAATAAGTACTTGCCTATTTAATATTTGGCCCTAGTGTTTCGAGTATTAAACTTTATTTCATACCGTCCTGCGTTTCGTTACAGAGTTATTTTTAATATTTTTTGAAACATTTTTTTTATCAATTAACGTTTTGCAAAATAACTGATTTTTAAAACGATTTATTCGTGAACATTTTTTAAATGAAACTTTGTCTTTCAAATTTATGTTTATAAAGCGTCAAAGTTACTAAATGTATATTTATCGAGTAATTATTTGTAAAATTTGCATTTTAAGGAATGAGGTTTGTGAAATGAATAGTTTGTGAATCGTTGTTTGTTAAGTGATTATTTGTAAAAAGTTGTTTAGCAAATGATGATAAACCATATCATATAAGACACATAGTCACATAGGTGTATCATGTTTCATGTACAATATTTGTACTCCTTTGTATTCAGTGCAGTGGTGTTGGTATAAATATACCTACACCCTAAATCTATACACAATTTATGGTTGACCCTTTACACGAATTAGATATCACTCGAGGATAATGTATTCTCTATCCCTAAGGGTTCGTATGTTGCGATGCGTAGATAAAATAACAACATTCTATGTGAGATTTGGATAAAGGCCGACTGAACATACATTAGGGTGGAGCGCCAATGTATGGAGGAAAAATTAATATTATCTGATCGATATAGAATACCTTTAAAATGCTGTGTATGGTTGAATTGTAAGTAAATATATTTTTTTTATTTTTTTTTGACATATGTTTTAGCCCTCTACCTTGGCTTGAAGTTTTTAATTTTATACACTTTTTGCATGAATTACAAAATTGGATTACTGTACTGAAATGCCTGTTTAGGTTTATATTATATTGATTCAATGAAAAAAAGTAAGACTTTCTTGCATATAAATGTATTTTTCTACTCCAGTACTTTTTTCTGTCATTTCTAACTCTAATATAAAGACATAAATTATGAAAGTCTGTAAAAGTCTATACTCTACTGCTCAAAAACACACTGCTAACCGATGTTATAATGTCGCCAAAAAACCATCACTTAGTACCTCAGATTACATGATGAACAGATGCATTCACACAATTTGCAAATTAAAAAAAAAAAACTTTTGTACTAAGGCATTGCTGCCAACTTAAAAAAAAAGTTTTATCTTCAGTGCATGGATGTTTAGTATAGTGAACGTATACCTTTATGTATAAGTTTAATTTTTTTGACAGATGTTTAGTATGGTGATCGTATACCTTTATGTATAAGTTAATATTTTTTTGACAGATGAATGTCAATAAAAAAAAAGTTTATCAGAGACAATTTTTCTTTTTAATTTTGTTGATTCCGAGCGGGAACATGTAATTATTTTCTTTGTTGTTTATTTGCATTTTATTTATGAAATGTCGAGTCGTAGAAAAAGTATTGTATGCAACGTTGTATAAGTAGGTCAAAAAACGCTCGTGGCATCTTTCTTACGATGTTCGCTGCGCTCACATCGTAACCCATGCCACTCGCGTTTTTTGCCCCCTCTTATACAACGGTTGCATAAAATACTATTATTTAACTATTTACACATATTTTTTTATAAAAAATCTTATTTGAAAATTGGTACAAAATCTGAGTCAAAGTAACGTGTAAGGTGTATCCTGCTCAATACGTATTTATAAAACAAGACTGACATATAGGTATTAATTATATACAAAATCTGAACTAAATTAGTTATAGTACCTACTATTTCATGACCATTTTATTGCATCTTGTACTGTTTTTTTGTGTTAAAGTGCGGCATTATTAACCGTGAATTAATTTTGGTACGAATAAGTCCGTCTCTTGCCTTTTCTCCAGCGACAGTCATGGACGCTTCAGTAACCATTTTCACACATCGTTCAACAGCTTGAGTGTGACAAGGATAGCGTGGAAACTGTGTTATGTCTTGTAGCTGTGAATACACAAGATCTTCCAATTCTTCGTTGGTGGTATCGTAGAGCATTGGAGGGGGTGTTACTTGCGATTCGCCCCATATAATTATATCAGTATAGTCCGTGGCGTCGAAGTTTAGCTTTGGAACTTTGAACATCCGTACTCCCGGCTTCTGCCGTTGCTTAGCCGCAATTATACGTCTGACACTTAATTCATTTATATGTGGGCGATCGTCAAATAACATTGCCAGCAATAGATTTTCCGGATGTGCGAAAAATGCGTTCCGTTGAATTACGGGGTCTATTATGTTTTTGACATCGCTAGATAAACATCTAGAAAGCGAAATCAATTTGAAGACGTGAACCGGGCCTTGCTTGAATGAGTTTTTTTGTTTTATGCAGAACCACACAGGTGCGTAAACTTTTACGATATATTCAGCTAGCTTGATCAGATTACAAGACGGATTCGGTGTGGCTACGTATAGTCTTAAAATTCTGTTAGCTGTAGTCAACCAACGCGAATGAGCCATTTTCCCAGGATGTTTATGGGACAATTCTTCTGAAACATATCCGTTACTAACAGCATGGCAAATTTGGTACAGGTATTTTTGATCCGTACTAATATCATCTTCGGTCTCCTTTAGCAAAATAGGCATATTTGATGGGATAGCCGAAAACGGAACAACAGGCAAATCGCTACAGGTTTCCAATGCTTTTCCAATCGGCCCGGAGTAAAGTTGAGGTCCTATCGTTGCTCCATCTAACTTTACAAATAAATGCCGCAGCGGTAGCTCGTTTGCATGTAGTTGACATATAAACCATTGAAGTGGTCTTCCTAATTTAATTTCCAAGCAATGGATTACTCCATTTTTCCAGCCGGTATTTGTTGCGGTACCGTCGCACCCAATAACTTTCAAGTTACTAAAATTAAGTCTCCTTGTTTTAAAAAATGCGTATACTGCGTCTGATACAGCTTTTCCCGTCCCGGATAAAGTGGTTATATGGGTCGTTCTCAAAATATTGGCACCGCTGCGTTAATTTTGCATTTTTTTTAAAGTTGCGATTTCTTCTTTTATTTTTCATAGGATCGCTAGAAATATATTCAGACAATTGATATCACGTCGAGGGAAGTAGTTAAATTGAATATCTTAGAAGATATAGGTGTTTGAAATTTTAGGTCGACAGGTGAAAGACGTCGATGTCAGGTAAACGACATTTGTTACCAGGTTATCGACAATGGGTGCAGGTTTGCGACAAATATTTTCCAACTTAACTGAATTTGTTAGCAGGTTAACGACGACGGTTGCAGGTAAATGACATTTTAAATAAAACCTACGTTGAACTGTTAACTAGTGCTTTTTTGATTGTGTTTTATTTTTATTTTTTCCTTATGTTAGTAATTTGCATAAAGAAAACAAGCATTTAATTCTCATCTCATAGGACATTTTTCAGGAGGTTTTTTGAAGCCTGTACAATCCAGAAAGGTCATAACCGGCAAAAAGATGCAAAACTCAAGCATTGGGTATGATTGATGATTGACATGATTTTATAAATTTCTTATGAAGGTTCAACAGCGAATCATTTAAATAACGTTTCTGCATCCTAATGCTGCCTCTTTTGAGATATTGTTTCTTACCCGCTGAGTTACCTACTGCTGTTTTCGTCATCTTCGAGGATTTCCTTCACATCTGATTACCAGAAAGCCTTCGGCTGCGTTAGGTAGGATAAGCTATGGGAGGTATTGTCTGAAGCTGCCAGCATATCTGGTAACACTTTATAAAGCCTTTATGGGTCTGGATACGGAATGGTGACGGTAGGAGATGCCACATACAAGAACTTTAAGTTCCGGAAAGGCGTACGAAAGGGATGCATCTTATCCCCAATACTATTTAACAGATATGGAGCCCTTGAAGGTACGTGGTAGGCATCGCCTATTTTGCATCACCCGAAGCAGAAGTGGCCCAACTTTTGGAATGAGTCAAAATAACCAGCCTCAGAATGGGTCTCGATATTAATTAAACAAAAGACCGAGCTGATGATAGTCGACCATTTACTAGTCGATAAAGTACTAACCTGCTTCAAGAGTTCGAAACTGTTGATCACTTCCAGTACCTTGGCTCCATTGTCACAAATAGAGGCACATGTAAACCAGAGATTCGCAGACAAATCGGAATAGCCAAAACAGCGATGAACCAACTCGGCCAAAATATAGAAAAATAGAAATATCCCTAACCCGACTAACATGCACCTCGTCTATGCACTTGTCTTCTCTATATTTCTTTATGGGGCTGAGACCTGGACGGTCAAAGCCGCTGACAGGCAGAGGATTGATGCTTTCAAAATCTGGTGCGGGCGCCACCTGCTAACGATTCCTAAGACAGCTTGAAAGTAAAATGGAATACTCAAACTAAGCTATTTCGGTAATATATATGTTTTTATAATAACGAAACATGAGTTCAGACACGGCGAGTGACCGATAAAACCTGGTTTTTAAATAATTTTGCATAAGTGTTTAAATAATTGTCGTTCGCCTGCCGTATGTGTCGTTCGCCTGTTTTTTTATAGACAAGTGAACGACATACAGGAGATGGACAAAATGACAGTTATGTCATCAAAACAAATAAAGTATTTCGTTGATGAACTGCATATTTATACACATAAAAGTAGACCATACTTTACGCGTTATAAGTTAAAATAAATGCAATAGTACACACGTCAACCAAAATATGGAAGGCAGAATATAGACTACATACCCATTACAAACTCCCGTTCGCGTAAGTGTACGTATCATATTTTTTTAGTGGAGCACACTGACGACGTGTCACTCGGGACAGTGTTAGGAGGCAACTGAAGGTCTCGATTTATGCGGTGTGAGGCAGGGGAAACAAAATAGTAGTCGCACAATTGTAATGTTTGTCTCATGACAAGTGAACGACAAAAAATAGCGTGGACAAACTTAAATTGCAAATAATTCGCAACATAAGCATAGTATTAGTATTCGATATGGTAGTATTCAATCCTCATCATATATGAAAATAAAATGGAGTACTGAACTTAAGCTAAGTCGGTAATGTTTATGTTTTTATTACAACGAAACATGAGTACCTTGCGTTGGGACACGGCAAGTGACCGACAAAACCTAGTTTTAAATCGTTTTTTTGTCTATTAATATACTTTAGTTTTAATTAAAAGCATTTGGCCTCTATGTAAAAAGTGTCTATCGATATGTGTTGATAATTGGATATTTAAAATAATGCGGTGTAAAAAACTTCTTCTAAGTCAAACCTGTTGACAGGTGGCGGTGCAAATATTTTGAGAACGACCCATATGTCCTAAATAAGACGAACCAGGCTCAGTTATTAGTGAGATGTGTTCTCTTGTTACAATTTTTTTATGCAACTGCTCGCCTCGTTTTTCATACACCAACGTCTTATCTTTTCTGCCGTCAAAGTAGATACTGTCGATTTCTTGGTCGCTCTCTGTCTGAAGTTCCTCTCGAATTCGTTTTCTTGCTCTACGAACTTTGCTTCGATCTATTATATTTACGGTATCATCCTTAGATATTAGACCAACGTCTTGCAACACTGCACTGGCGACCGCTGCTGCTGATCGATCTGATATTCCGTAACGATCACAAACTTCGGCCAGATTTGAAATTTCTATTATATTCTGTGTTTTAACAGGTTCTGGGGTCCGGCAGGTGGAAATTTGGGGTTCAGGCACCTCATGAGTGTTGACAGCTTCCAAAGGAAGTATTTCGCTAAATATAGTAGGAAGATTCGGCACTGTGTCACGAGTGTAGGCTGATTTTTCTTTCCTGGCTAGCTTTTTTTTCATATTTTTAGTCACTATTGTATCTACGCCTCCAATTGACATTTTCCTTTTCTGTCTTTGATCACAAAGAAAAGTTCTTTTCATGGCAGGTACTTTCACCTGTCGAGGACAAGTACAGCAGTCAAAATCAATACATTTGCATGAACAGATATCAAATAATTCTGTTATGCATTTATATTTCCATTCCTGTAACTTTACATTAAAGCTCTCAGTTTGTTTTGAAGTTGGGTATCGAATAAAATATAGATACTTTTTATAGGTATCCTCTAGCATCTTCTTAACGCGTTGAATGGTGAGAACAGGTAACGAAGCGGTAGTCCATATTTCGATAATATCACGTCCTGCTGTGTTTATTACTTCAGATATGGCTGGCTGTTTTCCGTTTCCTCCATTTTTCATTAAATAACGCACAAATAGCACATGTCTTAGTACGTCGGCAGTCGTCGGCAACACATTCTTTTTCATTAAAGTAGGTGTTCCCAGCACAGGACAGTCTATATCTTGCCGTGTAGTACGTTTAAACATTTTTAAGTTTAACAAAGCATACAAAGCGACTGACTACAAAACTCTGTATAAATTTTACTTTAAATGTCACAAAAATGTCCAATAACCCGCCAAAACTACAATTTATTAAACAAACATAAAACAGTGTTGCCACACTAAAATTTACGCGAGAAATAAAGCATTGTTTACACAATCTAAAGTTATTTTAGATTCAATATGAATATTAATAAGGACGGAGTATTGCTGAAAAATTGCAAATTTCAATGTTGTTTTTTTAATGTTTCAGCCATTTATAAAATACTTGTTTATTTTTTAATTAAGTATATAGTCTATGTAGTTTACAAACATTTACTTTTTTATCAAAAAAACCAAATAGGTCTATAGTAGTGAATTTTCAAACTTAACCTTAATTTAACCTTTTTTGTCAATCTTTGAGGGGGGGTAGAGGGCTAAAAGTAGGTCTGAACTTTTTTATTATTATTTTTATAGTAAACAAGGGAACTAAACACAGCATTTTAGAACTATTCCGTGGTGAAAATAAATAAAATAATAATTCGCTCCACCCTAACATACATGTTTACAATACAATATGCCATGCATATGGTCACTACCTACAAAATGTCTTAAACTTTAAATATTAACATCGTAAACTTCCGTTAACTAATGACCGTGAGATTTTTCAATATTTGCTGAGAATGACCCTCGGAATCGCAATGGATTTTAGAAATATTTATATATAGGTAGACCGAGGCGATTCGGATCACAGGGCGAATTGGATCAAAATAAGCTTTTTGTCAAATTCAAAAGATTGCCGCTAGCTGCGGGCAGCCAATCACCGTCCAGCGTTGGGTTTGACCTTCCCGTACACTATGACACAGGCGGCCATTTTTTCGGACGCTTGTGTCAGTCTCAGCGATGCCTCGCGTCAAGTCACTAGTGTTGATGTGCTGTGATTTTACTGGTCATGTAAAAAACGTGGTTAAAAAAATTACAATAAAAAAAAGTAAGTTGACTAAAATTTAATATTTATTACTCAATATTGACATTAATGTGTCCTGTTTTCGTAATTAATGTGTAATAAACTGTAAATTTAAAGAATATTCGGGTTAGGTATAAATATCGTAAACCTATGGTTTGGGGCTATTCGGATCACTTTTGCGGGGGCGATGTGGATCACTTATTTGAATTGCTCTTTTCTAGTTTATACTAATAATTTTAACTGTTTGTGTGTTTTAAATGGTGCGTACGTACAAAAGAAAGACACACCAAAGAGAATGGAGTACAAAAAATATGACAGAAGCAGCTAACAAGGTGTTAAGAAAAGAGCTGTTATTACGTCGGGCGGTCGAAATTTATAATGTACCGTTCACATCTTTACAGCGAAGAGTTACCATGGACTTCCGGTTTGTGACTTAAGATGGCCGCATGCGTTTAAGTTGCGTTGTTCATTATTTATTCATTTTTGTTGTTCAATGTGTAGTATTGATAGCGTATTGTGCAGTGATCTAACGTATGAGTGAATAGCTAATGAAGAATTCAACTTGAAGCGTTCATAGCCCTTCCTGGGTCAAGGCCCGATAGTCCGCGTGGTTTTTTGTAAATCGCTATCACTTTACAAAAAGCAAAACCTCACCGAACAACGGCATGCTCTACGAGCAAACTTGAAATTGGCGAAATCATCATTAACCTGATGGAAGCCATATTTTAAAATTAGAATTAGAATTAGAAGAATTACCATGTCCCGTGGTGTTATAAAACATCGAGACAGTATTTCAAGAAGATGCAGAAAAACTATTTGCTGGGAGATTACTGCAGTGATCCATACAACATTAATTTAATAGTCTCTAAAATGGCAGGAGGGGACTGGTTTCATCGATTTCTGAAAAAAATCCGCGTTGTTGTGTCCGCGAAAGTTGAATATTCGCAAACCTGAGGGTCCTTCTAGAGCGAGAATGAACGGGATGAGTAAAGAAAAAGTTATTGCCTACCTATTTTGCTACATTAGAGAAAGTGATAAATGAAAATAATTTAAGAGGAAAACGTGTGAAGTACGTGAAGAACGGTGCCATGAAAACTGTGCAAATCGTGGAGGTGCTGTAGTTTCTTTATTATTCCAAAGATTTAAAAACTGTTTTCTTTGAAATGATTTTGTTTCTTCTAAAGGGGCTAATCGGATATTTTTAATGTTTAATGTTGAGTTTATTACAGATAGCAATTTAAGTTTCAGTTCAGTTTTTGTTGTAGAAACGTATTAATTAGAAGTTTCTAACACCTCGTAAATTGGTTTTTGATACTCTAGTTAGCTTTGAATGCCTAATTTTATGTTACATTTATAATGAAAAAAAAAATGTTAAATTGTTCTAGAGGAGAAAAGTAGAAATGTTTGAAAATTACCTCTTATGTCGTGTTATTAGTACTGATCTATAATAATATGTCATTGATTTTTCCAAACGTTACTAATACATGTGTTTTTGATTCAAAACAAATATTTTATGGACGAGTTTTCTGTGATCCGTTTCGCCTCGAAAAATGGGGCGAATCGGATTATTTCAGTGTTTTTCTATTTTATTTCTCAAAATTAAAAGACAAGGTTCATTTTTACTTTGATAACTGGATTTTATAGTTCGATAACCACTGTATCCAGAATAATATTAATATACATGATACACTGTAACAAACTGGTTTTATTTCACATTAACTAAAAATTGATCCGAATCGCCTCGGTCTACCCTATTGTGCGCAATATAAACAGTTTTATTTTGCATCTCTCTAAGACTTTGCCGAGCAAAAGGAAAAGCTACAAACACATTATATTTTCAACCAACTCAAAAAGAGGAGGTTCTGAATTCGGTTGTATTTTTTTGATATTTGTTGCATAAGAACTTTTCATGTTTATAAAAAGCAATTTTCTCCGCTGCGAGAACATACCTACTCGTATCAATCATTTTGTATGATAGTATGTTATATCTGAAATGCATTGATTTCAGCAAATCGCCCTGACCCCAGGCTCCCGGTCGTTCCAAGAGTGGTTGGCGCCGTCAGTGCCGCTCTTCATGAACGTTTACCTCTTCAACTGGACCAACTCTGATCGGTTCCCTGAAGAAAAGCCTGACCTGGTGCAGCTGGGTAAGTAACTGATGACCATCGAGGTGTTGATCGTATTTATCGCGCGATAAAAAAATGATAAAGCATGCGCCATTGTCCGACGCGTATTTCAATTCTCGACGCGTGATAAGGAATTTATCATTTATATCAAGCGATAAACGAAAGCCACACGTGCTTGCTGGAACTTAACCGTATTTTACACTTCAGTGTGGAAATTGTCTCATGGACTATTCTTTATGCAATTTGATTTATTTCTGTAGATGACTAGATTTCTTAATAAAAAAACAAAGTAAACTAATTAAAAACTCCATAAATTAGCTTCATAGGTGTAATAAAAAATTAATGAATCAACACTTAAATAAATGCTTGTCTAGACTCTAGACTCAATCGTAAATTTAATTCCTGCTGTTGTCTTAGGCAGGTTTTAAAGTCTACGCATAATAATCGGCTAACTTTCAACTTAATGTAGACCCCCCCCCCCCTATTCCTCGCAGTGACATCATAAAAATAAATAGTTTATGAGATAAACCCTTTCAAAGCTTATAGATTTGGAATTGGAGTTGCACAATATTTGAAACAAATAAACGAACCTTATGTTCATTACACGGATACCTATGTGGTCCGCACGGAATTTCGCCATCACCTTTGTAAATTTACTCTGAATATCATAATGACATCTCTCTAGGGCCTTACCGCTTCAAGGAGCACCGACGGCACGTGAATGTGACGTGGCACACTCACAACGGTTCCGTGGCCTACCGGACTCTTCGCAGTTGGCATTTTGATCCCTCCAGTAATGGTAGCCTCAGCGACAACATCACCATCCTCAACATCATTGCCGCGGTAAGTTCTAGTAGTATTTGAATAAGGCATAACAGCTCCGCGTGGTCTACCGGACTTCTAGGAGTTGGCATTTTGATCCCTCCAGTAATGGTAGCCTCAGCGACAACATCACCATCCTTAACATCGCGCGGTAAGTTCTAGTATATGTGAATAATGCATGATAGCTCCGCGTGGTCTACCAAACTTTCCGCAGCTGGCACTTCGATCGCTCCAGTAATGGTAGCCTCAGCGACATTTCCATCCTCAACATCATTGTTGCGGTAAGCAGAAATAAATAATGTTGCTCATCACGCAGATTGGCCAGGTCAAGCCGTTAAAAAAAATCGGCTACAATCCTTCGTAATTCAACTGTAGGTACCAAAAATTTACAAAATCCGTTTAACCCATTTTTTGTGATTAGCTACAAACAGTTATGCAGTAAATTATGGATATATATCCCTTTGACAAAGCAAATACGATTACATTCGGATCCTGTGTCGCCGGTCATTACGTAACTCGTAACGAGCTGGCTGCATTGTTAAAATTCCTCTAATCCCTCTGTGCTGTTACATAAAGGGATAACGAGCGACAAGATTTTTTTGGCACAGCTTTGCTGTCAGTGCGATTGACCAAGGTGATTTCGCTTTTTAATTCTATGATGGGTTATGAATTGAAAATTACAATAGTTTTGCTATGAATAGTATGATATGAATAGATTTTTATCTATTGACAGAAAACGTGTACCTATATAATAATATTCATTGACGACGCGGTCATAGCACGGTCATGGGTTCGAATCCCGGCAAGGGCAAATATTTGTGAGATTAACTCGAATATTTGTATGGCCAATATGGCCATGGATATTTTTTTGTGTATTATCTATATAAGTAGGTATGTATATCGTCGTCTAGTGCCCATAACACAAGCCTACTAGAGTCTTCTACTGTGGATTGTGGGACAACATCTACTTGTGTGACTCTCCGAAATTTCTTATTTTTTTTAGATTTTAGCAAACAAAAGCCGAATATATGTAATTATATCTATTTAGCGGGCTCATCGAATGTTACGTTTACCACGCGATAAATAGAAAAAACCGGCCAAGTGCGAATCTGACTCACGCACCGAGGGTTCCGTACAAACTTTCACTTATCCCATCTTAATTGTCTTGGTTAAGTTAAGTTTGCACCTGAAATGTATGGCGCCGCATACCAACGAGGTGCAAACTGAACGCAACCGAGTTCTCCAAATATGATGTTTGAAAAGGACTATATTGTTTATGGTTTTATGACAAATGCATAGTTTTCAGATTTTTATAAGTATTTGTAGTATGTGACGATAAAGAAAAGAGGAGAGGCCAGTTGTACAACAGTAAAATTATTTTATAGAATACCTATTCCTTTCTGACTTCAGTCGGCCATATACCGGGCTCGCGACTGGGGTTTCCTGGAGCAGAAGGCGCTGTCCATGGCGCTGGCCGTGTTCGGGCAACACATGGCGGTTTCCAAGACTGCGCGCGAACTGCTCTTCGACGGCTACGAGGACGCCATCTTAGATGTGGCCAAGAGCCTCCCCGCCAGCCAGACGGGCGGCGCGCCACAGGTCGACCGATTTGGATTATTCTACGAAGTATGTATGTGTTTTCTTTTCAGCGATACAAAACCGCTGTACAAAACAATACGAATCGGATACAATACAATATATACACTCTTTTAATAAGCTGAAACGTTGATGAATACAATTCACAAAATTCAATACAATAACACGAAGCTGATAAATATAACCATGCAACATGAAGCGAGCATGAGGTGCATGGGCGCCTCGCCTGAAAAGCAACCTTCTTTTGTTTCAATATATTTTTTTAAAAACGTCATACCGTTCAGCCATTAAAATAAACCATAAGTGTTATGGCACTCGGCCACTGTGGCTATAAAAAAAGCATTACCTAAGCTATAAATATAAAATAATGTTGTCTTACTTTTAATACACAACTTTATTAAGATACATCAATTTTAATATTAATTTGAAACGGATATTTTCTTATCTGAAAAAAATCCGTCGAATTTTTTTTGGACTTCGGCCTCTGGAAAAATTATATTCGCATGCTCAAACAGAATTATACAAAAAAGAAAGGTTTGACATATGGTGGTTAAATTGCAACTATTTCCCGTTGTGATTTGATTTATTTGTTCGATATTTTTAATTTTTATATTTGCATATGTTAGAAAAGCACTATAAAAAAGGATTGCCTATCTCGTGTCCCTAGCAGGCCGAGCAGTGCGAGGATACCTACTTGGCAGGCAATGCCCATTTTTCCGGCCTCAGTATAGTAATGCACTATTTTCACCTCATCCCTATTGACCAATTTACTGTCTCTCAGTCAGGTCGGACAGTCTGTTAGTAGTGTTGAACCGGTTCTACTTATTTCCGAAATTCATGTGTTCGTGACCTTGCTTGTCCCAAGAGTACACATTCAGATTCTCAAAAACTTTAGGTGTAAACACTTGAGAGCTACATTCATTGATTCGTGATTTTCAGAGGAACAACTCAATCACAACCGACGGCTACATGGAAGTATCCACGGGTGTAGATAGCGGTACACTGCCGGGGCAGGTGATGCGTTGGAACTATGAAGACCGTCTGCCTTATTACAGTGGGGAGTGTGCCAAGGTAAGCTGCATCATTTCAAGAGAACAACTGGATCATGACTGACGGCTAGAATGGAGATGTCCACGCGTGTGGACCGCGGCACGTTGGCAGGGCAGGTGATGCAGTGGAAGTACGACGACCATCAATCTTATTTATTATAGTAGTAAATAGAATGTATATTGTTCAATGAATACATGACTTATGACTGAATTATGACTTAGTGTGACAAGGTAAAGTGAATTATTTCCAGGGGAACAACTCGATCATGACAACGATTATCTCACATTATTATAATAAAAAGTGTTTATTTAATTACCTTGACGTTTCGAACGTGATGTTATGTTCGTGGTCTCGAAGGGACTGAAGAGGCAGGCATCAACGTGTTCTTATCGCGGGAGTATTTCGAACTACGTGCACTTGTTCTTTGTTATCAGTTTGTTCACTGGGGTTGTCACTCGACCGACACACAACATTTACGATATCTGCTTGAAAACAGCCCATTTCATTTGATTCAAATTTTTTTCTGATTCCTGGATACCACGAAGACAAAAGACTAAAACCGTCCTCCGGGTCCTTCACGTACAATTCTGTTAAAGAAATGACGTTCACGAGAAAGGATCGTGGGATTATGAAAATCAATCCAGTGGTTTGGCCCTGATTCTAGCAAATGTTGGGCTAGTTATGACGGATTTATTTATCTGACGGTTCTTAACAGCCGCGATATGTTTCTTGACTCTTTCAGTTATAGTAGGTACGCTTCGTCTGTCCTATATAAGTACTCCTGCAGCCACAATCGATCTTGTACGCTCCCGGCGATTGTTAGGGAATTATGTACTTAGGTAACATGCCCCGCGATTTCGCGCCGTTATATAAATATCCACGGCGTAAACACGATTTTTATAGAGTACTTTTCTAGCACTTGTACAACTTTATTCGTTACCAATTTCACATGAGGCATGAACGCTGAACGTCATCAAGCCTCAGAATATCTCTCCTTAGCTTTCCGTCTGGGTTGCCGGCAGTTCACCCTATATCCATTCCACCTATGGACCTTTTGCACATGCAACAACTAACAGTCTAAAAATTCCGAATTGCAAAGGTCCCGTGTCCTGTTCTCTAGAGAGAGAACTCACAACAGGCTGTGAACAGACCACGGAACCTTTGCGGCTCGGTATTTTTGTGTGAGAGTAATAAAAATCGAAAACGACGATCTTTGTTTCCTCGTCATTAATTAGTAAGTAAGTAAACACTTTATTGTACACAAAAACAGTTAAAAATACATCTATTACGAATAACATAGGTACAAAGGTGAACTTGTCCCTATAAGGGATCTCTTCCAGTTAACCTTTGATAATATATATGTCGGCGGCCGATCGTAAAATCCGCCAGATCACGAAATTCCTAGGCATATCTATCGTGAAACGCCGCCATTTCATGATTTGGCTAAATGTTGACCAGGCATATCATGATATGCCTGATAAAAAGTACGGTAGATCGATTAGAGCAACGCATTCGTCGATATTCCTAGCTCTATACCGGGCATATCGTGAAAATCCGGCAGATCACGAAATTCCTAGGCATATCGTGAAACGCCGCCATTTTATGATTTTGCTAAAAATATCCTAATTTCAATAGAGAAGACGGTTTTTCATTACCACCAGCTTAGGATCCTGTTGTACATCTTATTAAAGATCAAGCAAGACACAAGACTGGAAACCCTAGACGTCGAACGGAATAAAACAAAAATTATATTCAGATATACAGATTTTTTCACGCCGCCGCCGAGTCAATATGAGCCGGTGCGCCGCCGCCGGGTACCTAAAATGTAGTTGGCGCAAGAAAAAACCCTAACCTACCTATTTCTGGGAGCAGTTTCGTTTTTTGGGTCATAAAAAAAATAACCCTAACCTAGATAGTTATTTTTTTAATGAGCCTAAAAACTAAACTGCTCCCAGAGATAGGTTAGTTTAGGGTTATTTTTTTTTTTGTGACCCGTAAAACAAAACTGCTTCCAGAGTACTGAAACTATTCCCAGAGTATGCCTAGGTATTTCACGATCTGCCTGAACGTCACTGGTGGGTGTTACTTAGGCAGATCATGAAATGGCGGCCTTTCGTGATATGCCTAGGAATTTCATGATCTGCCTAAACGTCATTGGGCAAATCGTTAAACGTTATGTCTTGAACGATATGGCGGATGTCATTTAGCCAAATCATGAAATGGCGGCGTTTCACGATATGCCTAGGAATTTCGTGATCTGCCGGATTTTACGATCGGCCGCCGACATATACATATATTAACATAGGAGAAAAGTTTCAGAAGCCTAGGATGCTTACGTTGGTATGGTATTCATTTGCATCAGAAATGTGCTTAAAATGGAAATGTCCGTTTCCAGTTGACCGGGAGTGCCGGCGAGTTCCTGCCACGCGACCTGACAGAGCACTCAATATTATCCGTATTCGTGCCGGACCTGTGCCGCGCCGTACGCCTGACACACCAAGACAGCGGCTCCATAGGCGGCCTGCCCTTCCATCGGTACAGCGTTGCACCGCAGAGCTTCGATAACTGTGAGGTTCTTATTGTGCTTCCTTTCATCATTATGTAGGAGCGAGTTGATGATGTGCCACTCAATACTATCCGTGTTCGTGCCGGATCTGTGCCGCGTAGTCCTCCTCACGCATCAGAACAGTGACAGCTTCGGCGCTCCACCCTTCCGTTGGTATTTACTCCGTCATGCCACACAGAGCTTCGATAACTGTGTAAATTAGTTCAATACTTACTCGAATTATTGAGAGGGCGAGCTGCTGCACGCACACGCGCCTAAAAAAATAAGAAACACTCGAGGATGATAACACACAATACTATGGCACAATTTCTGAGTATCAAAATAACAGGCCCTGACTCAAGCAATGCAATGATGATATCTTCATTCCAGCGACGTCCTCCCACCACAACACGTGCTTCTGCAACGGCGAGTGCCTGTGGGGTGGCGTTATGAACGTGTCGGCGTGCCGCTTTGGCTCGCCGTCCTTCATCTCGCTGCCGCACTTCCTGCACGCCGACCCGGCGCTGCGGCAGGCGGTCAACGGGCTACAGCCTGATGAGGAGAAGCACTCGTTTTACTTCTCCGTAGAGCCGGTTAGTGGATTAATGATATTCAGTCGCTACAGTCCCCCCCGCTCCATTTGTGTAAGTGAATAGTTAAAAGGGGCTTTATGAAGGGGCTTCATTATGACACAAAAATATAATTTATACACGAGCTAACAGTAACTACGACCACACATTTAGGTTAAATGGGCATTACTCTGTTGCAGAAACTTGGTGTACCGTTGGAAGTGGCTGCGAGGTTCCAGCTGAACATGCTGGTAGAACCCACGCCAAATATAGCGTGAGTATTGCCGGTTTACAGTTCTTAACCAACGTGCTAAAACATGAAATCTTGCTGAATCCAATGTTTGCGATTTTCCGTTGAAGTATCTTTATTAATTTTATTGTAAGACTGCGCCGAGCGTTAGCGACTGAACCATAGAGCGCGGGGATTGCGTATTTAGATCCGCGCGGCCGCCATAGTAAAAATATATGGAGAATTAAAAGCACGTTTTGATAAATATAGACCTTTAATACCAAACAATAACTGAAATATTTGATGCGGACAAATTGTAATGTAAACTTCATCTTTTTTTTTTTGAACTGAAAATCAGAATAGATTTCCATTATTAAAGTATAAAAAAACGCTTAACGCCTGCTTACAATTTTACAATTTCGTCCAATTTTACTTAGTTTTCTAGTGTAAAATTTTAATAATCTTATAATTTTTCCACGGAGAAGTTGTTAACACATGCTTCTAAGTACTAAATATATGGTTTAGAAATTGATTAAACAACTAGTGTTGACGTTGTCTACTTAGCGGCAACTGCCTATTTTTCACATTTCGCTCGGTGCAGTCTTAATCAGTGGCGGCCTTAGGGGGTGGCGAACGGGGCAATCGCCCGGGGCCTCGCTCTTGCAGGGGCCTCGCGCTACAACCGAAGACTCAAGCAAATAAAAATAAAAAATAATTATTTAGCTAGATTTTTTTATTTAAAACTTTTGATTTTGATCCTTAATAATTTATTAAGGTTATAACGGTAAATTAAAATAAAGTTGGTTAACTAATTTATTAATTCAAATCATATTTGAAAAAATCATTAATGTATTAGTTAGGTACTTGAATATCGCGCCTCGATATACTTGAAGATCGTTTTTTTTATCGTACTTATAGCACTCGGGTCGGTTCTGCTCTTCTATTACCCGTGTTTTATTTGGTTCGTATAATTATTAAGACTGCACCGAGATAAATGTGAAAAATAGGCAGTTGCCGTTTAATAGACAACGTCAGCACTAGTTGTTTAATCCACTTCTAAACTATATAAATAGCACTTCGAAGAATGTGTTAACAACTTCTCCGTGGAAAAATTATAAGATTATTCATATTTTACCCTAGAAAACTAAGTAAAGTTGGACGAAAATTTTAAAATCGTAAGCTGGCGTTAAGTGTTTTTTATACTTTAACAACGGAAATCTATTCTGATTTTTAGTAAAAAAAAAAAGATGAATGTTTACATTACAATTAGTCCGCATCAAATATTTCAATTATTGTTTGGTATTAAAGGTCCAGATTTATCAAAAAGTGCTTTTAAGTCTCCATACATTTTTACTATGGCGGCCGCGCGCCTATCTAAATACGCATTCCCCGCGCTCTATATGGTGTAAACGCTCGGCGCAGTCTTAAAGAATATTTGAGGAATTCGATGACACAAAATCGGCTTTCAGCCCTTGCTATTCTTTCAATCGAAAATGACGTAGCACATTCGTTAGAATATTGTGCTTTAATTAAAGATTGTAGTGTTAGGAAAAGCCGCTGACATTAATTTTAAAATTTATCATCTCTGTATTAGTTAATTTAGTAAATCTTGCAATGTAAAATATTTTAACTCATCTTTATCTGACATTATATGAAACATTACGGACCCATTGCAAACAAAAGCCTAGATTAAGACCAGTGGCGGCCTTACCCATTGCGAGGCTCCGGGCGGCAGGACTTTGCGAGGCCCTTTTGCCACTAGGAGATGCGAAAGTAGGGCTGGTCTGATTGTTTGGTTTAGGCATTTGTCATGTTTGAGGAGAAATGCTAGTTACACAAATATAAAATTTGAGTTAAAATATTTTGGGTGCGTAATGTTTCATATAATGTCAGATAAACTAACATACACTTGATATACAATCGATTAATATAAAGTTGTTTCATATAATGTAACGTTTCATATAATGTTTTTTTCCTATATTTTGCTTTTCTCTAATTATCGATTGATATAATAGGCTAAATGACATAATTGACAATATGCATAATTATACTTTCGTATAACATATTTATGACATAAATTTGTTTAACATACATACTATTTAGAATAATAGCGTTTTTATATAAATACTGCCTTAAGGTGAAATAGGTAATGTTAGGAATCGTAAGCCAAGTCGGACCTGCGCGGCTCGCTCGTTAGGGTTGCAGTTCAACCTAACACTCCTCCTCGCTTCGCTCGTCGTCGTACCTAACCTAAGCCAAGTTGGACCTGCCTTAAGGTGATATAGGGGGTGACAGCCTAATATATCTAGTCGGAACCACCTTCTTTGGCTATAGTAAAATCAACTTTTATATCTTCTGTAGTTTATAGCATTGACGAATTATATAAAATAAGTCATTATGATAAATACGTTTTATACCAAGTAATAAATATAGTAAATGTACATTCAAATAAAAGTAATTATACCTATAAACCATTATATCAATTGTTACATTAGATCATTTGAAAATTATCTAAAACATTATTATACTATTCGTTACATTATACAAAGCAATGGTATATCAAACCAAAATAGATTAAGTGAAGTTATATGAAACGTCGGGCATCCGTTTGCAATATATAACTCGTTGAACATTTCGTTACAGGTTATACGAGAAAGTTCCAAAGATGCTCTTCCCCATATTCTGGGTAGACCAAAGCGTGCAAACGGAGGACCGCGTAGTTGAGGAGCTCCTCTACGCCCGCGCCATCTTAGACTGGGGCGCGACCGTCTGCGCGTGCGCGGCGCTGCTGCTGGTCGTGCTCGTTGCCGTGGCGACATGCTGCGTCAGGAAACCCAAGTACGTCTCTCCGCGGGACCTGGTCATCACGGAGAAGCCGAAAGACGAGGCGGAGATGAAATTGAACCCTCTGTGATTATATGAGCGGTCGACGTACGGTGAATACTGCAGTTTTAAAGTGGGGTATCCAGAATCGTTTGTATCGTGAAATATATTGCGAACTATTAATAATGTAAACAAGGATTTATGACCATGACCGGCCATCTGGTCTGGGTCTATGTCAGCCACGGATAATTTTACAGCTACTTTGCCGTGCTGGCTCAAAGGCTGGATCCTACATAGATCCCCCTTAGCCCCATCTAGTGAGCTGCCAGTTAAAACTGGGGTAGAAGTCGCCCGTCGATCAGAGACTTATTCAATGTCTCAAAGACTGATTAACAGACATTTTGTCCAAGTGAAAGTCGCTAAGAGGAAGTTAAAAGTGAAACCATGAATTCATGACACTTCATTTGTAAGATGATTGCAACATGGCTATTATAGATGAATCGTTTAACTAAGACCTCGCCGCGGGAAATGGACCAGTGGTAGAGCGATAAAGGAGTTTGGATGATTGTGGGCTGCAGAACGTCTACCCAGACTCTACCCTCCATAGCTTTCAGATTGACTCTGGTCGTGAGCGGGGAATCAGATAAACGATCCACTTTTAAAAGTTTTAAAGCGATAGTTAGGTACTGTCACCAGCTAAAGTAGCTAAGCGCACCAAGACCTTAATATAAATTGCATACAACAATATTATATTGCGAGAATGGGGTGTACTTGAAGCAAGTCGGTTATATGCGGCCAGTACGTCTGCACAGTTTTCCGCGTCTTCGTTTGTCGCCCGACTCAGCATCATCCTTCTCGCATGGCATTGAATGAGACAGACAATATTTTTTGCGACAAAGATGCCGAGTGCGCGTGGTAACAATTGTGCTTGAGGTGTGCTGTAACGTATCTTGGCGTGAAAGCGGGCAGTTGTTCGCGGCCTAGTTTATGCTGGTTATATAGTTATTAACGTTTGCTTACGCCTAGGGCTGCCATCTCTGAATTTACCGAACCCGGACAGACTTAAAAAAAACCCGGACATTTGGTATAAATCACATTTTTTCCCCGGCAGTATCCCAAAATAAATTATTAAAAAACAATCGCTTTTTTAATTCACATAAAAAGTGTCCTAAAAAGTGTACTTTTTGAAACCCCCCCCCCCCGGACGGCCTCCAAGCTAGGACAAATCCGGGCAAACCCGGACGGATGGCAGCCCCAACCTGGTCAACAATGATAGCATAACTTACCTACGCCTATCATTGTTGACCCGGTGTAATCATTAATCAAACATTTTGCCATATTAGCTGTTAAGTCCCTGACATAAAGATAAAAAATTGGGCAAGTGCGAGTCCGACTCGCGCATGAAGGGTTCCGTACCATAATCTATAACAATTTTGTTGTATGGGTATATTTTTTTTTTTTTTTTTTTGTTTTTTTTTTTTGTTATAGCGGCAATAGAAATACGTCATCTGTGAAAATTGCAACTGTCTAGCTATCACCGTTCTTGAGATACACCCTGGTGACAGACGGACGGACGGACAGCGAAGTCTCAGTAATAGGGTCCCGTTTTTACCATTTGGGTACGGAACCCTAAAAAAGAAGTGCGCCAATGATAATGTCATACATACGAACGTATAAACGAGATGCAGTTATGATTATAAAGTACCTGCCCTTACTCGCGTATATAACTATGTTGATTTTGATTGGCAAAATTGGACGCACGAAAATTTGATTGGCATATTTGGGAAGATCAACAATTGTCAAAATAAGATTCACTTCCCATCAGTTATGCTGCATAAAATTACTGTTTTAGCAAAAACTATTACTTTTCTACGCAAAAGTGAAGTGAGGGTGTATTTAAGGCTTTAATTAAGGCCGTTAGCGAAATGACGAGAGTATTACATTTCTTTCGTAAGTGCACATATTGCCCTGCGTTGTTGTCTTTGCGATACAACAGTTCAATTTCATTCATACTCGAATGAATTAATATTTTTCAATATTTTTGTCTGGCAGATTGTACATATTACCCGTCTAAAATAAGTAGTTATTCATATACGTCGAGTGCTATACTTACCTACACTCGTAATCTGACTGTGGTCATCTTAGTTTTATTCGTTTAAATAATATCAGACTTAAAAGGGGTTCATTGGTGGGATATTACATATCGGGCTTTGTTTTATACCATTAATCTGTTGACTAAACAGATAACTGTACCTAGATGCCCTTTTGGCCTACTTGCAATTTGCATGTTTTTTGTAAAACAAAATTACCAAAAAAAAGAACCGACTTCAGTAAAACTAAAAAGCCAAAAAAAATAACCCGTTCAAGTACAGATTACATTTGACTCACCCTTCGAAGTCGATCCCAAACCACTCAGTTCTTATATTTATATATTATAGTTTACGCGAGGTTTGGCACTGACTTCGAAGTGTGAGTCAAATGTAATCTGTACTTGAACGGGTTATTTTTTTTGGCTTTTTAGTTTTACTGAAGTCGGTTCTTTTTTTTGTTAAATTTTTTTTTTTTCTTTTTAGTGATTCATATAAAAGTTCTAGTGGCCATCCGTCGTGTTCATCATCAGTTTCCTTACACCAAATCCTATTTACTGAATGTAAATTCTTGACTTTATCAATAAATTACCGAAAGCGCCGTACATGTCCCTATAACATTTGAAGAGTTCCCTCGATTTCTCCAAGATTCCATCATCAGATCCCGACTTAGTGCCAACGGGACCAACTCGGAGTTATACCCTTTCAATTAAAAAAAAAAATTAAAATCGGTTCACGGTTCTCGGAGATATCGAGTAACATACATACAAAAAAAATTAGTTCGAATTGAGAACCTCCTCCTTTTTTGAAGTCGGTTAAAAATATTAAAATCTTCAGCCCTAATTTTAGTTTTAATAGCGATTATGTCTTGAGAGTGGAGGCGGCGTGATGAGAGGACAATGGAAATTGTGACCAACAGATGGCGCCAGACTGGCACGGCGCCGCGCGCCCATACAAAACAAATGACGATCCTGCATCACGCTACTAAGATTTTTCCTGAAATAATGTCCCCTCCCCATAGAAAAAATATTTTCAATACAAATCTAGAATTTTATATGTAATAGTGTAGAGAAGTTCGGACTTCTGACTGTTCTCGCCTACAGGCTACATTTCTCAACAGATTCTCATGAGATTCTGCGCCTACGTTCGATATATGTGTATAGAATTGTTTTGTATTGTCAGTATTTAGAAATTTTTGAAAATGGCGGTTTAAAAAATCAATTTCTTCCATTTCAAAACAATCTCGCGAATAAATTGTCAACAACTGGTGCCTGATGAATTACTGACTCGGCCATCATTATGTACATATATTTTACCATGTAATCATTATTTTGATAAGACAAGACAAGAAAAGGTTGCCAGCATGTTTCAATATTTTAGACATACCTACCAATAAAAACACTATGCGTGATAGGTTCAAATGGTTACATTTAAACGACACAATTGTTGTGAACTGTACGAAAATACACTGACATCTAAAGCTTGCCATATTATACATACTATACGGTCCACCGGAGAGGTAAGCTGCGCGGATTTGCCTGCGCGCGCGGTCAACTGACAGTTGGTAGTATGGAGCCTATGGAGGTCACAAAACAATTAAGAGGCCTTATTCCTTTTAAAATTATTTTTTTTCATATTGCGACAAATATATTGATAATTTTAACCAAGTTTTTGAAGTGAATAATACTTTTTCCCGGGTTCTAGGTAGTAGGTAACATAGCTATTTTATGCTTTCATTGCGTGCAGTCGAAAATAAGTTGAAAAAACTAATTTTCCGCGTGAATTTTGTCAATTTCGAGTAGTTTTTGAAACAAAAAATATTAATGAAAATTTCAAACTGTAGGTTCCAAATATATACCAATAAATCCCAATAGCCCTGTTCTAGGTAGTAACATCAATAATATCTTAATAAACAGGTTTGATCATAGAGAAAAATGTCTAAACAATCAGCATTTTAAAAGGAATAAGGCCTCTTAATAAGGAGTAATAATATATTTAATATTTAATAAGTACATATATATTTCGCGGGTTAAACCCGCGCATGCCTGCTCTCCCTAGTGTATAACCAACTTTACAAAATACATGTAGGTAGGCTGTTTTCAGTTTCTTTTCTTTTGTAAAATCTGCGAAACCTTATGCTACCATTTAATTTAGAATAATCAATTGTATATTCTTTTATGAAGTATGTTTTATGTTTTTATTTTTATGTAACGAAACATTTAACCCGAAGTTTGTCATATCCAACTTCTTTAATCCACATTATGATATGATAGATGCAGCGCCTACAGTTTTGAACTAAACGTTTCTCTGAATGATTAGGTACATGATTAGTGTATACATAAAGATGCCAGGCGCATTCATCTTTTGGCTAAGCATGTATGTTTTTATATTTTTATAACTTAGGTAATATTATATTTCGATGTGATTAAACCGTTTTGATTCTGTTGAAATTATTAAAAGTAGAAATGTGTACTCACGAAGAAACGGAAAAAATGTGATACCGTTTATCTGGATCTTATCCAGGGTTGCCGTCACTGACGGTTTTTTCCTTAATTGTAATAATTATAAATTATTAACGAAGAAAGTAAACAAGTAATAATTGTAACAAAACGGGAATTCATCGCCTGACTGTCTCGAGAAAACGAACGTACCATCACGATCGAAACGTGGAGACAATTAAATAAACACTTTTTCAACGGTATTAAGTCCCGTTTTGTTATAATAATGTGTGAAAATCGTGTAAATTTAAATCAATGTGAAAATAATGGCTATTTATTTTCTTTATATTGATTTAAATAATTAACCATTATTTTCACTTTTGGGTACAATCTAGTTCATGCTAGTGATGTTCCATGACATCCAAACATGGTATCGGATTCCGTAACCTTGGTGACAGTAATTTTAGGTATAACCTCTTTTGATGTTTAACGATTTTATCATATTTAGAAGATAGGCACTAAGAATACAAAAATGTTTTATTTTTAAGGATCTTTTTAAGTATTCTAAATACTGTATTTAAATATAACATGTATGCAATGTGCAAGGAAATTATAGAACAGAACCAATGTTTATCCTATTTTATGTGGTGATACCACGTATAATAAGAATATAGCGATGTCATCACACATTACCAATATAGGTATTATTACACTGTCATGATAGATGTAATGTTAATGTAAATAAATAAAAAAATAATATTATAAATATTATGTCCATTTTCTCGCTTGTATAATCAGCAGTAAATATATCTACTACGAGGTCTACCTCGATTAACGCTCTATGACAGATCTTCGAGAGGTTATGAGCTTAAGCTAATATTTATGAGATCTTCATGTACGTATATAGATATATTTAATGCTGACCGCACATTGTTAATAATAGTATAATATAATTTGTGTCGTGAAAGACAATATTTTTTGATACAGAATAATAATATATACATTAATTAATTGATGTGAGCCATAGTAAACCAAATGCAGGATATTTTTGATGTAAGTAGACTATTATTCTTATACAATATTTATTATATAAGTACACGTATGTGTGGACTGTTTGAATATTGTATGTATTGGTAGTTTGAATGTCAGAAGAATGATCAAAAAGTATAAGTAGCAGTTAATATAGGTACATGTTAAAACTAAATGTTGTCATTTATTTGAACTCGAAAAATACTCCAAGATTAAAGAAATTCCAAATGGAGCTTTTTATTTGAAATATTTGGTTTTATTTAACATCCCAGTTTTACGCAAAATTCTTGTTAATTGTGATTTTAAGGTCCAATGAAACTTATTATTACTAGGTACATTACGATGCGCCTAAATAGCCTCAATTAGACTATACTGTTTTCTATAGTTAAATAGAGTTCCATAAACTACTTTTTCATGATCTAAATTGATATGATATAAAAAAAATGCAGAAAGAAAAGACAACCATGAAGTGTATTAATAACAAAAATAATATCACTTGATATCCTAATATCGTATCACTGATCAGAAGTCAACTAGCATGACATCATCAGTAAATACTTGATCTCGATATGATATTATTACGATCGGCACCGGCTTCCCCTTCAATGTAGTTAATTTGAAGAATCATCTACGAATTGATCATAAATTAGTCTTCTTCTTCTTCTTAATATGCTCCTCTCCGACTAGCGAAGGTTGGTCGGCTTCGAAAATGTAGACTTGTCTCTCGAGGCCAAACAGATGGACAGCACTTGTGATGCCAGTCCACTCCCGGAGATTTCTAAGCCTAGGGTCTCTCTTGACAGCCGCCTTGCTCATGAATATGACTTGCAACAGGCTGTATCTGTAATGTCGAAATTCAATTCATATCAATAACTCGGAAATTCAGCCGAGTCACCAGTGGCGGATCCCTAAGGCAAAGTAGGCACGTGCCTAGGGGCGCAAGGCCACAATGGGGCGCAAAGGGCCGCAAAGGGGTGCAAAGGGCCGCAAAGGAGCGCAAAGGGCCGCAAAGGGGCGCCAATGAGGTTTTTGCCTAGGGCGCTCTCGACGACTGTATGGGTTTATACAGTGTGTATATTTGATATAACCGCATACTTTACGGGGGCTTAGTATAGGCACTTATTAATATATTTATCCATAAATTATAAAAAAATCGAATTCTTTTTTTTTCATATAAAATTAATCAGCAAGAAATGTACTTGTTTGTTGTTGTTTGTTGACACATAGCATCGTGATGTCACAACTGTCACTAGTAATAACTACGCCATACATTGCTGCTCCGAAAATTTTCAAAAGTTAATTACGCTATGTTAGTTAACGCTAAGTTAATAATTGTTATAAATATCAGATTATAGCACTAAAATCTCCGTCTAGCTACAATATGCGGTTGTATCAAATATACACGCTGTATACATAATGTACTAAGAATTATGATAGAATATAAAAACAATTTATCCATCAATGAATATAGTACAAGATAAGGTCTTTCTCATTAGCAATTTCCATTACAAAACACTATAATGGGTGAAATTTTTAATTGATATGACACTATAATGACGTCATACTTCTTGTTTTGCTCACCTTTTTGCAGATGCAAGTATGTTATACTATACATTTTTTTTCCAGCGACTAATTTTTGACGAACTGAAGATAAGAGAAGCGAACGTCTTTCTTATGTTCCTAAATTAATGTTAATTATAATACTAAACATTAATCTATTTTGAAGACACTTGTTATCGTCATAATGTACCCCGACGTAGTCTGCGAATGTTAAGACTATTTTTTACGGAACTGATTTTATCTATTTGAGTTTAGAATCTAGAAAAACATTCCAGTTCCGTCACATGTTGTCTGAATATTTCTTGAATAATTCGGTCACTTTTGTAACTGGCACGTGAACAAGATACCAAACCATCTACTCCTTCCTTCGTCCAAAGGCTTAAAGTTGAAATTGACTTAAGTCAATACAATAGGTAAAATGGTAGTACCTAACGATACTGGCCTCGAGTGTGTGCAGGATAGTTAAGGGTGACATAGGTACAAAGATGTAGCTTGCACCTATTCTGTCATCGTCTACAAATCGCTAGCGTACTTACTAATGTTGAAATAGCGATACAATGTTTGTATGTCCGTACAAATAAAAAGGTCTAATAGTTCTGGCTGCTACAATTTATTTCTACAGGCTAATGATATTATTATAATATACTTATGGATGAGTTCTAACAGAGAAACAATTAAGAGAACAATAATTTACACTCTGCTGATAAATGGTTCTGATTACAGACCGTACCATTTTCTTATTTATTTGTTCAAGTTAATCGATGACTAAATAAATTTGCTGTACAAATGTACTTACTAAATTTATATGTGTAAAAGTAGCAGAGTTAACCTTAGAAGAATGAGCTATTTTTAGCCGGTATCCATTTTTTTGTTCTTATAGATAAATTTTAATGCGAAGAGATACGGGCGGCGACAGAGTTAAGATACGGCAGATACAGTGACACGTTTCCCCCAGTCCTTGGTCAATCTCAGAGCACATCCATCGCAATCAAGTTGTCATACAGCAATTGGTCAATTTAGCAATAAGCAGGTGCCTCTGGGACCAGCGTCTATTGCAAGACCAACGGGCGACGCGGCGACACCCCCACAATATGAAATCTTAAGTGATAACACAAAAATCAAAGATACAAAAGTGAATATGTTTTTGCAAATTATGTTCGTTTTGGCTATCACAGGTTAGTGTTCATTTTTGTTGCTAAACAGGAAATGCATTAACGGAAATAGAATGACGGAAATGATCAATCAAAGTCGTCCGATCGTTATATAGAATGATTGCATGACGCCAAATAATTTGACCGTCATTGAAAAATACCAAGTCCTTCAAGGTGCAATAAAAGCAATATAACAATTATTTTTTGCATTTATAAATAACTCCTAATCTATAATCTAAAATAATTATTTATTATTTCTTAGAATGGCTGACCCCAACTCCTATCAACGCTTAGAACTACTACACTCCTAAGAACACATAATCGTATAAACTTTTTAGTAAACGATATACAAATAAAAAACAACAATATAAAACTTAACCTATTCAAATTACCTACTCTGTAGTGCAGTTTAAAATATTATATATAAATAAATTGTTATTATATTATTATTATTTATATATTGTTGCGCAATTTTAAAATAAGGATAAACTAGGTAAATATCTGCGGTGGAGATTGAAACATAATAATTTCGATCTTCGAAAAGGTTTCACTAGCAATTATATCATACGAGCGATTATACTTATTCTGGGTGCCGATTTTACTCAAAATTTTAACAAATATTACCTTAATAACATGAAAATAATTGTTATTCAATGTATAACTTTACGTTATAATAAAACACACAATTTACTTACTTCCTTAGGGCTTAGGGCTAGGCTAGGGTATTTAGAATATTTTCTGAACAATTTTTCGCATGCGCGACATCTTCATTCATATACCAATCACAGTAATAAAGTCCTCAATGAATACCATGCATGTAATAATATGTATCTAATTAAGAAGGCACGATTATAATAAACTAGCTGCGCCGCGCGGTGTTACCCGCTCATCCCACGGGAACACAGTTTTTATTTCGGTATAAAAAGTAGCCTAGTGTTGTGTCAGGGGTGTCAGCTACCTTCATACCAAAGTTTATCAAAATTGGTGCAACCGTTTGAGCGTGAAGAAGAAACAAACAAACACATACAAACACCCAAACACAGTCACAAACTTTGCCTTAATAATATTAGCGTGATATAATGCAGTATTTTATACCAGTAAAACTCATTTATGAACCTGGAGTTGAGTAATGAAATTACTTTTTGATTTCCTAATTAATAGAAGATAGGTATGATGTGATAGTTTCACAACTGATATTGCCATTTGTCCGTTAATTGAGACTTCGAAATGTTCATTAACGGCCAACATCGCCATTACGGAAGCTTTAGTTACCTAGCCATCATCGCATGTTCACCGGCAGGAGACCGCGAGCGGCGGTGGCGCTGCCCCGTCGTCGGTCCCTGTCAGCGCTGCCAGCCCATAGGCTTTAGGAATAACCATGCGCGCAACTCTGACGTCGGTACCAACTTCCCGCCTGGTAAATAAGAGAGTAATTTCTGTTCATATTGGTCTAATATCTTTGTCACTCTGAGCAGCGACACGGATAGAAAATTCAACTTCCTGGCCAATAATAAAAAAAATAATTCATTTATTTCAGGCATCAAAGACCCATAGTTAAATACCTTACAATCTAACATACATATTAAATAATTATTAAAAACACTAAAATAAGGTCGCACTTTTTCCTGCGATGTGTTACGCAAGTCTATGGTGATTGGAAGCCGACCGCGGAAACGCCAGAAAAAAACACCTTTCGGCCAAAATTCTTCCTTTATGAAGGTCGCTAGCTAGTCAGTTTTTTTTTTTCATTTTATGGCGAGACTCCAATTTCACGACCCTCAGTATAATTCCGGTCTTCACACATAGGTACATACTTTACGATCTCCTCGGCCTTCGCAGAGTAATGTAATGTAGACGGGACACATACAATTGTGTCGTTGGCACAGCAGGACGCAGCAGTGCAATGAAAGACGTCATATTCGTACAAGTCAGGGGAGGAGCCAATAATTAAATATGTTCATATTTTAATCGCCACGACAAAAGTTGCGAATCTCAAATAAATAATATTTTATCTACCGTATAATCTTAAACGAAAAATAAGTACAAGTCGTATGTGTATTAAAGTTATTGGACCAATGCATAGGCGATTTTATTATTATCATCCAGATATTAATCAGGAAATCAATTAAGTGTGACAAGGAAATTCTTAAGGGGATTAAAATATGAGCCGGGTGGGCTCTAGGTATAACGTATAATTTTAGTCAAGAAAGCGATTAATATCACTATTAATATCAAAAAGTATAAATACGTATTAAAACATAAAAAATAGGCACTGGACTCAACATTTTTTAAGATACCAGAAAGGTATTAAATTAAGCTAAGTACCTAATCGATATGATATGTCAATATCTCCATAAGTTTTATTCACCAAAGGATCGAAGTACTTTAAAAGGAGCATTATTATGGAAAATAAATCATCACAGCCTGCGAGGTTTTATAATATAATGCAATAATAAAGCAGAGTTAAGATAATTAATTACCTACAGACCAAACACCCGGCCATTTTATAGCCCAACAGGGTGTTTTTCAACCCACGCCATATTGCGGATTTTAGTGGAACTAATTTATTTTACTGGCAAGGACAAATTTTTGGTAACTCAGGTAGAAAGTCAGTGAATGTTACTAATGTAAAAAAAAGAAGACACAGGACTAAATATTCCGCAAATTTCAAGTAATTTTTGCATAATAAAAAACTATCCACAATTCCACAGTGATGAAAGTAAAGTTTTTTCAAAAGGATTCAGTATTTATTTCGCAATAAGAACAAAGGATTGAGCAGCATTCCGGAATGTATAAGCAATGTTTTGAATTTGGTCGATGACAAATTCTTGTCAAATCATTACTGACGGTTAATAATGCAAATATAGACGTATTCACATTATCGCCATATGAAAGCTGTTTGTAGCGATACTATATCCTTGGCCAAGGTCGAGACCGACACATGTTAGGCTACCTATACAAAAAAATCCGAGACCTGAGTATGTAGGTATTTTGCATAATCAAGATACACATTTAAATTGCAACCCTTGGATAATCTTTAGTACTATGCTACATTAAAACATTTCAAACGTATGCTTGGCGATGCTACGCAGCTCTACTTACGGCGACCAAGGCTCAGCTGACCAAATTCAGGGTCTGTTAAAGAGCGATGAAATGCAATGCAACCCATTAAAAGTAAGTTAGGTATAAAATATTTAATTCTTTCCACAAATTTCGGTATTTCGCTTATTCGTTTCATATTTTACCCGGCTTATTTCAGTTTTGTACCTAAATTCTATTTCATATCATTTGAATGAAAACACGAAATTAGAAAGCAAATTAATTTTAATGAATACCGGTAACGACGATCCCTGGCTATAATTAAAAGCAAGTTTGCATTATTTAGATTTAAGTACCTACTTCCAACACAAGTACTTAGATCATGATTCTGAAAATCATCTTAATTATTCCCGCTACAAAAATATTAGTAGGTACCAGATAAGAGTCCGTCGTTTCCGGATGATCTCAGACTTTATGATGCCTTGATCTAGATTGGCTACTATGAAATTTAAATTTCAAATACCTCAGTACGTAAATACGAATTTTTATTAGAAACTAAGAGCTAATAAATTATAGGTATTATTGGCATTGCATATAATCAGCCAAGCACCACAAACAAAATTGCTATATAGACAGGAAGGTATATAAAGTCTGACCAAAAAGAGTAGAAATTAAAAAGTGGCAATACTGTAGTGTCGTCCCTTTCTAATCAATCTAAGAAAAAGGGGACGACACTACAGTATTGCCACTTTTTAATTTCTACTCTTTTTGGTCAGACTGTAGTAAGTACATACTTGCTACATAACGACTATAGGTACTGAAAACCGGCCAAGAGCATGTCGGGCCACGCTCAGTATAGGGTTTCGTAATTAACCATCCTTTACAATAGACGGGCTCAAAACAGAGCGGTTTTAAGCTCGAGGTTAAAATTACGAGAAAGATTTCAAGCTCTATAAAAAGGTCGTAAACGCCAAAGTAGCTGTAATTTACTTGTTAGGTACCTTCTGGAAGTTATCGATTATACGCGCCAGATTGAGCGGAATGTTTTAATGCAATATGGCACTTAACTAATATGTGTAACGTTCAAAGTATAAGGACACCTCGCGGCACTTACGTCATTTTAAAGAACATTATGAAATTTTGCAATAGGTAACTCATAAACGGCTCGACTTTTATTCAATATAGTTTTCATTGAAAGTACTCATAAGGCTTCATTTTCATGAATTTTCTATAAAATTTTGACCCGTGGTTGAAAAGTTAGAGGGACGCTATTTTTTGGATTTCCGGAGCGAATATTTACAAAACTGCTGACTATAAAAAAAAAATGTTTGTAGACCCCTATTAATTTAAATGACCTCAACGAAACCCCACACACTAGTGTTGGAATAAATAAAAAAATCACCCCCACTGTAGGTGTACGAGAGGTACCCGAAAAAAAAGTTTGATTTTTAGTTTACCGTTTTGTCGGCGTGGTACATACACATACCTACTCATTCCAAATTTCAGCTTTCTAGTACTAATAATCACGGAGCTAAGCCGCGGACGGACAGACAGACGGACAGACGGACATGGCGAAATTATAAGGATTCCTAGTTGACTACGGAACCCTAAAAATGGAGACTTAAATTGTTGTTGCATTATATCGGTTTTAGGATTGCTTTATGACATGCCATTTGGATTATAGAATCTATAAATCAAGCGATAAATAATCCAAATAGATAATTAACCATTAAGTTAAGACATAAATGGGCCAATTTTTATTTTACTGACGATTTTTTTTTCTCCAGTTTCAATAAAATTTGTTGAGTTGCTTGTTCAGACCATGGTAAGCCCAATTTCACGATCTTACCATTTTCTCTACATTTGGGCCAAGTTTTATTCGTTGTCGATTTATTTATTCTTCATTTCGAGCTCCTCATTTTGTAAGTACTACGTTTTAGTACAAAATACGAAATAAAGTAAAAAACTCCATGCATTTTTTTGTAACTCATTGAAAAATTTTGTAGGACGTAGCGTGAAATTGGGCTTACCTTGTTCAAAATAAGCAACTTTACAAACTCATCAGATTTGATTAAAATGTGAGAAAAAAAGAAATCGACAACTAAATAAAATTTCGACCTACCTTCTTTAGACCCTCCTTGTAGGTATGTGCTCGTAAGTAGGTATTACTGATACCTATTTTATTTCAAATTCAATACGTGTGATCCCGTGTGTTTCTATAATCGGTATCAGTATTACAACGAAACCAATGAACCTGTACTTTACATTATAGCACATCACTAGTTTAGCATGACATGGCGTGGCGTAGTGAGTGTGAAAAAAAAACAGTCTTTTAGTTGTATGAATAAAAGTGATTGTTGAAGAGTGTTAAGTGTTCAAGATGTCCGGATATGAAAAAAGTCAGTGATATTATCATAACTTCTAAAAAAACAAGGTTTATTATGCTGACACAATAGTTTTCTTATAATTTAGCACGGGATACCTAAACTAAACAAAATTGGAATATTAAGCAGAGAGCACAGCTGATAATGCTAACTTGTCATAGTTGTCATAAGGATTGTTGCCAGTACAAAAGAAATCTACCAAAATAGTAGTTTTTAGAATGTTTGTGTTTTGTTACAGCGTTGGCCGTTAAAAGCGATGAAGAAAACCTACGAAATCTTACTACAGTTACTTGGGCACATGCTGTGAATAATAAAACATACTTGGAAGCTGCTTTAGCAAGTAAGTACACAAAAAAAAAAACGATATTTACGAATGTTAAGTTTGTAACTAATGGCCAATGGGATATTTATCCACAGCGTAATCCTAGCGCATGAGTGAATTTATCCTTTTACACTTATCCACAATGTACTTTTTTATTTAATCATCGATGTTTTAATTTATTATTACGTAATATAAATAACTACCAGACGATTTGCCCGATTTGATCAGGTTGGTTTATTTTTAAATGGGATATATTTAAATGCACATCTGTATAATTTTTCAGTACACTAGGTAACTCCACTAATTAACTGAATGCATACCAGAAAAACTAATGCTGTGCAAAAAAAACAATTGATTAACTGAATATGTCCTACAAAAAAATACTTAAACATCATACAAAGCGAGATGACCTTTTTAACCGAATTCACACCAAAAATATAATCTAAAACTATCAAATAATATTTGATAGTTTCACCAAAAATACTGAATTGTACACTAATTATCCTCGCACTGCACACTATAAGATTCGACTCGGCCGGGTTAGGTTAGTTTTTTTTTTTATCCAGTAAAACAGTTTTGCAAATACCTTTAAATAGTGTATTGAATTCGCATTATTTAGTGTGCATAATTAGTGTGCAAGTCAGTATTTTTGCTTTTGGTGAAACTTTCAAATATTTTGATCGAAAAAAGGGAATATACAGATATCGATTTAAATACATGCCTTTTTAAATATCCATACATTATTTAGTATATTAAAAACAGTTATAAAGCTTTGTAAAAATGGTCGTTTTATTTCCTAGGGTTTAAATAATAACCATATGATAATTTAAATCTATGACATATCCTATATAATTATATATATATAAAACAACTTGTTAGCGACAAGCTAGATACTAGACACGGATAATTAAACACAAACGTCCACCATTTCCGATCGTTTGGTAGTCATTTATGGCCATCCGTGTCTAAAGGGTCTTTATATGGCAGGTATTGAATTAAGGGCCATTTTTTTGTATTCTTTTTATCGATTCATATTTTTATGTGGAAATACCACATTTTTATTTTTATAAATAATGACACAAAGGTAAATTAAGAAAGTAAAATTGAATGCGATCTACTACAATCTAAGCAGGGATCCTGCTGCTGCTAAAAAAAAATATTTTGTTGTCGATTTCTTTTTTTTCTCAGATTTCAATTATATTTGCTGAGTTGGTAAAGTGCTTCTTCTGACCATGGTAACCCAATTTCACGATATGTCCTACAAAATTTTCTCCATTGAGTTACACAAAATGTATTACAGAAATTGGCCCATCAGCCAATTTTCATTTTGCTGTCGATTTATTTATTTTTCGTTTCGAACTCCTCGTATTTTACTAAATTTTAGTACAAAATACGAATTTTTGTTAAAAAATTCCATATTTTTTTTGTAACTCAGTGGAAAAATTTGTAGGTCCTTGAAATTGGGCTTACCTTGTTCAGAACAAGCAACTTTACCAACTCACAAAATTTGATTAAAATCTGAGAAAAAAAAAAGAAATCGACAACAAAATAAACATTCGCCCTTAAGCATAGATCCCATACCACTTTTGAGAAATCATTAAAAGAAATTTGAAACTCATTTTAAGTATGTTCCCGTAGGAAGTTACATATATGATGATTGATTATGTATCTCAAGGATTTTTTCTTTGAAACTCAGATAGTATATTTCTTTTAATGTGACTTCTAGATCGCGAAATAAATAGGTAAGGAAATAAATAGCCTTTGATTAGACCAAGTCGCTTATAAGAATGAAATTAGGAAAAAATGAATTTTCAGACTGTTCTTTCATATAATTGTAATCTGAATTATAGTGTACATACGGTGACATTTAAAAACACATTTTAGGAAATAAATAAAATCACATATATATAAAAATGCAAAAACGCCTTAGAAAACGTTCGACGCATGGTATAAGAAAACAAGGTATTGCTATTCCGGAATGACAGGCGGAACTTTGGACGCCGTCACGCTGTGATTGGTTGGTTGGTTCTGTTATTTTTTTTATTCGTTTTCTTAGTAATTTCTTCCATTTTTAACTGCAGTGTGGAATGTACAGTGCCTTTAAATTTTTGTTATCTTTTTGTCATTCTATATAGGTACCTATGTATGTCACTTAGGATAAAATATTTAAGATATTTTTATTGTACAAGTCGATACAATAATAACTGAGCTCTATTTTTTTATTCGTTTCGTAAAACAGGGGGGGTATTCGACCAACTTTAGAGATATAATGGAGATCTCTCCGTGAGAACGCCATCCGTCACTTTTGACGTCTCCCAACTTGACAAGTGGCGATATATCTAGAACATCGCGACTTCGCCAATCCGGTCGAATTAAATTTGTGTCTCCTTTGTATGTGACGGCGTATATAACAGGCGCATACTTAACTTGTCCGGGTAGTACGTGAAATTAGACAGTTACGTTTCGTTCTAAGCAGAAATTCATATGCATACAAAGTATTTAATAGGCTAGATGCCAATTACCCCCGTGTACAATGACCCTATTTAATCTTAACTGCCGAGATATCAAACTTCATTCCTATGTTACATTGTAGTCTTTGCTTCATTCATATTGCATTTTTGACTAATGTCTGATTGTTGATTATTGTCAAAATGAATTTATAAAATATAATGAAAAATAAGTTTAATACTCGAAAATATGAGATAATGAATTACTGCAAAATAATAAATAAATGTTAAGAGCACAAATCGACCTAGTCCCAAACGATGACAATATATTATAATATATGAAAATATATTTATAATTTATAACATAATGACCCAAGAAAAAATATTATATATGTGCCCTTGCTGGGATTCGAACCCAAGACGACCAGCTCAGTATGCAACTGCACTACAAACTGAGCCAACCGCAACGTCTTTAAACAACCAACAAGACGTTATTTATTTAGAAGAAATACATCA